>BSBN01000994.1:2670189-4005284 GCA_027924645.1 Cunninghamia lanceolata | reverse complement strand
CCTATACCGCTTCAATGCTTCATTCCACAGGGTGCCTATGAAGTCAAATAGCTTGATTGCATCTCTTGTTACTCCCTTCTAGTTCCAAATTGACTCCAATACAAAAATGTGTTCAGATGCCTCAACAATATCTTTCTCAAATATAGGTAACTTGATAGGCATATCCATGATTGGTCTTCTCATAATCTTCGGTACTCTACAATGAGTTTCTTCCAATTTACTCCTCTGGTTATGTTATCTTCTATCAAATCATTTCCCTTCTCTTCCCTTATCTCTTTGTAGTTAGATCTCAAAATACTTCTCTCCTAAAAACTCTATAAAATTGCTTCGGATCTTTCTATTCTCTATGCTTCCTTGTTTGCTTGAATATCATCCTTCTCCGCTAAAATTCTCTTGACTTTATATGGCACTCCGGGTGGCTCATGGTCCATGGGTTGTGTCTCTTCATAGTGTCTCTTCAAATTAGGGGATTCTCTTTTCTTTGTGAATGACATCATGTCGGCATCCAATGGTGATTCAAATAACCTTCCAAAACCCTCAAAATTCTTCTTGATCTTTACCGCATCTTCTCCTCCTCTTATCTCCTTTATTCTTTGGAAAATTAACTCCTCTATATAATATTCCTCATCCATCTTCAAAATCTCTGGTGTTAACTCATATGTTCTGGCGGTCTGTGGCATAAACCCTAGTTCACCTATTTCCTCTCTTTCCCTCCCGCATTCTTCTCTGGAAACACCCACAGTGGCGCACTCACTAGCATTCTCCGTAACACCCACTATGTCTTCCTCATCTGACCTTTCTCCAATAGCACCCTCCTTGGCACACTCAGTAGCATCCTTCATGACACGCTTGTCTTCTTCCTTGCTTCCAACAGCACCCTCAATGGTACACTCTTCAAATTCTTCTATCTTTTCTTCTTCACCTTCTATTATCCCACCTTCCTCCATCATTTGTACCCTTTCCATTCTTCTGTGGTAATGTTCTTGTCTTTTCTAATTTTGCTTTAATCTTTCTTCTCTACTTATCTCCATTCCAGTCCTAATTTATTCAATGATCTTTTTCTTTCGTTGCTCCCCTTTTGCCATGGGTTTGTTGGATTTGGTGTTCCATTAGTCCTCTTATATTCCATGGAATCCTTATTTAAAGATTCACATCATTTGAAAGGTCCTTGTGGACCCTATTCCCTTCCCACTTACCATTCCCTTAAGTGTTTGTCCCCCTCTCACAAAGGTAGAAACTTAAGGATATTTGAATTCCTCCACAATTTGAATTTTTTTCCCACCAACCTTGCCTTTTCTCTTTTCTAGAACTCTGCGCTATTTCTTCAGATGTTTTGCCATTTTAATCTTTAACTACCCTCTTCCAGGGTCTTGACAACGGAACCAAATGTTAGCAAGAAATGTAGAGGAGATATCAGTTTGAAGATTCAGTCCTTAGTCAAGTCTTTGTAGTCAATTTATACCCCGATCAGGTAGCTAGAGCTTGACAGTAAAACATAAAGAATAACCAAAAAGAGCATCGCATATACATCAAAATAAGATAACACACATAGTTACCTAGTACCAGCAGATCTCCATATATATGTATTGTTTTATAAGAAAAGAGGGAAGAGGGTAAATAGCTAGATCTTCCTTTCACTACAAACATCTGAGTTGAATCACAAATGTTACAAGAGGATTCACCTATAGGTTGATAGTCACTTGTAATGATGTGGAAATTTAGAATGTGTCAATTAATGTATTAATTTAATGTTCAAGTAAGCTCAAAACCCTAATTATGTAAAATCATAAGTAAATGGATATATTACAACAAATGTTTACAGACCAAGATAGTAGACAGAGATTAGTTACTAACCATTTTTTGAAGTTTAGGATGCGGAATAGTCGAGGGCTTCATGACTAGCGCCCTAGCCCAATGCAGTACTTTCTTCAGGGGGTTCCAGACTCCTAACACTGATGATCATTGTTCTTTTTGTTTCTAGCTCTATAGATGCGGAGGGTACTATGACTAGCACCCTAACCCAAGGCAGGATGTTCTTCAGGGTGTCGGGACCTCTTCTGATGTTTATTATCACTATCATGGAGATTTATATACCTGTAACCTCAGAGGGATTTATGACTAGCGCCCTAGCCCCGATAATGCACCAAACGGCTTCTTTCCACTGGATCAAGAATCCTTATCTTCTACAACCTTCCTCTGCAACTCCACTCTACAAAATTTGATATCTATAACCTGCAATCACAAGGAGAGGGGTTGGGAGTTGTGGTGTTTAGGAAATTGCCTCAGTCAAACCCTGGAATGGCATTCAAGCCTTCCAACACCGTTGTTTGATAAAGAGTGTGTATCCCTGCGGGATAGAGGCAAAAACAAATTGATAAATGATTGATTCAACATAAATAGATATCACCTCAAAGGTGTAGCTCACATGTAGATGAAAATCCTTCAACACATGAGAAGATTAAGCTAAATCTGCAAACACAACAACAATATTCTGCTCTACAATAATGAATATCTTGAATGCTCTAAAATCATAAGTTTGCCAAAAGTTCATAATCATCTTCTAGTTTGTAAATGAATTCCTAATCATGCTTATATATGCATTCCCACTTTAATTTCGTAATTGAAACTTAAGATGTCAACATGGGACACCTTTAACGGTCACATAATCGACATTCAAATTTGGGTTCTGCCTAAAATAGGGCAAGACTAGGGCGCGAGCGCCCAAGCCCCTAGGTCCTATTTTTGGGCAGGGTTAAAGTTGACAATGTCCCTCAAGCCCCATTTGACATGGGTTTTAGGCCATTTTGTCTCGAGCGTTAAAATGAACATGCAAGATGCAAAACAAGGGACCGGAAGCTAAACTTAGGAGGTAAAAGTCCTAAGGGGACATTTTACGAAATAACATGTATTAACAATAACCAAATGTACACATCATAGATCCATCCTTTGGAAGGTCTAAGTCTCTACCTCACCAATTACATACATGACTTCTATGTCATTATTACATCAGAATATATCCTATTCTCCTATCATACTTACTTACATTCTACTATCTCCTATCTCTATATATATACTATATCTAATATATCTAGGGATGTGTCTTATGTCAGCTTCTAATCTTCACATAGTGTGTAGTCTCCTTTGATTATCTTTGTTCTATGCCAAGTAACCTACTAACAAAAGGCTATGGAAGAAGCTAAACACCTAGTTGTAGTTTAGTTTAGCATATCACCCTTAGAATGATGGGTAGATGAAGGTAGTCAATAATAAACCTTAGAAATTGGTTGTAATGTCTAGAGGGAGAAAACTTGAGACTTTAGGACTCAGTCTTGGCACAAGTGGAATTTGCATAGAACTCTATGAATTAGAGCACTAGTAAAAGCCCATTCTAGATAGTCTATAGGTAGATTCCAAGGCAAGTCACAAAATTGCACAATATACTAGGAAATCACATGTGGAGTATAGAGGTGGAAGACTTCATTGTATACATGCATGATGTGCACAAACAAGTTTGCTAACAATTGGAAAGGAGCAACATGCAATATAACGAGCAAGCAAAAAAGAGGTAGATGGAGGTAAAATTCCTTGTGGATGACTTGGTGCTATCACATTGCACAAAGAGAAGTTCCCTAAGGGAACATATAACAAGTTAAAATGAAAGAAGATAAGACTATGCAAGTTCTTTTGCAAGTTTGAGAAGAATACATATGAGATAGAGTTTCTAGAAGGGGTTGACATATCACCCATCTTCAATGTCATAGACCTATACCATTATATAGACAGACAACTTGATAGTGTAGACAAAAATGTAGAAGAGGGAGAAGTGGAGAGGAGGTATGAACTACCAAAAAAGGCATACGACAAAGTGGAATAGATGTTAGACACTAGGATCAAGAAAATATGTAGGAAGGAGTATAAGGAGTACCCAATCAATTTGAAGGGATGTGTGTTGAAGGCACAAGAAAACTAAGAGGGGGGGTGAATCAGTTGTATCAAAAACTTCAAACCCTCATAAACATAATCACATCCACATCAGTTCACTTAAACCCTTAATTTGTTATGAAGTTTAAACATGAAAAGAAGATAACAAAAACTTAAACACATCAACACCATGCACAAGAGAACACCAGATTTTTTTCATGGAAAACCCTAAAAGAGAAAAACCATGGTGAGGATTAGCTCACAATATAATGTAGTAACAATACTAAATTACAAAAGGCTCACTGCCATAGAGAGAATGCTCACTGTAGGGACTCATTGCCCACTGAGAAAGAAAGAAGAGAAGAGAAGAATGGCTCACTACCATAATATGAACTGATATAATTGCATCTAACCTATGCATGGAGTTCAGTTCCAATGAAGCTCAATAAACACTACAACAAACACAACACCTTCGCAGCATCACCGAAAATTGTACACCTTCTACTCACTACATCTGGTAGCCTAACACATGAAAGACCTTGCTGCCCTGATCAATTTCACATCATTCACATCATCCCCCTCACACACACACATGCATCCATGAATCCTTGACACTTATTTATACCATCATTACCCTTGAAACAATCTTCAAGGTCAACAACACAATCTTCAATCCTTGAAACAATCTCCAAGGTCGTCAAACACACAGTGTTTGAATTAGGTCTAGACCTAAACATTCCATGGCACAAGGAAATGAAGGAAAACCACTTTATGCCTTAGCTCAGACCCAAATCTATCCAGGCACGCTACACAACACTCACATAATCACCAAATCAACTCCTCAATCATCGCAAACATTCATGGTTGGCCAAATAGTGCAAACATAAGGAATTCTTGATCACATGCTTCCATGGTCACAACCATAACTTGTGAACCATACACAAGGCTTTAACACAATCTAGAAACATCCACGAATATCTTCAAGTCACCTGGAAACCAACAAATTTAGTCACAACAACTTTCACCTGCACACAACAATACTATCAAACTCTGCCACACAATAAATTGCTTTCTAGAGCACCAAATCACAAACCTTTTGGATGGAAGATAGGTAAGATCCATATGAACACATATCTAGAACTATGGCACCTAAAACCTTTTTGTGGAGGAATGCAGAGAAAAATACTTTCTCCCAGACACCTCTGCACAACTTAGAAACACTATCGAATACTGTTCTCAAACTGGTGAACATAACTTTCACTGTAAAACAATCCGGAGCACCAAATTTTGGATTTAGCATCTTCAAGCACTTCTCAACAACATATCCAAACCACACACTTAGATCTCCAACACAGAAGAAATGTGGAGTAAAAACTTGGACAGCACTCTATAAGTCAGAAGACTTCTTCAACACATTATTTCCAGTATTAATCAAATTTTCTCAAAAGCACTTGGAAACTTAATAACAGAAGCATATCCTTAACATCTTCAACACTTAGACATAGCAACCAAACCACCTTTAGCAAGACAACTTAATCAAACAACAACAACTTCATCATAAGACACAGTTGACACCAATGACAACAAAAGCATGTTGACATCAATGACAACACCGATTAGCACATACTTGCAACAATCTCCCCCTTTGTCATTGATGGCAACATATGATGTGAAAAACCATCATGACATAGCCCTGTACCAATCTCACTCTCCCCCTTTCTTTTATACATCTTACTCTCTTTCTCTCCCTTTGTTTTTCACATGAACTCTCTCCCCCTTTGACATCAATGGAAAAGAGTAACACATCTTTCTCAAGCTTTCTCCCCCTGATTATGATACTACACGTACTTGCACTATTCTCAACTTCTTTGAATACTCCCCCTTAGGAGTACACACCAATATATACCAATTCTTACTCCCCCTGACTGCAACAATCATCAACACCACTACCTACTCCCCCTGAGAAGTAGCCTCCAACTCAGTTTCTAGAGGAAGCATCTGCCCCAGAAGCTCATACTGATATGTTCTTAGCCTCTGTTACATCCTTCTTAATCCAAATCTTACTCATCTCCTTCT
Organism: Cunninghamia lanceolata; assembly: GCA_027924645.1. Taxonomy (NCBI): domain Eukaryota; kingdom Viridiplantae; phylum Streptophyta; class Pinopsida; order Cupressales; family Cupressaceae; genus Cunninghamia; species Cunninghamia lanceolata. Next base: position 3,999,287 of record BSBN01000994.1, on the reverse strand, counting down.
TAGTCTCGACCAGATCAATTCTTTGTACTGTTTTGTTCTTCTCTATTGGAATATCCTTCTTCATGCTTTTGTTTCTACAGAACTTTGAAATGTGTCAAAGCTTACTGCAATTGTAGCACACAACATTCATCTAACCATTGTTCCTTCCATTCATTCTGGAACTGCATTGATTAGCTTTGTGCCCAAATCTATTGTATATATAACAGTTGTCATTAAAGGATTGAATCATTATGTCATTGTTATAGCCATTCATTCTTTGATTTATGCACTCATTAGCTTTATGACCAACTTTCTTGCATGTGAAACATTGACCAAAAAAGATGGAACATTTTGATTCATCCTGCTCCTACATTGTGTAGCCTTATGTCCAAATTTATTGCAATAATGACAATAACCATTGAAAGATGGGTACCTTTGAGCATTAGGTTATCTGATTAGTGGTCTTCTAGCTCCTTTCTTCTGATTCTAGATCTACTTGCCATTGTTCTTCTTATCTTCAACTTTTCATACTTGACCTGATTTTGAACCTTCACCTTTTTCAAACCCTAAGCCTTCTTTATCATTAGGATCTTTTTGACTTGCAATCATCTCATCAAGCCTTGCAGAACTTAACTTGAATTTTTCTTCATAGTTCTTTGCCTTTTCTAGATCTAATTTCAATTTCACAACTTCTTGCTCCAACCTTGTACATTCTTTAGATTTGCCTTTCACCATTAAGCTCAGACATTCCTTAGTTCTTACCTTTTCTTCAACTTGCACTTTTAGGCCAATCATGGATTCATTTGCTAACCTCAATTGTTCTCTAACCTCTTTATGCCTTTGTTTGAACCTCTTAACTTGCTCTCTCAAATTTCTGATACATTCATTTGCTTCTTTGACATTCTCTTTCAAATCTATGATTTCTTCTCCAGTTCTCTCTAGGTCTTCAAGAGCAATCTTGAGTTCTTCACTATTAGCAGACATGCATTAATCTCCTAAAAATTCAATAGTAGGAGCTTCTTTCTAATTTAGAAATTAAACACAGATTTGCATGTTCTTTAGCATCTTTGATTTCTGTCAATACATCTTTGCCCTTACCACCAATGATCTTGACTTCAGTGTGATGCCATTGTATAGACTTGAGAGTTTCAGGGATTCTTTCTGGAGCTTCTTGTTCTTCAACCTACACTTCTTTTTCAACAGCATTTTCCTTTTCTCTACAAGGAGACTCATCTGAATCTGATACATGTCTTTTGTCTTCTAAAATCATCTATATATCTTCATCAACCTTGACATTCATACTCTCAACAATCTTTCTTAACCTTTTGTTATAGCACTAGTAAGCTTTGCTTTTGTTAGAGTACCCAAGAAAAATACCTCCATCATACCTTGCATCAAATTTTCTTGGATCTTCATTTCTTCTGATATAACATTTTCTTCCCAAAATTTTGAAATATTTAACAGTAGGAATCCTTCCATACCATAGCTCATAGGGAGTCTTTGTATAATTTGTTCTTACTTGTACTATGTTCTATATGTAGAAAGCAATATGAATTGCTTCCCTCTAGTAGACTTCTAGTAGGCTTGCTTCTTTTAACATAGTCCTTGCAGCTTCTTGAATGGTCATGTTCTTTCTTTCAATTGCTCCATTCTATTGAGAAGTCTTGGAAGTAGATAATTGTCTCTTTATCCCATGATCCTCACAGAAGATGTTAAACTCATTTGAAGTAAGTTCTCCATCTTTATCAAAGCTCAAGTATTTGATTTTCATGTCTATTTCATTCTCAACCATAGTTTTAAATGTCTTGAACTTGTCTAGGGTTTCTAATTTTTCTTTAAGAAAAATACCCCATATCATTCTGGAATAATCATCAGTTAATATCATGAAATACCAGTCACCTTGAAAACTCCTTATTTTGGTAGGACCACAAAATTTTGTATACACCAATTCCAACAGTTCTGTAGAAGATTGTTGTTTGACTTCAGAACTTCTCCTCACTTTATTTCCATTTTGACATTCCTTGCAGACAACATTAGCAGGTTTGATGATCTGTGGTAGGTCTTTCACAGCTTGAACTGTACTTATCTTCGCTAGAATATCAAAACTGATGTGATGCATCCTTCTATGCCATAGCCAACTTTCATTGATTTGAGTTATAAACCAATAACCATCATCTTCTTTGAGATGATAAATATTTCCATCTGTCCTTTTTCCAACAGCTATCAGAGTTCCAAATTTCTTTCTAATCTCAAAGTTGTCATCCTGAAACATAAGACTGTATCCTTTGCTACATAATTGTCCAACACCCAAGAGATTTTGCTTTAAGCCTTTAACACATAGAACATCATCAGTAATATACTTTCCATCAAGACTGAGTCAGCCTCTTCCACATATTTCAGAAGTACAATCATCACCAAAGATAACTAGTCCTCCATCACATTTCTCAAATTTAACAAACTTACTTTTGTCACTAGTCATATGATTTGAGCAACTACTGTCAATAATCCAATAGCTCTTTTCTTGACTGGTAAGAGAAGTATCTTCATTATCAAGACTTACCTCCAGGGCATTTTCTTCCATGCATCCTTCATAGTCATCTATAATGGTATCATCCTTCTTGTGTGCCATCCCAAATCTACCTCAATCTATTTTAAAGCTTTCTTCAAAGGAACCTAACTCTGATACCAATTGTTGAAGGAACAAGACAACTGAGAGGGGGGGTGAATCAGTTGTATCAAAAACTTCAAACCCTCATAAGCATAATCACATCCACATCAGTTCACTTAAACCCTTAATCTGTTATGAAGTTTAAACATGAAAAGTAGATAATAGAAATTTAAACACATCAACAACATGCACAAGAGAACACCAATTTTTTTATGTGGAAAACCCTAAAAGGGAAAAACCATGGTGAGGACTAGCTCACAATATAATGTAGTAACAATACTAAATTACAAAAGGCTCGTTGTCATAGAGAGAATGCTCACTGTAGGGGACTCACTATCCAAGTGGACTCACTGCCCACTGAGAAAGAAAGAAGAGAAGAGAAGAATGGCTCACTGGCATACTATGAATTGATATAATTGCATCTAACCTATGCATGGAGTTTAGTTCCAATGAAGCTCAATATACACCACAACATACACAACACCTTCATAGCATCACGAAAAATTGTAGACACCTTCTTCTCACTGCATCTGGTAGCCTAACACATGAAAGACCTCACTACCCTGATTAATTTTGCATCATTCACATAATCCCCCTCACACACACACACACACACACATCCATGAATCCTTGACACTTATTTGTACCATCATTACCCTTGAAACAATCTTCAAGGTCAGCAACACAATCTTCAATCCTTGAAACAATCTCCAAGGTCGACAAACACGCAGTGTTTGAATTGGGTCTGGACCTAAACATTCCACTGCACAAGGAAATGAAGGAAAACCACTCTATGCCATAGATTGGACCCAAATCTATCCATCCACACTACACAACACTCACATAATCACCAAATCAACTCCTCAATCATCACAAACATTCAAGTTCTGCCAAACAGTGCAAACATAAGGAATTCTTGATCACATGCCTCCACAGTCACAACCATAACTTGCAGACCATACACAAGGATTTAACACAATCTAGAAACATCCATGAACATCTTGAAGTCACCTTGAAACCAACAAATTCAATCACAACAACTTTCACCTGAACACAACAACACTGTCGAACTCTACCACACAATAAATTGCTTTCTGGAGCACCAAATCACAAACCTTTTAGATGGAAGATAGGTAAGATCCTTATGAACACATATCCAAAATTGTAGCACCTAAAACCTTTTTGTGAAGGAATGAAGATAAAAATACTTTCTCCCAAACACCTCTGCACAACTCAGAAACACTGTCAAATATTGTTCTCAAACTGGTGAACATAACTTTAATTGTACAGCAATTCAGAGCACCAAATTTTGGATTTAGCATCTTTAAGCACATCTTGACAACATAACCAAACTACACACTTAGATCTCCAACACAGAAGAAATGTGGAGCAAAAACTCAAACATCACTCTGTAAGTCAGAAGACTTCTTCAACACATTATTTTCGGTATTATCAAATTTTCTCAAAAGCACTTGGAAACTCAATACCAAAAGCATATCCTTAACATCTTCAGTACTTCAACAAAGCAACCAAACCACCTTTAGCAAGACAACTTAATCAAACAACAACAACTTCATCAGAAGACACAGTTGACACCAATGACAACAAAATCATGTTGACATCAATGACAACACTGATTAGCACATACTTGCAACAATGTGTTGAACACACCAGAATACTGAGAGGGGGGGTGAATCAGTATTTAAACAAACTTCCAATTCTCTAGATCAGATTAAAACTTAAGCATTACAGCATTAGCATAAACATGAAAGATCAACACATAACACCAAATATACATGGAAAACCCAAGGGAAAAACCACGGTGAGGATTAATTCACAATATATGAAGCTCAAAATTACAACTTTATTTTAGGGCTACAACCCAAGGAAGCTACTACTCCCTGAAAATTTTGATTTAGGCTCACTCCCAAGGAAGCTACTACTCCCTGAAAACTTTGATTTAAGCTCACTCCCAAGGAAGCTACAACTCTTTGCAAAATTTGTTTTAGGGTCACTCCCAAGGAAGCAACTACTCCCTAAACTGAGAACAAACTCAAAATGATTATAGTATGACAGTCCTTCTACTACCTGAAAATTGACATTAAAGTTCACACCTTTGATTATTGCAATTCTACTTCTTCTAATGATTGAATCAAGTAGGCACACTCTTCACTTCCCTCAGTTGTCACACAAATGTCTTCAAGATGAATCAGGACAAATTCTAACACATCTTCTCTTTCTCCTTGAGTCGCGCATCATAATGCATTCATTTTGCTCCTTATCTTGCTTACAAACCTTATCAATCACATTGCAATCACACCTCGCCTAACTCAATTTGATTTACAATTTATACATGATATTACATTTATTACATTGATTGTCGACTAGAGACAACATGAAAAATACATTTACAAGTCGGCCAAACTACACACAACATGAAACATGTAGAGGACAAGTCCTAAACAAGACTACACGAGAGACCAGCAAAAGACCCATGCCTTGCAGACACCAACACTTGCTTAACTAGGTCCAAAACATCCTTCACAGCATCAAACATCAAGTAATTACATCCACACACTCTACTCATTTGAAAATAGGACAGTCTTAAGCAAAGACATATGAAACTTGAAGCATGACAATCATAGTAACCTGAAAACCTTGTGTGGTACTAGGAACAAGAAGGATCTTCATGAAACTCTTCTAGATAAGTCTACAGGACTCATAAAACATCTCCAAATGCTCCTTTACCTCTGCACATCAAAGATTTTGTGCCGCACATCTTCAACCATGAATTCTAAGAGCAACAAGTCATCTGGAACACACTGCAACATACTGTCATTGAAAAACTGAGCTTGCGGATCACCAAGAGACTTGAAACTACAAGAAAACATGTAATGCACATCCATAAACATTTCCATAAAACTATAAAGGAAAACATTCACATCCAGAGGAATGCAAAACATTCCAACGGGCCTTCACCACCACCTTACTCTGCTAGAACACATGTCGGTACTCTATCATGCATAACTTTCATAGCAGAAGGATAGATGATCTGAAACTTTGGAATTATCACCTTCATAGCACCATGAAAATAGTTCTAGAACCACATAGCCATAACTACAAATGCAGAGGACTATGGTGCATTCCATTACCATATAGTAAATGTCTTATTTAGAACCAACACTATCTTAAAACTATTAACTGCAAAACACTCTTACGGTAATCCAAACACCATGAAATTTGGAACATACATGCTTTGACACTATATGAAGCTATCTTCCAATCCATAGAGGCACAACATCAAAAGAATAAAAATGTAGAGAAATCTCCAAGATAGTCTTCAAAGGCAGTCATCCTATAGCAGAAACTTTCACCAACTTCCGGAGGCCAAACCTTCTATATATCAACATATGCATTCTTAGGAAAAGTAAGAGAGATCATAGAATATGCTTCAGGCCACTAGTAACATCTTCTCAACATCAGCAACACATCTAATCATCTTAGTGCTTCTAATTCCCATATTAATGTGTCTTCTTGATGCTTCTAATTCTTATCTTAATATAACTTCATACTCAACTCTGCATTGATCAAGGCATAACATCCAACCATGAACTTTAGTAACCACATTATATTCAACATGACATCCAGCCATGAACTATATTTTCTCTGCTAGATAGGACATGACATCCAACCATGAACTATATCTTCTTTGCTAGATAGGACATGACATCCAACCATGAATACCATCACACATCAAGATAGTGTTGACAACAATGACAACCTTGTAACATTGTTGACATTAATGACAACCTTAGGAACCATATGTGTAATAATCTCCCCCTTTGGCATTGATGGAAACACATACCTGCACATTCTCCCCTTTTGACATCAAGGAAAAATGGTAACTTCTTCTCTCTTAGAGCATAACTTCTTGTAACAAACAGACTCCCCCTATCATTAGCAACCACTACCTGCTCCCCCTAAGAGGTAGCCACCATCAATCTAGGAAAATAGATGTAACATGAACCACTCCCCCTAGATAGATGCACCACTATGCATCTAACAAGAAGGAGGAACAATTACTCCTAACCTCTACCAGAGATCCTCAAAAGTGTCCTTTGCAAGAGCCTTTATGATAATATATGCCATTTGATCCTTTGTTGGAACATATTCCAACTTTACTTCCTTATCTGCAACCTTCTCTCTCAAAAAGTGATACATGATTGCTATATGCTTGGTTCTAGAATGCATCACTGGGTTCTTGGAAATATTGATAGCACTTGTATTGTCACACAAAATAGGAATAGGCTCATCATACAATATCTTGATATCATTTAGGGTTTGCTTCATCCACAACACTTGTGTATAGCAGGATGTTGTTGCAATATACTCTACCTCTGCAGTTGATAAGGACATTAAATCTTGCTTCTTGCTCTACCATGAAACCAATCTGCTTCCTAAGAAGAAAGCACCACCACTTGTATGTCTTCTATCACCAACACAACTAGCCCAATCAGCATCAGTGTAGTCACTCAAATTAAATTCATTACCTTTTGGATACCATAAGCCATAATCTAGAGTTCCCTTCAAATGTCTGAATATCCTTTTCACTACCTTCTCATGTGTTTGCTTGGGATTGGCTCGATATCTGGAAACCACACATACTACATGTATAATATCGAGTCTAGAAGTAGTTAGGTATAACAATCCTCCAATCATAGATCTATAGGAAGTCTGATCCACCTCCGGAGACTCATCATCCTTACTCAAGTGACATTCAGTGACCATAGGAGTATTTATTGGTTTTGAATCCTCCATACCAAACTTCTTCAACAACTCTTTGACATACTTAGCTTGAGAAATAAAGATATCATCATCTAGCTGAAGAATTTGAAGTCCAAGGAAGAAAGACATCTCACCAATCATAGAATATCAAAATCTTTTTGCATCTCCTTTGCAAACCTCTTACACATATCATCATCTCCACCAAAGATAATGTCATCAACATATAATGCAACTATCAATGTCATATCTCCTTCTTCCTTGATGTAAATATTTATATCTATAGTACCTTTCTTAAAGCCCTGCTGAAGTAAGTACTTGTCCAACCTAGCATACTAAGCCCTAGGTGCTTGCTTGAGACCATACAAAGCCTTCTTGAGTCTACACACAATGTCCAAATCTTCTGATATCTGGAAACCATCTGATTTCTCACTATAAACATCTTCCTCTAGATCACCATTTAAAAATGTTGACTTGACATCCATCTGATATACCTTGAAGTTCTTATGAGCAACAAGGGCAAGAAACATTATGATTGCCTCCATTCTGACTACCGGAGCAAAAGTCTCCTCAAAATCAATGCCTTCAACTTGAGAGTAGCCTCTACATACCAACCTTTCTTTGTTCCTTACAACTTTACCTTCTTCATTCATCTTGTTTCGGAACACCCACTTTGTTCCTATGACATTCTTGTTGACTAGTCTGGGAACCAATTCCCATGTCTGATTCTTCTCATTCTGATCCAATTCTCCTTCCATTTCCTTTATCCATCCATCATCTTTGCTAGCATTAGCAAAGGTTTTGGGTTCTACCTTTGATAGTAAACACAAGTTTACTTTTAGAAAACCTTCTCCTTGTCTGCACACCTTCATTCTTATCTCCAATAATCTGATCTGTTGAGTGGTTCTTCTAAACTTACTTTGTTGGAGTCTTGGGCATCTTCTCTAGTTCTTGTTCCTTTTCTTCTTTCTCTTCTTCTTCATCTTCAATGAATGGAAAGATATCAGATCCGAAGTCCTCTAAATCTTGTGAGATCTAATATGAGTCTTCATCTACTTTGGCATTTGTGATTCCAATCATCTTTCCTAATCTATTGTTGTAGCATCTATAGGCCTTGCTTCTAGTTGAGTAACCAAGAAAGATCCCTTCATCACTTCTTGAATCAAATTTTTTTAGGTCTTCTTCATCTCTTCTGATATAGCATTTTCTACCAAAGATCTTGAAGTATCTGATAGTGGGATGTCTTCCATACCATATCTCATAAGGGGTCGTAGTACTATTGACCCTCAGTTACACTTTGTTAATTAGATAGACAATAGTGTGAATTGTTTCCTTCGAGTACATATCAAGCAGATATCCATCTTTCAACATTTCCCTAGACATCTCTTGTATAGTCCTATTCTTCCTTTCAACTACCCTATTTTGCTGAGGAGTCCTAAGAGCTGGCAGATGTCTCCTAATACCATGATCTTCACAAAACATTTAAAATTTATTTGAAGTAAACTCACCTCCTCTATTAGACCTTAAACATTTGATCTTAGCATCTATTTCATTCTCAACCATAGCTTTGAAAACCTTAAATTTATGAAAGGCATCTGATTTTTCTTTTGAGAAAGTAACCCAAGTCATTCTAGAATAATCATCAATAAGTAACATGAAATACCTTTCATCTTGTTGACTCTTTACTCTTGTAGGACAATAAAGGTTGATATGGATCAGCTCTAATGGCATTGAAGAAGAGTACTCCTTGCTTTTGAAACTTGTCTTTGTCTACTTTCCCATTTGACATTCCTTGCATACTGTGTTTGCAGGATTGGTTATCTTGGGCATATCTCTCACCACATGAGTAGAGTTGATATTTACCATATTGTCAAAGTTGGTGTGTCCCATTCGCTTGTGCCATAGCCAGCATTCACTGGATTGAGCCAATAAGCATGTTCTTCCATTTACCTCCTTCAAATGATAGATATCACCATATGACTTGATACCTTTTGCAACTAGTTTTCCAGACCCCACCTTCTTGATTTCACAACCTTTGGCATGAAAGGTAAGAGTGTATCCTTTGTTGCACATCTGACTGACACTGAGAAGATTGTACTTTAGCCCTTTGACATAGAGAACATCCTCAGTCCTATTCTTTCCATCAATAGTTATAGCACACTTTCCACAGATTTGTGTTGACTCATCACCACCAAACTTGACAGCTCCACCATTCCATTTCTCAAGGCTAATAAACTTCTCCTTGTCACCAATCATATGATTTGAGTAACCATTATCAATTACCCAAGCCTTGGCTTCTTCTCTTGCATGAAAGGCAGTTCATACAACCATTGATCTATCATTCTTTTGGTTTGTTTGCAAGGCATCAGTCTTCTCACATTTTCCAACATCATTCTTTTTATTACCAACATTCAAGGCCATGAAAAGTGTTTCATCATTTGAATCATCATGACCCTCATCTTCTGAAGAACAACTGCTCTTTATGGAATACAAGCTTCTTTTGAACTTGTCTCTCTTGTTACAACTCCTTGATTCTTATAGAGGACATTTAGAAGTAATATGACCAACCTTTCCACAGTTGATACATTTAAAAGGTAACTTACCTCTGTATTTGTTTGTGCCTTTCTTCAAAGTCCTAACAAAGTTTGCTTCTACCTCATCTAGGTCATCATCTTGCTCAATTGCTTCATCTTCAGTCTTCTTACTTGCTTTGAATGATGCTTCCTTAGATTTGGAGCACCTTTGTCAAATTCTCTCATTTTAAAAGCTTGAGAGAGCCAAACAATTGATCTATTGTATATTTATTCAAATCCTGAGATTCCTCAATGGCAGACATCTTATGACTGTAAGATTTAGGAAGAGATCTTAAAACCTTCTTCACAATTTCATCTTCTTTTAGTTCTCCACCAAGACCTCTGATGCCATTGACTATTTCATCCACCTAGAGCATGTAACCAGCAATGTCTTCATCTTCTTTCAACCTCAGGGTCTCAAATTTGCTCTTGAAAATTTGCATCTCAGCTTGCTTCACTTTACTATCTCCTTCATAAATGCTTTCAAGTTTGTTCCAGACACCTTGAGAAGATGTATAGCTCATTATCTTTACAATTTCTAAATCAGCTAGTCCACTCATGATAACACTCTTTGCCATGGCATTGTTCTCAGAATTAATCTCATTTGCATCTTTAGGTTCACTGCTAGGAACAGTGTAGCCCTTCTTGGCTGATTGCCAGATGCCATACCCTAGAGAGGTCAGATAGTTTTCCATCCTTAGCTTACAAAAGGAATAACTTGTCCCATCAAACATAGGTACCTTGAGAGAACCATTTCAAGCCATTCTGAACCTTCCTCAAGCAGTTAAGCTTCTTCTAAGTAACTTAGCTTGGATACCAATTGTTGAACACACCAGACTATTGAGAGGGGGGGTGAATCAGTATCTAAATAAACTTCCAATTCTTCAGAGCAAATTAAAACTTAAGCATTATAGCATTAGAATAAACATGAAAGATCAACATGGTGCACATCAACACATAACACCAGATATATGTGGAAAACCCAAGAAGGGAAAAACCACGGTGAGGATTAACTCACAATATATGAAGCTCAAAATTACAACTTTGTTTTAGGGCTACAACGCAAGGAAGCTACTACTCCGTGAAAAGTTTGATTTAGGATCACTCCCAAGGAAGCTACAACTCCCTGTAGACTTTGTTTTAGGGTCACTCCCAAGGAAGCAACTGCTCCCTAAACTGAGAACAAACTCAGAAAAGATTACGGTATGACAATCCCTCTACAACCTGAAAACTGACATTGAAGTTCACACCTTTGATGATTGCAATTCTGCTTCTTCTGATGATTGAATCAAGTAGGCACACTCTTCACTTCTCTCCTATCATAAAATTGTCTTCAATATGAATCAAGGCAACTTCTAACATAGCTGCTCTTTCTCCTTCAGTCGCACATCATAATGCATTCATTTTGCTCCTTATCTTGCTTGCGAACTTTATCAATCACATTGCAATCACACCTCACCTAACTCAATTTGATTTACAATTTATACATGTTATTATATTGATTACATTACTTGTCATCTATAGACAACATGAAAAATACATTTACAAGTTGCCCAGACTACACACAACATGAAACATGTAGAGGACATGTCCTAAAAAAGACTACATGTTGCACCAAACAAAAGACCCATGCCTTGTGGACATCAACTCTTGATTAACCAGGTCCAAAACATCCTTCACAACATCAAACATCAAGGAATTACATCTGCACAATCTACTCATTTGAAAATAGGACAGTCTTAAGAAAAGATATATGAAACTTGAAGCATGACAGCCACAATAACTTGAAAACCTTGCGCAGTACTAAAAAGAAGAAAGATCTTCATGAAACTCTTCCAGATGAGTCTACAGGACTCATAAAACATCTCTAAACACTCCTTTACCTCCACAATCAAATATTTTTTTCCACATATCTTCAACCATGAACTCTGAGAACAACAAGTCATCTGGAACACACTACAACATACTGTCATTGAAAAACTGAGCTTGTGGATCACCAAGAGATTTGAAACTATAAGAAAGCATGTAATGCACATCCATAAACATGTCCACGAAACCATAAAGGCAAACATTCATAGCTAGAGGAATGTGGAACATTCCAATAGGCCTTCACCACCACCTTACTCTGCCAGAACACATGTCGGTACTCTATCATGTATAAATTTCATAGCAAAAGGACAGATGATCTAAAACTTTGGAATTATCACCTTCACAGCACCCTAAACATAGTTCCATAATTGCATAGCCATAACTACAAATGTGGAGGAATTCAGAACATTCCATTACTGTATAGTAAATGTCTTCTTTAGAACCAACACTGTCTTCAAACTGTTAACTGTAAAACACTCTTCTAGTAATCGAAACACCATGAAATTTGGAACATACATGCTTTGACACTGTATGAAGCTATCTTCCAATCAACAGAGGTAAAACATCAAAAGAATGAAAATGTGGAGCAATCTCCCAAACATTCTTCAAAGGCAATCATTCTGTAGTAGAAACTTTCACCAACTTCCGGAGGCCAAACCTTCTTTGTATCAACATATTCATTCTTAGGAACAGTAGGAGAGATCATACAATATGCTTCAGGCCACCAATAACATCTTCTCAACATCAGCAACACATTTGATTATCTTAGTGCTTCTAATTCCCATATTAATGTATCTTCTTGATGCTTCTAATTCCCATCTTAATATAACTTCATACTCAACTCTACATTGATCAAGGCATGACATCCAACCATGAACTTTAGTAACCACATTATATTCAACATGACATCCAACCATGAACTATATCTTCTCTGCTAGATAGGACATGACATCCAACCATGAATACCATCACACATCAAGATAGTGTTGACAACAATGACAACCTTGTGATAGTGTTGACATCAATGACAACCTTAGGAACCATATGTGTAACAGGATGAGGAGTCAAAGATGCAACATGGTTGAAATAATCAAAATTTGCCAAGTACAATAATGCAATAGTAGGACAATTGAATTGTGCATGAGCAGGGGCTCATGGTCCATTCTTTTCTACCTAGGGTGTTTGATGTAGGAGCATCCAAGTGTAGAGGTAGACTCCTATGAGTTTTAGAAGTTTCATGCACAAGATCAAACATTCTCAACAAGTGGTAGATCACATAGAGGCACACATAATTTGATAGACATATGCACACACATATGAGTAAGAGAAAACTTTCTCATTTGACTTGACAACAAGTAGTTAGAGTTATGACCATATGCCAAAATAAGTGGTGGTAGTTAATGATTAGACAATATGTTATAATAATTACTTTGCATGATGGTAGATCACCCAACCTATATTAACTGCTAGTTTTTCCTAGATCGATGACATATTTTTGGTGCCTTTGGTGCATGCAGCTAAGTTAGTGATTTCAAATATTGGATCTGATTCATACTATTTTTTAGCTCTTTTCCCCACCTCAACTAATGTAGTCCGTTGATTGCATGACATGATCATAGAAAAGTGGCACTATCATTGGGATGTTGGTTAGACTCCCAGGGGAAGGGAACACGCTACATTAATGACAATTGTTAGATTTCTGGCTACCAAAATATCATTGCAAACTTGTATAAATAATAGAGTTGTGTTCATTGTTGGGGTCTTTTGATCAACAAGGCTAAGGATTTGCACATGTATTTCTTATATTCCTTCAATTTGTAACCTCTAAGTTTGATAATAATAAGATCATTATTTTATTGTTATCTTTTGTGTTCCTTCTCATTGCATGTGTATTGTCTCCATTGTGTCTTTGTAGTGTATGATAAGATCTTCTTTAACTAGAATCTCTCATCATGAATGCATCATTTTGGTACACATAACTTTCCTAATTTATATAGCAATCTTGTCTTAAGGAAAAAGTCTAATTTTGGCTTAAAATCCACCAATTGCCCTCTCTTTGATTGCTTGCAAATATCATTGAAACCATTATCATCCTCATAGTCTTCAACATATTTAACTCTTTTCCAAAGGACTCCAACTAAGAAAGAGTACTCATTGGGAAAAATAAGAGGTATCTTAGATAACATATTAAAGGCACCTTGTTTATCACACCTTGCTTGGACTCAATCACCAAGTGAAATTGTTAGAGGAATTCCATCCACCTGCTGCTAGAATTTTTTTGAGATTACAAATATTTAAGAGGTCGATGATCTATGTGGACACATATCACTTTTCCTATAAAGTAGTGTTTCCACTTTTTAACCACTTGCACTAGCACATACAACTTTTTTTCACACTTACAATAGTTCAGGGATACCCTCTAAAAAGATATGAATGATACATTAGGTTTGGCATCTTACAAAAAATAGCTCCCTTTGCATAATTAATGACATCTATTTCCACCTCAAAAGCTTGTTGGAGATTAGGCAAGGAAAGAATAGGTGCATTGATGCTTTTATGCTTAAGTTCCTTAAATGTTATTTATTATTTATTATCCCCACAAAAACATTTTCCAAACCTTGTTTTAACATGCAATGAAGTAACAATATAGGAGAAATCTTTGATAATTTTTCACATGTATTGGACAACCCCAAAAAAGCTTCTTATTTTAGTGATAGAAGTAGGTTTTGGCCAATCCGCAATGTGCTCAATCTTGGCAGGATCAATCTTAATCTCCCTATCATCCACCATGTGTCCAAGGTAAACATGTGATGTTTGTACAAACGCATATTTATTTCCATTTAATATAACTTATTCTCTGTTAAAATTTGTAGAGCTTTCTTGCAATGACATATGTGCTCCTCATATGTCCCACTAAAAACAAGGATACCATCCAAATAAACTATCACACAATAGTCTACTAGTGGTCTAAGTACCTCATTCAACAACCTCATGAAGGTAGTTGGAGCATTACATAGACCAAATGGTAGAACAAGCCACTCAAATAGCCCTCGCCTAGTCTTGTATGCAATTTTCCAAATGTCTTCTTCTTTTATCCTTAATTGGTGATACTTGGATTTGAGATATAGCTTGGTAAAGTATTTAGTATGCTAAAGTTGATCCAAGAGATCATCTATTTATGGTAGATGACATATTATTTATGGTTATCTTCTTCAATGCTCTATAATCCATGCACATATTCCAATTTCCATCCTTTTGAAGCACCACCACTTAGCCACTATGAGAGATCTACAAGGTGAATTACTAGATCTTATAACTCCCTAGTTAATGAGATATTTTAGCTACATCTTCAATTCATTAGTCTGTAATAGGCTTTGTATATATAACCCTATGTTGGGAAGAGGGAAATTGATAAGTAGTCGGATCTAATGTTCAATTACTCTTGTGAGGGCAACCCCTTGGATTCTAAGAAAAATTCCAAAAAATATTGAATGAGATGATCCAATTCCTTCTTTTCCTTACTTTTATGCAACCCATGAACTAGTTTTATCTTAGCCACACAATAACAAAACAATAAATTTACCACTAGCATTGATTAGCCTCTTGGCTTGAGAAGCACTCACCATGGATATTTTCGACCTAACCACATATGAATTAAGAGTGAAGTCCTTGCCATTAAAACATATCCTTTATCAATTATTCCTTTTGAAATATACATCCCTAATGTGGAGACAGGGACTTCCGTATAAGACACCACACACATCCAACAATATCACATCCGCAACCACCTCATCTCTAAATTTTTGGTTGAGTCCAAACTTAAGTTTGTATTACTTAGAAACTAAGATATCTACTCCTTGCTTCAACCACCCCAAATAATATGGATTTGGGTGGTTTTTATTCTTCAAATCAAGTTCACCAACCAACTTTTGTGAAATCAGATTTGTTAGAGAGCATGTGTCAAAAAAGGCATCTACCTTTTTTCTTTCACTTGAATTTTTATGTGGAAAATTTTGATAAGTTCTTATTCATATAGAGACCCATCATTTATTGTGCATGCACCCTTATGAACCATGGTGCACATAATGTTATTATGGGTCATACCATTATAACATTTATATATTGTTCTAATATAAGGTTATAAAACCTTATGCTTATTATATGCTTATTATATGCTTTATAAAGCATATGCCATTTAATAATTAATAATCTAATAACTATTAGATTATTAATTATTTACAAATGGTTGTTTTGAATAGGTGTGACTAATACCCCTTTAGGTATTTTGCCACCCCTTCTCCTATGTTTAAGGAGCTTCTCTCTCATTGAGAGGTATGTGATTTTGGAGATTTATAGTGAATCCTATCACTATACACATGAGATATTATTGCCCGTGTGGAAGTGAGGAGAAGTGTATCCCAAGGTTCTGTCTATAATTTTATAAACAAGTTTGTAATTATTTTATAATAAAATGATGCTTTATGGGATTTTTTACCTGTAAGGGTTTTCCCATGTATATGTTGTGTAATGTGTTAAATCTATGCTTCTATAATTCTCATTTTGTTTATTTTATATTTTATTTGTAATTATTAGTATCCTAAGATCCTAATTTCTATCATGGTATTAGAGCCAAATAAGCTATGCTAATCATTTTTATAGGAGACGTTATTGCTCAATACACCAGGTATGTCTCTTTTATTTTTTATTTCTTATTCAAAATTGATCTTTCTCCCACATGTGAAATCAATATCCTATCATATGTAACAAATTAGTTTTGAACCAATACTATACATAAGTACTCGTTAAGTCATGCCATTCCTTTTTGAAGAAAGACAACCATTTTAATATATATGTGCCCTTTAAGCACTAAAAAATTGTAGATACAAATTTTAATGTACGTAGATCATTTTATATAGGTTGTTTTAAATGGCCTATTTTTTAATACTCATATAGGCACTTTCTTCCCAATATATCATATTCTAAATAATCTGGATCTATTTTGGACTTTTAGATTTAATTTTTCTCAATCAATTTTTTTTCAAAATCAAGCATTAATTTTTTTGATCGGTGAATGCTTTTGACTGAAGCTATGAACCGGTGAGGCCACAAAATAGGGGACCTCATCCCTGGGCATGAACACCTTAGCATGAACACTTGCATTAATGCTGGTGGTTCAAACCCGTGAGCTCATTGGCCCAGCGAGGGCTTTAAGCTACGATCTCGTTGGCCCAATAGGGCTCAAAGCCCATGAGCTTGTTGGCCCAGCAAGGGTTTGAACCTTGGTGGCATGGATAGCAACTCCATTCTTTAACCATCACATTGTGCCATGAATGGCAAATCAAGCATTATTTTTTTACTAATAACAACATATTTATATGTTGGAGCACCAAAAATAAATACATTTTTAAAAACTCTGTAGTTGATTATTTGAAATTAGAATTTCATTTACAACACACAAAAAATAATAGAAAATCCCTCGAAGAGGGGATTAAAAACCATATACAATATGGTCAAAGTGTTGCCAAAGAACCTACACCCACTTTTTGATTAGGCCCACTATAACCAACATTAATCGAAGTACTAAAATCTCAACCATTTTCATTAATTTATGGATCTTTCTTTTACTTTACCAAGCTCTTTTTAATAATTCATAGTCCTCTATTTAAAATTGAAGTACTTGTTTTTTACGAAGGGTTGAAGAGAATGATAATAAGTCACAACCCTTGTTTTAAAAGCCACAACATTTGCTAAACAAATTTGCCCATTAAAATTGATCTACAAGATTCATATGACTATTTTTGTCTTCAACTCTAAAGTTTATTTGTTTCCTAACTACCACAGTTCACTAACCACTATAATAACTACTAGTGGTTTAATAGACACTATATTAAATGTGGGAGCAAGTTAAATGTCTAAACATTTATTAGTCATTCCCTAAACACTGCCAAAAGTCATAGTAACCACTAAGCACCAGGCTAACCACTATTGGTTTGTCAACTTTCTACATTAAGTTGTTGAGAGTAAGAGATAAATATAGGTTTTATAAAAAAAATTAAAAAGAATGCCCATAAATAAGGATCCCAAAGGTGACAATATTTAACATATTTGTATAATGGATCTCATCTTCAATAGTTAATTAATTTTGTTTTTGGATAATAGCTTATAGCATTATGGAAGCATAGGTGTGGTTTGAGAAGAAGTTTTAAGGATGGGAGAAAGGATTTCATAAAATTTGGTCACGGATCCTTCAAATCATGTTCCTACTTGTAGAGTTGTGGCTTGAAATAAGTTTGTGTTGTGTCATAATCCACCCAATATATGCACTCTTATTTTGTTTTTGGGTAAAAGTTTAGATTTGTGTCACATTCGGCCAACAAAATGATACCAAGTGGAAGGTTTTTGCGCGAGAAGGTCATGGATGACAAAGTTTTGATCGATTCCACATGGCATATACATGGACACAGAGTTTTCGTACGGCAAGTTTATGCCCAATACCTTATCAGGTGATAAAGTTTCACCCGAAACTATTAAAATAAAAGAAAAAAACCAAAAAAAAAATCATTTCATCTGAATCAAAGACGAGAGAAAGACTTTCTTCAGCAACCCCACACACCTGCTAGTTGACTGCACTTACTCCCTTTTGGCTAGGTAAGTTTTTTCATTTTTCTTTATTTATGTTTTTCAATTTTTTTGTTAATGAAGATTTAAAATTTAATTTATTTTATTTTGGTAAAAATTGTTGGTTTTTTACTATTTTAAATTTGTAGAAATTTCAACCCTATATTTCAAATTTAAACCCTATATTTCAATTTTAAAACCTAATATTCAAATTTAAACCTTAAATTTCAAATCTAAGCCCTAAATTTGAAGTTTAAACCCTAAATTTGAAGTTTAAACCCTGAATTTGAAATTTAAATCTCAACTAAAACCTAAAATTATTTTTTGATTTTATTGAAATTGATATAAAATTGATTTAATGATCATCAATATTGAAATTGGTATAAAATGAATTGATAGAAATTGAAACTAGGTATTTTAAATTGATATCTTAAATTTTGAAATTGATGATGTTTAAATTGAAACCCAAAATTTCAATATAAATTTTGAAACCTTAAAAAATTGATATCTTGAAAATTGAAATTGAATCTATAAATTTGAAACCCTAAACCTTTAAAAATTGATATCTTTCAAAAATTAAAATTGATTCTAGATAAATTTGAAACCCTAAATTGAAATAATTGAAATCAAAATACATAATATTCTATCAAAATTTAGATTGATATATATCACATAAATCAAGATAATATCAAAATTTAATATATTCAATTTTGATATCTTAAACATGTACATGTATTAACTTTTGTTAATTTGTATACATCATGTTCAATTGATATCAAAATTGATTAACTTATTGAATCTAGATCTCAAATTTTCATAATACCAATATCAATTTATATATATATATATCAAGAAATATTGAAATTTCAACAAATTGATCTAGATCATTCTAGATCAAATTTGATAGATCTTTAATAGATCAATAAATGATATTTCAATATATCAAATTTTAAAAATCAAGATCTCTATCATGTTTGATAGATCAATATTTCAATTTATATCAAAATTGATTTAATGATATCAATTTAGATTGAAATTTTGATCATCAATATTGAAGTTAATATAAAATGAATTGATATAAATTGAAACTAGGAACATTTTAAATTGATATCTAAAATTTTTTAAATTGATGATATTTAAATTGAAACCCTAAATTTCAACCTTTGAAAATTGATATCTTGAAAATTGAAATTGAATCTATAAATTTGAAACCCTAAACCTTTAAAAGATTGATATCTTTAAAAAATTGAAATTGAATCTATAGATTTGAAAAATATTGAAATCAAAATGTAATATTCTAGATTGAAAAATTGAAATTGATTCAATATTAAAATTGAAACACTAAATTTCAATATAAATTTTGAAACCTTTAAAAATTGATATCTTGAAAATTGCAAACAAGAATCTATAAATTTGAAACCCCAAATTGAAATATTGAAATCAAAATGTAATATTATATATCAAAATTTAGATTGATATATATAAATAAATCAAGATGATATCAAAATTTAATATATTTGAAATTTTGATATCTTGAACATACATACATAAATTAATATATTACTACCCATTTGTGGTAAGGTGTGTCATGTGTGATTAGACTAAATTAAGCCTTGAGTTATCATAGTTTTTGCTTGGGTGGCCAATCAAACTCAAATATTTCTATTCATTTTTGTTTAAAATGATAAGGTTCAATGGGGTCCTAAGTAAATCTAGGGACACATAGTTGTGACCATGTCAAGGAAAAGTATAAGTGCAAGAGCTATAGGTACTTGGACTAAGCATGCTTGATATGAATGTAGTATCTGTTGTAAAGAAAAATTGATTAGCATATTAAAACTTATTTTCAAAGTAGCTTCAATTCTTAAGCAAAGTAAATATTGTTAATAAGTAATGAAGATGCAAGTTAAATTTTATCTATATGTAAAGTGATACAAATAACTCTACATGATGTGGTAATGTAGTATGGATCCCCATAATGAGGTCATGTGATAAAACTCTTCATAATGTGGCAATGTGATCAAAACTCCACACAATATGTTGTGTGATAAAAGTCCATGTCATGCAGCCATGTATTGTAATACGACTCAACGAAATGTTGTAATGTGATAGATCTCCATGTGATGTAGGCATGTAATTTGATAAATCTCTATCTAGATGTGATGATGTCTTAGGAGCTATCTATCACAAGTCACCATCTAAAATCTCAACATAAAAAATCATTAGTGAAAATATTTCCCCCCTCTAATTAGTTGCATACATAGCATGCAAGGAATTGAAGGAGACAAAAAAATGATACGTGATAGAAGTAATTAAGGTAATCAACTAAGATGTAACCATGTAACCATGTATGTATTATCATGTAAGATCATAAATTAAAGATGAGCATCAAGGCATAATGTTTCCCTCAATCTCTAGAGGTAAAACATAAAGTAAAGAGGGCCATAAAGGCTAGATAAGGAGCATGTAAGCATCAATGGAATGCATAAGATAAGTTCATGACAAGGTTCTAAAATGTGTGGTCATAAAAAATATGATAGAGATCATAAAGCATAGTCGCATAAATATGAAAACTTAGGCATGCCAAGGTGGTAAGCATAAATTGATAAATATGGAATCATAAGTAGGTATGCATAATAAGAAAAAGAAAACATAAGTCATGATAAATTTATAAACATAAAGAGCATAATTGTCATGGCATATAGTAGGCATCATAAGTATGTAGCATAAAAATATCATGGATCATAAACATAAGGTCATAGTAATATGTAAACAAAAAACAAGTGAACAACTAAAACTAGTGAATAAAAAAAGGTATGAGGAAAAGCATATAAATGGATAAGTAAAAATTATCAAATATGGGAGAGACACAATGCATAAAGAGAATAATGAGAAAAGGAAGATGCCACTAAGTGGGGGAAATAAAGTTTAAATCACAATATAAATGATGAAAAGAGAATGAAAAACACAACAATTGTAATATATAAGTTGAAATGAGAATAGAAAAACACAAGTTGATACTAGAAATAAACATGCTATAAATTGCCATAAAATTCCCACATAATCAAATTACTATAAAACTTAACCATATAGAGAACACTTTATTAAAAACAATGTATTTTTAGCAAAAAAATAAACATAGAAATCACATCAAAACTCAATAAACATTCACACCACACAACTATTCTAAAGGAAATTAGTATGGACAAGTCAGGTGAAGAGTAGGCCCTTTCTCACTCGCTATAGCTAATTATTTACTATAGATGCTTTCTTAACACAATAGTATTTTAATATAAATGGTAAAACTCATACAATAACTATCTTTAGCTAAATTCCTTCCTAATGTTTATCTCACATACACATCACTACCTTTGTGTCCCCTTTTGAGCTATAGTTATAGGGAACCGATAATATAATTAATTTACAAGAATGGTTCTTGGTTGTTCCCAACTTCTAGCCTTTAGTCAAGGATAATCAAGTAACTAAAATAATAAAACAATTTCTTATCAAAGTGCTATCCTTTAAAATAAGAAATAGTTCAATAGTTTAAAGATATCAAAATTTAGTTAAAATTTAATTATTAATTCAATTGGTATAAATTTTAAGATCTACAAAATTTAATTTATGTATGCATATAGATCTTTAATTAAATTAATTAAGAGTTTAATTATTTATTAATGAACATATATATTTGATTTGATTTAATTTTGTATGTAGATCATAATTGATTTCGCATGTATCCACATTTAATGTCTTGATAAATAAATTATGTTTAATTGTATATGTTTTTGATTAATATAAGAAGCAAGACTAAGGTGCTGAACCCATTACAGAACAGCCCATCGGGCACACATAAAAGTTAACAGAGAACAAACCAGGAACACAGCACCAGTAAAAAAACCAGTAACAGTGGACTGACAATAGACTAACAGCAGACAACACACCAAAAAATAGTAGAGAAAAACTCCTAGGGATGATCAAATAACTAGCCCCAGTCTTCAGTGAGGAATTGATATAGCTCCTCATAATCCTTCATTTTCTTATTTTCAATGCCATGTTTGTTGAGTTCCAAGTCTTGGAGGATCGCTAGCATTGTAGCAGATCTGTGCATAACTTTTGACACGAACCTGGAAAGAATTTTGAAATTCTTCTCCAATTTAGTAATCTTGTTGTTCAAGTCCTCAATAGCAGGTCCCTTCGTGGTCTTCTTGTCATCTTTCTTGATTTCCTCAGTGTCCTCTTTCAGCTTAGAGGAGTTCTCTGTCTTAGAACCCAGGACATTCAATTCTAGGAAATGGCTAGGGCCATCATCCTCCATCTCCACACCCACAGTCTCATCCATCTTCCCAGCATTAACCTCACTGTCAATGTTCTCATCCTTGTCCTCTAAATCACTAGACACCACCTTCTCTTTCTGAGAGGGGGTAGGTTTTGCGACCAACCTACTTGACCTCCTGGGCGAAAGCACTCTAATTTTACCATGTGGCATTATTTTCCCCTCATATTGAGCATCCTCATTGTCTTCCTCCTCACCACCAGAGATCTCCACCTCCTTACTCTTATCCAAATTATGACCCTCCTTAAGAATGTCCCCGACATTGACAAACTTACACCCCTCTTCCTTCCCCTCCTTGGTTTTCTTCTATGGAATGCCACCCTTAATGTTAGTGATAGCAAGTTTCCTTTTGATGGGTTTGGAGCCAGCTTTAGGACTACCAGCCATGCTAGTATCAACTTGGCCAGTGGGGTGTTTTGCCACATAGTGGGTCACAGGACTATTTTTGGGGTTGGGTTTCTTTTTAGAAGTAGAAACCCTAGTATCATTGGGGGTCTCCATTAACTTTTTGAGGGTAAACTTAGTAATAACCACACCATGGCTCTGGTCAATGATACGTTTCGAAGCACAAGGGGAGTTGTCAACACAGGTGGCCTTGATTTGTTTAGGATTGCATAAGGCCAGGTAGAACTTATAAATACGGTAGATAAGGCCTTGGTGTAGGGGTATCAAGGGTTTGTCGAGGTTAATGGCATGCGATCAGTCACTACCGAGATCAAGGTCTCCAGCGAGGAAAGAAGGTAGAAAGGAAAGCTGATAAATTGACTCCTTCTAAAGTGATTTAAAAGCACAAAGTGATAGTGGTAAAAGCGAAGGAACCTACCTTCCAAGGTGAAGTATTTCATCAACATGTAGCAAATGTCATCCCATGGCTTGGGCAATCTTTCCCGATCAAACCCACCTTGGATATTATACAGAACCTTACCCTTCTTCAGAAATAATTCCATGCCCTCTAGGTCTGACACATTGCTCTGGCCTTTCTGCTTCACACCATCAATTGTCATACCAGTAACCCAACCAATGACTTCTTTTGTTATTTCAAACCCAACACCACCAACTTGGACCCTTTTGTTATACCACAACACCACACACTGCTTAGACAGATTTTCATCATAACCTTGAAGATATTCAAGGTAAGGGGCCACCCCACCCTTGCAGGAAATGTGCCAAAGGGTTTAATTTCTCTTAAACTCATTGTAGGATAATGGCTCTATTCAGGTTCACCCCCCCATCTTTGCAGAGCCGATGAACTTACCAATACTCAAAATGAAAGTAGTCTAAATGTGAACTCTGCAATCCCATAAAAGTTTGATCTTGATATCTGTGAGTGATCAACTAGGCAAGTCTTGAACTTTGAGACTATTTCTGTCACCCTGCCACTTAATGATTTCATCATTCCATAAATTTGCCTTATGCGAATTAGATGCCATGTACTCAAAATGATGTTTGAGATCAAAATAATCATTAAAGTGATCCTTCTGACAAGTTAAATATCTAAGCCTAGTCATCCTCCCAATCACGTGACTGGCCATGTGCCTGAACAGATGGGTAGTCCTAGTCATCATGTTGATCTAGCCTTGAGTCATCTGATAGGGAGAACGTATGGAAACATAGAAAACCTATCTTTCTTGAAAACACCTCAAGACCTATGTCATACCCAAGTTTCCCTACCAATTCAAGTGCTCTTAGACATTTTCTACCCAAAATGCCTAACTCAAACTAATCAGTCTATTACAGAGGTGAAAGGCTTGCGAGTCTATTATTCTCAATACAGACACTACTTTCTTGGTGTGGGGTATTCTTCTTTAACCTCAGTATTTCCAAGATTCTCAATTCCCAAGGCTTGTAGCCTTCTTGAGCCCGTTATCAGCCCTCCTCTCTGGGTCTAGGGTTCTGATTGCTTGGTGCCCAATCCCTCCTACTCTATTTTCACCCCTGTCTCTTCTTAGATTGTAACTTGCATTCCTAGCCAGGCTATGGAAGAGTTCGCCTAGGACAAGTTTCTATTGTCTCCCATTGACAATCCAATCACTACAGCAAAAGGAAAAACAAGAAATAAAATCTCTGTTTGATGGCCCTCCATGACTGTACAGAGGAATTGCAGGGACATCAAAACAGAGACATTTTGTACAAATGGAAACAAAACAACAGAAATAAAAAATTAGCTACTCTACTTCGGGTCTAGTTATGCAAGAATTCGACAGAAATGCACAGATAGATTAAACTATCAAAATTTTATTTTTCAAATTGTTCCTTCTTACATTCAATGTATTTTTCAACTTCTTAATATCCAACTGATTTACAAAGCAAAAACCAGTTTTTATAATGTTTGGCTTTGTCCGTTATCAGACAGTTAGGTTTGATTTCTGTCCATTCAGTTAGGTTTTCCTTACTAACTATTTTACGTTCTCCCCGCGGCTGTCGCACTGAAGTTTTTCCATTTTGCTATTGGCCAAACTTATTACTTCAGTGTAACTTCGGCCCTTGTTCACCGATACACCTGATAACACCGATGCCTTCACATATGCGACAGTTGACTCCCTACCGCCGGTTCTCCGTACCACCACTGTCGGTCACCATATTGAGTCAAACGAACCTGTTGAACCTCCAGCATGAGGTTCAACGGTTCAATGCTACCTACCGTCGGTTCTCATCGCCACTGTCGGTCACCACTTTATTGAACCAAATGAACTTGTTGAACCTTCAGCATGAGGTTCAACGCCAGGTTCCTCCATTTGACCGTCGGTTCTCTTCACTGTTTGTTGAACCAAGTGAACCCATTGAACCTCCAGTATGAGGTTCAATGATTCAATGTTGGGCTCATTCGCTGATCCCGCTCCTTATTTGAAAATCAAAAGAACTTCACACCAAAAATGCAAAAATATATGCACGGGTGCCAAACTCTTCATGCTCTTGCACCATACTCCCCCTGCACGGAAAAAGTCAAGTCACCTCTGGTGACAACAAGGTAAAATCAATGCCCTGCTTCTTGAACTCAGACTCTGCAACCCAAGTAGGCTCTGCTTCAGGCAACTGTTTCCACTTGATTAGGTGCTCCATGTACACTCCATGTCTGGTCTGTTTCTTCACTTGAGAATCCAAAATTCTCTCAGCTTGTGGTTTGACTGTAGGGGGCAAGGTTACATCACTCACTGTCTATGCAGCCTCTGAACTAGATCTATCTGTTAATGGATGAGGACCTTTATAATGTACCAAGTCCTGAACATTGAACACTGGTGAAATTGCCAAGTCTGCTGGAAAATCAATCCTATAGGCATTGTTGCCTTACTTGTTCAAAATTCTGCAAGGACCAATCTGTCTCATCTGTAGTTTAGTTGGCATCCCTTTTTGCAATCGGGATTTGTTCAAATGAACCATGACTAAATCACCAACTTCAAACTAAACATCCTTCCTATGTGCATCTACCCTGTCCTTGATTTTCTGAGTATTCTCCATCAATGTCTTCTTTACTTGTTCATGTATCTCCTTCATAGACTGTGCAAAATCCTCTGCATGACCACTTCTATATTCCATGTCTCCAAGATGTCAGAGTTCACATACACCTCGAGGGTGCATTCCATACACTATCTCAAATGGACTTTTTCCAGTAGTCCTATTCACACTGTCATTATAGGCAAATTTTGCCTGATAAATGACCTGATCCTAACTCTGTCCATATTCTTTTGTCAAACACCTTAACAGGTTGCCCAACGTCCTGTTCACCACTTCTGTTTGGCCATCTGTCTGTGGATGATATGCTGATCCAAAAGATAGATTTGTTCCTAGCCTCTGCCATAGAGTTTTCCAGAAATGTCCCATGAACTTAGCATCTCTATCAGACACGATGCTTGTTGGAAGTCCATGAATCCTTATGACCTCTTTGAAAAACAAATGAGCTATATGACTGGCATCATGAGTCACCTTACAGGGAATGAAATAACTCATCTTGCTAAATCTATCAACAACTACAAAAATACTATCAAAACCAGTCTTTGGTAGACCAACTACAAAATCCATACTGACATAGTCCCATGGTCAGGAAGGAATGGGTAGTGGTTGATACAGTCCCACATTTGAAGAAGTTCCCTTGGCCTTCTGACAGATGGTACACTTCTCTACATACTTTCTGACATCTTTGTGCATCTTCGGCCAATAGTAGAACCTCTGGACTAATTCCAATGTTTTGTTCAGACCAAAATGTCCACTCAAACTGCCATTATGCTTCTCCTGTATGAGATTTTCTCTCATGGATCCTTTTGGTACACACAACTGTCCACCTTTGAATAGCAATCCCTACTGCAAAGTGTAATCTACAAATTCACTATGAAAGTGATTTTCAAAGTCTTAACAGACCTTGTATGCTTCAGCAAAATCTTCATCTTCTTTGTAGAGGGCTGTGAACTCTTCCATTCCTATGCTTCTTAATTGCACCTCTTGCACTGTGAGCAGCCTCCTGCTTAAAGCATCTACTACCTTGTTGAATTGTCCCTTCTTATGCTTAATTGTGAATGTGTAGGACTGCAAGTACTCCATCCACTTGATATGCCTATGGCTCAACTTATCTTGTGAGTTCAGAAAACTCAAAGCTTGATTGTCTGTATATACAACAAATTCCTTAGGTAGGAGATAATGTCTCCATTTTCTAAGTGCATGGACTAGAGCATAGAGCTCCAAGTCATATGAAGAGTATCTGCTCTTTGCTTCATTTAGCCTCTCACTGAAAAAGGCTACTGGTCTATTCTCTTGGTTGAGTACTGCAACATGACTAGCATCACATTCTAAAGTGAATAACTTATCAAAATTTGGTAGCACTAACACTGGCTATGTGGCTACTGCTTTCTTCAACAATTCAAAACTCTTATCAGCTGCTTGTGTCCATTGAAACTTTGTTTTTACCCCACCTTTGATTGTATCAAGCATGGGTGCACAAATAGCACTAAAATTCTTTATGAATTTTCTATAAAATTGAGCTAAGCCATGAAAACTTCTCACCTCAGTTGCTGCTCTGGAAGTGGGCCAATTCAATATGGCTTCTACCTTTGACTTGTCCATTTTCAATTCTCCTTTGGACAACATAAAACCAAGGTATACCAATTCCTGCTTCATGAATTCACACTTCTCCAAATTTATGGTTAGTTGTTCATCATGTAACTTTTTCAAAATAGTATTTACATGTTCAAGATGCTCTTCTTTAGTTTGACTAAAAATCAAGATGTCATCTAGATAAACAACTACAAATGTACCCGTATAGTCTGTGAGGACTTCATTCATGAGCCTCATGAATGTGTTGGGAGCATTCGATAGACCAAATGCATAACAAGCCATTCATATAGTCCTTCTGTGGTCTTAAAGGTTGTTTTCCACTCATCACCTTCCTTGATTCTGATATGGTGATAACCACTTTTTAGGTCTATCTTGGTGAAGTACTTAGCCCCTCCTAAACAGTCCATAAGATCTTCAATTCTGGGAATTGGAAATCTATACCTTATGGTGATCTTATTGATAGCTCTGGAGTATGTGCATAGTCTCCATGTTCCTCCTTTCTTTGGTGCCAGCACTATAGGCACTGCACAAGGACTTATGCTTTTCTTAATCAATCCTTGGTCAAGCAACTCTTGTACTTGTCTGGCTATCTCCTTATGTTGTTCTGGGGTCATCTTGTAAGGAGCTTTGTTAGGCAGAGATGCTCCTGGAATTAGATCTATCTGATGGCTAATAGTTCTTTGTGGAGGTAGTGTTGATGGTGTTCCTTCACTAATTATGTCCTTATACTGTTCCAGTATAGTCTGCACCTCTTTTGGGACCACTACCTTTTTGTCTTTTTTCTCCTCCTTAGGTTTCACTATGATAGCATAACCAATACCATCCTCCTTAAGAGTGTTCAAAAACTCTTTACCACTCACAATTAAGACATTAGGACTTTTAG
The DNA here is from genome assembly GCA_027924645.1 of Cunninghamia lanceolata. NCBI lineage: Eukaryota > Viridiplantae > Streptophyta > Pinopsida > Cupressales > Cupressaceae > Cunninghamia > Cunninghamia lanceolata. Next base: position 3,970,536 of record BSBN01000994.1, on the reverse strand, counting down.
TCTTACCTGCTTCTTCATCTTCCAATGACTAAATTTTATAGGTGACACCATCTTTTCGAAAAGAGTATGCATTCTTCTCACCATCATGTATGGCCTTCCGGTCATACTACCATGGTCTACCCAATAAGAGATGACATGCATCCATGGGTAGGATATCACAGAGTACCTTGTCTTTATATCCACCTATACCAAACTCTACCCAAGTTTTCTCATTGACTATCACATGTTGACCTTTATTTAACCATGTGACTCTATATGGATTTGAATGAGGTATTCTTTGCAAATTCAATTTTCTAACTGCTTCATCAGACACTATGTTATCAATAGACCCTGAGTCTATAATTACTTGACATACCTTATTCATAATCTTACATCTGATTCTAAATAAAGCTCTCCTTTGGCTTGGTTTAGCTTTCACCGGTTCTTTGATCAAAGTTCTCCTTACCATGATGTTCTCTCCCACTTCTGAGGCTAGACTGACTTCAAGTGATTTGCTGCTTGAAGCATCATCTTGTACATAATGATTTCTTTTATCAACTCCTTGAGAAGAAGATGTGCCCTTATCAGGACACCTATATGTTGGATGGCCTAATTGACCACAATTGTAGCATTTCATAGTGGCACAGTAGGATCCTCTGCCCGATCCTCCTGATCTTCCTCTGCTAGATCCCCTTCCTCGGTAGTTTCCTCTACTACTAGTCTCTCCACTCTACTATGTGAGTTTGGATTCTCCTTAGGGCCTTTGATCAGTGTTCCTACCACCATAACTTCCTCTTCCTCTATTGTCTCTACCTCTTCCTCCTAATCTGCTACTTGACTCTTGTTTCTTCTTACTCTTCTCCTCTGCCTTGAGTGCTAGCTGATAGCTTTGATGCACTGTTGTAGGGCTGAATAAGCTGATTTCCTCTTGAATACTCCACCTCAAACCATTGAGATATCTTTCCACTTTTACATTTTCATCTTCCATCACCTTAGACCTCAAGCATAGTTTTTGAAACTCCTCAGTGTATGCATTGACATCTAATTCTCTTTGTCTCAAATTTTGTTGTTTCTTGTACAACTGGACTTCATAATCTCCAGGCATGTAGACTTCTTTGATTTTAGCCACCATACCTTTCCAAGTAGCTATAGGTTTCTTGCCTTCTTTTTCTCTTTCAGTTTGAACAAATTTCTACCATGTCAAAGCAACTCCTCTGAGTCTTGATTTAGCCACCTTCACCTTTTGTGCTTCAGTCACTCCATCACATTCAAAGTGATTTTCTATACCTTCTATCCATTCCATAACCAAATTAGGTTCCATCTTTCCACTAAAAAGAGGAACTCCTTCCAATGTCTTACCACTCATGGCTTTTAAGGCCTTCAAGAAAGGTTCTTCTTCCATCTTAGGATTAGGTGTGGGCTCTTCATCTTCTACAGACACACCTTTTTCATTACCTTCAAAATCTTTCATTTTCTGACTAACTTCTTCAGTTTTTACCATCATTGCACCTAGCTTACTTTCCATTTCTGCCAATCTTTCCTGTAGGAGCCTATTCTCCTCTTCTTGTTCATCAACTTTTTTTGCCAATTCTACGTTAGTCACCATCTTCTTGGACGAACCTATAGACTCACTCGAACTCGGTGATGACATACAACTTCTTCTATTCTAATCTAAGAATAGCCCAAATCTTTAACTTGCTCTAATACCAATTTGATAGGGAGAACCTATGGAAACATAGAAAACCTGTCTTGCTTGAAAACACCTCAAGACCTATGTCATACCCAGGTTTCCCTACCAATTCAAGTGCTCTTAGACATTTTCTACCCAAAATGCCTAACTCAAACTAATCAGTCTATTACAGAGGTGAAAGGCTTGCGAGTCTATTATTCTCAATACAAACACTACTTTCTTGGTGTGGGGTATTCTTCTTTAACCTCACTGTTTCCAAGATTCTCAATTCCCAAGGCTTGTAGCCTTCTTGAGCCCGCTATCAGCCCTCCTCTCTGGGTCTAGGGTTCTGATTGCTTGGTACCCAATCCCTCCTACTCTGTTTTCACCCCTGTCTCTTCTTAGACTGTAACTTGCATTCCTAGCCGGGCTATGGAAGAGCTCGCCTAGGACAAGTTTCTATTGTCTCCCATTGACAATCCAATCACTACAGCAAAAGGAAAAACAAGAAATAAAATCTCTGTTTGATGGCCCTCCATGACTGTACAGAGGAATTGCAGGGACATCAAAACAGAGACATTTTGTACAAATGGAAACAAAATAACAGAAATAAAAAATTAGCTACTCTACTTCGGGTCTAGTTATGCAAGAATTCTACAGAAATGCACAAATAGATTGAACTGTCAAAATTTTATTTTTCAAACTGTTCCTTCTTACATTTAATGTCTTTTTCAACTTCCTAATATCCAACCGATTTACAAAGCAAAAACCAGTTTTTATAATGTTCGGCTTTGTCCGTTATCGGACGGTTAGGTTTGATTTCTGTCCATTCAGTTAGGTTTTCCTTAGTAACTATTTTACATTCTCCCCACGGCTGTCGCACTGAAGTTTTTCCATTTTGCTATTAGCCATACTTATTACTTCGGTGTAACTTTAGCCCTTGTTCACCGATACACCCGATCACACCGATGCCTTCACATATGCGGCAGTTGACTCCCTACCGTGGGTTCTCCGTACCACCACTATCAGTCACCATATTGAATCAAATGAACCCGTTGAACCTCCAGCATGAGGTTCAACTATTCAACGCTACCTACTGTCAGTTCTCATCGCCACTGTCGGTCACCACTTTATTAAACCAAATGAACTTGTTGAAGCTCCAACATGAGGTTCAACGGTTCAACGCCAGGTTCCTCCATTTGACTGCCGGTTCTCTTCACTATTTGTTGAACCAAGTGAACCCGTTGAACCTCTAGTATGAGGTTCAACGGTTCAATGCTGGGCTCATTTGCCAATCCCTCTCCTTATTTGAAAATCAAAAGAACTTCACACCAAAAATGTGAAAATATATACACGGGCGCCAAACTCTTCGTGCTCCTGCACCATCATCCCCCGATGATTCTTCCTAATCATCCTGGTGCTATGTCTTTTAATCCTATCACTATAACTTCTTGCCCCATGGCACCTAAAGCACACTCTAATGGGGTAGGAATTCAAATTAGCATGTTTGTAACCCATTACAAAGTAAAGGGACATTATTCTACTCCTTTAGGAGGAGGGTTTGAATCTATTTGGGAAGGTTGTCTATCTTCCTCCAACACCTCTAGGTGTTGAGGTTTTGTCCAAGGTTGGCCATGTTTTTAGCCACCTTGTTACCTTCTCTGTAGGTGCGCCCTATCTCTTTATCAGTAAAACCCAACAGTAATCCAATTATGTCTGCAATTATGTCCTTGAGCTTCCAACCAGTGTCATCCCTACCCAAAAATGTATCCACAATAATTTTTGAATCCTCTTAAATTTGAATTATGTTAATACCCAAGGAAAGAGCAAATTTAAGGCCCCATAGTAATGCAAGACCCTCAACCACATTATTGGATTGTATGCCTATCACCCCAACATAAGCAGTAATCAAATGTCCATTATTTCTCCTAATAATTCCTCCCCCACTAGCCATGCCAGTACTTTTTTGGCAGCACCATCAAAATTAAGTTTAACTCAGTCTTTAGGAGGAGGTTTCCAGATACTTCTTTGTCTAGCAATCTTCCTAGAATTGTCAAAGGTGACAATGTCTAAGGTTAAACCCCAATCCTTACCAATGTGTTGCTCAGAATGAGTGGGGGGTCTTTGGCGGTATTCATACTGCTGATGGAGGTATTTTTAGATACCAACTTGCTAAAAGAGAAGAAGACCTCTTTAGAACTTTTGGAAGAATCCCTGAAGATTCTGTTATTTCTCTCTTTCCATATGCTCCACCCCAAGTGAGGGGTAATTTGTCTCCATAATTCCTTGATTCTCGGATGTTTAAAGGGGGCAATCCAACTCTCTATAAAATCTGTGAGGCTTTCACTCATCACCCATTCAAGGCTAAGTTTACTCAAAATCAAACTCCAAACCTCTTTAGTGTAATCACAATGGAGAATTAAGTGTGGTATGGACTATTCTTCTTTGTGGCACAGCACACACCAGTTAACCAGGTGGAAGCCCCTTTTCTTTAGGTTGTCAATTGTCAGAATTTTATGGTGAGCAGTAGACCATCAGAAAAAATTAATTTTTGTTGTTAAGTGACTAATCTAGACCTTCTGCCAGAATCTATTGATTTGATCCATGTTTGGCAACAGATTATAAGCAGTCTTAACTAAGAAGACTCCCCTACTGTCCTAATCCCATAACATCTCATCCTACCTGGGAAACAAAGGAATTCTATAATTATTCAGTTTAATTTGCAAGGAGCTAATTGACTGATCTCCCAAATTGTTTTCAGTCCAACATTCAGCAATATTTTTCCACTGTCTTTTGCCCTAGGAGTGGTCAATGTAATTACTGGCCAACTCCCCAAAGTACTTGGTAGCCTTAAGTATAAGGTTGTCATTTCCTTGGATGAATAGAGGTTTCTCATGAATCCAAGTGTATTCTGAGAACCTGATCTTATCACCCTTGCCCAACTTGCACTTCAAACCTTTAGAGATGATGCTCCTAGTTTTTAGCATCTTGTTCTAGATAATGGAACCTTTAGGGAGATTCACAAGCTCTATGAAGCCTTCTCTCTCCCCATTGTGTAGGTACTTGGCTCTCATAATCTAACCCCAATTTTTTTGTTCCTTCAAAAAACACCATCCCACCTTCGCCAGAAGTGCTTTGTTCATCAATTGGATCTTTCTGATGCCCAGTCCCTCCTAGGCCTTAGAAAGGCAAACTTTGTCCCAATTGATGAGGGAGATCCTCTTTTTTTCTTCAACCCTCGTCCAGAAGAAGGTTCTCTAATTTTTTTCAAATTTCTCCACTATATATCTAGGCATCTTAAACAGAGTGAGAAAATAGGATCTCCTGAAGGCTTCCATCTTTTACTAGATTCTCTCAAGGATAGAATTCCAGAAGGAGGGGGTCACTTACTTGATGGTGAGGGGGAGACCAAGGTAAGTACCAAGCAGAGTGGCCTTATTACATTTGAGAATGGTTTTAATCTTCTCTTGGAGGTCTTGCTCAGCATTGAAGAAGAAGACATTGCTCTTATCATAGTTTATCCATTGCCCAGAAGTTTTAGCATAGTCATTTAGTAGTTGCTTCCATTGTCTATCTTCCACCACCGAGGTTGCGTTGAACAACATGGTGTCATCCACAAATTGCTCGATAGCCGAGGGCTCCATAGTAGAATCATCTCTAACTCCTTTCAGAACTTGTCTACCAAGAAGGTTTAATATGTTTCTCCCTAGCACCTCAGCCATGATAATGAACAAATAGGTGGATAAGGGGTCCCCCTATCTAATTCCTTTGCAAGAGTTAAAATACCCCTGGGGTGACCCATTGACCAACACAAAGTACTTGACAGTGGTCACACATTCACTTATAAGTTTAATCATTTTATCCTAGAACCCAAACTTCCTTAGCACTTTGAATAGGAAATCCCAGGAAATTATGTCGTAAGCTTTTGAGATATCAAGTTTAAGAGCCATACTACGAATATTGCTCATGTCCATCAAGTGAATTATCTCATGAGTGGAGATGGCAGCATCAACAATCTTTCTTCTAGGAATGAACCCCTTTTGACAGCCAGTTATGAGACTATGCAACAAAGGTTGCAATCTGCAGACCAGGGTATTAGTGATTATCTTATAGATAGTATTGCAGAGGCTTATAGGATAGTAGTTAGCCATAGTCTTACTAGTGATCTTCTTGGGGGGGAGTGCAATAAAAGTAGTGTTAATCTATTTGAGTATCTTACCCATCCTGAAGAAGTCTCTGATAGCCACCATAACATCAAACCCCACAATGTCCCAGAAGTCTTGAAATAAAGCCGAGGGGAACCCATCAGAGCCAAGGGCTTTAAAAGCCCCCATGGAGAAGACCACCACCTTCACTTCCATTAGTTTCAAAATAGCACAATTGCCTTCTACTGAGAGTATGGAAGGAATTTTTTCCAACAACTTCTCATCCCTCTCCAGGTTGGGATTATCCTCTTTCTTAGAGAAAAAATTCCTGAAGTAGTTAGAGGCCAGCTGGCCCATCTCTTCCTTAGAATTGACTTCTCTGTTGTTCTCATCCAGGAGTTTAGTTCTATTTCTTTTTCTATGCTTCATGGTTGACTAGTGGAAGAAGGAAATGTTTCTATTCCCTTCAATTAGCCATTGGTCTCTAGATTTTTGCTTCTAGAATATCTCTTCCATTTTCATCAAATCCCTCCACTCTTTGAGAAGGGCCTCTTCCCTATTGAAGTTGGTCTCACTCTTATCCCCCTTGGCCATTTTATCCTGAATGTCTAGAAGGCTATCAGAGATGTGTTTCTTTGGGGTCATGACATTACCAAAGAAGAATTTGTTCCAACATTTGACCTTTTTCTTGACATGAATCAGTTTTTTAGCGAGTCTAAACATGAGGGAGCCTTGAACCATGATGCTCCACCAATTGGCAATGCAGTCTTTGAAATTGAGGTGGGAAGCCCACATAATTTCATATCTGAAGGGGTAGGGGCCTTTAGGAACTCCTTCACTCCAAGTGAATAAAAGAGGGTTGTGGTTAGAGATGATCTGAGGCAGGGCAGTCAAATTAGAGTGTTGTATAATATCCCAATTGGACAAAGTCAAGAATCTATCTAATTTCACCTAAATCTGCTGATCTCCTTTTCTCCTATTGGTCCAAGAAAAGAGTTGATTATTAACCTCCATATCCATAAGCCCAGTTTGATCAAGAAACTCTTCCAGGTTTGTCATGCTATCAGAGTAGTCTATGATGCCCCTAGACTTTTCTGAAGGGAAAAGAGGGGTATTAAAATCACCAGCCAACATCCAATTGGCTCTTTTCTTAGTATTCAATCTAGGGATCAACTCTTCCCAAAGTTCCTTCCTGGCACTCCTAGTGCTGGGAGCATAGATGTTTATCAGTTTCTAGACTTTCTTGTTGAGGGTGAATTTCACTTCTAATATGTTCTTACTGTGCGAGCAATAGCAGCCAATGAGGTGATGTTTATTCCACATTGTGACTAGGCCCCTAGAAGCACCAAAGGAGGGGCTGATGAGGTAGTCCGTTGTAGGCCATATTCTGCTAGCAATATCTTTGAAGCTTTCTTTAGACATTTTAACTTCTTAGAGAAGGAGAATATCCAATTTATTATCATGAATGTAATTTTTGACTAAAAACTACTTTTGAGGAATATTAAGTCCCCTTACATTCTAGGAGAGGAACTTCATTTATGACCATGCCTGGAGAGAGCCTCCAGAGTACTTTGTCTCCCATTAGCTATTTCCATGCTAGCTTCTCTTAATTTGGTTTTGCTCTGCAAGGGTCTTCTAGCCTTCCCACACATCTCCACATCTATCGACTTTTTCAAATGGCCTTTTCCTTTCCTCTTGGGTGTCACCCATCTCTCCTGGTTACTCCATTAGGAACTAGGATGAGCCCTAGGGGTTAGAACCTTGGGTGAAGACAACTCCACCTTTTTCACTTTTTCTTCCCCTTCTTGGACAACAGTAGGACCAAACTCAAACTCTTACTCCCCTACAGCAACTTTCTCCCTTTGAGGGGTGTTGTTTTTAGTTTTAGTGGGTTGATCCTAGATCTCCCCTTCTTCTATCTCTTATGTTCCTACAGTAACTTCGCTAGTTTTGTTGGTCAGGAGTTTCGACAGTTGTTGTTCAACACCTGGAGTGGTCTTTTCTCTAGGATTTTTAGGTTCTATTTGTTTGGATGGGGACCTAATGATGCTCAGTAAATCATCTTTGAAGGGATAGTCCTCTGTATCAGCCTCCACCTCACTCCCCTCTTTAGTTTTTTGGTTCCTTAGGAGATTGCATTCATTGATGAAGTGACCTTTCTTGTAACAATTTTGACAGAAAGTAGTGTCATTTTCATAAACCAATTGCTACTCCCAACTACCATATTTGGATATTATATTGATTGAATTAGGTAGGTTTTTATTAATATCTACACTAACACAAAAGTGGGCAAAAACTAACCTCATTTTGTTCTTGGTGGTATTGTCCATCACTATGAATCTACCAAATGAGTTTCCAATCTAGGTGAAGAATTCCTCATCCCAATACTCCAGCAGTAGTCCTAGTAACCTCACCCAAATTGAGGCTGACCTGCATAGTTCTATGGCTGCATCATAACCTTGTTTCTGGTGCCCTAAACACAAGTTGTGTTTACCATACAACCAAGGGCCTCCAGCTAAAATTGCTATAAAGTCATCCTTTGCAGGGAACTTGACAGAAATAGGCCTCCAAACATAGTGCTAGTCATGACACTTCCCTTTAGGTGCCATCTAGAATATACCCATCTCCTAACCATGTCTATATTTGGTCTTAGAGAATAGAACTTACCAACTAGAGATAGCTTCATGGAGAAGACTATCTTCTCCATCATGAGGTCCAAGATTTGAAGATCCATTTCCTTCTCTGACTCTGATAGCATGGGGACAACAGAGTCTTCTCTATTTCATTCATCTTCCCCAAGTAGGACCTTTTTCTAGGCCTTAGGACCTAAATATGAGGCTGGAATCTCGTGCTCTAAAGTATTGCCCGAGGTAGTACTTACTACAACATGTTCCATCAGGGGGCCTGGTGCAGGAGCACCTTGTCTTTGATTAAATTGTAATGTTATAACATTGTAATAAGGTTATTTTGAGTCATTATTATGTGTCTTGGAGACTAGGAGTCTTAAATGTGCAAAATATTGCAAGAATGTACAAGTTGCCAATGTAAAAATTAGAAAAAAACAGTCAAGTTACAAAAAAAGACAGTTTTGGGATGGAAGATGAAGGGTCAGTTTAGTCTTAGGCATTGGTAAGTGGTTTGGAATTAGTTAGAAGGTGAAGAGGCTAGTATGAAATGCCTTTAAAAGGCCTTATATATGTTTGTAGAAGTGGAGGTGATTGAATGTGTGAATGGAAATAACAAAAAGCACTGTTTTTATACATTTTCTTCAGAAAAATGTTGTCTTCTTGCATTGTATGGCTCTGTACGGACTGGAGTTCATTTCAAACTAATTTTGCACGAAAGGTCTATCAATCACCTTCCCTTTGCTTTTGGTTGCATGCATTTTTGTTTTGTTTTACACAAGATATTGCATTTTTTGTATTGACAGTCCAAACCCTGCCTTAGGGTAAGCAGTGGCTAGTAAAAACTATATTTCTCTTGTTATATCCTTTGACAATGGCTAATCCTTAGTGGAAAGGGAGTGTAGCAGTAGGTGCTTTCATATTCTAAGGGTCCCTGACCTAAGATCTAAGTTTGATGTGAAGAAAATCAAGTTTTGTGACTGTTTTTCTGTTTTAAAAGTCCTGAAAACAGAGTTTAGAAACAGTTGAGAGGTTTAGACCTAGGGTATGGTAAAATATTGATGGGAATGGACTTTTCATGGATCAATGAGCATGTGCAGACCTAGTATGAAGTTGAGTTGATCTTTTCCTTTGCATCAGATTAGTATCAGAGCTCAAAAGATTCTGAGCGTGTAGATAGAGCACCGAAGGAGGCAATCTACACCAGGATTTTGGGGTAAGCATTGGTTTTTGCTACCTGATTCTTGTTGTGAAGTTTTATGGTTGCAGGTGCAAGTTCATTCACTGATGTAGGCAGACGGGAAGGTCTGTCAAGAGGGTCAGAGGAGATGGTCCATTGGTTGTCGCCAAAAGTCTTGGGGAGAGAGGCAAGAGAGGACTCCCAGGTGAGGGACAAGAGTGTTGTTGTAGCAGGAAGGAGTGGACTTCTGATGCACCTTGGAGGCAGCCAGTCAAACTCCATTAATAGGAGTCATAGTTGGAAGGTAAAGAGGAAGCAGAGGAGGCATCAAGTTAGGGTTGAAGACATAAAGAGGCAAAAGTCATTTGAAGCAGACCACACAACTCTTGGGACAAGAGTTTTCTTCATGCTGAGGAGTATGGTGCAAGAGCACCTTGTCTTTGATTAAATTGTAATGTTATAACATTGTAATAAGGTTATTTTGAGTCATTATTATGTGTCTTGGAGACTAGGAGTCTTAAATGTGCAAAATATTGCAAGAATGTACAAGTTGCCAATGTAAAAATTAGAAAAAACAGTCAAGTTACAAAAAAAGATAGTTTTGGGATAGAAGATGAAGGGTCAGTTTAGTCTTAGGCATTGGTAAGTGGTTTGGAATTAGTTAGAAGGTGAAGAGGCTAGTATGAAATGCCTTTAAAAGGCCTTATATACGTTTGTAGAAGTGGAGGTGATTGAATGTGTGAATGGAAATAACAAAAAGCACTGTTTTTATACATTTTCTTCAGAAAAATGTTGTCTTCTTGCATTGTACGGCTTAGTACGGACTAGAGTTCATTTCAAACTAATTTTGCACGAAAGGTCTATCAATCACCTTCCCTTTGCTTTTGGTTGCATGCATTTTTGTTTCGTTTTGCACAAGATATTGCATTTTTTGTATTGATAGTCCAAACCCTGCCTTAGGGTAAGCAGTGGCTAGTAAAAACTGTATTTCTCTTGTTATATCCTTTGACAATGGCTAATCCTTGGTGGAAAGGGAGTGTAGCAGTAGGTGCTTTCATATTCTAAGGGTCTCTGACCTAAGATCTAAGTTTGATGTGAAGAAAATCAAGTTTTGTGACTGTTTTTCTATGTTAACAGTCCTGAAAACAGAGTTTAGAAACAGTTGAGAGGTTTAGACCTAGGGTATGGTAAAATATTGATGGGAATGGACTTTTCATGGATCAATGAGCATGTGTAGACCTAGTATGAAGTTGAGTTGATCTTTTCCTCTGCATCAGGGCCCCTGGGCTGATGGAATCCATGACCTAAGTAGGTTCAAACCTAGTTCAAACAGGAAAGTTATAGAGCTCTTCTAGTTTATTGTTGTTTACCAATTTTAAAGTAAACATATCAATTTGCACATATATGTTGAACATGTGTGCTTATATGTTGCACATGTGCACATATCAATTTTAATTTATAGATTTTGTGCATGCATGTAGATTATTTAGTAAGTTTTGTTAATTTAAATATCTAGATTAAATGTACATAATTTATAAATTTTAAATGTTTTAAAATTAAATTAATTTTTTATTTTAGAAATTAAATGTATGCAATTTTTTTAAAATGTAGTTTTGTGTACACACATATTTCATATCATGGCTGACTAGGCTTCTCGTCAGTCTAATCATAGTCATAGTGTTACGAATGATTTGTATTCATCAACTATTAATAGATTGAACAATGCATTAACACATTTAGAGCAAATCATTCATAACACACCAAACCTATCCAATAGAGACAGGTTGGTGGCTATCAGAGATGAGTTTAAATATATGATCGATACTGTTCAATCATATAACCCTTATGATGATATGAGTATTGAGGATTTTTATATGTCACTATCTAGGAGTGTTACTGGAGATGTGAAATGGCCAGCAATTAATAGGGTCATTTCATTGGATATGGTTCATAGCATGTTCCCACACTATATGGGATAGGATAGAGTGTGAGGTTATCATGTCACTAGGTGCACATATGTTGTCAATCCACTTATTTACCCTAAGTGGTTGGCAGTCCATCATCTATGGCCATATAATGATGAGTTTCCTTTATCTTTTTGCAAAACAATTATATGCACAAGTACATTTGCATTTATCAGTTGATTACACATCCATCCCTAGACATGTTGGACAAAGGAGAGGGAGGTTTACTAACAAACCTCAATACAGACATCCATAACTACCACCACTCATTAATAAGAGAGCATTAGTTGGTCCAAACCTTTTGGTACTTCCAAAAAGGTTGGACCTAGGAGTAGTTGTAGATCCCTCACTTGCCTCATCGAGACAACACATTTATCAAAGTTTAACTCATATTGCTGATGAGGTTGATCACTTGGCATCGCCTATGTTAGTACATATGTCTTGCACTCGCATACCAACATTCCTTGTGTAGATGTCACATCCACCACTTATGATCCTTTCATCTATGTTGACATAGTTTTACCATGCGATGTGACATAGATTACTGGAGAGGATGAGATTTGTAGACTGAGCACATGCCTGACACATGATCTATTAGATGCATACCATTTTATCATCTCAGAGTATGGTATCTCTCTCGAAGTTGTGGCTACACATGTCAGGCACCATACTGATCAATGAGCTACCCATAGTTATGCAGTTACACAAGGCTTAGGGGGACATCAGGTTGCTCCTGGAGGTCATTCTACAGTACCTTCACAACAAATTCCTACATAGGTTGATCAGACTATTAGTCCACATTTTGTACTAGGATCATTTCACAGACTTCTTTTTGATGATGTTGCATCAGTTGCAAAGTTGGGACCAACTAGTAACACCATGACCCTTAATTCTTTTGACCTTAGTGGGATTGGGAGGGTCATGGGTACTATAGTCAATTTGGCTTCACAGTTCACTGATGATGAGGTATATGTATTAATTTGTTCATAATCTAGTGTGCAATTGGTTATTATATATAAATTTTATGAAATTTAGTTAATCTACAATGTACATGAAATGGATTGTGTGTTGACTCTTAAAATCAATCCTACATCAAGTGACTAGGATGGTGGCACCTGATAATTTACAATAGGTAAGGTTAGGAGATCCAGTGCATCAGCTTAAGGTATACATTACCTAGGTTAAAATAAAAGTAGAGATATATAGAACTTGATGCAGGAGCATCCAGTGGTGTAAGGGTAATCTTGCATCATCCAAAAATATTTGAAGTTGTTTTGAATTTCTTTGTTTTTGTAGGTTGCTTTAGTTGTGTTGGAGTCCATATTGACACTTAAATGGTTCAGGATTGTCAGAAGTTCAGAAAGGCTAAAAATAGCAAATTGTTATTTTTAGTAAGTTGGCCTATTTGGGTATGTATGGACCTAAAAATTTACCCCAAGAAGCGGAATTGTAAAAATAATCAAATGGTGAAGAAATCATCTGAATATCACTTATAGTTTGAGACATATTAAAGTTTTCATCTTGAAAATTGCTCCTGATGAACTTTAGGTTTGAATTCGAGGCCCTTAGAAGCCTCATTGGGGTTTGAAAAGTGGACAAAATGATCTTTTGATATTTTGCACATCGTAGAGCTCTTCACGAGCTTTCCAATGCCTAGTTATGATTGTCAATTAGACACTCGGTTCAAAAGTTATGGCGCCCGGAAGTTGTGTTACAAAATTTCAAAAACTTTAAAATTTCAAATTTCCAATTTCTTGGGAGGAAAAATGGATAGATGGACTTGGCACCTAAAAAGGGGTGTTACACTTTCTATAATATTCAAGGAGATAGTGGAGAAGGGGGTGGAAGTTATTGGTGCCAAAATAAAAAGGGGAATAGAAGGGTTATGAGGGACAGTCCCATATGTGTGGTTGTGGCTCCAGATTATAGAAATATCTAATAGAAATGGATTTTCTATGTTGTTAAACAACCCATGTTGTTGTAGCATGTAATACTGAATTGTATACTCCATTTTTCTAAAGAAATAAAAGTTTCTTGATTTCATTCCTCACATTTTTTGTGAGAATCTTTGTTGTTTCGTGTGTTAGTTTTGGGTAGAGTAGCCTTCATCGAGTGGTATCAGAGTAGTAGTTCCTGAGTGTATAGGTAGATTGTCGACTATAAGGCAGTTTGTACTAGGACCTGTGATCATGGGTTTGTTATAGAAATCAATTAAGGTTGTGGGTTTGTTGTAGAACTCAAAAATAATGCCCCATGAAGGAACCGTGGTGGTGTTGGGAGAAATTCTTTGATAGAAGAGGGTTTTAGAGCCCTACAAATGCAAATCGATGCATTGCAAGAGGAATTGCAAAGAGGGTTTGAGCCAATAATAAGAGAAGAAAGTGAAGATGTGTTGCAAGTATGTGCTAATTGGTCTTGTCATTGATGTCAACATGTTTGTGTTGTCATTGGTGTCAACTATGTCTTCTGATATTGTTGATTGTTGCTTGATTGAGCTGTCATGTTAAAGTGATTTCAATGAATTATAGAAGTGTTGATGATGTTGGTATAGTTCTCTTGTTGTTGAGTTTCCAAGTGCTTTTGAGAAAACTTGATCTCTAAAGGAAACAATGTGTTGCAAAGTATTCTAGCTTGCAGGATACTGTCTAAGTTTTTGCTCCGCATGTATTATGTGTTGAAGCCCAGAGTGTAAGTTTTGGATATGTTTTAGAGAAGTGTTTGAAGATGCTAAATCTAGAATTTGGTTGTCCATATCATTATGTAGTAGATGTTATGTTCACCAGTTTGAAGAATATAATTGATAGAGTTTCTGGTTTGTGCAGAGGTGTCTGGGAGAAAGTATATTGCTCCGCATTTCTCCGTATAGTAGTTTCAGGTGATGTGGTTTTGGACACATGTTTATAAGGTCCTTAGCTATATTAATTCCAAAGGATTTGTGATTTGATGCTCTGGAAAGCAAGTTCTTGTGTAGCATAGTTCAATAGTGTTTGTTGTGAGCAGTCTGTGATCTATCTTCAAGTGATATTTGTTGTCTTCAAGTGAGATTTGTTGTAGCTAGATTTGTTGGCTCCCAAGTGATTTTATGTTGTTCGTGGATGAATCTAGCTTGTGTTGAAGGCTTGTTCTTGATCTGTAAGCTATTATTGAGTTCTTGGAAGCGTGTGCCTAAGTATTCTTAGTGTTTGCACAAGTTTGGTCGACTTGGATGCCAACACTCTTTGCAAATTTGTTTCATGGATTGTAGAAGCATGTTGAAGCGTGTGAAGATGTATTTGGATCCAAGCTAAGCCGTGAAGTGTGCTACCTTCATTCATTTGATTTGCAAGATTGTTTAGGTCTAGACCTAATTTGAATTATGTATGTTTGCTGACCTTAAAGGTTGTTTCAAATCTTGTAGACTGTGTTGCCGACCTTGATGTATGTTCAAAGGTTGATGATTGATATATATAAGTGTAAATAATTTGTGTAAAATGTGCGAGGATGCAAAGATGAGGATGTGTGTGTTGTGAGGCTGCAAAAGGAAATATAATGTGCTTTAATGGAACTAAACTCAGGCATGTGGTAGATGTTATTATATCAGTTCATGGCAGTGAGCCCTATTAGTAGCGAGCCCTATTGGAAATGAGCCTATTGCAATGAGCATTTCTTTGGATAGTGAGTCTTTGGGCAGTGAGCCCTTTGGCAGTGAGCTTTGTAATTCAGTATTGATACTACTATATATTGTGAGCTAATCCTAACCGTGGTTTTTTCCCTTTTAGGGTTTTCCACGTAAAAATATGGTGTTCTCTTGTGCATGGTGTTGAAGTGATTAAATTTATGTTATATGTTTTCATGTTTAATCTTCATAATAGAATTAGGGCTTAAGTGAATTGAAGTGAATGTGATTATGCTTGTGAAGGTTTAAAGTTTTTGATACAAATGATTCACCCCCCCCTCTCAGTTGTCTTGTGCATTCAACAATTGGTATTAGAGCGAGGGTTCCTTGGAAGAAAGCCTAACAGCTTAAGGTAGATATGGGATGGTGCACAAGAAAAGACATTTCTTGGTTTGATGGAACTGACTATGCCTTTTGGAAGGTACGAATGCAAATATATCTTGTTTCTCTTGGTTACAATATGTGGAGTATAGTTAAAAATGAATACACTATACCTGATAATGGTCAGGAGACTAGAATAGAGATTACAGAATATGAGACTAATGGCAAAGCTAGAAATGCCTTACTGAGTGCTCTATCTAACACTGAAATGGTGAAAGTTTTGTATCTAGAAATTGCTCATGAGATCTAGGAAAAATTGACGAGTATCTATGAAGATGATAAATCTGTTAAGAAAGCCAAGATGCAGAACTTGAAGTTAAGATATGAAACTATGTGGATGTCTGAAGATGAGAACATAACAAGCTATATGCAGAAGGTTGATGAAGTTGTCAATGGCATCAAAGGTCTTGGTGGAACTTTGATTGATGAAGAAGTTGTGAATAAGGTACTCAGAACACTTCCCAAATTTTTAGTCATAAAGTGTTTGCCATTGAAGAATTGCTAGATACAAGCAAGCTTTCAAAAGATCAATTGCTTGGTAAACTGGTTGCTTTTGAGATGAGAGAATTTAGCACTACTGATGGTCCTGTGAAAGTTGAGACTGCTTTTAAAGCTAAATCAGAAAAGGCAGTTAGATCAGATAAGTATGTTGTGGAATCAGATGATGAAGACTTTGATGAATTGAGGCAAACTTTGTAAATAGAATGAAGAAGGGAACTGGAAAGTTCAAAGGTAAGTTACCTTTCAAATGTTTTAGTTGTGGTAAAATTGGCCATTATGCTTCAAGATGTCCTGATAGAACTTTAAGGATCAAGAATAGAGAAGGTAGAGGTAAGATGGTAAGGAAAAGTTACTATGTTAGATATGATGAAGGTGTAACTGATGGTGAACCTGATTTTGAAGATGGTAATGCTAATGAATGCTTGTTTATTGCCCTAAAAGAAGAGCATATTTCTACTAACCTTGCAAGCTGTGTTAAGGAAGGAAGTCCAGAAGAAGAAGAGGAGATGTCTACATTTCATGCTAAGAAGGAAAAGGATGAATGGGTCATTGATAGCAAATGTTTAAATCACATGATAGGAGATAAGAGTAAGTTTGTGAAATTGGAAAAGTATGATGGAGGATTGGTTAGATTTGGTGATGATGCAGCTGGTAAGATTTGTGGAAAGGGGTCAATTACTTTTGATGGCAAGCATAGTACAAATGATGTTCTTTATGTCAAAGGCTTAAAGCATATTCTTCTATGTGTTGGACAGATGTGTAACAAAGGATACAATCTGATGTTTAAGGATAATGGATGTGAGATAAGAAAAAGCTCTGAAACAATAATTGTTGCTGGTAAGAAGACTCGTGGTAATATTTATCATTTGAAAGGTACTGATAATTGTTGTTCATTGGCTTAGACAAATGAAAGTTGGTTATGGCATAGGAGAATGTGTCATATTAACTTTGACAATCTAGTGAGAATAAGCTCAGTTCAAGCTGTAAGAGACATGCCTAAGATTGTGAAGCTTGCTAATTCCATTTGCAAAGAATGTCAATTTGGGAAGCAAACAAAGATAAGTTTCAAAAGAAAAGAACAAATCTCTACCGGCATGTTGGAGTTGGTGCATACAGACTTGTGTGGTCCCACAAGAATAAGAAGTTTACAAGGTGACAGGTATTTCATGTTACTTATTGATGATTGTTCAAGAATGACTTGGGCTACTTTTCTTAGAGAAAAATCAAAAGCCCTAGACAAGTTCAAGGCGTTTAAAGAAATGGTTGAAAATGAAATGGACTTGAGAATCAAGTCTCTAAGGTCTAACAGAGGTGGTGAGTTTACTTCAAATGAATTCAATGCTTTTTGTGAAGAACATGGGATAAAGAGATAATTGTCTACCCCCAAAACTCCTCAGCAAAATGGAGTAGTTGAAAGGAAGAATAGAATAGTTCAGGAAGCTGCTAGAACAATGATCAAAGAAGTTGACCTTCCAGAAGTATATTGGAAAGAAGCTATTCATATTGTTGTCTACATTCATAACAGAGTGCAAGTTAAAGCAAATGGAGCAAAGACACCTTATGAGATGTGGTATGGAAGAACTCCTATTGTCAGGGATTTCAAAGTTTTTGGAAGCAAATGCTATATCAGAAGAGATGAAGAGCTAGGAAAGTTTGATGTTAGATGTGATGAAGGCATATTTCTTGGGTACTCTACTAAAAGCAAAGCTTACCAGTGTTGCAACAAAAGGTTGAGGAAGATCATTGAAAGTGCAAATGTAAAGGTAGATGAAGATATTCAGAAAGTCTTAGAGCTTGGTCGATATGAGTCAGATGAGTCTGCTGATATAGAAATAGTTGAGGAAGATAAAGACAAGGAAGTTTAGATTGATGAAGAAGAAGCTCTGGAAAGAGTTCCTAAAACCCCCAAGTATGGCAAAAGAATCACTCAGAGGATCAAATCATTGCTGACAAAAACAGAGTTTTGACAAGAAGAAGAGTTGCAGAAGAACAGGTAAATCTCTACTTAATTTCAAAGGTTGAATCTAAGACTATCTTTGAAGCATGTAAAGATGAACATTGGGCCAAGGCAATGAATGAAGAACTTATGCAATTTGAAAAGAACAAGACTTGGGAAATTGTCCCCAGGTCTGCAGATAAGAATGTGATTGGAACAAAGTGGGTTTTCAAGAATAAGTTGAACGAAAATGGAGAAGTGGTAAGAAACAAAGCTAGACTTGTATGCAAAGGCTACTCTCAAGTGAAAGGAATAGATTATGAGGAAACTTTTGCTCTGGTGGTAAGACTAGAATCTATTAGGTTGTTTCTGGCTTATGCAACACATAAAGATTTCAAGGTATATCAAATGGATGTAAAGTTTGCTTTTCTGAATGGTGAGTTGGAAGAAGTATATACAAAGCAACCGGATGGATTTCAGTTATAACATTAAACAGACAAGGTATGCAGATTGAAGAAGGCATTGTATGGATTGAAGTAAGCTCTTAGAGCTTGGTATGCCAGATTGGATAGGTATTTATTGTAGCAGGGATTCAGTAAGGGGTCTGTAGACAGTAATTTGTATATCAAGGTAAGCAAAGATCAAATTCTGATTGTTGAGGTCTATGTAGATGATATAATCTTTGGTGGAAATGAAGGTATGTGTAAGAACTTTGCAGATGAGATACAAAAAGAATTTGAGATGTCAATGTGTGGTGAGATGTGTTGAGAACGGGTGTTTCAAACATACTAGCTATGTCTCCTTTATATCGTGTAAATGCATTACGAGCATTTCTAAGTTTCCATAACTTAAGTCAGGCAGTCTTAAGATTTCCTAACCTAAGTCATGTGGTTCTAAAGTTTCATAACCTCCCGACCTCTCGACTTAGTCTTCCTTTTATTGAGTTATCTTGGTCATGTCTTAGTCTCTTTGTTGTCGGTCATTAGAACTTCATAACCTCCAATCAGAGGTTCTCAAGTTCAGATTTTTGGTGACTTCGCAACTTTAAAGCTTTTCCTATTTTTTGAGGCTATCTCTTCTTATTAAATGTGTTGCATGGCATGTCAAGTGGAAGCGAGGGATTGTGGTAACCGATCCAACGGCACCCGCTGACTTGTATCTCTTGTGGTGGGTCCCAGGTAGATCTTGCGGGGGAGCGGGGAATGCTATTAGCAGTGGTTACTTGAATGTTGTGTATGTGATGGTAGGAAGGTGAACGAAAATGTAAGTTGATCAATGATGATAGACTGATGAGTAAGGTGTCGACATGTGGCACAAATTTACTCGTTGATTTCACATCATTGTTGTGAATCAACGCGGTCTTTTGGCGGATGGTTGTTCGGTTGGCGATGGAAGTTAAGACAACGAGTTTGTTGTTATGCCTAAGATGTATGGATGAATACAGTAGCACATTGGAACAAAGTGAGAGGTGAAACTAAATGGAAGGAAATGTTGTCTATTTTTCTCCAGAGATGGAACAAGATGAAAACCTCATGTAAAGGCTATGAGCCTGATATTGTATTGTAACTTGTACGTTTGTTGCTGAATAATACAATGGCTCTATGTTTTGGAGTGTGGGGTTTTTTTCCCAAAAGGGTTTCCCCATGTAAGTTTTTGTGTTCTTGTCTTTTGCTTTATCTTTCATGTTTAATGGTTCTACTTATTGAATATGTTTAATGCATGTTGTTGAAACTGGTTAAAATTACATGAACCTTCCTCTAAGGGTTAATGTGTGAAATAAACTGTCTGTTTCTACTTTATGGCATAGTAGTATGTGTTTTTGTGACAATCAGAGAGAATGATTGTTACTGAAGACACTTACTGATCTCATATGCTCATTCTAGGATGAACCATATTTTTCCCTTCAATTGGTATTAGAGCAGAGTTTTTGGTTCTGGGTATTCCTTCTGTGAGGATTTCTTAGTCTGGCAAGCTTGAGGAAATCTGAAGGAATCAGTTGAAGATTGATCCTTTGTTGAGCGAAAGTTGTTTTCTTTTTGTGTTAGTTTTAGGAGACAACACGCAGCTTGAAGGATGGTGAAGACAGAGAAAATGGAGTTGGTCACTTTGAAATGATGTTAATCTGGAGCTCCTAATAGGTAGTGGAATAATTCTGATGCATAGGCTATGAAATTGATCATTGGATGGTCTGGAAGATTCGGTAATAGCTTGTCTCCTTCAGATGCATGTGCATGTTGGTGGTTGTGGAGTTGGTCTGAAATGGGCCTAGAGTTCTTGAATTATTTTTTCCTTTTAAGGATGCTTTGTACCTGCATTGCTTGGATTCATGTTTCTTGGATCTGAGGGTTTTATAGATTTTCCTAAAACTAAATCTATGGTAATGCATATTCATGATATTACATTATTCTAGTTTAACTATTATGGTTGTATGTAGACTTTTGAGTCATCCAAATGTGAAGTGGATATGGGTGTGCATGAGTGTTCTCGAACACGGTGGTTTAGCAGGTTTTACACGGTCAAGAAAAAATTGTGATTTTGGGGAGTTGCTGGTAAGCTATTTTCTAGACCCTGGCTTTGGGGTGTTCCTGGATGAGATAGTTGTAGTTTTGCATTCATACTTCGTACATGGTGTGAGGAAGTGAGATTCTTTCTCTGCATGGGAGTGTTGGTATGTGATTAGTTACTTAGCATTCTTGTGGTAATGCTTGATGAATTCCTTGACTATGGTGTTGGTTGTGGACGTGATTGGCGAATCGGATCTAAACATGATCTAGTGCTTGAGTCATGTTGTCTACATGGTAATTCTCTTTTGAATCTCAGTTTGCTTATTATTAGCGCAATGATGGGGTTGCATGTTTCAATGTATTGGATCTACGAGTTATGTAGTTTTGTAGGTGTGTACAGCCTATTGATTACAGTGGGATAACTCGGAAGTGGACTGTCTATATCCACAAGATTGATTCAGTGTTTATGTAGACTTGTTAGTTGGCCTTGTCTGTG
Source organism: Cunninghamia lanceolata (assembly GCA_027924645.1). NCBI lineage: Eukaryota > Viridiplantae > Streptophyta > Pinopsida > Cupressales > Cupressaceae > Cunninghamia > Cunninghamia lanceolata. The sequence goes on along the minus strand of BSBN01000994.1, from coordinate 3,949,502 downwards.
GTCACTTGTGCATTGGTGTGGTTGCTTTGGGATGAGAGAATGGATGGTGTAGAGTACTTGGATAGTCAGTTAAGGGTACCCATAGCATGTGTATCATGATGTCATGAATAGCTTGGATACACAATTTTGTGTAAGATTTTGACAGTGATGGTGTATTTCCTTGGTTTTGGAGATCTTGGTGCCACTTGGTTTTACTATCAGTTGGACATGTTCATGTGTGGACTTGGAGGATTTTTAGATTAGGAGATGATTGGTCATGATGCTTGGAGAGCTTGGTTGTCACGACTCAGTGCGAGCTTTAGCAATGACTGTGTATTCATCACTTGGTGATGGATGATCTTTTTTTTTTGTGTTGCAAATGTTACTAGGAGGAGCTCTTAGATCCTGTTGTTGCAGAAGGGTTCTTTCGCATTTGCATGGACACTATTTGGAGATGGGTCATCTTCATGATATTAAAGATGTGTAACATCTTGGAGTCATGGAGGACTCGTGGAGTCTTTGGTTGAGGTGTCAGTGGTGCTTGACAGGTGATGTTGGTTTAGAGTTTGTTTGTTTAATGTCATGGTATACTCTTGTTTATGCATTAGAGTTTTGGCATTATACAGTGCTCTTGAGACCGTGTTGTGTTCACTTGGAGCATGGAATTTCCTAAGGGAAATGGTAAGATCATGATGTCATGACAAGTTCTTGATTCAGATGATTGGAGTTTTGACAATGGTCTAGTGATTCTCTATGTTTTGGGTGCATTGGTCATATGCTTGAGAACTTCATGATGGTGCAGCCATGCATTTGGAATTTAGCATGAGATGATTGTTTGCATGTGCTCATGGATACATGGAGAATCAGGTGAGGCTGTATTTCTCTTAAGATGAGAGAAGTGTTGTTAAGAAAGTTACTCTTGATGAGATTTCAACAGAAAGTCTGAAGAGCCTACACCTTGGTTGGACGTGAGTTCAATAGAGACCTATGAGGAGATTACTTTTGGAGGAGTCATGATGGCTTGCATATCTTGGAGGAGAATTCTTCTTCCCCACTCTTGGTCTACTCGGCAGTTTATTATTTGAGAGGTATTTGCCCATTATATCTTTCAGATGTGTTATGTTTCGTGCTTTGGTTCTCATGGGATTGAGTTGATTCATGATGATTGATTATGGAGACTCATTTGAGGATGGTTTAGCATGAGTCTATATACTTTATCTTTCATAGATATGGATCTTGAGCTATGTAGTTAGTTCTGGAGGATTCATTTGGGGGATGTTTGGTATGGTTATCTCCTTGTGCATTTGAGTTTAAGATATCATTCATTGATGAGGACTATTAGGAAATGGTTTATGGGCTGATTTATTAAGATGGGAAATGGACTAATTTGATCTTCTTTGAGAAGCTTACATCCATGTAGTTACATGATACATATGTTGTGTTTGATCTCTTTAGATTGAACAATTTTGGGTGTTGTTATGTTGTTCTCTTTGGGGTTTTATGGATGAGATCATACTTGACACAGTTGACACTTAGAGGTGTATGTAGGAGGATTTTCTATAGGTATATGATGTGCAGAGTTTCTCTCTTTGTCTCATTTATCTTCCTGGATGGTTGATTTCACATTACATTGGTTTGAGGTTTGGTAGGAGCTATAGTGATACTAGCTTGTGGTCATGTGTTTTCACTTATGTTCTTGGGTGATGACATGGAGGTTCCTTTATCTCTTTCTTTTGCTAGGTGTGGAGAACTTGGGAGAGCAATGGAGACTTGTGGTGAGAGTTGTTCTTACAGGTTATTGATTTATAGGTTTTGCATATCATTGTGGATGGTTCCTTGGTACTACATGTTGTTTACACTTTCTATATGACACTATTGGTAGACTTGGTATGCCTTAATCTTTTTTAGATTTGTATTACCCATGTAGTGGGAGCTCTTGGATGTGTATGTCATTCTTTGACAGGTTTGCACATGGAGTTTATGATTGTGGTTTATGGGTGTATATATATTTATGGCATGAGTTTACTATGTTTTGTATAGCTTGGAAGTATGGGTGATTGGATGGATTAGCACTTGCTGTGTGTGCTACTTTTAGTCGCGTGGGTTAATTAGTAGGATGAGAATAGTCAGTTTGCTAGTTCTTGTTCTAGCGGATGTTCTATCCTATTTTCTGGAGGATGTCTTCACGGTTGTGTGCAGGTTGAAGTTTTGAAGTTGATGTTGTTGATGCTTTTGTAATAGATTGTGAGCACAGTGGAGTGGTGGCAATATTCTATAGCCTTTTCTATCGGTTGGATTTGATGCTTGTGTTCTTTAGATTGGTGCATATACGCCTTGGCTCATTCCTTTTCCTTTGGTGGATGGCTGGAACTGTTGCCTGAGATGGTGGACATCTTGGATGTTGTTGCAGGTGTCTTGGTTGGAGCATGGAAGCATTGTTTAAGATTCTTGAGATTGCATGTATGGATGTGATGATGTGTTTCAATTAATTTGAAAATTAGAGGTGCCAGTTTGTTCTTCATCAAGTGGGAGAATGTTGAGAATAGGTGTCTCAAACATATTGGCTATGTCTACTTTATATCGTGTAAATGCATTACAGGCACTTCTAAGTTTCCATAACTTAAGTCGGGTAGTCTTAAGATTTCATAACCTAAGTCACGTGGTTCTAAAGTTTCATAACCTCCCAACCTCCTGACTTAGTCTTCCTTTTGTTGAGTTATCTCGGTCGTGTCTAAGTCTCTTTGTTGTCAGCCAGTCAGGGGTTTTCAGAACTTCATAACCTTCGACCAAAGGTTCTCAAGTTCAGATGTTTGGCGACTTCACGACTTTGAAGATTTTCCCATTTTTGAGGCTATCTCTTCTCATTAAATGCATTGCATGACACGCAAGTAGAAGCGAGGGATTGTGGTAACCAATCCAACGGCACCCACTAGCCCGTATCTCTTGTGGTGGGTCCTAGGTAGATCCTACAGGGGAGCGGGGAATGCTATTAGCAGTGGTTACTTGAATGTCGCGTATGTGATGGCAAGAAGGTGAACAAAAATGTAAGTTGATTGATGATGATAGACTGACGAGTAAGGTGTTGACATGTGGCATGAAGTTACTTGTTGATTTCACATCGTTGTTGTGAATCAGCATGGTCTTTTGGCGGATGGTTGTTCGGTTGGCGATGGAAGTTAAGACAACGAGTTTGTTGTTATGCCTAAGATGTATGGATGAATACAATAGCACATTGGAACAAAGTGAGAGGTGAAACTAAATGGAAGGAAATGTTGTCTATTTTTCTCCAGAGATGGAACAAGATGAAAACCTCATGTAAAGGCTATGAGCCTGATATTGTATTGTAACTTGTACGTTTGTTGCTGAATAATATAATGGCTCTATGTTTTGGAGTGGGGTTTTTTACCCGAAAGGGTTTTCCCCACATAAGTCTTTGTGTTCTTGTCTTCTACTTTATCTTTCATGTTTAATGGTTCTGCTTATTGAATTTGTTTAACGCATGTTGTTGAAACTGGTTAAAACTACATGAACCTTCCTCTAAGGGGTAATGTGGGAAATAAACTATGTTTGATTCTGCTTTATGGCATAGTAGTATGTGTTTTTGGGACAATCAGAGAGAATGATTGTTACTATAGACACTTACTGATCTTAGATGCTCATTCTGGGATGAACCGTATTTTTCCCTTCAAGATGAACTTCTTTTTTGGACTACAAATTAATCAGATAAATAAGGGCATTTTCATTTCACAATCAAAGTATGTCAAGGAGTTATTGAAGAAGTTTGGAATGGAAGAATCTAAACCAGTTTGTACTCCCATGACAACAGGTTGCAAACTAAGTAAAGATGATGAATCTCCTAAGGCTGATCAAAGAAAATATAGATCAATGATTGGAGGACTGCTATACCTAACTGCTACTAGACCAGATATCATGCATGCAGTCTGTCTTGTGGCAAGATTTCAAGTAGATCCTATAGAGTCACATGTCATGGCAGTAAAGAGAATATTTAGGTATTTGAAGGGAACTCCAAATCACGGTCTGTGGTATCCTAAGAACAATGACTTCAACCTAAGTGCTTACATAGATGCAGATTGGGTCAGATGTGTAGATGACAGGAAAAGTACAAGTGGTGGTGTGTTTTTTCTTGGAGATAAAGTTGTGTCATGGCAAAGTAAGAAGTAGGATTCAGTATCCTTATCTACTGTTGAGGCAGAGTACATTGCAGCAACATCATGTTGCATAGAAGTGCTATGGATGAGACAAACCCTGAAGGATATCAAATTTGAGTATGAGGATCCAATTCCTATTTTTTGTGATAACACCAGTGCCATTAACATTTCAAATAACCCTATGATGCATTCAAGGACAAAGCATATTTCTATTAGGTATCACTTTCTAAGAGAGAAGGTTGCAGAAAAGAAGTGAAGCTTGAGTATGTGCTACAAAAGATCAAATTGCTAACATATTCACCAAGGCTCTTCCTAAGGATACATTTGAGTATCTCTAGGAAAAGTTAGGGGTTATTGCCCCTCCTTTATTGAACTAGATGCATAAGTAAATGCATTAGTCCAGTATGATTCAGGAGTCATTTATTTTCTGGACTGATTGTGGAGGCTACCTCTCAAGGGAAGAAGGTAGTGCCATTAAAGAGTGTTGTAGTCAGGAGGAGGTATTTAGAACAATTCAAGATCAGTGCAAGTATGTGCAGTATCACACTCAGGGGGAGAAAGATTGAAGAAGGTTTGTTACCCTTTGCCATTGATGTCAAAGGGGGAGAGAGTTCATGCGAAAAACAAAGGGAGAGAAAGAGAGTAAGATGTATAAAAGAAAGGGAGAGAGTGAGATTGGTACAGGGCTATGTCATGATGGTTTTTCACATCATATGTTTCCATCAATGACAAAGAGGGAGATTGTTACAAGTATGTGCTAATCGGTGTTGTCATTGATGTCAACATGTTTGTGTTGTCATTGGTGTCAACTATGTCTTCTTATATTATTGATTGTTGCTTGACTGAGATATCATGTTAAAGTGATTTGAATGCATTATAGAAGTGTTGATGATGTTGGTATAGTTCTCTTGTTGCTAAGTTTCCAAGTTCTTTTGAGAAAATTTGATCTCCAGAGGAAATAGTGTGTTGTAGAGTATTTTGGCTTGCAAGATATTGTTGGAGTTTTTGCTTCACATTTCTTTTGTGTTTAAGACCAGAGTGTGAGTTTTGGATATGTTTTAGAGAATTGTTTGAAGATGCTAAATCTAGAATTTGGTGGTCTGGATCGCTTTGCAGTAGAAGTTATGTTCACCAGTTTGAAGACTAAAATTGACAAAGTTTATGGGTTGTGCAAAGGTGTCTGGGAGAAAGTATTTTAATCCGCATTTCTCCGCAAAGTAGTTTCAGGTGTTGTAGTTTTGGAAATATGTTTATAAGGTCCTTATCTATCTTCATTCTAAAGAATTTGTGATTTGATGCTCTGGAAAGCAAGTTCTTATGTAGCAGAGTTCGACAGTGTTTGTTGTGAGCAGTCTATGATCTATCTTCAAGTGATATTTGTTGTCTTCAAGTGAGATTTGTTGCAGCTAGATTTGTTGGCTCCCAAGTAATTTTATGTTGTTTGTGGATGACTCCAAATTGTGTTGAAGGCTTGTGCTTGATCTGCAAGCTATGATTGAGTTCTTGGAAGCGTGTGCCTAAGTATTCTTGGTGTTTACACAAGTTTGGTTGACTTGGGTGCTAACACTCTTTGCGGATGTGTTTCATGGATTGTAGAAGCATGTGAAGAAGTATTTGGGTCCAATCTAAGCCATGAAGTTTGCTAACTTCATTCATTTTATTCACAAGATTCTTTAGGTCCAGACCTAAATTGAATTATGTATGTTTACCGACCTTGAAGGTTGTTTCAAATGTTGTAGAGTGTGTTGCCGACCTTGATGTATGTTCCAAGGTTTATGATTGATATAAATAAGTGTAAAGAATTCATGTAAAATGTGTGAGGATGCGAAGATGAGGATGTGTGTGTTGTGAGGCTATGAAAGGAGATATACTATGCTTCAATGGGACTGCACTCAGGCATGTAGTAGATGTTGTTATATCAGTTCATGGCAGTGAGCCCTATTGGCACTGAGCCTATTACAGTGAGCATTTCTTTGGATAGTGAGCCCTTGGGCAGTGAGCCCTTTGTCAGTGAGCCTCTTTGTAATTTGGTATTGATACTACTATTAATTGTGAGCTAATCCTCACCGTGGTTTTTCCCTTTTAGGTTTTTCCACGTAAAAAATTGATGTTCTCTTATGCATGGTGTTGATGTGATTAAATTTATGTTATCTATTTTCATGTTTAATCTTTATAACAGAATTAGGGCTTAAGTGAATTGAAGTGAATGTGATTATGCTTGTGAAGGTTTAAAGTTTTTGATACAACTAATTCACCCCCCCTCTCAGTTGTATTGTGCATTTAACAAGATGAAGCTAAAGAAGAAGAGTTATTTGAGGAAGAACAAGATGATGCAAAAGATCCTACGCAAGTTAGATTGTTGAGGGTCATTTTGAAGATTGGAAAGAGGCCTAGGATTGAAGTTTCTACCTATTCTGGAGATCTAGATCCAAAAGAGCTTATTGGTTGGATAATGATATGGAGGAATATTTCAAATATGAAGATGTCGAGGATCTAGAATGGGTCAAGTTTCCAAAAACAAAGTTGAAGGGCCATGCCAGTATTTGGTGGAAGGAGGTCCAGTTAGAGAGAAATAGAAGAGGAAAATGAAAGATTACCAGATGGGAGTGGATGGTGGACAAATTAAAGAAGTAGTTCATTCTTCTGGACTATGATTTGGAGTTGTTGAAGAAGCTACAAGGATTGAAGCAAGGTAACAAGTATGTTAAGGAGTATACAGAATGATGCAGGAGCACCCACGGTCAATGGCAATCTTGCATCACCAAAAATATTGTTATTTTAATTTGGTTTGTTTTCAATAAGGTTTATGGGCTTGGGAAATAATATTTTAATTCGCAACAAATGTAATTTCCATTGGGTGCAATTGTAAATGTAATTTTAGTGGTATTTGACTGATTTTGTCTTAAGTGGGGCTGCCAAGAATCTTGGAATTGATTTCCAAGAGGTGGGGCCAGAAGCTTTGTGTGTTGTTGCATGTCTGGGTCGTTATTATGAAACCTAGTCTTCATAAAATGTGCATAAATTTCTCATTTTTTATCAAAATTGCAAAATTTAAAATGTTCTAGAAATATGGAAAGAAGGTACACAACACCCAGAAACTATTTTAGAAAATCCTAAAAATTAAGGGAGAAATGACAGGTTGGAAGTGACAGGTTTTTCTTGTGGATTTATGGAGGTTGTTTTGAGAAACCAAGAATAGTTTTCTTCTCACGTAATTGTTACATATTGAGGCTTGATCATTTGAGAAGAAGGGAGGTTTTTGGATGAATATATCTGCATAGCCAGATGCTGCCAATATGAGTCCAGATTGATGAAGACAAAAAAAAGTTGCAAGTGTGGATTGTATCTCTCAGAAGCTCATATGCTTCCATATTTTGTAATGAAATTTTAGATTGCATAAATATTATTGTGCATATTTCTTTTCTTCTATTTGTTGTTCCTTTTTATTTTCAGCCTTCTTTTAGAGGCTTGTGAAGTGTTTTGTTATAGATTTCTAAGTGAAGACTATCCTCTCTGCATCAATTGGTATTAGAGCTCACAAGGTCTGGGCAAAAGAGAGTTTAGTGTTTGCGGGTTTTTGTTTGTACAGGTTGAACAGAGAACCTAGTTGCCAAAAGACTAGGTAGAGGAGAAGAAGAAGAGACCTAGGTGAGGCAAAGATAAAGAGAAGCAAGGTTAAAGGGACTTGCTTGAAGAGAAGATGGATTTGTTGAAAAGGTACCCCCAAGCAGGGGGTTCACAAAAGAAGAAGCAAGAAGAAAAAGAGAGGAAGAGGCAAGCTGTGGAAGAGATGGAAAATGATATGGAAAGAATAGTTCAGCAGTTGCAAAGTTGGCACTTATCAGTGAAGAGGAAGGTTACATGGCCCATTAGAAAGATTATTCAAAGAAGAATGAGACAAGCAAGGATAGCAGCAATAGAAGAGGTAAAAAATGAAATGGTGAGTATACATATGATTGTTTTGACATAAATCAATGAAGAAGACAAAGTAGACATGGTTAAGGATGAGAAGAAGGTTATAGTTGTTGCAGATCATGAGGTTGCAGCAGTAGAGAATGAGCATGAAGAAGACGGGGCAGCAGACAATGGTGATGAAAAGGTTGTAGAGAAAGAGGTAATACATAATATGTTTTATTTTTATGATGAAGATGAGAGTAGAGTGTATGAAGATGAAAAGATTGTAGCAGATAGTGAACAGATAGATGTTGTAGCAGCAACAATAGAGGAACAAGTGAAAGAGGTAAAATTGTATTCATTTGAATTTGTGAAAGATGATTTGCATATGAGAGTAGAAGAACAGTTAGTGAATGCAGAAGAGATAGTACAATTGGATGTTGTTAGTGTTGATTTGTATGTAGGGAAAGATTTGTGTGATGTTGCAGAGGATAGTGCAGATGCCTGTTGGTGGAGGAGGTCAAGTTACAGTGATTCCATGTTGAGAAAGAGGAGTGCAAAGTAGAGTTGGTGGAGTATGGGAAGTATTCTAGGTAGATGCTGGAAAAAGAGAAAAAAAAAAGAGATAGTAATTTCTTGTGCATATATTTGTGAGTGTATGCTCACAAACTTCTTACCCTGGGTGTCCGATGCAGGAGCATCCGCGGTCAATGGCAATCTTGCATCACCAAAAATATTGTTATTTTAATTTGGTTTGTTTTCAATAAGGTTTATGGGCTTGGGAAATAATATTTTAATTTGCAACAAATGTAATTTCCCTTGGGTGCAATTGTAAATGTAATTTTGGTGGTATTTGACTTATTTTTTCTTAAGTGGGGCTGCCAAGAATCTTGGAATCGATTTCCAAGAGGTGGGGCCAAAAGCTTTGCATGTTGTTGCATGTCTGGGTCGTTATTATGAAACCTAGTCTCGGTAAAATATGTATAACTTTCTCATTTCTTATCAAAATTGCAAAATTTAAAATGTTCTAGAAAGGTAGAAAGAAGGTGCACAAAACGCATAAACCATTTTAGAAAATCCTAAAAATTGAGGGAGTGATGACAGGTTGGAAGTGACAGATTTTTCTCGTGGATTTATGGAGGTTGTTTTGAGAAACCAAGAATGGTTTTCTTCTCACGCAATTGCTACATATTGAGGCTTGCTCATTTGAGAAGAAGGGAGGTTTTTGGATGAAGATATTTGCATAGCCAGATGCTCCTAGTATGAGTCCAGATTGATGAAGACAAAAAAATGTTGCAAGTGTGGATTGTATCTCTCAGAAGCTCATATGCTTCCATATTTTGTAATGAAATTTTAGATTGCATAAATATTATTGTACATATTTCTCTTCTTCTATTTGTTGTTCCTTTTTATTTTCAGCCTTCTTTTAGAGGCTTGTGAAGTGTTTTGTTGTAGATTTCTAAGTGAAGATTATCCTCTCTGCATCAATTGGTATCAGAGCTCAGAAGGTTTGGGCAAAAGAGAGTTTAGTGTTTGCGGGTTTTTGTTTGTGTAGGTTGAACAGAGAACCTGGTCGCCAAAAGACTAGGTAGAGGAGAAGAAGAAGAGACCTAGGTGAGGCAAAGATAAAGAGAAGCAAGGTTAAAGGGACTTGCTTAAAGAGAAGATGGATTTGTTGAAAAGGTACCTGCAGGCTGGGAGTTCACAAAAGAAGCAAGAAGAAAAAGAGAGGAAGAGGAAAGAGGAAATGATGAGACAAATAGAGGTTGAGAAAGAGATAAGACAATTGAGGCAAGTTGTGGAAGAGATGGAAAAAGATATGGAAAGAATAGTTCAACAGTTGCAAAGTTGGCACTTATCAGTGAAGAGGAAGGTTACATGGCCCATTAGAAAGATTATTCAAAGAAGAACGAGACAAGCAAGGACAGCAGCAATAGAAGAGGTAAAAAATGAAATGGTGAGTATACCTATGATTGTTTTGACATCAAGCAATGAAGAAGACAAAGTAGACATGGTTAAGGATGAGAAGAAGGTTGCAGTTGTTGCAGGTCATGAGGTTGCAGTAGTAGAGAATGAGCATGAAGAAGATGGGGCAGCAGACAATGGTGATGAAAAGGTTGCAGAGAAAGAGGTAATACATAATATGTTTTATTTTTATGATGAAGATGAGAGTAGAGTGTATGAAGATGAAAAGATTGTAGCAGATAGATGTTGTAGCAGCAACAATAGAGGAACAGGTGAAAGCGGTAAAATTGTATTCATTTGAAGTTGTGAATGATGATTTGAATGTGAGTGTAGAAGAATAGTTAGTGAATGCAGAAGAGATAGTACAGTTGGATGTTGTTAGTGTTGATTTGTATGCAGAGAAAGATTTGTGTGATGTTGCAGAGGATAGTGCAGATGCATGTTGGTGGAGGAGGTTGAGTTACAGTGATTCCATTTTGAGAAAGAGGAGTGCAGAGTGGAGTTGGTGGGGTATGGGAAGTATTCCAAGTAGATGCTAGAAAAAGAGAAAAAAAAAGAGATAGCAATTTCTTGTGCACATATTTGTGAGTGTATGCTCACAAACTTCTTATCCTGGGTGTCTGATGCAGGAGCATCCACGGTCAATGGCAATCTTGCATCACCAAAAATATTGTTATTTTAATTTGGTTCATTTTCAATAAGGTTTATGGGCTTGGAAAATAATATTTTAATTTGCAACAAATGTAATTTCCCTTGGGTGCAATTGTAAATGTAATTTTGGTGGTATTTAACTGATTTTGTCATAAGTGGGGCTACCAAGAATCTTGGAATTGATTTCCAAGAGGTGGGGCCAGAAGCTTTACATGTTGTTGCATGTCTAGGTCGTTATTATGAAACCCAGTCTTGGTAAAATATGCATAAATTTCTTAATTCTTATTGAAATTGCAAAATTTAAAATGTTCTAGAATACTAGAAAGAAGGCGCACAAAACCCAGAAACCGTTTTAGAAAATCTTGAAAATTGAGGGAGCGATGATAGGTTGGAAGTGACAAGTTTTTCTTGTGGATTTATGAGAAACTAAGAATTATTTTCTTCTCACGCAATTGTTACATATTGAGGCTTGCTCATTTGAGAAGAAGGGAGGTTTTTGGATGAAGATATTTGCATAGCCAGATGCTACCAGTATGAGTCCAGATTGATGAAGACAAAAAAATGTTGCAAGTGTGGATTGTATCTCTCAGAAGCTCATATGCTTTCATATTTTGTAATGAAATTTTAGATTGCATAAATATTATTGTGCATATTTCTCTTCTTCTATTTGTTGTTCCTTTTTATTTTCAGCCTTCTTTCAGAGGCTTGTGAAGTGTTTTGTTCCAGATTTCTAAGTGAAGACTATCCTCTCTGCATCATAGAAGAGTTTTATAAGATTATTATCAGAACGGGCCATACAGATGCCAACAAGGAGAAGGTAGCTCATTATATTAATGGGTTGAGGACAAGTATTCAAGAGGAGTTGAGTCTGCTTAGAATGACCACCATAGAAGATGCGTGCCAGTTTTCCCTGAAGGTGGAAGAGAAGCTAAATAAAAGATTTGAAAGCAAGCAAAGAGGAAGAGGTTAATGCAGAAGGACTAGTGGAAGATCCTATGGAGGCTGAAATGAAGATGAAAAGAGAAGTGAAGAAGAAGGCACCAGTCAAAATCAGAGAGGAGATAATGCCTATCACCCTCATGACCAAAATAATGGTGAGCAAAGATTAAGAGGAAGAGGAAGACTTGGGCAAGGACCTAGAAGATGAGGTTTTAAGAGGAAGTTGTTTTCAATGTGGAGAAGAAGGATAACGAGCTTATGAGTGTCCCTAACATCTAAGTTGCACATGTAGATGAAGATGCATAGTCTGAGCATTCTGAAGATGTTGAAAGGGGATAAACCCTCATTTTCAGAAGAACCTTGTTAAATGAGGAGAAAGAACCAAATCAGAGGAAGAGTTTATTCTGCACAAGGTGCAAGTGTGAAGGTAAGTGTTGTGATAGTATTATTGACAATGGAAGCACAGATAATCTTGTCTTAGAGGAGATGGTTAACAAGTTGAAGTTGACAAGGAGAAGGCATCCACATCCATATCAAATTCCATGGTTGCAGAAGGACCATAGAGCATTGGTCAATGAGCAATGTTTAATCAAGTTCAAGATTGGAGATTACCATGATGAGGTGTTGTGTGACATCATATCGATGGATGTGTGTCATATGCTATTGGGAAGGTCATGGAAGTGTGATAGGTGTGATGTCCATGATGGCCATGCAAACACCTATTCCCTAACAAAGGATGGAGTTCGTCATAAGCTGAAGCCCTTGAAGGAGGTGGAAGAAAAGGTATGTAGTACTGCCAAAATTTTCTTGGTAGATGGTAGGAAATTTTTGGATGGTATGAAGCATGAGCATCATTGCTTTGCATTGATTCTTAAGAGTAGCTAGGAGAAATGTGAAAATGTACCACCAGAAGTCTCAGATTTGTTGGAAGAATTTTAGGACATTGTCTCTGATAATGTACTAGAAGGTTTACCACTGGTGAGGAAGATAAGTCACCAAATAGATTTGATACCAGGAGCTAGTTTTTCGAATAAGGCAGCCCATAGAATGACTCCTATAGAGAATGAGGAGCTGAATAGACAAGTTTAGGAGCTGTTAAAGAAAGGAATGATAAGGGAGAACCTAAGTCCATGTGCAGTACCTGCAGTACTAGCACAGAAGAAAGATGGAGAGTGGAGAATGTGTATAGATTCTCGATCCATCAACAAAATTACAATCAAGTACAGATTTCCATTGCCAAGGATGGATGATATTATGGATTTCTTGAGTGGAGCTAAGTACTTTACAAAGATTGATTTGAAGAGTGAATATCACCAGATCTGAATCAGAGAAGGAGATGAATGGAAGACAACCTTCAAGACTAAGGAGGGCTTGTATGAGTGGTTAGTCATGCCATTTGGGCCAACCAATGCACTAAGCACATTCATGTAGCTCATGAATGAGGTATTGAAAGAGTTTTTGGGAAGAGCATCTGATGCATATCAAAAGATTTTTTGAGAAGTTGAGGGAGGAGAAGTTGTTGATTAATCTGAATAAATGCAGTTTTGCAAAGAAAGAGTTGGTATACTTGGGATTTGTTGTCTCAACTGAGGGTCTTAAGATGGACCCAAAAAATGTAAGGGCTATTGTTGAATGGACCACACCAAGGAGTGCTACAGAGGTAAGATCTTTTCATAGTTTTGTAAGTTTTATACAAAATTTATCAGGAATTTTAGTAGCATTTGTGCACCCCTAACTGAGACAATGAGACGATAGAAAAGAGTTTAAATGGACTATAGGAGCAACCAAGAGTTTTGATACATAGAAGCAGAAAGTCATAGAGCAACCCTTTTTGGCACTTCCAGATTTCAATAAGGTATTTGTTATCCTATTTTTCCTTCCAGCCAAATAGTCCAAGGATCTATGATATTTCCAAGTGTTTTCCCTTTTAAGGTGCGAGGAAAAAACCCTCAAAAATGGCTAAGTCTAAAAATCCTAAGTGTTTCCTTGTATTTTTTGCCTTTTTGGGGTTTGAAGCTTGGGGTTCTCCTCTTTTTCATGACATTCTTGCTAGCTCCGAACTCTGCCATTGTTTTTTTTGTAAAATGCCTAAGTGTATCGAGCATCAGAGTTCAGGCTTGCATCCTTTCATCTTTTACAAAGCATGCATCTATAGGAAGGCTTGATCACGAAGCTCTAATCAATAATGCATTAGCGTAGGGGATAGTTGTCAAAGCCAGGTTGGCTCTACACTGTTGCAATAGGCTACCACATGTAGAGGGTCAGCCGAAAGACTTTATAGAGCATAGGATCATGGCATAGGTTAGGTGGGACCTGATGAGGGGCGCGTTGATGCAAACTATTGACACGTGGTCAAAGTCCGCCAAGCTCATAAATCTATCTAAGTGTTTCAAACTTTAGCGGGTGGGTTCTCCCTCTTCCTCTTTTTTGTTGGCATGTGGAAGGCAGAAGGCATTTAGAATAAACATACTAAATCTTGGTGTATCACCTCCATTTTGATTTCAGTCTCTTCTTTTCCCTTTTCCTTGGTGATCAATAGTATAGGTTTAGTTAATTGCTCTAAACCTTAAGTTCGGAAATAGGAACTAGCCTTCTCTATAGGTTTGGTCTCAATTACAAGGTCCCACACCTTGAGACCAATCCCATGTGTCACAGGAATACTTGAACGAGCTTCAAGCAGGGTGCAATTCCAAGCGATAACAGTTTCTAGCACACCCGATGGGACCCCTCTGCTCTGAATAAGAGCTAAACTGAGAAGAATTGGTGTTATTCTTACTTCATTCATTATTGTGGAAGCATTCAACAAGCCCCTAGTGACTCTGCTAGTCCATTATTCAAATTAATCCAACATTTCATGCCTGGAGTGCAAACCAGAGCTTCTTCTTTAGGTAATTTTTGATTCATAGAGCTATTGTTTACTGATTCAAGAAGAAGTAGGTTGTCTAGGTCCCCTATGAGGGAAAATAGGAGTGTTGTTATGTCTCCTTCAAGAGCTTAGCCCACCCCTCCTCCTATTAGATTTCAGCATTCAAGGACCTTGCATATACCCAGAATTAATCTAAATATCCCCAACATGGAAAAGAACCTCCTTTTATTACCTTCAATGGGGGAAGCCCACTTGACCTAACACAATATGATGATATCACCACCTCTACTCTGAAAGCAATTCCATTTCTTAATGGTGAAAACTCTACCACCCCTGTTAAGCATATTCAAGACATTGCTAGTGTGTGCTATGTCCATAATGTCACTATAGACAACATCGTTGTGAGACTTCTTGCTTCATCCTTCAAAGGAAAAGCACTCTAGTGCTATAGAGGTCTACCAGTTAACTGCATTCACAATTGGAATGAATTGGGAACAAGACTTTGCTAGCATTTTGAAGATAAGAGTGACCACCTGTCTCTAATGGAGCAGTTAGTCACAATCAAACAAGCCCCCCATGAGTTCATGGTGACTTTAATTATAGATTTCAAAAGACATGGGACAGAATCCCATTATTGGTGAAGCCCTCTCCAAACATTGCCTTCATATATTATTTGAAGTCCTTGAACCCTGACATTGTTGTTATGATCCAATCCATGGGCAGGACAGTGTTACCAAGTGCATATGACATAGCAATAAGGGTAGAGAATTATCTAATTTAGGCTGGAAAAATTGCCCTAAGACCACCAATGCCCTTATTTCCAAAGGCACCTATTACCCAACCTACTGCAACGCCAATACCTGCAACAGTCAACCCTGTTACTCCTTTGGTTACACTTGAAGTGGAAAAGGTAGATGATAAAGATGCTCTGATCAAAATCCTAACCAATGAATTGGTTTTTGAAAGAAGATAGCAGGCACAACCTAGTAGGCCATATCAACCATTCAATCAAGCTTATTAGTAGAGCAGACCGCCATATCAGGGGAATGTACAGAGGCAAAATCAGCCTAGTTATATCAGGCCACTAAATGATGCCCATCCCAATGTTGCAAGCACATCTAGACCTCTGGTGCCCATACAAAACAACATGGCTTAGGACAGTGAATGGTGCTATCCCTGCGATCAACCACATGATCAGAATTTGTTCCAAAGTAGATAGTTTAGTCAGGCTTTGATAATGCAAAGCCAATCATTCCTCCTAAAGCAGCAGCCTAGTTCCAACCAAGAGACTATGAGAGAGTAGAAACAAATACAAAACAATTCTACCTTGACGAATTGGACATAGGAAGACTTATGTGGTGTTAATCAAGGCGCAGGCCAAATAGCACACTACACGAGGGCCAAAAGAAGAGCCATTGAGGATGCATCAGTCCCTATAGTTGATCAAGAATCTACTTCTCATGCATCTCTAATGGCTACAAATGAAGGTGCAATAGTCAAGACTCCTTCAAAACAAGAAAATTAGGCAATTGGTAAGGCAAATCTAGTGCTAGAACAACATCCCCATGCCTGTCAACAAACAAAGGTTGACACTGTGGTTACAAAGGTATCTCAAAAGGTTAGTTAGATCCCTTTCAGCATAGTTAATCAGATGAAAAGGACTAACTTGAATGTCACTATGTGGGATGCCTTGTTGATCCCATCACAAGGGGATTTACTTCAGAAAGCCCTAACGAGCTTCAATAAGTCTTCTATGGAGACAACAAAAGAAAAAGTGACCACCCTAGCAAGCCTATGCCAACCAAAAGAGGAGGCAAGCCATAGTAAAACCAGTAAGCCCCCTCTTTTTTATGTTTTTCTCATCATTGGTGATAAATAATTGCATAATTACATGATAGATTCTAGGGCAAGTACTTTTGTTATGCCTAAAGAAATAGCTAATAGATTGGGCATCAAGTATGAACCTATAGCAAAGGGTGTAGTGCAGTTAGATGGCATTATTGTTAATATAGTAGGTGTAGTTATGGATTTGAATCTAACCCTACATGCATGCCCCAGCTGCTCTACTTTACAAGATATCTCAATCATTGACCTCCTTGCATATTTGGTATATGCCTATCAAGAGAGTTCACTGCCAAAATAGGTGGGTACCTATCTTCTGATTGGTCTCACATGTTGTTCAAAACTAGGTATGGCACTAAGGTGACCATTAAGGTTGAACAAATATCCACTGATCACATAGAGCCTTATACTCCTACCCCTTGGAGCATGAATTACACAATCCATTATCTGGAGGAGGAGGGTAGCCCTATTCATGAAGCTACAACACCCGTAGAAGAAATTCCAGACATATTACTTGATGAGTGGGTGAATTGTTTTCAGTTTGATGCCCTAGATCATGTAGAACAAATAGGGATGGGTACTTATTGTATCCATGAGGACGATGCCATCATCCCTAATCTGGAAAGGTCAAAAGAAGATCCAAGTGGGATATGGCAATTATATTTTTATGGCTCTAGGAGTAAAAATAGAGCAGGTGATGGGGTTGTGCTGATTTCACCCCATAAGGAAAATTATTTCTCTACATTCCTATTACAATTTAGTTGTACCAATAATGTAGCAGAGTATGAAGCTATAATTTAGGGTATACAGTTGGCACAAAAGAGGGGAATAAAAATTTTACAAGCATTTGGTGACAGTGAGCTTGTTTTCCACCAAATCATATCACAGAGTGCTTCAAGGAATGACTTGTTGAAGTCATATAAGCACAGAGTCTGGGACCTGATTGAAGACTTTGATGCCTTCAATATCCAGGCAGTGCCTAGAGGAAAAAATAAAAATGCTGACAGGTTGGCTACAGTTGATGCCCAACTTGACATTCTCAAGAATGTCGAACAAAGCTTGGATCAGCATGTGAAAGTTGTTGTACGGCTTGTTATGCTTGATAATGTGTCCAGCCAATAGGTATTTGAGAATGACTAGTAGATTGTAAATTTCTTGCAAGATGAGGCAGAATTTGTTGTTGGTAATCAGTCCAAGTTGCAAGAGCAGTTCGGAGACCAGGTGATTCAATTGAAGACCAATAAACTGCCTAGGGGATTGGTCACCTTAGATAACATATTTGGTGTTGATGATCAACCTAAAAGGGATAAGATGAACATGACAGTCAAAAAAGAGGACTATGAAGACGTAGAAATTACATAGGGCAGATTTCTAAAACATGGCAAGGTATGTGACCAAGCTAAAAGACAATGTTTTGTTGAACTTTGTAATGAATTTGGTAATTTAATTACTTTGGATTATAAGGATCTGAAATGTTTTGACCCTGGTTTAATCCAGCATACCATTGATTTAGACCCCAATGCCAAACATGTCTGACAAAAGCAAAGGCTTATCAACCCCAAAATAGAACCATTAATGAGGAAAGAGATATCCAATCTCATAGAAGCCTAAATCATTTATCCAATCAAACATTCCTCTTGGGTAGCTAACCTTGTCCTAGTTAGGAAGAAGAATGGATAAATCAGACTATGTGTGGACTTTAGATACCTAAACAAGGCCTCCCTTAAAGACCACTATCCACTCCCTTCAAGGGAGCAAATCTTACAAATAGTAGCAAGAGCTTAAAAGTTTTTGCTCATAGATGGCTACTCAGCCTATAATCAGATTCTTGTAAAAGAATCATACCAGTACAAGACAGTCTTTACCACCAAATGGGGTACCTTAGCTTATCATAAAATGCCATTTGGGTTGACCAATGCTGGAGCAACCTTCCAAAGAGCAATGGATTTAGCCTTTAAAGGCCTAATCAATGATATTATTCTAGTGTATCTTGATGATTTGACTGTATATTCTAAGCATGCAGCTGACCACTTAGGTCATTTGAGAAAAGTCTTTGAGAGATGCAGGGAATATGACATATCATTGAATCCAAAGAGATGTGTGTTTGTTGTCCCAGAAAGCAAATTGTTGGGATATGTCATCTCAAAAGAAGGATTGGCCATCAATCTAGAAAGGACTAGTGCCATTGTGTCTCTTCCCCTTCCCAGTCACAAGAAGGCCCTACAGAACTTCTTGGGAAAGATTAACTTCGTGAGGCAATTTATACCAAATTTTTCTTCAATAGCAAAACCCCTCACCTCCATGCTTAAGAAGAATGCTGCCTTCACATGGTCAAAATAAGGTAGGGACAGTTTTGAAGCTATCAAACAAGCCATTGCATAGGCTCCTACACTGATAAACCTAAACTATTCGAAGGATTTTATCATTTATGCCTTTGGAGGCAAGGGGGCATATCAACAGTCTTGACATGATAGAATGAAGAGAAGTTGGAGCAGCCAATTGCTTTCTTCAGCCAGCCCCTCAAAGAGTATGAGTTGAAGTATGAATTTATTGAGAAACAAGTGTTTGTTGTGATGAAAGCACTCAAAAAATTTAGACACATGCTTTCAAACAGCAAGATATAGTTGATGGTGAACTACCCTAGCGTAAAAGAGTTCCTTTTGAGTAGAGATGTCAATGAGAAGAGGGCTGGGTGGATCACAAAAGTCATGGAGTATGATGTCAACATCAACATCACCAAGCTAGTAAGAGGTAAAGGACTATGCAAACAGATGGCCACGGACTTTAAAGCCAGAGATGACATTGTGTGTGTCCTTGAACAGGTGCAGCTAGCTAGTTCCCATGCCTCAAGTGACTAGTACCATGACATGGCCACCTTTCTACAATCAGGTAGATGCCCAGGTGGACTAGATCAAGCAAAAAGAAAGTATTTTAGACTTCAATCCATTCCTTATGTTCTTGTTGATGATGTCTTGTTTAGAAAGGACATAAATGGAATTCTTCTTAGATGCATTGCACAAAATCAGACCTTAAGGGTGCTAGAGGAGTTCCATAATGGCCATGCTGGTGGCCATTATTCACTAAGAACAACTGCTATCAAAATCATGATATTATTGGTCAAATTTGTTCATAGATGCCCATAGATGGGTAAGAAGTTGTAAATAATGTGCATTATTTGTAGGCAAACAAAGATTGGTTGCTCTTCCCCTGCACCCAATTTAGACTAACCATCCATTTTCCCAATGGGGTTTGGACTTCATTGGGATGATTAATCCACCTTCCAGTGCTGGTCATAAGTGGATTTTGGCAGCCACTAATTATTTCACAAGGTGGATAGAGGCGGTTGCCTTGAAGGATGACAAAGAGGCCTCTGTTTTAAATTTCCTTGAGGGAATAATTACCAAGTTTGGTGGTCCATTCACCATTATTTATGATAATGCTAAGGCCTTTATAGACACAAAAATCAATGAGTGGGTAGGGAAGCATGGGATCTATTTGAAGACATCCTCCAACTATTACCTTCAAGGCAATGGCTTGCTTGAATCCACAAACAAAAACCTAATCAAAATCATCAAAAGGACAATGGATGACAATCAGAGAACTTAGCATCCCAAGTTGATAACTCTTTGGGCTAACATAATCACCCCCAAGAGGGCCATTGGCAATTAGCCCTTCATGTTGGTTTATGGAAAGGAAGCAAGGCTTCCACTATCACTAGAATTGCCTTCCCTTAAGCTCATGCAGTAGTTGGAACTGCTATAAAATGATGCCATGATAGTGAGGTTTGCTAAACTAATGGAGCTAGAGAAGAAGAGAGATGCTACCATGAAGACTCTTGATGCTCACCAAGATCAGGTCAAAAGAACTTTTGACAGAAAATCAACTAGCAGAACATTTAGTGAGAGAGATTTGGTGTTGAAATGGGATGAAGATAGAGCTAAAGCTAGGAAATATTCAAAATTTGATGCCATATGGAGTGGCCCTTATACTATTACCAATTGGAAACAAGGTAATGCATTTCAACTTTCTAAGCCGAATGGAGAGGTTCTGTCAATCCCAGTCAATGGGATCCATCTCAAACCTTGCTTTTAGTATGGTTGTGAGATTTTGTAAATATGTTAGGTGTGTTTCTTTTCAATAAGTGTTGTTGCACTCTATTGCCTCCTCATTAGGAGGAGGTTTGCCTTGTTCTTTTGCCTTGTCTTGTTTCCTGGAGGCAATGTTCAGTTTTGAGTTGGTCCGACCAACCCCTGTCCTTTTTATTGATGCCCTTTTGACTCTGTGCCCAATGGATTGATAAGGCCTCTGGATCCTAGTGTTTAGAAAGCAAACACCCCTACATAGCCACAAAAATTTTATCCTATTTTTCCTTCTGGCCAAATAGTCCAAGGATCTATGAGATTTCCAAGTGTTTTCCCTTTTAAGGTGCAAGAAAAAAACCCCCAAAAATGGCTAAGTCCAAAAATCCTAAGTGTTTCCTTGTATTTTCTACCTTTCCAGGGTTTCGGAGCTCGGGGTTCTCCTCTTCATCATGAAATTCTTGCTTGCTCTAAACTCCACCTTAGTTCCTTTGTAAAATGCCTAAGTGTATCGGGCGTCGAAGTTCGGGGAACATAATAAGTTGAAGATGAAGAAATTTGGACCATGCAGGATCCTGAAGAAGCATGACTCAGGAAATGCATATGAAGTAGAGTTGCCAAGTGGAATCAACATTTCCCCTATGTTCAACTTTTATGTTCAACATTTCTGATTTGACAGAGTATCATGAATGTGGCACAGAGGATGGACCAACAAAAGAATAATGGAGTATTCTGGCACCTACTTTAGAGGAGTGGATAGAAAAAATCCTAGATAGCCATGTGGGAAGAAGTACCAAAAATAGGTGATATGAAGAATACTTCGTTAAGTGGAAAGGAAGGCATGTTGAAGATTTATCATGGTTGTCTAAGGTAGAGGTTGATCATCTTGGTTTTCCTCAAATACCTGAGATGTGACAAGGTCACTTCTCAAATTACCCTAGATGTCTAATGTAGGAGTATCAAGTGGTGTAAGGGCAATCTTTCATCACCCAAAAACATTTGAAGTTGTTTTGAATTTATTTATTTTTGTAGGTTTATTTAGTTGTGTTGGAGTCCATGTTGACACTTCAGTGGTTCAGGACTGTCAGAAGTTCAAATAGGTTAAAAATAGTAACCTACTATTTCTAGTAAGTTGGCCTATTTAGGTACATATGGACCTGAAAATTTATCCCAAGAAGTGGAATTGTCAAAATAAGCAAATGGCGAAGAAATCATCTGAATATCATTTATAGTTTGAGAGATATTAAAGTTTCCATCTTGAAAAATTGCTCCTGATGAACTTCATATTTGAATTTGAGGCCCTTAGAAGCCTCATTGGGGTTTGAAAAGTGGACAAAATGATCTTAAGATCATTTTGTGTGTTGTAAATCTCTTCACGAGCTTTCCAACGCCTGGTTATGATTGTCAATTGGACGCCTGGTTCAAAAGTTATGGCCCCCAAAATTTGTGTTACAAAATTTCAAAACTTTAAAATTTCTGATTTCTAATTTCTTGGGCGGGAAAATGGACAGCTGAACTTGGCACACAAAAAGGGGAGTTACATTGTCTAGAACATTCAAGAAGGTAGTAGAGAAGGGGATGGAGGTTATTGGTGCCAAAATAAAAAGGGGAACTGAAGGGTTACAAGGGGCAATTCCATATGTGTGGTTGTGGCTCCGGATTATAGAAATCTCTAATAGAATAGGATTTTCTCTGTTGTGAAATAGCCCAAGTTGTTGTAGCATGTAATATTGGATATTGTACTCCATTTTATTGAAGAAATAAAAGTTGCTTGATTCCATTCCTCACATTTTGGTGAGAATCTCTGATGTTGTTTAGTGTGTGAGTGTTGGGCAGATTAGCCTTCATCAAAACTTTACATAAATGTACATTTAAATTTTTATAGACACATGTAAATGCATTTTGCTCACAGTCTTTTTAAACATGCATGTGTATAGGTTCTAGTAGCATCTCACAATTCTACTCATTTGAGTCATATTCAGCGTGACCCTCTACATGATGCAATTAGATGGGAGGGAAAGGTCTTTAGTTAAAATTTTCAAGTACTACATACATATATATACATTGCATATGTACATCTAGATTTCATATTTATTTTATTTTAAAAAATATATAATCATACATATAATTTTTATGTGTAGAGATCTACACATGATTCAGATATTCATAGATGGTGGGATTGACCTCAGGATAGGGTTCAGGACATGGCTCAGGACAAGGCTTAGTACATGATTTTAGTCTTGGGTTGATTGAGGCTCAATCCACCCATAGGCACCCATGTTCTTAGACTACTTGACTCATGTGTTTGTTATTTATCACATCTATACACTTATGTTTTCAAACTTATTTATTATGTAGCATGTGGCATTTCTTTATATATCATACATGCAGACATTTACATGTTTAGTTATAGAGTTATGTAGCACGATTGAGTTTTTATATATATAATGTTTATAGATGATGTAGAACTAGATTAAACTTTTTATGTAGATTATATAGTTAAATTGAGTTGTTTATACATATCTGTTTATATTATAGGCACATGTATTTGGTTAGATAAAATTTATTATAATTTATAATTTATATATACCTAATCTAAACATGTGTTGTTCAAAATTACAATATAGATTTTTAATAATTTATGTAATTCAGTATGTACATGTAATCTCTAAAATGTAGCAATATAATTTATGATATATATCAAAATATATAATTTGATTTAATTAATTTGATGTACAGATTAAGAAGTTAAAATAGATATTGAAATTGATTTATCATTTAAAACAATATAGATTTTTAATTTAATTTATGTTATTCAATACATACACAATCTCTAGACATGTTATGATATATCAAAATATACAATTTAATTTAACTAAACTGATGTACAATTTAAGAAATTAAAATAGATATTGAAATTGAAATTTATCATTTAAAATTGATATATATTGAAATTGAAATTTTTAATATAACAATGGTATTGGTAGAAACAATTGTACAATTTATCTTATTTATAATTTTTTAATTTAAAACATTATTTCTAATTTATGCAATATAAATAGATATCATTTAATTTGTTTTCAAAAATGAAATTTTAATTTCAATATATATCAATATAAAATTCAGTGATATCTAGAAATTAATTTCAATATTTATTGATCTTATAATATCAAAATTAGATCCAAAATGAAATTGATATATATGAATTTATCAAATTTGGTATTCAATATATCAATATCAAATTTTGATCTATCAAGATATATCAATATTGATATATCAATTATCATTTAATTTGATATATTCAATCTCTATCTTGAATTATATCAATTAAATGAAGATATCAAAATTTAAATAGATATTAAGTTTAATTTTTTTGCCAAAAATGAAAATTTTCATTATCAATTTCGTTCAATATATCCATATAAAATTCAATGATCTAACTTGAAATTATTTTCAATATTAAAATTAATATTATCAAAATTTAAATAGATATTAAATTTAATTTTTCTTGCCAAAAATGAAAATTTTCAATATCAATTTCTTTCTATATATCAATATAAAATTCAATGATCTAACTTGAAATTATTTTCAATATCAAAATTAATATTATGAAAACTGATCTTATATCAAGATGAAACTGATTGATATCAAAATTTAAATAGACATTGAATAAAAATTTTGGTTGCCAAAAAAAGAAAAATTTCAATATCAATTTCTTTCAATATATCAATAAAAAATTCAATGATCTAGCTAGAAATTATTTTCAATATCAAAATTAATATTATCAAAATTGATCTTATATCAAGATGATATTGATATATATATTGATTGATATCAAAATTTAAATTGATATTGAATTTAATTTGTTGCCAAAAATGAAATTTGAATATCATTTTTTTTCAATATATCAATATAAAATTTAATGATCTAAATTGAAATTATTTTCAATACCAAAATTAACATTATCAAAATTGATCTTATATCAAAATAAAATTGATATATATTGATTGATATCTAAATTTTAAATAGATATTGAATTTAATTTGTTGCCAAAAATGAAATTTCAACATCTATTTCTTTCAATATATCAATATAAAATTCATGATCTAAATTGAAATTATTTTCAATATCAAAATTAATATTATTAAATTGATCTTATATCAGAATTAATATTATTAAAAGTGATCTTATATCTAAATTAAAGGTCATCGATATATAAATTAAGTTGTTTAAAAGTTATAAATAATAAAAAAAAATTGAAAGAAATTTAAATTCAACTCTAACCAGCTTATCCATCAGATCGAATCCAGTGATTTGAAGCATTTGTGCTACGTCGTCTCTGTACACTCAAAAACATGACTAGGTTGTACGGGGTGTCGAGTCAGTTTTGATGGAGCACACAGGACCCTCTCCTTGCCATAGGGCGAACTCCACGTCACTCTCGCTCTCGTGGTAGAAGTCAGTCGAGAGGAGGCAAGACATGGGGTGGTCCTGCTCACTTGAGAACTGGACTTCACGAAGAGCGGTCGGTCAGTTCTGGGGCCTTTCCTGGGTATTGTTTTGTATGTGGTGTTTAGTGACCATTGTAGTTGAGATAATTATTTGACCTAAAGGGTCACTGGTTACTATTCTCCTATTTGGATTCTAGAGATTCCAATGTTGAGTGGGTTGTCAATTGTTTTCATTTATGTTTCTATCATGTTGGAGTCTCTCTTCAAATCATTATATGATGACTCATGTTTAAAGTAACCTTAGCTTATGTTGTTGTCCTTGGATTGTTATTCGATTGTGTTGAGGCCTAGGGTGCAACTCTTCGATCTCCTCTAGCATTGACCTTAGTCACTCACCCCTAATCCCAGGGCGCATTCGTGAGCCTGAACCAAGAGAGTTGGTTAGAGTTAACCTTGAGTTGACTTGTGTTTGACTTAGGATTATGACCTAAGGTTTGCTTTGCTTTACTTTGAGTTTATTGATCTTATGTTGACTTTAGTTGACTAGTGTTGACCTCATGATGAAATCAAGGGTTTACTTGAGTTTTCACTTTGTTTTGACCTTAGTTGACCTCCTAATGAAATCAAGGGTTTGTGAACTTCGTGTAATGCTTGTGTTTTTTTGGTTTTCTATTTTTGAATGTATGCACCTTATATGTATGCAAGATAGTGTTTTTGTTTTTTTATGGATATTTTTGAAAGGAAAGTGCTTTAATTAATCTAAATATGAATGCAATCCTAAAATGAGTTTACCTAATGCAGTCTTAATCTATGTTTTTCATATTTTCTTCAGCATTTTGAATCTAATTACTCTAGGAAATGAAAGAACTTGGAAATAAACTAATCTAAGAATGCAAAAGAGCTTGGAAATAAACTAATTTATTAGTGCAAAATTCTATCTATCCTATCAAGGAAATTGCAACATGAATTTACTATTCCCAAGAGCAAATTTGAGATTAATTAATTACTACCACAATGAAATAAAGCATTAAAGAACCTAGTATGTGTCGACACACGATCCTCCACTACCCTCAAGAATCCTTGTGTAGGCTCTTTATCCTCTTGCGGCAGCAGAGATCTTCTCTTGGCAACAATAGGGAAGGGATGCAAAATAACATAAGAAAGCTTTGAGATATGAGCTCAATGTGAGCTAAAGAGAAGTATGGCTTGCAATACGAGTAGTATAATAACGTAAAGAGAATATTTTAGCAAATTTTTGGCATAAAAACAATGAAATAAAAGGCTCATAAGTCCTATGTGAGCATAAGAATGCTATGTGGAAAGAAAAAACCTACAAAGCTTGAATGCACAAATAAAATTGCCTCCCTTTGTGCTTGAGAGAGGGGGTATTTATAGGTCTGAATGGCACATGAAAGGTGGGAGATATTGAAGAGTTAACTCCCTTGATTGGAGAGTTAACTCATTAGATTGGACAATGAATTGGTCTAATTAGGGAGTGATGAAGCAAAGATAGCTTATCACAGAAGCAAAAATGGAGTCATCAAGAGTCAAAGAAGTGATAAGTATAGATCAAATGGAGTTAATTATACATGCTTGAAGGCTTGGAATAGTTCACTCTATGTTTAGGCCAAAAACTCATGTAAACAGGAAGAAAAATGGGTCAAAACAGAGTTTTTTGCTTCCAAACTCAAAGTTTTCCACAGCTGGAAAAGATGGTAAGGTCACCCATGGGTCACCCCTTTTACCAGTCCAAGTCACCCAAGGGTGACCCACAAAGGGGAGGTCCTATGTTTACATGCGAGGTTGGAGATTGTTAGTTAGGGGATGCAAATGTGAACTATCTCCGGAACCAGGTCAAAAGGTGGTCAAAAACCAAATCTCCACTTGCAAATGTCAAATCTCCCAAGGGAGATCCTAAAATAATAGGGGGAGATTTGTCCTAGTTGAACATAACTGAAAACTAAAAGTTGGAGATGTCTTGGGAGGTCCCTTAGAGGGCTCCTATGGGTGGGATTGGATGAAAAACACTAGGAAAAGGTCAATTTATGATAAATAGATGAACAAATGGCTTACGGACAAAGTTGCAAGCACAAAAAACAAAAATCAACGTGTTGAAAAGTGTCAAAAGTGAGGGAAAAGTTAGTACGACAAAGGGGAAACAAAGGAAGAAACAAAAATCCATGTGTTGCCAAGAGAAATGCTACTGAGAGGGCATTATTTTCACACTTACATGTACATGACAAGGAGTACATGTCAACATGTAGTCCTCATGGAAGCTATGCATGATTTTGGTGCTTACATATTTGCCCCCTCGGGGATGGTAATCTACATGAAGGGTAGGTAACGTTCCCAAAATAGGCCTTACCTATTGTCGATTTCCCGCAATAGTACCTACAATAACTACCATTAGCTTGACATTTTAAATGTACCAAGATAAGTAATGAAAACTGAAATGACCGAACATACCATAGATCTATGAGTTCACCTAGTCATTTGCTTTTGTTGAGGAGACTTGTAGGGATGAAAGCATGCAAAATGAGAGCACGAAAGATGCATAAAAGAAGCAATACTCTAAAATGCATAAAAAAACTAAGATAAGAGTGGATAAATCAGTGAATGGAGTTCAACACTGACGGAATCATTTGTGCAAGCAGTCGGTGGAAAGATATCACCGAGGGGATTACAAAGATGGACACTACTTTTGTCGGTAAGAATCAAGTACACAATCAGTCAAAAACCCTCTTCTCAACCCTAGTTTTCTTTTTGTGAAAAATATCATGAATGTGTCCATTTTTGTTAATTTTTCTTGTTCCATTGTGTTAGGTTTTGTCATTTAGAGTAGAATTGGTCTTTCGTTCATCAAAATCGGTCAAAATTTGCATTTTTTTCAAGTGTTTTTTACATGAGGGGATCAAAAAATGGGTCACCCCTTTTGGCAGTCCAAATCACCTGGGGAGATTAACTATTTAACAGGGTCACCTGGGGAGATCCTATCGTACAACAAGGTCACTTGGGGGAGTTTTGCCTGTACATCTGGTTCGCCTGAGGGAGATTTAACCTACTAAAAGGAGCAACCTAGCCAGTTAGACTTTGATTGAAATTTGATGTTTTCTGACATTTATGGCACTCCATTCTTGTCTAATTTGAACATTGAATTTGTTAATTCATTGCAATTTTCTAGGTTTTATATGCTTTTTATGAAATCTCTACAAGTTATATGATTTTTTTGGATTTTTTGATTTTGACGGGATCTAATGAAAGTTCTTTTCTAATAATGAGATATGTGCATTCGTTCGAATGCAAACTGTGAGCTATTGTGGTTATCTGAGATGCATAATGCTCTATCTCCTGGCGATCTTATTGTCCTGAAGAGGGCAGGCTTAGAGAGGATTTGTCAAATTCTTGTTGTTCATCCTACTTCCCACATTTGTTGTGATATCTTGACCTATTAGGATGCCAATAGGAACACTTTTAGGTTTCCCCAAGTCTGAGGGGAGTGGACTGTCACATTGCACAATGCCTACCGCATCCTAGGAGTCCCTGTGAGAGGACATACTCTTGTTCTTCCTACTAATGAGTTTAATGAGGACAAGGCATCTTGGGCTTTGATCATGGGTGTGACTCATCCTAAGGAGTAGACAAGATTTTGACTCACTTTAGTACCTTAGCTTTCCATTCCTCTCCTGAGGAAATACCTTATTGGCTTGATTGCATCAAGGTTGTCAAGATACAAGGCATCAGATCATCTCAGATGGTGTTGAGCACCAATTACTCAGTGCATAGAGTAGGGTACTATTTTTGCATGGGGTGTCGATATCTTGACTATGGTCTACCATGACATCTACCGTATTGCTCGTCATGGGGCACTTGCTTTTAGCCACTCCACTTTGATGACAACATGGATTTATGAGAACATCAAGTCATATTAGAAGGAGATGCCACTTCCTGGCCCTAAACTCCCAAGAGCTACTCGATGCACTCAGGATGGTCATTTTGATACTTCATTGCATGTGGTGGCTACTCTTACCAATGTAGACATGACTTTTGATCCTTATGTTGACATAGAGGGCACTTAGCCTCATGATAGACAAATCCAAGATTACTATCACAATGTTACTAAGGTCTCTGACTGAAATGGATTCATTGAGGCTCACCACATTGAGCAAGTCCCTCAGCAGCTAGGAGATAGCTTTCCAAAGGACTTTCCCCTGATTCCTACCTGCTATAGATCTATCTAGGAGATGGGTGAGGATGGTCAGAGGCCCATTATCTGGACTCCTTGGACTCATGGGGTTTTGATTACCAAAACTCCTAAGTCCCCAAGAGTTGGACAAAGGAGAGGGAGAGGAGCTCCCTCCCGAGGACTCATTGTTTTGGAGGACACTAATTCTATAGATGAGGATTATGATCTTGAGAGAGATGATCAGTCAGACAGTGGTTAAGCTGGAGCCTATCATGAGGTTGATTTAGATGAGGAGGAGGTGTTGAGGGCCACTTCTTCATGTCTTAATCCTCCTCTTTTATATGATGACATGAGGCGCATTGATCCCACCTAGCAGTCTGGCAATCCTCATAAGTTTATATTTACTTTCTTACCTTACATTGTATCCTCTTGTTTTACCTTTGAATTAACACTCCTTTTCCTTTAATCATTTAGGTAGCACTGAGGAGTGGAGGACCTTTGTTCTTGACACTTTCATTGACTTGGTTGGTCCTTTTACTAGTCTCTCATGGGAGTGACTTCTTTTTGATCCTCAAGTGCCTGCTAGGGCTAGTCAAAATATAGATATCTTCTCTCCTACCTATCATGGTTATCAGGAGAATGCCACTTTGAAAGTGGAGATTCACACTCTTAGGGGTGAGAATGTTATCCTCAAAGAGATGGCTCATCTCAGGCTTTGACATTCTGATTCACATACTAGCACAGCAGGGCCTTCACATTCTCAGGTTCGTAGCAAGTTCCCATACTCTCATAGATCTCATGGAGATTCTAGTGGTCTTTAGAGGCATAGAAGTAGGAGCCCTGATGGTTTGGACTGAACCATCCTTGAGACTTCTATCTATTTGTTTTCTTATCATGCCCCTTGCACAGGGAGACTTACTTCTCATGATAGCATTTTGTTTAAGCTCTTGTGTCTTTATCTAGCTGTAGCACTTTGAACTTTTGATATATCTATAAAATTGTCCTTTTATGATCACCACTATCATATGAATGCTTATCTCTTGTGTACTTTGGAAGTTTTAGAACTTTTTGTTTGTTTAGACCCTTAACTCTAAGAATGCAAACATGATGAACATGATATGTTTTTAGCTCTTTTTTAGATATATGTGAATGAAAAGGATGATATGAAATGCAAGGACATACAATGCAGGAATACTTTTCTACCTTTATGAATTTCCATGAGTTATGATACTAACTTTATTGCTTTGGATCTCTTTTTCTGACTTTGATATGAATGCATCATGGAACAAACATTATGATTGCTCTTTAATATGATTTTCAATTCAAGGGATTGCAGAAATTATCCTGGTGTAGGAGACCTATTTAACTTTGTGAGATAGGAATTTTTGAACTCAGGTGGGGATGAGGAGGAGATGGAGTGTTTCTGAATTGTGGGCTTTGCTAAAGGCTAAACACTGATCCTTATCTAGATAAGACAATTTGATAAGCTTTTAACTTAGACAAGCAACAACTTTTATTGATGTCCGCTAGACTTAGATCATAGATGGAAAGCAAGGCAAACCTGGGATAAAGGAAAATGGGAAAGAACAAGGGTTCCTAAGTATAAAATGATCCTAAAGACTAATAGATTGTTGGTTTTTCTCAGCTAGTGTAGCGTGTTCTTTGTACCTTTCTCTTTTATTTCCTTTGATAGAATGTAACCCTTGAAGCTTTGAGCTTAGATTTATCTCCACCCAATGATACAGACATTCAGCAATCTTCTCTCTATCACTCTTTTTTTTGTAACTCTTTTTTTTTGCTTTTTCTCTCTTTTTTTGTATTTTTAGAATTCCTCACTTGATTTTCTCATTTTTTTTATATTTTGATTTTTATGGAAATAAATGCTTTTGATCATTGGATATATAATAACTTTTTCTTATCTCTCTTATTTTTGTGATCACTCATTTTTTATTCACTCATTTTAGATTGCTTCCTTTAAATTTTTGATCCTCCTAACGTAGGAAAGATAAGGGGTTGAGCGCCACCAAAAATTTTCATAGTCCAATTAGACTTCCTTTTTACTAGGGAAGAATGGGGAAGGTCTACTTTCAAGCTTCTTTTGAACACTGTGGGTTTGAATACTGACTTTTCTTAGACTTAACATCATGAATCATTAAGATCAGGATCAGTGTAAATCTAAGAGCTAGTCTTTGATTAGAATCACTGGGAATGAAAGGGGACAATGGCAATTATGAACACAAGGAATCTCAAAAACTAAAAGGATCACACTACACATAGGTAACCTTAGACTCCTTACTGAAATGAAAATGATACAAGAGCAAGTTATTCACTAAAATGCAAGATGGACAAAATAATGTTGAAATGCAATAAACAAATTTTTATCTTTTTGAAATTTTGTAATTTTTTTGTATTTTTGGAATATTTGAATTTTTTTTTTGTGTTTTATGTTTTTTTATGGTTTTTAGACATAATACTTTTTACGGTGAAAGACATTAATTGTTTCACCAAATTCCTCACCTTCCATTCTACACAAGAGATAGGCACTATTATTGACATCTTCTTTAACCATGTAGGGACCTATTCAATTGGGTCTGAACTTACATCCTTGACCGAATCTTTTGTTAATTAAATTGTTGATCCTAATTACTAAATCTACCACTTGAAAAGGTCTTGGAATAACCTTTTTGTTATATTTCTTCTTCACTCTTAATAAGTAGCCCCTACGTTTTTCAATCCAAATGGCATAACCACATAACAAAAGGTTACCCAAGGGGTCATGAATGTTGTTTTATTTTGGTCAACCTCTGAGATTTTGATTTGGTTGTATCTCGAGAATCCATCCATGAGGGAAATTACTTTGTATCCTGTGATTGAATTGATAATTTGGTCTATGGATGGTAAGGGGAAGTCATCTTTTGGGAAAGCTTGATTTATATCTCTAAAATCGAGACATATTCAAATTTTTCCATTTTTTTAAGACCGGGACAATGTTTGATACCCAATTTGAATAGTCCATAGGTTTGATTAAGTCTACATTCAATAACTTCTTCAATTCCTCCTTCACCATTTCAGCTACCTGAGGTTTTATGGACCTCAACTTTTGCTTTATGGGTTTTGCATCAGGCTTCATTACTAAGTTGTGCATTACTATATTTGGGTCTAGTCCAGGCATGTTTGCATATGTCCAAGTGAAGAAATCAGAGGACTCAATGAGAAATTCAGTGTATTCTTCTAATTCTTCATCATCTAAATCTGCCCCTAGTTTCAGCATTCTTGGTCTTTCAAGGGTTCCTATGTTGATGTTGATGGTATCACCTGTTAGTGACAAATGTCCCTCTTTGAATTTTTGAGGTGTAGGTGGTAAGTCAGAGTTTTTGTCCACTTGGAGGATTTCTTTTTTATCACCAAAATAATCATCTAGATGAGGGAGGAGAATGTACCCTTTCTTATGGTATACTTTTGAGAGCCCATCATAAGCATGTAAGTACTCTAGGATGGATTCATCATTTTCAACGTAATCTTTAGTTGGCATTTCCATCCAATTTGTCATGTAGTCTAAAATATTTGGTAATTCTTCACTTTCCAACAGTTGTGCTCCTCAGATTGACGCAATGAACTTCAAATTCTAAATTTGAGTGTGAGGTGAAAATAGGGCGGTCGAGATGGGCATTGAATCTGCAACTTGGTTCTCTTCCCTGTGTATGGCTTTTATGGAAAAGAAGTCAAAGAATTGAACCAACTTCTAAATGGTTTCTTTGTATGGTCGTAGTCATTCTGATTTGGTTTAATAATTTTTTGTGAATTGGTTGATTACGGGTTGGAAGCCCCCAAAGGTGGAAACATTCTTGATTCCCATTCTCATGGCTAGCATAATCCCTAGGGATAGAGCCTCATACTTGGTGACGTTATTTGTGCACAAGAAGTCGAGTCTAAATACAAAGGGAAGAATTTCCCCACTGGTGAATTAAGAATTATTCCTGCCCCTGCCCTTGTTTTACAACATGCTCCGTCAAAGTGGAGAGTCCATAAATCTTTAATGTCTTGTGATTTAGATGTTTCTCCAAACTCATAAGTTAACTTTCACTTTTCTTCCTTTTCCTCCCCTTCTTCAATGATTTATATTGTCCCAATTGAGATATTTTTGATGTCATAATTATTTGTGCAAGGGATGGTTGCTAAGCCAAATGGAGCATGAGACTTTATGGTGTGGGGATTAAAAGGGAATTATTTAAGGTGATCCAAGTTTTGACATGATATGTCGAGGGTATTTGCTACTTCCGGAGAAGTCTACTCTTCTCCATGATTTTCACTTATGTGTTTGGCTTTTTATCCTTTTCTTCCAATTCCTTCCTATAGACACTGAAAGGATAAAGATCTACCCTTATGATGTGTGTTTTTCCCAAGTGATGGAAATGGATTTCTTGAAACAATGTGGAGGCCACAACATTCATCCCTTGAACCCAGTAGTCTTGCAAGGATTATGTTGTAATTAATTTCTTTGTTGATGACAGAAATCCATTAGAATTGTCTTGGGTCCTAAAGTAAGTGGTAAATTGATTTTTCCAATGGTTTGGATATCGTAGATGTCATATATCCTTAAGGTAGCAGTTTGTTGTTTAATGCTTGTTTTTCTATACCCCATTCTCGTAAAAAGAAGATCCATAGAATGTTGATTGTTGACCCTTCATCCACCACTACCCTTTTGATGGTGACTTCATCCACCTAAACTTGTATATATAGTGGTGAATCTTTGTTTTGACTTCCATCATCTTTCAAAAGTCTTGCGATGTCAAATGTAAAGGGGTCAATTCTTCTTGTGTTGAACATCCTACTTCTAACACTTCCAAGAAGGTTTTTTGACGTGATGGGGAGGTTTTAAGTAGGTTTACCACTTGCAAGAAAACATTTTCCATTTGATTAGTTTGTTCCATTTCTTGGATTACAAACACTTCTTGATTTAGTTCTACATGGTTTGAGTTCTTTTGATCAGGGTCACCTTTCCTATTTTGCATATCTTTCTCTTTTCTCTAGGATTGTAAGAAAACAAGGAAGTTTTGTTGTTGTTCAGAGGTGAGTTTTGAAATTGCTTTGTTGTACCCATAACAAGTCTTTGTGTCAAGACCTTTTATTCCATGAAACAAACAATATGTGTCAGGATTGTAGGAGAAATGACTTGGTCCCTAATTTCCCTTTTGATGCCATTTATCATTGTTAGGTGAACTTCTTACAACGTTGACATCTTTGTCTATTGAGATTTTTGAGGCATTCTTTTCAATGCCTTTCAAGACTTTGAGCTTTTCATTTATGTAATACACCCTTCGGCCACTATCAATGGTTGCATGTTCGATCCATAAGGCACTTTCTAAAGCCCATTCATAAGACTTGTAGGGTAACCTTTGAACTTCTTCTCTTGTATCTTTATTCAAAGCATGCAAGAAGAGATTGCATAATTCACCGTGATCCATATTTGGAGTACTTGTAGATGACTAGAGAACTTGTCTCTAGCGAGTGACAAAATAGGCCACTGACCCATTGGGTTCTTACTTCATTGTAAGAAATTCTTGAATTCTTGTCTTCACGAGTGTATTCATGTCAACAGCTATGACAAACTCTCCTATTAATTATTTGAACAAGTGTATTGAAGCCTCTTGAAGATGGTAGTACTAATCTAGGGCTATCCCTTCTAATGTATTTAGAAAAAAATTTGTGAAGAATTCATCCCAAGGGAGGAGTTCTCTTATAGTAGTTGTATATGCCTTGATATGTGAATTAGGATCCCCTTCTCTTTTAAACTTTGGAAGATCTAGCAAAGGTCATGGTAACATCACACTTCTTATAGCCATGTCGAGTGGCTATTTCAAATATTCAAAATATGTCTTTAGAAAGGTACTTTGCAATTATGGGGTTGACAACATCAATCCCATGGGTGGACTTTGATATCCCAAAGCCATAGATTGATTTACTTGACTTCCTTGCATTGTTTGAGCATTGTGAATTGTAGGATTACCATTTGGGAATGTTTCATTCTCCCATTTCATGAATAGTAGTTAAGGTAAGGGGGATTCTGAGATGCCCCTGGTCCTGTTCGACTCTAATGTGTTCTTGTGACTTTTACCTTCTCTCTAGGATGTGTTGTTCTACTTCCAGAGTCCTAATTGTTAATTTCAAGACAGACAACTAAGAGGGGGGGTGAATCAGTTGTCCAAAACTTTCCTTTTATTAACCACTTAAATCCTTCTTGTAATTCAGTAGCATAATAAATCAATCATGGAAACACAATGCAATAAATCAAGAGCAGAAAAACATAAACACATATGACACCAAGATTTTAATGTGGAAAACTTGGTTAAGGGAAAAACCACAGGGTGACTAACCCAAGATTGTATTCTCTGTTAAAAGAATATGAAGAACAAAATGGCACATGCCAATTAGGGGTCAATGCCCGAGCACACTACTCACAAGAGGCCCACTGCCTACGGGAGACACACTGTCTACAAAATAATAAGTATTGCATACTTGAACTGAAGAATAGCATCATCACCATGCTTGAGTCAATTCCATTTAAGCTCAATACTTCTGCTCTGGTTTTCGCTTTTCTCCTCTCTACCACATTCTCCTCTTCACACCATCATTTTGAAATGACTTTACAACTCTTATTTATACAAGACATTGACTTTGGGATAATCATCAAAGTTGGCATACTTTATTTTATTACAGAGCAAATACACAAATACAACTTGACTTATTACAAAAGACTTCATGTGAATCATCACTCTATCAGCCACACATATCTAGGACTTCAATCTTCTTTGAGAAACACGCCATCCTTCGCAGAACAACTTCAAGATCATCCGCAAGATGTGTAAATCATTCGATTGGCCAAGATTAGGAAGAACATCATCATCCAGAAGTAATTCTTCAATTTCAAGCTCCATCTTCAATGCGGACCACCAACACAAACTGGACATAATCCAGAGACCCCCACAAGCTTGCCTGAATCACCAAGAACATCCACACTACTTTTGCTTACTGAAATCATTCTCTTCTTCATCTGGAACCTCAAGAACACAGTCTGTTATCACTGTCATATTGAAATATATGCTTGCGGACCTCCAAACCATGAACCAATTGAGTTGTCAATTCACATTGACTTCCTAAACACCCCACAAAATTTGCAGAACAAGATATTGCATTTCCAGATCTCACCAGACCTATTTGTGCCACTTTGTCACCTCTGAACATATGTCGGAACCAGTTTTACTCATATGGTCATAAATTTTTTAAATCTTCATGCGGACCTCTCAAATCTTTAATGGATCACCTTTAGACACATATCTACAAAACCTTTGATGCGCATCCTCTGATCTTCATCTTAGCTAGGATCTTCACTGTCTTCACTGTTCTTCTCTATTTTTGAAAGGACTAATTTTCTCAATACCCTCAGCACACAACTCATCCAATCCTTGACATTAATGCAATAGGAGTATGTTGACATCAATGACAACACTAGTTAGGCCCATACTTGCAACACTAATTCTTTGCACTAATGTTGCAATGAGATCTATGGGTGTAGGGCCTCCTGGCACTTCCTCATTTCTAGGGATCTCATTTCGTGTTTTGTCATGGTTTAGTTATTTTTATTGCATAGCATTCTCATGTTGCTCTTATTGTAAAGAGACCTTCAAGGCCTCTTGAGCATCTTTGGCTTCTTGCAAATTTCTTTCGAGTCATCTTACTTCATCATCTAGGTGAGTGCTTGAATTTCTCATTGATGGTTGGTCTATGTGATGGATCTTAGACCTAACTTGTGTGAGAGTTTATGATTAACTCGAAACACCAGAATCTTCTCCAAGCCAAGGATTATCCTTCTACGCAGAAAAAATAAAACAAAACAAAACAAAATAAAACAAAAAACAAAAAACAAAAAAAAAAGCACAAGAGAGCAATTTACAAAATATGGATGCAATTAATGAATTACATTAAAGAATTACATGAGAGAACTTGCTTTTATATTTGCAAGTTAGAAAACCCTAATATGACTTAAGAATAACCTAAGACTATAATTAGCTCTAAGTCAACTTATAAAGTGTAATTAAATATTTAATTACACCAACACCCCCTTAAGTGCAACTTAGGGAGAAATGAAAAACATGCAACTAATGCAAGAATGGGTCCCATCTATAAGGCCATGTTAGGTACCCATGAACAACAAGAATCTCTCATTAAGTGGAGAAAAGGAGAAAAACCCTGTGGGAGAAAACCCCTCTCCAAAAGAGAGAAAAAACATGCAAATAAATATGTACAAGTGATGGAGGAAGGAATTTGACTAAGACCCCCTTAGAACTAAATCCATCACAAGGATACAATCATGAGCCCCCCCCCCCATAAGAGGGAAAGATAGAGGCAATGAAATCCTCCAACACTGTAGAATCTCTAGAACCAGAAGAGGATGCTCGAACACAAATGCAAAAGCCAATCCACTTATGGCAAATCACATTTCTTCCCTTAGAAAGAAATAGCTCAATCTGTGAATATTGAAGAGGTTGTGAAGTAGGTGGCCTCAAAATGAATGTCTTGAAGACTGGATGGATTTCCACATGCCAAAATCTGAAGATGCCACAAAAAAATTAGGAATAACATGTTGAGTCCATGAAAGTGACAACTGAAGACACAATGGAAGCTTTGAATCAAGTGTCTCCAAAGATAGAATATGACTGACAATAGTAGTGCCATGACTGTCATCAAAGAGGAATTGCAAGCCCTCAAGAGTATCATCATCCTACTCAACCAAGAAAGCATCAATCTCAACAGAAACAGGATGTGGGGGAGAAGAATGAATGGCACCAAGATGTAAAACTGAATCAATAGCAAGAATACCAAGATTCAAATACCCAAACTTCTTTTCAAAAGTAATATTCACACAAGAAGTGTGATCAATAGTCAAAGGATCTAAACCATCATCTAGAGCAAAATTAGAAAAGTTGTATAACTGAGATGCATGATCAACTACCCCAATAGCAATTCTATTGTTAGAATATCTGATGATAACTAGGTCAGGTGTGAATTCTATTATTTTCCTTGCACCACTATGAGTAATCTAATATATGGAAAGTAAATTATGTGATAAGGAAGGCACACACAATACATCATGAAAAGTACCCCCTCCAATATCAATTGATCCCCTTTCTATCATCTTCGTGTAAGTATTATTACCAATCAAGATTGGTGGCATGTCACAAGGCTCAAAAGTAGAAAACATGGACAATGATGAAGCCATATGATGAGAGGCTCCTGAATCAATAAGTCATTTACCTAATCCATGAGATGTAGTTGCACACAGTGCCTTACCTTTGTATTTTGTAGCTCCATTAGCAATACCTACATGTCCTTTCTCAGTAGATCCTAACTGTTGTGATGGAGTAGGAGATGATGAACTAGAAATCAAAGATGAAGGAGAACTAACACTAAGTTTATGAACAAGATTCTTCAGCTCATCTATCTATTTGAGGTATCAAATAGTATCATCATGCCCATGTTTCTTGCAATAGTTGCATGTGGGTATCTCCTTGGATCGCTCTTTTTGTTGGATAATGATGAACCAGGGGTTGCATGTGAAGTTGACTCCTTGCCTTGCTCATGATTTTTGTTTTTCTATTTCTTTTCCTTATCACTTGAACCCTTTTCATATTTGGTGCCTTGACTTGTGTTGATGTGTTTGTTAGTCACAACAACAAGAAATAAAAGTTTACACAAAAACCTTTATTTATCTTGAAAGATATGATGAATTCCAAAAGAATTCATAATCCCAAGTCTTCATGGATTAGGTCTTGATAGTCTGACGTTACTCAGAGTTTGATGTGCAAATTCTATTTTCCAATAGCGGCCTTACGCATGATTATTTAAAGTTTTGTACTCCTTCAGTTATCAAGTTATATGTATCTGCTCTGCATAAATATTTCACAATTCTATTAAATCTTACAATATCAAGTCAAGCTTTGAGAAAATATATGTCAATTTGACCCTAATTCTTAGCAATTCACTCAACTTTATCGTCTATTTAGGCTAATTATAAAGATATATCTGGATTTGATTAGTTCTTCTGAAACTATCTCCAATTTTATCAATCTTTACATCTACACCTTAAATTTACTCCAATATTGTGCTAATAAGCAAGTATTTCACTATAATTTGCCATTATTTGCATGGTATTCATCTTTGATGTGCAATTTACTCAAATATCCTATGGATATGCAATTATTTATACTAATTCAACATATTTTCTCTCTATCTGCTTGTTATTTATCATTATTTGTAGTTTTGTATGTTTATTATGAAATGAAATGACAAAAGATAGGGTTTAAAGAATGTAAAGCCTATAATTTATTAACTTTGATCAATGGTCCACATACATACTATGATACTTTCATGAAAAGGAGAGAAACCAACCCACGTTTTACCAGGAATATCCACAACTACGCGTAATTAGTACAAATCTTCAAAGGAAAAGATGATAACAATATGCAAGTAAAGTGAATACACTTCAGTATGAACGCATCAATCCACCATTACACATCAGAAATCAACCAAAGATTACATAAGATTTACAATTAGGTAATAATCTATTGCTCCATTTTCATTTAGTATGCTTTAGAATAGGTACATATACATATGATCCTAAGAAAGAATCTTGGGAAGACACAAAAGTTGCAAAATAAACAAACTAAGTGCTCACGAGTTCAACAATTCAATCTCCCTCTATATTAGGTGACAGGGTATGATGTCACCGAGATATGGATGTTTTGATAATGATCAAGATATTACATTGGTAATATCCATATCCACGTTGACCAAACTTTGATCGGCCATAACTTTCTTACTTCCTCGAATCTCAACATGATCCAAAAGGCAAAGTTGCTCTAAATTTAATTCACTATCCAGTGGAGACCTTATCTATGGGATTTGTTGAACTTGACCTTTAACTTTATAAGGACATCACTTTTACCAAACCGCCCAAAAGCAGGGAACACACAAGCAGAAGCAAAAAAATTTGGGTCCTTGTTTTGCTGAGGCAAAATGGGGAATGATGTGAAACCTCACAACAACTTGCAAGAAGTGCATGTGGCTTTGTAGACTTCAATGTGTCCATATGAACCAATTTTGCCTACTCCCTGGTGAGTGATGTAGCAAAGTCATCAAGTGAACGCATCTTTAATTTAGTCCCAAGAGCATCCATGGTAGCATAGAATATGGAGATGAAAATAGAATAATTTGGACCAAGCTTAGCAAGTATGGAAAGAATCAATTGGGTGTCCTCTTTCTGAATACCACACTGTTTGAGCTACAATCTAAGTGATTTGAGTTTGGTGAAGAAGTCCCGGATGCTATCAAATATGTAGGATTCAGACCAATAATCTCATTATCCAATTGAAAACTCCTCAAAGTATCCTGCTTGCCAAACAAAAGCTCTAATTGGATCCATACTTCACTTGGTGTTGTGCAAGAGTCAACATGGAAGAGTAGATCAGGTGAAATCAACTGACATAGTGTACCAAAGGCCTCATCACACCTATTAAACCATTTCCTCTTTTTAGCAGCCCCTGCAGGTTCAGTTTCCATGCCTGTAGTAACTCTATATAACCCCAATTTCTTTAGAAGGATCTCTATGTCTTTCTTCCACCCATGATAGTTGTATGGGGTAAGTGGAGTAATTTTGGGTTGATCCATGATGTGTGTATATAAAAATGATAGAGAACAGCAATATACTCCTCACAATGTAAGAATATTTCCCCCTTATTCAAAAAAAAGCCACTTGCATTTTTTCCAAAAAAGTAGGCCTAAAAAAAAATCTTACTTTAAGCAATAAAATTAGGTACCTATAGAATTTTTTTGGAAAAAATAAGTATACCACTACTTAGATCATGGAATCATATTTCCAATGCCTATTTGTTTTCAAAAATTGGACACAATATGCCCAAGTTATGGTTGTTTTTCGACAACTACCCCAATGAGGCTTTGAAGACAAAATTGGCCCCCCTTGGCTAAGGGCCTGGTAGCATGGGTGACCTACTGTTGGGTACCGAGGGATGAGCAGTTGGATTAAATCCCCTAGACCTGCATGTGACCATGGGTTGTTGGGAAGAGGTTTAAGCGTTCGATGAGCGGCACTGGGGCAGATGTGGCGGCGGAGCAGAGTTTCCTAGCTGCTTAGGCGACGATGGAGCTTTCATGTCTCTCGGGTGGTGACAAAGTTGTATTGCCACTCTAGCAA
Organism: Cunninghamia lanceolata; assembly: GCA_027924645.1. Classification (NCBI taxonomy): domain Eukaryota; kingdom Viridiplantae; phylum Streptophyta; class Pinopsida; order Cupressales; family Cupressaceae; genus Cunninghamia; species Cunninghamia lanceolata. Next base: position 3,908,216 of record BSBN01000994.1, on the reverse strand, counting down.
TAGCAGTGGAGGTGTTGCTAGGCCAACAATGCCCACAGTGTAGGTCGCGATAGGCTTAAGGCCTGTCTGCAGGGGCCTAGGGCCTATCCACGGGCAACCTAAGCCCTATCCGCGGGGCCTTTGTGCCAAAAACCTAGCTCACAAGTGGCTAGGGTAAAAATTTTATTTTATTTTTTTTGTGTACAGAGGTCGTACGGCCCTATAGAAATTTGTTTTCCTTTTTTTTCTCCCGAGGTGAAATTGGACAAATGAATAGGCGTTACTAGGGTTTTTGACCCTGCTGAGCTTGATGGTGAAGACGATTTTGGTAAAATATGCCTCGAAACTACTGCTCCCCTAGACCTCACAAAAATTCACTCTTCAACCCTTCATAGATTTGGCCTCACAAAACCAAATTTAGCCAAACAAAAAATAGATCTGCCTTTTCTGGTTGCTCTGGATCTAATGAGAATGACGATTTGTCTCAAAAAAGCACCCAACAAAAGGCTCTGCTCAAAATTTTCTTGGATTTGAGAAGGAGGCTGTAGATTCACTCTGATACCATGTGAGAGTTTATGATTAACTCAAAACACCAGAATCTTCTCCAAGCCAAGGATTAGCCTTCTACACAGAAAAAAAAATAAAACAAAAACAAAAACAAAAAAAAACAAGAGAGAAATTTACAAAATATGGATGCAATTAATGAATTGGATTAAAGAATTACATGTGAGAACTTGCTTTTATATTGGCAAGTTAGAAAACCCTAATATGACTTAAGAATAACCTAAGACTAAAATTAGCCCTATGTCAACTTAATAAAGTGTAATTAAGTATTTAATTACACCAACACCCCCTTAAGTGCAACTTAGGGAGAAATGAAAAACATGCAACTAATGCAAGAATGGGTCCCATCTATAAGGCCATGTTAGGTACCCATGAACAACAAGAATCTCTCATTAAGTGGAGAAAAGGAGAAAAACCCTGTGGGAGAAAACCCCTCTCCAAAAGAGAGAAAAATCATGCAAATAAATATGTACAAGTGATGGAGGAAGGAATTACAGGATTATGTTCCCATGCGGAATTGTTAAATGATAGAGAACGTTTAGGTTCTCCTCTGTTGTGTTCATAATCTGAGTCTTCATAAAAATAATAATTTGATACTGGTAAATTTGGATCAAATGGCACATACATGTCGAAAGAGGGAGTTTCAGGCTCCCTTGAGGGAATGTTCCCTAAGTTTAAATCCAGTTATGTCATATTCAGGGGTGTCATAAACACCACAAAATAAATGGAACAAGGAAAGGAAAAGATGGAAAGAATGATGATGAAAGCATCGATGATGACAAAGATGGTCGTGAAAGAAAGAATGAAAGAATTTTTCAAGTGGAAATGCAAACAACTCGTCCTAGAAGGATTTGTAATTTCACGTCAGGTTCACCAAAATATGTACACTCAAAAACATGACTCGATTGCATAGGGCGCTCGAGTCAACTTTGATGGAGTACACGAGACCCTCTCCTTTCCATGAGTGAATCTCCACGTCTCTCTCTCTCTCTCTCTCTCTCTCTCTCTCTCTCTCTCTCTCTCTCTCTCTCTCTCTCTCTCTCTCTCTCTCTCTCTCTCTCTCTCTCTCTCTCTCTCTCTCTCTCTTATGGTAGAAGCTAGTTGAGAGGAGGCGAGACACGGGGGCAGTCCTACTCACTTGAGAGCTAGACTTCGCGAAGAGCGGTCAACCAGTCCTGGGGCCTTTCCTAGGTATTGTTTCGTATGTGGTGTTTAGTGACCATTGTAGTTGAGATAATTATTTGACCCAAAGGGTCACTGGTTACTGTTCTCCTATTTGGATTCCAGAGATTCCAATGTTGAGTGGGTTGTTGATTGTCTTCATTTATGTTTCTATCAAGTTGGAGTCTCTCTTCAAATCATTGTATGATGACTCATGTTTGAAGTAACCTTATCATATGTTGTTTTTATTGGATTGTTAATTGATCATGTTGAGGCCTAGGGTGCAACTCTTCGATCTCCTCTAGCATCGCCCTTACCCACTCACCCTGAAGCCCACGACATATTCGTGAGCCTGAACTGAGAGAGTTGGTTAGAGTTAACCTTGAGTTGACGTGCATTTGACTTAGGGTTATGACCTAAGGTTTGCTTTTCTTTACTTTGAGTTGATTGATCTTTTGTTGGCTAGTGTTGACCTTGTAATGAAATTGAGGGTTTACTTGAGTTTTCACTTTGTTTTGACCTTAGTTGACCTCGTGATGAAATTAAGGGTTTTTGAACTTCGTGTAATGCTTGTGTTTTTGTTGTTTTCTATTTTTGAATGTATGCAATATAGTGTTTTGGTTCTTTTTTTTGTATTTTTTTGAAAGGAAAGTGCTTTAATTAATCTAAATATGAATGCAATCTTAAAATGAGTTTACCTAATACAATCTTAATCTATGTTTTTGGTTTTTTTTTGGTATTTTGAATCTATTTACTCTAGGAAATGAAAGAACTTGGAAATAAAAAAATATAAGAATGCAAAATAACTTGGAAATAAACTACTTTATCAATGCAAATTCTATCTATCCTATCAAGGAAATTGCAACATGAATTTACTATTCCCAAGAGAAAATTTGAGATTAATTAATTACTACCACAATGAAATAAAGCATTAAAGAACTTGGAATGTGTCGACATAGGAGCCTCCACTATCCTTAGGAATCCTTGTGTAGGCAACCTCTTCATCCTCTTGCAGTAGCAGGGATTTCCTCTTAGCAACAATAGGGAAGGGATACAAATTAGCTTAAGAAATATTCGAGATATGAGCTCAATGTGAGATAAAGAGCACTATGGCTTGCAATACGAGCAACGTAACAATGCAAAGAGAAAATTTTAGCAAAGCTTTGGCATAACAACAATGAAATAAAAGGCTCATAAGTCCTGCGTGAGCATAATAATGCTATGTGGAGAGCAAACACCTACAAATCTTGGATGCACAAATAAAATTGTCTCCTTTTGTGCTTGAGACAGGGGGTATTTATAGGTCTGAATGACACATGAAAGGTGGGAGAGATTGAAGCATTAACTCCCTTGATTGGAGAGTTAACTCATTAGATTGGACAGCAAACTGGGCTAATTAGGGAGTGATGAAGCAAAGATAGATTATCACATAAGCAAAAATGGAGTCATCAAGAGTCAAAGAGGTAATAAGTATAGATCAAATGGAGTTGATTATGCATGCTTGAAGGCTTGAAATACTTGTTTCTTCACATCTTCTAGAATTCTATCTTTTTGAGGAACCCTACAAATATTTATGCAATTATTTTCTATGCTTTCATCTAGCTTGTTGCTCTTTGCAATATATCTTTAAACAGTTCTCCTAGACACATGCCTTAAGTTTGCAATTTCTTTCGCCCATCTCATATGTGATATTTTTTTACTTGAAATTATAGTCATCAATGCCCTACGTGCAACACTCAAATCACTTGTTCGACTCATACTTTGAATAGAGTTCAATGTTTCTTGCAAGTTTTCTATTACTATCTACTTTACTAAATTTGTTTGTTTCTTCCTATTATCAACCCCTAGCAAGTCCAAAATTGGGGTCATTTCTTTTCATCTAAATAACTTAGCACATAATTGTGCTCTTCCAATTAGAGATTTGTCTTCAAAAAATTCATCCAAAATTCTTTTAGAATACAAGTTTATTGTACTTTCACGTAACATGCCCTCAAGTGAAATCTTACTGGAAAAAGAATCTTCATCCAAATCCACTAGATTTTCCATATCATGAAAAAACTTGTAACATCAATTTCCTCCTCAGTCACATTATTTTTTGCACCTATAACATTTTCTTCTTCAATTTGTTCAGACTCAACATGTTCTTCTTATTCATCAATAATTTCAACTTGTTCTTCTTGACTATGTGCAACCAATCCTTCTAAAGACAATTTTCTCTCATTTCTTTTTTTTTACATTTTTCTCTTCATTAGACCTTCTTCAATCAAACAACCTTGACCTAATCCTTTTGTTCCCCATCACAAATTATGTTTTAATTCACCTGCACACATACATGTACATACAACTTGTAGACACCTAAAATTGGATTGCTCTGCAAACCAATTTCTCGTACCTCTACACTAATCCACTCTCTCCATCTGCATATCCTTGGTGATCAATTAATTCACCTAATTAATCCATTTAATCTTACAACCCTATCCTATCAATTGAATGAATATTCCTAATATTTATTTAGTTGATTTATTCATTCCCCTAATCCCTGTTAATTAGATAAATCCTGCTTATCTGATTAACCTAGACTTAAGTTAATTAAGATAACACTTAATTAACCCTGCTTACCTCATCATCCACTCACTGAATTTAAAATTCAGTTGTCCCCCACTATCCTCCACTCACTGAATTTAAAATTTAGTTGTCCCCCACTATCCTCCACTCTTCCCAAAGATGAATTATTAATTCATCCACTATCCTCCACTCTTCCCAAAATGTGAATTATTTATTCATCCACTAGGAATAAAAGATTCACTTTTATTCCTAGCCCTTGATCTCATCAACTGAATCCTCACCCTCCATCCTCATCTCCAAAATTCTATAAATTGGACCCCTCTCTAGGCCATTTAGAGAGACTCCTTCATGCATCAGAACTCTGTCAAAATCACTCCAAAAATTTCCTAATCCTACCATCCTAATGTCAAAATCTTGTCTCAATCCCATCTAATCTATCAATCCCCATCTCACTTACATTGTGTATGCATTGAGCAATCCACATTTGACATCATTTGGGAAACATCTAAGGAGATTCTATCAGGTGCATCTCCTTCCCGCATGGATTTGTGAGTCAGAAGGAAGGTATAATCATTTTGTTTTGCATTTGATTAGTTTTAATCTTCATTTTGATTTCACGTATCACACAACTAAATATCAAATTTTCATAAGGTTTCCAAATTTGTGAGTTTATTTAAGAATGAGGTCAACTAGTGATCTTTTATTTGTGTATATTGGACCTCTAAAGTGCCTGTACATATTAATTAGAGAAATAATTTCCACCTAGAACTTTTGATTTGAAAAATCTTGCCTTGGACCTAAATTAGAAATGGCAGATGAAAGCTTTAGAAATCATGTAGATCAAATGTAACTGTGTAACATCCCAACTGGAATATTAGATATCCTTAAACACATTTAAAAGCAAACATCACTCTAATTTTTTTTATTATTTTCTGTAATCAAAGATATTACATTTGCAATTTCAAATAAAATACATATATTCTAAAAATGGTTGCTTCACATGCGACTAACAAATTTCCACATATAACAAATGGTCGTATTTCTTACGACTTACAATTTTACCAATATCTTTTACAAAATAAGTAATGTATTCTTGTTCACAAGTCTTTGGTAGTCAACTGTAGGAGATAGAGAGAGAGAGAGAGCATCACCCTGGTGCTTTTCCTCCAACCACAGACCAGCGGTACCCCACACACCTTCCCTCTAGAAGTGGCCCTTCCCTTCGCGAGGGTAATAGATAATGAGAATCAATTGATTCTTTATGCCATCTGAGAACTAGTGATGTGTCCTAGCTAATAACAATCAGGTTCACAACTCTAGTCTAGCTCTAGCTATGTATGACCCAGTCTAATTGTTCAGCTATCTGGTACACCGTGAACTAATAATGCAAGCAGTGACTTTTGCATTACTTTGGCCAAAGTTTCATATGAATATTAGTCGTATGTTCACTCACTCTTTACTCAACTTGGAGACAACATTCTTATTCCTCAATTTATGTCATATAAATAAAATAATTCTTTTCGACTTGCTTATACCATATTGGTCTTAAAGACATATCATAATCCTTTATCTACTAGTCTTTTGACAAGTCTAAGGTAAGAGCTTGGGTGACTTTAAAACATACGTTGAGTCCCTCTTTGCATCCTTGCAATCAAGGGTCTAGGACATCCTATTATCTACTCAATGACATGTCTACCTATTCTAATTCTCATCTGTGTTCTACACATGCAAGAATTCTGACATTTAAGCTATAGGGTTTTATGATTAAAGATTCTATCTGTCTTAATTTAAGAAAATAATCATTCGACTCATAATCTGTCAAAGATAATCTATAGTTTCAAATATCAGTGAATTGAATACACTTCCTCATGTATATCAAAAGCTAACATAATAATAAAGTAGTCTATATCATGACTTTTCATCGCCATAGTGAATATATCTCATAGCAATCCTGTGGCTATTCTTGGCCTAAGATTGGGCTAAATATTAATCCTCTATAAAACTAGAATACATATAATTTAAATAACTCTAGAATAGCTTCTAAAAACAACTCATTCTTCTTTATATATATGAAAATAATGGTCAAATGTCAAATGCTCCTACACATTGACTTTGACTCCATAACTAGCTTTTGAAAGCTTTCCAAACACACTCTAAGTCTTCATGGTTCGCTACTGTTGTGAGAAGAGTACTTTGGTTTACGAGTATGACCTTCTCTTAGGTCTCTCTCATAATTTCTATTGGCTCATAATAAAATTTCTTGGCACAGTCAAACCAACACTTAAGGCATAGTTGGCCTCTAGAAAAGACACAGTTGACCTCTCTTGTAACTCAGTCAACTTCTACTTGAGACACAATCAGCCTATTAATAACATAGTCAACCTATAAATAATACATTCAGCCTATTGATAACACGTCTAGCCTTCCATACATTACACAATCGGACTAACACATAAAACACAGTTGGCCTAACTCATAAAACACAGCCGGCCTATCAAGAATGATACCCTTGGTCTTTTATAAACACATAGTAGGCTTATCATTTAAGACACTGTCAATCTCATAGTAACATAGTGGGCTTATCATTTAAGACATTGTAAGTCTATATATATCATAGTTGGTCTATATTAATATATATATATCAAAGTCGATTTGTATATATATATACAAAGTTGATTTGTATATATATATACAAATCGACTTTGATATATATATATATATATATATATATATATATATATATATATATCACAATCAATCTATATATCACAGCCAATTTGTATATATTTATCAAAGTTAGTCTAAAGCTGAAAAATGAAGTAGCTACATTTAATATCAAGGGACTTAGGCACTATCTTAACTGTTACTCTGTGTAGCTTAACAAGCTTCTGTAACAATGAAAATAAATAGATATCTAAAACGTAGTTGTAAGGCTCACTACTCAAAGGTATCGATTTGTTTAGGATTTCCTAAGCATAACTAATGACAAGGATTAGATAAATATACAGAGTCATTCATAACTATTCCTCTGTAGAGGATACACAACCCAAACTACATTTACTTATGCACAGCAATAATCCACTTGTCGAACAATAGATAAACACAATTATCTTTCTTCTAATGCTTATTGATCTAATAGAACGTAAGGTTGTTATACATACTCTATCATAGTCTACAAATAATAATGGACTTACTTGTATGACAAAACAAGCTGAGTCTTTATCGTTGTCACCTTGCTATGTCTCATATGCTCCTCCCAACTTTCGAGCGCTTTTGTGCTCTCTCCACAAGTCCTTTATTTCCTCTAAATTAACCCACGCACCAATAGTTATGTGCAGATACTAATGGCATTGCCCAGTCCCACAAAAATCTCTCTTCCACTCCCATGAAGCTTATCATGTAGGAATAAGTGGAGAGTGTGGATTGACTGCTCCTTCCCCCACTCCCCAAGCATCTAGGGAGTATGCTAAGGAGGAATAAAGAGAGACTTTATACCTCCCAAACATAATCTTAACTATAACAATAATATTAATTATAATAATATTACTAATAATAATAATAATAATAATTTTTAGATAGACATAACACACTTATCTAAAAGATGCCGCTATTGCGTACTCTTGAACACTAATTGTGTTTATCTAAAACATAATCATCGACAGAGAAACTTCACAAGTCGACTAAGATCTTGACAACCAAATCAAACATGATCTCTGTACTAAGTATATGTGTATGTGTGTGTGTGTTTCTAGATGGCATAAGGATCATTGCATTCACGCGATCTAGCATCCTCTCCATGGTGATACTCTCTCTCCTCACATTGGAGGGAAAAACAACGTTGTTCCTATATCCACCTCAGTTACATGATGTTAGTTAGTCCATTTCATTATTTAACCACTATTATATGTTAAAAAGGGGGATAAGTTGAAGTGTGGTTAAGGTAGATTCAATCAAACCCTCCTTTCATAATAACACTCAAGGACAACAATCGAGTCGAGTCACTACAGATGGAGAGGACTCAGCTACAAGTTGATGTCACTTAGGAATGATATGGAAAGATAGATTAGATTGCTAGATATGTCAAACCCTAGTTCAATTAAGCCTTAAACCCTAATTATATGATTTTGGAAGCAGACGAACAAGATACGACAAGTGAACGCACAGGAAGGCACTAAATGCAGATTAGAAACATACTAGGATTTTCTGGAGGTGGAGACTTCAGGGACACTGGGGCAGGCACCCTAGTCTAACAGGCCACTTTTTCTGTAGATCTAGAGTAGTGAGGTGATTAGGACTGTAACTTGTTTCAAAGTTTCTAGCAATGACAGTCGGGAGGACTACAGGGTGAGTGCCCTAGTCCAGTAGGTTAGGTTTTCTACAATTTCTTCTCAAATTCTGAATCTATATCTTTTGCTCAGCTTCCCTACAACTCCACTTCACAAGATCCTGCACCTATAACCTGTAATCACAAGAGAGGGGTTTGGAGGTTGTGGTGTTTAGGAGCTTGGCTCGGTCAAGTCTCAGAATGGCATTCAAGCCTTCTAACATCGTTGTTAGATAGAGTGTGTGTCCTTGGTGGACAGAGGCAAATCAAATGATGAAATAGATTGATTGAAACATAAATAGATGTTACCTTGGAGGTGAAGCCCTCATGGAGAATGAAGATCATTCACACCATGAGGAGATGGATTGATGAAGCCAAATCTACAACAAACAAACACAATAACAACACAAGTCTACTTTGCAACACAATGAATACCTTGAAATCCCTTAGCTCAATAACACAAGTTCACATTATCCATCTAGGTTTAAAATGAAGTCCTAAACATGTTTATATATGCATTCCTACTAACATTCGTAATTCAAATTGAATAGGCTGACAAAGGGAAACATTTTTAACGGTCCTTTGCTGACAATTTAAATTTAGGTCTCGACAAAATAGTTATGGACTAGGGCGTGAGCACCCAAGTCTAGGGGTGCTTTTTGAGTCATGATTAACATTAAATGTGGACCCCTAAGCCCCAGTTGACATGGGTTTCGAGGGAAATTGCTCCAGGATAAGTTTTAAACATGCATGATTAAATTAAGGGGACCTAGGAGCTAAAATAGGTGGTAAAAAGTCCTAGGGATACTTTTTATGACATAACAACCACATGATCAATAATAATGTTATAAACAATTATTTCTTGCATATAAATTAATATAAAGCAAAAAATGCATTTTCTATTATTACTATAATCATAATATTTTCTCTGACTACTATCTGTCTTCTCGAAAATAATGAAAATAAATGCATTAGTTTAAAAATAGGGTGTGACATATCTCCCCCCTTAAGGATCATCATCCTCAATGATTAAGTCTAAACCAAAAATAAGTACTTCAGACATGTTCTTATACATCATATTATATAAAAACATGTGGAAACTTTTGATAGTTATCATTGTAATCCTCCCAAGTAGCATTTTCCTCTGAATATTGGTCCCATTGGACCTTGCACTGAGTAACTGTTGATATGCGCTAGACAACTAAGAGGAGGGGCTGAATCAGTTGTCCCAAAAACTTAAACACTTTTTGCAATTAAACATTCATCACTTATCCACAATTATTATGATTTAACAATGAATGCATGAAATCAAAAACTTAACCACATATATAACATCAAACACAAGAGACACCAGATTTTATGTGGAAAACCCCAAGGTGGGGAAAAACCACAGAGATGATTAGCTCTCAATATATATTACAATCTTGAAATAATGATGTTCAGGTTGGTCACTCCACGGGCCTAAACATACTAGCTCACTGCCATGAAGAACAACTAGGTCTAGCAGGCTCACTGCCTCAACCCTAAACATAGCAAGATTACAATAAGGGCTATTAATCCCTATTGGTGGCTCACTGCCAGGCTCTCTACCATGATCAACACCTTCTTATGTCTATGATTGAAGTACAATAATTCCTCTGCTCTGCTCTGCCTCTATTCTGTTATGCCTCTTCTCGGCTCTACCTTTTAGACCTTTCTTATTATCTTTCCATTTTCGCTCAAGGACACTTTTTCTACGACTCAACTATAAGTATTTATACACTTCATCAACCTTGGAATGATCATCAAGGTCAGCATCACAATCATCAACCATTGGAACAATCTCCAAGGTCAGTATTACAAACATTTACAAAATAGGTCCTGACCTAATACAACATTGTGCAAAGGAAATCAAATGTGGATCATGTCATGCCTTAGTTCTGACTCAAACACGATCTTCCATGCCACAACATGCTTCCACAATCTTCCAAAGATCTCTGCAATCACTGCGATTAACCAGGTCAGCCAAAATTGGTTACATGTTGCACTATCTGGGAACAATCTTTGAACACGATCTCAAATCCTTAACACGGACCAATATCAAGATAGGAACATGCTTAGGAGACATCTACAAGCACATTATAATCATCAAGAGCAACCGCACGAACCTTAACCACTTTATCCATAGGAATCTTCTCACCGGAACACATGAACTTCATTGTCTTCAACTGTCATAAAAGAAAGATAGCTTGCGGACCACCAAACCACGAACCATTGCAACTGTAGGTAATTATCATCATCCCATACTTCCTTCTAGAACTGTAGAACAAAATACTTTATTGCGGAGGAATGCGGAGCTGAATACTTTCTTTCTGTCCCAACTGAACTTACAGAAAAAGTAGGTTTCACTCTGGTGAACACAACTCACTTAGATCTTCATGCGGAGGGCTCAAACCTGAAATGTAGCATCCTTAGTCATACCTCTAACTTGCTTCCAATCCATAGACCATGATCTTCAAGCAGTTTACCGGATTGTTCTTTAGCATACAACTCACTGTCTGTACTGCACTTCTCTGTATCTCACTTGTTCCTTCCGGAGAGGCTAATTTTCTCAATATCCTCAACATACAAGTCTTCTAAAGAAGTAATAGAATAAGATACAGTTGACACAAATGACAACAAGGATATGTTGACATCAATGACAACACCGATTAGGCACATACTTGCAATAGTAACCTCTCTATTATGCAGGTGGATCTTGTGTACCTCGAGCACTTTGAGAGGCTTGGTCATGACCACCCAAGGGTCCTACACTTGGAGAGAATTCTAATAAAGTATATGATTAGATCCTGATATATATTTCTTCAAATATGACACATGGAAAACATCATGCATTCTAGCAAGGGCTGGTGGTAGAGCTATCTTGTAAGCAATTGGATTAACCACTTCTAGGACTTCAAAAGGTCCAACATATCTAGGTGCTAGTTTGGAAGACTTTCCAAATATAATTGGGCTATTATGTGGTTTGAATCTCAAGAGAACTTTATCTCCTACTAAAAATTATCAAGGTATTCGCTTGGCATCAACATAGCTTTTCTGTCTATCATTAGCTTTCTGATCAACCTTACTTGCTCTTCCATTTCCGATAGCATTTCTAGCCCAAGGCAAATCCTATCCTCTAGCTTATCCTAGCTTATAGGAGCTTGACACTTCCTACCATAGGGTGCTGCCACAATAATGGGTTACACTTTCTAGGACATCCTAATTTTTGCTAAAATCACATATTTTTAGAAAATATAATGATTTAAGCCTTGAAAGGTTCCATTTAAAGGATTTTAATTGAAGAGGGTTTGATCAAACCCCCTTAGATTCAAACCCCCTTGGATAGAACCCCGCTAGTTTTAAACCATACCTATAATGGAGTCTCCTCTACACCTATCAAAATGCTGATAAAAAACCACTTTTGATTTACCTTTTGGGGGATCAAATGAATTCATTTAAAATTTATGTTTTGTAAGTATGTAGTCCTTATTATAAGCTTCCCAAAAAGTATAATTTTAAATATATTTAATTTGATTATTATATTTATTTTTTATTTCTTGTGAATGTAGGTTTTTCAATGAACATCAAGGTCTTTGTTTCACACATACGAAAAAATAGGAAAATAGAGAAAAAAATTCTAAAAAATACATGTCCTCTAGGTATTCATGTCCTTATTCCAACAAAAAAAAATTAAATTCTGATACATACAAAAAAAGTTATGTTAGACAGAATACGCCTATGTCTAAATTATAGTTGGTTTGACTTCAAAACTTAATTAAAAAAAATATTCAACAAAACATTATGAAACCAAATGCATCCTCTAGATATCGGTGTTACCAATCTAAATTTAAAAGAATCAGAATTTTATCCTTTGTAGAAAAAAAGTTATGTGCGACAGAATACACATCAGTTTAAAAATTGTTGTTTACTATTAAAAACTAGTTATCAAAGGAGACGCAAAATTTTTTACAATTTAACTCTAAATATTTTTAAAAATATATATATATATATATATATTTAGAATCTACAGACAAAATCTCACAAATCACTAGTTCACATCATCTTCAAATTCCTAACGGTTTAGCGGCTATAGGTGTTAGAAAGTGAAGATTTAGTTCAAAATGTCGATTTCAATGTCAAGTTTGGCCAAAAAGTGTAACACATTATTGTGGGATGACCCCATACAATGCTTTGAATGGAGCCATCTTAATTGCAGAGTGATAAGAATTATTATATGCAAATTCAACTAGTGAAAAATAGTCTTTCCACTTATACTGTTGATCCATGCAATACATCCTCAACAAATCCTCCGGTATTTGATTTACTCTCTCAGTTTGTCCATCCATTTCTAGATGATAGGATGAGCTTATATTTAGTTGTGTTCCCAAAGCCAAGAACAAAGTTTTCCAAAACCTGTAAGTTACCCATGCATCTCTATCCGAAATTATCTTTTCTGGAATTCTATGCAATATGAAAACTTCTTGCATGAACTTCTTGACTAAGATGGGCACTCCACCTGTAAGATTACCATGTATAAAATGAGCTACCTTAGTAAGTTTATCCACCACTACAATAATAGCATCATGCTTATAGTAGGACATAGGTAATCCTTGGACAAAATCCATACTAATAACCTGCCATTTCCATTCAGGTATGTCATGAGGATACAAAAGTCCTACTGGGTGCTGGTGTTTAACCTTAACTCACTTCAACACTCTAAGTATCCCACCACAAATCTTGCAGCATCATTTTTTTATTCCCTTCCAAAAATATAAGGGTTTCACATCAGCTAACAACTTTGTCACTCTAGGATGACTTGAATATGGAGCAGAATGTACTTCTTTCCACACTTTGCTTCTTAAATCTCCCTAATTTAAAACATATATTCAGTTATTGAATCTCAATAACCCATTAGCTTCAAAATAAAATCCATCATACCTTGTATCTTGAGGATTTTCTGTTAGATATTTCAAATTTGCTCATAATATTCATCACCAATCAAATTCTTCAGTATTTGAGCTCTAAAATCAGAGTGCACTGATACTATTGCCGATATGTGCCTTCTTCGACTCAAGGAATCAACCACTTGACTTTCCTTACCCTTAATGTAGTTAACCTCAAAATCATAGTCAGATATGAGCTCTAATCATCTTCTTTGTTGGGCGTTAAGGTTAGGTTGCGTGAAGATGTACTTCAAACCTTGATTATCAAATTTTAGTTCAAATTATTTTCCCAACAAATAATTCCTCCATACTTGAAGAGCATGCACAATTGCTGCTAATTCCAAATCATGAGGGGCATAATTCTACTCATAAGGTCACAACTTCTTGGACTCATAGGCCACAACTTGGTCTTCTTGCATGAGAACTCCTCCTAACCCTTCTCCTGAAGTGTCTGTCACAACAACAAAATGACCCTCTGGGTCTGGCACTTTAAGAATTGGTGTTGAAGTCAATTTCCTTTTAAGAATATTAAATGCTTCTTCACACTTATCAGACCATTCAAATCTCTTTCCTTTTCTCTCCAAGGAAGTAATAGGATGGGTGATTCTAGAAAAGTTCAAAATAAACTTCCTATAATACCCTACTAATCCCATAAAACTATGCACTTCATGCACATTCTTAGGAGTAGGCCATTCCAAAATAGCCTTTATCTTTGATGGATCTACAACAATTCCTTTAGATAATATGATATGACCCAAGTACTACACCTCTTTTTGAAAGAAGGTACACTTGGATAGCTTTCCATAAAGTTTATGCTCCCTAAGTTGTTGCAGAACTATCCACAAGTGTTGATGGTGTTCCTCCTCATTACGAGAGTAGATTAAAATATCATCTAAAAACACCATAACAAATTTGTCTAGACAATCTCTAAAAACATTGTTCATCAAATTCATAAATGTTGTTGGAGCATAGGTCAAACCAAAAGGTATGACTGTGAACTCATAATGCCCATACCTTGTTCTTAATCGTTGCTTTGTTAAGCATATGATAATCTATACAAAGACGAAAAGTGCCATCTTTCTTCTTAAAAAAGATCACTAGCGCTCCCCAAGGTGACACACTAGGTCTAATTAATCCTTACGTTCCTTCTCCTCTTCATATTTCACCTCCTCCATTTTAACTACAAACATCTGGCATCCTTTCCATTTTGCTATTTTCAATTGCATCGCAGAAATTTACCTAATTTTCATTTCTCGCTGAAAACCTTGGATAAGGGCAACATTTTTGTCATCATCAAGGCATTCTATTATTTTGGATAAACAATCAACTTTTGCCTTACGCTGAGATAACCATTTCATCCCTAAAATGACATCATAGGATCCTAGAGGTGTTGCATAAAGGTTGACCTCCATGGAAAAAGTAGGTAGGGTTAATCTGGCTTCAAACAAGCATTGCCCTACCCGAGCTCTTGACTGGTTTGTGAATTCTATTGTCCATGAATTAAACATGAAACCAGATTTCCTAGACATTTTATCAAGTATTCTAGGGTTCATAAAATTTTTAGTTGCCCCTATATCTATAACAATAGAAATTGGGGTTCCATAAAGAGTACATGTAGTTTCAATAGGAGTAACCTAATACTCATCTTGATGACTATCAAGGGCAACATGAATCCTTTACTGGAAAGCCATTTGTTGTGAAGGTAAAGGTTTACCTCCATAAGAATTCCCTTGACTCTTTGTGGGGCACTGGTTAGCATAATGATCTCCTCCACACGTGAAACACCCTCTAGGAGGACCTCTCTTTCTAGAAGATCAGTTGGTATTATCATCATTCCTTTTAGGATTGAAATCCTTGTTTCCATTCCTGGATTCATTTCTATCAAATCTATAAATTTTACCACGGTTCCTCTCTCTGGATTCTTGATTTCCGTTTCTCTTTTTGAAGGATGATGAAGGATGACTCCAGTTAAATTTCCTTTGAAATCTTTCTCAATACACAAAGATAGATTTGATCTTCTACTCTTGCTTAATGGCTTTCTCAAAGACTTGATCCATGGTTGTGGGTCCATGGACATCCACTTCTCTGCCAATCTATGCATTCAAACCCATGATAAACTTCCTTATTCAAAATCTCTCATCCTTCTATTATTGTGGCGCATACTTCAATAATCTGGTAAATTTTTCCTAGTATTCAGTGATAGTCATATCTCCTTGACACAGATTTTGAAAATCTATTAATTTTTGGTCAAAGTAAAGTTGGGGCAACTACCTTTTCTGAAATATGACCACAAATTGATCCCAAGTTAGACTCAAGGAACTCAATCCTATTTCCATTTTCTTGTTCATCCACCACGTGGATGCTTCTCCAGTTAATTGTTATGCTCCCCATACAGCCTTGGTGGTCTCACAATAATTTCTTATCTCAAAATATTTTTCCATCTCTATCAGCCAAGCCTCAACTACATATCCACTCACTATTCCATCGAACTTAGAAGGTATAACTTTCTTCATATCTTGGGCTAGCTCATTGGTAAGATGAGTTTTTGCCTCATTATGAATTTGTGAGTCTTGATTATTTACTCTAGGTTCACCATGGAAACTAGATTCTTCTCTCCTTTCAGAGTAATGTTCTTGATTGGTTTCTCCCCCTCTAACTTCTTGTTCCAGGGTTTCCAATCTTCCTTTTGTTTCATTAAAAACTGACAAAATTTGATCTAATTTTGCCATGGGATTATTCTCAGGATCTGGGTCATCTAGGTTCCCTCTTGGTTGGTTTCCAGAGTGTTCCATAACATTACCACACCTAATCATTTGCATAGAAATTTATCAAAATATGTAACTTTTTGATACACTATCATAAAAGTACAAGTTCATAAATGTAGAAACTCAGAGATTCATCACACAAGCATTTGCTTACTCAAAAAGCCAAAACTTTACTTTATTCACTTTTTGGATCTTTATGTATCCTTATTCAAATTTACAAAACTTTTTGTGAAAAGGAAATGTCTACATATCACTTTCTGACAGAGTAAATTCCTTTGGTTCCTCTTCTCCGTTAGAATCGAGTAACACAAACTTAATAGGTGGATGTACTCATGAGTACTCCTTCAACACCTCTAGACTCATAACAGGCGCATCCTGACCACACCCGAAAGGCATGTCACGATGAGCAGGTGGTTTACTAATCTTAACAATAGTTGGGCTTGACAATATTTTTGCCTCCTCAAGTCGTTGCCTCCTTTCCATGCGGATATGTTTGAGTGCATCAGCTAATGTTTCAAAATTGGTGAGCCAAACTTCCTTTGCATAACTCATTATTTCTTCCGTCTTTGGTTTAGGAGATGGCTCTTTCTTAATAGTGATCTTAGGCATTTCACTAAGTTTTGTTTCCTTGGCTCGCTTTCTTGTCCTTCTGTTTCATGGGTCATTCTGACACAAGAACAAATGTTTTATCATTAGCATATCTTGCCAATCTTGTGAAACCTCGCAATGAGCTCCAAGGTCCAAGTACTGAACCTAGTAGCTCTGACACCATGTGTAACATCCCAACTAGAATATTAGATATCCTTAAACATATTTAAAAGCAAACATCACACTAATGTTTATTTTATTATTTGTAATCAAAGATATTACATTTGTAATTTCAAATAAAATACATATATTCTGAAAATGGTTGCTTCACATGCGATTAACAAATTTCCACATATAACAAATGGTTGTATTTCTTACAACTTACAATTTTACCAATACCTTTTACAAAATAAGTAATGTATTCTTGTTCACAAGTCTTCGGTAGTCAACTGTGGGAGAGGGAGAGAGAGAGAGAGAGAGAGAGCATCACCCTGGTGCTTTTCCTCCAACCACAGACCAGCAGTCCCCCACACACCTTCCTTCATGAAGTGGCCCTTCCCTTCACAAGGGTAATAGATAATGAGAATAAATTGATTATTTATGCCATCTGAGAACTAGTGATGTGTCCTAGCTAATAACAATCAAGTTTACAACTCTATTCTAGCTCTAGCTATGTATGACCCAGTCTGATTGTTCAGCTATCTGGTACACCATGAACCAACAATGCAAGCAATGACTTTTGCATTACTTTAGCCAAAGTTTCATATAAATATATAGTTCTATGTTCACTCACTCTTTTCTCGACTTGGAGACAACATTCTTATTCCTCAATTTATGTCATATAAATAAAATAATTCTTTTCGACTTGCTTATACCATATTGGTCTTAAAGACATATCATAATCCTTTATCTACTAGTCTTTTGACAAGTCTAAGGTAAGAGCTTAGGTGACTTTAAAACATACATTGAGTCCCTCTTTCCATCCTTGCAATCATGGGTCTATGATGTCCTGTCATCTACTCAATGACCTATCTACCTATTATCATGCTCATCTGTGTTCTTCTACACATGCAAGAATTTTGACATTTAAGCCATAGGGTTTTATGATTAAAGACTCTATTTGTCTCAATTTAAGAAAATAATCATTCGACTCATAATCTATCAAAGATAATCTATAGTTTCAAATATCAACGAATTGAATACACTTCCTCGTGTATATCAAAAGATAACATAATAATAAAGTAGTCTATATCATGACTTTTCATTGCCATAGTGAGTATATCTCATGAAAATCCTATGGCTATTCTTAGCCTAAGATTGGGCTAAAGAATTCCTCTATAAAACTAGAATACATATAATTTAAATAACTCTAGAATAGCTTCTAAAAAAAACTTGTTCTTCTTTATATATATGAAAATAATTGTCTAATGTCAAATGCTCCTACACAATGACTTTGACTCCATAACTAGCTTTTGAAAGCTTTCCAAACACACTCTAAGTCTTCATGGTTCGCTACTCTTGTGAGAAGAGTACTTTGTTTTACAAATACGACCTTCTCTTAGGTCTCTCTCATAAGTTGTATTGGCTCATAATAAAATTTCTTGGCACAGTCGGACCAACACTTAAGGCATTGAAAAGACACAGTCAACGTCTCTTGTGACTCATTCAGATTCTACTTGAGACACAATCAGCTTATTAATAACATAGTTGGCCTATAAATAATACATTTGACCTATTGATAACACATTCAGCCTTCCATACATTACATAGTCAAACTAACACATAAAACACAGTTGGCCTAACTCATAAAACACAGTCGGCCTAACTCATAAAACACATTCATCATATCAAGAATGATACCCTCGGTCTTCTATAAACACACAGTGGGCATATCATTTAAGACATTGTAAGTCTATATATATCACAATTGGTCTATATATATATCACAGTTGATTTGCATATCACAGTCGATCTGTATATATTTATCACAGTTAATCTAAAGTTGTAAAATGAAGTAGCTACTTTTAATATCAAGGGACTTAGGCACTATCTTAGTTGTTACTCTATGTAGCTTAATGAGCTTCCCTAACAATGAAAAGAAATAGATATCTAAAATGTAGTCGTAAGGCTCACTGCTCAGAGGTATCGATTTGTTTAGCATTTCCTAAGCATAACTAAATGACAAGGATTAGATAAATATATAGTCATTCATAACTATTCCTCTATAGAGGATACACAACCCAAACTATATTTACTTTTACTAATTGTGTTTATCTGAAACACAATCATCGACGGAGAATCTTCACAAGTCGACTAAGATCTTGACAACCAAATTAAAGATGATATCTCTACTAAGTATATGTGTACATGTGTGTGTGTTTCCAGATGGCATAAGGATCGTTGCATTCACGTGATCTAGCATACTCTCCATGGTGATACTCTCTCTCCTCACATCAGAGGGAAAAATAACATTGTTCCTGCATCCACCTTAGTTACATGACGGTAGCTAGTCCATTTCATTATTTAAGGTCACATGATCAATAATAATGAAACAATTATTTCTTGCATATAAATTAATATAAAGCAAAAATGCATTTTCCATTATTACTATAATCATAATATTTTCTCTCACTACTATCTGTCTTCTCAAAAATAATGAAAATAAATGCATTAGTTTAAAAATGGGGTGTGATAAAGCTATGTGGTTGGTGTAAGGTTTATGTATAATCAAATTCTAAATGCATGTTCTTTAAATGGTCATTGGAATAATTTGCATAGAATATGATCAAGAATTGAATACACATATAAGATTCACTTGGCAAAAGGAGTAAAATGTGCATATATGAGTGGTATGATCTCTTCTTTTTTTCCACATAAGGGAAGAGAATGTGCCTTGAAGTTTGGTATGGTTCCATGGATATAAATCAATTTTCAATGTCATAAGACAATAGATAATATGGTAAATCCTTAGAATTTACATTGACCTACGATGTCAAACTTTTTTCATACATGAGTATTGTGTATAGTTGGTGTAGAACATTTGACATAGAAAAATCATGGGTGGACGATAATTTAGTGGCAAAGTGGGGTATGTTATAGAGAATGATAAAATACATATCTAATATGGTGGTTATTGGTAAGGAGTGGTAAATGGTGGAAAGAACAATAGAGATGTACAGTCATTAGAAGAGAGGGAGATGGGATGACATGAATGGTAGGGGAGACAAGGTAATTTAAGCAAGTTCAAGAGTGTATGAAGGAATAAATGCGTAGGATTGTGAAGTTCTAGAGGGATATAGATGAAGATATAGAGAGAGATATATTATTTAGGTTTTGGTTTTTTAGTTTTGTATACAACTTTTACCCAAAGGGTGAGACAAAGAAAACATAAAAACAACCTATACTACTCAGGTGGGAGTGTTTGGCCTGTGAGCTCAAAAATATACTAATCGTGTTCATAAATAGTGTCAACCCAATGTTTCAGAGTGATAACTATGGAGGATTAGGATCGTACCCATATCCCACTATCCCATCTCCAAGATTGTACAGGGTGAGTAACATCATGGGGCTAACCGCTTACCGGTGCATCACAAGTTACAAAGGACTAATAGCTTCCTAATCTAGGTTTAAACAAGGATCAACTAGGGGAGTCCTCGATATATTGTGTGATATGTGAGGCCTAAATCCATGATACAAGGGTGTTGTCTGAGGCCTGGGTATTGGTGGGATGAAAACACCTCACTTTACGGTGTGCTTAAAACACACAACCGCTTAGCCAAATGAATGACAACTCCTCCTTGGAATTTATATAGCCCGTTGAAACATAGGCTTTGGCCAATGCTTAGTGTGAAATCCAAGTCACTAAACCCCAAAAAAGAAAAAAGAAAAAATCCACATCGTTTCTAATTTCCAAGATCGTCTTATGACGCGAGGAAAGAGCATATGTGGATATGGACTCAGGAAACACATAAACAAGCATAAATAAATTTAATAAAAATCAATTAATAAATAAATAAATAATAAAAATACTTGCTCTTGTTTTAATAATTAAAAATTAATTAATTCCATAAAAATAATTAATTAATGAAAAAATTCACAATATAAATTAATAAAAATAAACTTTACATCAATTAAAAATAATTATAAATTAAAAAAAATTATAATTATGAAAAAAAATTATTGCTCATGTTTTGTTGTCCTTTTCACCTTTTTTGAAAAATACATTTTTTTACTGTTGGAAAAGGAGGGTGGATATTAAAAAATATATAAATAATGGTTTCAAGCGAAACCTTCTCGCTTGATAAGGTAGCGCCCTAAACGAATTCATCACTGTAAAGTTTCAGACAAAATGTTACCAGGCGGAAATGTATCAACCATAATATTTTCGATCAAAAACATCTATGTGGCAACCCATGTGGAAGTCCACCCCCCCTTTTCGATAAGTTTAAAAAAACTTCAACTTTTGCTAAAAAGTTCTTCAATCAAAATACATCTTTATAAAAATCTTCAAATACTCTTTTGTAGTGCTTGGAGTGTAGAATGTAAAAATATTTTTTTTCATATTTCAATTAATCTTATTATATATTTTTAAAAATTTATTGTAAGTAGGTTATTCTAATCAAACATGAAGTTGATTAGAAATTAAAATAAATAGGTAAAATATATTTTAAAAATATATGACGCACTAGAGGAGAGAATCTTTTCCAAGAGGGTTTTTTTTTTAAATAAAAAATTGTACAAAAGTTGATGTCCCATGAAAACTATAACGTTCTAATTAAGTTTGACTTTAAAAAAATTATTAAAAAATAATTATTCATCAAAAAATAATTTTTTTTCCATGCACTAGATATTTGAGTTGTCTAATTAGAAAAAAAAATTGCTATATTTTTCTTGACATCCCATCGACGTCACTTTTTTTTAAAAAAATTAGTAATTAAAAATCATTTATTAAATTCATAAAAAAATATCCAACAAATTTTGAAAAAAATTTAAAAATTATAAGCATAAACTACATTAAATAAGGTTGCGCCCTAAACGAATTCATCACTGTAAAGTTTCAGGTAAAATGTTACCAGGCGGAAATGTATCAACCATAATCTTTTCAAGCAAAAATGTCTATGTGGCAACCCATGTCGCAGTCCACCCCCCCCCCCCCCCCCCACCTTTTCAATAAGTTTCAGAAAAATTCAACTTTTGCTAAAAATTTCTTCAATCAAAATACATCTTTATAAAAATCTTCAAATACCCTTTTGTAGTGCTTGGAGTGTAGATTGTAGAAATATTTTTTTTCATATTTCGATTAATATTATTATATATTTTTAAAAATTTATTGTAAGTAGGTTATTCTAATCAAACATGAAGTTGATTAGAAATTAAAAATAAATAGGTAAAATATATTTTAAAAGTATATGACGCACTAGAGGAGAGAATCTTTTCCAAGAGGGTTTTTTTTTTAAATACAAAATTGTACAAAAGTTGATGTCCCATGAAAACTATAACGTTCTAATTAAGTTTGACTTTAAAAAATTATTAAAAAATAATTATTCATCAATTTTTTTTTCCATGCACTAGATATTTGATTTGTCTAATTAGAAAAAAAAAAAAAAAATTTGCTATATTTTTCTTGACGTCCCATCGACGTCACTTTAAAAAAAAAATTAGCAATTAAAAATCATCTATTAAATTCATAAAAAAACATCCAACTAATTTTGAATAAAATTAAAAAATTATAAGCATAAACTACATTAAATTTTCTACATTTCATTAGTTTATGTCATTTTAAAATTCAAAACATACATATGACTTTTATATTGTTTAAGTTGGAAAAATATATTTGTGTTGGTTGTTTCTTTTATAAAAGTGTGACATAATTCTGAACTTTTACCCTTTTGTTGCACCATCCTCCAACAAACATGAATACCATATGCAAATCTTAAATCCTATGTAGTACTCCCCTATACATTATCTTTGTGCTTCCAAGATGTACCATCCAATAGCCTAGTAATATCAAAATGATCTTAATTTCTAACATGTTATTAAGGATCTCAAGTACTTAAGAGTGAAGGTGTTCCACCTCAATTTATTGTCTTTTTATGGAGTCGACAATGTTTGAGACCAAAATTAGGAAATTAGAAAATAAAGATTGATCTTGAACCGACATTTGCCTTGACAAAACATGTTAAGAAGTCATTTCTGCCACTATTCACTTTGGACTATGTGATGTGTCATGGCTCTTACAAGTGGCATTCAATCCAAGGTTAATTGGATTCTTTGTTGACATCGGTTTAATGTCAAATCGATATTTGTTATATTATAATGAGTGTGATTAGTAAGCTTAGAGGATAGAGGTCGGCAAGTGGTAAGCTTATATTTAAATTATATTTATTATTACTTCATTACTTTAATTAAGTTAGATAATTTATATAAAATGATGGTTTCCTATTACAATATTAAAACACTAACTTCCCTTTGATATTGATATACTTTTTTTTTTAGATCAATAAGGTTGAAATATTGATATTCATATCTCTAGTCAAATGGTTTTTTTACCCAAATATTTGAGTCTAGTGCCAATAAAGTTCTTTGACAACTTTGGAAGATATTCATAGTTTTTCTCCTACATTTATCCCCACATATGTCATATGGTACGAAGTTTCCTTTGGTATGACTTATGACATGCTCACATTAGCATCGTAGGGAGGTTACTTTTTTTGTTATTAGAGTTGGCATTTTATATGCAATACTTGTTGGAGGTGAAATAGGAGATAAAGGAACTTCTTCTTTCTTGTTGATAACTATATTACGAAAGTAAAAGATGACATTTAATCTGCATTATTGTACATGTAAGATCCCATCATATATCTAGACTCCAAGTTTAGATGATTACCTTGTATGTGAAAAAATTAATGTCATCCCTAGATGAGTTTTGCATGTCTAGGGGATTGATAACATTTGATATTAGCTACTTGAATATTGTTGTATTACAACTAAATGAAGAAACAATTTTATCCTACATTTCGTAAAGAAGAGAGCTCTAATATTACGAGCTAAAAAGGTATGCCAAATAGGTAAAGACATCTAAGAGGATGCCATTTTGATAAAGCAAATAGGTGTTTTTTCACAACTATCTAAGGAGGTCAATATTTCTCTCAAAGATTTCTCTTTCTCATTATAATAAATGGACAAAAAAGTCCATTCCCTTTAGCAAAGACATAATAATAACAAGGTGAATCAAAAGCTAAGGGTAAAAAAATCAAACTATTACACATCCATAGATAAGGTGGAATTGCATAAACTTTCAAGTCATCTTTGGCTAATATATTTTCTTTTCTCTCTTGAGTGTTACTTTAACTTGCATTTTTATGAGCTTCATATATTTTCTAAAAACTATATAATATAAATTTCTTGGGTACAAAGCACCTACTTGTAATGGGTGGTTGCCACCCTGATAAACTATTTGGGGAGCAAGCCTAAAAAGGATAGCTCACTCATTGCTTAAATTTTTTTATGGATCATTACTATATGTATAGTAGGATGACTATTTTTTCCTTAAAGAAACATGGCAAATTATACGTATTTATGTTCATGAAAACCTCATTTGATCTCCTTGCTAATGATCATTAGATCATCTTTATTCAAATTGACTATATTCTAGGATCAATTACAAGTATCTCAAAACAAGTGTGCACTTAGGAAATATAACATAATCAGACTAGATGTTATCTCTATCAAGGCTGGTATGTAATCAAATCATAAATCTATCATATAAAAAGACCAAACTTCCCTTTAATAAGTTGATAAATACCTTACCATATTTAGACTAGATATTACCTGTAAAATAAGTATTACATCTAGATTTCTATGGAATACTATATGATCATTGGAAGATGACCATTCTATAATAAAGGCATAATTAATTATGGCCTTTATTATTCTTGCATTAAGAATCAACTTTATTTAATTATTGTGTTACCAACTATATTAGAGATCCTATTGATAGGAAAATCTACTTCGGGCCATGCCTTCAAAATATGGTGCAAGTGCTATCACATGGATGGAGTAATACTTAAACAAGCTACCTTCTATGGCTCTTTAATCAAAGGATGAATACAAAAGAATCAATGTGGCTTAGAAGATTATTAGAAGAGTTTCATCTAGGTACTAGTAAAAGTCCCACTTAATTACATGATAGTCAAAGCTATTTACTATTACCAAAGACTCTCATTTCTACAAATAAAACACATTGAAGTTCATGGGCATTTCTTTTAAGGGAAAATCTTTCCATCATAAAATTATTCTCCAGTTTAACTAGATTGGTTATTAGATGACAAATATACTAATATCAAGAAGACTTGGGCTAGGCTCTCAGTAATCACAAAAGAAATCTTATATTTAGCATAGCACCAAACCTCTGTGCAATACCAAATTCTCCAAATTTAAATCAATGCTTGGTTGTAAGGAGTTTTCATTAAGGGGGAGTGTGCTTGACAATGGCACCTTGAGATGTAAGACCTAACAAGCATAACATAAGACCTCTAGGCATTATATATGGCTAAATCCTGGATGTGAGACCTAATAAGCATAACATAGGACCTCTAGGCATTATATGTATAAGTCCTTCAATATATTGTAAATTCTTCTCTCTGTAAATCTTTCACTTGTAAAAGCATTGTATTATATAAGACCTACGGGCACTATGTAATGAACCTGGGGGAGGCTAGTTTGAGGAGTCCCAGGCTCCAATAAAAAGTTTAGAAGACCTCATTTAAACATAGTTTTTTTAAACATTGAGATTATAAATTATGACAAGATGGCTTTCATGTAGTCTAGAATACATGATCTTCATTTTGACGTATATTTATGTCCTTGTTTATCACTGTTAAAGAAGACCTATGTTACTGGGGTACTTCATTTTTTCTTTTATAGAAATTGACAGGTGATGCCCCTATTAACATTAAGGGGGAGTGTTAGAACATAATGTTATTAGGGGTCATACCCTTATAACATTTATATATTGTTCTAATATAAGGTTATAAAATCTTATGCTTATTATATGCTTTATAAAGCATATACCATTTAATAATTAATTATTTACAAATGCCGCTGAAACCATTCTCTAGATGGGACGAGGACGTCATGAAGAGATGGAAAGATTTGAAAATCTCGCCAAATTATAACACAACAGCAAGGGATTCTAAATTTAAAATGGCAAACATCAAGTGGTGCCCTCCCCCGGCAGGAAGACTAAAAAATGAATTTTGATGGAGCAGCGAAGGGGAATCTAGGGAATTTAGGCGTTGGAGTGATCCTTAGAAATTTGGAAGGTAAGATAATATGGGCAATGATGAAAAAACTACCGATTGGCACCAACAATCAAGCAGAGTTCTCAACACTTATCATTGGTTTAAAGTTATGCAAAAAGGAGAACCTGAGAGATATAGACATCAAAGGAGACTCACAAATATGCATTGATGCCATTAGACATAGGAGGGTGATAAATTGGAGGCTCAGACACCTAGTGGAGGCCATATGGGAAATCCTAGAAGGGATAAATTTTACCATCAATCACACTTATCGGGAAGGAAAGTGTGCAAATGACCACATTGCCAATACGACATGTGAATCACAGACCGAACTGATCATATCTTCTAGCTCTATCGAATGGAAGGACATCCCTGTCTAATTTGAGGTGAAATCTTACGATACAATGTTAGTGACTGTATCTCCCTAGAATCATTAAGTATCTGCTAATTCCAATGAGAAATCATTCCATGCAAAATAAATGAAAGATGGTAAAGGAAGGTCTTTGATCATAATCTTCCCATGGATTTGGTTTCTAGGAAATCCTGTGACCGATCATATCAAGCAAAGAAGGGAAGCCCGTGACATTCTGGTTATTTATGCTATCAAAAGATATTGAAGTCAACATAGACAACAAGATGGTCGAGAGTATGTCAATTAATTGTGTTTGTAATTGTTAGCGAGAGGAAGATGAAGTTTCAGAGGAGGAAGAGAGCTAGAAAGCCAAGACGATGAACATGATGATGAGCAGGAAGAAGAGGTTGAACCCTTGGATGACCAAATCCGAAGGCTCTTCAAAACAAAGAAAGAGGGTGCAGTCAAGGCTATTAAGCAAGTCATTGGAGCGAACCAACTATCAAAAGGACACATCCATGACAACACTCTATATGAGGATTTTCTGATGCCGGTCATTTTAATAGTTGGTAGGAAACGGAATGGGAAAACTATGGCATACTCCTACATGAAGGAAGAGATGTGGGAGGAGGCTTACACAGCCATTTCTGCATTCAACAAGAGGTCATCTTATGGGATGATTGGGGGATCTTTGAAGCTATAGTAGTAAGGAAGAACAAGGTGACAAATGAGGCATTGAGGCTCTTTCAAGATGGAATCTGAAGGAACAATATGGAGGTCTTCACTTTCTTTATTAGTCAAAATGGAGACCTGTTGTCACCACCTTGCCTGGAGTGTGCCTTTGATCTTGAGGAGGGCCTATGCTTTCTATGGCACAACTAAAGTGCTAAATAACTAAGTATTATGTAATGCACACTCATTAGAACCTGTTGGTTTTTTCCTAGACTGGATGCTTATTCCCAGATTTCCCTACAAGGTAGCCATCAATGATCAACAGGATCTCTGGGCCAGGGGCCAACAGTGTAGGAGATAGACTCTATATTTTATCTCCTCTTCTTCTTCAGGCTCTGCAAAACCTAGGGGGGTATTCCCTACTCAACATCCATGAGGATATACATACAAGGCTGGGATACTGACAGAAAGCAGATAAGTCCTCCTATAAGTAGACCAAAACTGTAAGATAAGAGCAAAGGGGCTAGCTTTGTGCCTATTTGCAGTTGTAGACAGAGGACTGAGGATCCTAAAACTAATTCTAATGTCCTAATGGTTGTTTTAGAGTTTGGTTTTGATTTTAAGTTTGGATGCAAAGCTGGACATGGTTGTAACACAAACACAAAGCAAGATTGGTGCCTATCCAGGGCCTGGAGTCAGTAGACATACACTTGTGAATGATATGCATGAACAACTAAAACTAGATTTCAGGGGGATACATATGATACCTGCCCTACAGATATCTCCCAATACAGAGTGTTAAGCTCTCTATACTTATGGCATCCCTATTGCAGTATACCCTTCCCAACATTCAATCTAAAAATAGTTTAATCTACCCCTTGAGCAGAAGTTAAGAGATCAGACATTCAACACAGGAATTCTATGTTCTAGAGTCTCAAACATTGCTTAAATATCCAGAATCAGAAGAAAGATACATGCAATACTGGAGACAGAATTAACAAAACACATGCTAACATAGCATTTCTCATATAAAATTAACCATGAAATAAGTGGATTCATGCAAAAATGTACAACAAGAGATACATAAACTCACAGGTTTTGCTGTATAGAGCAACCAAATCAGCTGTATTGCATTACAGAGCCAAATGTTCAACTTTCAACAACCTAAAATGAGTAACACTTCCTGCTTAAAACAGCCAAAGAAGTGTACTCAACATTAATTACATGGCTTTGACAAAAAATTTGCCAGATACAGATCCTTCAAAGGAATGGCACTCAAAATTTATTGCTGCAGAGACAGAAAGTAGACAATGGTGGCCTCGAGCCCTATGCCACCATCTGGAAGTCCTCACGCCAAAAAATCGGGTACATGACTGTTCAACAACTCGCCCATGCCCCTGCTACAGTTGCCATTGATGGCTCAACCACCCGCGGCCGCTTGAAAACCGTCGCAGCACTTAAAAAGAATTTCCCAAAAAACATGCTTCACTAAAGTTTCAAATGTGCAGGAAGAATAGTCCCACATTGGTGCCGCGAAGACTTCCTCAATACTTTAAAAACATGGTCGCGAGTATAACAAATGTCGAGTGCTTTTGCCGCGCTCGACGCATAAGCCTTTGTCCAAAGCCTATTGCCAAAACCCAAGCCATCGGCACACCCCAGAATTCTCCTTCCGATCTCAACGGTCTCGTCGACCGCTACCTTCGCTTCCCCATCGGCCAGAGATGCATCATCGGGCCAACCATCCAAACCTTCACCGATCTCATTAGTTACACCGATGAAGCCACCGCAATCCCCTGTCGGCCAGACCAATACCGTCGGCCAAGCAAAAGATCCCTCTGCCGATAGACCACACTCTCACCGATGCCCCAACGAATTATACTCTGCTCCTTCATCGGCGAGACCTCCCACTGTTGGCCCACCACAATCCATCCTCGCCGACAACACAAGTCATGCTGAAGACCATACACAACACTTCCCTTCATCGGCCAGAGATTAGTCTATCGGCCAACCATTTCACCGTTCACCCGACAATACAACCCATGCCGATAGACCCTGGCTCTTCCCCTTCCGTCGATGTAACACACACCATCAGAGCATCCAAAAAGCTTCCTGCCGATCTCAAAGGTCACGCCGATGACATCTTCACCAGCCACACACTGCTCCTCCATCAGCCAAACTCCTTACATCGGCGGGCCACAAATTTGCTTCGCCGACAGCCAAACACACGCCGATGGACATCCATCGGCCAGACCAAAACAATCGGAGCTCTCAAGAAATCTTTCTCCGATGAGGCGGATCACTCCAATAAGACCAAAAACGTAAAGCGCTGAACTATTGAACCGTTGAACCACGAACTGGTTCAACCCAATGGTTCAACCGAGAAGTTCAATGCCGAACGGAGCACCTCAAAAAGAACATTCACTGAACACAAACACAAAGCCTCGAACCGTTGAACCCCAAACCAAAAGGGTTCAACACTAGGGTTCAACGCGATGGTTCAAAACGATGGTTCAAGCAAAATCTGAGTACCCAAAAAGAAGTTTCGCCGATAGAGAAAATCACAGTGATGAACAAGGAAACTTAGGGCCCAAAAAGGAAAAAAACCCTCCAACATCCTGCGCTTAGATCCAGACCAAAATTAGTGCTAACACTGGCTCCGAATGGGGACGTGTAGGTGAAAAACCTGCAGCGAGAACCAGATCTCCGTGCAGACCAGGCAAAAAAGCCAAAAAAAGCACGAACTGTACAGAACATTTACACTATATACATATTTTTACAAATGTGCACAGCGACAAGTCATCTATGCAAAATAGAACTTAAGGAATTGGCCATGCACAGGCAATTCCAGAAATTCACCATCTAAGGCCTGGAGGAAATAAGAATCCTCCCCATGAATACTGCAAATCTGATATGGGCCCATCCATAAGGGTTCAAACTTACCATGTTTACCCTTGTCCTAATTTTTTGCATTCCAGATGAGCACCAGATCATTGACTTGAAACTTCCTTTTTATAGCTCTCTTGTCAAACTAATATTTCATATCTTGTTGTCTCTTGAGGTTAATCTGGTGTGCTTTCCTTCTGTTTTCATCCAGTGCAACCAGCTGGTTCACCCTTTCTGTCATGGAGTCTTCAATCTCCTCATCATTTTCCTGGATGAATCTGTAAACTGGTAGGAGATTGTTTATGGGCAATCTAGCTGATGCACCATATACTAGCTCAAAGGGTGACATTCCAATAGCCTTTTTTACTATCACTCTGTCAGCCCATATTGCTAACTTTAATTTTGAGTCCCAAGCTCTCCTGTTCTTGTCTAGTATCCTCTTGATAATTTTCATGATGCTTTTATTGCTTGATTCTACTTGACCATTTCCTTGTGGGTGGTATGGTGATGCATATGATAGATTGATCCCATATTTGTTGCAAAAATCAACAAATTCACCTGATCTGAAGCACATAGCATTATCAGTGACTATCTTGAATGGTACTCCAAACCTGATGATAACATTTTCCAGTATGAAATCCATCACCACCTTACTTGTAGCTCTCTTAGCTGGAATGGCCTCAATCCATTTGGTAAAGTAATCAGTTGCCACCAAAATCCAACTGTGTTCCCCACTTGACTTGTCTGCAATTTCCCCTATAAAGTCAATTCCCCATTGCCGAAATGGAGCATCCACAGTTACAGTTCTGAGAGGTAAAGCACCATCATATCTCAATTTTCCTGAGAATCTTTGGCAGGGGTCACACTTCCTCACTAACCTTTGTGCATCTGAAAAGAGAGTGGGCCACCAATATCCTGCTCTGAGAGTCTTATGAGCTGTTGTTTGGGCAATATAATGTCCACCACACAATCCTTTATGCATATCAATCAAAACATTGTTAGCCACATCTTCATCCACACATCTCAGCAGCACACCATCAGGGTTTTTCCAGTATAGCTCACCTTGAACAATAACATACCTGATTGCATGTAACTTTAAAGTCCTCTTTTGGCTATCACTGAAATGGGAAGGACAATTCAGATTTTGCAAGTAGTATATAATGTCTTGTACCATTTAGATCTTGATACATTTACACTCTCATTTTGGACTGCATTAACTTGGCATGCTTCCAAGTTTGACTGTGCCATCATCTTGGCTAATCTTTGTCCTCTTACCAACTTGGTAACTTGTATGTCTATGTTGAACTCTTGCAGTTTGTTTATCCATCTGCACCTTCTTCCGGTCACCTCCTGTTGAGTGAATATGTCTTTGACTGCTGCATGGGGTACATATGCAATTACATGTGATCCTACCAGGTATGGTCTGAAACTTTTGATGGCTCTGACTAGTGCATATGCCTGTTTTTCCATAATATCATACTTCAACTCAGAAGCCTGCAAGGACATACTGAAGAAAGCTATGAGCTGTTCAAAACCATCTTCATTTTTCTGTAGCAAACATGCAGCAACAGTGTGAAAGGAAGCAAATGAAAATACTTAGAATGGCCTAGAAAAATTAGGAGATTTAAGAACAGGGGCCATCTTGATTGCCTCTTTGATACTCTAAAATGATTCTATTGCTTCACTTTCCCAGTCGACAGTTGCATCCTTCTTCATCATCTTAGAAATGTTCCTTGTAGTTTCTGCAAAGTTGGGAACAAATCTCCTAACAAAATTTATCTGTCCAAAGAAGGACTGAACTCCTTTTACAATTTTTGGCATTTGAATTCTGTCAATAGCAGCCACTCTCTCTGGATCTATCCTGACTCCATCCTTGCAAACAATCTGCCCTAGGAGTTTTCCTTCAACTACCCCAAAAGCACACTTCTTTGGATTTAAAGAAATGCCATACTCTAGTGCTCTTATGAAAATCTGCTCTAGATGCAAACAATGTTGCTCTTCTTGTTGCAAGTATAAGGTAAACCAGTGTTGTCATTGATGTCAACATACTCATATTGCTTTGACAAGAAGGATTCAATGAGCAGTGTGCTGAGGATATTGAGAAAATTAGCCTCAGTCAGGAACAATAAAGAACAGTGATGAGAAGAAGGCAAATGTACTGTATAGGATGCGAACTGGAGGATGCGGATTAAAGGGTTTGTAGATATGGGTCTTGAGATGCTTCAGTTAAGATTTCAGAGGTCCACATGAAGATCTGAAGGAGTTGTGGCTGTCGGTGTAGAACCGGTTTCGACAAGTATTCAGAGGTGACAGAGGATCACAAAAGGTCCGGTGAGGTCCAGAACTTATAATCCTAATCTGCGGATTGGAAGGAGTCTTTGGGATGTCCTTGTGATGTGCCATCTCGAGTTGTGTATGATTTGGAGGTCCGGAAGTACCTCTTGCATTATGACAGTTGCGACAGACAGTATTCTTGAAGTTCCGGATAAGGAGGATAAGAGATTTCAGTAAGTAAAGGAAATGCGGACGTACCTGGTCATTCAGGCAGGCTTGTGAAGGTTCCTGGATCATGTTGAGGTCGTGTTGTTGGTCTGCATTGACAGTAGAGCCCAGAATTGAAGATATTCTTCCGGATGAAGTTTTTGCTCTGTTTAGCCGACCGGATGAGTTGTTCATCCTGCGAATGTTCTTATGGTGGCCGACCGGATGTGTCATTCATCTTGCGGATATTCTTATGATTGATTGCCGACTTAGATGATTGTTCCTAAGTTGATGTCTTGTATAAATAAAGATTTGTGAGTTCATTTTGATGTGTGGCTTATGTGGAAAAGGTGAAGTAGCAAAGAGAAGTGCAGAAGGAAGAGCAGATGTTTCTGGGCTTAATGGAACTGATCCGGACATGGTAAAGATGTCATTCTCCAGTTCAAGACTGTGATTCTTATCACTTTGTAGACAGTGTGTCTCCTTGTAGGCAGTGGGCCTCTTTGTGAGCAGTGTGCTCGGGCTGTGAGCCCTAATTGGCATGTGCCATTTTGTAATTCCTTATTCTTCTAATAGAGAATAATCTTTGGGTTAATCACCCCGTGGTTTTCTCCCTTAACCGGGTTTCCACATCAAAATACTGTGTCAAGTGTTTCTTATTTCATGATGATATTTGTCTGTTTGATTCAATACTGCTTTGATTAAGAAGAAGGTTCAAAAGAAGAAATAATTAGGATAACTGATTCACCCCCCTCTCTCAGTTATCAACACTTCCTTCTTTGAATATGCAGTTAAGTCATCCTGATATACAGCCAGGATTGAATCAATCAACCCTGCAAAAGCAACATCCATTGCTCTTTGAAATGTAGCACCTGCATTTGTTAATCTGAATGGCATTCTAACATATACATAAGTTCCCCATGGAGTGGTGAAGGCAGTCTTATACTGTTCTGATTCCTTTACCTTCACCTGATTATAACCTGAAAATCCATCCATCATGGATAAGAGTTCACAACCAGTCACTCTCTGCAACATAGCTTCCATATTAGACAGTGGATAGTTATCCTTTAAAGAGGATACATTCAAGTTCCTGAAATCAACACAATGCCTAATATCACCGTTCTTTTTTCTGACTGGGACAAGGTTAGACACCCAAGTTGAATGTCTGATTGGCACAATTATTCCAGCTTCCCTAAGCTTTTTAAGCTCTTCTTGCATCTTTGGAGCTAAGGTAGGATTAATAGGTCTTTGCCTTTGTCTAAATGGCTTAGCTCCAGGGTTCAATGGGATCTCATGCTGGAATAAATCTTCCCTATAGGCTTTTAGGTCCTCATATGACCAAGCAAAAACATGTTTATACCTTTTCAGTAATGCAATCAGCATACTCCTGATGTGTGGTTTGAGCTATTTACCAATGTATACTTTCTTGGGGGCCTGAGATGTCCCCAAATTTATCTCTTCTAAATCTTCCTTATTTGTGGGAGATGTCCTTGTGACCAATTTGTCTCTACTGTCAAAAGCTCTTTCCAAAGCTACTAACCCTCTAGGGATTTTATTAGTCTTTAATTGAATTATCTCTTTTCCCACAAGAGTTTCTTTTCCATCTATAGTCTCTACAAAAGCTTGGAAATCAATTTCTTGATTCTCATATTCATCTATGCAGTGCAAAAATTTTAACAAGTCCCTATCATCATCAAACACTTGCCAACTGTATATATTTTCTGGTACTACAGGCCTGATTTTAACTTCTACATTTGTAACATCTGACAGAGTGATGTCATCTGGCCTTATTGCAACATTAGCTAAGAAATCAACCATAACATTCTTTGATCTCTCTACCCAGCCTATTGAAAATGCATCAAATAGTTCAATGGTATCCCAAACAGCATGCTTATATTGTTTCAATCTTTTGTTTTTTGAAGCATACCTATCTCTAATTTGGGATACAATCAGCTTAGAATCCCCAAATACTCTTAGCATTTTGATTCCATGTTTGAGAGCAATATTTAGGCCTAAAAGCAAAGCCTCATATTCTGCATTGTTGTTTGTGCAAACAAACCTCAGCAAGAAGGAGAATTTAAGGAGCTTACCAGTTGGAGACAGGAAAACAACTCCAGCTCCAGAGCCTTCTTTTGCACAAGCTCCATCAAAATACATGGTCCATAAACCTTGCTGGTCCAACTCTTTAATGCAGACATTTTTCTTTTTATCTTCTCTATCATCTGAGACAACCTTGAAGTTATCACAGTCAGTGTTTACAAAGCATATTTGTTCCTCTGCTTCTTGGTCTTCCACTGTCTCTGATGATCTTTGTTCTCTGATTAGCTTAACATCCCTGCCATTCATTGGAATCATGGCATATGACAAGTCCAGCTGCATACTTCCACCAATTAATGCAGCCCATCTTCTTGACAGCAACATGCCATACTGTGGCTTGATGTCAACCACCGTTATATTCATTTTATATCTCTTTTAAGGAAATGCTGCCAGTTTGAAATCTACATCCTTCATGATTCCAATAACTGGTACCTCTCCGGCATCCATAGCATAACATTTTCCACATGCCTTGTCGATTTTCAATCCAGCTTGTTGCATGACGGCTAAAGGCATGACATTTGTAGATGCTCCAGAGTCAAGCATACAATTTCTGATTATTTTTCCATTTATAACCAGGGATACATAAAATGGTTCCACTTGTGAAGGACACTTTGTCATAGTCACTCCTAAATAGACTTCAGGAGCCTCATCTTCTTCATTACACATGACATGCTTCTCACCCTAGATCTGAACATTTTGTTTAGCTTGAAAAGGCACCCCTGAAATTAGGGATACTGTCCTATTCTTGATCTCTTCAACCTTCATCAGTTCCATAAGTGGAACAGAGACTTTTACCTGGGAGAGGACTTGAGCTATATCAAATGGAGCATAATTTTGTATAACAGTTGTAGCTTGCTCCACAATCTTGTTTTTATCCTGAACTGATTTAGCTTTTACTTTCATAGTTCCCTAATCATCATTCTTGTCTTGGGAACCTTTACTTTGATCTTCAGCCTGAGGAATTCTATTTTCTGGTCCGTGGGATTCATGACCTGTTCTATGTCTAAAATTCTGTTTATTATTACCCCACTGCTTTTTTGTGGTTCAATTCCTTTATGACCATGCACTGGCTGACCTACAGAAACATCTTCTGGCTGACACAAGCTGCTTATCTGAGCTTTACCTCTGAGATTGTAGTTACTCTTGACTTGGGCAACTGTTGTAGCTGTGAAGGCCCTAATTTCCTCATCAGAAGGTCGTTGTAAGTTACTCAGAAAATTATGCGAGCTCTGAGCATACACATAGCTCTCTTCATTACCTTCATCATAAAAGTCCTGTTGACAGGCCTGAATTCCATCATCTGTACTCTCATCAGCATCATAAATGGGGTATCCATTGTTTGTGGACATCATATTAACATCATCATCTTGCACATAATGTGGCTCATTGCATTCATTACAAGATGTAGTATTATCACACAAGGACTGAGCAATCATACACTGTGACTGTGAATGTGGCATCTGACAAATTATACACCATGGAGTATCATCAACAATATTTACAGCTTTCTTTAGAGGATCAGGAGTTTCTTTGACATATTGAGCTCTCTGATTTGTGCTGTTATGTGGGAATATAGGCTTACCATTATGCCAATTGGTATTATAAGGCATATCATGCAATGATGGCCTCTTTTCCTGCCTTTGATAGACTTGCCTATCAGGACCTATCCCTTTTTCACTTCTAGCTAGTCTGTAGCTTAGGTCCTTAACAACATTTGCCAATTTATCTATCTTATCTTCAGGGGCAGATGTATTACCTTGAGTGTTCTGAGGCTTGTTTGGATTCTGCAGAATTTTCACATCATCCCTTCTGTTAGTCTTGCCTGATGCTTTCCTATTGTTCTCAATATTTACTGCAATTCTGAAAGCATCCCTGATAGTAGCAGGACTTTTATCTCTTAATCCATATGCAGTTTTTGTATCAAAGGCGTTGATATACAATATTATGCACATAGGTTCATTTGGCCTCATGTGATGTGGCAATTTTTTTAACACTTTAGTAAATCTTGCATTAAAATCTGCAACCTGCTCATTTGACCCTTTAGTGATACTGGTAAACTCATTTACAAAAAAGCTAGGGTCAGTTTTGTCACCATATTGCTCCTTGAACATCCTTTTAAAATTATCCCATGATGAAATACTCCAGTCAGGTAGATTCTTATACCATTCCTTTGCCTCATCTACTAAAGATTGCATGAATGACTTCATGAAAACATCCTCATGTTCAACCTCAAAGTTATCCATGACATTTTGAAAAGCTTTTAGATGATCTTCTCCTGACACAGTGTTGTTTCCCAAAAATTTAGGCACCTGCAGCCTTAGATG
Organism: Cunninghamia lanceolata; assembly: GCA_027924645.1. Lineage (NCBI taxonomy): Eukaryota > Viridiplantae > Streptophyta > Pinopsida > Cupressales > Cupressaceae > Cunninghamia > Cunninghamia lanceolata. Next base: position 3,871,192 of record BSBN01000994.1, on the reverse strand, counting down.
CTTGTCAATGGGGTTAGGATACCCAGGAATACCATCAAATACCAGCTGCTTGAATCTATCTAACTGCATGGGCTGTTTGTCAAACTGATTAATATTAATATTTCTATTTGCATTCTGGTTTCTTACATTGTTCAGTGGTATCCTAGCATCATTCACATTTTGTCTCTCATCATTATGCTGATGTTGCACTTCATTTCTCTGTTGATGTCTCTGCACATTTGCATTCTCAAGGGTAGGAATTGAATTATTTTGGGCAGCCCTTAAAGCTTGCACTTTCTTCCTCAGGTCATCTCTGATTGTTATTGCCTGCTGATATTCGAACTCAGCCCTTAAGCTCCTAATTTCATTAGCTAGTTCTTCCTCGCTAGGCCTAGAGGAGGATGGTTTTACCATATTCTGATCTTCATCTTCATCATCCCTCAGAGACTCTGCCTCTTCAAACCTTTCACTAGGGTCTAGAAATGGGCGTTCTTGGAACACCTCTGATCTCATTCTCACGCTACCACCCTGTTGCCTCTCATATGCACCCTGAATATCAGCTTCTGCATTTGAAAAGTAAGGCACATGCTGTCCTAATGGCCTAGGGTTATCTTGCATATCATCATTTTTTCTGGGGGAACCCTCATGACTGACTAAGACAGCTCCCTTTCTTCTGTACATCATTCTTCTTATTACTGGTAACTCTTCAAATAAAGGATTTTGTTGGGATCTTCTCCCCTGCATATAAGTTTTACTTTGACCGATTGGGAGATTACTTCGGAGTCGCCACCTATTACTAGGAACTGTTTTCTTTTGAAAATCAGGGTTCTTTCACAAACTCCCCAGTAGAGTCGCCAATTTCTGTTGCGACTCAGATGGGTCACAAATATATCATTTTTTTATCAGTCCTCCCCAGTAGGGTCGCCAATTTCTATTGGTTTTTTCCCAGACTGGATGCTTATCCCAGATTTCCTACAAGGTAGCCATCAATGATCAATAGGATCTCTGGGCCAGGGGCCAACAGTGTAGGAGATAGACTCTATATTTTATCTCCTCTTCTTCTTCAGGCTCTGCAAAACCTAGGGGGGTATTCCCTACTCAACATCCATGAGGATATACATACAAGGCTGGGATGCTGACAGAAAGCAAATAAGTCCTCCTGTAAGTAGACCAAAACTGTAAGATAAGAGCAAAGGGGCTAGCTTTGGGCCTATTTGCAGTTGTAGACAGAGGACTGAGGATCCTAAAACTAATTCTAATGTCCTAATGGTTGTTTTAGAGTTTGGTTTTGATTTTAAGTTTGGATGCAAAGCTCGACATGGTTGTAACACAAACACAAAGCAAGATTGGTGCCTATCAAGGGCCTGGAGTCAGTAAACATACACCTGTGAATGATATGTATGAACAACTAAAACTGGATTTCAGGGGGATACATATGATACCTGCCCTACAGATATCTCCCAATACAGAGTGTTAAGCTATCTATACTTATGGCATCCCTATTGCAGTATACCCTTCCCAACATTCAATCTGAAAATAGTTTAATCTACCCCTTAAGCAAAAGTTAAGAGATCAGACATTCAACACAGGAATTCTATGTTCTAAAGTCTCAAACATTGCTTAAATATCCAGACTTAGAAGAAAGATACATGCAATACTAGAGACAGAATTAACAAAACGCATGCTAACATAGCATTTCTCATATAAAATTAACCATGAAATCAGTGGATTCATGCAAAAACGTACAACAAGAGATACATAAACTCACAGGTTTTGCTGTACAGAGCAACCAAATCAGCTGTATTGCATTACAGAGCCAAATGTTCAACTTTCAACAACCTAAAATGAGTAACACTTCCTGCTTATAACAGCCAAAGAAGCGTACTCAGCATCAATTACATGGCTTTGACAAAAAATTTGCCAGATACAGATCCTTCAAAGGAATGGCGCTCAAAATTTATTGTTGCAGAGACAGAAAGTAGACAATGGTGGCCTCGAGCCCTGTGCCACCATCTGGAAGTCCTCACGCTAAAAAATCAGGTACATGACTGTTCAACAACTCGCCCATGCCCCTGCTACAGTTGCCATTGATGGCTCAACCACCCACGGCCGCTTGAAAACCGTCGCAGTACTTAAAAAGAATTTCCCGCCAAAACATGCTTCACTGAAGTTTCAAATGTGCAGGGAGAATAGTCCCACATTGGTGCCACGGAGACTTCCTCAATACTTTAAAAACATGGTCGCGAGTATAACAAATGTCGAGCGCTTTTGCCGTGCTCGACGCATAAGCCTTTGTCCAAAGCCTATCGCCAAAACCCAAGCCATCGGCACACCCCAGAATTCTCCTTCCGATCTCAACGGTCTCGCCGACCGCTACCTTCGCTTCCCCATCGGCCAGAGATGCATCATTGGGCCAACCATCCAAACCTTCACCGATCTCATCAGTTACACCGATGAAGCCACCGCAATCCCCTGTCGGCCAAGCAAAAGATCGCTCTGCTGATAGACCACACTCTCACCGATGCACCAACGAATTATACTCTGCTCCTTCATCGGCGAGACCTCCCACTGTCGGCCCACCACAATCCATCCTCGCCGACAACACAAGTCACGCCGAAGACTATACACAACACTTCCCTTCATCGGCCAGAGATTAGTCTATCGGCCAACCATTTCACCGTTCACCCGACAATACAACCCATGTCGATAGACCCTGGCTCTTCCCCTTCTGTCGGTGTAACACACACCATTGGAGTATCCAAAAAGCTTCCTGCCGATCTCAAAGGTCACGCCGACGACATCTTCGCCAACCACACACTGCTCCTCCATCGGCCAAACTCCTTACATCGGCAGGCCACAAATTTGCTTCACCGACAGCCAAACACACGCCGATGGACATCCATCGGCCAGACCAAAACAATCAAAGCACTCAAGAAATCTTTCGCCGATGAGGCTGATCACTCCGATAAGACCAAAAATGTAAAGCGCTGAACTGTTGAACCATTGAACCACGAACTGGTTCAACCCGATGGTTCAACCGAGAAGTTCAATGCCGAACGGAGCACCTCAAAAAGAACATTTGCCGAACATAAACACAAAGCCTTGAACCGTTGAACCCCGAACCAAAAGGGTTCAACACTAGGGTTCAACGCGATGGTTCAAAACGATGGTTCAAGCAAAATCTGAGTACCCAAAAAGAAGTTTCGCCGATAGAAAAAATCATAGTGATGAACAAGGAAACTTAGGGCCCAAAAAGAAAAAAACTCTCCAACATCCTGCGCTAAGATCCAAACCAAAATTAGTGCTAACAGAACCTTTCCTATGTATGTTTCTATTTCGTATATAATATAAAGGATGCTACCCCCTAAGTAGCACTTATAAAAAAAAAAAATTATTTACAAATGGTTGTTTTGGATAGGTGTGACTAATACCCCTTCAGGTTTTTTGCCACCCCTTCTCCTATATTTAAGAAGATTCTCTCTCGTTGAGAGGTATGTGTTTTTAGAGATTTATAGTGAATTCTATCACTATACACATGAGGTATTATTGGCCATGTGGAAATGAGGAGAAGTGTATCCCTAGGCCTTGTCTATAATTTTGCAGACAAGTTTGTAAGTGTTTTATAATAAAATGATGCTTTATGGGGTTTTTTACCCAAAAGGATTTTCCCCATGTATATGTTGTGTAATGTGTTAAATCTATGCTTCTATAATTCTCATTTTATTTATTTTATATTTTATTTGTAATGATTAGTATCCTAAGATCTTAATTTCTAATAAATTCTACACAACAATCAATAGAGAAACAATACATAACACAAGGTATACCATGGGAAAACCCAGCCTCTAAAGCACACAATATATTAATATAAATAGAAGATTACAATACAATGCAACATATCCATGCTCTCAACAAGAGATACATGATATCTTCAACACTGGCTTCTAGAGTCAATTTGACAAGATAACCATGCTCTAAATACCATGTACAAACTCCATCCCTACCATCTAATATATATGCTAAGGACAATCTAGGAGACCACCAATGATTTTCAATACCATGGGCCAAAACAAAGGACTCAAATTGGGCACCTAAATTTAGTCCAAATTCCAACTCCCTCCTCATGAACTCTCGATAATAGTATGCAACTCCCAAGTTAAGGAGTCCACCCACCAAACTTGGGCACTCCAATATGGTCCATTCAAACCTCTTATAAGACGTTCTTATAAATGTTATTATTAGTCAATCAAAGATGCTCCATATACTCCACTATGTAACCTACTTACAATGTTCTTAAATGGTCTTACACGTGTCATGTAAGATGTGTAAAGATGCTCTTACACATCTTACACACATTGTTTGACAAACATGCCAAGTGGCATAATGTGTCTTTCAAAGAATCTAGAGATTCCTCCCAAGTGGGGTGCCCTTTTCCATGTAGCCTCATATTTATAGAAAATTACAAATATTAAATAAATATAATGTTACTTGGATTTGCAAGGTGTATAACAACTAATCCTAGCACCGAATGCCTATCTTTTTCTTAGCCTTGAATAAACTACCATATGATGTCTCTCCTTGTTCTTTATTTGGTTCTCTTAGACTCTTTTTCCTCTTCTTGCTCTCATGCAATACCTAGTTTTCAGTTAAGGCAACCATGATACTTTCTAACCTATCTATCTTTCCTATTGAGTGGGAAATACAAGCAACACCATTTTCCATCCTCCTAAATTGTGCATCATCCTCATCCACTTCTCTATCCATATCTAATGTCATTGATCTCATTTCCCCATCCCACTCTCTCATATTAATCATGGGCTCTATACACTCAAAATCATGACTCGGTGGCCTGGGGTGGTTGAGTCAGCTTTGGTGTGCATACGGATCCTCTCTCCTTGCCACGGGGTGAACCTTCACGTCACTCTTGCTCTCGTGGAAGTAGCCAGTCAAGAGGAGGTGAGACACGGGGGTGGTCTAGCTTGTTGGAGAGCTAGACTTCACGGAGAGGGGTTGACCAGTCCTGGGGCCTGTGTTGTGCATTTATTTGAATGCGGTGTTATGTGACCGTTGTTGTAAAGATAACTATATGACCTGAAGGGTCACTAGTCACTATTCTCCTGTTTGGGTTTCTGATGTTCCAATGTTGTGTGGGTTGACTATTGTTCTCGTTAATGCTTTGTTCAAGTTGGCATTGTCATTCGTATTATTAGATGATTGCTTGTATTTGAAGTTCTTTGAATCTTTCCTATTTTTGTTGAATGACTAATTGATCTTGTTGTTGTCTAGGGTGAATCTACTCTATCTCATCGAGGATTGCCTTCACCCACTCACCTCTATGTACAGGGAACATTTGTGAGCCTAAACAAGAGAGATGGTTTAAGATAACCTTGACTTGACCTAGGGTTTTGACTTAGGGTTTGTGGGACCTAAGGTTTTGACTTTGTTTGACTTGTGATGAAACCAAGGGTTTTGAATAACATTGACTAAACTTGACCTTGTGTTGGGACCAAGGTTTTGTAATCCTTCTACGTTGCTAATGTTTTTGTTCTTTTCTGTTTTTATATGCATGCAAGCCTATATGAGTGCAAAACATTTTTTTGTGCTATTTTATGTTTTTGGAAATCAAAGTGCTTTTTCTTAATCTAGGAATTAGAAAATGTATGCAAACTAGTATGAGATTACCTAATGCAATGTATTCTATGTTTTTGGTGTTTTCTGAATAGGTGGATCAATTTAGTCTAAGAAACAAAATTTGCTTTTAATCTATGAACTTTTGGAAAGGGAAACTAATTTAACAATGCAAATCTACTTAGCCTGTCAAGGAAAAAGTAACATGTATTTACTTATCCCAAGAGCAAAGTTTTGATTATCTAATTACTATGAAATGAAAAAAAAGCATCAAGGAACCTGGAGATGTGTGATCCTCCACTACCCTCAGATATCCTTGAATTGACAACCTCTAATCCTCTTGTAGCAATGGGGTGATCCTCTTGGTAACAATAAGAAAAGAGAAGCAAAAGAAGCTTTGAAGCTTTGAAATGAGCTCAATGAGAGCTTGATGAGCACTGTGGCTTGTGATGTGAGTAGCGTATGGACGTAAAACAAGATTTTGGTAAAGCTAAATGAGATAACAAATGAAAGCAAAAGGCTTTAATGTCCTGTATGAGCATGATAATGCTTGATTTGGAGAGCAATAACCTGCGAGAATTGTGTGCACAAATGGAATTGCGTCCCTTTGTGCTTGAGGGAGGGGGTATTTATAGGTTAGAAGAAGGGATGAGAGGTGAAGAAGAAGAAGAGTTAACTCAATTTGATTGGAGAGTTAACTTGGAAGACACAAGAGTGATCTGGGCTAAAATTGGAGTGATCTACCCAATTATAACTTATCACTCAAGAAGAAGTGAAGAAATAGGAATGCATGAACTGATAACTAAAGATGAAAAAGAGATAAATATGCATGTTTGGCTGCATGAAATGGTTAGCTCTATGATGATAATTTGGAGAACAGCAGTAAAAACCTATTAAGCTTCCACAATACTCTAAATTTCTACTCAAACCAAAATCACCAATGAAACTAAGAAAAATACAAAATTTGAAACAAAACATGAATTATACCTTCAAAACTTAGATTTCTCCTTCATGTCCCATTGTGTCCTATCTTCTTGAGATCTTGATTTTGCTGATTGTAATTATGCTCTCAAAATTCATTTCTTTGTTTCAAGATGACTGTCACATCTCATTTTATGGACTATATTATTATTCTAGATTTGTGAACATTTACTATGACTGCTTTTACTTTGAGTAAATTCCACATGTGAAGGTAATCATCATGATGTTATATTTGTGTGAGCTGGAAAGTTGATTTAATATTAAATATTATCAATGTGATTATGGAAGTACATAATGTTTTGGTTCGGCTATGATTTTGGGGAAACTAGCCTATTAATGTGGAGTTTAGTGCGACTAAATGCAGGTACTCGTCGAAGATGAGAACATGGTTGAGGTAGAGATGTTCTAGCCACTTGGCAAGAACTATTTGGGATGGATAACCCTGCAGCACTCACACTCACATAGTCTCATGACATATTGCATTTTCTGAATGATCTTTTTATGCATTATTAATTAGTTGATAAATGTGATTAATGATTTGGGAGTAGATAAACATGTGTTTTAATTGCTACAATAAGTCAATTTCGAATGCATGATTTAGTCATAAATATTAATGTTCTTTCAATTTATATTTAAAATAGTGTATTTTATATTTAAATTGGTGTATTTTATATTATTTAATAATAAATAATAAGTGTTTTCCTATTTATAGAAATATTATTGTTTGAAAAACAATATCTAATTTAGACTTAAAACAATTATGTTTAATTACTATATATATATATATATTATTGCAATTACTTCTTGAGTTTATTTAAGTAATTGTGTTTTATTAAAAATAGATAAACTATATTTATAATATTAATATTATATTTAGAATCTAATTAAAACAATTAACAAAATTTATTGTCATGCAAATGACAGAAATATATATAGTTATTGTCATGTAAAGTGATAGAAATATAATTAAGATATTTTATTCTATTTTAAAAAGAAATTTGAGAGCCTTTTTAAAAGAAAATCACATGCAAAACTAAAGTAACCATCAGTTATCAAAAATTAATCTAAAATGTAAAAGGGGATGCTAGGATTAAGAGAGTTGGAGAATAAAATGAGGAAGGACAGAAAAAAGATACCGGCGATTATTTATTTTCTGAGAAAAAGAACGACAGGAGAAGATTTTTAATTGGGGACGATAGGAAGCAGCGATGGGCAATGATTGGAAAGGCAGAAGTGGTGAGCAATAAAGGTAGAATCAACCTTCTTCTTCAGCACAGAGGCCAGGTGTTGTCCTTGTTTAATTTGCAATGAATTATGGTGGTTTATGACTATTAGAATCATAGCAAAACTGGTCTATGTTACACCTATGGGTGGCCAATCTTTTTATGTTTCCTTGTTTGTGATTACAAACACATGACATCAACTATCTTATTCCTTGCAACCAGAATTGAATTGACCTTCTGTTGTGGGCATTTGGCCTCTTTATTTTGCTCGACCTGTTATTCCTTAGCCTGTAGAATAGTTATCTTTCACCGCTGAATATTTACTCAGGCTTGCGTTTGCCAAAGTCCACCGTCACCAACCTCCTTATCTACTCGATTTTAACCTTGTCGTCACTTAGAAGTTGGGTGGCTTGTTGTTCTTATTCACTGTCTCTGCTTTTCTTTGTTTTCTTGATATTATACTAAGTGAATCGATCCCTTTCTTGATCTTGAAGCATCCATTTGAAACCATAGTTAAACAAGTTATCCGAGATGCTAATAATTTATTCTCTGGCAGTCTTTAATTCTTTCTTTCTCTGGAAATGCTGTTAGAAGTCAATCTTTTGCTAGAAGTCGGCCACTTCTTCTTGATCAAACTATGTGAACTTAACTCTTAATTTTAGGCGATAATATTAGGTTCATGTTGCAGCCTTGTATTATTGGATCAGAGGTCCCTATTGTAGCTGTATTTTATCTATTTTATTGTTGTTTAAAGACCTATTTAAGTTACTATCACTAGTTCGACAGTAACCTGTTGTGAATTTCTGTTGCTTTATTTTAACTTCCTGTCACAGTTGTGACAGTAAGGTTGTTGAATGATTTAGAAAACTGATCACATTATGAATATTGAATGAAATAGTTCCTATCACAGTTGTGAAAGTAAGGATGTTGAATGACTTAGAAAACTTATCACGTTATGAATTTTTGAACGAAATATGGACTAGAAAATTAAATCGATTTAATAGCTTTATAGATGCAATTTGTGTGATTAAATGATGAATTCTTGCTTGAAAAGTGTGTTTTTGTGATTGATGCTTAGGAAAGGGAATTAGAGATGGTCTATAGGTGAATATGGGTTGTTATTTATATTGGAAAAGAAAGTAGATTTTTAGTTATGAGTGTTTTGGGTTACTTTTGGGCTAGGATGTCGAATGTGGATTATCAGAGATGGCTTTTCCTCTTTTCAGGAATTGAACCTGTAACTATTTTTCTAATGTTTAGGCCTAAGCAAGCAGTCATTGAAAAAGATGAATATTTGTCTAGCAAACTTTATTTATATATATCTCTGCTACATCCTGTTGTGAGATAATCTACATTTCATTATTTAGAATTACACATTAGACTTCAGGTTGCATCAGGTGTTTCCTTCTACCAGTTGTTTCTAGGAAGCTAGACATTTCATGTAGGGCTGGGTTTCCTTCGTGTTATGAAGGGATCTGGGGAAGTATAATTGATTCATGGTTGGGTAAAAAAGTGCCTGAGCCATGTTCCCATCTCTCGGCTCACAGGAGAACCATTTGGGTTCGTGGCGACTGGAGAGTTGTTTGATTTATTATTTATACTTGTACATATTTATTGTAACTTGTAATTGGATGAATTATGGCATGAAAGCCAATGGACTTTCTATATTATTTTATAGTGTTATCACCTAGAGTGAGCACATGATTTTGTAATATTTATTGACTTTTATTGAATCATATTTATGAGATTTATCTTTTACTTGAGATGATGTAATTAAGTAGATTATTTACTTCATGTAACTTTTGTGATGGTTTGAGTACTTTACATTTGGTATCAGATCTCTAGGTTGAACACTGGGGCCTATTTGGGACTATTATGCTAAGTTGCGAACTTGATACAGATTATTCATCATGAATACTAGAAACACTGATCGTAGTGGAGGATCAGGAAGTGGTCAAAATAGAAGGAACCGTGGAGGTGCAAGTAATGGTCAAAATGCAAGGAATCGTGGAGATGCTAATAATGATCAAGATGGAAGATTGGATTGTATTCTTTCTCTCTTGACCCAACAGGATATGAGAATGAATGGTCTTGAGCAGAAGATCAGAGGGAATCATAGAGAGTAGAATCAGAATGAACACCCAGGAGGTGCAAATGCTAATGAAAACCCAAGGGCTGAGGCATAGAATGAGAACTCGAGGATAGAAGTCCAGGTTCTTGAGGTTGGAGATAATGCTAACAATCAAGTAAGAATTGCAGAGGAGTTGGGAAAAGACCTCAAGAAGGTCTCACCGCCTAAATTTGATGGAAAGACAATTGGAGATGGAGCTAAGGCGTGGATCATAGAAATGGAGAAATACTTTGAGCTCTAAAATTTTTCTGATCACACAAAGGCAATGTGGGGATCATACCAATTGATTGGTGAAGAAACCACATGGTGGGACAATGAGAAGACAGATAAGAAACTATTACTTGGTGAAATAACTTGGATACCACAGCTCTTCTTTGACAAAAAGATGACGGAGTTTCAGAATTTGGTTCAAGGAGGAATGTCTGTAACTAGTTATTGGGAAAGGTTCTCGCATCTACTTAAGTATGTTCCACAGTACCAAATGGACGAGAGATTCTAAATCAAGAAGTTTGTATTAGGCTTAAGGCCCCAGATTGGAGCAGAGGTAGACATTCATAGTCCACTCACTATGGATGCAGTTTTTGAGAAAGCAATTAAACAAGAGCAAAAGTTGCAACAAGCAGCCAGTTACCATAAGCAGACAGATGTAAAGTTTTCCAATAAGAGACCTCAGAATAACCAACAAAATTATAATCAGAATAACAATCAAGGTAATGGCAATCGACAAATCAGGAATTTGAAGAGAGGTAATAGCTCTCAGGATGGAAATGGTGGAAACTAGCATGGAGGAAACAAAAGAGGTGGCTATAACAACCAAAACAACAACCAGAGGGAAAGGACTAAAGGACCAAAAGCACCTAAGGGTGGATGTTATGTTTCTAGAGGAGAGCATTATGCTAATTCATGTCCCCAGAGATCAGCGGGAAGAGGAAACAGAAATCAACAAGGAGCACCACAACATCAGCTACATGCCACAGTGGACAATCGGCAAGCTAACTTTCAGGCAACACCTATATAGTTTCAAGGTAAGCTCTATGGACTACCTGTTTCTATTTTTATTGATACTAGTGCCACATAATGTTTTGTAGATCCTAGAGTAGTATCTAAGTTATCTATTAGACCTGGGCATATGGAAAACTCTTGGATGGTACAATACGGCAATAGAGCAGAAAAGAGAGTAGACTCATGTCTAGAATGCAGTGATTTAGAGCTTTTGATTTTTTAGATGCAAGTTAATTTGTATGTAGCACCTTTAGGGTCTTATGATGTAATTCTAGGAATCAACTGGTTAGCTGAACATAAGTCTCTAGTAAACTGTGAAGACAAAGTTGTTAGATGTTTGGATGACCTAAGAAATCAGGTGGAAATTAATGGATCTAAGAGACCTTTAGAACTTAGACAAATCTCAGCTATGCAATTGAAGAAAACCAAGAGGAAAGGGTGTGCCATTTATGTTATCCAAGTAAAGGACCTTGACAATGAAGAACCAACATTCAATGACTACCCAATCCTTAGAGATTTCTGAGATGTATTCCCTATAGAGTTAACAGAGCTACCACCAAATAGAGAATTTGATTTCTCAATTGATTTGCTACTAGGGACTGGACCTCAATCTAAGGCACTCTACAGGATGACTACTAAAAAAATGTATGAGCTTAAAGCACAATTGCAAGAGTTGCTAAATCAAGGTTTCATTAGACCTAGTGTGTCGCCATGGGGTGCACCAGTTATCTTTGTAAAGATGGGACTTTGAGGTTATGCATTGATTATAGGATGCTTAAAAAAACTACTATAAAAAATAAGCACCCACTCCCAAGAACAGATGAGCTCTTCGATCAGATGAAGGGAGCTACAGTGTTCTTGAAGATAGACCTTAGATCCGGCTATCACCAATTGCAGATTAAGGATGAGGACATCTCTAAAACAACTTTTAGAACTTGATATGGTCACTATGAGTTCACAGTGGTACCATTTGGGCTGACTAATGCGCCAGCAGCCTTCATGAATTTTATGAATAGCATATTCAGTGATTGCTTAGATGATTTTGTATTGATCTTCCTTGATGACATTTTGATATACTCTAAATCAGTGGAAGAACATGAAAGGCATTTGAGGATAGTCTTACAGCGCTTGAGAGAGTGGAAGTTTTATGGTAAGCTATCTAAGAGTACATTATTTCAAGATAAAGTGCACTATCTTTGTCATGTGATCTCGGCAGAAGGGATTGCAGTTGATCCTGAGAAGATTAAAGCGATAACGGAATGGCCTACACCTTAGAGTGTGACAGAAGTCAGAAGTTTTATGGGACTTGTAGGTTATTATAGAAAGTTTGTGGAAGGTTTCTCAACTATAGCAACATAGCTTACCTCGCTACAAAAGAAGGGTAAGAAGTTTGAGTGGATAGAAATGTGTGAGCATGCTTTCCAAGTGCTAAAGGAAAAGCTCACGACTGCTCCTATCTTGACCATGCCAGATCCTAATGGTCACTTTACAGTTATAATTGATGCTTCAGGAGGAGTAGGAGTGTTGATGCAGAATGAGCAAGTGGTTACATATGAGTCAAGAAAGTTAAAGCAATATGAGTTAATCTATGCACCGCATGATCTTGAGTTAGCCGCCATAGTTCATGCACTTCAAATGTGGAGGCATTATCTTCTAGGTAAGCCCTTTGAGTTGAAGACAGATAATTTAGGGCTCAAGTATATATTTACTCAATCTAACCTTAATGCATGACATAGAAGATGGTTAGAATTCCTTAGTGAGTATGACTTTGGAATTGAGTATATAAAATGAAAGGAGAATAGAGTGGCAGATGCTCTTAGTAGAAGAAGACATCTGGCTACCATGGTTACAACAAGATCCAATTTGAAGCAAAGAGTAATTCAGAATCTTTAAGGGGATAAGCATTATGAAAGAGTGAAGCAAGCTTTGGAAGTAGACCACTTGAGCACAAGTTTGATGGTTATGTGATTGAGTCAGATGGACTTTTGAGATATCAGGGAAGGATGTATATTCCTAACTCAGGAGAGTTAAGTAAGTTAGTGCTTGAGGAGATCCACAATGCGCCATATTCAGGGCACCCTGGAGTGACCAAGATGGTCGAAGGTTTGAGACCCTTATACATTTGGCCTAGACTTAAGAGGGATGTGACATAATTTGTGGCTCGATGTTTGGAGTGCCAACAAGTCAACGCTGAGCACGTGCATCCAGCAGGATTGTTGTACCCGCATAGTGTTCCTGAGCATAAGTGGCAAGTAATAAGTATGGATTTTATTCAGGGGTTGCCCACGTCTAAGAATCAACATGATGTCATCTTAGTGGTTGTAGACAAGTTGACAAAGGTAGCACATTTTATTTTAGGGAATCTTTCATATGGTTCTTTGGTATTATCTAAGAAGTTTGTTTAAGAGATTTTTTGATTGCATGGAGTACCTAAGATGATCATTTTAGATCGAGATACTCGCATGACATCCAGATTTTGGACAACTCTTAATGTAGCTTTGGGCACAAAGTTGAATTTCAGTTCGGCATATCATCCTCAAATGGATGGTCAAACGGAAAGAGTCAATCAGGTTGTAGAAGACCTTTTCAGAATGTATTGTATGGATCAACAGTGTAAATGGGAGGAGTATCTTCCATTGGTAGAGTTTGTATACAACAATTCATACCATGCATCTTTGGGAATGGCATTGTTTAAAGCTCTTTATGGATGTAGGTGTTGAAAACCTATCAGTTGGGATAAGGAGGAGGACAGAATAGTGATTGGTCCTGATATGTTAAGGGAAATGGATAATCAGATGAGATTGATCAAAGAGAAATTGAAGCAAGCTTCAGATCATCAAAAGAGTTATGCAAATAGAAATAGGACGCCTAGATAGTTCTTAGTTGGTGACAAAGTCTTCCTAAGGGTCAAACCTTAGAAGAGTTCAGTTTCATTTGGCAAAGCATCCAAACTTGCTCCTCATTTTGTAGGACCGTTCGATGTTCTGGAAGTGATCAATCCTATAGCTTATAGATTTGCTCTACCGCCTGCACTTGCCAGAATCCATAATGTATTTCATGTGTCCTTACTTAAGCTTTATCATCTTGATGCTTCACACATTCTTGATTGGCGTGCCTTACAGGTTCAGGATCCAGGAGTGGTGCTAGTGGAGCCCACTCGAATTTTGGAGTGGCGCAACATTAAGTTGCGTAGCAGGGATGTGGTACAATATAAGGTCCAATGGGACCAATATTCAGAGGATAGTGCCACATGGGATGATGCAGAGGAGATTGAAAGATCTTTTCCTCATTTGAGGATATAGCATAGATTTTTTATTCATGCATGGATTATGATATTTTGAGTTATTGTTATTGTTTTATGATACTTTGGATACATTGTTGGTGGTAGATTGATACATTATTAGTTTTAGTGTGTGTAATAGGACATCAGGACAATGTCTCTTCCTAGTGGGGAAGGATGTCACATCTCGTTTTATGGACTATATTATTATTCTAGATTTGTGAACATTTACTATGACTGCTTTTACTTTGAGTAAATTCCACGTGTGTGAAGGTAATCATCATGATGTTATATTTATGTGAATTGGAAAGTTGATTTAATATTAAATATTATCGATGTGATTATGGAAGTACATAATGTTTTGCTTCAGCTATGATTTTGGGGAAACTAACCTATTGACATGGAGTTGAGTGCAATTGAATGCAGGTACTCGTCAAAGATGAGAACATGGTTGAGGTAGAGATGTTCTAGCCACTTGGCAAGAACTGTTTGGGATGGATAACCCTGATGCACTCACACACTCACATAGTCTCATGGCATATTGCATTTTTTGAATGATCTTTTTATGCATTATTAATTAGTCAATAAATGTGATTGATGATTTGGGAGTAGATAAATATGTGTTTTAATTGCTACAATAAGTCCATTTCGAATGCATGATTTAGTCATAAATATTAATGTTCTTTCGATTTATATTTAAAATGGTGTATTTTATATTATTTAATAATAAATAATAATAAGTGTTTTCCTATTTATATAAATATTATTGTTTGAAAAACAATATCTAATTTAGACTTAAAACAATTATGTTTAATTACTATATATATATATATATATTATTGCAATTACTTCTATAATATTAATATTATATTTAGAATCTAATTAAAACAATTAAAAGAATTTACTGTCATGCAAATGACAGAAATATATATAGTTACTGTCATGCAAAGTGAAAGAAATATAATTAAGATATTTTATTCTATTTTAAAAAGAAATTTGAGAGCTTTTTTAAAAGAAAATCACATGCAAAACTAAAGTAACAATCAATTATCAAAAATCAGTCTGAAACCTAAAAGGGGACGCCAAGATTAAGAGAGCTAGAAAATAAAATGAGGAAGGACAGAAAAAAAGATACCGGTGATTATTTATTTTTTGAGAAAAAGAACGACAGGAGAAGATTTTTAATTGGGGGTGACAAGAAGCAGCGAAGGGCAGCGATTGGAAAGGTACAAGTGGTGAGCAACAAAGGCAAAATTGACCACCTTCTTCAGCACATAAGCTGGGTATTATCCTTGTTTAATTTGTAATGAATTATGGTGGTTTATGACTATTATAACCGTAGCAAATCTAGTATGCGTTACACCTATGGGTGGCTAGTCTTTTTATGTTTCCTTGTTTGCAACTAAAAACACCTGCTGTCAGCTATCTTATTCCCTGCAACCAAAATTTATCAAGCTTTTATTGTGGGTGTTTGGCCTCCTTATTTTGCTCGACCTGCTATTCCTTAGCCTATAGAACAACTATCTTTCACCGATGAATATTTAACCAGGCCTGCATTTACCAAAGTCCACCATCACCAACCTCCTTATCTGCTCGATTTTAACCTTGTCGTCACTTAGAAGTTGGGCGGCCTGTTGTTCTTATTTGTTGTCTCTACCTTTCTTTGTTTTCTTGATATTATACTAAGTGAATCGATCCCTTTCTTGATCTTGAAGCATCTATTTGAAACCATAGTTAAACAAGTTATCTGGGATGCTAGAAATTTATTCCCTAGCAGTCTTTAATTCTTTCTTTCTCTGGAAATATTCTTAGAAGTCAATCTTGTGCTAGAAGTCAACCTCTTCTTCTTGATCGAACTATGTGAAATTAACTCTTAATTTTAGGCAACAGTATTAGGTTCCTGTTGCAGCCTTGTATTATTGGATTAGAGGTCCCTACTATAGTTGTATTTTATCTATTTTATTTTTGTTTAAAGACCTATTTAAGTTAATGTCGCTAGTTCAACAATAACTTGTTGTGAATTTCTGTTGCTTTTATTTTAACTTCCTGTCACAATTGTGATAGTAAGGTTGTTGAATGATTTAGAAAACTAATCACATTATGAATATTGAATGAAATAGTTCCTGTCATAGTGGTGATGGTACAAGGATGTTGAATGACTTAGAAAACTTATCACATTATGAATTTTTGAATGAAATATGGACTAGGAATTTAAATCAATTTAATAGTTTTATACATGCAATTTTTGTGATTAAATGATGAATTCTTGCTTGAAAAGTGTGTTTTTATGATTGATGCTTAGGAAAAGGGAATTAGAGATGGTCTATAGGTGAATATGGGTTGTTATTTATATTGGAAAAGAAAGTAGATTTTTAGCTATGAGTGTTTTGGGTTACTTTTGGGCTAGGATGCCGAATGTGGATTATTAGATATGGCTTTTCCTCTTTTCGAGAATTGAACCTGTAACTATTTTTCTAATGTTTAGGCCTAAGCAAGCAGTCATTGAGAAGATGAATATTTGTCTAGCAAGTTATTTTATTTATATATATCTCTGCCACATCCTATTGTGAGACAATCTGCATTTCATTATTTAGAATTGCACATTAGACTTCAGGTTGCATCAGGTGTTTCCTCCTGCCAGTTGTTTCCAGGTAGCTAGACATTTCATGCAGGGCTGGGTTTCCTTCATGTTATGAAGGGATCCGAGGAAGTGTAATTGCTTCATGGTTGGGTGGAAAAGTGTCTGAGCCATGTTCCTGTCTCTCGGCTCGTAGGAGAACCATTTGGGTTTGTGGCGACTGGAGAGTTGTTTGATTTATTATTTATACTTGTTGTACATATTTATTGTAACTTGTAATTGGATGAATTATGGCATGAAAGCCAATGGACTTTGTATATTATTTTATAGTGCTATCACCTAGAGTGAGCACGTGATTTTGTAAAATTTATTGACTTTTATTGAATCCTATTTATGAGATTTATCTTTTACTTGAGATGATGTAATTAAGTGGATTATTTACTTCATTTAACTTTTGTGATGGTTTGAGTACTTTACAATGACTCTAAGATGAATGGACTTGTGGTGGATTTTATGCAAAGTGAATGATTCTACAATGCTAAACTATGATAATGATTGGATGAAGCTAATGTTATTAATCTAAGATACTATGAAGCTACTACAATGCAACAATGGACATTGCTAATGCTAATGATATGCAAATGAAAGCCAAAGGCACACTTTTGATATTTGATATGATTTTAGTAGCATGAAAGTATGATCTCTCTTGTGTTCTTCCAAAATGAGGATGAGAGGCTTCCTTTTATAAGCAAAGGATGGCTTAGATCCAACTGGCAAAAGATCAATGGTTTAGGAATTGGTCTTATGACATGGAGGGTCAAGATCAAATTGGTTGGATGAGGGGAGATATAGAAGGAGGATGTTCCTACTACATTGACAAGATGGAGAGATATGTGGGACAAGGAGCCACATGGCAAGATGCTCACAAAGACCATGAGAGAAAGATGGAAGAAGGAGTCTATGTTTGTTGGGATGTTGGAAGGAATATAGGACTCATGAGACAAGTGTCTCATATTCAACTTTGACCATGATGATGTGGAGAAACCAACTTCTGCAAAGTAGGAATGGTTGAGAGGAAATAGGACATGTGTTGAGGATAAATGTTTAATTAAATATTATTAATATTTAATTTATGATACAACATGGAGGTGAGGTGTCAAATGATGTGTAGGGTGATGTAGATGAATGATGTGGATTTTAGGAATATGACTTTGTCTTAAAAGAATAATTAAATAATTAGGATTATTTAATTAGAGATGACTTTAGAGGAATTAAGATATTTAATTAAATAAATTAAATTTTATTTAATTATTGGAAGAATAGGATAAATGTGAATCAAATAAATAAATTACTATATTTATTTATTGATAGCGGAAATAAGAATAAAATAAAAATTAAATATTTATTTAATTTATCTCGAGCCATTTTTAGGTGTATATATTTTGCCCCTCTTTGAGACAATGTGTTTTATCGCATTGTTTCAAAGAATAAAAATTTTAGGAGTATGATACATGCCCCAGTTTGCCCCTGATACAGGTTTGGTGTTGGTAGTGTGCCCCCTCAGAAGATCAATCAAGATAAAAATTGTGGAAAAATAATGGATGATCTCACGATGAAGAAGAATGAATGACAGGATCATTGTGTGAAAAATATAGGTGATGGAAAATGAGAAATGGATGAATAGAAAAGCATGCACATGTCAGCAATAGCCAAGGTCAAACATCTCCAATTAGGGTTGATTAGGCTAATAATAGTGATGAGGGGACCCATTCTAAGTCATTTGTACACTTGGCATTAGAAGAGTGATTATAGAGAGCCTCAAAGCATAGCAGAGCAGAGCAGTCCTAGTGAAAATGTAGATTCCAGTAGCTAGTCACAGGTTCGAGCGGATCCATCGATTCGATTGCCCAGAGGAGTATGGTCCCTAGTATGTATATAGTCATTTTGATGTCAAGTGCATTTATTAGGGTCAAAATCTAGGGTCAAAGTGAACGGTTTCATATGCGCATGTTGAATGTTCCTCTGCATATGTGCAATATAACTATGCATATGCCCTGAATTTGCGCATATGAACCCCAAAATTGTGCATATGTCCTCTGTTTCGGCGCATATACCCTAAAATGGCGCATATGTTGTAAAGTTGTGCATTTGGCTCCTAAAGTTGCGCATATGATTAGTATTACGCATATGAGTGTTATTTCTATGCATATGTGCTAAAGTTGCACATGTGATTACTAAAGCTACGCATATGATTAAGATAAGTCAATTACTTAGCGGTTTGATTGAGTTGGCATCGTGGTCCATGTTGGCCAACTAATAGGTGCTCTTTGAGATTGATAGAATCTCAGAAGAGATGATAGGATATGTTTGATAGGATAGCTAAGTAACTAATTTAATAGATTTGATATACATGCAACTTAGTTGATTGTTGATTAATGTGCTTGTATTATTGTTTGCAGGAGGTGTTAGATGTTATGATGTCTCAAGAGAGATTTCCACCCACACAATTGTTATGGCCATACTTGACAAAGATTGATCATTGTGTGCTTGGATTAACAGGATTATGGTATGTCACATTTATGCCTAAGATTCAGGCAAATCTAGGCATGTTGACTGCTTTGGCAGAGAGATGGCACAGTGAACATTGTACTTTTCACTTGTCCAATAGAGAGATGACTGTGACCTTAAAGGATGTGTATAGGATTCTAAGGATTCCTATTTATGGTGAGATGGTGACCTATAAGCAGCATGTCGGAGATGGTTTAAATGCTTGTCATAGAGTATTTGATGATGATGATCTGGATGGGGTGGAGATCAGTTGGACAAATATGGTTGATTATTATGAGCCATTGTCGTTTATATTGGTAGGATTGATTGGAGGTGTGATTTTCCTAGATAGGAGATCACATGGGTTAGTGGTTGGATGGGACAGACCTTAGAGCGGATGGTGACCAAGGGGACACGATTTTCTTGGGGTGTCTGCTTACTAGCTTGCATGTATCATGACTTGCATCAATTTGTATATGGTAGGACTTCTAGTCTATTTGTTGGTGTTTCATTGTTACAGATATGGTTATGGGGACACATAGCAGTGACACATCCGATATGCATGGGAGTTAGAGGTGAGGGACGACCATATGCCTATGCTTATCAGGGTACGATTTCCTAACCCAAGCTGGGAAAGATGGAATATTGGAGACATGCATTAGATAATGTGGATGTAGTTGATTGGTGCCCTTATCTAGATTGTGAGCCATGGGAGGATGATGCAATAGAGTTACCTTTTTGCTTTCAGACGAGATGGTTGATTGGGAGGACTCCCTACATTATAGACTGATAGATTGTTACTCGTGTGTTTTGACAGTTTGGCAGGACTCAGGGGATGCCCAGGGTACTACTATATTTGCTCAGACGCACAAGGAGAGTTCTCAATGGGGTGTGGTGGCTTCTTTTTAGTAGGCACGGGTAGACTTTCTGAGCATCCCATATTAGGTATGAGATTCGAGGAGTCATATTGTTGATGCTGGGATGACAGAGGATTATGCAACATACTTTGCAACACATCCATTACCGAGATATTTAGGACTTGGAGAGGTAGCTCCAAGATTAGATGAGGAGGAGGATGAGGAGAAGGGTCCAGCGAGGAGGAGGAGACGACGAGATGGCAGAGGTGGGAGAGGTGGAGATGGTGAGGATGGAGGAGGCGGAGGGGATGGAGAGGATAATAGAGATGGAGGTAGGCATAGGAGAGTCCAAAGGAGAGTTGAGAGGCCTCCATAGGTACAACCTCACCACAGGTTCAGCCACAGGTGTAGGCTCAGGCACAGGTTCAGGTTCAGGGTGCTGGAGAGGTAGAAGCATTACAATCCTAGGTGGCTCAGCTGCAAGAATAGGTTGCTCATATGCAGGGGCAGGTTGTGCAGTTGCAAGGGGAGGTGAGGGGAGTGACAGTAGAGTAGAATACTGTTATTCAAAGATATACTAGAGCAGAGGCTCTAGTACAACAGGTTCAACAGACTACAGCCGAGGGTCCTAGTGGGTAGATGATTGTAGAGATGGTTCGTGTAGGGACAAAGATCTTTTACTGGAGATCTCTATATGAGCAGGAGGTGCCCCCTGAGCGGAGAACTGGTAGCTTCACTCAAAGTTAATACAACAGATCTAGGTGGGTACAAACTGAGAGTGGAGGACTTATGGGACCTCCACCTCCTCGAGGACCACTAGGAACAGGACCTTCAGGTTCTCAGTCTCATCAGCCAACACCTTCTGGAGGCAGTGCCTCATAGACACTGGGACATATGTTATTTTGTATCATTATTTTGTAAACATTGTTTTGATAGCTCGAGTTACTATTCATGATATCATTGCATACTTGGACATTTTGTTGATTATATATATATATATATATATATATATATATATATATATATATATATATATGATTTTGACAGACTATATGCATGTTCTCTATGGATGGATGCTTTCTAGATGATCGATCATATGATGATGATTCTATTATGATGGTTCTACCATGTTAATTCTATGATGTGTATGGTACTTATGATATGATGCTTCCATGATTCTTATGATAAAATGTTTCTATGAGTAATGTTATGGAAATGACCTTATATGCTCATAGTTTATGATGATTTAATGCATATTCTGATGACTCCTAAATGCAATACATGATGTTATGAGTATGATGATATAATATGCAAATGCCATGACAATGTTATCTTTGGTTTTTTTTTTTGATGATAATGTTATGTATGAGACCTATGTTGATATATGACATCGCTATAGGAATTATTTTGAAATCATGATCTAAATGTTTTTTAGCTAATGGACTTTAATAATATGAACTTATGATTGCAATGCCTATGATATGCACAATGATAATGATTTGTTTTTGTTATGCCAAGTATACTCAATCATGAATAAAAGATCACTTGTAAGAATTAGAAAATGATTCGGTTAAAAGGACCACTTGGAAGAATTAAAGAAAAGATTTGGATCTTAAGCCATTTGGAAAATGATAACTATAAAATGATTATAAATGAAATGCAATGTAAACTTAATATGCATAAATGAGACCTAGTCATCTTGTATACATGTTTGAAGTGCTTTTTCATCATTGAGGTTTTAAAATTGTTGTAAGAAAATACAAGCATATAGGTATAATTAAACTGAGATGACCTGAGTATCACTTACATGGATTTTGATTTAGCAATTTAATACAAGCATCTAGGTATAATTGAACCGAGATGACCTAAGTATTGCTTGCATGTATCAACAGACAAGGATTGTACTCTTTCATGCTTATACCCATAACATCCTCAATGATCTTTTGCTAATCATTCCATTAGACAAGTCTTCACATTACTAAAGATCAACCCGCAAACAACAAACAAATGAAATAATCATGCCCCATCATAGCTCCTCTAGTCTTGGACATCCTTGAGTAGCATAGAAAACATGATAACGAAAATCAAGACATAAGACTTACACTTCTAACAACCATTAAATCTTCTTGCCATAGATATGGTTTCTTGTCATAACAAATATAATCATCCTGAT
Organism: Cunninghamia lanceolata; assembly: GCA_027924645.1. NCBI lineage: Eukaryota > Viridiplantae > Streptophyta > Pinopsida > Cupressales > Cupressaceae > Cunninghamia > Cunninghamia lanceolata. The sequence continues at coordinate 3,848,813 of BSBN01000994.1, read as the reverse complement.
AGTTTAGGAAAGTTGTTGTTGTCTAGTATAGGTTAATTGCTTATATCAAGATTCTATTTAAAAGCTTATTGTTATGTTGTTTCTTGTTTGAAGATAGTATCATGATCTAGATTGTTATCCTCTAGATTGTGGCACTTAAGAATCTAATTCTTATAACTAGGTCAAGGATTTTGCCCCTAGTCAAGTAAAGGACCTACTTATTATGGATGAAAATATATGGATGAACTGATGGGAGACTCAATTCAACAGGCCCTAAGGGACTGACCTAGTGCCTCGGGGGCTCATCAATGATGGTCTTGCCTACGTGAAGTCGTAGAGGCAACGTAGTTTGACCATTTATGGAGTGTAACAGATTACGGTAAGACAAGAGGTATGGATGGAAGATTCAATGTGACAGGCCCTAAGGGACTGACCTAGTGCCTCGAGGGCTCATCGATGATGACCTTGCCTACGTGAAGTCACAGAGGCAACGTAGTTCGACCATGCAAACTCTGTGTGACCTAAGACCTAGGGGGTGGGAAGCCTCAGGGGCTCATCAAAGATGGCCTTGCCTACATGAAAGCTCAGAGGTGACGTAGTTCAACCATGTAAACTAACACTGACAATAGATGAACGGATGGATAAAGGACTAGATGGATAACTTTATTAGTAGATATGGCGAATATAGTTTATTTGGTAAGGCGGTAAAAGCGAGCGAGCAACAAGCCATGATAAGTATCTTTATCCATATTATGGATGCAGGAGAAAAGATCTTTATGGATGAAAAATAAAATCCTAAAGATGAAGGAGACTAGTTTATCACAAATAATGTCTGTTTCCAAGTTTTCACCATTTGCTTTTATTGCACCATTTTATTTTTTTTGCATCAGGGTTTTTTGAAAAGCTAAGTGTAAAACTTTCAAAGATGCGTACTGTTAATGGGATCATCCAACAACTCACCTTTTGATGTTGCCAACTAATATGTTCCTAATCCATAAGCAGCAATGATTACATAAGGACCGAGCCAATTTGGTTCAAACTTACCCTTCTTTTCTCTATCCTGTTGATTTTTGGGGTTTTCCTTCAGAACTAGATCACCAACTTGAAAAACTCTGGGCTTCACTCTATGATTGGAGCTTCTTGACATACGTTGTTGATAGGCCTTGAGGTGATTAAAAGCATTTTTCTGTCTTTCCTCCAACAACTCTAACTCTTGAAGCCTAGAAACTCGATACTCTTCATCAGTTATTAAGCCCTTTAATGATACTCGTAGAGAGGGTAACTCAACCTCAATATGTAAGATTGCTTCTAAGCCATAGACAAGGGCATAGGGTATTGCACCTGTGGGTGTGGAAATACTGATGCAGTAGGCCCATAAAGCAGGATTCAGCTGTACATGTCAATCATGGCCAGCATCATTGACTATCTTCTTTAAGATTTTCAAAATTGTTTTATTAGAAGCCTCTGTCTAACCATTTCCTTGGGGATAGTATGGTGTGCAAAAACAGTGTTAGATATGAAACTTGTCACAGAGCTCTTGGACATCCTAATTTTTGAAAGGTAATGGATAGAGGAATTCCATAATGACAAATGATATAGTTTAGGAAAAATGTGGCAATTTGCTTGCCTGTGACATTGATTAAAGGTACGACTTCAATCCACTTAGTGAAATACTCAATGGCAGTTATTATGAATTTGTGACCATTGGATGAAGGGGGATGAATCTTGCCCACAAGGTTGAGTCCCCATTGGCAAAAAGGCCAAGGAGTAGTTAAGGGTTGTAGTTATTGTGCTGGTGCATGTATGAGATTTCCAAGGATCTGACATTTCTTGCACTTTTTTAACAAAATGATAAGAATTTGTTTCCATACTTGGCCAGTAATATCCCATACGCATACGTTTCTTTGCTAAAGTAGGACCACTAGAGTGCATTTTTCAAATACCTTCATGAACTTCCCTTAAGGCAGTTTGATATTCCTCATGCTCTAAACACCTAAGGAAAGTACCATCAAGACCTCGTCGATAAAGGGTATTGGCAATTAAGGTATAACGAGCGGATTTACGGATAAAGGTTCTATGTTGATTATTTGATAGGCCAGGTGGCAATGTATTTTATTTTAGGTAGGTATAAATATTTCCATACAAAGGGGAATCAGATCCTACTATTTAACATATAATCCATGTTTCAGGGTTATCATAAGTGGATTAAGCAATTTCTCCACTAAGAACTCATAACGCAACTGATTTTCTGGTATATCCAAGAGTGAGGCAATAGTTGCCATGGCATCTGCAACTTTATTATCCAATCTAGGTATTTGTTCAAAAGAAGTCATGACAAAGTACTCTTTGAAGTCGTCTAGCATGCGCTTATAAGGTATTAACTTATCATCCTTAGTCTGATAATCATCATTTACCTGATTGATGACTAGTTGTGAATCTCCATAAACATGCAGCTCTTGAACTTTCCATTCTACAACCATCTTAAGACCAATGACCAATGCTTCATATTCTACCACGTTGTTGGTGCAAGGGAATAATATACTCTATGATTTTGGTATGGTATCTCCTTGTGGTGTAACCAACAAAATTCCTGCTCCTGACCCATCTTGTGTGTAAGATCCATCAAAATAAAGCTTCCATGTTTGAGTTGTTATAATGAAGATGGATTCATCCATAAACTCAAAACTTAATGGATTTTCATCATTAAGTGGTGCATCTGCTAGCTGATCTGTAATTACTTGTCCTTTTATTGCCCTTCTATCCACATAGTCAATGTCGAACTTGCTTAGGATCATGACCTGCTTTGCTAATCTGCCTGGCAGAGTTGCCTTACTAAGTAAATATTTCAACGGATCTATTTTGGCTACTAACTTGATTGAATGAGTTAGCATATATGGTCTTAGCTTTTGAGATGTAAAGACTATAGCAAGACATGCTCACTCAATAGGTGTATACTATAGCTCATAGCCTACTAAGGTCTGACTGATGTAATAGATAGCTTGTTCTTTTCCTTCATAATCTTGTTGTGCCAGTAGAGCTCCTAGAGAGGTTGCTGTAACTGAAATATAAAGCAACAATGGTTTGCCTTGGATTGGTGGCATCAATATTAGTGGATTCATCAAATATTCTTTCAAGAGTTGAAAAGCTTGTTCACACCTCTCATCCCATCTGAAAGGAACATTCTTGTGACGTAGATGAGTAAAGGGATGACTTTTGTCAGCTAACTATAAGATAAACCGGCTGATAGACTGCAACTTTCCTTGTAATGATCTCAATTGACTGATATTTTTAGGAGGTGGCATTTCCATTATAGCTTTCACTTTTGCAGGATCCACCTCAATTCCATTTGTTGAGACTATGTATCCTAAAAGCTTGTTGGATGTGACTCTAAACACACACTTCTTTGGATTCAAATGGACATTGAATTTCTCCAATTGCTGAAAGATCTTGTCTAATACATGCAGATGTTCTTCCCGTGTGAGTGTTTTTTTCTAGAATGTCGTCCACAATATCTTCCATAATAGTGTGCATCATATCATGGAAAATGGTGGTCATTGCTCTCTGATAGGTATCTCCTGCATTTTTCAACCCAAACAACATCACACTCTAGCAATATGTACATCACAGACATGTAAAGGAAGTTTTGTGTTGGTCTTATGGTGCTATTTTGATCTAATTATAACCAGAAAATCCATCCATTAGAGATAACATAGTATGTCTTGCTGTCAAATCTACAATGATGTCTATATTGGGTAAAGGAAAATCATCCTTGGGGCATGCTTTATTTAAATCTCTAAAATCTGTGCAAAGTCTAATTCTCTTGTCTAGTTTAGAAACAGGAACAATATTAGAGATCCATTCAGGATAATCAGTTGATCTGATGAAACCTACATCCAACAACTTCTTCAACTCTTCTTTGACTTAAAGTGCTATATGTGGATGCATATTTCTTAACTTTTATTTCACTGGTTTAACTCTTGGAGCTACTGATAAATGATCATGATGAGATCTGCATCAAGGCTGAGCATATCTACATAGGACCAAGCAAAATTAATATGTCTATCTTTAAAGAATTTGATGAATTCTTCCTTTTCTTGTTCTGATAAAGATGTTCCTTTTCATTGGTTCTACTAGATCTACTAAGATTGAAGACCTCTCTTGATGTATAGGGTTGGGGAGAGTGTCAAGCCTTTCATCCTTTGGCACCTTGGAGAGGTTTTCACCATTAGATACATCCTTTATTTTATTTTTTTCGTGATCTAATACTGCCACAGAGCAGTTTTCACTATTAGATCCATTTGTTATTGTTATATTTTTGTGACTAAAAGGCTTGGCACTCTTTCCAAAATAAGCCACATTATTAAGTTCTATAGTGAAGCCTACCTTATGATCTCCTAAAGGTAGATGATCCCTAAGACCCAGATAGTCGACAATAGCATCATCATTGTGAAAGGTATCCAGTTCAGGGGCCTCTTGTTGTTCCCAATCTATAAGTTTGGGATATACTAATGGAAGAGGATCATTTGGTTGGTTTGGATCAAGGGCAATAATGGTTAGAATGGAAAAGTTTTCTAGGTTTATGGTGGTATCTCCAAGGTCCAAATCAGTACTCTCCTCAGGATTATCTATCATGTGGGATATCCGACCTTCCTTGTGGGAATCGCTCTTGATATTCTACGAATCTAACTCTATTGGTCTAGACCTCAAACTTTGTCCCTCGTGGTATGTATTGGTGGAGTTGTGTGATTGAACTACATCAATGTGCTTATCTTCATAAGATAACTCATAAAGACTCCCATTCCCATTCATTAGAATCTATTTCACTTCCCTCTTGGAATTTTTGGGTTTGCTCCACTAGATTTGTAGTAGTTTTCTATGACATCTCCTTTATAACCTAGTCCAAGTTAGTGTCTCGGGTCGATAATGAAGAAGGTTGTATGGGTTCAATAATTCCTTCTTTTCTTAAGCCTATGGGACTATGACCATCATATCCCATTCTCTGCAAAATAGTGAAACTTGTGCCATATTGTTCAGTTGGTAATTGTGTTTTTTTTCTTTCTTGTGACTTGAATTCACTCTCTTCTTCCTTGTATAGCCATTGGAGGATGTCTTTCTCCTCACTTTCTTCTTATAGATTGCCCCATTTGATAAAAGAACCTCCAAGATGCTTCAATGACTGTCGTTTGGCCATGGATGGTTTGCTATAGGATTTGGGTGAAAGGGGTAATTGTGTGATACAAAAGGATTGTTCAATGGAATACTCTCCAACACCTTTGTCCTTGAGCTTGACTTTTATTTCAGCAGATTTGGATGTAGAGGCTAATGAGGTTATATCAAAATGGGATGTAGATAATGAGGTTGCACAGTTAGTGGGTATAATGACTTCAGGTTTAGGTTTTATGGTATTGCAATATTGAAAGGGATTGGGATCACCTTGGATTGTAATCTCTTTACCATTGTATGAAAATTTCATGCATTGATGATAAGTAGATGGTACGACTTTCATTGCATGAATCCAAGGGCATCCAACGAGAATCTTATAGGCTAAATCCATGTCAAGGACTTGACAAACCACATCTTTTTCAATTGGTCCAACTCTTATGGGTAAGACAACAGATCCTTTAGAGGCTCTTTCCTCTTCATCATATGCTCTGATAGTGATTTTCTTCTTTGAATCTACAACTTTTTTGAGAAAACCCCAATGCAAGGATTAATTTTAAGGTACATACATTTAAACCAGCTCCTCCATCTATAAGGACTTATTTGATTCTATGCTTGTGAATAAGTACTTCAATGTGGAGAGATGCATTATTTGGTTGGTTAATGGCCATGTCATCCTTTTCAGTGAAAGATAGGAAATGAGGTGTGGTGAGATGTCCCACCATGGCTTGAAACTACTCTTGATCCAGATTTGTGGGTACGGTAGTTTCTAATAGATACTTTTCTAAGATAGCTTTGTGATGGCGAAAGACACAAAAGCTCTAATATGGATATGTGTGCGGGTGTCTTTTTGAGTTGGTCTAAGACATTGTATTGATTTGTTATGGAATATGGCTTGGGTGGAAGTCCTTGAAGAGTAATCTTTCCTCGATGGGTAGTAACATTACAATTAGGCTTGTTGTTAATGGTAATCACATTCACATGTGAGTCCAATTCAGATATGTGATTAACAGTGTACTCAAAAGATACTTTTGTGTAATTAGCATTATTACCACCGTTATTGCTTGTTTTTGAGGAACTTCCCTTCTCATAGTTAGGAAGTGGATTCTTAAATGCCACATGTTCTTCATTAGATGTATGACCATCAATCAATATATCTCCTCTGTCTATTAAGTCTTGAATTGTATTTTTCAATCTTTGACAATCATTTGTTTTGTGACCTTTGCTTCTATGAAACTCACAATAATCAGAATCTTTCCACCATGAGGGTTTAAATTTGGGTTCATATTCTCTTGCTATAGGAAGTGTTATGAGATTATTTGTAATAAGTTTCCCTAAGGATGGATTCTCCCAATGGTGTAAATCTTCTATGGGGAGGATTGAAGCCTATTGGTCTAGGTTCATTATTGGTTGGTTTGTTTGAAGAAGCATTGTTTTGTGGACTTGATAAATTTAAAATGGGTTGTGTTGGTGTGACATGTTTGGCATCTACAACCCCATCATTCACAATGTTCTTATTCTTGGTCCAAAACTTGGATTTGTCAGTGTTGTTGTTTGAACTAGTAACATCCTTATAGATCTTAATTTGTCCTTTGGCTATCAATGTTTTTTCTATGAGTAATCCCATCTCAATAACCTTAATAAAAGAAGTGGGACATTGAATTTGAAGTTGATAGCTTAATTCTGTGTTTAAATTGTGGACAAACATTTCTATCATTTATTTTTCAGGGATGTGATATGGACATTTGCTTGCAAGTTGTCTCCATCTTTGCAAGAAAGTAGCAAAGGATTCTCAACTCTTTTGTTTATTGTTGCAAAGATCTAATATTGATATATCATGTTCAATGTTATAAGAGAAGTGAGCTACAAATTTATCTACTAGTTCATTAAATGTACGGATTTCAGGAGGTAAACGTGAGAACCATTCCATGGCTTGACCTCCTAAGCTACGTGGAAAGAGTCGCATGAGATATGTATCATTGTGAGCAACTTCTAAACATGCAGCACTAAATTCCCTAATATGGTCATGAGGATCACCTTTTCCCCTATATTTGTCAAATTTGGGTACTTCAAAATTGGTAGGAAAAGGTATCATAACCAAGCCTTTATCAAAAGGATAGGAAGATATGTCCTCTAGTGAATAACGTTTTGTTGAGGATTCGGTTTGTAAATCTACAAATTGTTGTTGTAAAGCTTGGATTTGTTGAGTAAGTGCATCTAATGGATTTGTCACATCCTTAGTTTCCTTGTTCTTAGGAGCTTTAGTTTCATTTGTTTGAATTATTTCTCTCAATTTGGCAACGTCAAAATCATGAGGTAACTTTGCTCCTTGTTGTGCAAGCATAAGGAACTATTTGTGTGGATCTATTGCTATGACTTTGTCCAATAGTTTTTGAAACTTTGGGTCTTGTTGAGCACTAACAACTTGTTCTTGGGATATTTCTTCTTCTTCGTCACTAGAAGGATCTTGGCTACCATTTAATGAATCCATTTCTTTTCGTCTTTTCTATTTTGAGCCCTAGTCTCAACCATACAAAGTTTATATGAATGATGTTAAATGTAAGATGTGTAGATATAAGTGATGGATTTGATGAAGTGTAGTTTGGGTGAAAGATGATATGACTAGATTGAAGTATTGATGGTAAGATTTCTAAAGTGTTGTTTTGATCTTGTTTAAACAGTAATCTTGAGCTATGATAAATAGCTATCAAAGGGTGATCCAAAGTAAGTCAAATAGGGATGATGGATATCACTATGATGGAGACTAACTTTGTCAAGATTTTTAGTATAGCTCCTAGATAAAGGATGATGAATCCTGATAGATGGAAACTAACTAAATTGTTGTTGAAAATGATAAGATCTCAAAAGCACTTTGTGAAAATCTTGTTTTGTTTGTTTTGGGAAGCTAAGTGTGAGAGGTAAGTGTGAATGTTTTAAAATGGATGCAAGATGTCTCTGTATGGTTTGCATGACTCCTGAAATGAAATCTATGATGAAAAGGGTATCCAAATCTGTTTTGTTTATTTGCTCAAGACCTCAATAAGTGTCCTCTATTGTGTATGTGCAGGATTAAATGTGCAAGAACAATGTTTATATGTGCAGAAACAAAGGGCATATGCGCAGGATCAAATGCACATAAACAATGATTAAAAGTGTAGAAACAAAGGGTGTATGCGTAGAAAGATCAAATGCATAGGAATAGTGATTATATGCGCAGAAACAGTGATTGTATGTGCAACTATGTGTCAATGACTGTGTTTGATCAATTTTAGTTTGTTTTTGGTTCATTTTCCTAAGTAAACTATTATTTTTGGGATGATTTTTCTCTGTTTTTGACAAGAAGACACAATAAACAGTAATCACAATGACTGTTTGCAACAATAAGTGTATGTTCAAGGCTCACACAAAGCCTGAATTTCCACAGGTATAACACAAATTTGAAGACAAATCAAGCAATTTTTATACCTAAAGACACGGCTTCATTGCAATACATCAGCCCACACTTGGAATCTCTATCAACTCAAATGTCATCACACCTAATATGGATGTGTACATTTTTTTGTCTTTGCAAGAGAGGACAGATAGGGACCTCTAGGACTAGAAGGATGACCCAATCACCCTTTCCCCAGAAAGCTACAAGTAGCTTGTGCTAAGCTGGGGATTTTTGTCTCATCTCAAGGGAGCCTTATGGTGAGTATCTTGGGGGTGAAATACCCTTGCACTAAAAATTATCGCAATGTTCAAAGGTAGATTGGGTAGTGACTAACTATGAGGTTTCTAGTTGCTTTTTTTGGGGGACCAATGCCTTGTGAGCATCTGAAAAACCACTAAAAGCTTTAACCAACTTTACTAGGAGTGTAATATACCTTGCACAAATGCAAAATTTCTTTCATAAAAGTGTTAGTACGCCTCCTTTCAAATTGGCACCGTATGGCAAAGGCTAACGTTGGTTAGGACTTGGCTTTCGCCTTGACCAATTTGTATAGCAGTCCAAAGGAAAAATTTGCTTAGGGTCATCCCCTCTTGGATGAAACACACTCCAAAAGGCAGACCCTTCTAAGAACAAAACCAAAAGATCATATCCATAATCCGCAAAGTGAAGAAAGGACACTTTCTAGGGATTTTGTTGGGGATAAACAGAAAATAAAAAGAGATGGGTCTGGTTTTTGGTCACCCAAGTTTTTTCACAAGGGGAGAACATACACCTATCACCTCACAAACACTTGTTCATTTAACCTCCTAGATTGAACTAAGTGCAACTAAGCTAATCACACAAGATGCAATACTAGTATGATCAAAGAAAAGAAATGTCAAATTAACCCCCTAGATTAAACTATGTTTTGATTGTATTGAACATATGTAAAATAGATGTGTAAGATTACTTTCCCCTACTTAATCTAGATGCTACTAAACTACCAATGCAAGAATGAATGCAAAAATGATGTCCTAACAAAGGCAATAAACCCGCAAAACAACTGTTAGTAGTTTTAGCATATAGTCTTGGACATTCGAAAAACAATTGCACCACGGATTAGTAACCAAATTAGTCCAAAAACATAAACTCAAAGTGCCAGATGTAAATGCGCAGAAACATAGAGCAAATGCGTAGAAAGATGGATCAAATGCACAGAAATATTAGATGCGCAGAAACATTTCTCATATGCATAGAAATAGAGGTTAAATGTGCATAAAGACAATATTTTCTCCTATAGGAATTATCTCTAGTATAGATGTGCAAGACTGGAACACAAATGCATAGGACGCTTTGTTACGACTGTAAACACACAAAAACTCAAATTTTTATGTTAAATTCGAGGCAAGTGCCCCACGGTGGGCGCAAAAATGTGATGATAATTTGGAGAACAACAACAAAAATCTATTAAGTTTCCACAATACTCTAAATTTCTACTCAAACCAAAATCACCAATGAAACTAATACAAAATTACAGAATTTGAAACAAACATGACTTATACATTCAAAACTCAGATTTCTCCTTCATGTCCCATTGTGTCCTATCTTCTTGAGATCTTGATTTTGTTGATTGTAATTATGCTCTCATAATGCACTTCTTTGTTTCAAGATGACTCTAAGATGAATGGACTTGTGGTGGATTTTATGCAAAGTGAATGATTCTACAATCCTAAACTATGATAATGATTGGATGAAGCTAATGTTATGAATCTAAGATACTATGAAGCTACTACAATGCAACAATGGATATTGCTAATGCTAATGATATGCAAATGAAAGCCAAAGGCACACTTTTCATATTTGATATGATTTTAGCAGCATGAAAGTATGATCTCTCTTGTGTTCTTCCATAATGAGGATGAGAGGCTTCCTTTTATAGGCAAAGGATGGCTTAGATCCAAGTGGCAAAAGATCAATGGTTGAGGAATTGGTCTTATGACATGGAGGGTCAAGATCAAATTGGTTGGATGGGGGGAGATATAGGAGGAGGATGTTCCTACTACATTGACAAGATGGAGAGATATGTGGGATGAGGAGCCACATGGCAAGATGCTCACAAAGACCATGAGAGAAAGATGGAAGGAGTCTATGTTTTTTGGGATGTTGGAGGGAATATAGGACTACAAGTGTCTCGTAGTCAACTTTGACCATGATGATGTGGAGAAACCAACTTCTACAAAGTAGGGATGGTTGAGAGGAAATATGACATGTGTTGAGGATAAACATTTAATTAAATATTATTAATATTTAATTTATGGTGTAACATGGAGGTGAGGTGTTAAATGATGTGTAAGGTGATGTAGATGAATGATGTGGATTTTAGGAATATGAATTTGTCTTAAAAGAATAATTAAATAATTAGGATTATTTAATTAGAGATGACTTTAGAGGAATTAAGATATTTAATTAAATAAATTAAATTTTATTTAATTATTGGAAGAATAGGATAAATGTGAATCAAATAAATAAATTACTATATTTATTTATTGATAGAGGAAATAAGAATAAAATAAATATAAAATATTTATTTAATTTATCTCGAGCCATTTTTAGGTGTATACAAGCTCTATCTTTGGCACAAAATTCCATGCAAACGAGAAGAATAATGGGTGAAAACAGAGCTATTTTGAGCTAGAAACTCACGTGAACTCGCAACTGGAAAGCACGACAGGGTTGCCCATGGGTTGCCCCTTTCACTAGTCAGGGTTCCCTGGGGTGACCCATGGGTGACCCTCAGAGGAGGCCACCTAGGTGAAAGTCCATGGTGGGATATGGAAGAGGAGATGAAAAGAGAAGAATCTACCTCCAGAAATAGGTCAGTCATGTGTCAAAATCTAAATCTCCACTTGCAAAAGTAGGATCTCCCGAGGGAGATCTGGAAATAATAGGGGAAGATTTGGATTGGTTGAGTAAAACTAAAAATTGAAAGTTGGAGATGGCTTGTGAGGACCTCTAGGGGTGGGAATGGATGAAAAACATAGGGGAAAGGTGAAAACATACTTACAAGACACACACAAGGCTTAGGAACAAGGTCACAAGCACAAGAAACACAAATTGCCAAGTGTCAAAAAGTGTCGAAAGTGAAGAGAGAGAGAAAACAACAAAGGGGAAACAACACAAGGAGGAAGAAAACACATGTCACCAAGAGAATTACTGCTGAGAGGATGTTATTTCACACTTACATGTACGTGAAAAGGATTGTGACTCATCATAGGGGTCCTCGTGGAGGTTGTGCGTGATTTTGGTGCTTACAGACTCAAAAGGAACCAAATTCTCATTTCCATTTGACCTTGTAGAGGACATAAATACTAAGAAGGCTTTCTATATTAGTCACACACTTGCAATGATAACAAAAACCTTTCTCTAATACTATTTTATTTATAAAATGTTGGAGACATTCTCCTTACAATTACCAATTATAGATACTAGCTTGTCAACTTCCCACATAACCTTCTAACATCTAAAATCTTACTTAGAAATATTACAAGTTCAATTTAGCATGTTCGTAATGCAAATGACACATGGAAGATAAGATAACACATCTACATAAGTGCAACCAAACCACCAAAAGAGATTGAAAACACAAATACATCTAGAGAAGCCCTCAAATGGGAAGAAAACTATAAAAGAGTGCTCATGCTCCTCATGCCACTAAAATCTAGTCAATTAGAAGTGTTTACAATGTCACAAAGACAAATTAAAACCCTTATTAAAGTTCAACAAGCTCCAAATACTTGCAAATGGTCATTGCACCATGGAAACCCTATTCTCCCTCTTGCAATAGTCAAGACTTGAATGCTATGAAGAATTGAGAGCCAACCCTTGCAAAATGTGTTTCAAGTGTTCTTATGCATTTTCCACACCTATACTTGGCACCATAACAAAGTCTAAACATTAAGATTGCAAACTGAAAGGTCAAAACCCTTCAATTTCCACTCTGTCCATGATTGTTAAAATTGCCACAAACCAACTGTGGACGATCTCAAAACTACAGGAACAATCACCAAACTATCAAGGTGGTTGTGAAATCGCCTCCTACTAAAAATTAATAATTTCAATGCTATTCATTTTTCTATGAATTTTTTTTGTTATAGAAATTGACAGGTGATGTCCCTATTAACATTAAGGGGGAGTGTTAGAACATAATGCTATTAGGGGTCATACTCTTATAACATTTATATATTGTTCTAATATAAGATTATAAAACCTTATGCTTATTATATGCTTTATAAAGCATATACCATTTAATAATTAATAATCTAATAACTATTAGATTATTAATTATTTACAAATGGTTGTTTTGGATAGGTGTGACTAATACCCCTTCCACCCCTTCACCTATATTTAAGGAGTTTCTCTCTCATTGAGAGGTATGCATTTTTGGAGATTTATAGTGAATTCTATCACTATACACATGAGGTATTATTGGCCATGTGGAAATGAGGAGAAGTGTATCCCTAGGCTCTGTCTATAATTTTGTAGACAAGTTTGTAAGTGTTATAATAATATGATGCTTTATGGGGTTTTTTTACCCATAAGGATTTTCCCCATGTATATGTTATGTAATGTGTTAAATCTATGCTTCTATTATTCTCATTTTATTTATTTTATATTTTACTTGTAATGATTAGTATCCTAAGATCCTAATTTCCAATAAAATCTACACAACAATCAATAGAGAAACAACACATAACACAAGATATACCATGGGAAAACCCACCTCTAAATTACACAATATATTAATATAAATAGAAGATTACAATACAATGTAGTGTATCCATGCTCTCAACAAGAGATACATGATATCTTCAACACTATCTTCTAGAGTCAATTCAACAAGATAACCATGCTCTGAATACCATGTACAAACTCCATCCCTACCATCTAATATATAGACTAAGGACAATCCAGAAGATTCAATACCATGGGCCAAAACAAAGGACTCAAATTGGGCACCTAAATCTAGTCCAAATTCCAACTCCCTCCTCATGAATTCTCGATAATAGTATGGAACTCCCAAGTTAAGGAGTCCACCCACCAAACTTGAGCACTCCAATATGGTCCATTCAAACCTCTTGTAAGACGTTCTTATACATGCTATTATTAGTCAATCAAAGATGCTCCATCTACTCCACTATGTAACCTCCTTACAATGTTCTTACATAGTCTTACACATGTCATAGATGCTCTTACACATCTTACATGACATAAATGCTCTTATACATCTTACACACATTGTTTGACAAATGCCAAGTGGCATAATATGTCATTCAAGGAATCTTGAGATTCCTCCCAAGTGGGGTGCCCTTTTCCATGTAGCCCCATATTTATAGCACATTACAAATATTAAATAAATATAATGTTACTTGGATTTGCAAGGTGTATAATAATTGATCCTAACACTGAATGCCTATCTTTTTCCTAGCATTTCAAAGAAACTACCATATGATATCTCTCCTTGTTCTTTATTTGGTTCTCTTAGGCTCTTATTTTTCCTCTTCTTGCTCTCATGCAATACCTAGTTTTTAGTTAAGGCAACCATGATACTTTCTAACCTATCTATCTTTTCTATTGAGCGGGAAATACAAGCAACACCATTTTCCAGCCTCCTAAATTGTGTGTCATCCTCATCCACTTCTCCATCCATATCTAATGTCATTGATCTCATTGTCCCATCCCACTCTCTCGTATTGATCATGGGCTCAAAAGGAACCAAATCCTCACTTCCATTTGACCTTGTAGAGGACATAAATAATCAAAAGGCTTGCTATATCAATCACACACTTGCAATGATAACAAACACCTTTCTCTAATACTATTTGATCTATAAAAAGTTGGAGACACTCTCCTTACAATTACCAATTATAGATACTAGCTTGTCAACTTCCCACACAACCTTCTAACATCTAAAATCTTACTTAGAATGCTTATAATTTCAATTTAACATGTTCATAATGCAAAGGAAACATGGAAGATAGGAAAACACATCTACACAAGTGCAACCAAACCACCAAAAGAGATTGAAAACACAACTAGACCTATATAAGCCCTCAAACGGGAAGAAAACTATAGAAGAGTGCTCATTCTCCTCATGCCACTAAAATCTAGTCAATTAGAAGTGTTTACAATGTCACAAAGACAAATTAAAACCCTTACAACAAGTTCAACAAGCTCCAAACACTTGCAAATGGTCACTGCACCATGGAAACCCTATCCTCCCTCTTGCAATAGTCAAGTGTTCTTATGCATTTCCCACGTCTATCCTTGGCACCATAACAAAGTCTAAACATTAAGAATGCAAACTAAGAGGTCAAAACCCTTCAATTTCCACTCTGTCCATGATTGTTAAAATTGCCACAAACCAACTATGGATGATCTCAAAACTACTCGAACAATCACCAAACTATCGAGGTGGTTGTGAAACTGCCTCCTACTAAAAAATATAATAGTTCCATCACTATTCATTTTCCTCTTAATTAGTTGATAGGCTTTTATATGTGAACATTATAGTGCTCGAAATTGTCTCATGCCGTAAAAAAATTCAAGCCAAAAAAATTTCTAAACTCGTCAGTTGTTCCTATCGGCATATTCCTTGAACCTCCTATGAGTGCAAGTGCTAGTTAATGTATAATCCCCTACTTTATGACCTCCTTGTATATTAATATAAATAGAAGATTATAATACAATGTAGCGTATCCATGCTCTCAACAAGAGATACATGATATCTTCAACACTAGCTTCTAGAGTCAATTCGACAAGATAACCTTGCTCTGAATACCATGTCAAACTCCATCCCCACCATCTAATATATAGGCTAAGGACAATCCAGGAGACCACCAATGATTTTCAATACCATGGGCCAAAACAAAGGACTCAAATTGGGCACCTGAATCTAGTCCAAATTCCAACTCCCTCCTCATGAACTCTCAATAATAGTATGCAACTCCCAAGTTAAGGAATCCACCCACCAAACTTGGGCACTCCAATATAGTCCATTCAAACCTCTTATAAGACATTCTTATGCATGCTATTATTAGTCAATCAAAGATGCTCCATCTACTCCACCATGTATCCTCCTTCTTACAATGTTCTTACATAGTCTTACACATGTCATAGATGCTCTTACACATATTACATGACATAAATGCTCTTACACATCTTACACACATTGTAATACAAATGCCAAGTGGCGTAATGTGTCATTAAGGAATCTTGAGACTCCTCCCAAGTGGGGTGCCCTTTTCCATGTAGCCCCATATTTATAGCACATTACAAATATTGAATAAATATAATGTTACTTGGATTTGCAAGGTGTATAACAACTAATCCTAACACTAAATTTCTATCTTTTTCTTAGCCTCGAAGAAACTACTATATGATGTCTCTCCTTGTTCTTTATTTGGTTCTCTTAGGCTCTTCTTTTTTCCTCTTCTTGCTCTCATGCAATACCTAGTTTTCAGTTAAGGCAACCATGATACTTCCTAACCTATCTATATTTCCTATTGAGTGGCAAATACAAGCAACACCATTTTCCAACCTCCTAAATTGTGCATCATCCTCATCCACTTCTCTATCTGGTTATCTAATGTCATTGATCTCATTGCTCCATCCCACTCTCGTATTGATCATGGGCTCAAAAGGAACCAAATCCTCACTTCCATTTGACCTTGTAGAGGACATAAATAAGCAAAAGGCTTGCTATATCAGTCACACACCTGTAATGATAACAAAACCCTTTCTCTAATACTATTTTATCTATAAAATGTTGGAGACACTCTCCTTACAATTACCAATACTAGCTTGTCAACTTCCCACATAACCTTCTAACATCTAAAATCTTACTTAGAATGCTTATAAGTTCAATTTAACATGCTCATAATACAAAGGAAACACAGAAGATAAGAAAACACATCTACACAAGTGCAACCAAACCACCAAAAGAGATTGAAAACAAAATACACCTAGAGAAGCCCTCAAACGGGAAGAAAACTATAGAAGAGTGCTCATGCTCCTCATGCCACTAAAATCTAGTCAATTAGAAGTGTTTACAATGTCACAAAGACAAATTAAAACCCTTATAACAAGTTCAATGAGCTCCAAACACTTGCAAATGGTCATTGCACCATGGAAACCCTATTCTCCCTCTTGCAAAAGTCAAGACTTGAATGCTATGAAGATTTGAGAGCCAACCCTTGCAAAATGTGTTTCAAGTGTTCTTATGCATTTCCCATGTCTATCCTTGGCACCATAACAAAGTCTAACATTAAGAATGCAAACTAGAAGGTCAAAACCCTTCAATTTCCACTCTTTGTTCATGATTGTCAAAATTGCCACAAACCAACTATGGGTGATCTCAATACTACTAGAATAATCACCAAAGTATAATGAAGTCGAAACATTAAGAATGTAAACTAAAAGGTCAAAACCCTTCAATTTCCACTCTTTGTCCATGATTGCCAAAATTGCCACAAACCAGCTATAAGCGATCTCAAAGCTACAAGAACAATCACCAAACTATCGAGGTGGTTGTGAAATCGCCTCCTACTAAAAATTAATAATTTCAACGCTATTCATTTTTCTCTTAATTAGCCGATAGGCTTTTATATGTGAGCATTATAGTGCTTGAAATTGTCTCATGCCGTAAAAAGAATTCACGTCGAAATTTTTCTAAACTCGTCGTTTGTTCCTATCAGCATATTCCTTGAAACTCCTATGGGTGCAAGTACTAGTATATGATCCCTACCCCTACTTTATAACCTCCTTGTGATGCTCTTGGATCACACCAAGATTGACATCATAACTTCAAAAATCGTCTTACACAACAAACACATACAACTCTTTAGACAACTTCTGAGCTAGACATCACCTCAAATGATTCCATACTCATACTTTTTGGATTACTCATCCCCATCCTAAAAAAGAATGCAAAAACTTGTCCTTATCCCCACAAAAAACTCAAACCACACCCATAATACCCAACGACAAACTTCTACTACTCTGTATTCCCATATAAATGTAGCATTGATCATATAGGAGAACTATCTGCTCCCACATAGATTTGGGATAGATTCGTGATAAATGGTTACTATTCTCCCGGCCAACAGAATTTTATTAGCCCAGAATAAAATTGGGCCATGGGTTTTAATTTCTAGTGGAGCGCCGTATTCCCACCACATGATTAAAAAACCGAAAGCAACCCGCAGGCGAAAAAGACCCCCCTTTTTTTCCCGACAGGAGAGAGCGTAAAATGACCTGTGTGCGCACAAACTACAAAGCCAAACAGAAAAGAAAAGGTCTCATAGCCTTATGCTGCTCCTGCTACACAGCAATGGCTTCCACTTCCTTCTCCAACTCCAACTCCAACTCCAACTCCAACTCCAACTCCAAGAATAACGAAGAAAACGAGGAAGAAAAGCCTCCTCCCCCACCGGGTGGAATACCGCTAAAGTGGCCCTCCAATGGTGCGGTAAGCTTGGAATGGGTGGAGTCGTTAGGCGCCACTTTCGATTGGTCTTCGAAATATGTTGTTCCGTCGAAGCTGCCTTCAGTGCTGCCGGTGAATGTAATCGACAGTTTGATAATGGAGGCATCGAAGATTCTGCACAGGGAGCCTAACTGCCTTCAGATCGATGTGCCTGAAAAGGATTGCAGCGTTGTTATAGTGGGCGACGTGCACGGCCAATTGCATGATGTATTGTTTCTGCTGCAGGATGCCGGACCTCCCTCTGATAGTCGCCTTTTTGTTTTTAATGGAGATTATGTTGACAGAGGTGCGTGGGGACTTGAGACTTATTTGTTATTACTCGCTTGGAAGGTACAGAGTCCTTTACTCTTTTTTCTATACATGAAATTTGGGTTCATTTTTGTTTGATTGGAAAGTTTCCTTGTAGGCATGGAAACTGGGCTTCCTCAGTTGGATCCTGTGTTTGACCCAATTTGGATGTTTTAAGGAAATTTAAATTTGTTTTTTTTTTATTGGTATATTCTGTATCAGGCACGGAAACTGGGCTCTCAGAGTTGGATCCTGTATTTTACCCAATTTAGATGTTTTAAGGACATTGGCATGTATATTTTGTTTGATTGCTCAATTTCTTTTCTTGGTATTTTCCGCCTTAGTTGTATGGATAAACCGCACTCAAGGTTGGGTGTTATATTTTCCCCAGTTTCATATTTATTTTTTGTTGATTGGTAAGTTCCCCTGGTTGATAAATTTTCTCATTAGATGTTGGATGTGGTATTATAACAATGCTCTCCAAGGTGCAACCACTTAATTCATGTTGTTTTCTGATTTGTGTGATAGTTCCTTAAATACCCTTCGACCCACTTATTAACTATCTTCGTTTGTCCATCTGTTTGGGGGTGAAAGCTGGTACCAAGAGTGAGCTTGGTGCCAGTTAGATGAACTAAGTTGATAACTCCTGCCAAAAGGAGTTGAGTAATTTGCTGTCTTTGTCATTGATAATGGTTCTGGGCAAGCCATGTAGCCAGAATACTTCTTTGAAAAATAGGCCAGCCACTTATGGTGCTCTAAACTGAGTAGGGATGGCAAAGAAATGACATTCTTAGTTAACTGATCCACTACAACAAAAATGCAGTCCTTGCCATCTACTTGAGGAAGACCTGTGATAAAATCTATGGATATACTTTCCCATTTTTGGCTAGGAACGGGCAAGGGCTCTTGTAAATCTATTGGGGGAGTGTGCTTTGCTTTATTCCATTGGCAAGTAGTGCACTCTCTAACATGCCTAAGAACATCCTCCTTGAGGCCCTTCTAGGAAAACCTCTCTCAGCTGCCTATAAGTTTTTAACTTTTTTAGAAGCATGGCTGGCCAATTAGGGATGAATCATGCAAAGTCCTCATATTTTTCTTCTTCATTTTAGACTCAAGTACAAGGATTATTCAGTTCTTATACGATATAAGGCCATTTGCCACAACATACTTGTCATCCTTCACACTCCCATCCAAAATACTAGTAGCAATGGCATTCTTGGCATATTCGGCCATGGTAGAAGCCTTCCAATGAGCAACAATAGAAGAAATGGTGTAGAAAGTAGGCATACGGGAAAGAGCACAAACAAGCACATTCTTCTTACCCTTCATGTACTCAATGTCAAAATCATAAGCTTGAAGTTTACTTACCCACTTCTGCTGCCTATCATTTAAATTATGTTGGCCAAGGAAAAATTTCACGTTGTTGTGGTCTGTCCTCACCATGAATCTACCACAAACTAAGTATTGCTAGAACTTAGCCAAACCATGCATAATGGCAAGCATTTCCATGTCATAAATAGAGAATGTCCTCTTCGTTGCTTTTAATTTACTTCTCTCAAATGCTATAGACTGCCCCTTTTGTATCGGCACAACTTTGATCCCCTCACTTGAAGCATCACACTTTACAACAAATGGTAGTGAGAAATCGGGAATGGCAAGTACAAGGCAGGAACACATATCTTGCTTGAGCTTCTCAAAAGCTCTCTGAGCCATATCATTCCATATGAAGGATTCACTCTTCGTCATTTTAGTCAAGGATGTTGCTAGTTGTGAAAGCCTTTAAATGAATCTCCAATAATAATTTTATAGGCCTAAGAAGCCTCTCAAATGGGTCAATGTAGTGGGGATTGGCCAATCTTGACTGGCTTGGATCTTTTGCTGATCCACCCGAATGCCTTGAGCACCAATGATGTGGCCCAAATATAGGATCTTTGTAACTCCAAATTCACACTTGGATTCTTTTGCAAAGAGGACTTGTAGCTGCAATATCTGGAGGACTATATTCAAGTGTCTCAAGTGGTCCTCCTAGGTTTTAGTATAGGATCTCTGTAACTCCAAATTCACACTTGGATTCTTTAGCAAAGAAGACTTGTGGCTGCAATATCTGGAGGACTATATTCAAGTGTCTCAAGTGGTCCTCCCAGGTTTCACTATAGGTCAAGATGTCATCAAATAATACCAAAACAAATTTCCTCAATTGGGCATTAAATACTTGGTTCATAGCTGATTGGAAAGTGGATGGTGCATTTGTTAGCCTGAATGGCATGACCATGAACTCATAGTGCCCACAATGACACCTGAAGGCTGTCTTGTGCATGTCCTCCTCATGTATATAGATCTAGTTATAGCAAGACCTCATTTTCGAAAAGTAGATGGCTCCATGCAACTCAGCAATCTTGGGAATAAGATACTTGTTCTTGATAGTTTTCTTGTTCAAGGTTCGATAATCTATGCACATCCTCATCGTACCATCCTTTTTCTTTACAAGCACTATTCATGAGGCAAAGGGTCTAGCATTGGGTCTAATGTGATCCATCCCCAGATGTTCTTTTATAGCCTTCTCTATTTCCTCATGTATCCGTCAATGGTAGTAAGGGGTGATCATGATGGGCTTAGAGCCCCACTCCAACTCTAGGATTTGTTGGAATCCCCTATCTAGTGGCAAACTTGTAGGCATATCACCGAACACAACACTATGCTTGTGTAAGATAGTTTGAATGTCAACATGATAGGTGCAGTGCCCATCTGAAGGTAAAGTATGTTTGTAACTTGTGCAACCATGCTCGAGCAGATATTTTGTCACTACCATCAAAAGCAGAAGCATTAAGTTTATTCACTTTATGTTGCAAATCTCTCTCATCATTTTGGTTGCTACCATGGGCTCTACCGCCTTGATACTTCTTCTTAAGTATTTCTAAAAACTTCACAAAAGTTATCATAGCCTTAAAGTCTTCTGATTTCCCTTGATACTCCTTAAATAGTGTGTCCAACTCCTTTGAAGTAATTGTGTCAGAATCTGATCTTTCATTCATTTGTATAAACATGGGCTTTACAGGTTTTAGAAGTGGATCCATTTGACTAATTGTTGGTCAGTTATGTGAAGTTGAGCTCCCCCCTCTCTGAAATGTATTACTAGGGTTTGCATTTTGCAAAGGAATGGTGGTGGGCATGTTACTTTGAAGCTGTAACATTTGTGTCATTAACTTTGTCATTCTTTCTTGACCCCTCTAAATCCCTATCATGGTGTTCTGAAATAGATCTGCCCTTTGTTGATTTTGGTAGCTAGATCGGATCCCTCCTAGAGGCTGACCTAGTCATAAAATGCTGAATGGCCTATCGGCCTTAGCATTTTGAGAATCTCAGCTGTATCATCCGATTTGAGGCAGGCCTTATTTGGGCGAATTAATTATGTGTAACTTGTAATTGCAAATAGGTCAGGACCTATTCAATGTAACTTGTAAATAATTATTTGAATTATTGTAACTTGGCGCCAAATTGCATAAGGCCAACCAAGGTTATTGGTTGTGTGATCTCCTATGTAAAGTGACTTATAGTCACAATTCAATAATGTAAACACACCGATCTCTGCTCTGAGCGAACTATCCATCAACAATCTGCATTAAGACAAGTATTGTTCATCAGCAATCATCAGTGAACTTGTTACTTGGTGAAGCGAATCTGATCTAGCATGAGCGAAGTTGTTTCAGGCTAACTGAATGTAACCCTAGGTCTGCTAAAGATTATCTAAGGCTGCCGAACCTCTGTGTCTGCTGTGTAAATCACTCTTATGTGCAAGCGAGCTTCATGCTGGACATCATAATCAGTTTGGATCAGAATTAAGGTTCAGATAAGTTGTGTTTTGGTGCCTATGTTTTGTGCCCTAGTTGGGCGAAGTTGTAATCTGTTTCTGCTCTTAATATAAATCGAATCTGAGATTTTCTTGCTGGTTTTGTCACCTCCAAGAGGGAGGTTTTCCCAGTGTATCTTTGTGTTATGTGTTCATTTGTGTCTTTTCTTTGTTCTTTACTGTCAATCTGATTGCTAAAATTAACATGGTATCAAAGCTTGGTTCGAATTAGTGTAATCAGATTTGTAGTAATCAATTATCTACATTCTGCTCTTATCATTTCTTCAAGATGGCTCACAGTCTCAGGGTTGAAGATAGATTGGATGGGGCATCCAATTTCACGTCATGGAGAGTCCGGATCCTGCTTGCATTGAATGGAAGTGATCTTACAGACTTTGTGAACAAAGGATCTTCCGAGCCCTAGGAAGAAGAAGAAAAGACCCAATGGAGGAAGAAAGACCTTCAAGCTCAGAAGATCTTAGTTGATTCCGTGAAGGAACACATTGTTCTCATCATCTCCAAGCTGAAGACAGCAAGCGAAATGTTTAGAACTTTGGAGGAGATGTACGAAATCAACAACACCAGCCGTGCCCTAGCTTTGAAGCAGCAGCTTCCTCACATCAAGATGGCTAAAGGTGAATCCGTCATGGCATACTTCATGAGGATTTCTGATTTGAGAGATCAACTCTCATCTATTGGGAAGATTGTTGATGACAATGATTTGACTATGCTAGCCCTCAATGGTCTTCCAGCATCTTGGGAATCCTACATTCAAGGAATTAGTGCAAGGGCTGACCTTCCCAAATTTGACAGATTAAGGGCTGACTGTATTCAAGAAGAATCACGACTGGCCGCTAGAGGAGTTATCAAAAACACTCATGAAGACAATCATGTCCTTGCTGCCCACTCTATCAAAAGGAAAGGAGGCTATTGGAAGAAGAACAATTTCAAGAGGAATAGAGATCAAAGGTCTGATCCAGCTCTTGATTCGAAGAAAAAGAAGAAGGATCTTTCACGCATCAAGTGCTTCAGGTGTGACAAATTCGGTCACTATGCAAGGGACTGTTTATCCCAGCCAAAGCAACAAGGAGCAAACTTAAATGAAGTCTCAAATCAGACTAATGCTAAAGACTTCCTTTTCATTTCTGCCCTGTCAAGCAATGTACCCACAGACAGTGATACATGGCTGATTGATAGTGGTGCATCTAGGCACATCACCGGCTATCGAGTGCATCTCTCAAATTTGGTGGAGGAGTCTAATCTTCATGTGGTCATTGGTGATGATGCACGCTATTCTTTAAGAGGTTTTGGTACTACTTCCCTTAATTTAGATTCTGGGATTTCTCTTCACCTCAGTGATATTTTGTTTATGCCGGGAATCAAAAGAAACCTTATCTCCATATTAGCACTAGAAGATAAAGGTTATCAGATTGCATTTTCTGAGGGAAGAGTGCTTGCATGGCCTAAAAAGTCCAACATCAAATCAGCTCGTGTCATTGGGAATAGGTATGAGAGCCTATATGAGCTTTCAGCACGACCAGTTCGAGCTCTCATTCATGAAGCACCTGAGTCAAGCGAGTTATGGCATAGAAGGCTTGGACATCTTCATTTCCGAGCCCTCCCTACACTTGAGAAGATAGTTAAAGGTATGCCTAAACTTAGTCATATTCATGATGATACATGCAAAGGTTGTGCTATGGGTAAAAACACTAAGAGTCCATTTCATCAAAGTGAAAGTAGGTCTAAAGAGAAATTAGCTCTTGTGCATTCTGATTTATGTGGACCTATGTCTATTGCTTCTCCAAGTGGATTCTTGTACTATGTAATCTTTATAGATGAGTACTCTACGAAAACTTGGATTTACTTTCTAAAGTCAAAAGAATCTGATGAAGTCCTAAGTAGATTCAAAGAATTTAAGGCCTTAGCTGAAAATCTATCTGGGAAAAGAGTTAAAGTTTTAAGGTTTGACAATGGAGGTGAATACACTTCGAGTAGTTTTCATGATTTTTGTATTGAGGCAGGGATCAAGAGGGAGTTTTGTGTTCCCTACAACCCTCAGCAAAATGGGGTTGCAGAAAGAAAGAACAGATCCATAGTTGAGGCAGTGAAAGCTATGATTCATGATCAGGATTTGCAGACTTTCCTATGGGCCAAAGCATCTAGGACAGCTGTCTACATTCAGAATAGATGCCCTCACCGCATATTGAAGGATATGACTCCAGAAGAAGCATTTTCAAGGATCAAACCTGATATCAGCCACTTGAGGATCTTCGGGAGCCCAGTATATGTCCATGTACCCAAAGAGAAGAGAACCAAATTGGAACCTTCTAGCAAGAGAGGTATTCTTGTGGGCTACAGCGAAACCTCCAAAGCATTCAGAATTTACATTCCAGGTCAGAAGTATATTGAGGTTAGTAGAGATGTCACTTTTGAAGAAAATATTGCATTCAAAAGATCTAAAGGTTCAAGTATAGAGATTGATAATGAAGTTCATGATAACCCTCAAGACATGGATATTAATCATGATACTGAGATTTAGAGGGAGCCTACAGAACCTAAAGATCTTAATGATCCGATTGAGCCTATGGATCCTACCAATGGGCCTAGAGATATTACCATGAGTAAGAAGAGACCTCTTTGGGTGAGAAACACTATACAGGAGGCAGAAAAGTTTGCAGCTCCAAGTGGCACATTTAGAGAAAGTAAGAGACCTCAGAAGTTCTCCAACTATGTTGCATTGATGTGCAACATCATTGAGACTCATCATTGAGACTGAACCTTCCAGCGTTGAAGAGGCCATGAACCAACAAGCATGGAAGAATGTTATGGATGAAGAATATCAGTCTATTATCAAGAATGATGTTTGGGATATTGTACCTAGACCCAAATGTAAGTCAGTCGTATCTTCCAAATGGTTGTTTAAAATTAAACATGCTGCTGATGGAAGTATTGAGAAATACAAAGCTAGGTTTGTGGCTCGTGGCTTCTCTCAGAAAGAAGGCATCGATTATGAGGAAACCTTTGCCCCTGTTGCTCGATATACCTCTATCAGGACTATCATTGCTATTGCTGCAGCTAAGGGATGGAAGTTGCATCAGATGGATGTAAAGACAGCTTTCCTCAATGGTGTTATTGAAGAAGAGGTCTACATTGAGCAACTTGAAGGTTTTGTGATCCATGAGAAAGAATCTCATGTATGCAGATTGAAGAAAGCATTATATGGCCTTTAGCAGGCTCCCCGTGCTTGGTATGAAAGAATTGACAAGTACATGGTAAGCTTAGGTTTCTGTAAGAATGATGCTGATCCTAACCTTTACTTCAAGGTATTCAATGGTGAGATGTTGATTTTGGTTTTATATGTTGATGACTTATTCCTGACTGGAGAAGATCATCTCATTCTTAGATGTAAGGAAGAATTGACTTCAGAATTTGAAATGAAAGATCTAGGTCTCATGCATTTCTTTCTAGGGTTAGAAGTATGGGAAAGACCTAATGAAATTATTCTAAGTCAAGGAAAATATACCATTGATATTTTGAAGAGATTTGGAATGTTAGATTGTAAATCTATGCCTACTCCTATGGAAACTAACTTAAAGAAGTTGAGTGAATCTGTAGCTAGGTCTGATCTTGTGGATCCTACTGAATACAGGCAGCTGATTGGATCCTTGATGTATCTAGTTAACACTAGACCTGACATTTGCTATGCAGTGAGTGCCCTCAGCCAGTTCATGTGTGAACCAAGGCAAATTCATCTTGTTGCAGCCAAGCATATCTTGAGATATTTGCGTGGCACAGTTGGATATGGATTGAAGTACTCTTCCAATACGGTCATTACCTTGGAAGGTTATTCTGATTCTGATTGGGCAGGAAGTGTCACTGATAGAAAGAGCACTTTTGGAGTTTGCTTCAGCTTGGGATCCGCCATGATATCCTGGTGCAGTAGGAAACAGTCTTCAGTAGCAGTGAGTACTGCTGAAGCAGAATATATTGCAGCTTGTGCGGCATCTCGAGAAGCAGTGTGGCTTTGAAAACTCCTTGCAGGATTGTTTGGACAACCTTGGGAGCCTACAGTTATTCATAGTGATAACCAAAGCTGTGTGAAGCTCTTTGTCAATCCTGTGTTTCATGACAGATCAAAGCATGTGGAAACTCAGTATCACTATATCCGGGATATGGTGCAAAGGAATGCTATTCCGCTGAAGTACATCAGCACTGATGAGCAAACAACGGATGTTCTCACCAAGCCTCTTGCTCGAGTGAAGCTTGCATATTTTCGAGACAAGCTTGGAGTTGTGGAGAATGAAGCCCTAGCTAAGAGGGAGTCTCAGCATCAGTGATACATTAAACTGTATCTTCCACCCTCTGCGAGTAGGCATGGTGGTAATGCACTCTTCTCTAGGAGAAGTTTGAGGTGAAAGCCCTCTTCCACCCTCTGCGAGTAGGCATGGTGGATCCACCCTCTGCGAGTAGGTATGGTGGATATCATGGGAGAAATTCCATGATGTGCTTGTTCACCCTTTGGGAGTATCTATGGTAAACGTCATGTGGAGATGACAATAAGCACTTATGTTTTTCATCTATGGGAGTAGCCATGATGGACCCACCCTCTTGGAGTAGCCATGGTGGTAGTCACTATGTGACTTGATTCTTTATGAAGGAATCCTCCCTAGCTAAGAGGGAGTGTTGATTTTGGTAGCTAGATCGGATCCCTCCTAGAGGCCGACCTAGTCATAAAATGCTGAATGGCCTATCGGCCCTAGCATTTTGAGAATCTCAGCTGTATCATCCGATTTGAGGCAGGCCCTATTTGGGTGAATTAATTATGTGTAACTTGTAATTGCAAATAGGTCAGGACCTATTCAATGTAACTTGTAAATAATTATTTGAATTATTGTAACTTGGCGCCAAATTGCATAAGGCCGACCAAGGTTATTGGTTGTGTGATCTCCTATAAATGTAAAGTGATTTGTAGTCACAATTCAATAATGTAAACACACCGATCTCTGCTCTGAGCGAACTATCCATCAGCAATCTGCATTAAGACAAGTATTGTTCATCAGCAATCATCAGCGAACCTGTTACTTGGTGAAGCGAATCTGATCTAGCATGAGCGAAGCTGTTTCAGGCTAACTGAATGTAATAACTGAATGTAACCCTAGGTCTGCTAAAGATTATCTAAGGCTGCCGAACCTCTGTGTCTGCTGTGTAAATCACTCTTATGTGCAAGCGAGCTTCATGCTGGACATCATAATCAGTTTGGATCAGAATTAAGGTTCAGATAAGTTGTGTTTTGGTGCCTATGTTTTGTGCCCTAGCTGGGCGAAGTTGTAATCTGTTTCTGCTCTTAATATAAATTGGATCTGAGATTTTCTTGCTGGGTTTTTCACCTCCAAGAGGGAGGTTTTCCCAGGGTATCTTTGTGTTATGTGTTCATTTGTGTCTTTTCTTTGTTCTTTACTGTCAATCTGATTGCTAAAATTAACACCCTTTCCTCATCTGTCAAAGTTCTCTCATTTCTGTTCATGGTTCATAGGCTGGCAGGAAATCTGCTTTGATACCACTGTGATGCCCTCTATCTAATTTTTTTTAAATTTAAAATCAGAATGATGCCAAGAGGAAAAGAACAATGCGTTTCATAAACAAAGTAAACCTTAACAATAACCTTAGAGCTGTATTTGTTGATAAAATGTGCTGGAATACATCAATGGAGTAATAATAATAAACCTGCTGGATTACATCAATATAATAATGTGGAACTAATTAGAACTCAAACACTTGGCGGAAGATATTTCCCAACTCTAAACTGATGCTGCTGTATAATGTTGCTTCAGCTGCCCCCAAAATCAGTCTATCAATCGACAAGAGAATGCTTTGAGCTCAATGCAATCCTTGGGTGAGATTGCCCACAAGAAACCAAAGGGGTTCCATCCTCTGATCTCTGGATCCAAGCATTTTTGCCCCTGAATCGGTAGATAAGTCCTGCCTGATGTGGCTGCCCTCTCTAGGCCTGAAAAATGTGAAATAAGCATAGAATAATCCCTGTAATGTTGGCTGGCTTCTATTTATTCATTGGCATGCTCCAAACATTAAGTATCTAGCCTTAGTGTCAAGTAATAAAGATTATTTTTATTTGATATAACACCAATATCACTTAATAATCAAGTACCCCATAACATGGCGCTAGTGTGATAACATTAAATGGCTCAAGTAGCCAATAAACCTTGACCTCTCATCGGTAAATTAACCATAACTTGAGATCCACTTGTCAGAAAGACCTGAGATAATGCATTATGAACATCAGAACAATTGACTGACACTTGGATTCAACGACAGGCTTCATGACATTGTCTTGTTCCCATAGCCCTCCAAAAGCCTCTAAGAAATAGGACTAAGTTTTCCACAGGGCACTTATAATGAACATGTATACTTAAAAATCTCCAAGGGCATGAACAATGTCTACAGTAAAGAGGTCCCCTTACGATAAAAATCCCCTATGAGGAGACTAATGGTGAGGTTTAGAAAAAAGGGAGTTCACTCGGATTAATGTAGATATCTAGAGTGAACAAAAGATTGAAGACCATCCACAATCTCAATGAGTAACAAACAACTATGCAAACATATTGTAAAGATTCTGCACAAATGAACTAACTTAGATGATAAACACAAGTAGGCAAGAAAACCTGCCAAATATTTAGCTTTTATTAATCCTCTAATATTTTCTGATCATAACAAAACTTTCTTGACAAGAGCTTGCTTACATTAGATAGTCCAAGACGATTCAAATGAGAGATTAAGATGTACTAGTTACAAGGGTTGGATAATTAGGTTTGAAACTATTTTTTAGTTAACAAACCCTAAATAGTAAATACTTATATTCATTAACGAGCTCTAACAAAATAACATTATAAAATAACTTTAGATTTGTTCATCCTTTCACAGCACGATCTTGCCTTAACCTGATCAAGTAAGATGGGGAAAATATCAGGAAACATGTTCAAAGAATAGCTTTTAAATTTTCATTTGCCATCAGTGACCTTGAGGAAGATGTGCTCTAATATTTTTATATTGCAAGAATCCTGAAGATAAATTTCTTTGCTTCTGCATATTCTATATACTGCAATAATTAGATTTGTGTGAGCATTTTGTCAAACAACTTATGTGCCTTTTCAGATAACTGTGGCATTATTCAGTAACACTTCTGTCCTCTTTTCTCTTACAATGATTTTAACTGCACAAGTAGTGTGGGTGGCGGGGTGCATGGATGGTGTGTCAACTTACCTTCCACCTGTTCAACCTGAACAACTGAGGTTCAACTCTTAACCACCATAAAATTTTGAGTCTCATTATTAATGAAAGGAGAGCATGCTTAACTTTGTCTTGTCTTTGCTTAATCTAGGACTGAAGTAAAAGGCGGGTTTCATTCATGTGCAATTACACCCAATACTCGTTAGATCTCTGCCTTTGCCTATTTGTTAGAATCGATTGCATGACTTACGACAAATCCCAATATGTAGTTAAATCCACCCTTATGCATTCATAACTAATTTATTAATCAATAGTAGGTGAAAAATAATGTGCCTGCCTTTGTATAATAATAGGCTGACATGAATTAGCCTTCAAAGGTTTAGAAAACCATTTGTCTATAAATAGATGGAGAGATTGCCCTATCTATCATTTATTATTCAGGTGATAAAGTGATATCTGGTGGTGCATTTTGTGAACCACCCATATTTTGTTTTTAGTCTCACTTTATTTTAAAGTTGCATATTTACTTGTGGAATTAAGATCTCAGAATTCATCAAAAAGGGTGCTGCAGAAGGGTATTCTCAATGCTCGGGTCAGAAATAAAATTAACTTGACGTGCCAACAATGTCTTAGAGTTACTCTTTAAATTTTAAACAGATTAAGAGTACACATCTTGCATGATGTGCAGGCTCAAGCTGCACACAGTTATTAACTGGAGCAAGCTTGCACCTACCTTCCTCCTATTTGGATTTGTAAATATTTGCCTCTGTTTGTGAATTAAGTGTTGAATGTTGCATTGTGTCATATATTGAAAATTTGAATCCAATAAGACTTTATTGAACCTTACTTGTGGCAGGAGTGTTAGGATTAGGTGTGCTATTAACCTTGCATAGCCTGAGGGCTAATGTAGCTTATTGTTTGTAGATGGTTAATTATGTGTGTATCTCCAAGAAACATAGAGTGGGCAAAATGGGATGCCCATGTGAGGGTGGAGACATGTAATTATTTTATTTTTCTCTAGGGACTTGGAAATATTATTGTACTGAGGCATTGATGAGGGGGTTACATAATGGACTTGGATAATCTTCTATTATTAGTGGGTGTAAGATATAATTAGTGCTTCATGGAGGTGTGCTTGGGATTTATTTATACCAACTTGCATAATGGAGGCAAAAGATGCTTGTGTAAGAGTTGTTTTCTATTTTATGATGGCTCCACACATGTGAAGGTCATGAGAATTCTTACCGTGGTATTTTGGGACTTTGTTTGGGCCATGGTATTGTTTTTTGGTGGTTCTCTAAGCCTCCTTAAGTCTATATATATTGGAGGCATGGGATAGAGGATGTATGGAATGTATTTTGTAGGGTTATGTTGCCTGATTTCTACCAGAGGAGTAGGAGTGTTGATCTCATTGAAGTATTGCATTGAGAAGCTTTGTGAATGTATTGTAATTATATTCATTTGGTAATACATTGAGTTGTGTGGTGCTTTGGACGCTGGGTTTTTTTGAAAGGGTTTTCGTAGGGTATATCTATGTGTTTTGTTTTCTTGTGGTTGTTTTCGTTCCCTTTTTTTTTTTCATTCATTTCTAAGTGCCGTCAGAATGTTGTTGAAGTTTTTGTAGATTGATTTTTGTAATATTCTTCTCGAAAGGCTAATGTGGAAATACCTACATGTTTAGTAGTTGAGTTTTGTTTTGAGTTTAGTCGCTAAGGGGTTTGCGAGCATTTTTCTTTACAATTGGTATGAGAGCCGATGTGGTTTTGTGGCTTGCATGTACTTGCAGGTTCTTGCATGTGGGTTACATGTGCTTGCAAGTTGTTGCATGTGATGGATCCATGGTATTTGAGTTTTAGGTATTCCTCTGTTTTGATTTTTTGAGCCTGGCAAGCTTGTGAGAATATGTAGGAAGGAATCGTTTGATTATTGATTATGTTTTGAATGGGTTTTTGCAGTGGATCTAGTTTGATTTTTTAAGAAATAATATGGCAAGCATTGGTAGAATGGTAGAGAGGTTCAATGGAACCAACATTTGGTATTGGATGCTCAAGGTGGAAGATCTTGGAGTTGGTCATGTGTTTGCATGTTGCATGGTTGTGACATGGAGTTCGTGTTTGGCAGTATGGGACTACCCTCTGGCATGGTGGTTGTGTTCCTTTATCCTATGGTGATGGGTAACAGAAGAGTGTTCATGTTGGGTGCTTGCTTTTAGTTCCTTGCTCACATGGTAAAGCACTAGCTATGTTGACTATTGTCTAGAGTGCTTGGTTCCTTTGTATGCATGTATGTAATGATGGTTGTTGAATTGGCCTTGTAGTGGCCTGGATTTCCTAGACAACCCTCTGGGCCTTTTGGATATTTGTACTTGCATGTTGTTTGGATCTATGAGTTTTGCAATTTTCTGTTTAAAATTTGTGGTTGTTCTTATTTATGATATTCCGTTGTCTCCAGTTACATACTCAATTCCTCATCTGTTCCATGCAATGATTTGTTTAGCAGACATAGTCCATTCTACTTCAATCATTTTTTTTCACATTAATGAAGCAATACAAACATGAGCAAAAGGAAAAATTTCTCCTTCTAATGCCCGAGAATGACCATCATTGCCTATTGGTAGTCATCATACTTTGGCAAGTCATGATTAGAATCTGCAGCTGCTCACCTCTTCCTATGGGGTTTTTTGTTACAGGTAGGTTACAACCTTCCAAGAAGTGTAGAAGAAAATTATGACTTGGTAGGGGAAAACAACTTTCCTTGATAAGGGATTAAACCAAGACGTTTTGTTCTGAAGCCAACTCACAAATAAGGACGGGGTTTGCCCAACTTCATTGAAACTATTTGAACTTGGGAGAAATTCAACATGGAGCATTTGGGTTTGTCATTTTGGAAAATTTAGTCCAACATATTGGTCACGTTCTTGAAAAAGTGTGTAATTTAAAGTTACACTTGAAGTTATTGTTCTGTATTTACTTGCATTGACTTGAAATATATGAGAAGTTTGAGTTGAGTTGATTGCATTGTATTGTGCTGCTAGAATCGACAGATACTCCTGTGGGAAGAGCAATTCCAAATTTGTAGCTGTTCCAAGATATTTCTTGCTTTCAACACCAACAGATCCGCTGCCTGCTAAAGCTGATTTGATCCTTTCTAAATTGTTTGACAAGGAGGAGCCTAATTGTAGTAGAAAATGGGTTGCTACCCCCTATAGAAGAATAAATCTTATCCAATCTTTGGTATTCGGTCACTGAATTTTAATGGTTATGAGGTTTGGGCTTCCATGTGGTGTGTCAGGTGATCTGCTAGACCTCTATCAAATGGAGACACATCCACCATTGGACAACAAAAGACTTCCACGATCAGCTTCCTTAAGCTCCACTTCCATATTCAACGTCACTAGGAAAAATCATATTTTCTATAGAACAGACATGTTGGCAAGTTTACAGATAATCCAAAGAGATGCTGTTTATGATGCAAGAGAGAAATTATTATCTCAATCACAGTTTGACCATGTGTACAATGTTGAATCCTTTGTGGAAAAGTCTTATTTCAAGATGTTGATATTTTCTATGTACAAGTTCAGTATTGTTCTTAAAATGGCAGAACGTTTCATCATCCATAGATTGGAAATTCTCTGGACTTATATGAATTCCTGCCCACAGAGTCACAAACCATATGGTACCGTGGTGTAGTATCCCGTCCACTTGGCTATTTTAGCTTCAAACCCTTATTACAACTCTTCACAACTCTTCACAACTCTTGGAATTCTATCAATATTAATATAATATTTGACATTTATTAAAATTTTTAATATAAGGTTTTGATATAGTATACCCTGGTTATGGGACCAGGGACCCATCAAAAAAGGGGCCGAGCCCACAGAGTCTTTATCAAAGTGAGCTCAAACAGACATAACTGCTTATAAACAGGGGGGGCAAATTACAGCGGCCCCACCCTGAATACTGTATCTTAACTGTCATAAGCCAAAAACTAAAAACATCTACCCATCCAAGAGCACCACACCCTCCTCGTTACAGACACACATATACAGAGGGCGCTCACAGGCCGGCACCGCAACACCCATTTTTCCAGCTATTTTTGCAACTCTATCATATCCTCATGAGTGAGAATAGAGGCTGCTGCAACCGAGAGAAGACTTGCCACCGCCAACGACTGGGCCGCACCAAACACATTCCACCACCCCCTGGAAGTCCTTGGATCTAGCAGCAGGTTTGCCATTGCCTCATGCACATTCACTCCTTTCCCGTCAACCTCTTTCACTACCTTTAAAAACCGGTACAGCCACTCCTTCAGAATAGGATTCTTGATCTCCCTTTCCAGATCCTTCATAAAACAAGCCATAGCCTCCTCAGCTGGAAGCTTTTTCATTCGCTTGTGGGGGGTGTATTTTTGTTTCATTCTGCCACCAACGCTAGAACTGGGACCTGCTCTAGGAATATGCCTCCGCGGAGGGATGCCAATCGGGCATTTTCCTTTGGATTTGTCACCTTCTCCCCCGTCCATAACGCCCTCCATGAAGAAAGACCAACACATCACCATTTGGCGGGGAAGACACAGAGAATACTCTAGAAAAAATAGAATGACACTATTTAAGAGGCACCTTGCCTTCTTCAATACTCAATCCATCTCATCATTACTAAATACGCTGTAACCTTCCACCTTACAATGCTAACACTCTGGCCTTGAATGTCTTGTTCACTCATAATTATCTTGAAGGTCCTGCTAGCCCATTATCGGGGGTAATTTTTATAATTTTTAATAGAAGGTTTGATATTTATTGAATATTATATAATATTGAGGAGCAATCATGAAATGGATATGCCACTTTTCACAACCCTGGTGTTATATCAATATTAATTTAATAGGGATGAAATTTTTGTTTGACATTGGTTCTAGTCCACGCGAAGTATACCCTGGAGTGAATTTGTTCTTGCACAGACAACATATATATTTTGGCCTTCTGTCTCTAAAGCAATGGTCTGTATGAAAGGGTGATAAATTATATAAGTTCTAGGTTAATGGTATTTGATTTATAGATTAGTTATGGAAAAATATTTATTCTGTATTTATCATTAATGCTGCTCGCTATTTTAATGTTTGCTTGCAAATTTGGTGCTGCAGGTTTTTCTACCTCATAGAGTATTTCTCCTCCGTGGGAATCATGAATCAAAATTTTGCACCTCTGTCTATGGCTTTGAGCAGGAAGTGATGGCCAAATATGGAGATCAGGGTATGCACATTTATCGTAAATGTTTAGGCTGCTTTGAAGGCCTTCCTTTGGCATCTATCATTGCCGGTTGTGTTTACACTGCGCATGGAGGACTTTTTCGCAATGTTGAGTTACCTTCATCAAAAAGATCAAAGGGAAAGAAGGGACGCAAATTTGTCTCAGGCTCAGATTCCAAAGGGTTAAAGCTTGGTTCTTTAGATGAACTAGCCAGAGCTCGGCGGGGAGTTCTTGATCCACCTTGGGAGGGTTTGAACTTGATTCCTGGTGATGTGCTTTGGTCAGATCCTTCAACTCATCCAGGTCTTTCTCCAAACACAGAAAGAGGGATTGGCTTATTATGGGGTCCAGACTGCACAGAACAATTTTTGGACAAGAATCATTTAAAGGTAAGATTACTGTGGAGCTTGGTGCATGTATAAGGTTTGCTTATGATATTGTTTTGCAGCAGTGGCATCATTTGTTTAAGCTTTCTCAGTTGTGGATATGCAAACCAAAATTTTGAATGTTTGAGCCTTTCTGGCCCCCCGTAGTTCACCACTATTTTATCCCCATCTTTTTGTTCTTGAATTTCAACTGCACATTTCCAAACAAAGTGACAGCTACGATATATTTACTAATAATTATGATTATTTCTTTGCTGTTTTCCATTTTGATTTTATTTAATGTTGGACTCGACAGAGATGCTATTTTAGGCTAGGTTGGCATAACATCCTTGGGTACAAGGTTTGCAGATTTTTCTAAGCGTGCTTGAGGATTTGTGTAACTTGAATGTCTATATACTGACAAAAATGCTCAAAATTCTTGAATTGTTCAAGGAATTGACTGCGAGCCATAATCACCAGGGGACGTGGGATTTACACTGTAGATGGGGAACCCATTTGATACAGGGTATGGAAGGATATGATTAAGTGTATAACTATATTACATTTAAATAAGCCATCAGGAGATGTAAGTACTGGTACATGGATGGGGTGCCTCCTGAACTAGGATTCCTGGTGACTAACTGTGAGCTGTGGATGGTAGACATAAATTTTCTTTGAATTCTAAATTTAACCATTGGATGCATGCTTCAAACAGTTTTTGTATATATATCAAATGCATTTTCTTTAACAGGAAGAGGCACGCACAAGATAGGTAGATGTTATGGTGAATATTAAAAAATTATGATGTAACCTGACATTGCAGGCAACATTTCACAACTTCAACTTCAAATCTATATTTAAACACCAAGGGTAACAAGTATAAAGAATTGTAAAGGTTGGATTGGAACTTTCTAATCTAATTACGCCGAGAGGCGTTCCTACATTCACAGCATGAATGAGAGCTGAAAGATTCTGGAATTTCTATGTAAACTTATAAGATTCCTAGAATAAAATTTGGTTTTTATTTTTTATTTTGTTTTTATTTTTTATTTTTTCCAATTTTTTTTAGTTTTTATTTTGTGATTTTCTTATTTTCAATTTCTTTTTTGGTTTATATTTTTATTTTTTTCCAATTTCTTTTAAATTTTTTTTTTTTTCCAATTTTTGTTTTGGTTTTTAGTTTTTATTTTTTCCAATTTCTTTTTTCGTTCCATAGTTTTTGTGATTTTCTTATTTTCAATTTATTTTTTAGTTTTTATTTTTTATTTTTTCCAATTTCTTTTTTAGTTTTTAATTTTTATTTTTTCGAATTTCTTTTTTGGTTTTTATTTTTTGTTTTTTCCAATTTCTTTTATCAATTTCTTTTTAAATCACCAAAAATATAAAAAATAAATAAATTGAAAAATTAAAAAATAAAAATGATGGAAAAAATAAACTATGGAAAAGAGATATCCCTCGGCATACTTTAGATATATATTTTTAAATATAAATATACTAGTTAATATTATTAATTAAGAAGTACACCTTTTCACTCTATATAGGCTCAAATTATTCTCAAGAACAACTTGATAGAATAATGCAATTGGTCATTAAGAGGAACAATACAATGTATGCCCCTATCCTGCGAGGGATGGGAAATTCTCAGGCAGACAATATGTCTCAAGGCTGCCACGTCAATTGTTATAGACTGACTATACGAGGGTGATGCAGTCTACATTAACTAGTGTGATATTTTCTACTTCTTATATCTGTGTCATGCTCTTAAGTATGAAGTGGTTTGTAATATTGTTTTGGCTAAAAATTATGTTCTGTATGCGTGATATTTAAGTAAATGTAAAGTGGCTTACGACTTTTTTTCCCTTTGTCAGTGACACATATGCTCAATTATCCATGGACGGACTCAATGTTATGTAGGCTTCCATGATGATCAAGGTTTTGGTTCTTGTCAGCCTTGATTTTGGGGCCTTCTAGCTATGGTTACATGAAGATAACATCTTGTCTGAATATAGAATGTTAAGCTTGAAATATTGATTATGCTCTTGCAATATCAGATAGTGTTGTGGTTTGCTTGCAGAGTTATGGCTTAGTATCAAGATTCTACCTGTAATATAGTGTTGAAATGTTGCAGTTTATTGTTGGAGATGCAGTTGATTATCAGGTCACACGAAGGACCTGATGCAAGGGAGAAACGAGCTGGATTAGGAAGAATGCATAAAGGGTACACGATTGACCATGTTGTGGAATCAGGGAAGCTAATCACTCTTTTTAGTGCTCCAGATTATCCGCAGTTTCAGGTTTGTGCCAACAGGAGTGAAATTTTTGGTAGTGATTATATCTGGAGTTGTAGAATTTCTTTAGCCCCTTGCTTTCTTGTTTTTGTGCTACTTAAGTTACACCAAATTCTTTTATGCGCATTGTCCATGGCATACACAGGATTTTATCTACTATACATGCTTTTTAGAATTTTTTGTATCAGTTTGCCTTCCTCTAAAATATCTAGAATGAAAATGTATTTCCTTTCAATAGAGCTTCGAAAAACTGCTTTGAATTATGTTCATTAAGACACAGACAACACATTCAAGAAGAGCAAGAAGAGAACAAAAACCTAGCATATTAAAATTTTGCTATATGCAAAACTAAAAAAAGTTAAAAAGCACAGCTTGTAAGAAGAGTCTTTTGTGACTATAAAAATTTGGAGCTTGTATGCAAATTCTTAAATATTCTGGAATAAATAAAGAGCAAGGAGACATACAAGGGCATATTCTTGACTTTGTCTTTATCCTTAACAAATTTTCTGCAAGGATATTTCTTCTTCTCCTGTGTTAAGATTTTACTTTTTCTCCTTCACAATTTCCAGAATTGGAAGTCGAAGCAATTTATGTGGTAGAACTTCATGAATAGACATTAGCACACAAATAAAAATCTTTAGAATGCTATTGATCAAATGCAGGACCAAACAAATTAAACTTAGCAGGCCAACACAATGAATGTTTATAGTTGCACCTTTTGGAGTAGGATTGGCTTCTGTGTTTTTTAAGATTAAATGTGGGGTTCTATTAAAGGGGCCCCATCCCAGCTAGAAACAGAACACATACACTATATTAGCAAAAGCATTTACGTAAACAACCCAAACATCGTGTGTAGCAAGAATGGAACAGCATATATATCAAAATTTGTTATTACCTACATAGACCATAGACTATAAAGATGAAAACTTATTCATACTACCAAAAAACTATGACTTGAAGAAAGAAACGCTC
This sequence comes from Cunninghamia lanceolata, assembly GCA_027924645.1. Taxonomy (NCBI): domain Eukaryota; kingdom Viridiplantae; phylum Streptophyta; class Pinopsida; order Cupressales; family Cupressaceae; genus Cunninghamia; species Cunninghamia lanceolata. Next base: position 3,810,468 of record BSBN01000994.1, on the reverse strand, counting down.
AAAGAAATGCTCCCACACAGACACTAGGGCAATTCAGTGACACCTCATTGATCAATCCCTGTGCCCAGAGGAGCCATCTTCTAGTAGTCATAGGCACGACTATAGACTCCATTGCTAGAAACTGCTACGTGCTCCAACATTGGCATCACAGGACCTGTTGCACTCTCAAGCCCATTAAACGTAATACCCCATTAATTCCTGCTCACCTTACTGCTCTTATAATTTGCTCATCCTCCAACTCTAGCATCTAACCTCTAAAATGCCTTTGTGATGAGAAACTACCATGTGCTTCATTACCAAACTGATGTCCTTAGAGTATGCATCCAACGCCTGAACATGCTTCATAAAAGCTTTAACTTTTTCATTCATGGCCCTCTGCCTCCTCCAAAGTCAAACTGATAAGATCTTGAAGGTTCTCCCTAAGCTCTAAATCCTACACTGGCATCTTAAGCTTTTGTTTAAAATCTTCCAATATGGACCTCTCAACCTTACACTGCCATCATAATTTAATCCAGCTGGTCCTAAATTTACTTTTATCACCTTACGATTGCCAGGACACAAACAGTAAGATTTTTCTAAGGTGGTTCCATGGTGGAGAGGGTCCTTGGAATTTCCTCCACTAAACATTAACCCACAAATACCTATAGCACCTAGAGCACAACCCAGAGCACCAGGGGCATAATAACAACCAAGTGGCAGAACAAAATGTTGCCACCACCATACTTAAATGGTTCATAGCATCTCCCAGCCTTTTACCTGACAATTATGAAGGATATCAATGAACGAAGTCCCTTCTACTGACATATCTATCACTAGACAAAGTCTCCTTTGACTATCAATCTTTGCAATACTAGCTATTAACTTAGGAAGGGCAATTTTGCGGAATGAGATTGGATAGATTATCCCAATCCTTGTCATCGTTGTTTTCTATTGAAGAAAATTCTGTCTGCTGAATACCCTGATTTGCCAAATAATTTGCTAAAGCATTTCACTCTCTAAAGCAGTGAGATAGTATTAATTTATTAAAGTTCTCTTTTCATTTCAAGATTTCCTCTAAAATGGCCCTGAGCTTGCAATTGGGACAATATTGCTTACTCATTACTTGCACCACTATTTGTGAGTTACCTTCAATTTCCAAGATCCAATAGTTTGCCACATATGCTGCTTGTATTCCTGCAAAAAGGGCCTCCCATTCTGCTTCATTGTTCGTCTTCTTACCTAAATGTTTTGAGCTTCCAAGCACAAAATCACCTTTTGTATCTCTTATGACACGGCCACTCCCCGCTGTCCCAGGGTTGCATTTCGAAGCCTCATCTAAATTCAATTTTACTCCAACCAATGGAGCCTTCCACTTTTCATTTCTACTTTTCTTATGAGCTATTATCTTGTTAACAGGAGATTGGCTTCTGTGTTATACACGATGAAAACTATAAATTTAGGAAGGTTCCATTCAATTGCTAACTAGAAATAATCAAAGTGCTGAAAAGTAAGTTTCATCTCTGAATCACTTGAAAGACACATTGGTTTGTGACCTATGAAACAATATGTTGAAGAGTCTTTTGAGTTTTCTATCAAGGTGGAAATATGGTGATGACTTAGAGATGGAAGCATCTATAGAATTCTACATGCAAATTTGCATATGTCTTAGAACAGTTTCCTTGCAAACTATGTTGTCAGTGTTGTTGTGTTGCACCCAAAGGAATAGAGGTGCATAACAGGTACCAACCTAATTTTACTTAATAAAAGAAAAATGTCCGGGGAACATCACAAGAAGAATACTGAACATGGTTCAATTAATTCTAAGTCAACTAAAAGATTTGAAATGTGAGTGTTGTGATGTCTTCAATCATAGAAAAACAAATATATGGCATATACACATTGCATTAAAGGTAGTCAGACTTTAGTATGAGATCAGGGAAGATTTTGGGTTGATGTCTTAAAATAACTGCACCGCACACAGAATCCGGGAGTTAGCAAGGATGATTTGGACCGAGGCTGGGTGGGGACAATGTTGACATTCAACAAATCTTGTCTTCCAAGACATCAGTTAATTCTAAAGAGTGGAATTCAAGGGAGACTAAATGTATTTAAGTGTAGGGTACGTTGTTGAAAATGCAGATACAAGGGAAATTACTAGATATATTGCAAAATTGATTTTAGTAGAATAATAGACACATTATGCAAAATCTATCATGTAGTCATCTAATCCATTTTATAAGCACAGAATTGAAAAGTTGATACTTGAATTAAAAGTCTTTATGCATAAGAAAGTAGGAGAAGATGCAGATTTGACATAAATGCATTAATCCAAAAGGAAATGGAGAAGTGTCATGTCCCCTCCCCTATGGACAGGCTACATTCCTAGCCTAGACAACAATTTAAATTAAAGTCTTAGTACAAAGAGGCCAACCCCATATTAATGTAATGTTAAGTATACAAAGGATTATATATAGTGCTAAGATGAGCACCGATTAGAGTGGATATAAGCTAGAGCAAGAGACATGTGCGATCTGCTTTATAAAGGAAGGCAAGTAATATATAAAGAACATCAATAAAGACAAACTTGTTAAGTAGGGCCGACCACCCTCTAAAAGAGGAGCAATTCTGAAGGTAGCGATTTTATTAATAAGGAAATGCCATCTAATATAAGGAGATCTTAACATATGAATAAGACAAGATGAAGTGCAATTAAAGGGGAGCTGTTTGATTAAGGGAAACAATTACTATTGTGCAGCGATCACTATTGATTATTGAAAGGCTGCAAATGATAACTTAAACAGCAGCGATCAGTATGTGTAAAACAATTACTTTTATCAAAAGGTACGATTCAGAAGAGGACAATAATGGAAGGGCTTTGATTAGTATTATAAGACATAGCTATTCCCCAAAGGCATATCCATTGAAAGAGTATAAGAGGTAAGTGATATGAATGTTTGAAGAGACCAGCAGAGAATAACTGATATGATATACAGAAGTTCTCATATAGAATGCAGAATTAAGCATCAAACAATCATTGGATCATTGGATCATTGAATATAATGGCAGTTATTCAATCTGCAGAAATATATCTATTTTATCCAGTCATATAGACTAATAAAGACAGCAAGGATTACATTGCAAACTCTGAATTGAATTAGAAATTCAATAAGAATCATTATTGGATGTACACGCAGAAATAGAATAACGAACAGCAGGTCAGATCATTATTGACTGTTGATTGTCTTATGTAAGAACCCTGTTTTATCTAACTGAAATTTTTCCCTTCGCTGCCCTGAATTTCTGATTAGGGTTTCTTGTTTGATTTGTGTAGTTTTATCACTTTTCAATGTAAAGATGCATTCACCATATAATAATAGCAATATAGAACCAAATTGAAATGAAATGACAACAAACTAATGACTGGAAATTATAAATCAGAGGTCTGATTTCACTCAGAACAACAAGATAAATGATTTCAAATTAAAGATTTGAAATGTTTATATCATCCAAATGTTGTACAAACATACCCGATTGATTCCTCTTCATTTGGAACAATATAGGTGACAAAATCATTAATTGTAGAGGTCTGATTTGTGCCCAGATTTGATTGCACTTTGCTGATATGAAATTCTGAGTGGCTGATATACAAATTCAGATTGGAAACAATGTGGAATTAAGCCAACAATCACCTCCAAATGTGCAAATATGCAAATCGCCTATGTAGGGATGAAGTCCAATGTCAATCCTTGATGCCAAATGATTATATACCAATCTGAATTGGATTGTATGCTGCTGTTATAACCCTGTATGCTGCTGTCATAAACCCTAGTGACTGAAAATCACTTATTCATGCCTCAAAACACCTCAAAACGTGAAGCGATTGGCCCTAAGATGGAGCGATTAGGGTTAGAAAGCCAATTAGATGATAAATCTTCAACAAAAATGCCAAAACCTCCTCAGATCTGATGCTTGATATGTAATTACAGTCTGCTGTCATAAATTTCAGACTATGAAAAAGTGATGGAAATCATCAAAACACCTCTCTTTGCCAAGCGATCCAATTGGGAACTTTCTCCAATCAACTTATTGATGAAAATGTATAAAAAACAAAGCCAAATCTGATTATCAAACTCCAATGCTAGCTGAAAATAAGAATCCCTGTTAAACCCTAGTTTGATTGAAGCAAAAACACCATCAAAAGTCACCAATTAAGCCCAATGATGAACTCTATATGAATTCACCTCTCATGATGGAATGGGATCATCTCCAAACCACAATAAATCAAGGGAACACCACCTTGAATCAACTGAAAATCACTTTCAGCCAAGAGCAAAACACAAAATGCAAAGTTTGCCATATGTCAAAGATGTGAAAAATGAAGCCAAAGACCTCTTTTTATACTTCCTCTCCAAGGATGACCCAATTAGCCAAAATATAAGCAATTTTCAAGTCCACCAATAATATCAAATCTTTAATTTGATATTTTTAAATGCTTTCACCTTGGACGCCAATACTAAAAACAATAAAATAATAATATTTTATTATTTTTATCCTTATTTCTCCTAGGCGCCTATTTTCCCTTATATTTTTTTATTTATTTTTTCTCCTTCCTTGAGCGCCGATTTTTTTGGCAAAAATAATAATTTTTAATTATTTTTTCTCTCTCCTTGGGCGCCGATTTTTGCCAATAAAATAATAATTTATTATTATTTTATTTTTTCTTCTTTTTTCCCTTTGGCATCGATTTTTATTGGGAAAAATAAATAAATAAAAATATAGTAAAATTTACCTTTTATTTATTTTTCCACTTTCAATTCTCCAAACCCTTGATTTTTGCCTTGGCTAAAATACCATTATTTTTGGCTTTATAAAAATATTATATAATATTGCTAGCCAAAAATACAAATAAAGTAGAGTGTTGAGCCAACTTTCTAGTTTCCATGCCTTCAAGGTACTAGCTCAACCCAAATCATTCCCTTACCAATAGAGTTAGCCTACGAGAATGGTGAATAGGCCAACAAACTCCACCATAGATGATCACTCCAGAAATGGGGACATGACATCTTACTTATTGCATATCATTGTTATATATAACTATATATAACTTAAGACTCACTAGTCAAAGAAAATGGTGAGGGAACTGTGTGGAGGGAACCCTGCCATGCCTCCCTGAGGGGACTATATGGAGGGAGAATTATTGACACCCTGCCATGCCTCCTTGAGGGACTGTATGGAGGGAGAATTGTTGACACCTTGCCATGCCTCCCTAAGGGGACTGTATGGAGGAAGAATTGTTGACACCCTGCCAAGCCTCCCTGAGGGACTATTTGGAGGGAGAACTGTTAATTCCTTGCCACGTCTCCCCGAGGGGATTGTATGGAGGCATTGTTGACAGTCTACACCCTACCATGCCTCCCAGCACCATCCACTTCTATGACTGAACTTAGTGAACAAACTGAGTTAGCTGCATAGTAATGAATATATGATCTCTATATTGATATTGTTTATGAATTGGAATGCAAGGAAAATCTTATCTAACCCTAATGGTTAAAGATGTATATTTGTATATCTATGTTTTGTATATGTTTTCGTATGTTATGATTGCAGAACTCAAGTACAAGAAATTACGCAGTTTTGAAGATAATCTAAATGGTAATTCTAAAACCCTAAACCTAACTTGTGGCAATTGAATTCTCTAGGGCAAATTAGGTAAGGGACATTACAAGAAGAACTTAAGAATATGAATCACCTGATGTTTAAGGACAATTTAACTGAATTAGAAGTGGAAGCTTGGTCACTAGATATTGAGAAACATGTGGAATTGCGTAGTTACAAGAAAGCAATGCAACTATAGTTGTGTAGCATTTGATAATAATCTCTACATTACAATGAAACCATAGTTAATGTAGTACAAAGTACAGAAATTGGATTTTATACACACACACACATGTACATACATACATACATCCAGACATGCATATATACATACACGCAATGGCACATATATATCATAGTAGCAATTCATTTATATGACATTGACATGACAAACTGAAGAGGCTATGGAATTTAGTTACTCATATTTAAAATGGTAAACACAGGAAAATCGTGACATTAAAAAATGCTTAAATATTTGTAAAAATATGAAAACAAAACTGTTATTGTTATTTCATGCCAAATATGGTGCATAGAAAGAGACACATACAAAAGACATAAATAAATAATTTGTTCAATGTTGCCAATTAGTCTCAGATTCTGAATCAATTAACCCTCACAACTTAAGTCCTCAAGTACAAAACAAAATCTGAAAACACAATTAGCCTATGAGGCTCCTAGACTATAAAATGTAAAGTCTCTCCTCCCTTTGACTGCGGTTGCGATCATCAACTGTCTCATGCAAGATGGCCAAATCCTCTTCATCAATTAATGGCTCCTCATTGGCTATGATCCATTCTGATTTAGGATCAATCTCGTCAAGGTCAATTGGTTGATCATCTTTGACACTACTTGATACTGGCATGGCATAAGTTCTTGACCTATTAGTGTATGCAAGAAATTCAAATTGATTGAACTTGAAATACTTAAAATTTAAACTAAGGTAAAGTTAGGTTAAGCTTGATTAAATTTTAGTGGTTTCTAACCTTGAATTTTCATAAGCCAAAGACGAAGGTTGTGGTGAATGTATACCCAATCATTCATCCATTTTCAGCTTAGATGGTTATGTTTCTTAGAGTGTATGTGTTCAAGCACACTCTAAGAATGCTTGCAAGTGGAAGAGCTGCAAGGATGGCTCAAAATACACATTGACATCCATCAAAGGGATTTAGTTTCTTTGCCAAATTAGTGCCATCATTGCCCTAGCATCGGATCAGTCACCAAAGCAAAATTTATTAATAAATTCATAACATATGTCAAATTTCAATAAGCAAAAAAGCAATAACCGATTGCAAATTATTAATTTAAAATGTAATACTTGGTTTTAAATTCTTCCTTCAGTCTAAAATACATGTCGGAGATGTATCCCTTCACTTACTGTTATATTGGCAACTTTGCCATATATGCTTGTTACTCCTTTGTATTAGAAAAAAATGCTGCAGTGCACATGAATAGGCCCCTTGTCATCTCTGTATATCCTTGAATGATTAATTTTAAAAGAATGTTGTCTTTAAATGGCATCATCCAGCAGCATGGAGGTAACAATGCATTTAACGATCCCATCTAGCATCAATAATTTCCTATATTGATTTGCACTTTTTCTCGTCATTATACGTTTTGGACCTTATTGCCTAATAGCCCATGGGGGATTTTTTACCATCAACCAATCTCAACACTCTGACCAAGGGATTTGAAATTTGCACCATCTCATGTGTACCTGTGACCTGTCCAAAACGAATCATAAAAAACAAGGCATGCAACGGTGATGGCATCAATGTGATTGGAAAAACTAGACTTAATGTGATGAAACAAACATGCATTCAAAGGTCATCTTCTATGCACATAAATTCTGCAATTCAAGGAGGTGATTGGCAAATCTAGTCACACCTGGTCGAATGAGCTCCTATCCCTTTGTAAAGGTCATCATCATGTTGAGCACTATAGTATGATTGTATATGAACTTAGTGTGAATCTTCCCTTCTCTACTACAAATTTAACCCATGTAAGTTTGCCAATGTCTTCCAGTGTTAAAATCAAGACAATGTGGCATGTATGGGCTCCAAAACAATGCAGGGTGATTCTCTATCAAAAGTTTGTTTTCCACCACACAATTTGATCCACAACTTGTCATTTAAACTTGTAGAAATTACTACAGCAATAAATTAAACTATTGTCCTACCTACTTAAACAAGTTGACAGTCTTAGAGGAATGAATATTGTGAAAAATCAGACAAATAAATGTAAAAACCTAAGTTACAGAGTTCATTGGATTTTATCATAGAGATTTGAAATCCGACAAACACAAAAAGACTTAAGCTTGTTTAAAATTGTTGTTAGATTCATCCATATTCCATTGCACAGTCTGGGATAGGAAAATATAGGGTTTGTGAAGGATCAAGGCTATGGTGTCAAGGGTTTTTAATAGAAAACATAAAGACAAAAACCTAGTCGCCTGTGGCCAACTTGGCATTGCAGGGCCAATGGCTTGACTTTGCAAGGCTGCCCTTGCAAGGTCGACACTAACTTTGCAAGGTTGACGTCGGCACTGTAGGTGTCGATCGAAATGCCTTTAAAAAAATCCTTAACTAGATTCATTATCCTATTTCATCAACATAAGGGAGTGAACTATCTTAACATTTTTCAGTTGTCTTGGAAATAGTGTATGTAATAGTGCCATGTCAAATCCAAATTGATAGCAATTTATAGCAGTTGTTAATTCAATTGTTGACAGATCAATAGTTCATTTGCTAACCTAACCTTGGCTCCATTATAGAGTAATGACCCTTATTCTATACTGGCCTTTAAATTTTAATATTTTAAAATTTATTTAACTTTTAATATTTTCAAAATTATATTTAAATTTTAATATTAAATTTAATATTAATCATGTTTTCTTTTTCGAATTTTAGCAATTGAATTTATTTTGAATTTCTTCTTCGACAAACTTGAACACAAACATGAATCTTGTGACATAGCAGAAAACAAAAGAATTCACCACACAAAACGGATTTTTTATCCTGGAAACTCCCAAGGGGAAAAATCAGCTTGGTATCGGCAATTGCATGTCTATCAAGATTGTTATTAATCACCAAAAAAAGTACAATTGAGTAGATATAATTGAAAGTTGCTCCAATAGCTCACTATCAAGCTCCAAATGACTTCTACAACCGAGTTCTCGTATTTTTCATCACTACACTACTCACATAATCCTTTGACGATCCAACACAACCTCCTCATGCTGTATATAGATGCTAGAATGTCCCCCTCATGCACTAGAAGTAACCAAAAGTGAAATTGGAATGAGAAAAGTCAAACTGTTCATTTCAAATATTGGATTTCACATATTAGGAGGACACCATTGGTTGTTGCAGTGGTTCCACCGTGATTATTACAAAATTACCCCATTAGGGGAATTGGTGGTTTCGTAATCACCTCATGCGTGGACCGACAAATTCATTCTGTGAACAAAATCAGGTGTTTTCTACTATTGATATTTACTTGGAAGCTTCTCATATTGATGAAGATTTTACATTTATATATCCTTATGGATCACACCTCCTTCTTAGAGAGGCTTTTGGTCCCACAAAAGCTTAATGAGACAATAAGTAGGAGGAGAATTCCCCAATTTCTCCTTGGAGTACTAAGTTGCTTGCTTCACCATTTACCCCTCGAGTCCCACTCTCCAAGACTGAGTTATATTATGGGTCTCCCTTGTCTTTTATTGTAGCTGCATTAGGAAGAAACTGCCAGTTCATGCAGATGATGGTTTCATTTTTGTCTCAGCGGTTATGGAACAACCACTTCATGGGAACTAGTGGTTTTGTAATTGCCTCTTGCAAGGACCGACACAAATTAGATGTGATAAGTTATAACAAGTCTCTAGGCAAGCCAATTAGGTAACGTGGGTGTGGGTGAGTGCCTATCTTGCTTTGCAGTTGTTCCCTTGGTCCTATATAGATTGAAGACTGACCAAAGAAAAGAGAGCGCCACAACAGTCACGAAACCATCCCTTCAGGGGAACCGACAGTTTTGTAATCGCCTCCTACAGGGACTGGTGGATTCATTCTGTAAACAAAACTGGGTGTTTTCTATTTCTGATATTTTCTTGGGAACCTTATATGAAGATTTTACATTTCCAATCCTTATGGATCACAATTAGCTGCATTATCCATGGTAAATTGAATCTCATATTGTGGGTTAACCTTAGTCACTACCTCATCCAACAAGAAGAAAGGTGTGTTGGTCAATTTCATTCTATTAGATACATCTATAGATTTAAGGAAAACCATGCCACTTTTGGATGTTGCAAGGAAGTTAATCAATGTACATTACTTATATCTGTCCATCCATCTGACATTATAGTGCAACCTGCTTTTGTCGATTCCTTGTGATGTTTATTAGCAAATATTTTACTAGCATCTTGCACTACATCTTTCAATGTATCAACTCTAAGGCACTTGTATGATGGGGCTTTGAAGCTAGAACCTGAAATATCAATGGCATCAATCATTGCTTGCCAATAGTGAGATTGTGCAACATTAAATGGGATGCTAGATTAATACGAAAAATAGTCTATTTCTTTTCTAGCTGGCGGATGAACACTCTTTCTTCATCTCATTCTCTCTAAAGATGAATGGGCTCCAAGGGTGGTACGGGGTGAAAATACACCATTCACAATACACTTAGGTTTCTTGAGAGAGCAAGACAATTTAGAAATAACATGAGTTTGTCTAGAAAATTCCTCACCTAAAGGTTCCACTCCAAATCAGGTGCCATTAGATGACCTTGTGGATGATCCAATAGTAGTCTTTGGCTTTTTAACTTTGCTTTCTATAAAACCTCGAGACAATAAGGCTTGGTGGGATGCATCATCAAAACAATTTTTGATAAGGCTTCATATTATGCCCTAGCAACTATGTCAAATGTCATTTGAAATGGCCAATTCCCCCACCATTTTCATTCCCACAAAAATTGTATTTTAGCCTATGTGAATTGGGCATGAATTTGCAATAAGCCTGTGCAAAGTCTTACCATGGCATTATCAACCGAAATCATAAATGAATGCATAGGAGCCCTTAGGCTTAGTAAAGTGCAGCCCCTAATCCTAAACTGAAAAATTCGTTTAGGATTAGCAAAACATCAACAGTAAAAAATTAAAATTCCTAATTTATAACCATAACCCTAAACCAAAAAAAGTATCTTAACTTATAAGTTATAACCATAATCCTAAACTTTAGAAAGCTAGTTTAGGGTTAGTGTTGGTAAAAAATGTCCTAATCCTAACCAAAAAACAATTTAGGTCCAGGATTAGTAACTTAGTAGAGTTCAAATTTTAAACTTTAAAATTAAAGAAGTCCCAAATTAAACCCTTAACCAAAAAAAAGTTAGTATAGGATGAAGACTTAGGGTTAGTTAAAAATGGGCCACTATGGGTTCATGTTTAACTTGAAAATTTAGACTTAAAGTTAAAACCCTTAAACTTTAATGTTATGTATTACTGTTAAACTTAAACCCTAACCATTAGGGTTCAAATTTAAACTTTAAAGTTTTAAATTTTAAATCCTAGCTCTAACCTAGCAAAGTAATAAATTCTAAACATGGAACAAAAAGCCCTTATGAGCCTTTTGCATGGCAGCTCAAAGGTCAGAAGAAATGTGGAAAACTAGAAGCAATGATCCTTGAGGTGTGCCCTATTTTGTTGATGATGACAATCCTTCCAATACCCTGATCATCTGTTCACCTGTGCTCTGACATAGTTCGATTCTAGACTGAAAAGTTGAAAAAATGAGGTGTAAATGTTAAAGCCAAGCTTTATAGCCTATAGGCAAAGATGGGCTGGTCTTTTGAAAAACCTGGGAAAAAACCACAAGTTATATAACTATAACACAGTCACTAATATTTGGCGTGGACAGTAGTGAACATATTCACTCTGTTTACATATATAACATGTTCATTACTGTGTGTGTCCATAAGTTATCTCTCACAACCAGCAGTACTGCTTTGATGAGAAATATCCAAGATTTTTCGATACATAATCTGTTTTGTTTTCTCATAATGTGCTTTGTTATTGATCGTCTAAGTTGGACTTAAAATTTTAGTGCATAGATATCATATTATTAAGTATTAAAAAACTGCATTCTTGAATTTATCTCTTAAGAGACGTTTCATATGCTATGGTGGGTGAGTTGATACAATAATGGAATATTTTGCTGGAGTTTCAATTCTTCGTGCCTTAAAGAACTGTTACAATAGATAATGTATAGAAAAATAAATAAATGTGCTAAAATAAAGCAAACCAAACCACAGGGTAAGATCAGATCTATGGTGGCAAAAAAGCATTTCGAAGGGACAAAAAACACCCACGTCATAAAAGTGGTTTTTTAATAATAGTGTAGTACAATGTTCGTTGAACACTTTCTACAAAGGCTCTCTGAAGATATCTGTACTCTTAACAAGGCTTATCATCAATTGTTGTGCTCTCTGCACAGATTCAGGTAACATTAATTGTGGGCCATTAGATTTTACAGACTTGACATTTAATCTAAGCCATTGTAACTTGTTATAAACCTTTACACTTTATATATGCTTTTATACTTTATTTATAGGACAAGGAATGAGTTTCACCCACAATAAACATTGTTCTTCCAATAGAAACACGTGCAGGAAGATAATTGTACTGAAGTTTAACAGCTTGACAATATGATAGATTAAGGATGCTATAATTAGTTACTTTGTTATGCTATTATTAGTTATTTTCTTTCATTTTTAGTCTTCTGTGTTTTCTTTCTTTTAACAGCCATGATTTCTCATTACAATCAATTGTTGAGATTGTTTGCACAGGAATAGTTAAAACTAAGAAGAGATAACGATTTCTATTTTCTGCATTTAGTTATTATTCAAATAGGAAATTTTGAAATGGATCGTGTTTTTTCCTAAATGCAAACATGGGTGTAACTAAATTTTGTGCTTATTTAATTTGATTAAAATCAATTCTATTTTTGTTAACTTGGAATAATTGGATCTGATGCTCAGGCAAGTACAGAACGCTATAATAATCGAGGTGCATACATTGTACTTGAACCACCTGATTTTGCAAATCCAACTTTTCACACATTTGAAGCTGTAATGCCTAGGCCAAAGGTTGGGCTCCAAACTCTTTTTTGCACAAATTATCACTTCAGCATACAAATTGAGTTTTGAGTTCTAAGTTGATATTTTTGTTTATTGACACGTGTTTTTTTTCAATGGTCAGTGGCATCTCAAACTGAAATGTTTTTCATCTCATAGTGGATTGACCTTTTGTGTGATTACTAGGGAACCACTCCTTAAACAAGCAATCTTGAGCTATCTTTTCTTAATTTTCCTGATGGGGGCCTAGTTGCCTCCTTTGAGAGGGAAGAGTTGATGAACATTTCCTATGTATGTTAATTCTCATGGCGAAGCATGGAGAAAATGGGGTTGTTTTATGGAGGCCCATTTGAAAGTCCCTCATTTGATAAAAAGGAGCTTCTCACTGGCATACTTTTATCTTATCTGCACAGTGGGAGGCATCTTATTGAGTTTATGATGAGCTATCCTGCTTGTCAATTATTGGAAACTACCCACCTCAGCAGTTAGTGCATAAGAAAATGTTGGTACTTGTGCTTTCACTAAGAGCTGGATCCTGTCTCTTCGAAATTTGGTCCCCAAAGATAAAATTCTGAAATGTAATTTTCAGAGGTCATGGTGAAGAATGCATGTTGTATTTGTGTTACTGATAATATAGAAGATGCAAATTTTTGTTTAATTATGTTAGCGCAGTCCACTGTCTAGTTTTATTCTAATCAAAACTAACAATGGGTTTGTGATTATTTATGCATTCATGGGAAACAGTGTCTTATGGTTGACTTTATTTATCTGTGCAGGTTAATGCTTATTATGATTATGAGAATGCTATTGATTCAGACGAAGAGCTGGATTTGGATTCTATTTCGGCATAATGGGATATTTATATTCTTGTGCTTGTAGTACACTTTTGTCTGAGTCAATGTATTTTACTAGATAGCTAGTGTCAATGCTTTACAAGTCTGCTATTTCTAGCAGATTGTATCATTTATTTATCAGATTTTCCTTGTAAGGTTGCACAATACGTGAAGGAAAAACAGTAAAATTATTATCAATATCTTCAAAGAAGATGTTGACTAATCAAACAAAAGGTTGCAACAGCCAGTATCAATTTTTGGGGCTTATGTTTATTTAGTAACTGAGGGTATTGTCAGCAAGTTGTCAGTATCACATTTTGGCAATGTCACAAAATATAGCCATTGGAGGATGACCTTTATATTTTCATTTTCAGTAAATATTTATCATAATCAAGATTTTCCTCTTCCCCAGGGACTGTCAAACAGGATTAAGTACTCCACAATGAAGATTCTATCCATGTGAGATCTTGATACTTACCTCTAAGAATAATTTTATAACTGGAGTCTCAACAAAAAGCCACCTTAAACTAAAAAAGTTAATGCTATTATGCTTTGTACATATGTAGCTCTATTGTTTCCGTTGCCAGGGTTTTTTGTTCCTCAAGTTTAAGAAAGGAATTCATCTTTAAAGTTATTTTCAAATGTCAGTTATCTAATTCAATCTCTACCAAACTGTATCGTCAAACATAAATCTGCTTTTTTTGAAGTGAGAAATCCTTCATGACTAGATTTGCCATTTTATATTTGACTGGTAAAACATGATGGCATTTATTGTCTTATGGATATTTATTAGGAGTATAATTAATTAATGATATAATTTGCAACACAAGTATGCTAAGGATCTTGTACACTTTCACCCCATGCAATGCCAGTTCTTTTCTCAGGGTTTTGCTTGTGCAATATGCTTGTAATGCCCAAAAACAACCATGGACAAAACTTCGAAAAACACAATCAAAACATTCTTTTTTCTGAACCAAATGCATCACCAAACTATAATGCAACAAATATGTACACACACATGCACACAAAACCATAAAGCATCACAAAACCATAATGCAACAAATATGTACACACACATGCAAAAGCATCATGCAAAAATATGTACACACACACATGCAAAACCATAATGCAACATACATGCACACACACATCTCTATTACATGACTCCATCAGATACTAGACACCTGGAAGAGATGTGTTGGCAAGGACACATGAAAGAGATGAGGTGCAACATTTTAAAAGGGAGGGTGGCTCGCATTTCCATGCAACACACTCCACAAGGTAACCCACTCTGCCAAGGTCTCAAAGGAATAGAGAGGAACAACATACTCAAAGCAAAGTGATAAACAACATTAGCATCATCGTAGTCTATACTAAGTTAGAGGATATCACAAGATTATTCACCTACTTCACCTTTCAAGAAAGTAGGAGTTTAAGAGAAGACAATTACAAGATGCTACTTTCTTCATAGCATTGTTTATATATTTAATCTTTTAGAAGTAAATTCAACAAGGGGCATCAAATAACACTTTATTTCAATTCATATGACAGTCTTTCATGATCAATACATTTTCCAACTAAGCTAATGCGTTATTTTCATTGTCTTACAGATGCAAAAACAAAAGAGAATAAGATCATGGTACACTTACAGATGATTCACTCTTTTGAATTCTTAAGAAAAAACAACATTTGTAAGGAGGAGATGGCCAATAATAATCATTTTCATTGCTCAACGATAAGCAAGTACAAATGTAACTAGTAGGGATAGAAAGAGACGCATGCATGCTAACACACATAACTTGATTCCTTCCTTAACTAGAAACATGCTTTCATTAATATATCATTATGAGTTCGGTACAAAAGATAGTACATTGAAGTACACAAATAAGACTTTACTTCCTTATATTTATGATGATAACATAACAAGAAGAGAGAGAAAAGTTGTTTTATTTAAATCAATAACTCCACAACAGTTTGAATGATTAACATTACATCTTAAGAATATGCATGTTCATCCAATTACATGAATGAAGCTTATGATACTTCATTTATGACTAATCTTACACAAAAATAAAGGGTACATGAAACCTTTTAAGAAACTTAAAATGTCATATATTTTTTTCCCATAATCCGTTTAGCCAATATCAGATATATAAACTTTAGTCCAAAAAGGAAACTGGAATCTTAGAGGTAGAATGCATGACGACACTGATACAACCATGATTGCATTGTACCGATCTGTACTACGGTATAGAGGATGCTATCACAACCTATATATTTTTTAATCTCGCAAAATTTTAAACATTACATAGAAATGGAAGTTCTTGGGTGGCCACTGCGCTACGGGGGATGCTGCAACGGTTTGTCTAGAGATGGCAAAAAATTACGGGTTTTCAAAAATTCTTTCACATGTATGTTTTGCAATTTAACTAGGAATGATTCCAAAACGACATTTATACCATTTCACAAAGTTATAAGTGTAATAAGCTATAAATACGGAGGAAATAAATAAATAAAATTATTATAACTTTATTTTTCTAAAGGAAAACAACATTCATTTCGTCCCAAAATATAATTTTCTTTATAACTTTTCAACTAGAGTATAATAAGTCAAGCTACAAGCTCCATCTTATTAAATCTTATTAAATCCACCCAACATTTATTGAAACATAGTCAAAATTTCACAAAGATTAAAATACGAAGAAAATGATCTATATACATATACAACAATCACCAAGATCTTCTCTCTTTACAACTACAGAGCATAAATAAGGAGATAAATATAAAGAGACATAGATACTTCAAACCTCAACAAAATGGAGAATCTTCAAGAAACAAAATGGTGAGCTTCAAGATCCATATGTCTTCAATAGGCTAATGGGAGAAGTTACCTCCCCACGATATAACATCCTCAAATACCATGGAAAAGCCTAGCATTCTAGTCAACCCCTAGCTTGGGAGAAGGGTCAAGAATCCACATGCACAAACTTTAGATTTATTCATTTGACCATACACAAGGCTCACAAGATTCGTACAATGGTTGTACACTCATGGTTCTTCACAAAAGGAAAAAAGAAGAGATTATACTCTATGGGAAGCCTCGGGAGCCCACTATCCATGGAGTCTTCTCTCATACAAAGAATAAACCATGTTCAAAACAAAGCCAAGCCAAGGCATACAAGGGTTTCATATAAGCCATTGATTTCAATACTCAAATCACATCATTTCTCTTTACATGATTTGTTCACAAATCCATCAAGGTTTTCTTTGAATCAAACACACATTATACCAAGCTACTCAAACTTACATCTAAACAACATGAAAAAACCATTTTTATTCATCTTCAAACATGAAGAAAATATAAAAACAAGGTAAACACTCATGGGAGCACACCTCCCACTTCAAACTACTCCACAGGGTTGAAAAGATGAAAAACTTCTTTTCCTTCTTAAAGATCCCTCAAGAATGTTGGAATAAGGTGTTGTACACCTTGCATAGAAGCATTTGATATTTTGTAAAGTTGTGGTCCATGTCTGTGTGGGGTGCCAAACTTTGGGAGAGTTTAGTATCTTGCTAGGGGATTGCTATATGTAACATTACAAATATATTTAATGTCAGTGGCACATTGGATGAAATGGATTTATTATTTGGGGGGGTCATAGTTTAGACAACACATGGTTTATTGGACTTGTGGAAGGAGTGCATTTAATGGGTAGAAGTTATTGTAAAATGAATTCAATATTGTAAAATAATTAGTGCTTGGGTCACATATTGCAAGTCAAACTTGGGCATTGGGCTTGTAGGGAGCAATATTGGTGCCTTAGAAAACATGTTATCACTTGGTCTTGGTGGCATACTTTGGCACCCACCTTAGAGATGCAAATGGGTGCATTAGATGCATTGAATAGAGGTTCTTGGGGCATTAAATAATGGTGGCAAAGGTTGTTAGGAGTATTCTAGTAAGTTTTTCTATGCTTGTTGCTCTCTTACCTATAAATAGAAGGCTTGGGATAGAGGTTATTCATATCTTGTACATGCTCATTGTAAGTGAAACTTAGTGTAAGCACTTGGAGGTTTGAGTTGCTTGTTGAGGAGATTGTGAGGAGCATGGAGTGGGATGTTTGGCTCTCATTTGTTCTTGGATTGGTCTCATGGGGAAAGTGACAATGATTGCTCACTGATGCAAAATGTCATATCTTGTGTGGTTTCCTTAGTTGAGAGTGTTAATCTCCATGTTAAGTCTCGAAGCTTGATATTATATTGTAACTATTTTATTGTTAGAAATACATTAGTTTCAGTACTTTGGAGATTGGATTTTTTCTGAAAGGGTTTTCCCAGGGTATACCAGTGTTTCTCTCATGTGGTTGTTCTTTCCTTTATTGTTGTTATGTTGGAATACTGTTGGTATTTTCATAGATTGAATAGCTTGTGACATATATTTTTATCTACAAGTATTAATCCATGTTCCAGTTGGAGTTGGTTGCAATTAATCCTTCTTCAAGATATAGTCACGGTGAACACTTCTAGAATGGAGTTGGAGAGATTCAATGTAACACACTTTGAGCATCTAGTGCTCAATATGGAGTATTTGCTTGATTGTGATGAGTGGATTGCAGATCATGTTACTAGTTTCCTTGGAGTTCATCCTTACATTGTTAGAGTTTGTCATGTGGCGACTTTAACCTAGAGATATTATTTGGTAGTATGGAATAAGTCCTTAGTTATGTGGAGGTTGTTGGGTTAATCATACAGTGACTTTGAGCTCCTAGACAACTCTTGGATACTTGGTAGTGAGGAGGTTGTGGAGTTGGTCATGTAGTGACTTTGATTGGAGCTCCTAGACATCCCCTTAGTTCTTCTTGTTGCATGTACTTGATGGAGGAGTTGGTCATGTGGTGACTTTGACCTAGAGCTCTTGGATGTACGTACCTAGTCGAGGTTGTGGAGTTAGTCATGTAATGGCTTTGACTTGGAGCTCCTAAACAACCCCTTGGTCCTTTTGGATGCATGTATTTGCATGTTGTAGATTCGTGGTGTTTTATGTTTGCATGTTACAGATTTGTGATGTTCTATCATATAGAATGTGAATCTTTTGTATCTAGGATTTGTGGGTGTTTTTGATGTGTTAAATGGATTCATATTTGCATATATGTTTCTAGCATGGATGGTTTTGTAGATTTTCCATTTAAAATTTGTGGTTTTTTTGAGATATGTGGAAGATTATTTTTTGTATCGTAATTCCTAAGGGTTATTCGAATGGAGATAGTTTTAGATTTGCATGTATGCTCCCAACATGGTTGGTTTTGTAGGCTTTCTGTTTAAACTATGTTGTTTTTGCAGATTTGTGGAAGGTATTTTTTGGATTGTAATTCTCAAGGTTGTTTGGATGGAGATAGTTTCACATTTGCATGCATGCTTTTGAGCATGGCTAGAGACATGTTCATTAGTCTTTGGTTCTTGACTTTTAGTTGTCCTAGAGTTGTAGATTTTTTGCATTTTTGATCTAATGTTCATGCCATGAGAAGAATTTGCATTACACCTCGATTTTGTTGTTGCTAGTGGAGGTTTAAGTATGCATGTTTTGGTGGATCCAATTTGCACCATTTTTGAGATTTGTGATTTGTGTGGTTTACTTTAGTTTCAATTTTTGGTCTATGGCCATGCTTTTGTCACCTTTGTTGCAGGTAGCATGTGTCGAATATGAGGTTGTAGGCGCCGTGTTTGTGTACCTTCATGATACATGAAGAACTCTAGAGTGGATCTGTGGAGTACTAATGGTGTCATGTGAGTGTATTAGGGAGATTTTCCATGATAATGGTAGTGGTGAATTGCTACTTCCTTTTTTGAAAATCTTTGTTATTTTCTATAGACTACTTGGATGCCATGGAGTTGTAGATTTTGATTTGTTGGTCTTTGGTCATTATTGAGCATTGGCATGTTTGAGTAGTAGAGAATTAATTACATGGATGGTTGAAAATGTCCTTTTAGAAGGCCTTGCATGAAGAAGGAAGGGATGTCTTCTATTGTTGCAGACATTGACTATGTTGTCATGAGAGACTTTCAATCATCGTTTAGTGGGAGCTTTTGTGTTGGTACATAGTTGTCTTTGATAGTTTAACTTCTATGTTGAAGATAGTGACCATGATGCCATGAGAATTTCTTAAGCATGCAATTAAAATTTTGGCATGACATGGTTGTGTTTGCAAATCTTCCATGGAGATGTTGACCTTTTTGTCATGGGAACTTCTTGTTAAGCATGCAATAGGAATTTCGATTGATATTTGGTCATGTGCAATCTTTAGGCTTTTGAGGATCTTTTATCACATTGTTATGGGTAGCTCTGGCAGGGTAAAAGTACAAAGTTGTGTCACACTTTCGGCCAACTTATCAGCACAAGTGAATTTTAGTATTTATAACTAAAAATCAATTTTGGTCAAACATATGATATAGTAAGATTCATTCTAGATAAGTTAAATATGTCCACAACTTTTCCAACTAAAATTGTTGGCTAAATGCATGTGTAGCACCACTTTGAGGCCAATTTACTAAAAAAATGAAATTTTTTGAAAAATTTAATATTCCAACAACTCCTACTCATATAAATAACATTTTTTAAAAATGTAAAAATACCTTTTTGTAGATCCATAAGTGTAGTTTTCAAATATATATTTATTTTAATAGTTTAATAATTATTTATATTTTATTTTTATTTTTTACCAAAAGTAGGTTATCAGCACAAAATTATTAGGTTGATTACCATGTCAAGAAAAATACTAAAACTTATTAAAAAAAATAAAAATAAATATGATGTCCTAGATAAAAGAATCTAGATTAAGATAGTATAATTTGTTTTCTATTTTAGATAAATATTTAATATAAAGTTGACGTCGAGTGGAGACAATCATGTTTTAATACATGCACATTTAAATATTTATTTAAAAATATATTTATTAAAATTGCAAAAAAAAATCCATGCCCTAAAGTTTCAAGTTATAAATATACACAAAAAAATTGAAGGAAAAAAAAAGAAAATTTACTATATAAAGCTTGATGTCTCATGTAACGTCATTTTTTAGCATTTTATCAACAACTAATTTATAGTGTTAATTTATAAAAAACTATTTTCAAATAATTTTTTTATTTTGTTAAAAAAATACAAACATAAAATATACTAAAAAAATACACATTTTATTAGTTTACATCATTTCAAAATTCAAAACATATATGCCACTTTCTAGTGATTCAAGTTTAAATTTTAGATTAGTGTTGGTCGTTTCCTTTATAAAAGTGTGACACAAATTTGTACTTTTAACATCCATATCACTTTCAATGGAAGTTTTTGTAGTGATGTAGAACTATTTTTTCTTGACAGATGGTCTTCTATTATTGAGGACATTTACTATTGTGCCATGACGGACCTTGGATCACTTGTAGAGGTCTTAACATGATATATTTACTTTTATGTAGATCAGTTGGGTAGAGATAAATGATCTTTTATTATGAAGATGCAGTTCATGGTGATATAAGGGAGTTCTTGGAGTCTACAATGGGAGCATTGGCCACAATTTGGAGATAATCTTCTAATGTTGAGTATAATGATCATTTTACCTTGGAGAGAGATTCTACTAGACATTGTGATGTTGCAGTTAGAGTTTGGTTAAGCATGAGATGAATAGAGACATGCCTTTCATTGCTAGATAGATTGAGGTGAGGTTGGAGATCTCCTTGTTGTCCAGATAAAGTATTAGAATGAGATATCTCTCGATGGGTTTCAACTGGAAGACTAGGGAGCTTACACCTAGGGTTGGATGTGAGTTTAACAGGGACATGATGAGGAGATTGTTAAGAGAGAGATTTAGAGTGACTTAGAGCATTGCAGGAAGAGGAACAATCCCAT
This sequence comes from Cunninghamia lanceolata, assembly GCA_027924645.1. Taxonomy (NCBI): domain Eukaryota; kingdom Viridiplantae; phylum Streptophyta; class Pinopsida; order Cupressales; family Cupressaceae; genus Cunninghamia; species Cunninghamia lanceolata. The sequence continues at coordinate 3,788,979 of BSBN01000994.1, read as the reverse complement.
ACCTACTCCCAAGTAGTTCCATTTAGAGAACAATACAACCAAATAGGTGTAGCCCACATGGTTTTTCATATGCATTCTATTTTTTTCTTTGTCTTCTATAGGTCTAGGATTGTAGATTCAAGTTTCAAGATGGGTTTGAGAAGTAAAGGTCATGGTTAGATGTGGGAATAAATGTTGGTGAGATCTTCTCTCCTATTGAGAAGCTTACATATTTTAGATTCTTTGATCTATTGTTGTGTTTTACCTTAGGGTTGAATAGATAGATGTGGAGACAACTTTATTGGATGAGGATTTGGAGGAGGAGATCTACGTTACAAAGCTAGAGCACTTTGTTGGTGTTGTAAGGACATAGTATGTAGTGTTATTTTACACCATGTGACATAAAGGATATAATCCATTTCATTTATGTGAGTGTAGTTGGTATTCTATTATGATTTACACTAGATTAGACATTTCCCAAGTAGTGGGAATCTGAAGCAGGTATATATGTTCATTATAGACAAGGAGTATTGGATTATGATGAAGAGGGAATTTAGGTATCTTTGAGACATGTCTAAGTTTTTGATTTGCTAATAGGGAGGATAGACCTTGAACAAGTTAGTAGATATATAGGGATTCATGGATTTTGATTGGATAGAAGATGTGGATAGAAAAATGTCTACTGGTTGGTATGCATTTACCCTATTTTGTTGTGTGATTAGTTGGATGAGCAAGAGATAGGTTGTGGTTCTTCTTTTGTCTACACTTTCAACACAAAGACAAAGTCTATAGAAAATACTCAGGCTTGTAAGGAGGAGATTTAACTTTAGGGAGTGTGTTTGGATATTAGATTGAAGCAACATTTAGTATGATGATCAAAGTGTCACCAATGTGGTAGAGAATCCTATCTTTCATGTGTGATCGGAACACATTGATGTGTTGTTTTTAGATGTTGTAGTTGCTTTGGCAAAGCTTGTGAGCACAAAGAATTTCAGATGATGTAGGATGGTTATGAGGATGTTTTCTCTTTGTAGCAAGATTATTTTGTCTATGGTTGTCCCTTTACATATTTGGCCCCTTATGCAATGTATAAAACAAGTGGGAGAATGTTGGGATAAGTTGTTGTACACCTTGCACATAAATATTTGATATTTTATAAAGTTGTGGTCCATGTGTACATGGGGCTCCACACTTTAGGAGAGCTCAATATCTTCCTAGGGAAATGTTGTGTGTAATATTACAAATACATTTAATGTTGGTGGCACATTAGGTGAGATGCATTTAATATTTTAGGGGTCATGGTTTAGTGAGCATATAGTTTATTAGGCTTATGGGAGGAATGCATTTAATAGTTGGGAGGTCATTGTTAAATGCATTCAATATTGTAAAAACATTTAATTTTTGGATCACATGTTGCAAATCATACTTGGGATCTAGGCTTGGAAGGAGCAATATCGGTGCCTTGGATCTAATGTGTTCACTTAGTCTTAGTGGCATACTTGGGTGCCCATCTTGGAGATGCAAATGGGTGCTTTAGGTGCATTGATTATTGGTGCTCGGGGCATTAAATAATGGTGGTAAAGGTGGTTAGAAAGCTTCTTGTAAGTTTTCCATTTCTTGTTGCTCTCTACATATAAATAGGAGGATTGAGATAGTGGTTATTCATATCTTGTACATGCTCCTTGTGAGTGAAGCTTGGTGTAAGAACTTGGAGGTTTGAGTTCTTTATTTAGGAGATCTTGAGGAGATTGCAGTGATACATGTGGCTCTCACTTGTTCTTAGATCAATCTCATGTGAAAGAAATAATTATTTCTTACTATTGTAGAAGGTCATATCTTGCATGGTTTCCTCCTTGGTTGAGAGAGTTGATCTCCATGCTAAGGCTCAAAGCCTGATATTGTAGTGTAGTATTTTTTACTGGAAAAATATTAGTTTTATTCTTTCAAGTTTAGGTTTCTTCTAAAAGGGTTTTCCTAGGGTATATTGATGTTTCTCTCTTGTGTGATTGTTCTTTCTTTTATTCTTGTTATGTTAAAATGTTGCTGGAATTTGTATAAATAGGATAACTTGTGTCATCTCTTCTCATAGTGTTAATGTAGGAAATTGTTTGTATTTCATTTCAAAGAATAACCCCCATTGAACTCCCCAAAGCTCCATAAGAAGCATAAGGATGAAAAACATCCCCCAAAATCTCAAAAGCTCCTAAATCTCATTCACCAAGCTTGAATAGTCCCCCAAGATATCCATCCTCATTCAAGCCTAAGAGGAAGGGTCTAAGAAGAGACTACCTTTTCACTCCCTTTGCATTAATGGAAGGATGCCACCAAGCCACTCACAAAACCACCAACCCAAGTAAGAAAAACCACTTACACAAAAAATAAATATCACTTACACACCCATTTGAACTCACATGGGTTGCACATATTCACCTATGATGGAGTGGAAAACACCCCATCTTCACAATCGATTGCATTAATAAAAACAAGCCACCTCACATGGATGAAAAAGCCACCTAGGATCTCCTAGAGGCTTCTACAAGATTTCCAACTCATTCAACACATGAAGAGATTTAAAATTAACATATCAATAAAAAAGAAAATCAATTTCAAAATTCAATTTAAATTCAAATTAAAACATACACACATAAATTCAACATGTTCAAAGGAACATGGAACACACGACAACATCAAATACTAAGGCAATAATGACTTAGAAAGTAATTACAAGGTTAAACACAAAGGTCCTTGGGTCCCATATGACCAAGGTGATGTGACAATATGACTATGCACACTAATGGTATGATTACTCCATGTAGTGGAATGGGATGGTGAGTATTCCATGAGATTTTCCCCTCATGCTTCTTGTTGGCTGACCTGGTAAAGTCTTGCATACTTATTGCATACATTGAATCTTATATTAAATAAACCATAGCTAAAGCACAATAGGGTTAGAACAATATATTCACATGATTATACACACACACACAAGATCATATACACGAATATCAGTGTGTATGAAACACTACATAACTACTTACTTAATACAACATAGTCACATGCTTGACTCATAAATGCTAACGATCAAACTCATCACCCTATAGCAATGTACATCATAATCATTATTACACTACATCTCAATACATTAATCATCATTACTCTCAAGATTAACATATGAATAACTCTTAAGTTAGTCTCATATAAGCATCTAAGAAGATATCACAATGGTCATTTGTGGCCCTTAAACCACAACCATCAATCCTCGTGAGAATTCATGAATACATGATCAACACATAGATCAAGGTTAACATCAACACAAATGACCAAAACCCTTTCACTTCACTGATCTATTGTATACACACATAGATCAACTATATATTGAGTAGGACTTGAAAAAATGATAAGGCATAATAAGAAACATATGGCAATTGAATCGACAACCAAACTAGTGAATAAGGAAGCATCAGGACTTCAACTCATGAGATAAAATTCATCATCTAAATCACATAATTCAATTAGTTAGAAACAACAATACCATTATTAATATTAAACTTTCATCTTAACCCATACCAAAATTAACACTCTAACATTTAACTAATATTGATTACATCTCTTATTAAATTTGATTCAACATCATAAAGGATTAACATTTCCACACAAGCATAGAACAAAAATTAAATGCGATACTCACAAGCATCACATATGTACCTAAAGAAAAATCTATATCATAACCAATATTGATTAACACTATCACATGAGAAACCATGCATCATAGAGCTTTCCACCAAGGAGTTCACTAACAACTAGAGCCAAAATAGGAGTCTGAAGTACAAGGCTTAGAAGATTAACATGCCAACTCTAAAGCTAACCAATATTAAAAGAGTCATAAGCAAGAAGAGTATGATTGGAGTCATATAATTGTTTGACTTGACATGCCCCTCTTAAAATAGATGTCCTCTTGGAAATTTACAAGAGTGGAATGTAACAACCCAAATTGTACTACATATACCCACAAGGTGCATTAAAACACTATGCTAATATGGTTAGACCATATCCTAGTCCAACCTAAGGACTTGAAGGTCCAACCCCTAGTGCCTCAACAAAGGAAAGATTTTAGAATAAACACGTTTCCCATCTATTCCTGCAAAGGTAGTCCAAAACAACACAAATAACCATAGGAATGAGTCTCTTCAATGAAACACGCACAAGATGTGATGATGAAACAAGATAGGTGACATAACCAACTTGAAGACACAAATATAGCAAGATAGGGTTGATCATAACCAAGGTAACCAAGAGAGAAGGATCATCAATAAAATCTCAAAGACACCTACTCAAGCCACAAAGGTCAAACTATTCCAAGAATTGGCTCATAGATTTAATACCATTCTATTATTAGTCATGTAAGATGCCATCTATATGACTCACAACATAAGAGAATATTTGAAATAAAGCACCAATCATTTCAATATTTGAATTCTATATACTAATAAAAATTATAATGATCATAATGTCATAAATCACTTTCATACATGTACAATCATTTAACTCACTCCTTTGAATAATATTTCAATAATTGGTTCACATGATAATTCATGTCCACATGCATTTCTCACACAACACATATCTCAATATTTACATCACACGATTCATGTCACAAGGTTCACACATTGATACATAGGGATGCCAAGTGACGCTATAGATCCAAGTAACTAAGATCATAGAACCAAGGGCCATATAACCAAGTACCATAGGACCATAGATCCTAGTAACCAAAGATCATAAAATCATTGGCAATGACAATCTCAAGTTTTTTCTTTGAAAACCCTTCCACACATTTCCAAGTATCTTTCTTTTGTTAATGTCAAGGGGTTAGCTTCCAAGAGAGAGATATAAAAATAGATCACATACAACATAGATGGGAATAGATAATGACTATCCCATACAAGTCCAATTTGTAATATGCATTGTAATGAAATAACTTGCACACAAGAATAATAGGATAGGAAATATGTTGCAAATAACTGATAATAATAAATCACTTCAAGGGGTTAGACCTCCACAAGTCTTCAACAAGAACACAATTTACAATTTTATGATCAACTACTACTATCTATCTCTTATATATAGGCATAATTAGGTAATATTACCACTCTAATCCCAATGAGACTGACTTAGAATACTATAATTATACTTATGGACTCTTAAATTAATCAATTAAGGATTATGCTAGCCATAAGTCAGCCACACATATCACAATAAAATCAATGGGCTAAGAGTGTAGCATACCCCCTCTTCAGAAAGGTGTTGTCCTTAATGCAAATCAACTACATTTGCTTTTGACGATCTTCATTTTCCCATGTAGCATCATCAATATGAGAATTCTTCCACTTGATCAAATACTCTGTAATCACCCTCATCCACATCCTCTTAATGCATGTTTGAAGGATTCCCTCATGTTCCAAAATCATTTTTTCCTCCTCATCAAGCTTTGGTAACTCTATCTAGGTTGGAACTCTTTGTCTTGAGAGGGTAACTCACTCTCATCTGTCCCTTTGCAAGCTATAAAGTTTCTTGCAATCTTAACCTAATGACAAATGTACCCTAATGGGAGAGTCTTTTGATTCTCTCCTAAATTTCTATACCTAATGGGAATGTGTGGGTTTAAGTCACCACTTGGTGATGAAATCCAGGCTAGACCCACTAAAAAGAAATAAAGAAAGTGGAACTTGTTTATAATCTCTAAGATTGCCCTAAGGCGCAAGGAGAGAACATACCCAAGGCCTCCTTTTTAGAAAATTGAAGTGGAGAAGGGTGCTTTTCATCCTCAAGTTCACCTTACAGCGTGAGAGAAGAGCATGCATACGCTTAGCCACAAACACAAGACAAAAACAAGAAATGAAATACAACACACAAAAGATTAATTTGCTTATTAGAAAAAATATGTGTGATTAGATTTCAATTTTTGGTCTTTGAAAAACATGGCTATAATCACAAATAGTGTTAGAAGTCTCAAAATGTCTAGGGATTTGATAATCAGACCTATGTATAATCAAAGATGAAACCATAAGATTATCAAGCTAGCAAATCAAATAAGGATCAACAAAAGATGGTTAGTACAATGCTGGAAAAAATATGATGCAACACATATGCCAAACACAAAGCACAGGCATTGAAATGGACACATATACACCAAGACATAGAGCGCAAGCACTGAAATGGACACACATATGCCACCAACTAGATAAAAAATGTTGAAATGTAAATATGTTAGAAACATCAAGCATAGATGCCTAACCATAGAGTAGAGATGTTGAACTTCAAGCAAAAATGTTGATATTTAGAGCAAAAATGTTGGACTAAGAAAAACTAAGCAAAAAGACACAAACACATTTGTAGTCAATGTAGATGCCTAAGTGATAGCACAAATGCCTCGAACTAGGACACAGATGCCTTGATCTTGCAACAACAAAATTAGTAAGAAAAAATAACTTCCAAGTAAAAACTTGCAAGAGTGTTAGCAAAATAGGTCAGCAAACAAAACCTCTTACAACTAGGTTAGTCTAGTTAGGCAATAAACAACAATGATTAAATAAACACAAGGACCATAAGACCCTAAGCTCAAAGAGGGATTCTATCTAGGATTTGAAGGGTTTAAAACTTGCAAAATTGATGGTTAGGTTTAGTGTCCACATCCAATAAAGCTCACAAGGGTGGGAACCTACAAAAATGATGTTAGAAACCCAATAGTACATGAGAAAGAAAAGATGTTAGGCTGGGCAGGGTAGATTCCTAGGAGATAGTGTAGATGCCTCACACTAGAGGATAAATTCTTATGGTGAAAAACACAAGGTTTAGTCTAAACAATCAACCAAAACCTTGAAGATAGAGGTTAGCTAAAAACTCTAGAGATGGCTAGTAATGTACCTTGAAATCTTAGGATAGTATGCAAGCTAAATGAAGTCAAAGTTTGTAAGATAACAACCTATAATACCCTAGCCAAATGTACAATAACCTGATTGATTAAGACCCTATGAAAGGCTCAACCAATAAGGAGTACATTGCTAGGAGCCTCTAAAGGCATAAAACTTGCACATGAAATGGAGCGAGTGTTGCAACAAACAAGAAGTTCACAGACACCTTGATGACATACAAAGGTGCTAAAACCCTATCATATACACCTTGAACTAGAGTGAGGATGCCACAACTACAAATTGCCCACACAATCAACCCAAAAAAGTAGAGACGCCACAGGGAGCTATGTAGATGCTGAAACACAGAGTGTAGATGCTGGAGCCAAGAACACATCTAGAAACATGAAAAAACCTACAAAAGGATCACTTAACACACTCCAAAAATGAGGATTAGATCTGGGGCCCATGTCCCACTAGGTGTGCCAGAAATGTGGTTGCAAAATTTGGGCATTCAAATAATAAACCTAATCGAAATTAAATAAACACCTTCAGTTTGAGTAAAATGGAGGAAATAAATAAAATGCAAATGTAACCTAAACACAAACATTATATCTCCATGATATTTAGAATGTGCTCCAAGATGAATTGATATTCTATGTAATGGATGTTGGTTGCTCTCTTGCTTAAAGTTGCTAAATTAGGTAGCATGTACTTGCTTCCAAGGAATAAATGGATGATTGTCCTTTGGGTAGAGTTCCTTAAATAGACTCTTTTCCATGGACATGGAGGGCTAAGACTTGATGATGGGATGAAGGGTGAAATTTGCCTTGCATGGTTGTGCAAGATAGCCTCATGACAAGTGGAAGATGAAGATGAAATGGATTTAATGGATGGAAGAGATTTTCTTAAATTGCATGGAGAGGGGAGATGCAAGCATGTGAGAGAATGTGGAGGAGGCAACTGGATGAAGGAGTTGAATCTTGAGATGGAGGGTGAGGATTGCTCTAAGTTGCATGACTCACACATGTGGGAGCATGAGGAGGAGACAAGTGGCAGAGAAGACGTGTAAAGATAAATGGCCAAGATACTTTTTGAGTTTGAAATGGATGGTGAAGATTGGAGGGAAGATTCTTTTAGATTACAGTGGAAGGGAGTTTGAATATTTAATTAGAAGAAAATTGATGAGCCTAATTAGCCTAATTAATTAAATAAGTATGTCTTATTTAATTAATTAGATAGAGGAAGGTTGGGTTTAGGTTAATTAAATAGATAGGTTTTATTTAATTAACTAGTGATAGAAAGGGAATGGTAATTAAATAAAAATATATTTAATTAATGTGAGAGAGGAATTAGTTTGGCTAGTTAAATAAATATGATTTATTTAATTAATCATTAGGGGAAAGATGCCCTAATTAATTAAATAATTTTATTTAATTAATTAGTGAAGATGTGATGTAGGATTAATGATGGAGATTGCTAGAAGCATGATGATGTTAGGTTAAAATGCGAAAGCAGATTTTAAGTGTGAACATCTAGAAAATCAACTTCCACTTTGTAAACATAATAATTTATAAAGTGCCAAATATTTTCACTTGCTAAGGGTGTCTAAATTGAACTATTTGTGTGTGTGGGGTTGTTAATGCACATAAACTCAACTTATAAAGTGCCATTTCATGTACTAGTCTTTAGGGATTACACATAGGCATTTTTGTAATCAATGAACTCATAAAGTTCTAACTTTACTAGGGTGAAATCTATCTAAAGTCACTAATGGGTATATCAAATCATCCCTCTATCGTTACCTTAGAAAAAGGGAACTATAGGTCCTAGTTAGATGACATCTTGAAGTACTATCGATGGATTCATCTCTTGCCCCATCTATATGGCCTTGTTCCTGAACCAGGTACTCATTGATAGAAATATGTATGAAGAAATAAAAATGATCATAGTCCTAGGATTAATTAGTCTTGGTGTTGGAGACCACACATGGCCTCTGGCACACATTGAGTGCCTTCATACTCTAGGAGATGTATGGAGATCCCAATGAACCTCCATTCCTAGAAGATCCTACTATGGACATAATTCTCACCATTGATGATTTTAATAATTCTCTCTATGATGATGATATTGAAGAGGATCTTGCTTATTGGGAAAATCTCAAATATTCTGACAATAAAGAGAACTCTCATGTTGCTTCTTTTCTTTCTACTCCTCCATCACTGACATCTTTTCTAACATCTCCACCTACTACATTGACAAAGATCTCAACTTCTCTGCATGCTACTATAGATTCTCTTCAATAGGTTCACACATGTCTTCTTGATCATCGGGATATCTAGTTATTCAACATACATCATTTGTTTTTACAATTTCACATTCTAGATCTTGATGAGAATATTGAGGATATTTGTCTTGCATTTGATGATAGCTCACATTGAGTTGCATTTTCTATTCTAGATCCTCTTGTTCTCTCTCAGCGACATCATGCTACTATCTCGACACATCCTAATTCACATTAGTTTAGGTTTCACACTTCTGTGGTCATTGCTCTCAGATCTTGTATGGCACAATCACAATTCAACATCGACATTGAGACACATGAACAACTTCTAGAACCATACATCTTGATTCCTTCTTACATTCCACCATTTGAGTGGAAATTCAACAATTTGATAGTTCAGAGTTTCTTTCTTCCAAAAGGAAGATGCATTATTTGTTATAGAGGGACCTACTACAACACTCACCATGTGACATTTAGCATTTGCATTCTCCCTCTTCTTTGTGTAGGCACACACAAGCCTTATCTTATAGGGATTTTAGGACACTATCACTTTTGGGGAACAAGAACTATCTTGTCCTTCTATCTTTCCTCTCCTTGGGATTGAGTCTTGTCCTATGGGTTTTTTCCTTTTCTTCTTCTAGGGGTTACACTATCTTAATATATTAGGGTTCACTCTCTTTGTACATTGGGGTTCTTTCAGATTGTACATGGGTACTTAACATGGCTTGTCTTACCAAGACCCATTTCTTTATATGCACTTAAGGGAGGGGGTGTTGGCATAATTAATTACTGCACCTATTATATTAAGTTTACTTAGGTAATTTTTTATTACTTAGGTAGAATAGGATAATAAGTACCTGTCATTCCTGCTTTTTTTGGGAATAGGATAATAAGTACCTGTCATTCCCATTTTTTTTGGATTCTATTTTTTCTTATCCTCTTCGGATTTGGAAACTCAAAGGTCATCCCCTTGTTTTTTTGAGATTCAATAAGGATTACTTAATCATTTTGTGCTCTAGGTAATTTAAATTGGAAAAAGAACTTCTTTTACATTTATAAATATGGCATCTTACAACTTCTTTTGCCAATGATGCAGGTAACAAAATACAAGCATTCCCTAAAGGTGACAAACATGTACATATATGAAGAAACATGGATTTCAAATTGGTTGGCAAACTATCACTGTCTACTTCTAACACAAGTGGTCCTCAAAATTGCAAAACTCTAGGTCCCCTATCTACTTAAAGACAAGATAACAAGAATATTACAAGAAACTGCAAAGGACAAAATCCCTAGGTCTTATGATGAGGTCTTTAACATCAAATATGATCATAAGGTGAGGATGGTTGCTAATAACCACAATGGACATATAAAATATACATACAAGATTTGACTGGATGGTTGTACAACTTATACAAGAACTCTATGATCTTTTTTTTTTTTTCCAAATTGAATGTACAAGATAATGATTATACACCCACTTGCTATAAGAAACTTTAACCTTGCAGAAGAATTTAGTTTACAATTTCTGAAGTTAGTGAAAGTTGATGAAATAGAGTTTAATTAAATGATCCAAACACATCAGTGGCTTGAACATCATATCTACAACAACCACTATATAACATTCCAAATTCACTCTGGCACCATCATTCAAATATTTACATACACAAATGGGCACTCCCATTTTTCAGGTAGTCAAATCTAATATCTCAATTGAAATTGATTTTTTTCTCTATGATTCAGATTATGAAATGTCGGCATCATAGTAGGAGGATAACTATGAAGACCACTTATTGTAAATGCCATATATTTTAATAGTATTGATTTCCTTGATCCTACAAGTGTTATTAGAACACATATAGAATCATATCAATGGTGGGTGGAGATGTATGATAATTTATATTGAATGTGAGAACAACATGAATATATGAGATTTGACAATAACATTAACTACTTTGCAAATTTTAAAAAATCTTTCACACATTAAGTATTGCTTGTGTAAGATTGTGTTTTTTTTAATAAAAAATCAAGCAAGAAAATAATTTCTCACAAAACAAAATATATAACACCATTACTTTCATTTAACTATAATATTTTTTTCTACTTCTCTTCTCCTACTCTTTATTCTCCTCATGATAGATCATGGAGTATGATCCAAAACGTTGAGAGAAAAAACATTGACTTAAACCCTCAAACACTGCTACAAAATATTACACATTTCACACCAGCAGGAAGGTCTCTTTTAGAAAAAGGGGTAAAAAGTAAAACAATTCCCATAATAACCTGGTCCTTTGTACCAAGACTGAATGCCCACTTCTTCGGACAGATTCGTTTATGTTGTATTAAATGTTCTCCTTACTTTTTCTTTTTTTCGGCGTGTTGGCCATGCACAACTAATAGATCACGCAAAACATTCTTGGATCAAGTGGAGTGTACGGGAACTTAAGTCACGTGGCCAGAGTATACCTGGCCACATGGTATCCAACTAACTAAATCTTGCACTGCCAGAGAAGGTCGTTTCACTTTCACTAGTCAATCTAGTGATGTGGAGAACTTGGCCAGCGTATAATTGCAGCCTGTACTCTCTGGATTTTGCATTCTCTTAGAAAGTTATAGCCCCATTACAACAAATGGTACATACGGTACTGATCCATAGAAACCAGACCAGCGGAACACAGATAAAATAAATTATTGTCTAGTCGGTGTGGAGAATTTGTGAGTTGTAGAATATGGAAATGGAATTTCTTAGTTGAACATACCCAACAGCAACTTTTTGAATTGAAGAATACCGAAATGGGATTTGAATGTTTTTGATGGCAAAATTGTGGCGGAAGCATAAGCAGAAGATGAGGAGCAACATTACTACTGAGAACTGTTTCAGCCCTAGACAGTCCCTGGCTTGGAAGGTACATTACTGGAAAAGGTTCAAATTTGTGCTTGGATTTTTTTGCACTTGTTGGACTCTCTATATACTGTACTTGATGCTTACAACACATCCTTGTTTGCAATCCTCGAAGTGCTTGGCCGCCCTCATGATGGGTAGTGACACTTCTAGTTTCTCTTCTAGTTTTAATACTTCGTCACGTCTGCCTACCCAAGTGACCCAACCCAATGTAACTTGCTCTGAGACAAAACCTACTAGCAATAATACCAGCCTTCACAATATTGTTTTTGGGTTAGCATCCTCTGCTGGGAAATGGAATCAGAGAAAGCAGTATGTTGAGTTGTGGTGGATGCCGGAGGTTATGAGGGGTTTTGTTTGGTTAGATCAGTTAGATGAACCCCAGCCAACAACTTCTTCTTTGCCCTCCTTGAAGGTCTCAGAGGATACTGCTAGGTTTAGGTACACTTTTAAGCGTGGGTTAAGATCTGCAATTAGGATTTCAAGGATTGTTTCTGAGACATTCAGGCTCAATCTCTCGGATGTCCATTGGTTTGTCATGGGTGATGACGACACTGTTTTCTTCCCAGAAAACCTACTGCAGATTCTGTCTAAATATGACCATAATCAGTATTACTATATTGGGAGCAATTCAGAGAGTGTTGAACAGAATCTCTTGCATTCATACGGGATGGCTTTTGGTGGCGGAGGCTTTGCCATTAGCTATCCACTAGCAAAGGCTCTGGAAAAAATGCAGGACAACTGCTTGGAACGGTATTCTTATCTCTATGGCAGTGATGCAAGAATACATGCTTGTTTGGCAGATCTTGGAGTCCCGTTAACCAAGGAGCCAGGATTCCATCAGGTATATTTGATTTTCCCGCCTTAAACAATGCTATTATAACTAGAAGCGTAGCCTACATATTTATTTTTTCTTAAAGACCGAAATCTTTTTGTTTTTGAAATTAAATTTTGTCTATTTAGGACATTACTAATTTTTCGAAGCCTAAGAAAACCCTCCAAGTAGAGCTTTTTTTTCAATAAACTAAACCAACTCTTTTTGTCAGTACCATTAAGGAAAACTTACTTTAGAACATCTACTTAGAACTAAACCAAATAGTCTTACCTCTGTGTACCCAGCAAGAGGGCTTTCCCTACACAGCGGGGTATCAGCACAAAGCAACGCCAAGCACAGGATGGACACTGCAGTTTTAAAGAACTTAGTCTTAATAGATTTACTTCATGAATACTCCGTAAGGAATACCATGTCTTCATCTATTTGCTGCATGTATATGATGCAAACTATATTATAAAAAACACTGTCCCATTTTTAGTAGTTCCAAATTTGTAGCATTATGTTTAATTTTAGTTTAAATTGATTTAGAAATTATCATATAATCCATTAGAGGCCAAGAATGGCCTGTGGGACTGCAAAATATAAGTACATGATCAGAGCATACACTGAATGTACCATGTTGTGAACCTGAACCTGAAAATGTTAACTATTGCCAATACTCAAATATAGATCAAAATATAGAACTGGAATATAAATCTGCAAACATCTTTTTTTATGAGTACTTGTAAAAACAACAGCAATAAAATCTGTTCTAGTATTACCAACACATAGAACAGCCCAAACTCTTCAGTGAGCCGCCTTGTGTGGGGAAGCCACCGAATCATCCCTTACAATTGCAGGGGTAACCCTCCTCATTCCAAAAGGCCCTTTAGAAATAATTATACAGCTTCTTATAATGGGTAAGAGTAGGGTATAGAAGAGGAAGTCTGCCGGCAGTAATCTTCCCTGATTAAGCAATCACCCTTAATCTATGATTGATTGATCAATCATCCTCAATCTATTTAGTTAATGCTGCTCAACAAATCCTAACTATACTGCTAACAAGTTGCTAACTGTCCTTTATTTTAGGAACTCCTAACTAGGTGCTAACTGTCCTTTATTTTAGGAATTCAATCTGTCTATTTAACTATGTGCACAGATCCTAATTGAATTTCTAATTCAGTACAAACTGTCCTTGATTTTATGGGCATGAAGCTGATTCATTGTTGGCTGACTTTGACTGACTGCTCGTTCGTTACAAGTCCACCCCTCTGAATTTGATTGGTCCCCAATCATATACTGTAATGATTGGTGCTTCAAGATATCAGGCCTTTTTCCTGAGATATCCTTAGTAGTTATATCCTTCCACTAAATTAGGTATTCAGGCATGACTTTGTTTCACAGATGTTCATCTCCGGTGGCAAGGGTTCGGTCAGGAATTAATATCAGTTTGCTTTCTTCACTAAGTTGGGGTAAGGTTGGAGAAACTTGTAGTCGATGTCCAATTACCTTCTTCAGCCAGGAGACATGGAATGTATTATGGATTTTGGCTGATGGAGGTAACTGGAGTGTGTAGGCTACCGGACTGACTTTCAAAAGAATTGTGAAGGACCCATAGTATTTGAGTGACAATATTTCAGAAGCTCTTTTCTGAGAGAAGTCTAGTTTTATGGTTTAAGTTTGAGGAAGACTTGATCTCCCACCTCAAATTCTCTTTCAGAATGGTGCTAATCTGCTTGAATCTTCATCTGATCTTGTGCTGTTTGCAAATTTTCCTTGGTATCCTGTAAAATCTATTGGCTCTCCAAGATGAAGTCTTGCATAGCTAGTACCTGTTGATGATTGTTTTTAGACAACTCAACAATAGAGTAAAACACTAAGTATCCATCTCTCTCTTGAATAAAGTTCTTCAAAGGCTAAGCTATGTGATCCAATGAAGTAACTTCAAGGTTCCGTATCTGTGATCTGCGATGGATAAACTCTGTGACTTGATGTGATATTGCTGATTATCACAAAGGGACTTACACAATTGTTCAGACAACTTTGTTTCACTTGTGGGAGGCAAACACTTGGAATTTCTAAGTACTACAATTTTCAGCGTATGATATGGCAATGATGTTCTTGATTCTAATTCCTCACAATGATAGATAAAAAAGTGCAAAAGATATAAGGTTTAAGAAACTATTCTAATCCTAGATGCAAGAAACAATTACTGATTAGGTGAAATCAACCAACTCTGTTTCGCCAAGTTAAACAACTAGACAAGGTTGATGCAATCTTCTAGGGTAATACAAGATATTCAAATCACTTGTGTTCATGAAAGTTCAACGAACACAAACAATCGAAGTTAAGTTCACTTTGTTCAGTCTAACCATACACTGCAACTTGCAAGCCACAAATCACAAATGGTATGAACATATAGATTTCACCACGAAACAATAATAATCACTTTCATCAACTAACATAACACTTAAAAGAAAACTTATTCTAACTTAATATTTGCTTGAAGAAATCGGAAACCATGCAACACTTTGAAACATAGACAAAATCACCAAACCAATGAGTCTTGTATTATTTCAAAGAGTTCTTGCAACAATTTTTCCGGAGTCTCCAACCTTACAAACGAGAGCAAAAGGAGCCCTTATATAGGCTTCAAATGGCCAAGATTGATTGGCGAAACCAACGATTTAGATCATGCCACATTGGCAGTTGGTTACAACAAACTACTATTTTTAGCATATGAAAGAGGGAACAAAGGCACGTTTCCCAAGAAGATAAGGATGACACATCGAAGCCTATGAGGAATCTCCATGTGAATAGC
The DNA here is from genome assembly GCA_027924645.1 of Cunninghamia lanceolata. Classification (NCBI taxonomy): domain Eukaryota; kingdom Viridiplantae; phylum Streptophyta; class Pinopsida; order Cupressales; family Cupressaceae; genus Cunninghamia; species Cunninghamia lanceolata. The sequence goes on along the minus strand of BSBN01000994.1, from coordinate 3,773,271 downwards.
CTTCACTGGTACTATGAAATACAATGAACCTGGACACCACTTGTTTGACATCATCAAAAGGTACACTTGGCGTATTCTTAATGGTTCCTTCTACTTCAAGTACATCAACTGTATAAACGCCAAGTGTCTTCTCCCAATCGATCATTTGAGCCTTGTTGGCGCTAAGGTGGATGGCAAGTGAGAATATGCTATCAAGTCTCTCATCAGAAATATCATCTTCTTGGAATTAGAATGCTTGGACTTGTTCCTTCATGCGATCAATGGTCATCTCTCCAAAAGGATTACATATCTTCATCAATGATGCATGTATTCTATCTTGTATCCTTTGAATGACACTTCTTACCCTTGACATGTCTGTTTCAACTCTATCAAGTAGCTGACCTTTGTTGCGAAAACAATAGTACCAGGAAGAGAAATCATATGTCATTCCCTCTTCAATCACCTCAGCATGTATCAACTCATCAACTGAAGCTCCCATCAAACTCTTCAAATGTGGCATATATTGTTCTTTGATGGCTCTAAACTCAGCACAAGCTGTTAACAATGCAAGTACCCTCTCCTTAAGTTCACTAACCTTATCATATACTTGCATGATATCTTCAAGATGCTCATATGTTGTTTCTCTTGACCTCTTCATCCAATCCTTCAACCTATGAGATGATGATTTTAATTCCTGAAGGTGTGCAATTGTTTCTGGAGGAAGGATGGGTGGAGGTGTAGAAACTCTTTCCTGTTGACGGATAGGATGCATTAGGTGTTGAATATACTGTTCCAATGCCTGACACTTTTGCTCAGCTTTTATTCTTCCTTCTGTTTCCTGTCTTATCATAGCTCGAGCATTAGCGACTGAATCTTGAAGCTCTTCTTCTACTTGTGCTCCAGTCAAAGGACCCAAATCAATTGTGTTAATATCATAGTCTTCAGGTACAATGTCTTCTACATCCTTTTCAACTCTTGGAACAACTACATGAACTTTCCTTACACCAGTTTCATCTTTTGTTATCTTTGAAAGAGTTGTTGCTTTCCTCTTCGGTTTCTCTGTTGAGATATTAATGAGCAACTCCTCAACTGGAATAGGGTGATACTTTTCTACTTCACAACTCTCTTTGATTCATTCTTGTAACCATTCCGGCAAGGATGAAAGATCCTCTTGTCTTTGAACTTGCCTCTCCTGTATGGGCAATGTCTCCTCTTCAGCTTCATCTTGATTATTAGTATTGCCTTCATCAATTATTTTGGTATCATGTGGACTTGAATGTATTTTCTCAAATGGAATGTCTTGAGCTTCATCTTCAACTTCATGCACAACTATATCATGATTCCTTGGAGTACCTCCTGGCTGTCTAGATGAAGCAATCTCAACACTTATCCTCTTCCTTTTCTGACTTGACTCCCCCTGTGTATATTCAAGTTGCTTCCTTTTCTTTGTTTGACTTGAATCTCTTTCATTCTCTTTACTTTGTGAATCTCTGTCAGGTGCACTGTGGTGTACTTGTTGCTCAACTTCTCTTATCTTTGTGTAGGTAAGCCTCTTTTCTTCATCTATCAATGCTTGTACTTGGTCTTTTGCATGTTCCTTAGTGATAGCAATAATAGGTTTTATCAACTCTTCATCATATGTTCTTTCTCTTTCAGCCCAATCAATGGTATATGGCAGATTCTGCACCTTGTTATACTCATCCTCCGAAAGAGTCCTGTCATCATCTAGCTGATCAGGAATCCTCAACACTTTTGTAGCCCTTACCAAATCCCATCTCAATTTTGAACATTTTTGCATCCTTATGTCATCATCATCAATGGCATTTGCCCAATGATCTTCAAGTTGCTCTATATGTTGATAGGTAGGATATGATTGCTTGATTGCTCCATGTGGATCAATGTTCTCCCTCCTTGAATCATGAAGGTGCAAGTGATATCTTTGAAGCTCAATCTCGGAGTGTTTAGCTGCTTGTAATGATGGACATGAATAGTATCTCCCAAGCTTTAGAGGAAACTGCAACCCGACCTTCTTCCTTGCCTTTTGCATCTTATGGAACTCTAACAGTTGTCTTGATACTTCTAACATCACCATCCTATTAGTAGGATACCTTGGCAATCTATACGGATAGGATGTGAAGCCTTGAATCCTTATATAGGTAAACTTATCATATTGAATATAATATCGTCCATATTCTTCAATGAAGGCCCTAGCAGCACCTGTCAATCTCCTATGCAACTCTCCTCGCAATCTCCTCACTATATACATGGCAAATGCATCATTGAATCTCTTGTAATGGTTGATGTTCTTGAGATGAAGCTATGTATAACATTGGTGTGATAGGAGTTGATTGGATTTGATGCCCACTTCTCCTTTAGAAGTCAATCCCTTGTAGACCACATTCCTTGCTAATATGTAGACAAGATAGGAAGTCATGTAAAAGGACCTTGACTCGTTGAAATTTTCAAATTGCTCATCAAGGCAATGACTTATAACCTTGTCCCAATCAATCATCTTATTCTTCGTGAAAACATGATCAAGATATGTATACATCCATCCCTCAAAAGTTGATGATTGAGGCCTACCTGTCACTCTATTCAAGAACATGATGAAATAACTTATCTCTTGCTTGAAATCGGCCTTGTGAAACTTTGGATCTTCGGAATTGTATATCTCTGTTGAGAGATCCGCCATCCACTTCTTTCTCACTTCTTGCATGTATTGCTTAGACTTGGCTTCAAATGTTTGTTGTGCAGTTGTAGGACAAATAAACATTGTCTTTCGATTCGGAATGTTGAAGATCTCTTGAATAGCTTCTCTTTGTAGATAAGCTAGAACAGTTCCATCCTTAGCCACAATTGGCTTTCTTTCTCCATCATAGCGTTGAGTGCATTCCAACACCAATTCAGTGCATGGCAAGACAGGTGGAAAACAAGCTGCTTGTATGATACCACTTTTAGCAATAGCCTTGATCTCTTCATTCTTTGTAGGTGCGAGCAAGAAATCTTTGATCTCCTCTAAGTTGACATGTCCTATGTTGGTGTCACCTACGTTCTTCCAATGCGTCTCGAGCTTAGACTCCGGTAAGGTTGACTTGGCATCCATCTTGATCATCACTTGACGCTCCTTTGCAGTCATGCCCATTTACCTACAAGATGAATATACCTCTATTAGTGACTCCAAATGATAAAACTACTTTTGTAAGACTGATTTTTGTAAAAAATATGAAAATCTGAAAATTAAACAAGTAAAAAGGCAGATTTATAAATTAAAAGCAGCTGAAACATACCTTTTGACAAATTTTCAGACTAAAATAATGCAGATTTCTGTAAAAAATGGTGAAATATCAGCTTCAAATGACAAAAATCAGACCTAAAAAGTGCAGATCTGCTATGAAAATCGCTGCCTTCTCCTCTAAAAATCACTCCTAGAGATGATTGTGAAGTGAATGATGCTTAAATGAAGTGGGCGCTTGAACTTATATAGGCAATTTGCCTTGAACAATGAGCTGGTCGGCCAGGTGAGGTCGGCCAACATAAGGCATTTAATGCATTTTAAAAGTTTCAAAAATTTAAAACAAACTCCTTTCATACTTAGGCGCCAAAATTGGTGGATAAATGCATGAAGTGCGCCTTGTTTTGGAGGCCTTTTATCACTAATGTTAAACACATTTTCAACTCCAAGCTCTTCATGTTTTCTAAGCGCAATTTGAGAATGAAATCAATAAAAATAGGCGCCTTGTGTGTTCATAAGTGATCTTCTAATCTTAGGCACAGATTTGGAGCAAAATAAACTAGAATGTGCGCCTTGAATGCTTAGCTTGCTGTTCAACCTTGAATGATTCCTAGCTCATACTGAAATGCTTAAGATCTTCCCACCTTAGGCGCCAAACTCCTAATGTCCAATCTGATTGTTCTTTATCAAGGCGCTGATTGAGATGTTGATAGATTATACTTCTCTAAGTTAGGCGCTGATTTGAATGAAATAGAGATAGATATGCGCCTATATCTTCTTTACTTAGTTTCTTGGCCCCTCTAACTCCTTCAATGACTTATTTAAACCTGCAAGAGGTTCTTTCATCTTCCACATGCTATATTTCAATGTTTCAATGCTCTTCACATTCAAGGCGCTAGAATTGGGTAAAAGAGACAAGGAAATGTGCCTTTGTCACTTGAAGGATACTTACTTCATTTTTCATGCATTCACACTCCTTTGAGGTTCAATACAAGTATCTTTAGACTCAAACTTCCTCAAGTTGCTTGATGAATATCTCCTTGATGTTAAGCGCTCAAAATGACCTCTTCAATCAATCACACACTTAGGCGCTCAAAATGGCAAAAACAACAAGAAATGGCGCCTAGCGTAGACAAGGTGTTCACTAGTGCCCAAGGTGCACTTTGATATTATTTAAGGTATGACATGGCGCCTCACCTTGATGTGATGTTTACTTCCAATTTTCATGATCTTCATGACTTGTATAAACTCCTGTGAACTTGTCTTATTCCCATAGCTTCAAGATTGATTGATTCAAACATGATTTCATTCTAGGTGCCCAAGATGAACTCCTCAATGGTGGAAGTGCGCCTATACTCCTTGACTAGTTTCTTAGGCATTGTAATAATCTCAAGTCACAATATTATTGCTTGAAGACTTCCCATTCCAAAATGATTTCAAAATTCAAGATTCTTAGCCTTCTATCTCCTAGGCGCATATTGATGATCATTTGAGTTGAATTGGCGCCTAGACCTCTTGACTTAGTTTGTTTACTTCCCTAGTGCTCAAACCATTGTGGTTGCTTCCCAAAGGATTTCATCAAAGCCAAAAAAACTTCAAGAGTTGTAGTTTCAAGTTGATTTCCCCCTTAGGTGCAAATGTGAGGTGGTACATGAGGAAAGTAGCGCCTTGACTCATGATGTTCAATTTGATGTGTTTGATCAACTTTGGGGGTCAAGGCGAACTACTTCTCTTAAGGCGCTTACCCTTTATACATCACATTATCCATCAAATAATTTCAATCACTTGTTTTGATTTTGCAAGAGACCACTCTTCAATTGGGTGCTAGATTTTAGACCTCATAACATCCAATTTTCAAGGCGCCAAAAATTGGATTGTTTTGGTGGCAAAGTGCGCCTATACTCCTCAAGATGTCAAATCTCCTTCCAAGGCGCCAAAATGAGGCTTTACACATGCGGAAATGCGCCTTAGCTTGATATGACCAAAAAGATTAAAATTAGGCAATTGGGTACATCTTGAACTCCTAACTCTTCAGGGCGCTCATTGTTAACTACTTGAATCATTTTCCACTCAAGGCGCACTTTTAGGGAGTTACAGATGACAATTTGCGCCTAGTCTATACTCAGCCATTTTCTCTATAGATCTTCACTCACCGAAGCATATTGAGTTCAAAACATCACTCTCACATAGGCATTCATACTTAGCTTGCAAACTCATTGACTGATTAACTCTGAGATAACACAAACTACTAACCATGAAACGACTAATTCTATAAAGAAAACTGGGGGTCCCCATTTGCAATGGGGCGATGTGTGATTAGGTCACAACAGTACCTTAGTTTCTTGTAGGTCCCAATTAATCAAGGACGTGGTCATAACTATAGAGTACCTTGAATGGAGTCATTCCTATGGACATTTGGTAGGTGCAGCCATCTGAGCCAGGCTCTTTGCCAATCAGCTACATAGTTACGAAGATAACCCACAAGAGTCTTATTGACAATCTCTGTCTGACCATCAATTTGAGGATGGTGACTGCTGCTGAAAGATAAGGTGGTACCGGTCAGCTCTGTCATGTCCCTCCCACGTCTCCCAGCTGAGACCAATCTTGATATAAATAAAAAGTGTCAATCGACACTATATATATATATATTAAAAATAATAATATTATAATAATAATAATATCAATAACTTTTAATAATAATAATATCTTTTTCTCTGGGCGCTGACCTCATTTTGAACGTTTGAAGACTAGAGCCGACTTGACTTCTCCAAGGTTCTCTAATCAGGTATAAAGGCACGAAGTCTTCTCATTACAAGGCATGTGTTTTGGAAAATTAATCACTCATTTCAGCAGAATCCAATTGCAATTGAGAATTCAGGGATGAAACCCTCTGAATACTCCAGTAAGGTACAGGAAGCAAATCCCTACCTTGCTTTCCTTGGCATCTTCAAAAAGAAGATGCAGGTTGCACTTATCACCGAAGTTCCTTATTGTTGCAGGCTATTAACTTAGATAATGGGAAAGGAGGCTTCAGTGGGAATCGCTGTAGAGGATCATACTCAGCTGCACCATATACCCATCATCTAGCGCGCCCATGAGAGATCGACCTATCATAGGCAGAACACCATATAATCGCCTCATCTGGGGGAAGGGATCTGTTGGGAAACAGTCCCCTGTAGGCTGTGAACTGGTCACCCGTCTATTCTTCTACAGCAGCGCACAAAGGGATCTGTTGGGAAACAGTCCCCTGTAGGCTGTGAACTGGTCACCCGTCTATTCTTCTACAGCAGCGCACAAACTCAGAGGAAGACTGGTGCAGCGTAAGGGTCAGATTACTAAATTCCTGAGTACTCCCTCATTCTGGAGTAGCAAATGTATTGAACTGATTTAATTTTTGATTGCATGTAACTATCTGGAACTCGAACATTGAGCTATAACTCAGATCAGATTTGGTATAAAGCAGTTCATGTGATTCAGATCTAAAATCTCTGTGAAATTTTGGTTCAATCTGTGGTTTTAAACTTTTATGAATGCTGTTTCAGTTTAGGAGATCTAGATAAATCAGAAATTACTCACACTACTGTTTATGTCTTCACTACTATAATTCGGAGGACATCACATTGGTATTAGAGCAGGCTGTCCTGCCAGCCTGAGGGAAAATTGGTGTATGCAGGGTGGTCTGAGTCAAAGAGATCAGCGTGCCCTAGATCGAGAAAGGAAGAAGCTAGAGGCAAAGGCACAAGAGTTTGAAGTTGGAATTGGAGGCAGAGGTAAGGAGAAGATGGCAGATCAGGATGAGTGGAGGGCATTTATGCAGTTACAACAGCAGATTGCTGAAAACCAAGAGCAAACAACTCAAATACTCCTTCAAATGTTGCAAAGCGTGAATAATTCCAATAGGCCTACACAAAATAATGGGGCAGAAGGCAGTAATACAAATCAGAATGGAGCTGAAATGCACACGAATAACAACAGGATTCAAATTGGAACAACACCTCGCTTCACACAGTCCACATTTCTGCCTAGAGTAGAGTTGCCCCAAGAAGAAGAGGAGCCAAATCCAGCAGCATATGATGCCAATGCCTGCATGGATGAATATTCAAGGATTGACCCAGATGTCAGATGTGATATTCCTTTCATACAATTCTTCAATGCTAGGAATGGATCTAGAGGTAGGCAACCTATGCAGCAAGGCAACAAAGATCTACAACAAAAACTGAGTAAGATGTCACTTCCAACTTTTGATGGTTCGGGGAAGGTCACTGCAAGAGCTTGGGTTCAAAAATTGGACACATATCTCTCACTCAGCCCAATGATAGAAGATGAAGCTATCAAGTTTGCTACTCTTCATTTGGATGGGATTGCACGAGTAGTGGCATCATGGAATTATTACACAAGGGCATCAACATATTGTGACGCATGCTGATTTTACACAAAGGCTTATAGACTGATTTGACCAAAAGAATTTGGAGAGGTATTTCAGAGAATTGACACTGTTGAAGCAACGAGGTTCAGTAGAGGAGTATATTGCAGAATTCCAAAGGCTGCCAGTCATGGTAGCAGACATTGCTGAAAGTAGACTCATGTACTTGTTTATTGAAGGATTGATAGAGTCACTTAGGGGCGTGGTTAGTGCTTTGGAGCCTACATATTTACAAGATGCGATCAAAAGGGAATTGAGATTGGAGGTTACTACAACTAGGAGCAAGTCCTACCTTAAGAACACACCCACGGAGCAACATAAAGAAGATATCCCTTCACCGATGGCCTTACCTCCTAAACAAACAAGGGTGAAGAAACTAAGAATGAGCTTTGGAGGAAGAAGTTGTGTTTTTCTTGTAGAGAGCCGTGGGAACCCGGTCATAGATGCTTGGGAAGAGGGAAAATACATTACATAGCGGGTACTCCTGAAGAAGATTTAGAGATGGAGGAAACCGCACGTAAGGCGAAGATGGATGAGTTTGAGAGTTTTCCAGGAGGCACTCTTGTCCTCCTTTCAGGAACACCCAATTACCATGCCTTTAGAATTCGAGGAGTTTTGTAGGGACATGAAGTAACAATACTAATTGATAGTGGGGCCACTCATAATTTCATAGATGCAAATTTGGCTTCGAAGAAAGATTTGGAGGTGGAAAGGTTTGATGGGTTCAATGTTAAGCTTGCGGACGGACATACCATTATGCCTTGAGAGGACATATACATCACCCCAACCTATCCTTGGGAGGGTACCAAGTTAAGGAGGATTTCTATGTTGTGGGATCGGGCGAAACGGATATAGTATTGGGCGTGCAATGGTTGTGCTCACTGTGAAGATTTTGGCTAAACTACCAAACAATGGAGTTCCAATTCAAAGCGGATGGGAAGGATGTGACACTTCGAGGCATTATGAATGGAACCCCAAGCATGGCTGAAATGAGGAGAATGGAAGTGTGTGTCCGAGAGAACCAATTTACTCAAGGCAAGAAGATAATCAAGGAACCCCTTCAAGGTAAGATACTCCACTATGATAATGTTTGGTCCATTTCGAATATGTTCACGAGAGCATGCCAAGAATGGCTACAATATGGGATATTGGAAAAAAAAGAAATTTGGAGGGACAATTATCATCCTAGCATAGCTGTTTGGAACTTTGGAGAGGTATTTGAGTTTTATGCAAGGAGGTTTCTAGCTTTATTCCTGAGCAAGGGAAGACATGAGGGTAGCTATGACAAGAAGAGGATGAAATTTCAGGAGTTACCATTGCTTGAGGACAAGCAAATTCTGAGAGGGGAGGACTGTCATGTCCCTCCCACATCTCCCAGTTGAGACCAATCTTGATATAAATAAAAAGTGTCTTTCGACACTATATATAAAAAATAATAATATTATAATAATAATATCAATAATTTTTATTAATAATATCTTTTTCTTTGGGCGCCGACCTCATTTTGAACATTTGAACACTAGAGCCGACTTGACTTCTCCAAGGTTCTCCAATCAGGTATAAAGGCACAAAATCTTCTCATTACAAGGCATGTGTTTTGGAAAATTAATCACTCATTTCAGCAGAATCGAATTGCAATTGAGAATTTAGGCACGAAACCCTCTAAATACTCCAGTAAGGTACAAGACACAAATCTTGCCTTGCTTTCCTTGGCATCTTCAAACAGAAGACGCAGGTTGCACTTATCACCAAAGTTCCTTATTGTCGCAGGCTATTAACTCAGATCGTGGGAAAGGAGGCTTCAGTGGGAATCGTTGTAGAGGATCATACTCAGCTGTGCCATATACCCATCATCCAGCGCGCCTAGGAGAGACTGACCTATCATAGGCGGAATGCCATATAATCGCCTCATTTGGAGGAAGGGATCCACTGGGAAACAATCCCCTGTAGGCTGCAAACTGGTCACCCATCTATCCTTCTACAACATTGCACAAACTCAGAGGAAGACTGGTGTAGTGTAAGCGTCAGATCACTAAATTCCTGAGTACTCCCTCATTCTGGAGTAGCAAATGTATTGAACTGGTTTGATTTTTGATTGCATGTAACTATCTGGAACTCGAACATTGAGCTATAACTCAGATCAAATTTGGTATAAAGCAGTTCATGTGATTTAGATCTAAAATCTCTGTGAAATTTTGGTTCAATCTGTGGTTTTATGAATGCTATTTTAGTTTAGGAGATCTGGATAAATCAGAAATTACGCAAACTACTGTTTATGTCTTCATTACTATAATTCTGAGGACATCACAAGCTCAAATAATTCCTGCTAGAAATTGCTAGTAAAATTTGGATCACGATCACTAACAATGGTCCTTGGTAACCCATGCAGTTTGTAAATGGTCTCCATAAAAATAACTGTTAACTGATGTGCCTTGTAAGTAGAATCAATGGCTATGAAGTGAGAGCATTTGGTTAGTCTATTGACCACAACATAAATACATTACCATTAACTTTCAGTAAACTAGTAATGAAATCCATACTGATGGACTCTTGTTTTTTGCTTGGAATAGGAAAGGGCCGAAGTAGTCCAGGGTTGTTGATGCAGGAGCATCCTAGGTTGCAGAGCAATCTTGCATCAACCAAAAATATTTGCATTCTTTCGTTTTCTTTCATTTTCAGTTCAGTTGAGTCAGTTGCAGTTTCAACATTTTTTACCGCATCTTCATATCAGAGCTCGCAGAGCAGGACTTAGCATCTAAATCATATCCAAATTTCAGGTCATTTGGACTCGTTTGCTAAAAGTTATCGCTATCAAAAGATCATTAGTTTTCACAGAACAGAGCGTACAGATAGTTAGTTGGAGGAGAAGGTTTGCAGAGCACTTCCGTGACTTGCGGAGCTAAATGAAACATCATACATGGCACATATTGATCAGATAGACCTTCTTTGAGGTCCGCACCAAGTTTCATGCATTTGCGGAGCATTACGAGATGTTGTAGGCCGACCTACTTGTTTCTACACATTACATCCTTCTTTGGAGTTTGTAACCTCTTGTGGCCGACGCAGAGGATTTCATGAGTTGGAAGATGATATATATAGATCTCGTAGAGGCATTAGGAAGGCAGTTAGTGATTAGTAATTCTAGGATGTGATTTAGAGTTCTATTTCCTTTCTGGAAGGCACTTCAATGCCCTATCTTGCATATCTGTTGTAACCTGGAAAGCAAGCCTGTGAGCCCTTTGATTGTAGCCCACATATTGTCGGCATATAAGCATTCTAAATATATGATATATTGAGCATTTGAGTCTTCCATTGCATTCTATGATTGTGTTGTTTCCGTTGTGTCTACTCTTGCTGCACAGTTTGGACAGTTCATTTTGTGAACCCTCCGACCGTGACTGCACTAATTGGTATCAGAGCGAAGTTTTGAATCCGTTGGGAAGTGAAGGCATTCCATAAGATCTTGTGGTGAATCGATCGCCGACCTGAGGCAGTCTACTTGTGTTGTCAACAGAGCGCCGATTGTGAGGCAATTGCTACCTTGTAGTTAGATCGTCGAATTGAGGCAGTTGCACCGGATCCTAGGAAGAGATGCCACTGAGGAGGATGCCTGCTATGGGCACTGTTGCTAGAAGAATGGAAGAAATGATGGAAATGATGAAAACAATGAAAGTTAGACTGGATGCTGTAGAAGAAGATAGAAGAAGAGGACTAACCCCTAGACATGATGCTGAAAGTGATGATGAAGAATTTCAATCTGCAGATCAAAATGAAGAAACCCTAGAAGAAGAAGAATTAGATTAGGCGAAGATGTTGAAAGCTATTTCGAAGATTGGTAAGAGACCTAGAGTGGATGTACCGAACTATACTGGAAATTTGAATTCGGAGGAATTGATTGATTGGATAAATGACTTGGAAGAATATTTTGAATATGAAGAAATTGAAGATTCGGAGAAAGTAAGATTTGCAAAAATTAAATTGAAAGGACATGTTACTATTTGGTGGAAAGAAGTTCAATTGGATAGAAACAGGAGAGGAAAAGAAAAGATCATAAAATGGTGACAAAGTTGAAGAATTAGTTTATATCGGCTGACTATGAGTTATAATTGTTGAAGAGATTGCAAAACCTAAGGCAAAAAGAGAAGTCTTTGAAGGAGTATACTGAAAAATTTCATAAGATGATTATAAGGACTAGACATAGTGAAGCAAAGAAAAAGTGGTAAGATACATAAATGGATTGAGGATGAATATTCAAGAAGAACTAAGTCTGGTAAGGATGACAACGATAGAAGAAACATATTAGTTTGCATTGAAAGTTGAAGACAAGTTGAATAAGAAACATGAGCAAAGATAGAGAGGTAGAGGATGTAAATCTCAAAGAGGTAGAACATATTCTGGAGGAGAAAGACCTTATGCAGAGCAGAACAAAGAAAGTAGTCCATTCAAGAAGGAAGATAGAGACAATTAATTCATACCGGAGAGATGACATAAATTTCTACCGTAGAGGAAATCATAATTCTTACCACAATGAAGGGTACATGAGAGATGAAAGAGGATTTGATAAGAGAACATACAGAGGAACTTGTTTTAAGTGTGGAGGTGGACACAGAGCATTCGAATGTCATTAGGGAAGTACAAGCAAGAAGATAAAGAATAGTGCAAGAGCAGCTTATGTGGAAGAACCTGTTGGATCACCTAGTTCAGTTGGAAAACCAGAGAAAGGAGAATCATTAGTCATGAGGAGAGCCTTATTTCAAGTAGAGACAACTGAGGAACTGTTAGGAATTGCATGCAGAAGATATCAATTAAATGCAAATAAAGAATAAACAGAGGAATGAAAATACACAGAAATAATAACAGCGATAGACAATTTTTAACGTGGTTCACCCAAACTCGGGCTACATCCACCAACAGAGAGTCCAATATTATTATCCAGTAAATCAAACCGATTACAACCAACAATCCTTGCAACTCAATACCGCTGCAAATGCTACAATACAATATCAACGGAAACCCTAACCCTTAGCCGTTTTATCAAGACTAATGTTGGTTACAAAATAGGGTTTTTTTTATATCGGCCAATAGAAAAATACCTCCCGACACCTTTATAAAATAATAGGCAATTTTCTGCCCCCTTGCAATCCCCCGTTAAATGATTTGGGGGGAAATAGCGCCGATAAAAGTGGGGAAAACTTAACCTCCGAGTCTGATTAGGCTCCATATAACAACAATCTCCCACTTGGAGACTGATCAGACTCCACACCATATCACCTCCCACTTGGAGACTGATCATAACACCACTGACCCTGTAGCTCCCACTAGAAATAAGCGCCTTGGACTCTGTTCTGATTTTATTGTTTTCAGTCTTGAAGACCAACCGAAGCTGAAGAGGAGCTTAGCTTCTCTCTTGTTACCGCCTTCGTAAACATATTTGTTGGATTGTCATCTGTATGTATCTTTTCCAGCCTTAACTGTCCATCATCCAACACTGACCGGATGAAATGATACCTTAGTTGTATGTGTTTGGTCTTTGAATGCAAGGCAGAATTCTTTGCAAGATGTATCACACTCTGACTGTTTGTAAACAAATAATTGTTAGCCAGTTGTTTGCCCAATTCTTCCATGAAAGATTGCAGCCAAATCATCTCCTTGCTTGCCTCTGTCGCAGCTACATACTCTGCCTCCGTGGTGGATAAAACAACCACCTTTTGCAACCTGGAGATCCAACTCACCGCTGTCCCACATACAGTAAAGACATAACTTGTAGTACTTTGCCTGGTATCAATATCCCCTGCCAAATCTGAGTCCACATAGCTTGCTAAATCAGTATTAAAGCCCCGAAAACATAAGTGTTTATTAGATGTACCTCTCAAATATTTGAGAATCCATTTTACTACATTCCAATGCTCCAATTCGGGATTACTCATATACCTACTTACGACTCCTATAACATGTGCAATATCCGGTCTTGTGCATACCATGGTGTACATTAAACTTCCTACAGCTGAAGCATATGGTACCTTGGGCATTTTGTCTTCCTCTTGTGTCTTTGGACACATCTCCTTAGTCAATTTCAAATGACTAGGCAAAGGTGTGCTGACAACTTTTCCATTCTCCATATGGAATCTTTGCAACATCTTTTCAACATAATCAACCTGAGATAGAGTCAATTTTCTGTTCTTCCTCCAAAACACCATGGAGAAAGGCAGTTTTCACATCTAGCTGTTCCAAATGCAAATCTTCAACAGCCACAATACTTAAAACAATACGAATAGAAGTCATCTTAACAACCAGAGAAAAAATCTCATCAAAATGAATGCCCTTTTTCTTTGCAAATCCTTTTACAACTAACCTGGCTTTAAATTTTTTCTTACCTCCATCTTTCTCTTTCAACCTATAAACCCATTTGTTTGGTAAAACCTTTTTACTTGTAGGCAACTTACATAATTCCCAAGTCTGATTTTTCAGCAAGGAGTCCATTTCTTCTTCCATTGCATGCTCTCACTGAACTTTTGTATCCACCTGCATAGCTTTATCATACTCTTCTGGTTCACCAGCATCTGTTAACAAAATAGAATACAAAGAGGGAGAAAACCTTTCAGGAGGTCTACTTAGCCTTGTGGAACGTCTAACATTCACTGGAGTTTGTGGTACTTCCTATTGCTGTTGTGGAGCATGAGGAACCATCACTATCTGGAGTATCATCCAGTACCACATAATCCTTTTCTTTCTTCTCATGCTATTGCAACTGATCTTTGTACAACACCTTCTCATTTAATACATCCCTGCTTCTCACAATTTTCAGATTTTCAACATCCCAAAGTGTATAACCAAATTCATCAATGCCATATCCAACGAAGATACACTTTTTTGATTTTGCATCCAACATAGTTCTATTTTCAGAATCTACATGTGCAAATGCTTCACATCCGAAGGTTTTGAGAAAAGAATAACTCACCTTCTTACCTGTCCATGCTTCCTCTGGAATACCACAGCCCAAAGGAACTGAAGGATCTCTATTAATTAAATATACAGCGGTATTGACAACCTTTGCCCACATGTTTGAAGGCAACCCAACATGCAATCTCATGCTCCTTGCACGCTCCATTATTGTCCTATTCATGCGCTCAGCCATTCCATTCTCCTGTGGAGCCCCTGGAACTGTTTTCTGCTTACGAATTCCATTAAATGAACGATAATCCTCAAATTCTTTGCTGCAATACTCACCACCATTATCAGATTTGAGACATTTTAATCTTTTACTCGTCTCATTCTCAACCGAGCTTCTCCATTTCTTAAATGTTTCAAATACATTAGATTTCTACCTAAGAAAATAAATCCAAACCTTCCTAGTTGCATCATCTATGAATGTAACATAATACCAAGAGCCACTGAGAGAAGATACCTGAGTTGGTCCCCATACATCTGTAAGCACAAGCTTCGACTTTTCATTTTTCTTTTGCTTCCCATCCTTGAGAAAACTAACTCTCTTTTATTTGCCATACACAACTTTCATAGAAATCCATATTAATACATTTCAGACATGGTAAAACTTTCTTAGAATGAAATACCTTCATACCTTTTTCACTCATATGCCCAAGTCTGTTATGCCACAATGTTGTCTCAGAGCCTGTAGCAAGTGTTTCAATCTCTTCTTGTGAACTCGCAACAACTGTTCCTGAACTTGTTTGTTTTTCTCTGCAACAACTAAAGTAGAAGGAACAGTATGACCTGTACAAAAATATAAGGTGTCTACTTTCGCACCTTTTGCTACTATTAAGGCACCTTTTGAAACCTTCCAATTTTTATCATTAAAAGGAACTGTGCAACCTTCATCACCTAGCTGCCCTGCTGAAATTAAATTCTTACTTAGCCTTGGAACGTGCCTTACCTCTTGTAGTAGCCAATGATTCCCATTCTGCAACTTAATTTTAATTCTTCTCTTTCCAACAATCTGATAGGGTTCGTTATCTCCCAAATAAACTAGCCCAAAATCCCCTTGGACATAATCAAGAAAATAACTTCTATGGGGTGCCTCATGAAATGAGGCCCCTGAATCTAAAACCCATGAATCATCAGCATTATCTAGGGAAAGAATCAAAGCATCATCTTCAGATTTATTACTTACCACATTTGCCTCCTTATTGCCTTCTTGTTTGTCTTCTTCTTTATTCTTTCGAGACTAACAATCTTTCTTCAAATGACCTGGTTTCCCACAGTACCAGCAATCCTTCTGTCCTCTGGATTGGGACCTCTTGTCCTTTGATTTTCTTTGTGACTTCCCATGACTTACAAAACCTTTTCCTTTCCTTTGATTTGCCCCTGCTTTTTGCATTCAAAACACTACCTGATGTGGACCCTCTTGAGCTTTTCTGTCGCATTTCCCGGCTAAGGATAACACCAACAACATGATCAAATTTCAAGGTATTTGATCCAGAGACAGTTACTTACAGCCATTACCAAGCTATTCCAGCTTTCTGACAAAGAACATAAAACCAATAGAGCCCTCACCTCTTCATCAAATTTCACTTTTACAGAAGTTAACTGACTGGTAATTGTATTAAATTCATTTAAATGATCTGTCACAGATCCACCTTCAATCATTTTCAGATTAAACAAACACTTCATGAGAAATACCTTATTGGAGGCCGAGGGTTTTTCATACAATTTAGCCAAAGCTTTGATCAGTTCATTTGTTGTCTTCGCTTCTGTTATATTGAACGCCACAGATGGTGCCAGGCACAACCGAATTGTTCCCAATGCCTTTCTGTCCAGAAATTGCCAATCCTCATCAGCCATTGTTGCCCTTTTTTGGCTTTTCCTTCCAACGGCCTCCATAAATCCTTCTGATAGAGATAATCCTCCATCTGCATCTTCCATAATTGATAATTCTACCCAATGAATTTATCTACCTTCAATTTACCCTCGTCCACCATTGCTCCCACTCAACCGTGAGACTCCCACTCAACCGTGAGACCTTCTTGCAGACGATAATCAAACACAATCCGCTTTGATACCACTTGTTAGGAATTGCATGTAGAAGATATCAAATGAAAAACAAATAAAGATTAAACAGAGGAATGAAAATACACAGAAATAATAACAGCGAGAGACAATTTTTAACGTGGTTCACCCAAACTCGGGCTACATCCACCAACAGAGAGTCCAAAATTATTATCCAGTAAATCGAACCGATTACAACTAGCAATCCTTGCAACTCCATACTATTGCAAATGCTACAATACAATATCAACGGAAACCCTAACCCTTAGCTGTTTTATCAAGACTTATGCCGGTTACAAAATAGGGTTTTTTATGTCGGCCAATAGAAAAATAACTCCCGATGCCTTTATAAAATAATAGGCAATTTTCTGCCCCCCCTGCACTCCTCCGTTAAATGATTTTGGGGGAAACCGCGCTAATAAAAGTGGGGAAAACTTAACCTCCGAGTCTGATTAGGCTCCATATAACAACAGGAACCACCGCAAAGGAAAAGTTTGTTCCGAACCAGATGCAAATCAGGAGGTAAATGTTGTAAAATGATCATTGATAGTGGCAGTATTGATAATTTGGTTTCAGAGGAGATGGTGACTAAGCCGAACCTGGAGAGATTGAAACACCCTAAGCCCTATAGGGTAGCATGGATTCAGGATGAACACAAGGTACTGGTGAGTGAACAATTTTCGGTGAAATTTCATATAGGATCTTATAATGATGAAATATTGTGTGATATTATGTCGATGGATGTATGTCATATATTGTTGGGTAGACCATGGCAGAATGATAGAAAAACTATACATGATGGGAGAAATAATACTTATACTATAACATCAAATGGGAAGAAACATATCTTGATACCTTTGGAAGATGAGCCTAAGAGTGAAGTATGTGGGAATGCCAGAATCTCTTTGGTTGATGGAAGGAAATTTCTGGATGGATTGAGACATGAGAATGTGTTTTGCTTTAATTCCTAAGGAGTGCGGAACCCTAAGTACAGAGACTGAAGAATCATAGCCAGAGGAGATAACTGAATTGTTGACAGAGTATGAAGACATCATATCAGATAACGTACCTGAAGGATTGCCACCAATCTGGAGTATTAGTCATCATATGGACCTTATACCTGGAGCTAGTTTGCCTAATAAAGCAGCATACCGGATGACACCAACAGAGAATGCGGAGCTGAACAGACAGATACATGAACTATTGAGGAAAGGATTGATCAGAGAAAGTTTGAGCCCATGTATGGTACCTGCAGTGCTAGTACCGAAGAAAGATGGAGAATGGAGGATGTGTATCGACTTTAGAGCAATCAATAAGATCACAGTTAAGTATAGATTTCCTTTGCTAAGGTGGATGACATTATGGATTGTTTGAGTGGAGCAAAGTATTTTACAAAGATAGACTTGAAGAGTGGATACCGTTGATGTGTTTTTAATGCACATGCAAACTCAGAATAAAATACTAAGTATTCTATCCTCTCTTGAATAAGTCTCTTGAATGCTAAACAATGTGATCAATCGAGACAACTCCAAGGTTCCTGATTTGTGTTCTGCAATGGATAGACTTAGTAGTTGATGTGATCATGCTGGTAATCACAAAGGGACTTACGCTGAATGTGCTCCTTACTCCACTCAAATGTGTTACTTCTTCCTTATGAAATAGAACTTCTTACTGGCTACGAAAAAAATGCCAAAGACAAGGGTTGAGAAAGCTATTCTAAGGACAATGATATGATGGACAACGCTTCGATAGACAAATTCCTTCCAACCGAACTTCGCTTTGCCATGAGAGAAACAACTACACAAAACTAGTACAACCTTCAAAGGGAAATGAAAGATTTTCAAACTGCAAACATGCATCCAAATACCCACAGCTGGCGCAACTTGAATGAACATCCACAATTGAACTATTGCAACATGAGGTTCAGGCTAACTTTGCATTGCAAATCACCATCGGCAATCCACAAAAAGTATGAACCGAGGAATTCATCAATATCTTCACATTTATGCATCAAATCAATGAACTGTATCTAAAATCTATCTAACTTGCTTTGAGTCATCTTCAAGAAATTGGAAACCATGCTAACATCCCAAAACAACACAAGTTTCACCAAGCTTCAATGAGAATGTATTGATTTTGGTAGTATCTTTACAACAATTTGCCAAAGTCTTGTCAATGCTTCAAGAGCTTCTACTCTAACTTCTAACTCCTAAAGAACTTTCAGTATATCTAATGTATATCCTTACAAATGAGAGATGTGAGCCTTTTATTGTAATGTCCCATTTTCCTAGTGAGTTAGTCTATACTTGGTTCCCGTAGACTAACCAAAGTGGTTAGGGAACTCTGGGAGTTCGTTTGGTCGGTTTCTGACATTCTGGCTAGGACTTGTTATTTTTAGTAAGTCAGGTAGTTGGCTATTTTGGGAAACTCATTATTGGAGGTGGAGCATTTCGACGAGACCTTTCCAATGGTCTATTGCTCGTCAGATTCCGAGTCCGTTTGCCCTTCCAAATTAAAGTCCGTAAATTAATATTCATATTTAATGGCTTGGACTTTATATTAAAGTGGTGACTTAGTAAAAATAATTAAAAGGCAAATTAAGTCACCCATGGACTTGGATGCCTCATGTGGGGAAATAAAATAAAGTTTTTAAAAAGCATTTCCCTCCCAAAAAGGGGTCGATCCTCAAGGAGAGATTATAAAGGCACAAAGTGGAAAGCATTATTCATTCTTGATATTACATTTTATGCTTCTATTTGCTCTGCAAATGAAGGTTTGGGGGATTTCTTCCAGCCAGGGCTTTTGGTGACGAAAACCACTATTGGTATCAATCTTTCGTAGGTGTGAAAGATCACCCAAGGGGATTTTTGGAGTAGCCATACTCAGTGGCTGTATTTGTGCTTCAGTTGGATATACTTTGACGGAGTTTTGGAGAGGATTCATGATATATCTTCATAGTTTTTGGTGCAGTTGAGAGAACAAAGGATGGATTGAGTTTATCTGCAGATTTGAGGAGGTTTTGGACTGTCACTTCTCTTCTTCTTGCTGGCCGTATTTCTCCCTATGCTGGCCGTACATTTTGAGGCAGCCATTAGTGGAGTTTGTGGGACTTATTCTTATTTGCTCTTGGATTGATTTTTGGCCTATGGGCCTGTGCTGAGGATTGTAGATTGTTTATTTGCATTTGCTGATACTTTTTATGCAAAACTCCATTGTCAAGTTGTTGGTCCATCAACAACAGAAATATGAAGGTGCTTATTTTGAAATGGGTATGTGATGGTAATTCATTTTATGCCATTTAATGAACTGGGTCTTCATTATTTAGTTCATATCTGTTATAGATTTTCTGGGTTTGAGTTGCATGTTATATTTCAATGTATTCTGACATACACACTTCAAGAAAACGAAAACCCCCTTCTGCATCTTCTATCTAGTTCTGAAAGATCACAGAAAAAATAAAATATAACATTAAATAAAGATAAATCAAAAGAACAACAGGTGCAGGTTATTACAGTGGTATCAGAGCTGGTGCATCTTGCCAGCCTGTGTTGATCAGTTTATATGAGTGACGAAAGAAGAGTCTACACTAGACCCACTCCACATTGGCATCCACTAGAGGTTCTAGAAGGTGAAACAGTTTCAGGTATATTGGGTATGCACAGGAACTCTTCCAGCGGGAGTGATAGCATAACAGGTAGTATGGGGGACAGAGGAGTTGACCAGCCCAAGAGTCCTGGTGCCAAAATAGAGAGGAAGTTCGACATTATGCTCGATATGATGTCCCAGCTCCTTGGGAAGTTTAACCAAGGGATTCCAGTAGTTCACACCAATACCACACCCGGAGGTGAGATCAGTGGCTCCAATGATGGTCACCGCAGACATGCAGGACAAGGCAGTGGATATGCAGGACAAGGTGGTGGACATGCGGGACAAGGTAGTGGACACGCGGGTCAGAGTGGTATTAATAACACCAGGGTTACCCCAGGATTGGTTACTAGACCCTTACAATAGACTTTTCCGTGTAGAGAGGAGGTAGTGGTTCAGCAGGAACCAGAGTTTCAGCTTCCCATGACGGATGATGTTCAAATACAGCATGCAGAGTACATGACATTGGCTCCTGACATCAGAGAGATGTTGACATTCGACCAATATATGAATCAAAAGAGACAAAGGGAATTTATGATGGGTCAAGGAGATCACAGAGCTAACAGAGCTAGCCGGGACTACCAGCATGCATTGAGCAAAGTCCCTATGGACCGGTTTGACGGAAGTGGCAAGATTTCAGCCAAAGCTTGGGTGCAGAAGTTGGATAACTACCTGACACTTAAGCCGATGCCAGAGGATGAGGCACTTAACTTTGCCACTATTCATTTAGATGGGTTAGCGCAGGAGTGGTGGTACCATGGGTTGGTCACCTTGGGCCACAGCCTTATCACCACATACGATGAGTTCACCAACAGACTCATTGAGAGGTTCGATACCAAGGACCCAGAGTTGCAGTTCAGAGAGCTGGCGCAGTTGAAGTAGTATGGGTCACTTGAGGGATATATTTCAGATTTCCAGAGAATCAGTGTGATGGTTCCTAGCATATCGGAGAGGAGACTTGTAGTCCTGTTCATGGAAAGGGCCAATGGAACCACTTAAGGGTTGGGTTAAGGCATTTGATCCACCTTCACTTCAGGAGACTATCAAGAAGGCACGTAGGATGGAGTTTGCTGTGCCTAGGAAACAGTTTGTCTCCAAACCTTTTCCTCCACGAAGAGACAAAATGCCGGTTCAACAGCGAGACAGCTTCCCACAGAGGAAACTAGGGCCTCGATTAGATGATGATGCATTGAATGAATACAGGAGGAAGAGACTATGCTTCAAATGCAAAGAACCATGGGATCCTAACCATAGGTGCCCAATGAAGGGGCAAGCAAAACAATTGGAGTATTATTCTGCTGAGGAGATAGCTTCAGAGCAATCAGAGCAGCAGAGTGATAGGGAGGACAGTGATGTAGATAATATAGTGCAGGTTGTACAGGACATGCATGATGAGGACATTCCGACAGCACATATCTCTGCTATTCAGAAAGAGGGTTCCTTCAGAATACGGGGAGTATTGGAGGGACAGAGAGTGACCACTTTGCTAGATACAGGTGCCACCCACAACTTCATTGATGAGGGGCTTGTGGCACGGAGGGGACTCAAAACAGAAGAGTTCGAGGGATTCAAAGTCAGAGTTGCAGACGGGGTTGTCATTACTTGCAAACGAAGGATCTCTAATCTAACCATCAGGTTAAATAACTATGAGTTCCAGGCCGAATACTATGTGGTTAGTATGGGTGACATGGATGTAGTCCTAGGAATGAAGTGGCTACACATGATAGGTGAATTTTCCCTCAACTTGAGGACCATGGAGATGAAGTTCGAAGTAGATGGTCAGAAACATATTTTGAGGAGAATGTTTGATGGGGGTTTAAGAGCAGTGTCCATTTGGAGGATGGAGAGGATACTGCAGCATGACCAGGTGCAGTGGGCAGCTGAGATTCTTGTGATGCTAAAGGCACCGAAACAGCAAAAACAGGATTATCCAGTGGAGATTCAGTCAGTACTAACTAAGCACTCCAAAGTGTTTAATGATATACCTCCAGGTAGACCTCCAGACAGGGGTTTTGAGCATGTTATAGAGATGGAGTAGGGGGCCAAACCAGTTATCACCGTTCCCTACAGACATCCTAAGAGATACAAGGATGAGATTGAGAAGGCTATTCAAGAGATTCTCAAGAGCTTCTCAAGATGGGTCACATCAGGCCTAGTAAGAGTCCTTTTGCTTCTTCTGTTGTTCTGGTCAAGAAGAAGGATGGCACACTCAGGATGTGTATTGATTACAGGGAACTGAACAAAAAGACTATTAAGAACAGGTACCCCATCCCCAGGATTGATGAGCTTATTGATGAGCTACATGGTGCATGTTTCTTCTCCAAGATAGACTTGAGGTCAGGGTACCATCAAATTCGGGTACGTGAGGAGGATGTGGAGAAGACAACGTTTAGGTGTCACTATGGGCACTTTGAGTTTCTGGTTATGCCTTTCGGCTTAACCAATGCACCTGCCACTTTCCAGTCTTGTATGAATAAGGTCTTCAGAGAACAATTGCGGAAGTTTGTACTCATATTTTTCGATGACATACTCATATTCAGCAGGACTTGGGAGGATCATTTGAGACATCTGGATATTGTGTTGGGTATATTTGAGCAGGAGTCTCTATATGCAAAAATGTCTAAATGCGAGTTTGGCATGACGGAGTTGCTGTACTTGGGACACATCATCAGTGTAGAGGGTGTCCGTGTGGATTCGGAGAAGATCCGAGCTATAGTTGATTGGCCACCACCCAAGAATCTCTCTCAGCTCAAGGGGTTCTTTGGCCTTTGTGGATTCTACCGCAGGTTTGTAAAGGGATTTTCTCAGAAAGCAGCCCCACTCACAGATTTGGCACGGAAGGGAGCTTTCGTTTGGTCAGATGGTGCTCAACAGTGTTTCGACAAGTTTAAGGAGGTGATGAGCACTTGTCCAGTTTTGGCCATTCTTGATTTTTCGAAGCCGTTTGAGCTTTAGTGTGATGCGTCCGGGGAAGGCATAGGTGCGGTGTTGATGCAGGACAAACACCCTATTGCTTTTGAGAGCCGAAAGTTAAGGGGCCCTGAGAGGAGCTATAGTAGCTACGATAAGGAGATGTTAGCCATCATGCATGCATTGGCTAAATTCAGGCAGTATCTGGTCGGAGGGAAATTCATTGTTAAATTTGATCATAATAGCCTGATTCATATCCTCATGTAGAGAAGGTGGGTTGAGGCCCTTAATCCAACCTCGTAATGGATCGGTGAGTCCATCAATGAAAAGAACCAGTAACCTGCGTTCTGAAATGTCCGTCACCATCACCGACAGCTTCTGGAACTCTGAGATATAACTCTCCACCGAACCTCATTGTCTGAACTGAGTCAACTCCTTAAACTGCAATTCAAGGTCCTTGTCAAACCTGTCTATAAGACGACCAATGAATTCTGCGTAGGATGTGATTTGGTCGTGGCCCAAAGTAACCTTCCCATGGTGCCACCACTCATGGGCAATGTCGTCAAGATGCAAGGCAGCGTATGTAATGGCCTCCTCCTCAGGCATAGGGCTGAGCTAAAGGACGCTATCTAGCTTTTGGACCCATGCTCTGGCTGTGGTCTTTCCTAACCCATCAAAGTAAGGTATGTTGAGCTTGTTTACTTTCTTCTGCAGCTCAATATTCTGCTGTCTACCACTACCTTTAGGTCTGTGTTTCATTCTCAAATCTGAGTACTCTTGAAAGGACATCTCCGCTCTGAACTCCTCACTGGAAGCTCACCAATCTCTGACGATAACATCTTGAAACTCCAAGTGTGTAGGCTCAGGCTTTGGTGCATTGTTTCTGGGGGTAAAGGTAGGTATGCCTGGTTTATCATATGCTGTATGCTGGTTGCCTCCCCTGTTATTTACTGATGCTTCCCCCTCATTTCTCCTATCCTCCTCATCTCTGTGCTTGTTCCTGTCACCACCATTGTTCTTGTCACCATTGTTCCTATCACCATTATTGTTCCGGTTCCTGTCATTGTTGTTGTTATTGTTTCCAGGATTCCCGAAAACATGATTGACTATCATCTCCATCATACGGTTAAAGTTATGCTGCATCTCCCTCTGTCCCCTGGCCAAGTCATTCAGAATGTCAGGGGTTCTAGGTTCTTCACGGTCTCTGTCACCCATTTCCTCCACTGGAACTATTACTGTATCAGTACCTGCAAAAGGATCGATATGAGGTGGTACTGCAAGATCTAGCTGTGGCCTATTTCTCCAGAGGTAATATTGGTGTGTACCCGGTTGCATCACTCAATACCCGCTCTGCATGTTTCAGCTGACCTCACAGGATGGCAAGATTATCTGTGCTCTAATACCATTGTAATAGCCACTGTCCTGGTAGGGTTTTATGCCAATATTTTTGTGTTTTCTGTTCTACTGATTGTTTAGGGTTTGTTGTGTTTTTGCATGTGATTGTTTTTGCAATATAACAATAAAATACGGTGCATGCAATGAAACCTAGAAAAACTATAATAGAAATGCACAAAATAACAAAGACCCAGCTCATAAAATAGTCCAAAACCAATTACAGTAACATACCCATTTCAATTTCTTCAACTTTGTATTTCTGCTGTAGGTTGACCAGCAACATACATATTGGAAATCACATTCAATACATCAACGTTCAATGAGTCTATGGCAACAAACAATAGCAATGATCTCTATGGTCCAAATCAACCCCAAACACATGAAATAGACAACTCTAATGAAGTTGTTTAGTCTGCTAGCAAACCCACGTCCTTGCCAAGGGTGTACGACCCAGCTGAGTGACTATTACAGCAGATTATATCCTAAAAAATGGCCACCAATCTGTCATAGGGGTTTAATAGTTATCTGCAGCTATCAATATGACTCCCACGTCTAGAGACAAGCACAAAGACTTTCAATGAAACCTCAAAATGATGCCTTAGAGTGGTACGACCAATCCTGGGTATGTACGGCCCTGCTGTAGATGTTTATCAGCAACTATGAACTCTGCAATATCCTCTCAGACTTCCCTTTTTAGCATATCTGATTCGCCCTTTGATAGTGAGAGGTCTCCACTTCGAAGGCTGAAGAGAAAGCTCCCAAACCGTCACAAATTGTCCACCAACATGGTACGGCCAGCATGAGGCAATGTACGACCCAACAAGAAATGGATATACAGTCCCAAAACCACTTCAAATCTGCATCGATTTGTAGCTACAATATATGTCCTCTACTATTCATCAAAATCTGCATCAAATGTGTACAATATCTCCTCAAATCTTCATCAAAATGTATCAAACTAAGCTCATTGCGAAGCCCCTAGATGAGACTCCCAACAACTCTCTTGATGTTGTCTCTCAAACATGAAGAGAGGGATTCTACAGAGGTTTTCGTCTCAGCAGAACCCTAGTTCAACCTCAAGCTCCAAGCTCAAGCTTTCACGACAATGTAATTTTTTGCAAAGTGAATGGATGAATGAATGACTTCACCGTTTTCCTTTTTACTCCTTCACCTTCAACGCCCAAGGAGGAAGATTATTTTATTAATTGTTTTATTTTCATGACTTAATCCCTCAAGAGGTGGGTGCCCAACTCCTAGCACCATGACACTTTTAAAAACAACTTATAACATCATATAATAGTCACTTCAATAAATTAAAGTAACTATAGCCATTTAATCTGTTATAAGTTAAATATTCAACTTAACTTATACTTCGACACTTAACTCCATGGCCATCTTGAAATCCAAGTATCATGTGCTAGGTGCTCCAACTGGCGGTGCTAAATATAGAAAGTCGGGTCAACACCCCCCGTGATCCTCCTGCCTGACTTACTATAAATAGTAAGTCCTAGTAAAAAGTGCCCAATTAGGTTCCCTAACCAACTCCATTAGCCTACGGGAACCATGGAATAGGCTAATCACTCCATCTGTCTATCTGGGCTAAGAAGGGGACATTACATCCTTCACCCTCTGCCCCTTCTCTGTCTTCGACTCAGGCCACCGATTGCATTCTATTGTCATAACCATTAGTTGCAATGCCTCTTGCAACTCAAGCATCCTCTCCAAGAGAATAAAGTATGATGCATACCTAGTTTCTACAGGTTTCAAGAATTCCTTCTTGGAGAAGGTCTTGAAGAGTGCATGTGAAGTGTGGTGGTTGTAGATAAACATCTGCACATCTCTAGCATCGCTAATAACTGTTTTGATCCAGCTGATTTTTCTCATGTCCTTGAGTGCATTATTCATGGCATGCACACAACAATGAGTCCACCAAATATGTCTATAGGCTGTCTCAATTAACTTCCCTGCAACTTTGCACACATGGGTTGCATCTGTCACTACTTGCACCACATTTTGTGGCCCAACCTCCTCTATAGCATCTTTGAGGATTTGGAATTGAAAATCAGCATGCTTGCGAGGCCCTGAACAATCAATAGCCCTAAGGCAATAAGGGCCAGCTGTACTTGTAACCATGATGTCGATGAGTGGACGATGCCTAATGTCTATCCACCCATCCATGATGATGCTGCATCCACTTGTGACCTAGGTATTCTTCATTTTTTCCATTAAAATATTAATCTTGGAATAGTTCTTATCCAAGATTGCTGTCCCCAATTTAGTCTCCCCTGGTGGCACATATGATGGTTTTGCTCTTATTATTTTTTCCACAACCTCATAATAAGGAGAGCGAGCCACATGGAATGGAATGCCATTGGCAAAGAAGAATTTGCCAATGGCATCATCTGCCTCATCCTTTGCTTGCACATTGAATAATTTTGCCAGTGGATTTGAAGCATCACTAGTCACCTTACGTTTCCCCTTAGGCCCTAATGCCCTTGAACTAGATGGATTCATTGGCCTCTCCAAAGTAGTAGAAGCATAACTCTGTCTCTGATGACCCCTCCTCCTTGGTGGCAAAGTAATAGATGTAGGTGCATCTTCTTCATTAGCACCCCATAATTTACATATTTCAGCCCTAAATTTCATGTTTTTTTTTCCACCTTTTCACATACATCTACACCTTTGCCTCGGATAAGAAGGAGGTGAGCATTTGTTCTAGTCATGCTGCCAAACCATTCAAGGTCACATATGTTGCACTTACATTTCCTAGTGCCCCTAGATGTCCCAGGCTTTGTTGATACCTTGCTTGCAAATTGTTTTAAAGGTTTCTGTTGATGTGTTTTTTATGCACATGCAAACTCAGAATAAAATACCGAGGTATTCTATCCTCTCTTGAACAAAGTGTCTCAAAGGCTAAACAATGTGATCCAATGAGACAACTCCAAGGTTCCAGATGTTAGGTCTTGACTTGCAATGGATAGACTCAGTAGTTGATGTGATTTGTTGAAACTCACAAAGGGACTTACGCTGAATATACTCCTTATTCCACTCAAATATGTTATTCTCCTTGTTATGAAATGGAACTATTTCAAACCGACTATGAAAAGAAAAGGCAAAAGAACAAGGGTTTAGAAAAACTATTCTAAGGACAATGAGATAATGAAATATGCCAAGATAGACAAACTCCTCATGAAACCAAACTCTGCTTTGCCATGAGGATCAACAACTACACGAAGTCGGTGCAATCTTCTAAGGAAACTCAAGGATTTTCATGTTGCAAATCTCCATCCAAACACCCACTGTTGGCGCAGCTTGAACGAGCATCCACAACTGAACTAAAGCAAACGTGGTTTAGGCTAACTTTGCAAAATGACTTATCAGCGACAAATCATAAAAAGTATGACCCATTTAAGGAATTCATCAATTATCTCCACATATAAACATTACATCAATGAACCTCTAATCTAATTCTACTCTACTTGGAAACATCTTTCCATCATATTCGAGAATCTGAAACCATGCTAACATTCCATCACCACACAAAATCACCATGCGAACCAATAATGAGCTTGTATTGATTTTGGAAATGTATTTTTACAACAATTTCATATGTCTCTCAATGATTTTGAAGAGTCTCCTCTACTCTACTCCTACTCTTGATTGATCTCCCCCTTACAAATGAGAGAAATGGGCCCTTTTATAGTCTTCAAAATTACATGAATGGCCAGGATTGATTTGAGAATCAATGGCCAAGATTGAGACAACAAGGCAATTTGTTACAAAAGTTACTATTTTTAGAATATTGAATGCGAATGGATGATGTGGCAGACTATGATTGGATCAATGTTATGCACATGCCACCTCGATATTGAGCAAACTGGTTTGATTTTCTTTGTGTTCATATTGCTCGGAATATTTTCTCAAATTTTGTCATCTTTTGGAGTAGTCTTCGAATCTTCGAATTTTCACCTCTGGAACTTAGCTTCTTCGAACTCGAAAACTTGGGAATTTTGTCAAATTTCTTCTTGTTGTCTCCGATGTGAAACCTGAAGTGTATCCCGTTGTCCTGAATTGGAATTCCTAATGTGGAATTCTTCTTTTCATTACTTCATGTCTTGAAATTCCATGGTCTCCGTTTGAAATTCGTGAAGTCTTCTTTGTCAATGAAAGCAATTTCC
Source organism: Cunninghamia lanceolata (assembly GCA_027924645.1). NCBI lineage: Eukaryota > Viridiplantae > Streptophyta > Pinopsida > Cupressales > Cupressaceae > Cunninghamia > Cunninghamia lanceolata. The sequence continues at coordinate 3,744,506 of BSBN01000994.1, read as the reverse complement.
TTCTCTAGCAGTGGAATTCCTTGTAAAGTCTTCTTGATGGATGCCAGCTTCCTTGTCGGGCATTAGAAATTCTTCACCTTTCCTCGAACATTTGATTCTTCATCGAGCATCTTTATAGCAGTTGTCCTTACTCCTGGAACGAGTCCTCGTCTTTACATTTCTGCAAAACAAAGGAAATTTCAAGTAGTCATTGTGGACAAAAATCTTCAAATGATAAAACATTAATATATTTCCTTTCAAGATTTTTTTTGGAAGAAATGAATAATAATAATACTCAAAATAATAATATTTCTTCACAAATAATTCTCCTTTCTAAAAATAAACGCTTCTCTACCTTAGGAAAATTCACTTTACCGTAGGAAAATTTGCCATTCTAAGAATTCATCTTTTCTCATCAAAAAAAATTTCGCCCATCCTTAGAAAGTCAAATTGAATTTGTTTTGAGAAACACTATGACTTGACAACCTCACATAAATATGTGTCTAAGGCGAATTTCTCATGGTGGGGCCAATCTCATTTAAGAATTTAACGATGCTTCTTTTTTTTTTATATGGGAACTACTTCATAATCGACTTCACTAAGGAATAATATTTTCATATGCTAATTTCATGGGCCGACTTGGAGAAATTTAACAGTGTTTTAATGACTTCTAGCACAATTTTTTATTAACTTATTAGCAATCTCTTTTGGAGCACATATTGCATGTAGTCTTTCACTAACTTTGATCGGGAAATTTTGCAATGAAGGCGCATTTCCTGAGAAATTATTCACAAACTAGGCAGGATTTCTGTGTTTCCTTTCACAATCTTTTGAGCGCAAATTTCAGGTATTCATTCACATCTCTGAGTGCAATTTTGATGAGTTCGTGGATGGGTTTGAGCGCATCTTTTGGTGGATTAGGAACCATATTAGATGCACCTTTCACTTGCTCAGGAAGTCTAACCTTTCGGGAGTTCTTTCATTATGCAAATCACCAATTTCATTTCATTCACAGATTTCTTGCAAATCTTCCATCATGTCTTTCATAAATTCATGTCGCCAACTTCAAGTGCACATTCACAGTTTGGGCGCATATTCACAAAGTTCGGGAATTTTAGCAACTCGTTCACAATTTTCTGAGTGGAATTGACAGATCTTTCATGATTTTTGGCGGGCATTTTAGATGATCTTTCATAAATTCTTTGGTGGAAATTTCGGGAAGTCATCCATAGTGTGAGCGCGTATTCCTGAGTCCATTCACAACAGTTTGGAGCGTCTTTCTAAGGATGTCTTTCATGAATGTGGGTGGTGATTGCTTGAACTTCTTTCACTAATCTTTGGGCGGCATTTTCATACTACCTTGCACAACTTCTTTGGTAGGATTTCTATGTAGTCTTGCAATTTCTTGTTCAGGATTCAAACTTGGGCAGAATTTCCATGTAGGTGTGTATAAGTTGTAAAACACGTCCAATGCAAACCTGCCCTCCATGTCCGCTTAGGCGCAGATTTTATTGGTGCATGTATGAAATGTGTAATGCAAGATCTGGTTAAAAGTCCGCCAAAGGGATGAGCGGACTTTTTGATTAGTCATGTATAAAATATTCTACGCAAACACCTCGTGAAAGTGCGCCAAAAGGAAAAGCGGACTTTTTGTGCCTTTGTGTTTAAGTGTTGAAAACTCATCATGCGAGTATACTCCAAATCAGCACCAAAATGAGATTCAATTTCAAATTTTCATACTGCAAACTCATCTAAAATATGCGCCTTGGAGTATATGTCAAATGCTCATGTATTATGTCAAACTCGCCAATTACAAAGCTATCCTCCAAACGTTTTTGAGCGGACTTCTTGGGCAGTTGTGTAAAAATCAAATTTGTGCAAAGGACACTCAAAAGTGCGCCTCTGTTTGGGCAGACTTTTCAAGCATGTATGTATAACTTGAAGCCTATTGCAAGGTACCATCAAATGTCCGCCAAAGTTGAGCGCTGATTCTTAACATGTGTGTATGGAATACACAATGTAGAGGTGTAGGAAAAGTGCGCCACTTCAATACTTAGCCATTTTTTCATTTTTTGATTTCCCACTCTTCTGTTCCAATTTCAACCTTGACAGATGCATTTGATTCATTTCATATTGCCTAGGAGAGAGAGAGAGAGTCACTGTCCAATTTGCAGAGAAGACGTGATCGAACGACACTTCCTAGGATCCTACAAGCTCAAAACTACGAAAAAACGTGGGTCCCCATTTGCAATGGGGCGATGTGTGATTAGGTCACAGCAGTTTCTTTGGATCGAAGGGACCATTAGCATATTGTTGTAGGGTTTGAGAAGGGCATAATTACGACTCCCAACAAAACTAGTTTGATTTTCACGGTCACCCCTCCTTGCTTCTGAACTAGGATCACCAGGTGCATAATCAGATTCATTTTCACTTTCAGTTTCAACCTCAACCCCTTGAGGTTGACCCTCATCCTCACTCATGCTATGAGAACTCATAATGACACTACAAGAAATGATAATTTTTTTTGTAAGTTTATGATTTAAAAATTAAAATTCAAACCATGCATAATGCAAGGGATTAAGACGCAAGGATTTTCTTTTTGTTTTTCTTACTTTAGGTTGCACGAAGCGCAGAAGCAGAGGATACACAAATAGGAATCCTTGTTCTTAACCTTTGTTAAACAAGGATTTCACTTTTGTTTTTCTTACTATAGGTCGCACGAAGCGCAGAAGTAGAGGATACACAAAAGTTAAGATCCTAATTTGACTTTCAAATTTAATGATTGATTTTATAATTTAATCAAATATTTATGCATCAATTAAAATTTTAAAAAGCTAAATGCTGCTGTCATAAATTGACAATTGTAAATACTTGGTCAAACAAAGATTTCACTTTGTTTTTCTTACTTTAGGTCGCATGAAGCGCAGAAGCAGAGGATACACAAGATGAAATCCTAATTTAACTTCTAAATTTTAATTTTGAAATTGAAAAAAAAATTACAAAGCTACAACCTAGAAAGCAAAATAAATTTGAAATTTAAGCATTTGATTTGAATGAAGATTTAAAAATTTAACCATTTGAATGAATCACAAATAATTATAAGAATTTTCAATTTAGATTCTAGAAATGAGTCTTGAATCAAAGAACAATACAATTATACAAATGAAAATCAGAAATTCAAAGAATCAGATGCATAGTGATAGGGCCTACCTTGTGGCTCAAATGATGAACTTGAAGAGTCTTGAATCTTCTTGGCTTCTATATCCTTTTCTTGATCTCACTTTCCCTCTCCTAATACTCTCCCACTCTTGCAAACTTCTCCCTCTTAGCTTGCTGCCTCTACTTTCAGCTCTCTACTTCACTCAATGAAGCTTTTGTGTGATTTGGAATGAGAGGGATAGGGCTTTTTATAAGCTTTTGGGAGGCCTTTTGGGGGGGGGGCATTAGCAATTAGGGTTAGGGTAGAGGGCTCATTAACCCAAATCCCTTTTAAATTAAAAAAAAAAAAAAACAAACACTTTTAAGCATCCACCAGTGTGGGGGACGCATGCTCGTTTCTTGGGGGGTCGTGTAATGTCCCCAATTGATGATTAGCCAAGTCATGAACAATTAGTCTATTTTTGAGTTTTCCCGTAGGCTAATTGGTGTGCTAGGGAGAACTCCAAAGTTCTTGGAGAGCACTGGGTGGGTCGAATGCGAGTTTGGTTTTTGGCAATGAGCTCAGTTGATCTTGTGGAGTCCTATGACATTTTCAAAAGAGATTTTCAGCTTTTGGTGTGTTCTCCAAACTTCTTGGAGAGAGCGTCTATTTTTAGAAAGTCACCCAGTTACCTCCGATCATCATTCCAAGTCTTCAGTATCCTATTGGTATGATCAGAATTGCAAAATTTTATCATTTGGATGCTTTTTGCAACTTGGGTATATTATTGAGTTATTTAATTATTTATTCACTTAAGTTGTCCAAGGATGGGAAGTATTAAAAGATAACTTAAGTGTAATAGCTCTTTGGAAAGGTGTTGAAAAGTATTATTTGATGCTCACATAAAGGGAATGTTAGGCAAGGGAGACATAAAGTGAGCAATTAATAAGTTTACTTTTATGTGAGGAGGAAATTAAAAGAAAAAGTGAAATTATTATTTTATTTCCTTATCGCCCTAAAAAGTGTCTTTATAAAGGTTTTTGGGCTCATTTGGAGGTTTATGTATTTTGATATCATATTTCTTGTGAGAGCCTCTATGCTTTGTCTTGTGGGTTTGATACCCTCATTTCTTTTCTAGTTTCGGTTGTGAAAGATCAACCCTAGCTAGTCTTTTGGGTGATTTTGCCTCTGAAATCACATAGAGCTAAAATGGACTTTGTCTATAGTAATTTACTAATGAAGGGTTTAATGTTTTGTAACCTCAAATCATTTTGGAGTTGATAGGATAAGTTCGTGATGCGGTATGGGAGATTTTGATTAATATTTTGGATGATAGTTTTTGCAATGATATTTGAGTTGTTGTGAAGACCCTAAAGGAGGCCGTGTTGATGTTTGTTTTTAGACAAGTCGACAATAGAGTGAAATACAGAGTATCTAGCTCTCTCTTGAGCAAAGCCTCTCGAATGCTGAACAAAGTGATCAAACAAGATGACTCCAAAGTTCCTTTTCTTATGATTTTGTAAGAGATAGCTCAGTGACTGAGTATGATTATGCTGGTAAACACAAAGGGACTTACACAATTGTTCGACAACTTGTTATTTCAATGGAAGAGGTGGACACAGGAATGTCTAAGTACCACAATTTATGACGTATGATACTGCAATAATGTTCTCGATCCTAATTCTAACCAAATCGATAAAAGAAAAGATAAAAGATAAAAAGGTGTAGTGAAAACTAATCTAGTCCTAGATGCAAGGATGATTACTGTTCGAGTGAAATCAAACCAAATCTTGCTTCGCCAAGTCAGACAACTACACAAGATTGATGCAATCTTCTAAGGTTATACAAGATATTTAAATCACTTATGCTCATGAAAGATTCAACAAACATAGGGATCAAAGTTAAGCTCAGTTTTGTTTAGACCAACCATACACTGCAATTTGCAAGCCACAAATTACAAATGGTGTGAACATAAAGATTTCACCACAAACAATAATAAAGCCTTCCACCAACTAACATAAACTTAAAGAAAACTTAATTTAATTTTAATACTCGCTTGAAGAAATCCAAACCATACAACACTTAGAAACATATATAGAATCACCAAAACAATGAGTCTTATATTATTTCAGAGAGCTCTTGCAACAATTTTCAGAATCTTCAATCGTACAAATGAGAGCAAAAGGAGCCCTTTTATAGACCTCAAAATGCATGAAATGTCAAGATCGATCGGCCAAGCCAATGAACCAGATCATGCCACCTAAGCAAGTGGTTACAACAAACTTCTATTTTTAATATACAAAGAGGGAACAAAGGCACGCTTCCCAAGAAGATAAGGATGTCACATCATATCCTTGTCATATGATAGTAATATGAGATGCAATGAATCTAGACACAACTTGAGCAACATCTCCCATTGGTACACTTGTCATAGCATTAATGGATCCTTCTGCCGTTGTCACATCTGACTCATAGACGCCAAGTGTCTTCTCCCAGTCTGCTATCCAAGACTTGTTTGCTCCAAGATGAAATGCAAGTGTGAATATGCTATCCAATTGTCCCTCATCAATCCCATCATCCTGAAAATAGAATGCCGTAACTTGTTGCTTCATGTTTTCAATGGTGATCTCTCCATAAGGATTGCATATTGTGGTCAATGAAGTATGTACATGATTCTGTGTCCTTAGAAGAACACTTCTTATCCTTGACATATCTATTTCAATCTTGTCAATCAGCTGCCCCTTGTTGTGAAAGGAGAAATACCAAGTGTTAAAGTCATATGGAATATTTTGATTGACTATTTTATCTTGAAATAGATTTTCCATTGGAGTTTCCATCAAACTCTTGAGATGCGGCATGTATTGCTCCTTGATAGGCTTGAACTCAGCACATATCCTTAATAGAGATTGAACTCTATCCTTGAGGCAATTGATTCTATCATAAACTTGCAAAATCTCTTCAAGGTAAGTGTACGCTTTCTCTTCTGTCTTTTCTATCCATCCCTTCATTATCTCAGATGAAGTTCTCATATTTTCAACTTGAGATACTGTTTCTTGTGGAAGAATAGACGGAGGTATTGGAGTGGCTTCCTTCTGCTGGATAGGTTGCATGACTTGTTGAATGTATTTCTTTAGTGTATTGAAGTCCTGTTCCACCTTTAGATTAGCTTCTCTTTCTTGTTTTAGCATGATTTTCACACTATTCACTGATTCTTGGAGTTCCTCTATCTGTTCCCCTGTAATTGGACGCATGCCAATAGTAGTCACATTGTAATCTTCGGGTGCCATGTCTTCTAGATCCTTTTCAACTCTAGGAACAGCTACATGTACCTCTATTTCCAGAAGGATCCTGAGTGATTTTTGAAAAGACAGTTGCTTTCTTCTTTTGATTACTCTTCTGTGTGCTTATGAGCAATTCTTCTACCGGAGCAGGCTGATATGTCTCTACGACTGTACTTTCTTCAATTCTTTGCCTCAACCAAGATGGAAACGCAGAGAGATCTTGTTGCCTTTGTACTTGATTGTATTGCACACGTGCTGTTTCTTCATCAGATTCTACTTGCCCTTCCTCATCCTGATCAACAATATCATCTTCCTCTATTTCAACGGTTGGACTTGAATGAATTTTTTCAGATGGAATCAACACAGTTTCTTCCACTACTTCTACCTTTTGTATTGGATTTTGAATATTTGAGGTACCTTCCTGTAGACTAGATGAAGTAGATTGGTTATTCTTCTTCTTAGGTCTTTGACTTGATTCTCCTTGATCCTGAGTAGGTCTTTTCCTTTTTTTAGCTGGATTGTCACCTTGATCACTTCCACTGTGCTGGAGTCCACTATGGGCACTATGCTGTCCTGTTTCTTCTTCATCCATCTTGTGGTATGTAGGAACTTGCCCTTCATCATCCATTTCTTGTAGGAGCTGAGTTATACATGCTTGTGTCATAGCTAGAACTGTCTCCATCAACTCCTCCTCAGATACATCTCTTCTTGACCAATCAACCGTACAAGATAAATCCTTTATCTTTTCAAATTCATCTAACAACATAGTGTCATTCTCTATGAATTGATCCGGGATTCTGAATGCTTTGGATGCTCTAACTAGATCCCATGTGAGTCTTGAGCACTGGAGTGTTCGAAGATCATCTTCATCTTTCACATTCGCCCAATGGTCTTCTAACTGCATGACATGCTTGTGCTCCCTGTTGTATTTCCAGCCAACTTTAAAAGGATCAAAATTAAGCCTCTTGGTGCCATGAGTTTGTAAATGATATGCCTGAAGCTCTGTCTCAGAATATTTAGCTGCTGCTAGTGATGGACACTCAAGATTTTGTCCAAGAACAAGTGGAAACTGGATCCCTCCTTTCTTCTTCAACTTTTGCAGTCGGATGAGCTCCAAGAGTTGTCTTGAGACTTCTAACATCACCATTCTGTTGGTAGGATATCTTGGTAATCTGTATGGATAAGATGTGAAACCTTGGATTCTTATGTAGGTGTATCTTTCATGCTGAGTATACCAATGTCCATATGCTTCAATGAGCTCTCTTGCTGCATTTGACAATCTTTTATGGAACTCTCCTCTTAATTTCTTCAATATGAACATAGCAAACGCATCATTGAACCTTGTATAATAATTGATGTTCTTGAAATGTAACTGAGGATAACACTGATGCGACAAATACTTATTAGGCCCAATTCCAACTTCTCCTTTTCTAGTGAGACCTGAATAGGCTTCATTCCTTGCTAGAAGATATACTACATAAGAACTCATATGGAATGATTTGGTCTTTGAAAAATTGATGAGCTGTTCATGTATACTTTGACTGATGATCCCAGCCCAATCAATCATCTTTCCTTTGAGGACCAGCTTGATGAAAGAATACATCCATGATTGAAAGGTTGCTGATTGTGGCATTCCTGTTACTCTGTTGAGGAACATGATCAAGTATCCGATTTCTGGATGAAAGTCTGACTGGTGAAACTGTGGAGGATTATTAGTATTGAACTTTATGGATGGATTAGCCATCCAGTCCCTCTTCATCTCCTGTAACCTCTTCTTTGAAGCATCATCATATTCTTGTTGACCTTGCTGTATAGAAATGCTGACCATCCTGTCCTTAGTTGGAATGTTGAAGGTGTCTCCAATTGCCTCCTTTTGCAAATAAGCTAACACTGTTCCATCCTTGGCCACAATTTGCGTATTATCCATATCATACTTTTAACACATTCAATGATCATTTCTGAACAAGGTAGAGTTGGTGGAAAACAAGCAGCTTCAATGGCTCCGCTCCTCATGATGGCTCTAGCAAGACTACCCCCAGTGGGTTCCTAAAGCACGGACTTGATATCTTCTAGATTGCTATTGTCCATGTTCGTGTCTCCGACATTTGTCCATGTTGAAACGAGATTTGATTTCGGAACTTTGCCCTTAGCATTCATGCGGATCATTGCTTGCCTCTCCTTCGAAGTCATTGCCATGATCCTACAAACTTGACGTGAATGAGCAACCTCAAATATAAATGATCAACACTCTACATCAGCCTTCCTAATACATTAGACTTCTGATTTCTATCCTTCTAACATGAAATTTTTACAAGAAGATCATGTCGTTTAGACCCAAGAACTTCATCATAAACTCACTTATCTTCTTATCATTTACCAACACTTGGACAGTTTTCAACACTTATCTTCTTTTCAATGCACCTATTGAAATAAAAAGAAAAAATCAGATCAGTTATGCTCAGATCAGACTTACCTAATAGGCTGACTTGAATGGATACCTTCAGAATTTAATCAAATTTAAACTCAACTTGATACAATCAGACCTGCACTTTATCAAAATCACCTTTACCTCTGCTCCTTAGGGTGAATTCGCTCTTTGATAAATGATGAAAATGAAAGCAAGAACAGGTATAAATACAAAACTAGCATTTAAAATTGCCTAACTACCTAGGCCGACTTTATTAAATGCACTAGAAAAGCATTTAATTTAATTCCCTTTTTCTTAATTTAGTGCGAATTTAGATGGAATTATATCTGCATTTAGAAAATCTTAAAAAAAAAACAAGGGCGCAGCAGATGAGTATTATAATTCCTCCTTCGTTGGGAACATAAGATAAGACCTTTGAATCTCTTTGAGATTAGCGCATTGGATGAGGATAGTTAATTCTTCTTGAAAGTCTTCAAAACACTTGCTACATATCCTCCTTCAAATCGGTGCACTAGATAAAGAGTTTTTTGAAGCCTTCTTACACCTTCAAGAATCTGAGTTTGATACTTCTACCCTATCCACCCTTGGGCGCACTAGTTGACACCTTCAAACTCCTCTACAACCAGCGCATTGGATGAAGGTTACAAGATCCTCCTGCCTTTAGACTTCTAAAGCTTGCATCCTATTCTTTTAGAGTTGGCGCATTAGATAAAGAGTTTGGGATCTTCTTGCAAGTATACCAAAACACTTAGCATTCTCCTCTCATGTGGCGCAGTAGATTGATATCTTTGATTCTTCTACCTTACCCCCCCTTGGCGCACTAGATGATGCTTTCCAGATCTTCATCTCATTGAAGACTTAAAGCGCATCAGATATGTATTTTGACCCTCTCTTTTAAAAGTGGCGCATTGGATTGTGAATGTAAACCCTTCATAGTATTGGTGCAATGGATGCAGTGTTTGAAGTCTTCATCTCTCCTAAACCTTTTCTTCACTCTTGGTGCATAAGATGAAGCCTTTAGAGTCTTCTTAAGGATCAACACATTAAGGATCTTAAAGGTCTCCGTTTGACTTGAAGAACTAACTTATGACATGAAAGTGCATTAGATCAAATTTTCAGATGCCCCTTTTCAAGTTTCCACCTTACCCATAGCGCATTAGATCCAAATTTGAAGTCTCCTTGATTTGGCGCATTACTTCATGATTTTGGGATTTTCCTCTAAATGCACATCATAAAGACTTTATCCTTCCAAATCAGTCTTGGCTCATCAGTTCAATAATTTGAATCCTCATCTTAACATCCTTTTGATAGCCTTCTCTTCTCTTAAATCAGATCTTTCATTAAGGCGCATGAGATGAGGCATAATGGATGAGGCTATAGGTCTTTCTCCTTCACCAAAACTCACTCTAAATCATTCCTCTTAAATCCAACCTCATTATAAGGTGGTGCATTAGATAAGGGTGATGAGTTCTTCTTGAAAACTTAAGTCTTCTTCTATATGTGGCGCAGCAGATGGCAATTTTCTTCTCCCCTTTGAAACTTATTGAAACCTTTAACTCACCTTCATGAGCATGACAGATCAGATGAAGTGCTTTGACTGGAGTCTTTGAATCTTCCCAAAAAAAATGAATGCATTAGATCAAGTTCTGAGGGTCTCCTTGATATGGCGAATTTAGATCAGGCTTAAGATCTTTCTCTTTATAGAATGAGGGCGCATTGGTTAGAGACTTGGAATCCTCCTTGAAATACGTTCAATATTTGCAAAAGCTAAAGGTTTAAACCCCTCTTAAAAACTCATCACAAAACTCCCCCTAAAAATCATAATAGTGCATTAGTTGAGAATTCAGATTTCTCCTTGATTTAAGTGCCTTGAATCAAACTTTCAAATCCTCTAAGGGCTAGCGCAACAGATCAAGGTATTGAGTTCCTTTTCTTCTATTCTTGGCGCAGCAAATGACAGTTTTGGATCCTTCCTAAAAAAGACTTCACAACTAAATCTCCCTTCATAAGGTGTATTAGATGTGGCAGTTTGATCTTCTCTTCATGTCTTAATGCAGTAGATCACACCTTCATCCTCCTCATGAATGATCTCCCTGTGGATGCATTAGTTCAAGGGCAGCGGATCAGCAATTAGCTTCTTCTTTCTTAATGGTGCAATGGTTCATCATTTTGATCTCATCTTATCATTGGCGCTTTGGTTAACAAATTCATTCTCCCCTTGAAACTTGCCTAGACTTGTAACAGACCTTCCCTCCAAGCGCATTGGTTCATGAATTTGGGATCTTCTTTTCAAAAGATGGATCCTCCTTGAGAATAAACCAATTAACAAGCTCTTTGTGGCGCATTTGATCCAATGTTTTGACTTCTCTTCTTATCTTCAACCTAGCTCAAGTTGTCTCTCAACTCAAAGTGGCGCATTTGACAAGATTTCTATGCTCTTCATAGCTATGGCACTTTAGATGGCATTTTATGATCCTCAAACGGATGGGCGTACTAGATCCAAGATCTGGAATCTTCATTGCTTTGATGCATCAGATCAAGGTCTTGACTTCTCCTTAAGATTAGGACAAAGACCTAAGTCTTGGTTGAAGATTTAAACACTTTCACTTGATAATACTTCATCAACTACTATGGCCCACAGGGGAATCAAGAAGATCCCTAATTCTATCATAAATTTCTCCAAGCGAGGATCCAATCAGATCAAGAATCAAATAGCCCTCAAAAGACAAAGATACATCATGCAGTCCCCTCCAAAACTCAAAACAAGATTAAAAGCGAAACTCCGAAAGACTCGATCTAACCTAAGACTAAGAGGGGGGGTCCCTATTCCGAATGGGGGTGATGTGTGATTTGGTCACAAAAGGCCGTACCTCTGCAAGAAATGATGTGGTTTCATTTTGTTAGTGCTGGTTGTTTCTTTATAAGCTGAAGTCTTTCTTTACCATGGCACTCATGTTGGGGGAAGCGTTGAATAATTTTAAGAGGAATCGTGGTCTATGAGGAAGCCGTCCCTTTGCTAGCGTGGGATTTACTTTCTATTGCAAGACCATTTTCTGAAGTGCCGTGTCTTCTCAAGAAGACAAATAGTCAAAAATTATTATTTGTCAAAGTTTGAAGTCTCCTTAGAGTTTGATGGGACCCATAACTTCTATCAAATCTTTGCTCAATGAAAAGATAAATCTACTGTAGCATTTTCAAGGAATAATCGTGGGTTTTTAAAAAGAAAGAAGCTTTCCTTGTTTCTTTGTTTCACGTAATGAAAAAATTGGTGGGGTCACCATACTTTACCTTGTTGAAGGCACTTAAGTTTTGGTTATGTTCTTTGGCCTTGTAATGTCCCGTTCCTAGCCAGTTCGACAGGTTGGTGCAATTAGCCTATTCTAGGGTTCCCGTAGGCTAATGTTGGATGGTTAGGGAACTTTGATGGGTGATACTGGCGGTTATGGCATATGTGGGATGCTTTGATCGAGTTTTGACAGTTGTTGAGCACACCTCCCTTTTCCGAATTGAATTTGGACTAGTTCCTAGGACTTACTGTTTTTAGTAAGTTGGTGGGGGTCTTTGAGGGAGTCGGTGTCGGCATTCCCAATTCTTAATGACATCAACGGAAGTTTTGATGAGCTTCTTGGCATTCTAAGGTGATTAGAAAATATTATTTTATTGTCGAAAGTACTTTTAAGTTAAATTAAAGATTTAACTTATAATATTTTAATGCTTAAGTTACTTTATTTTATAAAGTGACTTAAAGGGGGTATAAGCGTGTTTTAAAAAAGATGAAGTGCTAGGTGAAAAGGGGCACTCATCCCCATGGGAGTTATAAGGGGTTAATATTAAACATTGAATATTAAATTAAAAGACCCCAAGTGAAGAGGAATAAAAGGCAAAAATGAATTCATTTTGGGGATTCTATGCTCATGCATTTTTCATCTGATGAGCTTAGCTATGGAGAAGCTAGTTATTCTCAAGGGTTTGTAGAGACGAAAACCTCTGCAGATACCACTTCCTACGTGGTTGAAAGATACCATCTGGGGAGTTGCTGGTAATCTCATCCAGGGATTACACTTGTGATTCATTTGATAATTTAATGAGGGTTTTATACAAGTTTATTGTGCAGATTTTATGAGCAGGTATTGAAGAACATTATAGTTGCAGATTGAGAAGTATTTTTGGTGTTTTTGAATCTGCTGTGGCTCTCAGTGCTAGTTGTACCACCTCTAGGGTAGGTCGTACCACCTCTTGATCTGATTTTGGGCGTGTGGAAGTCATTTCTCTACATTGTGTTGGCGTGAGGTCTTTACCAATATAGAACGCTGATTTCAGCAAGGCATTGAGGTAGATTGAAGGTGTATTGGGAAGATTTTATTATTGTTGCTCATTTCGACAGGGCCGTACAGCGTTCCAGGGAGGACGTGGTCTCCTTTTGCATCAAACGCCTCATCTTTGGGGCTCATTCCTCTTGCATACAGGGCGTCCAAGGTTATATTATATGCTGAGCAATATTTTGTAGAGGAGAACCAACAGATTTGGGGTGATTGAAGGTGTTTACGAGCATTTTGCTTGCTGGTCATCACATATCAGAACTGTAACATTGCAAATCTGCAAATGGGTATGTCATTTAATTGAAGTCTATGCCATTTAAGCATTTGGGTAATTGTTAGTTTATTCGATTTGTGTCATTTTGCTATGTGGGTACTGTTGCATGTCAAGTTATTCGTTGTTTACATTATTGCAAAAATGTTATGAATGAGAAAACAAACAAAAACCAAACAGCAGCAAACAAGATAAACAAACAGAGAAAATTATCACCATAAAACTCTACAAACAGGGTGTACACTACAGGCCTATCTCCACTATATGGTGGGGACCTTGCTAACCGTACCTCTTGGTTTGGGGAGTTTGAAAATATTGTAGTTGTTGTTCTTTGTTGTCTTTTATGAATGGTGGGGACCGCTTCCCATTAGCAATAATTTGGTGCAAGTTTGGGTGTTCAAAAAGTATTCTGTTTGGGTTTTGAGGTGCCTTTTTGTGTGCTTAGTGAGCATACACTTCAGTTGTGGGACTGCAGCAATTAGAGGACTTAAACAGTCTAATTTTTATGGTGTTTGGGGGACTGATCAGGCCTGTTTATGACACAAGAACAATTTGATATGAGTGGACAGCAGCTCAAGGATCTTACAGTTCTGTTTATGACAGTTTGGGGGCAGATTTCTGAGAGTTTTCAGTGGTGTTTTCAGTGAGTTGGGTTTCTACAACAGCTTTCAGTGGCCCCTCTTTAGTGGTCTACTTATTGGCTCTGTAAGCATAATATTATGAGTTTTATGATCTAATGTATTTAGTTGCAGCAGTCTGATTTTAATCTCAGGATATTAGTATTCCAGTTTGATGCAAAATTACTTTTAATTTGTCTTATGGAATGCATTCATGCCAATCTTGTAAAACACTGGATGGTAGTACTGCCAGTTTATCTGCATAGCTTGCATGTCATTTTGTAATCAACTAGACTATTCACCGCTAGTTTATATAGCATATTGCATTACAAACCCATCTTGGCATTGAACGAACTTATCGACCAATTTGGTCTTGATACAAGCTTAGACATTCTGCTAGGGTTCATCTATACACACTGGTCCCGCTGAATAAGTGGTTGATAGGTCGGCTACGCCGCCTTGCGTGTGCTTGTTGCCTTACATTCTCTGCATTCCAACTAGTTGTGTGATTTGAACACTGTATGCTCTCATCTTGCCCACCTTAGGATCTGGGTGATCAAAAGTGTATCGAAGACTATTTGTGCTTTGGATTTTAACTAACAATGTTTGGAGAAAACTAGGGTGACCATTAAAGTGGTATCAGAGCAAGTTTTCTTGCTAGCCTGTGAGTTTGCTAACCTTGCATGCATCATAGTAGTGACAGAGAAAGTAGATATCTGCAGAGAGGAAAGAAAACTGAGATTAGCTTTAGATATAGAGGGTTTTGTTGAAGAGGTTCCAATAATGGCAAAAAGGGACGAGGATGTTTGTCCACCTACTAGCCCTGGTGCTAGAATTGAAAAGAGATTTGATACAATGTTTGATATGATGGCTCAACTCATTAATAAGATGGACTAGAACCTGAATAATTTGCAGAGGCCAAATGGTGATGCTAGCAGTTCCCAAAGCAATGGTTCCCGAAATAACAATGTTGGGTTTGCAAGAACTTTGGTGGGGTCAACTGCTAGACCCCTTCAACCTGCATTTACTCAAAAGGAGGAGGCTCCACCTGTGAAGAAGGACCAAGTTGCTTTCACAGATGAAGTTATGTCAAATTATGATGAGTATAGCACTCTCCCTGATCAAGTCCGTTCGATCTTGATCTTTGATCAGTTCATGAATCACAAGAAGAGAAGTGGAGGAAGCCAAGGCAATAGAGGCCAAGGAGTTCAGAGAGATTTCCAACAAGCATTAAGAAAAGTTACCCTAGCTCACTATGGTGGAAGTGAAAAGAGCACAACAATCAATAATGAGCATCTACAACATTCCAATGATGACAATCTAGATTTTGAGTGGGTATTTCCCATGCAAGTACACCGGTCTGACTTCTTAGAGAATTCCATAGAAGAGCATGTTGAAATAGAGCTTGTTAAAGATTTTAAAACAACACCCGTTTATGATTCTTTTCTTGAGCATAGTGCTGCCATATCACTTGGTCAAACAGATGGTGAGGAAGCTAATTTTGAAGATCTTAATCCACCCACAAATGAAGATATTTCAGGTTCTTTGCTACATGGAGAACCAAGTCACTTGGTTGAACATGGATCAAGAGAGCTATGTGAATCGAAGAATCAACTCTTGGTCACAAATGAGAAATAAATTCAAGTCCTCACAAATTTGGACAGCGCACACAAGATCCTTGAAGATTTCACGCAGAGAGGCATTGAGGGTAGAGTCACTTCTAAAAACTTACAAATTATCAACGATTCAATGGAGATAGTGAAGTCAAAGTACTTGCATTTGATTAGAGATTGTGATCATACTATCAGATTTGCAAAGGAGGCCATTGGTGCATTCAAAGAAAGGGAGAGAAAGGTTGATGAGCTTACTCTTGAGCTTAATTCAACAAAGGACATATTAGAAAGTACCCAAATGACGCTATTGGAGGTAGAAGAGCAGCTTGTTGCTACAAACCTTCTTAGGGAGCAAGAGAATGAAGAAAGAGTTAAGGAAATCAAGCAAGTAATTGATGAGCTTGATTGTCTTCAAGAGGAATTTGATTTAGAGGTCTTTCCAAAGAAATCAGAAGTTGCATGTGCAGATTTGGATCAACAAGATGGGTTTGAGCAAGAGGAAAGTAATAACTTTCATTTTTTTGATAACCCTTTCTTTGAAATTGATGCAGAGTCAACTTTTGATAATCCATTTTTTGTGATGGATGCTGAGATGTTCCCTGATTTTAGTAACGCAGCTTGTGCCAATAATAGGATATGGGATCCAAATGAAGTTTACAAACATGAGATAGAGTGTGGTTTTCAGCTTGTTGAAGATTTGGGATCATATGTTGAGGAAGTATCAAGCCTTGTGGTTGGTAATCCTCCAGAGAGACCACCTGATAAAGAATGCATAAGTGAGGTTGAAGGTGAAGTTTCCACATGGAATGTGTTGAAACATGGAGACTTCATCTTTCCTAACTTTGGTAAGTTTCCAAAAGTGATTTTGAGCTTGCTGAAAATTTCAGAACAGCAAAAAATGCAAGTTCAACCATAGTTGGAAAACTCGGACTTGGCAAAAACTCACCAAGCCCAAAAAACTCGACTCGGCAAAAACTCGACAACTTAAAAAATTGCTTAAATTTCATTAGAAACACATTTTTTTACAAAATTTAATGATAAGATGTATCCAATGAGTCCATAAATGAGTACAAAAGTGTTTTCTATTAAATTTGATTAATTTGAATGCAAATTGAGTACAATATCACATCCTCATGCGGAATCCTGATGGCCGATACTAGATAGCCTGATACAATAGATAGCTGACAAAATGAAAATAGTAAAACTAAAAGTAAATACAACATTTCAAATCTTCCTCTTCCCTAATCTACTGAAAACTAGGGGAGAGGTAGAGGTTCTAGTCCTTGGAGTCCGCTGTGGCTCTTCGCTTGGCATGGAAGGTAGTGGTTGTGGCTCGACCTCCATCCTGGTAGTAGATGGCAATGACTCCTCAGCCTCATCAATGTCATCCAATCCTAGATCTCCTCCTGCACCCACCTCCTCCAATGCTTGCCTCTCAAAATCAAGAATCTCATCTTCAGTAAACAATGGAGGTTGCTCATCTCGCCCTGTCCAATCACTGTAAGGATCTATCTCATCCAAATCAATGGGATCATCTGATTTGTCCTCTACCTTTCTTGTGCGCAGCCGAAGGTTGTATTGCACAAAGACAAGGTTATTGAGGTGTTTTTAAGCTAATTTGTTGTAGTGTGCCGCACCTGTTGGTTCTTTTTAAGAATCTTTTAAGTGTGTTATTTTTAAATTTTTTAAAGTGTGTTCTTTCAGACTAGACAAAAGATGCAGAAGGGGTTTTAGTTTTTCTACAGATGTGTGTTGCCAGAGCATACAAAATATAGCATATAATGCAAACCCAGAAAAAGTACAACAGATATCAACAAACTAACAACTACCCAGATAGAAATAGGCCAGAATATGAAGATTTATAACATACCCACGTCAAGATTTACAACTTCATCCGGATGCTGCTGCCGGACCAGCAAAATGGGTAGTGTAGAATCCCTCCGAATCACTCCAAATGACATAGTATATGCAATACAAATGATGTAAGATAATCTCAGACCCTAGATGCCAAGATTGGAATAGATAGAAGCCAAGAAAGGGATGAAGAAGCAGCTCCAAAACCGCCCACAATCTTCCTGGGAATGTACGGCCTAGTTGGAGTTGAGTGTCAGCAACTACAAAGCAATAAACCCTTCATTTCTTCTCTGTTTTGATCTGTAGCTGCTTGTAACATACACCCCTCTGTATATGTTTGCTTTGTATGTGTTTTTTGTGTTTTTCTGATGGTTTTGAGTTCAGGTTTTCATTGCATGTTTTTTCATGTATGATTTTTGCAACATTGACATAGAAAATGAAGCATATACGGAAAACCCAAAAAAACTAAAATAGATATCAACAAAATAACAATGACCCAGATTGTATTTAGCCAAAATATGAATGATGGTAACATACCCAGATCAAGATTTACAACTTCGTTCGGATGCTGTAGTCGGACCAGCACTATGCATATAGGAAACTCGCATACAATGCAACAACAATGAAGAGTATAGGCAGCAAATAGTATCAGCAGCTTCTCCCTTTCCAATCGACCCCCTTTGACAAGAAATAACCCTCCAACAAATGCTCAGCAACCAACTCCAGAAAGTACGGCCATGTCAAGGGAATGTACGACCTGGTGGATATGCAAATCAGTCACAAACTCAATTGAACTGCCCCAAAAATATCTATTTCTGCTTAGATTACTGCTGCAGCAACAAGGCGACCCCAATATGATGATAAACCTCCACCAAAACACAAGAAATTCGCTGCAAATGACTGGTATGGCCTCTTAGATGGTACGGCCAGCTTCTAGAGAGTACGACCCAACAAACAATGAGATTTCAGTCACTACACTTCTTCAAATACTATCAAAGCTGCTCGATAAAATCTTATTCGCAGCTACAAAACATCAACTCCGGAGAATATATCCATTTCGTGCTCAAATCAACTCCAAAATGAATCCAGTGAATGTATAATTGAGACCTCTGGATGAAGCCTCCAATAACCTCTCCTGATATGATCTTCCACGCATGAGGAAAGGGATCAATGCAGGGGTTTTCGTCCCAACACTGTCACGATCAAACCCTAGAGCCAAGCTCAAAGCCACAAGCACAAGTATCTCACAAAGAGAGCCATTTCCATAATCTTCGCATGAGCAAATAAAACACTTTTTCCCCCTTTTGTTTCCTCTCTTTCCCAATGCCCAAGATGAGAGGATTTTTATTTTATTTTATTTATTATTCATCCCCTTATCTCTCCATGAGGGGCGCCCATCTCTAGGAAGACAACTTTAAGTTATAACTTGATTTTATAAAGTAACTTTATAACTTAAAGTGACTTAATTTCCAAATAGCATAAGTTAAATATTTAATTTAATTTATATATCGAATTATAGTACCTTGGGGCCTGAAATAACATGGTTTTCTGTGCTATGACCGTCCACACTGCCCTGCTATAAATAGCAAGTGCCCGGCTCCTGACTTATAGTAAGTCACCTGAAATGACTTCCTAAACACCTCCATAAGCCTACGGAAGTCAAATTATAGGCTAACCCTGGTCCACTGGTGCAATGAGCTAGATGGGGGACATTACACTGCTGCACATTAATGGTGACAAAAATGATATTAAAAAACAGCTACAAACTCTCAAATAAACTCCTCACCAAGTGCTACGGCCAAGCTGGAAATGTACGGCCAGCAAGGGGGAGGAAATACAGTCCCAAAAAACTCTGTCAAACTCATATAAAATCTGCACTACAACTGCTGTCAAAATCTGCATACGAAGAACAACAAAATCTGCAAGATAGTACAATGTAAATCCTCAAATCTTCAATAACTTGAACTCCATTGAAGCCCATATGCAAACACTGTGTGTATTTGCCAATCAAGCATTTGCTAATGGAGGTTTTCGTCCCCACAAGCCAAGATCAACACTATCTTGCAGAGGTTTCCGTCTCAGCAAGACAATACCACACCCTAGAGCCAAGCTCCAAACCCACGCAGGGAATATCTCAATAAGAGAGAAAAAATCAATAATCCAAGCCTATGGTAAAAGAGAGATCTTTTCCATTTTTATAACACCTCAAGGGGGCGTTCACTTTTGAGAGGGAAAAATATCATTTTAAAACACTTTATTATTTCCTTGAGATGGGCGCCCAAGACATATAGTGACCTTTTTAAATATTTCACTTCATAAAGTCACTTTGCCGTTAATCTTTATAAAGTCCCATTTAAATAAAATAATATAACTTTTGGACTTTAAAATAAATATCAAGACGATGTCAGAATGCAAAGATCTATAGCTCGTTGGAATGGTCTCGACGAGACGAATCCAACCCCACTCTGAAAATCCCGATTTGACATCGAGCCCGAACTTACTAAAAATAGTAACGGCCATAAGCAAACTGAGCCAACACAGAAGGTGCCAACTGGATCCACAAACCATCTGATATCACTGAGCTCGATGCAATGTCTGGGATAGCCATCAGTTGACTGCCAAGTCACCAAAACAACGCCAAATTGACACTTACTAAAAATAGCAGTGTTCTCCGAGGACCAAAGAGAACAAACCCAGAAAAACTCAGAAAGATTGTCGCCATGCAAGCACTTACTATAAATAGTAAGTACGGACAAGTCCGAAATCTCTCCGGAAAGTGTCAACCAACTCCACTGGATCCACTGAACACCTTGGTGACATCGAAATACTCCTCTAATTCGGCTATCACCAACCCAGAAAGTCAGCTCCGACTGTACTGCAAGAGAACCCGAAAATGGGGACGTTACATTTGTTCCTTTTCTTCGTGTGGATGGCCTTAAACAAGCTTCAATTGCGCTCACAACTAGATGCACTACAAGGTTGGCACAAAATGCGGAGGGCTAATCTTTGCAGATTTGGGGTATTTGCACCCCAATTTTTCCACCAAGCCTCTACAAAATAAAATATTGAAGAATTAGAAAACAAAGTCAAAAGTAAAACATATTTTATCAAATATCAATAGTTGTAAATTTGAAATTTTTAACTTGTAAGATGCATGTGAAAGACTACAAATTTTATACCTGGTGTCTGAGTGGTTCTTCCTCGGATAGCTAGCTTCGAAGAAAAGAGCCTACCCCTTCCTTCCTTGTAACTTTGCAATTCTTGGACAATGAGGTCTCTCACATGAACTTCGGATGTCATCCTCTGAATGCATGTCGTGAGGCCCTCCATGACCTCTCCATTAGGATTTGAGAAGGTAACTGAATAGAAAAAACGGGGGTTCAAGAAGTACCCCGGTGCATGGATGGTTTGGTGATGATTGTTCCACCTTCTATCAATAATCTCCCATATGGGATCAAATTTGAGGCTGTCCTGTAATGTCCCCTTCTAGACACATGGTTAGTCCATCATGGAGTTCCCGTGGGCTAGCAGTTTGGTTAGGGAACTGTGGTTAGTTTGGCTTTGGAGGTCCTTGGCAGTGACAGAGTCTTGGTTCGCGTTTAGTGGATCCAGTTGGCATCCTCGTGGTTGGTTCAGTGGGCTCTTGGCCGTTACTATTTTTAGTAAGTTCGGGTACTGTGTCGGTTCGGGATTTTCAGAGTTGGATCAGATGCGTTTCGTCAAGACCTTTCCGGCGAGCTAAAGATCAGCGAATTCCGACACCGTCTTCATACTTATTTTAAAGTCCGAAGATCTATTAATTTATATTAACATGGACTTTATTATATTTTGCTGGAAAAAATGAAATTAATGAAATGGAGACATAAGGTGAAAGTAAATTGTTATTCTCCATCCCTAGGAGACAAAGTGAAATTAATTGATATTTTCCCTCCTAATTGCCCAACGCCTATCTTGGAGGAAGATAAAAAGGTCATTTGGAGCTCATTTGGTTTTATGCTATGTTGGATATTTTGTTTATGAGAGCTTTGCTAGGGTTTCGGAGTTGGAGTTTTTGCATCAGGCTATTGGAGACGGAAACCTCCATTAGTGACGGTATCCCATAGGTGTGCAATACCACCCAACGGTGCCATTGACGGTGGATCTATTCAGCATTCACATATGTGCCGAAATGGAGTTTGACGGACGAGATTGTAGAGGTTTATTTGATATTTCTATTGCAGATTTATTCGAGGTTTGAAGAGACCAGTTTGCATTGCAAAGGAGGAGCAGATTTGATATTGTTTGGGACTGTTTTTATAACAGTTGCTGGCCGTACATTCCAGCTTGGCCATACCATGTACCATTGAGGCGTGGGTCCTTTGGAGGCTCTTCTTCTTTCATTGCAGCTTCATTTTTGGCCATTGGATGGCGTTTCAAGCTTATTTCTTTGTTGTTGTCATCTGTTTTAACATTCTATATCAATCCATGGAGATTTGATGCATTTCTAGCCATACCCACTTGCTGGTCCATTTCCGGCGGCCGTACCAAGTTGCATATTTTCATATTGGTATGTAATAGTAATTATTTTTGGGCTATTTTGCTATCTGGGTTGTCATTACTTTCTTCTGATTCATTGCATATTTTCTGGGTTTATGTTATACACAATATATTGTGTGCTCCGGCACCACATCTGCAGGAAAACATTAAACCCCCTTCTGCATCTTCTCTCTATCTGAAAGAACACAAAAAAATAATAATAAAATATCACACAATAAAGATTTTAAAAATACAAACAGGTACGATACATTACATGTCCCCCTTGTAATAATTTTTGATGGACTCTCTGGCCCTAT
This sequence comes from Cunninghamia lanceolata, assembly GCA_027924645.1. NCBI lineage: Eukaryota > Viridiplantae > Streptophyta > Pinopsida > Cupressales > Cupressaceae > Cunninghamia > Cunninghamia lanceolata. Next base: position 3,722,173 of record BSBN01000994.1, on the reverse strand, counting down.
CCATGGCCTCATAAATATACCATATTGGGTTTTGATCCCCATCTACCAAACGGAGAACTCTAACCAAGGGCTCTAACACCTACAATTTACAAATACAAAAGATTAATCATTAAAGTTCCCAATTTATAATGAAAAACTTAAATTAAGAAATAAAATATTCAATTTGAATTTAAAATCAAAGTTTTGAGGTTACCTTCATGATCTTTGTAGCTCTCTGTTCAAAGAGCTTATCAAACACCATGGTTGCGATCCTCTCTCCTTCAGGGTTTTTTGCATATGATGATTGTAGCCATGCTGGACTCACAAACATTTGTTTCAAAGCATTCAACAAACCAATAATGCTTTGCAACATTAGGAAAACTGTTGCAAACCTTGTGACACCCGATCACACCAACTCTTTCCCTTGGGTGTGATCTCTCATCAAATTAAGAACCCAGGGGTGATTGTAGATAAATTTTGTGATGCTCCTTGCATCATCTACAACCGGTGTCACCCAATCAAGTTTGTCTATGTCCTCCAAAAGAAGGTCAAGGCAATGTGCTGCACAAGGTGACCAAAAAATTGCCCTATGTCTTGCAACAATCTCTCAGCCGCCACATATGTTGTTGCATTATCAGTAATGATTTGGAGCACATTTTCTATGCCCACCTCCATGACAACTTCCTCCAACATTAGAGACAATGTTTCTGCATTATTTACTTTGTTGGAGGCATCCATCGATTTAATAACCTCACCTTTTGAAGCTATCAAAAAATTAATAATGGTGCGGTTTTTCCCATTCGTCCACCCATCAGAAAGAATAGTGCAACCATATTTTTTCCATTCATTTTTTTGTTCTTCCACCACTACACTTGCCCTTTCAGTTGCATTCATGAGCAACCTACAAGTACAAAGTGAAACTAACTATTAAGTACACAATTTTAATTTTTAAACAAAAAATAGCCTAAATTCAACATAAATTTCTATAAATTAAAGAACATAAATTTAGCTTAAAATTCAACATAAATTAGTAAATTACTATAAGTATAAATTAGCATAAAATTTAAATTAACTAACCTCCCACTCAAGTCTTTGCGAGAAGGCGCCTTGTAGCCTTTTCCCGCAATTGTCAGTGCAGTTACCAAATTTTGCCAATAAGGACTGTTCGCCACATTGAAAGGAATGTTGTTAAAATACCAAAAATCAGCACATGCCATATTGAATGTTGATGCACCTCCCTATTCCACCCAGTAGCTGACATGTCCCCATTTTTGGCATGATCACCAAACAGAAGAATGAGTTAGCCTCTCCTCATTCCTGTAGGCTAAGTCATCAGAACAAGGGAATATTTTGGCTGAGCTATGGCTTGGAGAAGATAATGTTGTTTAGAGGCTTGAAAAATGGAAAGATGTTATTGGGCTCAGCTGACTTCCGATAAAGGTGGAAAATGAATAAATGTAATTTTTACATTAATTATCAAAGGCAAAAAATAAAATATTGATTTTTTGGAATTGGGCAAATCACTGGAGGAATAAGGAAAAAGGGAAAAATATTAAAATAATATTTTATCCTAGCGTCCAAGTTTGAGGAAAATAAATTAAATAATAATATTTTATTATTATTTAATTTGAGCGCCCATTTTGGTGGAAAAAAAAGAGGAAATTAAATAAAATATCATATTTTATTTTGAGCGCTCACATTGGAGAAGGAAAAAGAAAATAATAAAAAATATATTCTCTTTAGATTTTGGTGCTCACCTTGGGAGGATCAATAAATTAATAAAATAATAATATTTTGATTTTTGGGCACCAACCTTGGAGAATTAAAATAATAAAATATTGGCTCTTGGCCGACAAGGAGGGAAAAGGCAATTCAAATATTTAATTTGAATTTGTCGGCTACATCGAAAGGAAAAGAAGATCCAAGTATAAATAAAGCATGAAGGAGCTCATTCCGGCATCACGAACATTTTGGCAACTTTGGCATTTATGCTTGGCAATTGAATTGCATGACTTGCAAGGACGAAAATCCTTGTGGAGTTGGTGTGTTGGACGAAAACCCAATCACATCTTGGAGGTGGATTCATATGGAGTTCACATTTGCACTTCATTGGAGATTCGAAGTTTTGTTTGAGCATCATTGATTCATCATTTGAAGATTTGGTCGGAGACCATTGTTGAAGATATTATTGAAGACTTGTTGAAGATCATTGTTGAAGGTTTGATAGATTTGAGGATCCTTTGCATTTTGTTGGAGATCAATTGTTGCCGATTTTGAAGGAAGACCATTTGCACTTATGCACCAATTTTGGAGAGACCATCATTGTTGGAGATCGCCATTTTGAGGACTGCCTTGAGCGCCGATTTCTATTGCTGCTCTGTTCTTGTATCAGCACCATATTTTAAACTTGGAGTGGGTTCGTAAACCCTAGCTGCCGCCATTTGTGAGGTGATATTCATTGTGGTGAGGCCGATCTACACTAGGAGGCGATTTGGCATCAATAGAGGGCAGCGATCTACATATATCAGCCTTAGAGAAGGTGCACTCAGCTTTGGAGACTCTTGACACTACATTTCATCATCATAAGGAGGTCGATCTGCTCATAGCAGTCTTTGTAATCATCATTGCATTATATTTTGTCCATTTGACATCATAATTTGGTATGTAGTAGTCATCATTTTCTGATTTGTAGCAGCAGTATCATGCATCATTGAAAGGCCAAATTGGAGCCCAATCTTGATTGTAATTCCATTCTATGACATACATTTTGGAGCAGCAGTCTTACATCTGCACTTTGCATATTTGAATGTGTATTCCATAGTGTAATAAGGCTGCCAAACTATATTTTGTTCTATCATAAATTTGTGTATGCTAGTTCATGATTCATGTTCGGAAAGACATATATTGAAGGTGCAGAAATAAATTCAATATACAGTCCTAGGGTTTCATTTGGAAAGTTGCAAATTCAGAAATCTGGTTCAAAACCCTAGTTCGGCACGTGTCAGTAGCTTCCAATGATGGTTGTGCTCCAGGTGTGTTTCTGGGCACAAAAAAACTATGTGGCGTAAGTGTAGGTGTAGGCGTTGCAGCTGGTGCTCTACTCGAAGTAGATGAAATGGAGGTGGATTTGTTTCGGATCCGTGGACCACGAAGAGAGCCCACTATGCCTTGACATGCATCTTCATCTTCATCTGGATGGACTTCAACACCTTGACTAGCAGCTATGGGTGCTTCCATGGCTGCCTTTGCCCTCTCCTTTTGCAATTTATTCTCTTCTGCGGCTGAAAGTAGGGCATTTATCTCTCTTTTTATCTATTCGGTGGTCCTAGGACAAGCCTTGGCATCACGATAACTAATGCCTGCAAGATGGTATTTGAGGCGATTTATGCCTCCACAATATACTCTTTTGCATCTAATGCAATAAATGGACCCAGGTTGCAGTTCTTGATAGACATATTTTCAAGCAGGGTCTTTAGCTCCTGCAGGACGAGTGCCTACAAACAATGATGGGGCGGACCCTGAGGCTGAACCTGATGCAGAAGCTTCCCTATTTGCCATTATATGAAGTATTTAACCTACACATACAAAGTGAAAGCACAACATATTAATTTTTTAGTACAAAAAAATAACCTAAATTATACATAAATCACTAAAAATCAGCATAAAATTAGTTTAAATCAATATAGATTAGTATAAATCAGTAAAACTTCAATCTAATCTAAAGATTCTAAACATTTTCTTAAAAAGAAAATGATTAAAATAAAAAAAACTAACTTGTGTATGCAAAAAACAGTGAATTTATTACAAAAATCAGAAAAAAACACCATAAAATGGTGATAAATCCATTTTTTTGGAATTAAAATGCAAAAATGCAACTTAGGTTTAGCAAATGATGATTTGTTTTTAACCTAGATGCTGGATTTTGCAGCCAAAATGAAGTAAAATGCTTAAAAAAAAAAAAAACAAAAAAACAAAAAAACAAAAGAAGAATTTACTGACCTGTGCTTCAAATTTCCCTTCAAATTTGCAAAAAAGTCCTTTCAAATTTTCAAATGTTGACATTGGACTGCTGTGTGCAAACTTGGAGGGGTGTTCAGGGTTTTGGAGAGCAGAAACAACCATGAAATGAGAAGAAATGGCGTTGAAAACACCTAAATAGACGTCTGCTGCACACTTTTTTCCCTGGTGAGTCCGTGCCAGAAACTCGGGCGAGTTTTGTGGCAAGTAAAACTCGCAGATACTCGCCGGTCACAAAAACTCGTGAGTTTTTTGTGACTCGCTGAGTACTTTGTGAGTATTCCTTCTATGGTCTGACTAATTTAATGCTACTTGTATGGGAAAAAACTCCTGATTAGATTTACTAATAGCATTCATCTTAGTAATGTTAAGCAGCAATTCTATCCATTGGGAGATGCACTGAAGTTAGTTAATAGATGGGAAAGGAGCTCCACAGGAAACATGTCTGTCCCTCCTGCAAAATTTTACATATACCATAGCTGTCAAATACTTCAAATTTGCAGACTACCTTGAAGGCTATAGCTGAGATATATTTAGGGTTAAAGTCATCAGGATGGACAGCACTTTTTCTCTGGAGCATGTTTAAGAAAGATTGAACTTGATTTTGTTTTGATTTAATATTTGCTAGCATAGTTAAAAATTGTTCAACTTGCCAAAACTTGACAGACCCAATTCTGAGTCAGACTCAACGACTTGGGAAAAACTTGTCGACTTTAAAAAATACTTAAATTTCTTAAAAAACATAAATTTCATGCAAAATACAGTTACACAATGTATCAAATGAGTCTGCAAATGTTGCATCAATATGCCAATACAACCACTGATAATATGACAAGTATTATGATGATTGAAAGTAATCAAAAAAAAATTTACATATTCATATAAGTTGCAACAATTTACAATTTTCTCTTCCCCGCATACATCCTAGTGATGGTTTGGGTCTTACAAAATTTACAATCTTCTTTTTTTCGTAGAACGACAGAACAACTGCAGGAATCAACCGACAATGTACAACAGTTTGCTGGACAGCAAACAACCTCCTGCAGTAGCTGCAGGAATCAACCAGCAATGTACAACAGCTGCTGGACAGCAAAACAACCTCCTGCAGTAGCTGCAGGAGTCAACCAGCAACGTACAACAGATGCAGGACAGCAAAACAACCTCCTGTAGCAGCTGCAGGACAGCAAGCTGCAAAACAATCTCCTGCAGTAGCAGCGGGAAGTAGATAGTTTTGCTATCCAGGAGCTGCTGTAGGAAGTTGTTTGTTGTCTTGCAAAGGAGAGTGCAAATGTGTGAGGAAAATGAGAGGGTTAAATGGATTTCTAAAGGCCAAATTTCATTGTTTTTTGCGTGTTTGGCAAGTTTGACTTGAGTCTGGGAATCATACTTGTGCAAAATCAGCGGCCGGTAAATGGGTGATTAACTCTTTTTGCATTCTGAGGTGAGTACTCTGCAATTTTTTGAACTTGGTTTACTAGCATGGTCAGTGGGAAACTTGGGTTCAAAGACGGGGACCCTATTTTCATGTGTACCTACATCTCCTGGTGATTCTATATAATTGTGTACCCTTATTTATGCCCCCTTGTACTCTACTTCAAAGTCCAGTTCCATCCCTACACGTACCCTTAATACCCCAAGCCTCCAGGTGATTATGATATTTATTTACCCTTAGCAGTATGAGAAGTTGTGGGTTAGCCGCATTAGAATACAGTTAAAGAAAATAATTTTTTAACATATTCTGTATTCATGTTCCTGTTAAAAACTGGGAAGCAGAACTTGATTTAAGTGTATCTAGTTTACTCATGTTTAGAAGCATGTCTTTACTACAGTGAGTTGTTTTAATACCATTTAGTTTTGTTAGGTTTAGAAGCTTTGCTGTCATTGCTTAATGTTTTGGGGATATTTTTAGGTTATGGATGTTTATATTGGTTGAGCGATGATTGTGAATTCAACGTGTCTTAAAATCAAGTGACTTAGACGTTATTTCCTGCAAATGAAGAGACAGACAGTGTTAGAAATCTCTTCAATGCACGTCTTGTAATACTTAAAGCAGGTCCATAGAAATAGACTATACTCAAAATTAGTCAAAACATCCCATATACTGGACAATTCTAAAAATGTAATTGAAAGCAGCAAGTAAATCAAATAATATATTACTGAAGTGGACTTACTTTTGATAGCAATAAGGCTATGAGACTGATAACATTAAGAGAAATAGATGAAGTTTTATCCAGAAAAAACATGCGAGTAGCTTTATCCAGAGAAAAATTATGGACATATTGAACTGCAGAACTCTCATGTCTTTAATGTTTAGATAATCCGGCCAGGACTTTAGAAAGTAGATGAATGGTAGCTCAGATGAGTACAGTATGATTATGAAAATTGTAAAAATATAGCATTTTCTATGTAATTCAGAATTTAATGGACCACGAAATCTTTTTGGACTTCTATAACACACATAGGTTGATTTTCGTGGAAATCTGTTGGGATGGCTGTCTGCTCACCCTCTGACACCTCTGGTATCACTTCATCACTTAGATGCAATGGCACCTATATTTCCTAAAATGAACCAGATACAGGCCTTTCAACTTCTCTTCAAGGCTGTGACGGCTGATCCTAGCAGGATCCTTCAACAGGCTATGTGTTATGATAAGTTGTGGCATGGATCCTTCTCTGTTTCATGGGGTTACACCATACATGTATTTGACAGCATTCAACTTCCCCGTGAGCTGGAACATCCTCAGCATACTTTCATGCATTGGAGGAAAAGTATGACAGATCAATTTATGTTCAATACTCGTAATGTTTCCAGGAATCCTTGTCAAAGGCCTGCTGTCTTCTTTTTGGATAGTGTAAACATAGGGTCTAAAGAAATCACGACTAGCTATACAAGGCAAACTGGAAACAGTTGCGAGTTGGGCAAAAGTGCATTGCAAGCTCTGAAACAGATTACGGTCCGATCAACAGAATTACAGTCTATGTGGAAACAGGTATGTAAATTTACAACTTGGATTTATTTTCTCATGTGACTAGAATGGTAATATTAGGAATTCCCTGCAGTGCTGTTTCTAATCAAGAAAAGGTGTCTGTACAGGCTCCAAGAAGACAGTGCTGCGATATTCTACCTTCTTCGTCTAACAGCAGCTTGGAGATTCAGATTAGAAGCTGTTTAGATGGGGAGGTCATTTATCCAGGGTGATTGCTGCATGAGAAAACAAATGGTACTTGTTTTTAGGGAATTAAGTTCAATCCTTTTACTGTAACATACTAATATATCATATTTTTTTTATATATTGTTGGGAGAAATGGTTCTCTCTATGGAAAGAAGAAAATTTGTCAATAAGAATAGCCAACAGATAGGATAGCATGCTTAGGGTTCTCTGTAAATGTTATCTATGAAAATGATTCACCTATATATTTTCCCTTTTTACCTTTATTTTGAGCATTGCAATAAACTAGTCTGAATGATTTTATAATTTAAAATATTTATCCTCCTTTGAAAGTTTCAGTTCTATTAAAAGTCAGTCAAAATACTTTGAAATTACACATCTTAACAAACCAGAGAAGCATCTGTCCATTAAAAGAAAATACATTAAACATTGAGTCGCCTAATTAAGTAAACATGGTAAAACTTAACAGATTTGTTCTTATACCTGAAAGGTTACAAGATTAGGACTAACCAAACACTTAAAACAGATTTATTCTTATACCTGAAAGATTACAGGAATAGGAACACTTCTATTCATTTGTAACAATATTAACCTCTGAACTTTGGTAGGTGTCAACCAACTAGAAAGTATAACCCAATAAACGATATATATTTGGTATGCATTTTTCCATTTTTTATGTTCTTTTGCCATTATAATGCCTCGAGAGTGTTTTTGTTAGTTTTCTTAACAACACAAATTATCCATGTGCATTTTCCTCCAAGAGTTAAATTATATGTAGACATCATTTGTCTCTGGTGAATGCTCTATCTTATTGAGATTGGGGTAATGCAATCATTTTTCTGTCTAGTTAGTTTGAACAGTAGTATGGAACCTTGAAAATGGGGATGAAATTAGGTGTTGAAAAATTTCCAAGTTGCTGGTTTGGCTTCAGGGTCAGGTACCTTGGTTTGCGAAATTTTATGTTCACCCAGGTTCGGTATGGCTGTTAGCTAAATTTGTTTTTAACCTGGGTTCAGTATGGCTTGGACATGACCATACAAAAAAAAAAAATATATATAAAATATTAAAAATATATAAAAAAAGCCATAATTTGCACAAAATATACAGATTTAAACTTTCCTGCTAAACAAAGATTCAACATTGCTTATGGAAGGACAAGATTTGCTCAATATTTGATAGGTCACAGTTATTACTCCCAATGGTGCCTATCCCGTTTTCTACTAAGGGCAGTGATTTGAAAGCAGGTCTAGATTTTTCATTAATTTTGAAGAAGTTTTCTCAAATGGAACTTTGGATATTGATTACTGCATATGGCTTCGTCAGCAGAAAATTCATTAATAGATTGCTTCTAGAGCAGGTGCTATTAGGGAATCAGTTAAATAATTGAATCATCATATTGTTTGTACATATTTTGCTATATTTCAAACTCTATGATAATCTGTTTCAACAACTATGTCATGTCCCCGTTTCCGGCTTGATCATCAGTGAAACATGGATTAGCCTATCTATCATTCCCGTGGGCTAATACCAATGATGAGGGAATGAATTTGGTTTTTGACTAACTCAGTGTTGTAGTTTTGCAGGTACAAAGTCAAAAACCATTCCAGCAATCTGTGGCAAGTTTGGCCAAAATAGTTAAGTCTGGAGGCCAAAACTAACAAGAATTTGACTCTCAAAGCCAAGGCGCACTTTCTGACAGTCCGGTGCCAAATGTGCGCCTAACCAAGAATCATCAAGCTATGAAGCATATCAATCAAGGCGCCTTGGAAGGAAAGGGTGTTTTGATCTTCAAACTGACTCATACATTGCAAGTCTTCAGAGAACATGACCAAGTGAACACTAGGCGCACTTCTCCATCCAAACTGACCCCAATGTGCGCCTAGGGTGTTGAAAGCATAAAACAAGGTGGAAGGACCCTTAGAGTCAAGGCGCTAGCTTGACACCCAACAAACACTTCATGAGCGCTTAGGCGCCTATCACTCTCCTTGCAAACAAGAATGAGTGCCTAGCCTATCTAAGGCGCTAGAATAAGACTCTGAGACACTGGATTGGCGCCTCATTGAGGAGTTGATGTTGCGAAGATAAGTTGACACCTCAAGATGAAAGGTTGTCTAAGTAATGCAAGGCGCTAATCCTTGATCAAACAAACCAAATTGTGCGCCTTGATACTTGAGGCGCTACATCATGATGAAACAACCTTGGAATGGCGCCTAGTGGATTGAAAGGGTAATTGCATCTTCAGAGGGTCGAGATTGAGTTCTTTGATGTTAGAAGAATCGGTTGTTTGAAAGATCAAGTGGATTGCAAGCTTAGGCGCATATTTTGCCAATAAACACCAATTTTGACGCCTAGGATGGAAACTTGCTCAAATGGTATATAACATTGAAGTTGATCAAGTTAGGTGAAGTTGATCTAGTAGAAGGATAGAAGACTCCTAGAACTAGCTAGGCGCACCCTACTGTCTATTTCACCCTCAAAATGCGCCTAGACAAGTAAGGTGCCTTTTCCATTTACCAAAGACTCAAATAGCACCTTGGTTTGATGATCATTCCAGACACTTGAAATGGCGCCTAAGGATCTATCAACTTGCATCATGAAGAAAAGAACTATTCTCAATTGTTGCTCAATAATCGAAGTCATTAAGTTGTCAAGAAATAAGCCAAGATGATGAAGGCGCACTTCTTGGTCTCAATCACCTCAAAAGTGCGCCCAAGCAAGAGAGGCGCAAGTCTTCCTGTGTCCAACCTCCAGATAGCGCCTAGACTCCAGAGACCTCATTTGGGTGCTCAATCTTCAACCAAAGTCTAAGAGTCTTCACTGGATGATAAGGGATCATCAAACTTCATTAGGCGCATATTCATGCTCATGCAACCTCAGATTGGCGCCTAGAATTCAAACACCTTCTTAAGTCGTAGTTTCATTCCTCCATGATATTGTTTTGGCACTTGGAAGCATTCTTGGGTTTTTGCAAATCCCAACTAGCGCCTAACCTTAGCAAGGCGCAATTTCATGAAGCAATCATCTCAATGGGCGCCTAGTTCTACATTGGGCGCTATTTCATGACCAAACTACCTCAATATAGCGCCTAGAGTAAGCAGGATGCTATTACAAGCACTTGAGTTCTCATTGGTTGACAAGATGACATTGGGATCCATACCGGTTCAGTGGGTGAGGTTGCCACCTCAGACTGAGTTGTCAGATAGAATATTCTCCATGAATATGCTTCTGGAAAACGTGCCTTGGTTCCTCTTGTGCATTGGGAAATGTGCCTTCATTGCCTTGAGGAGCACTATAAAAGGCTCTCTCATTTGGATATCTTATCTTTTGGCGAATTTTCTCTCTGCAAAGCTTTATGCTTGTGATCTTGAGGCCTGTGAGTTTCAAGAGTTGGGGTGATGCTCCCTCAACTGACAAGGTGATGCTCCCTTGTTGCTTTGTGAGGTGTTGACATCCAGTTGACATCATTAGGTTCAATTGAAGTGATCTACATCAACCAGTGAGATAGAGCTAGTTGTGAAGAAGTTGAAAGCATTGTATACATCTAGGCTTCAAGGCCTTTTCTTGTAACCAGTTGAATAAGATTGTATATTCATGCCATTGTGGGCAATCATCATTGTAATAAGACATTTGCATTGAGTTGAATCAAGTAATAATACAAGTACCCAACTTCAAGTTGATTCATGCAAGTTGCCTTTGTTATCTTTTCATATGTGATTTTAAGTAGACTAAGTAGTTGAAGAAATAAGTGCAAGTAAATCTGTCTAAGTAAGAAAAAATTTAGTTAGTACTAGTTGGGTATCTTACAAACTACTAGAAAGAAACAGTTTTATATAGACTAGGTTTTCGCCTTTTTAACTTCATGTTTTTTCAGTGACAAAAAATGTTTATTTTGTTCATGGGTATCTTGGTTCACCCCAGGTATGGCCAAGGTCCTGTGGGTCCTAACAAGGCTTGTCTCAGATATAACCAGGTTGTAGGCTGTCAGGATTTGCAGGAAAGATGAAATTGTGGTTAACGTAGACACTTACTGTACTGGGTCCCAGACCTGGTATGCCCCTGGTAAGGGCTTGGTCCTGGTATCAGAGAAAAACTTCAGTGCTATTTTGAGGGCATTTATCCTGGACAAAGGTGGCAAACAATGCTCCCATGAAGGTGACATTGATTGTAAGCTCCTCGAACAAGAGCATTCACACTACAAGAGTAGAATGAATGCAAAGTTGAGTAATCAAGAGCCAGGCCAAAAATTGTTCCTGAATTGAAATTCATGACCAAAGAGTTAGCATGTCAAATTATTTGTTTCTTTCTTGATCTTTTGACTCTGTAGAAAACTTGTCCAGCAATACCAAAAATTTTAAAAGGTGTAAGTCGTATATATGTACAATAAATTTTTATGCCTTTATCTTTGGACACCCTCATCTTAGAAATTGATGAAATGGTCAATATGGCTATGGCATACCAGTGAAATTGACTTGGCTGCTTGTAATTTGGTCCAAGTGGGATGGTAAACGCAACCTGTATAGAAGAGATGATTTGGGAATACAAGTCTTAAAACGGATTTTTGTGGAAGAATTTACCCCTTAGACTTTGGCTCCTCATTGAAACGAAGTATGGTTACTCAGGTAGCCCTGCAAATCCACTTCCTAACTTGAAAGAAGAAGAAAAACTGGTCGACAGAAATGTTAGTAGAAAATGTTACTGAACTAAAATAATATCCATATAGGAACAAACAAATTCATACTCCTTGCACAGACCTCTAAGGAAAATTCAGTATTTTCTTTAATTGTGTAGAGTTTCTCAAGACATTTAATACCTATTCAAATGACACGGTGCACCCATATGCAGCCAAACTACAAAATTAAATCCCCATAAATGTGCTTTAATGAAACACAATGCTGATTTTAGAAGTTTTGATAATTTTGGAAGAAAATGTGTCGTTATGATTGTTAGCGTTTTATTTTGCACTTTTTAGTGCGATGCAAAACGGAACAGATCTGCGGTGCAACCGCCCTTCGAATTAGAAGAGGAAGCTCCCAATAAATCAAAATCTAACCTAAAAGTGTACATGTACTTGCAATTTACCAACTTTACAACATTTTTAGAAGTGTTTCATGCTTATGTTGAATAAAACATAAAAATGCAATATTTTTGGGTTTGCGACATGAAAAAGACAGAAACGTGCTTCTAACACGAGGCAAAGGGTTTTGGATTTTTTGACTGGAATTGAAACCTCCATTAGACGCTTACACCGTTTAGTTAAATCCAGAGACCGAGCAGGGCAAGTATACTATACATGAATTAAATAAATTAATGCCTAAACATATGAATTGGATAGATTAATGCCTAAACATGATAGTCGTGGTTAAATCAAATGTATGGTGGTACAAAGTCACGAGCTACATCTTTAATTTCGCTTGCAATACAAATTTTGCATGCAATACAAATTTTGCAAACTTGTTGAAGTGACTCAACTTTCAATGCACATAACAATACACTTCAATAAATTTTCATATAGCAAAATAGACACAATGAATATCATTGAATCGATCACTAAATCATAATAGGAATGAATACTCAACAAATAGCCATTTCAGCATAATGTAGACATGAGATTTGACATTTTATTGATGTTCATTCATTGATACAACTGATTTCCTCAACTTTGATATTGAATACTAGTGAGATCCTCTATGTGCAAAAAACACTAATTTATACTTTTTACAAAGAATTGCATGAAAATAAATAAAATAATTAACTGCACTCCTATCTTAACTTTTAACTGTTTGCATGGCATGCAAACTTTATTACAATTTATCTACTCCACTAAAACTAAAACTTAAAACTATGCAACTATAGCTCAACTAACGATATAACATGCAACCCCCAATTAAACTGTAGATCGAATTTGTTGTAACCTATGACTTCATGCTCACATCTCTTGCATGATGATCAAACAAAAGTCAACTTCAAGTCAACGCTAAAAATAGAAATTGCTAAAAATAGCTTTGGCTAAAAATAGTGAGTCTTTGAATATAATCTTTTCTTTGAAAATGGTGACTTGCTAAAAATGACAAATCTATTTTTAGTACGGGCTAAAAATACTCTTTTGGATAGGTGACTCTAGATGACTTCGATGAATCTATAGCAAATTCTCTAAAAACCTTGAAAATCTATTCATTAATCTCTACTTTATATTGGCATGTTTAGATCCATGGAGGCGCGCTTTTCTCCTTGTATAGGCGCGCGAGACTTCAATCAAGCGTGCTTTTCCCTTTGGATAGGTGCGTGAAACTCTAGGAAGGTGCGCTTTCAAACAACACTTCATCTTTCCTTGTTTTGGTGCGCTAGACAGTAGGAGGATGTGCCTTTGCAATATTTTTCCTTCTCTATGGCACATCGAATGTCAAAGAGCCAAGCTTTTACACTAAACTTTTACCCTTTCTTTGTTAAGGTGTGTCGAATGAGATATGGGTGTGCTTTTACACTGAGTCAGAGCCTTTGTTATGGCATGTTGAGAAGCAGGAGGGCGCACCAATACCTTTGAAGTTTTTGTTTCAATCTTTGTCGAGGTTTGTGAGACGTTAGGAGGACGCGCTTGTAGTCTTCAATGACTTCAATCTCTTTTAGGTGTGAATAGTACTGAGAGTGCACCGCTATTAGAAGACATGTGTGAGGAAGGCATAGCGCGCTTTATAATTGTATCATTATTTTTAAAACTTCTCCTTGATATGGGGCACACTTTTGCAAACAAGGGATTCCCTCTGCTTCCGACGTGTGAGATGCCTTATAGGCGTGCCTTTACATTGTAGAGGACCTTTGTTATGGCATGTTCTAGAGCCAGGAGGCGCGCTTTTGCCTTGATGAGACACGAGAAATTCTTACTAGGAACGCTTTAACTCAGGGAAACAATTACAGATGTCTTTGGGTAGGGGTGCCTTTCTCCATTTGGGCGTGCCTGCTTTGGTCTTAGCATTTTTCTTCAATGTGGCGTGTGCTGCTTTCCTCAAGCGCATTTTTCAATCTTGATTTTTCATGTCTTTGTCTTGGCACGTTGAAGGCCAGAAGGCATGCCAGGACATCGACTTGTAATACCTCAATGTTGAAGTGCATGGGGAGTTGGAAGAGTGCACCTGTAGTCATGTTGGAAGACAAGAAGATGTGCTTCTGTATGAATGCTTTTATTCTTTGTTCAGGCGCGTCTGAATGATGTTAGGCACACTTTTAGTCTACGATGAACACCTTAGATTTCCTTTAGGTGCGTGAGACTTTGATAGGACACACTTATAGTCTAAGAATAAAATTTTCCTCCTAGGCGTGTGAGATGCTACATAGGCATGCCTGTACATTGAAACTTCATCTATCTTGGTGTTGGTGTGTCCATCTTCGGCTAGGCACGCTTTTTCACATGTTGAGGCATAACAAGAGTCATTTGAACGCGCTTTTACACTTAAAATTTCTTCTACTTTGTCCAGGCGTATCCAGTGAACACCAGACGCGCGCCAAAGTGATATCAGGTGTGCTTTTGCTTTGGTTAGGCGTTCGAGGCTCCAGGGAGGTGCGTTTTTATATTGCACCTACTTTTTCTTTGTTTAGGCGTGGCTAGTGACTGCCAGACGCACTTTTGCACTGGATCTTTTTCAAAATTCTTTGCTTCAACGCATGTGGTGATATTTGGATGTGCCTTTACACTGAATTTGCAACCAAATGGATGAAATGGTATCCTCGAATTGGTTAAGTGCTTTGATGCCTGTGCAAGGTTAGTAAAAATGATAGAATGATATAAGGAAGCAATGTTTTTAGAACAAGTTAGGGGCAAACAAACAAGGTTTTGCTTAATAGGATTGACAGCATACGCAAGTTTCGGATGGGTACAACAATGATGACAATGATTATACAGTTTTATTACTATTCTCCTAAATGTGAATGACTGACCATCTATGACAGATAGCATTAACAGGCTTTAAGTTTACGCACACTCCTCATGCAGTTCTATTGGTATATAGTGGTGCTGTATGCTAGAACATATCTATACAGCACAGGTCTGTGTCAGCTTAGTGCCCTCAGGCTGTGGTGGAGTTTTATGGTCCTGTTTGGAGGGTTTGTTCAAGGATTTGGAAAGAATCATTTGGTAGCTGATTGTTGATGTTTATTTTCTCTTCATAGATCTCCTGTTTGCAGTATATTATCTCCATGTTTTTCTTTTTATCAGCTCTGTGTATGCTGCATATGAAGGGCAGTTTCAACCTTCAACCTTTGGATGCTCTTTCTACTGCTGTTTGGCTCTATAGCTCCTCTTTCCAGTTCAGTATTTTAGTTGTAGCGCTATGTCTTCTACAGAGATGGTTGCAACTTTATGATGTTTCATACTCCTTATGCATTGATCTAATTCTGGCTGTCACTACTGTCAGTGACTGTTTGTTTGCTGCAAAGAATTGGTCATTCTGTGCTTGCAGCAATGACACTGAAGGAGTAGGGAGTGATAGGCATGCCCCAAGTGACAGCTTTCTCAATACATACTATTTGAATTTTGGTTTTGCAGACGTGTCTAATGGACGAGTTTAAGCCTTAGCTTGGTCTGCTATGTTTGGTGTTTCAGAAGACTCATATCTCAATTTTGTTGTATGACTGCAATCCTTCTTTGCAGTCAGTGCTTCATCTCTGCTATAGACCTCGCAGCTCTAGTTTATTGGCTGTTATGCTCCTCTACAGCCAGTATTTAGTATTTATTATGACTCTATGATTCTTGCTATGCCAGACCCCTGCTGGTCTGCTCCTGTGTTATGATATATGCCCTGGTTTCTATTGTTACTTGTTTAAAGCTTTAATACAAAAAATAAAATAAAATAAAATACCCATTGAGTTTGATTAATTTTAGTTGAGATTTGAATATATTTATGAAATGAAATGCATGCTTTTATTAATTTAATTGGACACAAATTTTCAAGAGTGAAGTGACTAGGCACATTTTATGTAACCTCTTTTAAAGAGTCGCACTCTATCATTTAAAAAAAATAATATTAGAGGGGGTTTCAGGTAAGAAAACGAAACACTATATGGGCTATAACAAAAGTAAAGCAAGGAAAAGGCCAGACCCAAACCCACGCAGGGGTGGCAGCAACCAGGAAAAAAAAATGAAAAGAAAACTAACCACAAACCGAGCAACAATAGCACACCATAATAAAAAAAAACCAACAAACCCATAGCCAGGGAACACTTGAGAGAGTAGAGAGACACCCCATCCACTTACACCAGCAACACTAGTACCCACTTCCTCACTTTTCATCCTACCAACCCACCCGTCACTACCAACCACAACTTGCTTAGGCATCACCTCCTTACCACCGCTAGAATTTCTAAGATCTTCAAATTTTATATCATGGATGGTTTTAGTTCTTTTCACATCCCTAGTCAACATACCTTCAGCCAGGGACGACAGAGTGTAAGCACTTGAAACCCATGAAGGTACCTTGATTATGGGACACTAGCAGATATTTGATAATGAGGCATAAATCTTGGCAAAAGAAAGTAAGCTCATCTTAATCAACGCTACTGCCCCCAACTTCTCTTTCAAGTGCCAATTTTAGATCCCAACTCCATGGGAATGCTTGGAGCCGAATCACCAATGTCCTCCCTGCTATCTTCTAATTTAGGACAACCTTCCACCTTCGCTTGTTGTGGAAGGAGAATTTGTACCTTACCGTTAACAGCAACAGTTTTGTAATTGCAAATGAATAGTTTTGTAGGGATAAAAATGCAACCTACAGATAGATCTAAATGTGATAAATAAATGAATGAACCAATTAAGCATCAATTAACACTCTAGATATATGAGTTGATTCTAATAAATTCTTTGAAGTGAAGAAGCTAAAATTGAAATTAAATTTGTACTAAAAGGGAAATAAGATGGATTAAGGTTGTGTATCTATAAGCACCTAAAATTGTATGGGACAATATACATGTCTGATGATGATTTGGCAGTCCAGCTCACAACCCATGTGGCATGCTCATTCCTCTCCATAGCTTTTCCAATTTTGATGGAAGCCTTCCTAGCATCATAGTACCCTCCTCATGGGTCTTTCACCCTTGTTTTTTATCCTCTTAGCCTGCTTGTTCTCTTCACATTTTGAAATTGCTCACACTTGCTTTAAGCTATAGTAGCGTTTGAGAGACCTCAAGGTGGCCTCAGCGACCCATGTTAAGTTGTAGGGTCGCCTAGGCAACTTGCCTTGGTAAGAGGGATGATCCATACCCCAACATGGTGACCTTGTCCTAATTTGTTGTGTGCGTGAGTCACTTTTTTTGACTAATTTTTCTCCAATTTCCCTCTTGATCACCGGTTTTTTGCCATGCTTTTATCTTTCCTTTCTTCCCTTCTTTCTTTCTTACTTTCATTCATATTTTTAGTTTGTTTTTTCTCTGAACTCCTCTCTTCTCCTATTTAAACCCCTCTTCTCTCATTCATAAGGGAGGGAATGTGGAGAATAAAGAGAGTGGTAGAGAAGAAAAAAGAAGAGAATTCTTACATACCAAAGCTTTGAGCATTTTGAAGAAGCTATTCTCTCCATAGGATAGAAGGATTGTTAGGCTACCTTTGCAAGTCTTTGATAGAAGTTTTGTACCCCTTCCTCTAGGAACTAGATCACCTTTGGAAGATTGCATGCCTCTTTACAAAGCCCGATTCTAAATCCTCATATCTAGGGACTAGCCTCTCCCACATAGCACAAGAAGCCTCTTTCCCTTCGTCCTAAAGCAATCTTGATTAAGATCTTCCCTTTTCATCAAGTGGAGTATCCCAAGGTTGGAAGAGGAGAAGAAATTATAGATAAAGTTGGATCCTTTGAGGACCCCAATCATAGCAGTTGCAAAGAAGTTTCAATAGCTTCATCCAGATTATTTAATTTCAAAAGCATGTTTATTTGGAGTTTAATTTGTTTTAGTAATTAAATCACTAAAAATTGTCTAAGGATTGTAATACTTTGTTGTTGTTTGTTAGTTTAGAATTTACTTCCTTAGGTAGAATTAGATTTAAGTTATTGTTGTCTCTCAGATTTGCATCCTTGCTGAGTTGTAAAACTTGGCAATCTGGAGAAACATGGGATCTTTCCAGGTCTGTGGGTCACCTGTGTTGGAAAGAACCTCCGGAGAAGGCCGGCTTCCTAATTCTAAGCCTATTACTTAGAGAAATGTAACTAAATCTATCGCTAATGCTTGCAAGGAGAAAAGGGGTAAAAGGAAACTGAAATGGAAATAGGGGTGATGCACCAGATTCATTGAGCGATGGTGATCTTGGTGTAGACACAACAATGATTTCAATGATGAAGGGGATTCACACAGACTTATGAGACTGATTGAGGCTTCGGTATGAAGGTCAAACCTGCAGAGGAGCCGTTTTACTCACATAACAGACTATAACTCTAATTAAAACACAAAAATCAGGACACAAAAGAGGCAAGAAGTCATGCATATATTAATCATGAAGGCCAGAAACCATTACATTACAGAATATTCAGTAGCAGAAGTAGACACAGTATAGCTAATCACATTCAGGTACAAGCTAGATTCAGGTACAGTGAGTCACATTCCCATACCCTGCAATTACACTAAGAGGTCTGACTACAGAAAAATCGGCAGCATAACAGCCCAAAATAAAATCCTCCTCTTTAAAATTGAAGTGGTAATTGAAGGATTTAAGCTTTGTAGGGTCATTTTCTAAAGAATATTCAAGGAATATACAAGGTGAACTATTTAACTCTGGACAGAAGAAAATAGGTCAACAGTTACTTTCTACATCTTTTAAGTAGATTAGAAGTTTTTTTTTAAAGATTTTTTTGAAAATTGAAAACTTCAAAAACATAATATAGGTTGCATGCAGAAGTCATAAATCAATAATTAGTTACATATAGTTAATTCACATTTTGTTTCAGAAAAAGGGAAAGAGATATAGGATAGATTCTTTTATTCATGCATTTAGATTGACATTCTTAGTTACAATCTTTCAACTTTTGAAAGCACAAAACAAAGAAGAAAGAAGCCCTTAATTCCATCACAAGGCATTCGACAAATGTTCAACAAAAATGTCAAATGAAGCAAACATCACAAGATCAACAAAGTAAGCAAACAAGCTAAAATCGCTCTCTTTTTGAGTCTCCTACCTCTCACTTGGATTTTCATACCAAATGTGTTCAAAGATCAAGGAAGATTGGATTGAGACAATTCGAGATAAAATTCAGGAGAACATGCCCATTCTTAGGTTAATTTGAGAAGAAAGTGAACAAAGGCAAATAAGGGAAGAGTCTCTCATAAGAGCTCATTCTCTTAGATGAGCTCGTCCAACTTATTGACACCAAAATTGCAACAAGAACATTGCAAAGAGAATGCTTAAATGCATCAACAACTCAAATGCCAACCATTCTACATTCAACTCCTTGAATCAACACTATAATCCACCATTAGGCACTCCTTTCTTGCAAAGTGAGTGAGCCCATTGGTGTGACCTCCAATCCATACAATCATATCGCTACCATCCACGAGATTCTCCTTGCATGGAAAGAGAGATTAATTAGATTCTCCTTTGCTTAGCTGGGTTTTCTCGAAAGAGAAGGTGTAATTCAATCCATGCCATTAGCAAGGGTGCAATGCAAGTGCCGTTCTAAGCCCACCTCATCTACTTTTGTGGTGAGTAGATTTAGAATCACATATTTTGGTGAATCCGACGTGAAGGGCAAATCCCCTTGATAAGCTCTTTTATTTTGTTTTATGTCATCTTTCATTCTCCTTGTCTTTGCATTTATTCTGCAGTACCTACAGTACCCTTGGATATGTCGGGACCAATAATGCAACAGGGGCATGGTCCCTCAAACATAGCTAGCTCTCTATCATTCGATCGATACATCCCCGTCAATCCTTGGGCACCTATTTCAAATAGGTACAATTATGAGGACATTGACTCACATGATGGATGACAAGAACCACAAAACTTCATCACTTCCAACAACCTAGTTTGGAGTCGAGATACTATGCCCCGACTAGACCTAGATTAGGGTAGAGCATGCCGAATGCTCGTTTGGTTAGAAATATACTAATAGGGCCATCCCATCACGAACTACAAAGATGCCCACCCAAATGAAAACAAAGTGAGCCGCTTAGAAAAAGACTTAGAAGATGCTTAAGCAGCTCAGGAGGCCCTCCATGTAGCTTTTCAAAATGAACAAGTTGAACCACATAAAGGGACACTAGAAAGCTTCCTTGAATAGAGAACCAATGGGGTTACTCAACTCCCACATGTTGAGAAAAATCCACCTCATGGCGGAGAAACACAAAACATAGGAGAAGCCACCCCTGAAGCACTTATAGCCACCTTGGCCCAATGGATCAAGACTCTTGAAGCAGGGTGAGTTGAACAACCAATGCACAATTCCACTCAACCAGTTGAAAAAACCAAGGTCCCTAAGGCGTCAGCGTCGCACTAACCCTTTTGCCATGGAGACAGTTAAACAAAACCAAGGGGTAGCCCAACTGCCCCCTTAACTTCTATGCACACAATACGAGTAATGAGACTTTCATGCCTCCCTTGCCCTCATCATTTAACTTGGCAAGGTTGAATCAATCAAGTGAGATAGCTATCATGCAAAATTAAACTCAAATGATCCCACCTAGTTTTTAAAACACAACAATGCCTAGTCATCCTATCTTCTCAGAGTACTAGGAACCCAACATACCCTTCCAAATGCAACAAATGCAACAAGCTCCACTCGTAGGGCTAATGTTTGGGGGAACAACTTCCTCCATGCACAACCCCTTTTGGGGACGTACCTAAAATATCTTAGAGAGCCTCTAGATTTCAACCTTCACAACATCATGTTGCTGCATCCTCTCCCTAAACTTCCAAATTTCAAAGGAGTGGGAGATTCTAACTCACACATCAAGGCTTACACCATGGTAGTGCAAGAACTCCTTCCATGGGATGGGGTGGTAGCAAGAATCTTTTCAAAAAATTTGAAAGGCATTGCTCTATATTGGTATTATCAACTCCTAGAGGCATCAATCCATTCCTTTCGATAACTCATTGGCAAATTTGTCTATAACTTTGATATGAACAAATTAGTCAAAACAAGAATTCAAGAATTCTTAAATGTTAAGCAAGAGGCTAACAAATTAGTTGCACACTTCATCACGTAGTGGATGCAAGTTCTCTACTCCTCAACTAGTGCACCAAACATGGATCACAAGGAGCTATGTGATCTCTTCCTAAATGCCCTTAATAGGGACATGTGGGAAGAGGTCCAAAAACTTCCCTATAAGTAATATGAAGAGGCCTTCAAGAATGCTTTCAAAATAGACCAAGCCACAATCGATAGTGGAAGAAAGGAGCACATAGCTAACATAAGATTGGTGATGCAAGATATCAACAACAATCACCCTATTGCACCTAAAATATTAATGAATAACAATTGCTCACAACCATCAACGGGGTTATAGATATACCACCACCAAAGAGCAATATTAATCACAACTACAACATCTATGGTGGTGGCAATATAGATTCGGGGAACCAAAACATCAATACTATTGACTATCCCCCACAAAATAATTATGAGCAATGAGGCAAACAAAACGAGAGATCATACAACAACTAGTATGATTCCTATCAAAAACCTAAGGATTACGATCCCAACAAGTATTGCAATTTTTCATAAGAGGAGGCATGACATTGAGTTATGCCAAGAGTATCAACGATTCATATCAAACCTCTCAAAGGAACAAAAACATCTATCTATAGATACAATCCTCCACCCTGAAGACAAATTTGGTCACACCATGGATGTAAACATTGTTGACCATTTCCAACCAAGACAATATAGTAGTAGATAATGCAAAAATAGAAATAGTAACTCACCATGTGGCTACACTCCTATGAGTTACTACATATTTCAGCAAACTAGGGGGCACAATGCTTCAACATGCTTACCTTTTGTACACGATGGAAGGCTAATTGCTTGAAGGCACAAGAATCAATAAAAGCCTCAAGGATGACTCTGAGTTGTGGATCCTCTAGGACTCTTGCTTTGTTGTCTCCTCTTGCTATCCACCATGTATGAATGTAAAGGAGTCCTCTGAGACTGTCCCTAAGAAGGGATTGGTGTGAGAACTTAAGTGCAAGAATGGCTCAGCGTCCCAACCCATAAAGAAGTATGTGATTGTCGGATGCTAGAAATCTCTCTAAGTACATCAACCTCAATCACCAGTGTAACATTCTTCTTTAGTTTCGTAATGTATTGACGAACATAGTAGGTAGAAGCAAGAACATCTATGTGTCGGCCAGCTAGCGAAGGCATCCCTACATCCACCAAGAGTGCCTCTCTATCTCGTCCCATAGAAGGGACCAAAACATCTAAAGAAGCACTCTTGAACAAGTCTCTTCATCCCTCAGTAGTACTTGTGTAATCAAAAGCAAAAGACGCAGAGTGTCAGTTTGGTATTAGAGCATAATCAAGTTGCAGGCAATGATAAGAAAAGTAAAGGGTGGAGAAGCAAAGTACTCATGAGGTTCTCCTGATTGCCATGTGGGATCAAACATCCTCATCTACTCCTCTGTCATCTAACTAGAAGAAGTAACTTGAGGCACTCCCAGTGCCTCATCCTCTGGTGCATCCTCCTCTTCGTCCTCAGGAATGTAGTCCTTATCCTCCTCCTCTTGGTCGCTCTCTGCATCATAGACTAAGTGGCCCTAATGCAGTCGAAGCTATCTCTGACCCTATCATCATAAAGGTCATGTAATCAGTGTCCTTGGAGTAAGAGGGGTCTATAAGGGCACCCCTTGCTATGCCTCTGTCATTTTTTGAAGAGATTGGAAGCACGGGGGCATAGGTGGAAATCTATAAGAAAGTCCTCTCCAAGCTACTGTAGGACTCATAAAATAGAGTGGATCTCAACGAGGCCATTCCTGTTTGTTAAGGAACACACTCCCAGACATAATGATTGAATGGCCATATGTCCTTTCCACCTCCCCTCCATGTTAGTATAGGGATCTACAATAAAATCATCATTTATCAAAGTTGTCACTACTCGTGTGGTCATATTGAAGAGTCTAAGTCTGTGCCATCTCATAGGTTTAGGATCTATAGACTCCCCTAGTGGCATCTCACGTTGATAAGGTCTCATGTGCTCTAGGATCCACACCATAACAAAAGAAGGATGGTAGAAATCTAGAGCTCCTTGTTGTGCAATTCAGTACAAATCTTTGTAAACTAGTGCTATTATGTCGACTACCTATGCATAGACTCTATTATGCTCAATCTCTTGTATGATTGGTGCCCAACACCATCTTACAAGTGACAATCAGACTGATCAAGACCTTCTTTAGGGGTGGAATGACACAAGAAGGAACTGAGGTAAGCTAGATGCCCAACCTATCTCATAGATGATCAACTCCTAAGAATGTAGCCCATGAAAGTCTTTGACCCTTAGAATCGGCCTTAGGTAATGTAAGCCTCTCCCCTCAAATACGAACACCTAAGGTAGTACATGATCCACTCTCCCCTAACACTTGGAAATTGAAAGGTGTTCTAGTTATCATCCTAGTAAGTCAAAATATCACAACAAATCTATACAAAAGGTTGACCAATTAGAAAGCATAGAACTTTTGCTAGCCCCAACCTCTGAAGAATGGTCAAATTTGCTTTGATCAATGCCTCC
Source organism: Cunninghamia lanceolata (assembly GCA_027924645.1). Classification (NCBI taxonomy): domain Eukaryota; kingdom Viridiplantae; phylum Streptophyta; class Pinopsida; order Cupressales; family Cupressaceae; genus Cunninghamia; species Cunninghamia lanceolata. The sequence goes on along the minus strand of BSBN01000994.1, from coordinate 3,698,315 downwards.
ACAACATCCACAAACCACACTTTCTCCCTAGTAGTATTCCATCAAATGTAAGTATTTTGCAGAACTAGGTAGGTCCAAAAGAGACGACCCTATCCATTCCAAATGCAAACCCCAGGCACCCAGAAACAAGCAAATTTTGATAGAAATTGATGAAATGAAAGTGCAAGAATGTTCCTGACTTAGATAATAACCTAAAGAGACGAGCATAAACAAATTCAACGAGCAATTTCAAAAGAAATCAACAAAAGTTGAAATAGAAAACAAAGATGGAGTTTTTCTTGTTTCTCATACTTGAGGAACCACATGAGCCTAAGCACCTGTCATAAGATTGGTCTCCTCATCCCTAGCTCTCCGTAGACCATTCATTTGTGCGATATTGTGATCGTTTGAGTGTTTGCTCTCTTCTTTCCTCTCCCCTCTTTATTGTGACAAGTGAAAATGACCTTCGTGTTGTGCATTTTTTCCCTTACAGAGTAGGTTTTGGCTTTTGTTTCATGTTTTCCTTCATCTTTTTTTGCAAATCATTGAAGTAGAACAAGTCGACACAGATATACATCAAACCCCATGACAACAGGTGTTCCTGGCTTCCTCGAGTTTTTGGGTTCCCGAGGGTCCTTGGAACTTGTCCTCAGGTTCCAAGGTTCTCCGGAACCCCGCGCTCTTTGTTCTATTGTTGGGGTTCTGGGATTCTCTAAAACCCCAAGTTCCTGATCCCTCTCCAGATTCCATTGTTGATCCCTCTCTAGACCCCAGGTTCCTGATCCCTCTTTGGACCGATCCCTGTTCCTCTCCTGTTCTCAGTCCCAATCCCTCTCTGGATCCCGGTCCCAGTCCTTCTCTCGTCCCCGATCCCGATCCCTCTCCGAATCCCAGTCCCGATCCTTCTGTTGTTCTCGGTCTCGATCCCTCTCTGGTTCCTGGTTCCGATCCATCTCTCGTTCTCAGTCTCGATCCCTCTTCGGTTCCCAATCTCGATCTCTCTCTAGATCCCGATCCCTTCCAGCTCCTGGCCCACTTGGTTGGAACTTTCTCATTGGTGCCGTGGTTCTAAGGTTCCTCAGAACCCCGTTAGTGTGCAGGGGACGCGCCAAAACGCTTCAATAACTTGTAGGTGCACCATTTATGACCTGATTTGATCCCTACATTTTCTCAAGGGCCGTTTTCTTGTCTAGGTGCACTCATTCCTTCTTTGGCACGATTCCATACGTGCTTCTCAGATTATGGTTGGTGGAAACCGTAGATTTCATGGGTTTCCTTCATCCCCGCATTCATGGCGATGGGTGATTTCAAAGTTCTAGGTGCTCTTCGATTTCCCTCCCATGGATTAGGGCATGTAGTAGCGGGATATAAAGGCCAATTCTTTTCTCTTTACATGGGTTGGTCATTCTCGCATGTTTCTTTAGACAACAAAGGTGCAGAGCTTTTTAGGTCTTCAAAAAAGTAATGTTCCCGTTCTTTAGAGGCAGTGATATAGAGTGTATGAGGATTTGAATGTAAAATATGGTATTAGCTTTGAACTTCTCCATTGTTATATGTATTTTTCTTGGGAAATCTCTGAGTCGTAGCTAGGGTCTCCCCTTACTATATTTTATGGTATGAATGTAATCATGGATTTGATGAATGTGACAAGTTCTTAAAACATTGCAGATATTGTAATGATCATTTTTGTATTATGTATGGATAAATGCATTATAAGAAGAGATTACTAAGTATATTTGCTTTCTAGTATTAAACTTCATGCATCTGGGTTTTTCAGATAGGCAATCATATGTTCTTTTCATTACTGTTTCTCTTTTGATAAATTGGAAACTTTGTGGCCCATTGGATAGGCACCGATTTGGTAAATGTTGATCACCCACCTCATTCTAAAATGAATAAAATCTTTCATTATTACTATAGAGATAGGTTTTAATTTGTATGCAATCTTTGGTTCGACAGTTCAACTAGGGAACATCCTTAGCAAGCCAACCAAGTTTTTATCCGAATGAACCATATTTGCATACCTACATCTTGCACTATTGCAATGATGCTATCATCAACTTAATGAGAGGTCATATGATGTAGTAGGCTAGTTTTAACCTAGTGACAATCTTTGGGGTTAAAATTACAATTTGGGTATTACTGTTTTGTTATCATTTTGCCTATATTTTGTATTGTAATTAATCCTTGTTGAGGGATGCCTCTAGGAATACCCTCCTTGGTTTAGCTAAGCCAAAAGTGAAGAGGAGATTACCCACTGTTAGCAATTGGCCCATAATCATCCTCAACTTGTTGATGAGCACCTTTCCTGTCTCCTTGATGACACCCCTGGCCTAGGAGATTAGGAAATACTCTATGGTTTTGGACCTGTGGTTTTGGGATACAACAGATTGGCATTGTTGCCGGAGAACTTGTTACTTTAGCCGTTATCAGGTCATAGGCAACTGGACATATTTTCAAATCCTTAGTAAGAATGATCTACTATTATGCATTTTGCTTAGATAAGTTGGTAGCCCGTCAACTTACGCCAACAGATTGGCGTTATTATCGGGGACAATTTGATTTTGGTTATAAATTTTTATAGCTCCGCAACTCAGTAAAATCCTTACTTGCAAAGTAATTTCTTCCAAGCGGGAAGTGGTGACTATGTTCAGATCAACCTAGAAATCAGCTTGCAGTTAGAACAATTCACGATGGATAGAAGAATGTACCAGGAGCACTCTGGACATGAAGAATCTTTAGACCAAACCGAAGGTCAAAGAAGTAGATGGAGGGCCAGAAACATTGGTGAATCCTCTAGACCGTATGTCTAGGATCAATGAGAAACATTGGGTATGAATGACACATTTGTGAACTTAAGAGATCAATACCAATACACATTAGAGGATTTTGTTGATAATATGTTGAGAAATAGTAGAAGGTAGGGACATCGTCTAGAGAAACACAAAGAGGAACATTTGGTGTGCAAAATGAATAGACAAATCAAGCTACCCAACATCCTAGTTCACCCACATCACTTAGAAATGAACATAGGAACATTCCTCATGATGATAATCAACCAAGGCACTCAGAAGCTAAAGAAAGGGAAAGGATTCTCAATGAAGAATTGGACTTGCTTGATCATATCAGACAGAGAAGGCAAGAGTACAAGCATAGATTGAACAACAACAAGCCCTACTTGCCCAACAGGCATAAGCTTATGCCCAAGCATCCCAACACCAAGTTAGAAATCAATGTCATGACCAAATTCCTCCTAATTAGTAGCAATATCCACATCAATACCAACAACAACAACAAATGGGTCAACAATTTGAAAACATCCCAAATCCTAGACCTGCATTTCGAAGACAAACTCAAAGGTTCCCTCTAGCCAGGAAACCTTTGGGGCAGAAAGATATAAGCAACTGGACTTCTTTAGTATTATTGATTTTCCAAATCTTATTCCAAATGAAATAAGAGGAAAGATCCCTAGATTTTAGGGTAATAATGCAGTCACTGGGGAAGAACACTTAAGACACTTTATCAATGTCACAGATGAGTATGAGAAATACCATGAAGATGTGATGCTGAAGTTATTCATCCATTCACTAGGGGAAAGTGCCAAGGAATGGTACAAAAGTCTTCTTGACAATAGTGTTGATTCATGGGAGGAGTTCCTGAGAGTTTTTAGACTTCAGTATGGGGATATAATTGACCCTAAATTTTCTATCCATGAACTTGTGACCATCAAAAAGGGGATAAATGAAATAGTGGTGGACTTCAACAATAGGTTCATCATGTCCATGAGGAAGGTACCTCTAAATCTTAGACCTAATGAATCATGTGTTTAGTGTTGTATTGTGGTGCATTTGATTTTAAAATTGGGTATTGTCTTCAGGATAAGAATCCCCAAAATATGAGGGAGGCCTATGCTACAACCATAAACATAAAAAGTAATGTGAGAACTTTAGGTAAGCATGTCAAGAGGTCTAATGTAAAGATCTCTCAGCCAGATAGGGCGACCCAGAATAAGCCTTTCACAATAAAGACAAATTGGATAAGCTCATGGGAGCTATGAAGGATTTGTCTTATAAGGTAGCAAGGAATGAAAAAGGGTTTCCACCTTAGGGTCTAACAACACATTTTAATGAAGGCCAAAGATTGCATAACAGGCCATATAACATGAATTGGTCTAAAAGGCCACAACAAAATGATAGACAGGTAGCTCCGAAACAGGTAAGCTTCAAACAATAGAATGAGGAGACTCTAGACCCTTTGTGAAGAGATCATATCAAATTTCAAGAGGTCTCCTCGTGGTGTAAGGCATGTTTCCTTCCCCATGATTCATCAAATTGTGTAGTGGCTCATTCAATGAGTAGAGATGAAGAGTTTCCTAATGAAGAGGGTGAAGCTGAATATTATGAAGATGAGATCAATCAATTTGGCACAGAGGGTTATGAACAAATTTATGAAAATGCTAACTATGGTATCTATTGATGAGCTTATTATTTGTCCTATTTATTTCATCATTCCTTATCATTTAATCAATGTTCATGATGTTATAATATCATTCCTAAGATATTTATGAACTTTACCTTGATTCCCTGAAGGATTAACTATGATTAATGATGATTTATAAATGTTTGCATGTTTTAGTTAGTTGATGCTAACTTATGATGATATATTATGATGAATGATAATTATTAAATGTCAAGTATTTGTAGAAGGATTAAAATATCATTTGTGGAAGGAATAAGTCATTCATGTAGCTGAAAAGAAGAGAAACAAGTTGACAGTTGTCAACATGTAGCTGTTGTTGGAAAAGTGGCGTGCAGAAAAAGTCAAAAAGACAGTTTTAGTAAAACAGTCATATCTTCCTCGTTTCTTATGAAATTCAGATTTTCAAAATGATTTGGAAACATGAAAAGTAGGAGCACGAAACCCAAAAAGCATTTGAAGATACACACAATAATAAAGGAGCACGAAATGACAGAAGTTGACTGAGTAAAAAGTGGCGACTGAGAAGGCAGAGATTTAGTCCAACGTCCACCATTTGTTATACTCCGAGTTTTAACTTGAAATAAAGTTGGATATGGATTGCCATGTATTTATAGACATCAACAAATCTCCAACAAATCAGTTTGATCATAAAAGAGTTCAAACAAACTCTTTTCCAATCAACCAGATGAAAAGTTGTAATAGGACTCTATTGTCCAGTCATTATATTTGTGTCATTTGAAGAATAATCATTTTCCTTGTTTGAAGGAATTGTGGGACACCTATTAGATGTTTGTTAGCTTATATATTTGAGTATGTAATCAAGCAAAATATATGGAAGATAATATAGAAGGAGAGAATTCAGTTTATTACTTTTAGTTAATAGTTTAGCAGTCACCTACAGCCATTGTTGAAGGTACCTACAACTACTGTGCAGAAAGGTTTCTTTTCAGCATTAATTGTGTTTTGTTTAAAGTTATTGAATTTTAGTTATTCTTTCACACAATGATGATAGATTAGGAGTCTCTCATGGTGCATATACAGTGCAAAGCCATCATAAGTTTACAGACCTTGGTTGATAATTTAATGTAGGCTTGCAATGTCAAGCAGACTGTTCAGGTAGGTACACCCCTGAATTGTGTAATTTCACCAAGTCTACGACACATTAGTTAGACTCTACATCTATAAGAAGGATGATCATGTGTTCCAATATGATCATGATGTGCATCCAAAGCAATATGAGCTGCCTGCTCATGATTTTGAGCATATGAGAGATCTCATGCATAAAATTTACAAATAGTCCAAGCCATCTGACGAAGACATGAAGGCCCTAACTGATGCAACTGTAATGTAGGTTTAGGGTGGATACCAATTGAGAAATAGGCTTGTGCCTATATAGAGTAATTTTGCTGCAAAATAAACTAAGAATGAAGTTGAAACTGAGAAGGAAAAGTAGAAAGTGGATACCGAGAGAAAGAGCAACAATGTCCAAAAGAAAGTGCTAGAAAAGAATAACGTTCAGATGCAACAACCGGTAGCAAGAAAGAAGTATGTACAAAAGGCTTCAGTACTTGTAGTGCAATCAATTGCTACACCAGTTCCATAAGGTCGGAGTTCAAAGAATGATGCCAAGCAAGATCAAACCCAAATACCAAGAGAATTGAAAAATAGCAAGGAGAAAAGGAAGGAGTTGAAAGGTATGGACATCTCTTCCAGTCAATTGATGCCTTCCATCCCTAATGCAAATGATGTTACCATTTCATGTGATGTCCCTTCTCCAAATTATAACCCTATAGATATGGCCCAAGTTTTAAGTCAAGTAAGAATATTAGTGCCTATAGGGGAAGTTCTTAGAATCCCTGAGCATAAGGATAGGCTCTTGTTGTTAGGATTTTAATGGCATACTAGAGCAATACAATTAACAATTATATGCAGATTTAATAACATAGAAATAAATAATGAAGAATAATACAAATTCAAACAAAGATTTAACGTGGTTCACCCAATGTGGGCTACATCCACAAACACAACCATCCAATATTATTATCCAACAAAACAAACCGATTACAACTAGTCATCTTTATAGTTCAATACCGCTACTATGCTACATTACAATCTCAACCGTGACTCTGGTTTTTTGCCTACTCCAACCGTTATTTATCAAGCCTTATGGCGGTTATACAAAGTGGGTTTTTACATGTCAGCCAATAACAAACTAATTACCGATGCCTTTATTAAATATAGGCCAAATTTTGCTTTGGGGGCGCTACCCCCAGCAACCCCGACCGGGGGTGTTACCCCAGACCCCCACCGTGGGTTTTGCCCCTGGGTCCTCGCCGGGGGATAAGCCCCCCCGGGCCCTGCAGGAGGTGCTCCGCTCCCCCTGTACTCCCCTGTTAAATATTATGGGGGGAAATTGCGGTTGACAAAGTCACCAAAATTTACCTTGCTGCGGGTACCCGTAGCCCCTGCAACATTATCAATCACCACATAATAACAATCTCCCACTTGGGGACTGATCAGGCTCCACACCAAACAATCTCCCACTTGGGGACTGATTAGGCTCTACACCAAACAATCTCCCACTTGGAGATTGATCCTAGAGCATCACCATTGCACCTGTAGCTCCCACTAGATTGCATGTCTGGATTAGTTGGTTCCTTATTTCCACCATTATCAATCAAGAAGGCCAACGAAAACTGATGAGGAAATCAATTTCTCCCATGTCACAGTGTTTGTGAACATATCTGCAGGATTTTCACTTGTGTGAATCTTCTCAAGCTTCAATTGACCATCCTCTAAAATTAACCGGATGAAGTGGTACTTGCACTGAATGTGCTTAGTCTTCGAATGAAGAATTGAATTATTTGCAAGATGAATGGAACTCTGGCTATCAGTAAACAATGGGCTATCTTCCTGCTGCTGGCCCAATTCCTCCAAAAAACATTGTAACCAAATCATCTCCTTGCTAGCTTCAGTAGCAGCTACATACTCAGCTTCAGTGGTTGAAAGTGCAACAACCTTTTGCAGTCTAGAAATCCAACTAATCCTCATACAAAGGTTTTGTTTTGCTGCACCCAAATCCTTCATAGCAAATGTCTTTGCTAATTTCTACTTAAGCTCGCTAATATGCTGCATATTAGACCTGGCAACAAGCATGTCATCAACATAAAGTAACAAGATAATAAAGCTGCCATTATCCAATCTTCTAAAATAAACATAGTAATCAGAATAACATCTGCTATAACCTTGTTCAGCCATAAACTTATCAAATTTCAAATACCATTGTCGGGGTGCTTGTTTTAGGCTATACAGACTCTTTTTTAACCTGCACACAAAGTCCTCCTTACCTTTGACCTCATATTCCTGTGGTTGCGGCATATAGATCTTTTTTTCCAAATCCCCATGGAGAAAAGCTATTTTCACATCTAGTTGTTCAAGATGCAAGTCTTCCACAGCCACAAGACTTAGAATAGTCCTAATTGAAGTCATTTTGACAACTGGAAAAAATATCTCATCAAAGTCTATACCCTTTTCTGTGCAAAACCTTTTACCACGAGTCTGGCCTTATACCTTTTCTTGCCTCCTTCCTCTTCCTTCACCCTGTAAAATCATTTGTTTGGCAATGCTCTTTTACCTGTAGGTAAGTGGACTAAGTCCCAAGTCTGATTCTGCAACAAGGAATCCATTTCCTCTTTCATGCCTTGCTCCCACTGCTGTTTGGCATCTACTTGCATTACTTCTTCATAACCTGTAGGTTCACCAGAATCAGCTAATAAAATAGAATATAATGAAGGAGAAAATCTTTTCGGAGATCTACTTAACCTTGTAGAACATCTAACACTTGCAGGAGTCTGTGGGATATCTTGTTGTTGTTGAGCATCAGGTACCAATGACAATTTATTTTCTAGAATTTCATCCAGCACCACATATTCCTTTCTTGCCTGTTCATGCTTTTTTTCTTGCAGCCGATCTTTATACATAACCTTCTCACTGAATATGACATCTCTGCTCTTAATAATTTTTTGATTTTTAAAATCCCATAACAGATAACCAAAGTCATCTATTCCATATCCAATGAAGCTACATTTTTGAGATTTTGCATCAAGCTTGGTTCTATTTTCAATATCAACATGGACAAAAGCTTTACAGACAAAGGTTTTCAGAAAAGAATAATTTACCTTTTTATCTATCCATGCCTCCTCTGGAATACCACCATCCAAAGGATTTGAAGGTCCTTTGTTTATTAAATAAACAACAATATGTACAACATCTGCCCAGAAATGGAAAGCCAGTCCAACATGCAACCTCATGCTCCTTGCACGCTCCATGATTGTCTTATTCATCCTCTCAGACACACCATTTTCTTGTGGGGTTCGTGGAACTATTTTCTGCTTACGGATTCCATTGAATGAATAGTAGTTCTCAAATTATCTGCTAAAATACTCACCTCCATTATAAGATCTGAGACATTTCACCTTTTTCCCTGTCTCATTCTCAACCAAAGCTTTCAATTTCTTAAATGTTTCAAAACCATTTGATTTTATTTGTAGGAAATGTTGATATGCGCCGGACAACTGAGAGGGGGGGGTGAATCAGTTGTCACAAAAACTTAAACACTTTCTGCAATTAAAACATTCATCACTTATCCACAATTATTATAGTTTATCAATGAGTGCATGAAATCAGAAACTTAACCAAAGATATAACATCAAACACAAGAGGCACCGGATTTACGTGGAAAACCCCAAGGTGGGAAAAAACCACGGAGAGGATTAGCTCTCAATATATATATTGCAATCTTGAAATAATGATGTTCAGGTTTGGTCACTCCACGGGCCTAAACATACTGGCTTACTGCCATGAAGAACAACTAGGTCTAGCAGGCTCACTGCCTCAACCCTAAACCTAGCAAGATTACAATAAGGGCTGTTAAACCCTACTGGCGGCTTACTACCAGACTCACTGTCACAATCAACACCTTTCTCTATTGTGAATAACAATTCCTTTGCTCTGCTCTTCCTCTACTTTGCTTTTCTTCTTCTTTCCTCTGCCTCTTCTCTACTCTGCCTTTTTTCCTTTCTTAATATCTTTTCCTTTCTGCTCAAGAACACCTTTTCCATGACTCAACTATAAGTATTTATACACTACATCAACCTTGGAATGATCATCAAGGTTGGCATCACAATTATCAACCATTGGAACAATCTCCAAGGTCGGTATTACAAACATTTACAAAATAGGTCATGACCTATTACAACATCATGCAAAGGGAATGAAATGTGGATCATGCCATGCCTTAGCTAGGACTCAAACACGATATTTCACGCCACAACACGCTTCCACAATCTTCCAAAGATCTCTACAATCACTGGGATCAACCAGGTCGGCGAAGATTGGTTACATGCTACATTATCTGGGAACAATCTTCACACACCATCTCAATTTCTTAACGCAAACCAAAGTCCAGATAGGAACATGCTTAGGAGACATCCACAAGCACGCTATAATCATTAGGAGCAACCGCACGAACCTTAACCACTTTATCCACAGGAATCTTCTCACCGAAACACATGAACTTCACTGTCTTCAACTGTCATAAAAGAAAGATAGCTTGCAGACCCCCAAACCATGAACCATTGCCACTGTAAGCTCTTATCATCATCCTAGACTTCCCTCTAGAATCGCAGAGCCAAATACTTTATTGCGGAGGAATGTGGAGTAGAATGCTTTCTTCTTGTCCCAACTGATCTTACAGAAAAAGCAGGTTTCACTCTGGTGAATACAACTCACTCAGATCTTCATGCGGATGGTTCAAACCCGAAATGTAGCATCCTCAGACATATCTCTAACTTACTTCCAATCCGCAGATCATGATCTTCAAGCAGAAATAAATGTAGAGCAGTTTATCGGATTGTTCTTCAGCATACAACTCACTGTCTGTACTGCACTTCTCTGTAACTCACTTGTTTCTTCCGCAGAGGCTATTTTTCTCAATATCCTCAACATACAAGTCTTCTAAACAAGATGCAGTTGACACTAATGACAATAAGAATATGTTCACATCAATGACAACATTGATTAGGCACATACTTGCAACAATCTCCCCCTTTGTCATTGATGGCAACATATGATGTGAAAAACTGCAACAACCATCAAGACAAGATTCTCCCCCTTTCTTTTACACATCTGCACTCTAAGTTTTTCACATGACTTCTCTCCCCCTTTGACATCAATGGCAAAGGGCACATACTTGCACTCTTCTGCTCCCCCTTAGAAGTAGCCCTAAAAAGCATCAATCCGAACTTCTGAACACCTCCGGACTGATGCACTATTGTGCATCTTAGTTTAGAGCAGGAGGAGTGATGACCCCTAACTTTTCTCTGAGACACCCAAAAGTATCCTTAGGCAAAGGCTTGATAAAAATGTCTGCAATCTGATCCTTGGTAGAAACATACTCCAACTTGACTTCATTCTCTGTCACTTTTTCTCTCAGAAAATGATACCTAATGGATATGTGCTTGGTCCTTGAATGCATCACTAGGTTCTTTGATATGTTTATGGCACTTGTATTGTCACAAAAGATTGCAATAGGTTCTTCATACACAACTTTGATGTCCTTCAAAGTCTGCTTCATCTATAACACTGAGTGGAACTGCATGCTGCTGCAATGTATTCTGCCTCTGCAGTAGACATGTATATTGAATCCTGTTTTTTGCTTAGCCAAGATACAAATCTTTTTCCCAAGAAGAATGCACCTCCATTTGTACTTTTTCTGTCATCCACATCTCTGGCCCAATCTGCATTAGTATATGCACTGAGAGTAAAGTCATAGTCCTTAGGGTACCACAAACCATAATCTATTGTGCCTTTTAAATATCTCATAATTCTTTTGACTGCTATCACATGTGATTCCTTGGGTTTCGCCTGAAATCTTGCCACAAGACACATTGCATGCATTATGTCAGGTCTGGTTTGAGTCAGATAAAGTAATCCTCCAATCATAGATCTATACTTTTGCTGGTTTGCCATGGGTGAGATATCATCTTTGCTCAATTTACAACCAGTTATCATAGGTGTGCATACTGGTTTAGAGTCTTCCATCCCAAATTTCTTTAACAACTCTTTCACATACTTAGACTGAGAAATGAAGATACCCTTATCTGATTGACTTCTTTGTAGATCTAAAAAGAAGTTCATCTCTCCAAACATAAACATTTCAAATTCACTTTGCATTTCTCCAGCAAAAATTGAGCACATACCTTCATTGCCTCCAAAAATAATATCATCAAATCATTGATTTTGAAATAGAGATTACTATTTGTAGTACCTTTACTGAACACTATTTTTATCAGGTACCTGTCCAACCGTGCATACCATGCCTTGAGAGCTTGTTTTAATCCATACAAAGCTTTCTTCAATCTGCATACTATGTACCCTTGTTCTGATAACTGAAATCCTTCCGGTTGTTCAATATAGACTTCCTCTTTCAACTCTCCATTTAAGAAGGAAGACTTCACATCCATTTCATAAACCTTGAAATCTTTGTATGCTGCAAAAGCTAGAAACATCCTTATTGCTTCAATCATTCCTACTCGAGCAAAAGTTTCTTCAAAGTCCATTCCTTCAATTTGAGCATATCCTTTGCACACCAACCTTGCTTTGTTTCTTACCACTTCACCATTCTCATTCATTTTGTTTCTGAAGACCCACTTTGTACCAATTACATTCTTGTCTGCTGGTCTGGGAACAAGATCCCAAGTTTGATTCTTCTCTATCTGCATCGATTCCTCTTCCATAACTTTTATCCAATTCTCATCTTTGCAAGCCTCATCCACAGTTTTAGGTTCAATTTTAGAAATTAAACAGAAATTTACTTGTTCTTTTGCAACTTTTCTTCTGGTTAAGATCCCTTTGCTCTTATCTCCTATGATTTGATTTTCAAAATGACTGATTCTTACATATCTTGGAGTTTTGGTAGCACTTATCGGAGCTTGTTCTTCTTCATCTGTGCTGTCTTCATGCTGCACCACTTCTGAAACATTTGGGTCATCTGACTCATATCCACTTGATTATGAAGACCTTTCCTTACATTCATCAACTTTAACATTTGCACTTTCAATGATCTTATTTAGCCTCTTATTATAGCACCGGTAGGCCTTACTCTTGGTGGAGTAACCAAGGAAGATTCCTTCATCACATCAAGCATCAACCTTACCTAAATCTTCTTTTCTTTTGATATAACATCTGCTAGCAAAAACTTTGAAATATTTCACAGTAGGAACTCTACCATGGCACAATTCATAGGGAGTTTTTGAACTGTTACCTTTTACTTGGACTCTGTTTAGGATATATACTACGGTGTGAATTGCCTCTCTCCAATATGCTTCCGGAAGATGAGCTTCCTTCATCATGGTTCTAGTAGCTTCTTGAATTGTTTTGTTTTTCCTTTCAACAACTCCATTTTGTTGTGGAGTTCTGGGTGCAGATAGCTCTCTTGTTATTCCATCTTCACAAAAGAAATTGAATTCATTTGATGTGAACTCTCCTCCTCTATCAGACCTCAAGCATTTGATTTTCAAATCCATCTTATTTTCAACCATTGCCTTAAATGCCTTGAATTTATCTAGAGCTTCAGCTTTCTCTTTCAAAAAGGTTACCCAAGTCATTCTAGAGTAATCATCAATGAGCAGTATGAAATACCTGTCTCCTCGCAAATTTCTTACTCTTGTATGTCCACACAAATCTGTATGCACTAGCTTAAGTAGTCCTCCAACTGATTGGTCCTTGCTTTTGAAACTTGTTCTTGTCTGTTTCCCAAATTGACACTCCTTGCAAACCGGATGAGTAGGCTTCACAAGCTTAAGACAAATCTCTAACAATCTGTGCAGTACTTATCTTCATAATATTATCAAAATTTATGTGACACAACCTTCTATGCCATAACCAACTCTCATCAATTTGAGTCAACAAGCAATAGTTCTCGGTTCCTTTCAAGTGATAGATATTACTTCTGGTCTTCTTACCAGTTGCAATGATTGTTCCAGAGCTTTCCCTGATCTTGCATCCATTGTCTTTGAAGCTTAAGTCATAGCCCTTGTCACACATCTGACCCACACTTAGAAGATTGTGCTTTAATCCTTTCACATACAAGACATCTTCAGTATTATGCTTGCCATCAAAAGAAATAGATCCTTTTCCACAAATCTTACCAGCTGTATCATCTCCAAATCTAACCAATCCACCATCATATCTTTCCAAACTTACAAACTTAGTTTTGTCACCAGTCATGTGGTGAGAGCAACCACTATCAATAATCCATTCATCCTTGTCCTTAATTTCCTGAGCAGCCAAAACACTTTCCACTAGTTTTTCTTCCTTCACACAGTTAGGAGAATTAGTAGACACAAGATCTTCCTTAATAGTAATGAACAAGCATTCATTTACAGAGGAACTAGCATTATCTGGTTCACCATTATCTGATACTCCTTCATCATCATCAAAATCTTCAACATAATAACACTTCTTTTGGGTCCTAGGCCTGTTCTCATATCTTCTTCTATTTCTTTCAATTCTTTCAGGACATCTGGAAGCAAAATGACCTACTTTACCATAGGAAAAATATTTGAAAGGAAGTTTGCGTTTAGACTTGCCAGATCCTCTTTGCAGTCTGTCCACAAAGTTGGCTTTAGCTTCATCTAACTCATCATCAGATTCTACCTTGTACTTTTCTGATCTGGAAGTACTGGCTTTGAAGGCCGTCTCAACTTTCGGCAGAGCATCATCTAACTCCCTCATTTCAAAAGCAATAAGCTTACCAAGCAACTGATCCCTGTTAACAGTTTTTACTTGCATGAATTCTTCAATCGCGGCTACCTTGTGACAGTAGGACTTGGGTAGAGATCTGAGAATTTTCATAACAATTTCCTTTTCTTCGAGAGTTCTGCCTATGGTTTTTATCCCTGTAACTAGTTCATCAACTCTTTGCATAAAAGCTGATATGTTTTTATCATTATTCATCTTCAAGATTTCATATTTCAGTTTTAGACTTTGTAACTTGGCTTCCTTCATAGAATCATCTCCTTCATATAGATTTTTCAACTTTTCCCATACCTTATTTGCAGTTCAAGATCCACCACTTTCGTCAATATTGAGTCGGTCAATGAGCTTAGCAAAGCATCCTTTGCCTTGATATCTATCTCATATTCATTGACTTTGTCTTTAGTCGTCAGGCCATTTTGAGGTATGGTGTATTCTGTTTTAGCAGCATTCCAAACTTTGTAACCAAGAGAAAGAAGATGGCTTTTCATCCGAGCCTTCCAGAGAACATAATTCGTTCCATAAAAATGTGGCGCTTCCTTCTTGTAAGACATTTTGGATCTTCCTCAAGCTGTTAAGCTTTCTTCAGAGGAACCTAGCTCTGATACCAATTGTTGATATGCACCAGACAACTGAGAGGGGGGGTGAATCAGTTGTCACAAAAAATTAAACACTTTCTGCAATTAAAACATTCATCACTTAGCCACAATTATTATAGTTTAGCAATGAGTGCTTGAAATAAAAAACTTAACCACAGATATAACATCAAACATGAGAGACACCAGATTTATGTGGAAAACCCCAAGGTGGGGAAAAACCACGGAGAGTATTAGCTCTCAATATATATATTGTAATATTGAAATAATGATGTTTAGGCTTGGTCACTCCACGGGCCTAAACATACTGGCTTACTACCATGAAGAACAACTAGGTCTAGCAGGCTCACTGCCTCAACCCTAAATGTAGGAAGATTACAATAAGAGCTGTTAAACCCTACTGGCGGCTTACTGCTAGACTCACTGTCACGATCAACACCTTTCGGTATTGTGAATAACAATTCCTCTGCTCTGCTCTTCCTCTGCTCTGCTCTTCTTCTTCTTTCCTCTGCCTCTTCTCTACTCTGCCTTTGGTCCTCTCTTAATGTCTTTTCATTTTCGCTCAAGGACACCTTTTCCACGACTCAACTATAAGTATTTATACACTACATCAACCTTGTAATGATCATCAAGGTCGGCATCATAATCATCAACCATTGGAACAATCTCCAAGGTCGGTATTACAAACATTTACAAAATAGGTCATGACCTATTGCAACGTCATGCAAAGGGAATGAAATGCGGATCACGCCATGCCTTAGTTGGGACTCAAACACTTTCTTTCACGCCACAACACGCTTCCACAATCTTCCAGAGATCTCCGCAATCACCGGGATCAACCAGGTTGGCCAAGACTGGTTACACGCTACATTATCTAGGAACAATCTTCACACACCATCTCAATTTCTTAACGCAGACAAAAGTCTAGATAAGAACATGATTATGAGACATCCACAAGCATGCTATAATCATTAGGAGCATCCGCACAAACCTTAACCACTTTATCCATAGGAATCTTCTCACCAGAACACATGAACTTCACTGTTTTCAACTGTCATAAAAGAAAGATAGCTTGCATACCACCAAACCACGAACCATTGCCATTGTAAGCTCTTATCATCATCCCAGACTTCCCTCTAGAACTGCAGAGCCAAATACTTATTGCGGAGGAATGCGGAGCAGAATGCTTTCTTCCTATTCCAACTGATCTTACATAAAAAGCAAGTTTCACTCTGGTGAATACAACTCACTCAGATCTTCATGCGGATGGCTCAAACCTGGAATGTAGCATCCTCAGACATATCTCTAACTTACTTCCAATCCGCAGACCGTGATCTTCAAGCAGAAATAAATGCAGAGTAGTTTACCGGACTATTCTTCAACATACAACTCACTATCTGTACTACACTTCTCTATAACTCACTTGTTTCTTCTGGAGAGGCTAATTTTCTCAATATCCTCAACATACAAGTCTTCTAAACAAGATGCAATTGACACTAATGACAACAAGGATATGTTGACATCAATGACAACACCGATTAGGCACATACTTGCAACATGAAATACACCCATGTTTTCCTAGTTACATCATCAATAAAAGTAACATAATAACAAGACCCGCCAAGAGATGATACCTGAGCTAGTCCCCATACGTCTAAATGCACAAGCTCTAACTTATTACTCTTCTTCTCTTTCCCAACTTTGAGGAATCTGACTCTTTTCTGTTTCCTATAGACATAATTTTCATAGAACTCCAAGTGAATCTGCTTTAGTCCTAGCAACAACTTTCTGGAGTGAAGGATCTTCATCCCCTTCTCACTCATGTGCCCAAGTCTATGATGCCACAATTATGCATATGTTACTGTAGCAACTGCTATAAGTGTCTTTGCTGTCCTTGCATCACACAAACTGCTCACAAAAAAATAGGAATGTTCTTTCATTAAACTGGAAAAAACAAAGTACATCACATAGATAAGAATTACATTATAAGATGAATTCCCAACAGGCTGCAACACATTACAGCTTCCTTCCTCAGGATTCTAGAACCTTATGCTTTCTGTAGCTTCCAATCTGCTAGGGTTTCTATTTTTTCCTCCCTTTTCATGACTCACCACTTTTCTTGCTTTACCTCTGTTGCTTTTTGGAGCTAAAAGATAGGCTATAAATACACATTCTCCCCAATGTCGGCTTTGAGCACCAAAATGAGCCCCACTATCCTTGTTCATGCCCCAAGAAGAATTTTAAAATTGGAAAATTGGATAGCGCAACTAACGGGAGCCATAACTTTAGATCTGACCGTTGGATTTTCAATTATTATATACCCTTGGAAAGCTTGCGAAGAGATCTACACCATGCTTTCGTTATATCTATAAGATCCACAACATTCAACCCTTTATGTGGCTTCTAAAGCCCTCAATTTTGAGTTTGAAACTTCTAAGGCTTCTTTGAGTTTGAAACTTCCTCTATGGTGGTCATGCTGACCAGGATCAACTCCTCTTGAATACTTGGCCTCAACCCATTAATGTAATGGGCTACCTTCTCTTTGTTGGCATTTGCATGGCCTGTCCTGATAGTAATCTTATAAAACTCTTATGTATACTCCTTGATAGACTTGTTACCTTGCTTCAATCTTTGCAGCTTTTTCAACAACTCCAACTCATAGTCCACAGGAATGAACTGCTTCTTTAGTTTATCCACCATTTGATCCCATCTGGTAATCTTTCCTTTTCCTCTTCTACTTCTCTCCAACTGGACCTCTTTCCACCAAATACTGGCATGGCCCTTCAACTTCATTTTTGCAAACTTGACCCGTTCTGGATCCTCCACATCTTCATATTCAAAATATTCCTCCATATCGTTTATCCAATCAATAAACTCTTCCGGATTCAGATCTCCAGAATAGGTAGAAACTTCGATCCTAGGCCTCTTTCCGATCTTTGAAATGACCCTCAACAACCTAACTGCCATAGGATCTCCTGCACCATCCTGTTCTTCATCAGAGAAATCTTCTTCTTGAGCTTCATCTTCACTTTCTTCTCTTATTCTTGGCTTAAACCCTCTTCACAGCTCCTCTTGCAATGCATCGATCTGCCTCTATAGGGCTCTAAAACCCTCTTTTGTCAAAGTATTTCTCCCACCACAGTTTCTTTGTGGAGGCATTTTGATCTGTATAGCAAACCCACAACCTCAAGTCCTGGTGCAAACTAACTCACGGTCGTCGATCTATCTACACACTCAGTAACCCTCGTTCTGATACCACTTGATGAGAGAGGTAAATCTCAAAACACACAACACAGACTGCTCACAAAAATAGGAATGTTCTTTCATTAAACTTGAAAACAAATTACATCACATAGATCAGAATTACATTATAAGATGAATTCCCAACAGGCTACAACACATTACAGCTTCATTCCTCAGGATTCTAGAACCTTATGCTTTTTGTAGCTTCTAATTTGCTAGGGTTTTTATTTTTCCCTCCTTTTCATGACTCACCACTTTTTGCTCTTTACTTGCGCTGCTTTCTGGAGCTAAAAGATAGGCTATAAATACACATTCTCCCCAATGTCGGCTTTGAGCGCCAAAATGAGCCCCACTATCCTTGTTCCCACCCCAAGAAGAATTTTTGAATTTTAAAATTGGAAAATTGGATAGCGCAACTTCCGAGAGCCATAACATTAGATCTAACTATTGGATTTTCAATTATTATATACCATTGTAAAGCTTGAGAAGAGATCTACACCATGCTTTTGTGAGATCTATAAGATCCACAATTTTCAGCCCTTTCCGGGGCTTCTAAGGCCCTCAATTTTGAGTTTGAAACTTCTAAGGCTTTTTTGAGTTTGAAACTTCCTCTATGGTGGTCATTCTGATCCAGCTCAGCTCCTCTTGAATACTTGGCCTCGACCCATTAATGTAATGGGCTACCTTCTCATTATTGGCCTCTCCATGGTCTGTCCTGATAGTAATCTTATAAAACTCTTCTGTATATTCCTTGATAGATTTGTTACCTTGCTTCAATCCTTGCAACATCTTCAAGAACTCCAACTCATAGTCCACATGAATGAATTGCTTCTTTAGTTTATCCACCATCCAATCCCATCTGGTAATCTTTCCTTTTCCTCTTCTATTTCTCTGCAACTGAACCTCCTTCCACCAAATACTGACATGGCCCTTCAACTTCGTTTTTGCAAATTTGACCCATTCTGGATCCTCCACATCTTCATTTTCAAAATATTCCTCCATATCATTTATCCAATCAATAAGCTCTTCCAGATTCAGATCTCTAGACTAGGTAGAAACTTCGATCCTATGCCTCTTTTCGATCTTTGAAATGGCCCTCAACAACCTAACTTCCGCAGGATCTCCTGCACCATCCTATTCTTCATTAGAGAACTCTTCTTCTTCAGCTTCATCTTCACTTTCTTCTCTTATTCGTGGCTCAAACCCTCTTCGCAGCTCCTCTTGAAATGTATCGATCTGCCTCTGTAGGGCTCTCAAATCCTCTTCTATCAAAGCATTTCTCTCACCACAGTTTCTTCATGGAGGTATTTTGATCTCTACAGCAAACCCACAACCTCAGTTCCTGGTGCAAGATGCCTCACGGTCGGTGATCTATCTACACAATTAGGAACCCTCTCTCTGATACCACTTGATGAGGGAGGTAAATCTAAAAACACACAACACAGACCTCTCACAAAAAAATAGGAACGCTCTTTCATTAAACTGGAAAACAAATTACATCACATAGATCAGAATTACATTATAAGATGAATTCCCAACAGGCTGCAACACATTACAACTTCCTTCCTCAGGATTCTAGAACCTTATGCTTTCTGTAGCTTCCTATCTGCTAGGGTTTCTATTTTTTCCCTCCTTTTCACGACTCACCACTTTTCTCGCTTTACCTGAGCTGCTTTCTAGAGCTAAAAGATAGGCTATAAATACACATTCTCCCAAATGTCTGCTTTGAGCGCCAAAATGAGCCCCACTGTCCTTGTTCCCGCCCCAAGAAGAATTTTCAAATTTTAAAATTGGAAAATTGGATAGCGCAACTCTTGGGAGCTATAACATTAGATCCGACCATTGGATTTTCAATTATTATATACCATTGGAAATCTTGCGAAGAGATCTACACCATGCTTTCGTCAGATTGTAAGATCCACAACTTTCAGCCCTTTTTGGGGCTTCTAAGGCCCTCAATTTTGAGTTTGAAACTTCTAAGGCTTCTTTGAGTTTGAAACTTCCTCTATGGTGGTCATTCTGACCAGGCTCAACTCCTCTTGAATACTTGGCCTCAACCTATTAATGTAATGGGCTAACTTCTCCTTGTTGGCCTCTGCATGGCCTGTCTTAATAGTAATCTTATAAAACTCTTCTATATACTCCTTGATAGACTTGTTACCTTGCTTCAATCCTTGTAGCTTCTTCAACAACTCCAACTCATAGTCCACATGAATGAACTGCTTCTTTAGTTTATCCACCATCCGATCCCATCTGGTAATGTTTCCTTTTCCTCTTCTATTTCTCTCCAATTGGACCTCCTTCCACCAAATACTGGCATGGCCCTTCAACTTCATTTTTGTAAAATTGACCCATTCTAGATCCTCCACATCTTCATATTCAAAATAATCCTCCATATCGTTTATCCAATCAGTAAGCCCTTCTGGATTCAGATCTCCAGAATAGGTAGAAACTTTGATCCTAGGCCTCTTTTTGGTATTTGAAATGGCCCTCAACAACCTAACTTCCGCCGGATCTCCTGCACCATCATGTTCTTCATCAGAGAACTCTTCTTCAGCTTCATATTCACTTTCTTCTCTTATTCTTGGCTCAAACCCTCTTCGCAACTCCTCTTTGTTAGGGTAAATAGATTTACCTTGCTTAAGTTTTACTTAGGCTTTAATAATTAGTTTGGGAAGGTATTCGCGTTAGGGTAGTTTCACCCATTAAAAGATTACCTGTCATATATTTTCTTGCCTTTATAAGGCACATTTGTACAATATGTAAAATATCTCAATATCAAATCATTTTCCTGGTGAAAGAGCCCTGAGTTTCTCTCATATTTGTGAAGGTGTTATTTGCAGATGGTGCTCCTGGGTTTGGTGGCCATTCCCAACACTCTTGAAATGCATCGATCTGCCTCTGTAGGGCTCTGAAACCCTCTTCTGTCAAAGCATTTCTCCCACCACAGTTTCTTCATGGAGGCATTTTGATCTCTACAACAAACCCACAACCTCAGGTCTTGGTGCAAAATGCCTCACGATCGGCGATCTGTCTACACACTTAGGAACCCTCTCTCTGATACCACTTGATGAGGGAGGTAAATCTCAAAACACATAACAACACAGAATGCTCACAAAAAAAGGAATGTTATTTCATTAAACTGGAAAACAAATTACATCACATAGATCGGAATTACATTATAAGATGAATTCCCAATAGGCTGCAACACATTACAACTTCCTTCCTTAGGATTCTAGAACCTTATGCTTTCTGTAGCTTCCAATCTGCTAGGGTTTCTATTTTTTCCCTCTTTTTCATGACTCACCACTTTTCTCGCTTTACCTTTGCTGCTTTTCAGAGCTAAAAGATAGGCTATAAATACACATTCTCCCCAATGTCGGCTTTGAGCGCCAAAATGAGCCCCATTGTCCGTGTTCCTGCCCCAAGAAGAATTTTTGAATTTTAAAATTGGAAAATTGGATAGCGTAACTTCTGGGAGCTATAACATTAGATCCGACCGTTGGATTTTCAATTATTATATATCGTTGGAAAGCTTACGAAGAGGTCTACACCATGCTTTCGTCAGATCTATTAGATCCACAACTTTTAGCCCTTTCGGGGGCTTCTAAGACCCTCAATTTTGAGTTTGACACTTCTAAGGGTTCTTTGAGTTTGAAACTTCCTCTATAGTAGTCATTCTGACCATGCTCATCTCCTCTTAAATACTTGGCCTCAACCCATTAATGTAATGGGCTGCCTTCTCCTTGTTGGCTTCTGCATGGCCTGTCCTGATTGTAATCTTATAAAACTCTTCTGTATACTCCTTGGTAGACTTGTTACCTTGCTTCAATCCTTGCAGCTTCTTCAACAACTCCAACTCATAGTCCACAGGAATGAACTACTTTTTTAGTTTATCCACCATCCAATCCCATATGGTAATCTTTCCTTTTCCTCTTCTATTTCTCTCCAACTGGACCTCCTTCCACCAAATACTGGCATGGCCCTTCAACTTCATTTTTGCAAACTTTACCCATTCTAGATCCTCCACATCTTCATATTCAAAATATTCCTCCATATCGTTTATCCAATCAATAAGCTCTTCCAGATTCAGATCTCCAGAATAGGTAGAAACTTTGATCCTAGGCCTCTTTCTAATCTTTGAATTGACCCTCAACAACCTAACTTCCATAGGATCTCTTGCACCATCTTGTTCTTACTCAGAGAACTCTTCTTCTTGAGCTTCATCTTCACTTTCTTCTCTTATTCTTGGCTCAAACCCTCTTCGCAGCTCCTCTTGCAATGCATCGATCTGCCTCTGTAGGGCTCTAAAACCCTCTTCTGTCAAATCATTTCTCCCACCATAGTTTCTTCATGGAGGCATTTTGATCTCTACAACAAACCCACAACCTTAGGTCCTGGTGCAAACTGCCTCACGGTCGGTGATCTGTTTACACACTCAGGAACCCTCGCTCTGATACCACTTGATGAGGGAGGTAAATCTCAAAACACACAACATAGACTGCTCACAAAAAAATAGGAATGTTCTTTCATTAAACTAGAAAACAAATTACATCACATAGATCAGAATTACATTATAAGATGAATTCCCAACAGGTTGCAACACATTACAGCTTCCTTCCTTAGGATTCTAGAACCTTATGCTTTTTGTAGCTTCCAATCTGCTAGGGTTTCTATTTTTTCCCTCTTTTTCATTTCTCACCACTTTTCTCGTTTTACCTCCACTGCTTTCCGGAGCTAAAAGACATGCTATAAATACACATTCTCCCCAATGTCGGGTTTGAGCTCCAAAATGAGCCCCACTATCCTTGTTCCCGCCCCAAGAAGAATTTTCAAATTTTCAAATTGGAAAATTGGATAGTACAACTTTCGGGAGCCATAACTTTAGATCAGACCGTTGGATTTTCAATTATTATATACCGTTGGAAAGCTTATGAAGAGATCTACACCACGCTTTTGTTAGATCTATAAGATCCATAACTTTCAGCCCTTTCTGGGGCTTCTAAGGCCCTCAATTTTGAGTTTGAAACTTCTTAGGATGAAATCTTTAATATCTTGAAATCTGTGCGTGCTCCTGGGCTGAAATTTACCAAGAATGGTTATTTGACTTTTTCCAAGCTTTGGGAGAGATTTCGGGCTCAACCGCTTCTCTGATATAGGGTTTCTAAAAATAGTAAGTCTTGGTATCTTTAGCCTTTTTAAGAACATTGAAGGTTCTAAATCATTATTCAAGCAAATGGGTATCCAAAAATCCCAAATTTGAAAGAAATAGAAAAGAAAATCTTTTTTTGGGTGATGCAAGATTACCCTTACACCACTGGATGCTCATGTATTATAAATATAGGCCAATTTTTGCTTCGGGGGTGTTTCCCCAGCAACCCCGGCCAAGGGTGTTGCCCCCAAACCCCCACCGTGGGCTCTGCCCCCATGCCCCCGCTGGGGGGATAAGCCCCCCGGGTCTCGCAGGAGGGGCTCTTCCCCCCTACACTCCCCCGTTAAATATTTTTGGGGGAAACCACAACTGACAAAGTCACCAAAATTTACCTTGCCGCGGGTACCTGCAACCCGCAACATGTTCAATCACCACATAATAACACTTGTCATATATTACAACTGTAAATGCATTAGAATAGCATGTTGTCATTCGAAGTGATAGTGACAAAGGCAACAAAGAGGGAGAAAATAATCAAGAAACCATAGAGGCTTACCTAGGAACATCCCTGGTAAACAACTGTTTGTCTATAGCCTAAAATTAATTTTTCTATGTTTGTTTGGGCAGTTTGTTTTAGAAAATAAGAAAACACATCAAACACAGAAAACACTTGGCACTTAGATTGGGTATTTTGGTGACTCTTGACTCTTGGTAGGTTGGTATTTTGCAACCTTTCTACCATAAATCTCACTTAGCCATGGCTCACAAACAATAAAGCATGTACAACCTAATTAGTAGTAAAGGATGTTTACCAAAGTAGGCTTACTAACCTTTTGGGTGATTTTAAATAGAGCAATTGGAATGGGTAAGTAGAGTATGCCAAGATCCCAGACTATCTTGACACCTCTCGACTTGAAAGGACAAGGCCCAATCAAGGAATTGTGTCACCTCAACCAAAGACTCTACGTGGTAACTTTAGGATAGGATCCACATTCCTTGCACCACAGTGATAAACGGCCAAAAAGGTCTTAGGCTTCTACAACAATTGGTTCATAGTGACGGGAACTCCTAAGAACACCATGACATAGTAGCGATGGGAGACCAAAATCTCGAACCCGTATCTGGAATCACTTGGGACTGCAAGGACCACCCCCTATGGCACAAGTGGATTGAGCTCACCTTTTAGTTTTTGCTTCTTTATATAGCTTGCTAGAGATACATGCTTGTGGTCGAACCCTGGGGTGAACTCCCAGGCAAGACACCTACTAAAAAGAAAATTGAAAACCTATGTTTTGTCCTTTCTCATCACCTAAGATCGCACGTAGCGCAAGGGGAGAGGATACTAAAAAAACACTGTGTTGCTAATGGTCTCTTGGACCCAAGATCATGGTAAAGGGAAGTATTCAAGACAACAATAATGTCGTAATTTCTCCTTCCTCGAGACCGCCTATAGCGCAAGCTAAAGGTACTCTAAACAACATTAAGCGCTTTTTCCATTACCCTACTACTCATATGCAAGGAAAGAGGAACAATAGTCAAGCACGCTTTCGGTGATCTATCCTAAACAAATGTGCAAGCACACCAAACATGGAAAACGCTCATTCATTTTAGAGCACCAAATTGAAATATTCCTAAGTTAAGCACACAATGTTCATTTTAAGCACCAAATGAAGTGTTCCTATGTTAACAAAATGCACACACACATAGATGAAACCCTGCACCAAATTTGTTAGTAGTTTGCAATAGAGTTATTCTCCCAGCAAATGCCACAATGCTGTAAATCAGATATTAGTATCAAAATAAACCTTCTGTCCTACTATGCAAAATAGAGAAACAAAAATGACTGAACATAAAACCCCCTTGTTCTGTAGCAGTCAAATGCGTTTTAGAAATGTCTCAGATGCATCTCACGAGACATCGACTGCGTCACAATTCCCAGCGACTGCGTCACACTGTTCAGTGAATGCATCGCACTATTTAGGGTCTGCAAATGCGTCGCACTATGTATGCATGTTAGAAACAATAGAAACTGGCCAAACAACAAACAAAAATGAAACTTAGGTGATGAATAGGAAACCCTAGAGTTGTCAGACCACTGTTAACACAGAGGGTTACTGTAAATTGATCAGATTATTGCAACTAAACCCAGTAACCCTAGAAATTTACCCAAGAGCATATAAACATCAAATCCTAAGTTAGAAACCCTAATGTTTGCAAGTTGGAAATTAGAGAGTTTAAGGCAGATGAACAGAACATCTAGCTTAATCAGAGCAATGCTTTAGATCCCTACAAAAACATAATCAGTAATAGATATGCAAGGTGATCGAAATCCCTAATCCTGCAACGAATGCATCGCACTGTCGCTCTCAGATGCATCACAAAGTTGAGTGATTGCGGTGCAAAACCTTTCAAGTGCGTCGCACTATCCCTGTAGTCAGAAATTAGAACAAACTTGATAGAACAAGAATTGTACTTGGAACCCTAGTTAGAATTTGAAAACCCTATGCTTGCAGAGTCACTTTAACATTCCAGAAAGCTATAAATCCTTCAAATATTTATGGGCAAACTGAAAATGATTAAGGGATACTTGAAACAATCTCAAGAACCCTTAATACATGAAACCCAAATGCTATAAAAACAAACCCTAGTGAAATAAACAAGTATATAGAGGGTTAATCAAACAAGCAGAGCATCAAAATTTGTCAGTAAAACCCTGCAAAACCAGATACATCAGCCTGGTTATGAAAGATAAAAGAAATTTGCCAAGTACAGACGATTGCGTCACAAAACCCTAGGGTGCATCACAAACTGTAGCGTATGTGGCTGACCGTACAACATATTCATCACAAAAGACAGCATATGCGTCGTACAGACCTGCAAGTGCGTTGTACTATCCTGTCAAACCCTAAAAACATCAATTCGTGAAAAGTACGGATGATTCATGTCGGCTTCACCAATGTAAGTCGGGGTTAATCATTCAAACATGTCTAAATCATAGTACAGTAACCCTAACTCCTCAATGGAGTGCAAATAACCTAGGAACACATCAAATAAAGCAAACTAAGTAAGTCCCTTTGCTACATTTGGCTTCCCTCCATTGTTCTTCTCAACTTTGCTATGGTGTTATCAGATTTGCAGACTTGCAACAATCATGAGAAGCTCAAGTGTGTTGACTTAGCAAAATATTGGATAGTATTCAACAAGCTAGGAAGTGAGAAAATGAGGCTGGAGAAGTGGTTTTATAGAAGACTAGGGTTGAATGAAGCGCTGAGATTTGATGTTGACTTTGGAGTGAAATGAAGCGTGAGGATTGGTTAGGGTTTCCTTCCCACTAAAGGACAAGAGGGAATTTTAAATTTGAAAATATGATGAGGTGTGACGTATTTAAATTAAATAAATTTGGTAAATTTATTTAATTTATTTGAATTAAATAAATGTGACCTATTTAATTAAGGTAAGGGTCATAATTTAAACAAATGTTTATTTATTTAAATTAATTGAGTGAAGGGGACATTGGAGAGTGAATAATTAAATAATTAAAAATTAATTATTTAATTATAGAGGAATATGGAGAAAAATGGACAAATAATTAAATAAATAAAATTTATTTAATTATAGGCTAGTGGTAGGAAAATGAATTAATTAAATAACTAAAATTATTTAAGTAATAGCAGAATTCTGAATTATGAAGAGATTGGTGTGAAAATAATGCTCGCAGGTTCAGGACATTTTTAGGTGTCTATAGTTTTTATAGGAGAAATACAAGAAAGATCTAGCAATGGGTATAGGTGGATTCTCATGGTGACTGATTACTTCACAAAGTGGGTTGGCAATCCCAACCCATAATGCTACATGCAAGGTGGTGATGGAATTTGTGATCATCAAGATAATAACAAGGTTTGGTGTCCCCACATGGATAATTGCTGACAATTCCATGTGTTCTACATCCCAGGATATTCTGAATATGTGTTCTAAATATGGGGTTAATTTGATCCACTTATCCTCTTATCATCCCCAAAGTAATGGATAGGTTGAATGCAACAACAAAAGCCTCATGAAGATCATCAAAATGACCTTGGATGTAAATAAGAAGAGGTGGGATGATAAATTGAAGTATGTAGTATGGGTTGATAGGATAACCTAAAATCATGCTATTGGTAAGAGTCCATTTGAACTTGTGTATGGATTAGAAGCTAAGATGCCAATCATCTTAGAATTGCCAGTGTATAAGTTATTGCATGGTATGGATAAAGATGAAGGTGGTGCAGTCTCTAAGAGATTATTGGAACTGATGGAGTTGGATGAGAGTAGGATATCTACACTTGACAAAATCTTTTCACAAAGGCAGGCAACCATGCATCTTTTTGATAAGAGGGCACTTCAAAGGAACTTCAAGGGTGGGGATTTGGTTCTCATGTGGAATGCCAGGTCAAAGGATAAAGGTAAGCACAATAAATTTGATCCTTTATGGCTGGGACCGTATGAAGTTGTCACAGAGCTTGACTACAATGTATATCATCTCAATAGTCTAAGTGGAGAATTCATGGAGTTACCGGTTCATGGTCAGCATTTGAAACATTACTTCTCCTAAGTAATGTGGCTCCCCTTTTTGACTTGTATGTTTTCTCCTTTGTGTTTTTCCTTGTAAGTACGTTTGTGTTTTGTCCCGTTCTTTTTGTGCTATGCCCCCGAAGATTTTCTAGTTTCTCGTTGTACCTGTAAGGTACACGTCCCCAACTAGAGCCACCATTGGGACCCCAAATTTTACAACATCTAACTTGTAATAAATCTCATAAAATATTTAAGGTGTCTTGGGGGTTCTTGTTTGTTCCTGGCTTTCCTGAGTTTTCAGGTTCCCAAGGGTCCTTGGAACCATGGAAATTGTTTGCGGGTTTCAAGGTTCCCCGAAACCTCGGGACCTTGTGCTCTTTGTTTTGTTGCCAGGTTTTCAAGATTCTCGGGAGCCCTGGGTTCCCGATCCCTCTCTGGATCACATTCTCAATCCCTCTTCAGATTTTATTCTCGATCTCTCTTCAGATCCCGCTCTTAGTCATTCTCTCGTCCTCAGTCTCGATCCCTCTTTGAATCCTGGCCTTGATCCGGTTCCAATTCCTCTCCTATTCTCGGTCTTGATCCCTCTTCGAATCTTGGTCCTGGTCCTTCTCTTGTTCCTAGATCGGATCCCTCTCCGGATTCCGGTCCCGGTCTTGGTTCCTCTTCGGTTCCCGATCCATCTCTAGATCTCGGTCCCAGTTACCGTTGTACTCTTGATCCCTTCCAGCTCCCGACCCACTTGGTTCTTCATGGGATTCCATGTTTCTCCCCCGCATTGGAACTTTCTCATTGGTGCCGCAGTTCCAAGGTTCCTGGGAACCTCGAAACCCTGACAGTGTGCAGGGGACGTGTTGAAATGCTTCAACAACTTGCAGGTGCGCCAATTATGACCCGATTCAACCCATACATTTTCTCAAGGGCCATTTTCCCATCCAGGTGCACTCATTCCTTCTTGGGCATGATTTCATATGTGATTCTCAGATTGTGGTTGGTGGTAACCATGGATTTTGTGGGTTTCCTTCATCCCCACATTCATGGCGGTGGGTGATTTTGAAGTTCTAGGTGCTCTTCGATTTCTCTCCCATGGATTAGGGCATGGAACAATGGGGTATAAAGGCCAGTTCTTTACTCTTTTCATGGGTTGGCCATTCTCACATTTTTCTTCAGACAACAATGGTGCATAACTTTTAGGGCTTCAACAAATGAATGTCCCTATTCTTTACGAGGTAGTGATATAGAGTGTATGAGGATTTGAACGTAAAATATGGTATCAACTTTGAACTTCTCCATTGTTATATGTATTTTTCTTGGGAAATCCCTAAGTCGCAGCTAGGGTCTCTCCTTACCATGTTTTATGGTATGAGTGCAATTAGGGATTTGATGAATGTGACATGTTCTTAAAACATTAAATATATTGTAATAATCATTTTTGTATTATCTATGGATAAATGCATTATAGGAAGGGATTACTAATTATATTCACTGTTTGGTATTAAACTTCATGCATTTGGGTCTTTTAGATAGGCAATCATATGTTCTTTTCATTATTGTGTCTCCTTTGATAAACTAGAAATTCAAGGGCCCATTATGTAGCCACCAATCTGGTAAATGTTTATCACCCACCTCATTCTAAAATGAACAAAATCTTCATTATTACTATAGAGATAGGTTTTAATCTGTATGCAACCTTTGGTTCGACACTTCAACTAGGGAACATCCTTAGCAAGCCAACCGAGTTTTTATCTGAATGAACCATATTTGCATACATGCATCTTGCACTGCTGCAATGATGCCATCATCAGCTTAATGAGAGGTCATATGATGCAGTAGGCTAGTTTTAACTTAGTGATGATATTTGGGGTTAAAATTACAATTTGGGAATTATTGCTTTGTTATCATTTTCCTATATTTTGTATTGTAATTAATCCATGTTGAGGGATGCCTCTAGGAACACCCTCCTTGGTTTAGCTGAGCCAAAAGTGAAGAGGAGATTACTCACTCCTAGCATTTGGACCATAATCATCCTCAACCTATTGATGAGTCTCTTTCCTGTCTCCTTGATGACACCCCTGGCCTAGGAGATTAGGAAATACTCTAGGGTTTTGGACCTGTAGTTTTTGGACCCAATAGAGACAAACTTTATTTATGAGGCATGGTTGTGGATAGATACAAGGCTAGGAGATTTAATGAAAAGAAGTTCATTTTATTCAAAAGAAAGATAGGCAATAGATATGTCCATGAGTAGAGGCATACAGGTGGATTTACTATATTTAAAAAAGGCAAAATATGTAAAAGTAGACGCCTATTTGGAGGATGTGTGGAGGTTTGAAATACGTAGAAAGTTAAAAAAAGAGATTCAAAGGGTAGGTGTATAGGTTGAAAGAGGTGCAGTGTTTTGGTTATGTAGATATAGATCAAACAAAGATTGGTTTATTCCAGTTTGTTTCATCCTATAATCACATGTTGATTTGCTCAGACAGTGCAAGCTTTACTCTTCCAACCCATTCCCCTTTTGAATTTTATTTACTATAAATTAGAATAGATTTTTCTTTATGGCCGTTCAGTTCCATTTTATTTTGAAGTTTTTATTTTACTTTTAGTTTTAGAAATCAAGTTTTTTTTACTTATGTTAATTCGTAAAACATATGCATAAATTTTCTTGTTAATAGGAACTTAAAATTAAGCGTAAGTGGTTAACATTAGTTGCTTAATAAATTAGTTTATTTTTTGTAATTTTAGTTTAATTTTCTATTAGCTATATATGTATATAGATTGTAAATATATTAAATGTGGTCAATATTATTTAATATTTTCTTCTTTAGCCGCTCTTATTTTACTTCTAATTAAGGTTTTAAAGAGTTTTGGTAAAAAATAGTTTCTAATCAATTAGTAAGTAGTTTAAATTTGTAAATAGTAGTTATTTTTAAGTTTTCTTAAATTTTGGATCCCATTAAATTGAGTTGAATACCATCATACGATAGGAATTCAAATAGGCCCCTTGTTAAAACAAGATACATTTAACCATTGATTTGTCCAATACAATTGTGACTCGATGACCCTAAGACCTTGGGGAGATCACTCAATCTCCTTTCAAGAGAGGTGTTGGCTTCTAACTCTCAAGGTTGAATCCATGTTATTTTGTGGGTCAACATTTGTAGTGCTAGAAGGAGGGCCAAATGGGAATCCCATCAGACCCATAATAGGTCAAGTTCTAAGAGTTCACTCTATCCCTCTGAAATGAATAATTTTATTAATGACTCCTAGTATTGGGGAAATCTCTTTTGATCCTCATGGCTTGTTTGTTGACTTGGGAATTAGTACTAAAAATTTGTTTGTTAATGTATTTGTAGTTCCCCCACTAACTAGTCCTACAATCCCATTGACCAATCTATCTGCACAATAAATTATATCAAACCTATCTCAAGCAATGGCTACAAACACACCTAATTGTGTTGGAGTGAATAACCCACTGAATGTTCTTAGACAAGGCCATAACCTACCAAAAAACTAGATAAGTTCATTCCCAAATTCTAATTCAATGTGACATGAACGGTTGAAGAACACATTCATGCATATAAAGATGCCTTAATTCGAGCCCAAATTCATGAAGACGACATAGCATTCCATATGTTTCCACGTACACTTGATGAATCGACATACAATTGGTACCTCTCTTTGCCCTTCAGGTTAATTACCTCATGGCTTCAAATGGAGAATGCTTTCCTAAATCACTTCTAACATCCAATAGATCCCACAATGTTATATCATCAATTTGCCACTTGTAGGAGGGGGTTCAATGAGCTTCCCTTCGGGTTAATTACCTCATGGCTTCAAATGGAGAATGCTTTCCTAAATCATTTCCAACATCCAATAGATCCCACAATGTTATATCATCAATTTGCCACTTGTAGGAGGGAGTTCAATGAGCTTTCTTAACACGAGATTTCATCAATTATACATGAGATTGACAAACCCTTACCAACTGGCTGAATTGGTTGTGGTTCAAATGTATTTAGTGGCCCTTGTCCCCCTCACTTCAATGTTTTGTAAGAGGGCATGATCTCGCTTTGGCATCTATGTTGCAAGCATATAGCGAGGCCATAATTGTGGAAAGACAACTCATGCCTCAAGGATACAAAGTTGGACCTCTTCCTTTTTTGGGATAACTGACTTCTTACAATCAAATACCCATGCTCAATCAAGTGCTAGTTCAACATACACCACTTCTTAATCCAATCCCAGGTGTCCCTAGTCTAGCTCAAAATTAGGCCTACAATCATAATCAAGTCTTCAATCCCAACTTGGCAATGAATCTCACACCAATTGGCCAGGTCATGCCTAGTGCCCAATTAACTACACTTCCTTATTTAAACAAGTAAACATCTTAGGATAATACAGTAATCTGATTAATACCATGGGTAATCAACAAAATGTCCCATCTTACTTGAACAATCAAGCACCCATAAATAACCTCCCAACCCAAGCTAGTCAAGTCCCACAAGATCAATTCTCTACATCAAATCTAGAAATTGAAAATATTTAGAGGATGGTTCAAAGGTTGAGCAATGATGTCTTAAACCTTCAAAAATGAAATCCTATAAATCAAGACGTTGGTGGATTCCAAGCACAAAATTACAACTTTCAATGCAACAATAGGTAGTGGAACACTCGTCCAAATAACAATGGTGTTGACTCACCACCTGAAAACTCAAATTGGCTTGGAAGTAACCATGAGACATCCATTAACTTAGCTAGTGTAGCTCAATCAAATGGGTGTAGGATTCATGTCACAAATAATCATACTGAGATGGAGTGCCCACAATTTTGTGCAACAATGGATATAGTCCAACAAGGGCTAGACAAGAAAATTCTTTCCAAAAATTCTAATCTTGGAACTACATTTGTGTTCTAAACATATGAATTTCCTAGAGGAAGAAAATGAGCCCAAGGAAGTATAGAGGATGTCTAAGCATATCAACAATACCATAATTTTTGGCAAGCATTTGCATAATTTTCTAGTTGATTTAGGTGCATCCAAAAATTTCATGCCACATTCGGTTTGCCAGAGATTAGGCCTCACACTAGTGAAATCAAACCGAAAGGTTGTCCAATTAGATAAAATAGAGGTGAATGTTGTAGGGGAACTAAATCACATCCATATGTAGGTTGCATCAAACCCATGTAAATTCAATAGTTTATAGATATTTAGGTGGTTGATATCCTAGATGGATATGGCATGCTAAATTGAGTCATGATTGGTTTAAGATATTGAATGGTTACATGGCCACTGATTTCTACCACATGTGGCTTCCTTGGAGAGGACTTCCAAACCAAATTAGAATAGAACGAGAGCCACACATGAAACACCACAATAGGCTATAACAAGCCAAACAACACCATTATCGCTAAACCTAATTTGGGAGTGTACACTTTGGAAATCAAAGAACGAAATGAGGAACAAGCACCCATGCAAAATAAAGGATTTGAAAGAAATAAAGGTGACATGTGGACACTCAGGTTTGATGGATCAAAATCAAAACAAGGTTCTAGAGCAAGGGTTCAACTTGTAGATCCAAGTGGAAAAATCCATTTGGCTGCATTCAGACTCCAGTTCATGTGCACGAATAACACTGTAGAATTTGAAGAATTGATTTTAGGAATGCAATTGGCACTCAAGAAATGAGTAAAGGTGTTAAGGGCCTTTTGTGACTTTGAATTGATTTTCTGATTGATCAAATCATAGTGCTCTTGCCATGACAAGAAACTATCTTAGTATTGTAGTCATGCATGGAATCTAACTGAGGACTCGGATGCCTTTGATATTCAATCAATCCCACGATGAGACAATCATGTGGTTGATTCTCTAGCCATTTTAACAAGTTCATTAGAGCCTATCACATACATTGGGATACATAGATTCACAGTTTAACTAGTTTCAACCCCATCAATTCCCAATAACATCAAGAAATTTCAAGTATTTGATGATGATAAGCATATCATTGATTTTATAACCAATTCAGGGGCATTTGAGACACAACTAATTGAGGAAGAAGATAAGGAAACAAAAGACTTGGATATGGATGGAGTGTTGGACTTGAAAACAAATGCAATCCCCAATGGGATGGTTATGTCAGAACACTTGGATGATCATGACTTTCAACAAAAATTGAGCAAACCGATGATACCCATAGGAAAGCTTGTGAGTCCATGCAACTTATTAGATACATGGGACCTAAAAGAAGTTTTAATTGGAGACACATGTACTCCTAAAGAAAAATCAAGCATAATCAAACTCTCAAAGATTATTTTGATGTGATTGCTTGGTTATATGAGGACTTAAAGGTTTTTCCACCCTCTATGATAATACATACCATTCCCCTCAAACCTAACACAAATCCATTTCGTCAAAAGCAAAGGCATGTCAATGCAATCCTTGAGCCCTTAATTTTCAAATAATTTCAAAAGCTACTAGTCACTCAACTAATCGTTTTAGTTTGACATTCAACATGGGTGGCTAATTTGGTCCCAGTATGCAAGAAAAATGGGGAAATCAAACTTTGTGTGGATTTTTGAAACCTATTCAGGGCTTCGGAAAAGGATATCTATCTAGTTCCATCCTTAGACAAAAATCTACAAATTGTTAATGGTTCTCAAATGATGTTTGTTTTGGATGGATACTTGAGATTTAATTTGGTTTTGATAGAACCACAAGATAGATGTTGTACAAGACTACTTTCAACATAAAATGGGGAACGTTTGTGAGAGGAACCTCCTGCAACAATATAATGAAAATTGCATGAAATAACAGAAATATATAAATAACAGAAACACAGAAGGAAATTATTGATTGTAGGCCACTTCAAGGGGGCAACCTCCTTTGAGCAAGCTCAATACAATAAATTCGTGGATGCCTTCATTGGCCTCAACACATACTTATATACTAAGTCTAATCTAAACAACTATTACTTCCCATGAATGTGGGATAATATAATATACTCACGGGATGACTTACAAAGCATATGTGTCCAACAACAATATACTAACAAAGTAAAGAGAAGGGTTAAACACAGGTTCCTAACATCCCGTCCCTCTTAGAAAAGCTTTGTCCTCAAAGCTTAAGATGTGGAAATTATTGCTGAATCTGAAGGAGTGGTTCCCATGTAGCATCCTTTGGTTGTATTTCGTGCCACTGAATTAATACCTCTGTGATGGATCAAGAGCGAAGCTGACGAGTGTGCCTATTGAGGATTGCCTCCGGCTCCAAAATGATGGATCCTTCGTTATCCAGTTCTAGTAAAACAATTTGTGCTCTGATGTTGGTGCCAAGAACTTTCTTTAGACAAGAGACATGAAATACTGGATGAACGCGGGAAGGAGGAAGCTCCAATTTATAAGCAACTGACCCAATCTTCTGAAGAACCTTATATGGCCCATAGAACTTTGGAGCCATCTTATGATGCCCTTTGAGTTTCAAGGATGATTGCTTGTATGGCTGTAGATGAAGAAAAACCATCACCTACTTGAAAAGTGCGCTTAGAACGGTGCTGATCGGCTTGTTGTTTCATTCGATTTCTTGCCATGTGAAGATTGTCCTGCAAGATACGAAGAATTTGATCTCGGGTTCAGAGAACCGTGTCGACTGCCTGAACTGGTGAACTGCTGGGGGTGTATGGAAGGAGCACTGGCGGTGCTTGACCATAGACTGCTTCATATGGGGTCATTTTAGATGCAGTGTGGTAGGAGGTATTGTACCACCATTCAGCGAGAGGGAGCCACTTTGCCCATCGATGCTGTTGTTCTGAGGTGAAGCAACGAAGATAAGTTTCCAAACATTTGCCGATAATTTTAGTTTGACCATCTGTTTGTGGGTGATACCCCGAACTCATCTTCAGTTTGGTGCCAGTGTGTCGAAATAGTTATGTCCAAAAATGACTGGTGAAAGTTGCATCACGATCTAAAACAATGGAAGAAGGGATGCCATGAAGATGGAAGATCTGGTCCATGAAAATTTGTGCGACTGAGGAGGCAGTATAGGGATGGCTGAGGGCACAAAAATGACTATATTTGGAGAGGTGATCAACCACAACCAAGATCACTATCTTCCCTTTAGATTTAGGGAGCCCCTCAATGAAATCCATAGAAATATCTATCCAAATCCGTGTAGGGATGGGCAAGGGTTCGAGCAATTCAGGAAGGAGTGTCGTTTCAACCTTGTTGCGTTGGTAGGTATCACATTCAGCTACCATCTGTTGAATTGCCCTTTTCATTCCCTTCCAAAGGAAGTTATGCCATGCCTGCTGATAAGTTTTGAGGAACCCAGAGTGCCCTATCGATGGAGAAGCATGGAGTTCATAGAAGATAACTTGTTGAAGATCTGTGCTTTGGGGAAGCACTAGACGACCCTTGTATCTCAGAGAAGCACCATCCCAAGAGTAATGCGGTACAACAGAAGGGTTATTGGCCAACTGTTGGATGATTTGAGATAATGAAGTCATTGACATAGCCCTGCTAGACAGATTCCAACCAATTTGGAACATGCATAGAAATAGCTGCAAAATAAGCTTGGTCATCAAATATGCGAGAAAGAGCATCCGCCACAATATTGTCCTTACCATTCTTGTAAGTGATCTCATAGTCATAACCCATGAGTTTGCTAACCCATTTCTGTTGTGCTGGGGAGGAGACCCGTTGTTCCAGGAAATATTTCAGACTCTGGTGATCAGTCTTGATGCAGAAATGATTCCCTAGTAGGTATGGATGCCACTTCTATACTGCATGCAAAATAGCCATCATTTCCTTCTCATATGTAGAGTACTAAATTCTTACCATAAAGGGCTTTGCTGGTGAACGCAATGGGATGTTCATCTTGAAGGAAAACAACACCAAGTCGATTGCCGCAAGTATCACTCTCAATAGTGAAGGTCTTGGAAAAATCTGGCATAGCTAGAACATGTGTAGTACATAGCTTGTTTCAAGTTTTCAAATGCACACTCAGCAACATGTGTCCATTGAAAAGCATCCTTTTTCAACATAGTTGTTAATGGAGCTGCAATCTTCCCGTAATCCTTGACAAACTTGCACTTGTAGCTAGTTAGTCCCAAAAAACCACTGAGGCTCTTGAGTGTCTGAGGATGCGGCCAATTTTTCATGGCATCTACTTTTGCAGGATCCACTCGAACCCCTTGGGCTGAAACAATATGCCCAAGATACTCCACTTCTTCTTGACCAAAACCACATTTAGATTGCTTTGCATAGAGATGATGATTAGAGAGAAGTTGCAGTACAAGATCTAGATGTTGGAGATGCTCAGCCCATGTTTTACTATAGATGAGGATATCATCGAAGAAGACTAGAATGAATTTCCGCAGGTAGGGCTAGAATATTTTATTTATCAATGCCTAGATTGTTGAAGGAGCATTAGTGAGGCGAAAGGGCATGACCAAAAACTCATTGTGGCCATCATGCATGCGGAAAGCTGTTTTAGGGATATCATCCTCATGAACCCGAATTTGGTGATACCCAGAACGAAGTTCCAACTTGGAGAAAAAATGAGCACCATGAAGCTCATCAACAATAGGAATCAGAAACTTATCCTTGATTGTGATGTGATTAAGTGCTTGGAAGTCAATGCAGAGGTGCCATGACCCATCTTTCTTCCGGACAAGAAGAATTGGTGAAGAAAAGGAACTGGTACTAGGGTGAATAATACCTTGCTTCAGTAAGTCTCGAACGAGCATCTCAATCTCTGTCTTTTGGTGAAATGGGTAGCGGTAGGGCCTAATGTTGGGAGGAACGCTTCCAGAAAGGCGCTGAATACAGTGGTCCTCTAGTCGTGAAGGTGGCAATCCCATTGGTTCAGCAAAGACACATGCATACCTATCCAAAATTCGTTGTAGATCCGAAGGAGTAGTGGAGACCGCTGATGGTTGCATCTGAATGGAATGGAGCTGAGCGATGACACCATGTGAATTCTTTGTAAGAAGCTTATCCATGCGATGTGAACTAATGCTGC
Organism: Cunninghamia lanceolata; assembly: GCA_027924645.1. Lineage (NCBI taxonomy): Eukaryota > Viridiplantae > Streptophyta > Pinopsida > Cupressales > Cupressaceae > Cunninghamia > Cunninghamia lanceolata. Next base: position 3,660,484 of record BSBN01000994.1, on the reverse strand, counting down.
TGAGAGACCCTGGTTGTAAGCCCTTCAATGTGTGTTTTTTGCCTGTTGTCTGAAAATTGCATCCAAAGTTTAGCAAAATCCCATAAGATGGGTCCAAGTGTGCGTAACAATTGAGCACCGAAAACCACATCACATCCACCTAAGGGCAAGGCAAACATGTCGGAGTGCATATTATAATCTCCAATAGAGATATGCACATTGCGACACTTCCCTTTGCAAGGTAATGTGCCCCCATTGGCAATCATGACTTCAAAGCTGGAGCAAGGATGGACAAAACAATCATCTTGTTTGGCGATCTGAGGGTCAATGAAGTTATGAGTGCTACCAGAATCAATGAGTATTGTAAGAGGGAGCTTCTTGAAGTAACCCTTGACCCACATGGTTTGTGGGGTGGTGACTCCTGCTAAAGCATGGAGAGAGATATCTGGGTGGTCTTCCTGAGAAGTAGGGTCAATAGGCGGCTGCTAAGTTTTGACCTGATCATCTACTGTATCCTGAGCATCTTCATAAACTTCAGTTGCAGGCGGAGAATCCACATCCAAGAGATAGAGCTTTTTCTCAACACATCTATGTCCCCGAGTGAATTTCTCATCACAATTATAACAAAGCCCTTTTTCTCTATGTGCCTACATCTCTGCTTCAGTCAAATGCTTGATAGGAGTTGGCGTGATTGGAGCTCTTTGGGAAACCACATTTCTAAATGGAACAAAATTAGATTTGGAGCACTGTTGAGCTGTGATCTTGTCCTCCTCCAACTTAGCCAACCCTAGGGCTTACATCATTGTGCAGGGACGGAACATTTTAACCTCAAATCAGATTTGCATCCTTCAAACCACTGAGAAAACAACTCCTGAAGAATTCATCAGATAATCCCTTTGTGTGATTGGCCAGTTTTTCAAATTCTATTTGATATTCTCTCACAGTGCTAGTTTGGCGAAGTTTAGTGAATGCTCCTGTGAAGTCATCAAAAGCACTAGGGCCAAATTGTTGCAAAATGAGTTTGCAAAAATCTGTCCATTTTGGCTCTTCATGAGCCTTGATGTACCAACAGAACCATTGAAGGGCTTCATGTTCCAAATGAAAGGATGCAAGTGGGACTTTGTTGACATCAAAAGTATTATGTAGATTGAAATATTGTTCTACCCGGTATATCCATCCAGTCGGATCATCACCATTGAAGCGAGGAAAATCAAGCTTCGGCCCACGAAAATTGCTGGAATAAGAGAACCTAGTGTCTACAGAAGACTCTAGCTGCCGTCTATTGTTCATGGCCGAATGCTGAAGATTAAGGCCAAGAATTTTTTCATCAAGATCTTGGAGTTTGGTCTTGAGGGATGCAAGTTCATCCTCCATGTTTTTTGCTCCTGCGCGGGTGACAACCATAACCAGGGGATTTTTTTTTTTTGGGAATGGGTAGGAAAATAAAAACTCTGATGGGTAATTGGGGTTTGACTAGGTTTTGGACACTTTCTGAGGGAAAGGGAAGAAGAAAATGGGGATTTCAGAAGTGGGGTGAAAGAATGGGAAAATTTGTCCTAGAGGGACAAAGGAGCAGAAATAGGAAATGAACACTGTGGCAAAATTTGAAGGCGATTGGGTGAGAATCGAAGAAGTTATGGCAAACCCTAAAAATAGACAAATGTGGAATTTATGGCTTCGATAAGTGGAATTTGGGATAGGGTCCTCAAGGAAGGAAATATGCAGAATGAAATTCCAGGGGTTCTAGTGAATTTTGAGAGGAAATAGAGCTAAAGCAAGGAAGATATGGCGAAAAAATGAAATTTTTTTTACTTTTTTTTTGTTTTTTTGTTTTTTTGTTTTTTGTTTTCTGGAAATGATCTACAAACGGCTCTGGACAGATTCAATCTATGATTTGCTGGCTGTCAATAGATATGGGCCCCAAGTATGTTTGGCTGCCTAAAGGTTCAGGGGAGTCACTTGGCTACTAATGTTGTCTAACAACTTGCGTATTGGGGCAGTACCCCTCACTCCACGGCTTAGGTAAAACTGATAACCGCTTTGCCACAAACGACAGCTCTTGGTTTACCTCACGGATGGAAACTAGTCAATCAGGTAGGGGTCGTTGCCCTTTTCGCTGGTAGGTCCCTCAATGGGCCAGCTACTTCAGGGTTCCTGTGGTACTCACAATGAGTTTTAGGGCTATGCCTAGGCACTTCCCACAGTTAAGCGGATAGGGATTATTCCCTGATCCGAACCTGCAATTGAAATGAACAATACAGACGCAAAAAAAAGAACTACTGCAATAATCACAACGCTTGGAGGCCATTGCGGAAAGAAAAATTCAGCAGAAATTCCACCCAGTGAGCCCAAGAAAGCGCTCTGATACCAGATGAGAGGAACCTCCTACAACAATATAATGAAAATTGTACGAAATAACATAAATATATAAATAACAGAAACACAGAAGGAATTTATTGATCACAGGCCACTTCGAGGGAGCAACCTCCTTTGAGTAAGCTCAACACAATAAATTTGTGGATGCCTTCATTGGCCTCAACACGTACTTATATACTAAGTCTAATCTAAACAACTATTACTTCCCATGAATGTGGGATAATACAATATACTCATAGGATGACTTACAAAGAATATGCGTCCAACAACAATATACTAACAAAGTAAAGAGAAGGGTTAAACATGGGTTCCTAACAGTTTGCTTATTGTAAAATGCCTTTCAGGCTCATTAATTCCAAAGCCACCTTTCAGCGAGCCATGGACATAGCATTTAAGGGTTTGATCAAGAAATGCATAATAATCTACTTGGACAATCTTACGTTCTTCTCAAAGAAACATGGAGATCATATAGAAGACCTAAGAAAGTATTGTAACGATGTAGGGAGCATGGAATATCCCTCAACTCGAGAAAATGTTTATTTGGTGTTATATAAGGAAGACTCCCTGAGCATATCATTTTAGAAAAGGGAATTGTTGTGGATCTTGAGAGGGTAGAGGCAATCTTAAAGATTCCATTTCCTGGAAGCAAAAAGGATCTCAAGTCATTTTTTAAGAAAATTAACTTTGTTCTTAAGCTTGTGTCTGGGTTTGCTGAGATTGTGAGATCAATCAGTTCCATGCTTAAGCAAGAAGCCACAATTTCTTGGTCTCTTGAGGCTCAAGTGGTATTCAAGGAAGTCAAGGAGGAAATTGCCTGAGCATTTGTACTTTTCAACCTAGATTACACATTTCCTTTTCTAGTTTATCCATTTGTGTTAGATCATTCCATAGCTATTGTCTTGACATAAAGAGGAGAAATAGGTGAAGAACACCTTGTAGCTTTCATGAGCTCCCCTCTTTGTGGAGCTGAAAAAAATATCTGACAATTGATAAGCATGCATTGGACTTGGTCAGGGAAATTAAAAAATTTCATCACTACTTATTGCATAGCAAAGTATACGCAATCGTTCTTGATTCAACAATTAAAAACATGCTTATTTAAAGTGAACTTGGTGAATGTCATGATAAATGGGTAGCAATTCTCCAAGAATTTGATATCAAAATCAAACCCATGAAAATCATGTGTGAACAAGGACTAAGTAAGATCATTGTTGAATCCAATGAACAAGTCATATGGCAACAATATACAATAGAACAAGTTTCCAAGGATGACTGGTATAAGGACATTGTCTTTTATCTCATCCATGGTTGCTGCCTTGATCACTTGAGCCCCACTTAAAGATGTTCCTTAAGACTCAAGGATAGTAGTTAAGTGATCAAATTAGGAGTTCTATTTAGAAGAAATCATGATGGCCTTTATCTCTGATGCTTAGATAAGAATGAAGCTACATAAATTGTGAGTAGTTTCCATGACAATCTTGGAATAGGGCACATCTCTGGAACTTCCATGGCACAACAGATCCTTCAAGTAGGTTATTATTGGACTCAAATATTTAGGGACTCACATGCTCACATTTGAGATTGTCATAAATGTCAAATTGTATCCAATTGAGAAGTCTATGCAGCTATGCCCTTACAACTAGTGATCAAAGCTCACTCCTTTGCTCAATGGAGTTAGATTTTATTAGAATGATTAAGCTAAGCTCTTCAATAGGATGTATAGATTCATACTGAACACTACTGATTACTACACATGTTGGACCAAGGCCCTGTTAAACAACTGAGAGGGAGGGGGGGTGAATCAGTTGTCCCAATAATTTCCTTTTATTAACCACTTAAATCCTTCTTGTTATTCAACATCATAATAATAAATCAATAATGAAAACACAATGCAATAATTCAAGAGCAGAAACACATTAACACATATGACACCAAGATTTTAATGTGGAAAACCCGGTTAAAGGAAAAACCACGGGGTGACTAACCCAAGATTGTAGTCTCTGTTAAAAGAATAAGAAGAACAAAATGGCACATGCCAATTAGGGCTCACTGCCCAAGCACACTGCTCACAAGAGGCCCATAGGCGACACACTGTCTACATAATAATAAATATTACATACTTGAACTGAAGAATAGCATCATCACCATGCTTGAGTCAGTTCCATTTAAGCTCAATACTTCTTCTCTGCCTTTCGCTCTTCTCCTCTCTACCACACTCTCATCTTTTCTCCAATGCCTTTGAAATGACTTCACAACTCTTATTTATACAAGACTTCATGCGAATCACCACACTGTCGGCCACACAGATCTGGGACTTAAATCTTCTTTGAGGAACACGCCATGCTTTGTAGACATCTTCAAGATCATCTGCAAGAAGTGTGAATCATCCGATCGGCCAAGTTTAGGAAGAACATCATCATCTGGAAGTAATTCTTCAATTACGAGCTCAATCTTCAATGCAGACCACCAACACAAACTGGATACAATCTAGAGACCCCCACAAGCTTGCCTGAAACACCAAGAATATCCACACCACTTCTGATTATTGAAATCATTCTCTTCTTCATCTGGAACCTCAAGAACACAGTCTGTCATCACTATCATATTGGAATAGATGCTTGCAGATCTCCAGACCACGAACCAATTGAGTTGTCAATTCACATTGACTTCCTAAACACTCCACCAAATCCGCAGAACAAGATATTGCATTTCCGGATCTCACCGGACTTATTTGTGTCACTCTGTCACCTCTGAACATCTGCCAGAACCGGTTTTACTCATATGGCCATAACTTCTTCAAATCTTCATGTGGACCTCTCAAATCTTTACTGGATCACCTTTAGACACATATCTACATACCCTTTGATGCGCATCCTCTGATCTTCATCTTAGCTGGGATCTTCACTTCATAGAGCTTCACTGTCTTCACTGTTCTTCTCTATTTCTGATAGGACTAATTTTCTCAATATCCTCAGCACACAACTCATACAATCCTTGACATCAATGCAACAGGAGTATGTTGACACCAATGACAACACTGGTTAGGCCCATATTTGCAACAATCTCCCCCTTTGTCATTGATGGCAACATATGATGTGAAAAACTATTTTAACCATCAAAACAAGTACTTCTCACTGACTGACATAACTCCCCTATCAACAACAACCATTCACATGTCTTCTCTTCCTTTACCACCCCCCCTTTGATCATCAACCACTTTTTGTTTTTCACATGTCTTCTCTCCCACTTTGACATCAATGGCAAAGGGCACATACTTGCATCATGTCTTCTCTCAGAATCATACAGACTGCTCCCCCTAAGTAGCAGCTTCCTATCACCAATCCGGATCACAAGATATGACTGTGATATCCACCGGACTGATGCACATCAGTGCACCTTAATTCAGAACCAAAGGGGTAATAACCCCTAACTTCTCCCCGAGATACTCAAAAGAGTCCTTAGGTAGAGGTTTAGTAAAGATGTCTGCAATCTGATCCTTAGAGGGCACAAATTCTAATATGACTTCATTCTTGTTCACCTGCTCTCTCAAAAAGTGAAACCTGATGGATATATGTTTTGTCTTTGAATGCAACATTGGATTTTTTGATATATTTATTGCACTTGAATTATCACAAAAGATTGTGATAGGTTCCTCATACTCCACTCTGATGTCTCTTAGCATTTGTTTCATCCACAATACTTGAGTGCAACTACCTGCTGCTGCAATATATTCTGCTTGTGCAGTGGACAGAGATATTGCCTCTTGTTTCTTGCTCAGCCAAGAAACCAATCTTTTCCCTAAAAAGAATGCTCCACCACCGGTACTCTTCCAGTCATCCACATCTCCTGCCCAATCCGCATCTGTATATGCATGAAGAGAGAAATCATGATCTTTAGGATACCATAAACCATACTCAACTATTCCTTTAAGATATCTGCGAATCCTCTTGATTGCTATGACATGAGATTCTCTAGGATCAGCTTGGAATCTGGCAACAAGACCAACAACATTCATAATGTCAGGTCTAGTTTGAGTAAGATACAATAGTCCTCCAATCATTGACCTGTACTTTTTCTGATCAGCCCTAAGAGAGTCATTATCTTTGCTCAGTTTACATCCGGTTGCCATGGGAGTATTCATTGGTTTTGAGTCTTCCATCCCAAATTTCTTCAACAATTCTTTCACATATTTGGTCTGTGAAATGAAGATTCCTTTCTTTGTTTGAGTGATTTGCAGACCCAAGAAGAAATTTATTTCCCCAAACATGGACATCTCAAATTCACTTTTCATTTGATTTGCAAAAGTTTTGCACATACTATCTCTTCCTCCAAAAATGATATCATCAACAAATACTTCAACAATCAAGATATTTTCATGATCAATTTTGAAGTACAAGTTACTATTAGCAGTACCTTTGTTGAAACCAATCTTCAAAAGATGCTTATACAGTCTTTCATACCAGGCTCTTGGGGCTTGTTTGTGTCCATACAATGCTTTCTTCAACTTGCAGACCATATCACCATGATCAGATAATTGGAATCCATCCGGTTGCTCAATGTATCCTTCTTCTTCCAAGTCACCATTCAGGAAGGTAGATTTGACATCCATTTGATATACTTTGAAATCCTTGAAGGCAACAAAGGCAAGAAATAATCTGACTGCTTCAATTCTTGCCACCGGAGCAAAAGTTTCTTCAAAATCAACTCTTTCTAGTTGGTAATAACCTTTGCAGACCAATCTGGCTTTGTTTCTGACTACTTCACCATCTTCATTTAGTTTTTTCTGGAAGACCCATTTGGTTCCAATCACATTTTTATTTTTAGGTCTGGGAACAAGATCCCAAGTGTGATTGTTCTCAATCTGCATCAACTCTTCCTTCATTGCTTTAGTCCAGCTTTCATCATTGCATGCTTCATTTACTATTTTTGGTTTAAATTTTGAAATCAGACAATACTTTTCTGAGTCTTGAGCAATCTTTCTTCTTGTTTGAACACCTTTGCTTTTATCACCTATGATCTGATTTTCAAAATGATTTAGTCTTACATACCTGGGAGTTTTGGGAATTTCTTGCACTTCTATTTCTTGGACAGGTTCATTCAAACTTATCTCTTCTTCCTATATTTCAGGATTCTCTGGATCAATTTGGGTTTGAATTTCAGAGGGGGCTTGGACTTCTTGAACCAAAACATCATTATGATCATCTTCTTCATATTCATAAAACCTTGAGGGTTTTTCAATACCTTCATCAACTTTCACATTTGTACTTTCTATAATCCTTCTCAATCTCTTGTTATAACACCGGTATGCTTTGCTTTGAGTAGAATAACCCAAAAATATTCCTTCATCACTTTTAGCATCAAAATTGCCAAGGTCTTCATTTTTTTTTAATGTAATATTTGCTACCAAAGACTCTAAAATACTTCACAGTGGGAGTGATACCAAACCAGAGTTCATAAGGGGTCTTACCAGTATTGCTTTTGATTAGTACTCGATTAAGAGTATAGATAGCAGTGCTTACAACTTCTCTCCAGTAGATCTGAGGAACATTTGCTTCCATCATCATGGTTCTAGATGCTTCCTGGATGGTTTGGTTCTTTCTCTCCACTACTCCATTCTGCTATGGAGTTCTTGGAGCAGATAACTATATTTTTATCCCATGTTTCTCACAAAATTCTATGAACTCTCCGGATGTGAATTCTCCACCTTTATCAGACCTGAGACATTTTATGTTTAGTCCAGTTTCATTTTCTACCATAGATTTGAATGTTTTGAATTTCTCAAGAGCCTCAGATTTTTCTTTCAGAAAAGTCACCCACATCATTCAGGAGTGGTCATCAATTAATAACATGAAGTATCTATCACCTTGCAAACTCTTGATTCTTGCTGGTCCACATAGATCAGTATGTACTAAGTCCAACAATCCGGTAGAAGATTGTTCCTTACTTTTGAATGTGACTTTGCTCTGCTTACCCAACTGACATTCTTTGCACAAACTGTTAGTAGGTTGCACCAGTCTTGGAAGATCCCTTACAACCTGAGTGTTGCTTATCTTGATGATATTATCAAAATTTACATGACACATTCTCCTATGCCACAACCAACGCTGATCAATTTGAACAAATAAACAACTTTTGCCAGTACCAACCAAGTGGAAAATGTTACCTTTTATTTGAGTACCAGATGCAATCTCTGTTCCAGAACTTTCAAAGATCTTACATTTACCATTTTTGAATTGGAGATCATAGCCTTTGTCCACCAACTATCCAACACTGAGAAGATTGTGCTTTAGACCTTCAACATACAGTACATCACTGGTTTTATTTTTTCCATCAAAAGAAATAGTTCCTCTACCTCTGATTCTGCTAGCAGAATTATCACCAAATTTTACAACTCTTTCATATCTTTCCAAATCTATGAACTTATTTTTGTCACCAGTCATATGGTGGGAGCATCCACTGTTAATGACACAATCATCCTTTTCTTCAACTTGGGCAGCCAGAGCTCTTTCTACTTTATGATTGACAGATTCAGAGGGCATTGGATCTTCTTCCTTGATGGCAACAAACATCCAGTCACTTCCGGATTTGTTTCCTGTCTTTGATTCATCATCTTTTACTCCTTCATCATCATCTTCATGAACATAGTAAGATTTCTTTTGGAATCTTGATCTGTTTGGATTTGCCCTTGAAAATCTTTCTGGACACCTTGAGGCAAAATGACCAATCTTGTTGTAGTTGAAACATTTGAAGGGCAATTTTCCTTCATACTTACCAGATCCTCTTGGCAGTCTTTTTGCAATAAGGGCTTCAAGTTGAGTAGCTTCTGCTTCATCTTCTTTCAGATCTTTTCTTTCTTTTTCATACCATGATAGTTTCTTTGAGGAGTTCTCTCCTTGATCAAACTTTTGTTTGCCTTTTACAGAGGCACTAGCTTTGAATGCAGATTTAGTCTTTGGGGGTGCATCTCCAAACTTGACCAATTCAAATGCAACTAATTTTCCAACCAATTGATCTCTTGTGATATTTGAAAAAGATCTAAATTCTTCAATAGCAGCAACCTTGTGTTTGTAAGGAGGAGGTAGGGATCTGAGAACTTTGGCAACAATCTCATCTTCATCCAAGATTCCACCAGCACACCTAATGCCACAAACAAACTCATTTACTTTTGGCACAAAAGTAGTGATATTCTCATCTTCATTCATCTTCAAGTTTTCGAATTTTCCTTCTAGACTCTGTAGCTTGGCACATTTAACATATTTGTCTCCTTCATGCAGAAGTTGCAGTTTTTCCCAAATCTCATATGCAGTTTTTAAATCTATAACATTTGTCAGCTCTGAATCAGATAAGGCACTTAATAAAGCTTCTTTATCCCGAAGATTGTCTTCAACATCTTTTATTTCATCTACATTTGTCGGACCATTCTTTGGAGGAACATACTTCTTTGAAGTCATGATCCAATATTGCATTCCCATGCATTGCAAGTGACATTCCATGTGGCTTTTCCAAAGAGTGTAATTGGTTCCATCAAACCTCGGACTATCCTTCTTGTAGGAAGACATCCTGGATCTCCTCAGGCAGTTAAGCTCTTTTTAGAGGAACTTAGCTCTGATACCAATTGTTAAACAACTGAGGGGGGTGAATTAGTTGTCCCAATAATTTCCTTTTATTAACCACTTAAATCCTTCTTGTTATTCAGCATCATAATAATAAATCAATTATGAAAAGACAATGCAATAATTTAAGAGCAAAAACACATTAACACATATGACACCGAGATTTTAACGTGGAAAACCTGGTTAAGGGAAAAACCACGGGGTGACTAACCCAAGATTGTATTCTCTGTTAAAAGAATAAGAAGAACAAAATGGCACATGCCAATTAGGGCTCACTGCCCGAGCACACTGTTCATAAGAGGTCCACTGCCTACAGGAGACACACTGTCTACAGAATAATAAATATTACATACTTGAACTGAAGAATAGCATCTTCACCATGCTTGAGTCAGTTCCATTTAAGCTCAATACTTCTACTTTGCCTTTCGCTCTTCTCCTCTCTACCACATTCTCATCTTTTCTCAAATGCCTTTGAAATGACTTCACAACTCTTATTTATACAAGACTTCATGTGAATCACCACACTATCGGCCATACAGATCTGGGACTTAAATCTTCTTTGAGGATCACGCCATGCTTTGCAGAACATCTTCAAGATCATCCGCAAGAAGTGTGAATCATCCAGTCGGCCAAGCTTAGGAAGAACATCATCATCTGGAAGTAATTCTTCAATTATGAGCTCAATCTTCAATGCGGACCATCAACACAAACTGGATACAATCTAGAGACCCCCACAAGCTTGCCTAAAACACCAAGAATATCTACACCATGTCTGATTACTGAAATCATTCTCTTCTTCATCTAGAACCTCAAGAACACAATCTGTCATCATTGTCATATTGGAATATATGCTTGCGGACGTCCAGACCATGAACCAATTGAGTTGTCAATTCACATTGACTTCCTAAACACTCCACTAAATCCGCAGAACAAGATATTGCATTTCTGGATCTCACCGGACCTATTTGTGTCACTCTGTCACCTCTGAACATCTGCCAGAACCGGTTTTACTCATATGGACATAACTTCTTCAAATCTTCATGCGGACCTCTCAAATCTTTACTGGATCACCTTTAGACACATATCTACAAACCCTTTGATGTGCATCCTCTGATCTTCATCTTAGCTAGGATCTTCACTTCATAGAGCTTCACTGTCTTCACTGTTCTTCTTTGTTTCTGATAGGACTAATTTTCTGAATATCCTCAGCACACAACTCATCCAATCCTTGACATCAATGCAATAGGAGTATGTTGACATCAATGACAACACCGGTTAGGCCCATACATGCAACAAGCCCAAGCTCTCAAATAGTGCACAACTGATACAATCATTAAATTTCTCAAGGAGTAGATTATCACTAGGTTTGGATTACCTTTTAATTTGGTATGTGATAATGGTTCAACCTTTGTTTCCTTGAACTTTTTTGAATGGACATATAATCAAGGAATAATTCTAAAATTCTCATTGAAGTACTACCCATAAAGGAATGGGGTAGCATAATCAACAGACAAGAACTTGCTTACGGTGATAAAAAATTTGTTGGATAATAATCCTCGAGACTGGCACTAACAAATTAAATATGCTTTATGGGATGATCGCATCCACATCAAAGACTCTTTAGGTACTTCAACCTTCCATTTAGTTTATGGCTAGCATCCTATCTTCCCCATGAACGTAAGGCTACCCACTTTGTAATTCATGATAGACTACATAGAGAACAATGACAAGATTGAATTAAACTTGATGCAATTAGAATAAAAGGGAACCTAGCTTTAGAAAATTTCACAAAACACCAAGATGAGGTAAAGAGGTGGTTGGACAAACGATCTTGATATAAATGTTTCCAAATTTCTAATTTAGTCCTTCTTTGGGACAAAGTAAATGGATGAAAAGGAGCTCATGGAAGTTCACCCATCTTTGCACCAGTTCTTATCAAATATTTGAAATCATAAGAGAATGGATTTAGGATTCAAAGCTTAATAGATGGGATTTCCCATTATTAGTTAATGGTAAATTCCTCAAACACTATTTTAATGCTTGAATATTTCTTGTTTGGGAAATGTGCTTATATTTATTTATATCTTGTATATAGTTTGTTTGTTTACTTTGTGTTTTGTTTCTATGTTGGTCTTTTGTTCTTTCTCTTGCTCACACAATGAATTTAACTAGTCTCACCTACCTTTTGGTGTCTTGTATAGTTATCCATGTTTCCTTTCAATTTCACAGTTGATTGGAGCTATTGCTATGTACTCAAATGGTTGCCCTCTTGTAGTAATGCTTTTAAGCATTTTAGGCTAAGGAATTTGTGTCTCTTAAGGAATTAGGAAATAATAATTATTATGATCAATTTCATCTAAGACATTTCTTATGATGAGAATCAGTCTAATGAGTTCATGAGAGTCGTGAAGATGACTAATAGCTTATCACTCGAAACACTTAAGTATTTTCTAGACTCGACTAAATTATTCATTATAGCTACCAAACCTAGATTGTGAGCTTCATTGCTTGCAAGTTAAGTAGAAAAAGAAAAATCATAAGAAAATAAAAGAAAAAAAGAATGAAAAACCAAAAGAAAGTAAAAAAATGAGAAAAAAAATAGAAAAATCAAAAACTTAATTTTTCTGGGTGACTAAGGTATCTCTATTAGGGCTATAGATGCTTGACTGGAAATAGAGATACACCTTGATAGGACTACAGATAACTCCGTTAGGGCTATGGACCCTTGGATGGCAACAGAGCAATGCCATGGCATGTGGCAACATGTTTATTGCTATTCATGTTGATGTTTAGTAGACCCATGTTTTCTTATGGGTGAACTAGTCTGATATTCAACTATAAAAGGTAATAAACTCACTTGCACACATTGGATTGAAGTTACGACCATCGCTTTCTTTCTCATTGGTATTTATTTGATTCATGAAGATGTTTTAGAAGATTTTGATTATGATAACTACTAAATTATATATTCTTAAGCGAGTTCGCTTATCCTAGAATGCTTAGGAGCATTCTCTAGAAAAGTCACCATTTGTTGCTAGTATTGTAACATTCCCCTAATTTCTCATGAAATCATGGAATCCATGGACTTGTGTGTTTGTTTTTCTTTATTTGTCTTGTTTGTCTTTTGGCATTCATGTCTATGTTTGGTGCACTATGTGTCTTGGCTGCTTCAACTCTCTATAGTCTGTGTGTTCTATTGTATGGTTTATTTTTCTTTGATTTCTTTGGGCCATGTTCTCTCCTTGCCTTGTATCCTCTAGTGGCCCACATCATTCACTGTCTCCTCTGAGTTTCATAAATTAATGTGCATACCTCCTTGTCTATTATGGTTTTGATTCTCAAGTCATGGTAATAGTTGATCTGAGATATCCACTTTTTATTGACAAATTATCGCTATAACTTCATAGGTTTTATATGTTATCTTCGCTAATCTTTTGTGACACCATGTCATTTCTTGTGTCACTATGTCACTCCCTTGAGTCTTCCATGTGGATTGATACATTTTACAACCCATCCTAGGCCTATCTCTGGCTTAGTGCAAATTGTGCAATGACAAACATAAATTCAAGATCAAAGTTAACTTATAATAGATTCAAATGCCTGAATGCACGTGAATTTGAGTTTATGTAAAATTATGATGACATCATTAGCCTATGGTACTCATGTAATGATAAACCACTACATTAGAGTTGAGGTCTAAAAATCATAAATTTCATAATCTCTTAATTCAACATTGCATACATTAGATTTTCTTAAGTAGTTTATTTAATTTCAATTTCATATGAAATTTTGGAAATCTAATTCACTTTATTCCATGTGCAAGTGGTTAATCAAAATATAAATTGGATTGTGGTGGATTGCACGGGTGGCTAAAGAATTATGGAACATGGAAGATCATCAAAAGGAGGTGTATTTAAAAATGGAGGCAAATTCATTAAAATGACACATCATCTATTGAAAATGACACATTTGCAGAATAAGGCACCTAAGGTAGAAGAGACAACTCTATTTAATGAGAAATGAGAAAGACTAGGCATATGGAAGAAGACAACTACACCATGCTTGAAATGGACAAACACAGGAGGCCTAGCATGGCATGGAGACAAACTTTATTTGTGAGGCATGGTTGTGGTTAGATACAAGGATAGGCACTTTAAGAAAAAGAAGTTTATTTTATTCAAAAGAAAGATATGCAATAGATATGTCCGTGAGTAGAGTCATACAGAAGGAGGATTTAATATATTTAAAAAAAGGAAAAATATGCAAAAGTAGATGCCTATGTGGATGAGGTGTGGAGGTTTAAAATAGGCAGAAAGACATTATTGAGGAAAACCATGGGATGGTGGGGATCAAGGCAACATGAAAGACATTATGCAACTCATATTCCTCACAATTGGTGCTAATGAACTTGACCTTAGAGGATTTAGGGATTTGGGGAGAGGAAGTGGAGGTGAGAGTGTTAGGATACATGTAGGACAATGGTGCTCTGACTTTAACGTGGGTGGTGATATTGGTTCTAGGGAAATGATTATCTTAATGATAGGAAGCCTCCAATGTTTTGAAATATTCAAAGGGATGTGGATCAATGGGAATGGTGACTTCCATGTCATTGTGGGGGAATTTCAAACATTGATGATATGTGGATGGGACAACTTGCATGGCATGGATCCATGGGTGGCCAAGGATGAGGTTTGAGGGAAGGTCAAGATTGACAACGTGACATGTCATTTGTTGTAGCATGGTCCCTACCTAAATGAGAAGGAAAATGGTACATTTAGACTCTCTCTACATTAGCATAAGCTTTGAGTGCAATCACATAAGCTTTGAGTGTAATCACATATGGTTCCAAATTGGCTACAAAATATCCTAATTATTTTACAAGTCTTAAAGTGCACAAGTGTAAGTCAAACCCATTATCCAAGGGGACTCATTTGACCTTATGCTTTACAATGAGGACTTTCATGTGGAGGGCATGGTTGTGAGATGGGTCAATAGGCGACATATCATTATGGTTAGATGCGAGTTGGTAGGAGGATGATAATTGGCCCACAAGGGCTTGGAATTGATCAAGGTCAATATTGTTGGGGACTCATGACTCCTGTAAGGTACATTCCAATATTTCCCTATAAACAGTGGATGTTTTGAGTAGCTCCAAGATGGATATTTGTGTTGGAGTTTTCCCAAGATGTTTTAAGAGGTTATATTGGGTGGCCAAGGTGGAGGATGAAGATGCCCCTTGAATAGTGACCTTTGTTGCAAGTATGTGCCTAATCGGTGGTCATTGATGTCAACATATCCTTGTTGTCATTGGTGTCAACTATATCTTATTCTATTACTTGTTTAGAAGACTTGTATGTTGACGATATTGAGAAAATTAGCCTCTCTGGAAGGAACAAGTGAGTTACAGAGAAGTGCAGTATAGACAGTGAGTTGTATGCTGAAGAATAGTTCGGTAAACTGCTCCACATTTACTTCTGCTTGAAGATCGTGGTTTGTGGATTGGAAGCAAGTTAGAGGTATGACTAAGGATGCTACATTCCAGGTTTGAGCCCTCTGCATGAAGATCTGAGTGAGTTGTGTTCACCAGAGTAAAACCTGCTTTTTTCTGTAAGTTCAGTTGGGACAGGAAGAAAGTATTTTGCTCCGCATTCCTCTGCAATAAAGTATTTTGCTCTGCGGTTCTAGAAGGAAGTCTAGGATGATGATAAGTGCCTTCAGTTGCAATGGTTCGTGGTTTGGTGGTTTGCAAGCTATCTTTCTTTTATGATAGTTGAAGACAGTGAAATTCATGTGTTTCGGTAAGAAGATTCCTATGAATAAAGTGGTTAAGGTTTGTGAGGTTGCTCCTGATAATTGTAACGTGCTTGTGGATGTCTCCTAATCATGGTCCTATTTGGACTTTGGTCCACGTTAAAAAATTGAGATTGTGTTTGAAGATTGTTCCCAAGTAATATAGCGTGTAACCAGTCTTGGCCGACCTAGTTAATCCCAGTGATTGTACAGATATCTAGAAGATTGTGGAAGCGTGTTGTGGCATGGAAGATCATGTTTGAGTCCTAGCTAAGGTATGGCGTGTTCAGCATTTCATTTCCTTTGTACAATGTTGTAATAGGTCAAGACCTATTTTGTAAATGTTTGTAATACCGACCTTGGAGATTGTTTCAATGGTTGATGATTGTGATGCCAACCTTGATGATCATTCCATGGTTGATGTAGTGTATAAATACTTGTAGTTGAGTCATGGAAAAAGTGTCCTTGAGCGGAAATGAAAAGATATTAAGAAAGGTCCAAAAGCCAGAGAAGAGGTAGAGGAAAGAAGAGGAAGAGCAGAGCAGAGGAATAACAGAGCAAAGGAAGAGCAGAGCAGGGGAATTATTATACTTTAGTTGCAAAAATAGAATGGTGTTGATCGTGGCAGTGAATCTGGCAGTAAACCGCCAGTAGGGTTTAACAACTCTCAGGGTTTAACAGCCCTCATTATAATCTTGCTAGGTTTAGGGTTGAGGCAGTGAGCTTGCTAGACCTAGTTTTTCTTCATGGCAGTAAGCCAGTATGTTTAGGCTCGTGGAGTGACCAAGCCTGAACATCATTATTTCAAGATTGCAATTTATATTGCGAGCTAATCCTCTCTGTAGTTTTTCCCCACCTTGGGGTTTTCCACGTAAATCTGGTGTCTCTTGTGTTTGATGTTGTATCTGTGGTTAAGTTTCTGATTTCATGCACTCATTGTTAAATCATCATAATTATGGATAAGTGATGAATGTTTAATTGTAGAAAGTGTTTAAGTTTTTGTGACAACTGATTCACCCCCCCTCTCAGTTGTCCGACGCATATCAACAATTGGTATCAGAGCCAAGTTCCTCTGAAGAAAGCTTAACAGCTTGAAGAAGATCCAAAATGTCTTACAAGAAGGAAGCGCCACATTTTGATGGAACAGATTATGTTTTTTGGAAGGCTTAGATGAAAAGCCATCTTCTTTCTCTTGGTTACAAAGTTTGGAAAGCTGCAGAAACATAATACACCATACCTCCAAATGGTCTGACGACTGAAGATGAAATCAAAGAATATGAGATAGATATCAAGGCAAAGGATGTTGTGCTAAGCTCATTAACCGACTCAATATTGATGAAAGTTGTGGATCTTGAAACTGCAAATAAGGTATGGGAAAAGTTAAAAAATCTCTATGAAGGAGATGATTCTGTGAAGGAATCCAAGTTACGAAGTCTGAAAGTGAAATATGAAAGCTTGAAGATGAATGATGATGAAAACAAAGTAGCCTTTATGTAAAGAATTGATGAACTTAAACAGGGACAAAAGCCATAGGTAGAACTCTCGAAGAAATTGAAGTTGTTATGAAAATTCTCAGATCTTTGCCCAAGTCCTACTGTCACAAGGTAGCCGCAATTGAAGAATTCATGCAAGTAAAAACGGGTAATAGGGATCAGCTACTTGGTAAGCTTACTGCCTTTGAAATGAGGGAGTTTGATGATGCTCTACCGAAAGTTGAGACGACCTTCAAAGCCAGTACTCTTGGAAGTACTTCCATATCAGAAAAGTACAAGGTAGAATCCGATAATGAGTTAGATGAAGTTGAAGCCAATTTTGTGGATAGACTGCAAAGAGGATCCAGTAAGTATAAAGGCAAATTACCTTTCAAATGTTTTTCTTGTAGTAAAGCTGGTCATTTTGCTTCTAGATGTCTTGAAAGAATTGAAAGAAATAGAAGAAGATATGAGAATAGGCCTAGGACCCAAAATAAGTGTTATTATGTTGAAGATTTTGATGATGATGGAGTATCAGATAATAGTGAACCAGATAATGCTAGTTCCTCTGTAAATGAATGTTCATTGCTATTAAGGAAGATCCCATGTCTACTAATTCTTCTAGCTGTGTGAAGAAAGAAAAACCAGTGGAAAGTGCTTTGGCTGCTCAGGTCATTAAGGACAAGGATGAATGGGTTATTGATAGTGGCTTCTCTCACCACATGACTGGTGACAAAAGTAAGTTTGTGAGTTTGGAAAGATGTGATGGTGGACTGTTTAGGTTTGGAGATGATACAACTGGTAGGATTTGTGGAAAATGATCTATTTCTTTTGATGGCAAGCATAATACTAAAGATGTCTTGTATGTGAAAGGATTGAAGCACAATCTTTTGAGTGTGGGTCAGATGTGTGACAAGGGCTATGATTTAAGATTCAAGGACAGTGGATGCAAGATCAGGGAAAGCTCTGGAATAGTCATTGCAACTGGTAAGAAGACCAGAGGTAATATCTATCACTTGAAAGGAATCGAGAACTATTGCTTATTGACTTAGATTGATGAGAGTTGGTTATGGCATAGAAGGTTGTGTCACATAAATTTTGATAATATTACGAAGATAAGTACTGCATAGATTGTTAGAGATTTGCTTAAGCTTGTGAAGCCTACTAATCCTATTTGCAAGGAGCGTCAATTTGGGAAACAAACAAGAACAAGTTTCAAAAGCAAAAACCAATCGGTTGGAGGACTACTTGAGCTAGTGCATACAGATTTGTGTGGACCTACCAGAGTAAGAAGTTTGCAAGGAGACATGTATTTCATGTTGCTCATTGATGATTATTCTAGAATGACTTGGATCACCTTTTTGAAAGAGAAAGTTGAAGCTTTAGATAAATTCAAGGCATTTAAGGCAATGGTTGAAAATGAGATGGATTTGAAAATCAAATTCTTGAGGTCTGATAGAGGAGGAGAGTTCACATCAAATAAGTTCAATTTATTTTGTGAAGAACATGGAATAAAGAGAGCTATCTGTGCCCAGAACTCCACAACAAAATGGAGTTGTTGAAAGGAAAAATAGAACAATTCAAGAAGCTGCTAGAACCATGATGAAGAAAGCCCATCTTTCAGAAGCATATTGGAGAGAGGCAATTCACACCGCTGTATAGATCCTAAACAGAGTTCAAGTAAAAGGTAACAGTTCAAAGACTCGTTATGAGTTATGGCATGGTAGAATTCCTACTGTGAAATATTTCAAAGTTTTTGGTAGTAAATGTTATATCAAAAGAGAAGAAGATTTAGGCAAATTTGATGCTAGATGTGATGAATGAATCTTCCTTGGTTATTCCACTAAGAGCAAGGCCTACCGGTGCTATAATAAGAGGCTAAATGAGATCATTGAAAGTGCAAATGTTAAAGTTGATGAATGTAAGGAAAGGTTTTCAGAATCAAGTGAATATGAGTCAGATGATCCAGATGTTTTAGAAGTAGTGCAACATGAAGATAGCCTAGATGAAGAAGAACAAGCTCCGATAAGTGCTACCAAAACTCCAAGATATGTAAGAATCAGTCATTTTGAAGATCAAATGATAGGAGATAAGAGCAAAGGGATCTTAACCAGAAGAAAAGCTGCAGAGGAACAAGTAAATTTCTATCTGATTTCCAAGATTGAACCTAAAACTGTGGATGAGGCTTGAAAAGATGAGAATTGGATAAAGGCTATGGAAGAGGCATTGATGCAGATAGAGAAGAATCAGACTTGGGATCTTGTTCCCAGACTAGCAGACAAGAATGCAATTGGTACAAATTGGGTCTTCAGAAACAAGATAAATGAGAATGGTGAAGTGTTAATAAACAAAGAAAGGTTGGTATGCAAAGGATACACTCAAGTTCAAGGAATAGACTTTGAAGAAACTTTTGCTCTAGTGGCAAGGATTGAAGAAATAAGGTGTTAGGGTTAGCCAGCAGAAGATATCAATTAAATGCAAATAAAGATTAAACAGAGGAATGAAAAAATACACAGAAATAATAATAGCAAGAGACAAGTTTTAACGTGGTTTACCCAAACTCGGGCTACATCCACCAACAGAGAGTTCAATATTATTATCCAGTAAATCAAACCAATTACAACTAGCAATCCATGCAACTCAATACTGTTGCAAGTGCTACAATACAATATCAACCAAAACCCTAACCCTTAGCCGCTTTTATCAAGCATTATGTCGGTTACAAAAAATGGGGTTTTTTATGTCGGGCCCGAACCCTGGCGATGATACATAACTAGTGTATAGTACTTGCATAATTAGTCGCCACCTACCAACAATCTCCCACTTGGAGACTGATCAAACTCCACCCCAAACAATCTCCCACTTGGAGACTGATCCTGGACGACACCGCTGTGCGTGCAGCTCCCACTGGAAATAAGTACCCTAGACTCTGTTATTCTAATTTTATTGTTTCAGTCTTGAAGACCAACCGAAGCTGGAGAGGAGCTCAACTTCTCCCTTGTCACTGGCTTTCTAAACATATCCGCTAGATTTCCATCTTTATGTATCTTTTCCAGCCTTAACTATTCATCATCCAACACCGACCGAATAAAGTGATACCTCAACTATATGTGTTTGGTCTTTGAATGCAAGGCAAAATTCTTTGCAAGATGTATGGCACTCTGACTGTCTATATACAAAGAACTGTTAGCCTATTGTTTGCCCAATTCTTCCATGAAAGATTGTAGCCATATCATCTCCTTGCTTGCCTCTGTGGTGGATAAAGCAACCACCTTTTGCAATCGTGAGATCCAACTCACTGCTATCCCACCTACAGTAAAGGCATAACCTGTAGTACTCCGCTTGGTATCAATATCCCCTGCCAAATCTGAGTCTACATAGCCTGCTAAATCAGTATTAGAGCCCCCAAAACATAAATGTGTATTGGATGTACGTCTCAAATATCTGAGAATCTATTTTACCGCATTCTAATGCTCCAATCCAGGATGACTCATATACCTGCTTATGACTCCTACAACATCTGCAATATCTGGTCTCATGCATACCATGGCATACATTAAACTTCCTATAGCTGAAGCATATGGTACCTTGGACATTTTTTCTTCCTCCTCTTGTGTCTTTGGACACATCTCCTTAGTCAATTTCAAATGACTAGGCAAAGGTATGTTGACAGCTTTTGCATTCTCCATATGGAATCTCTGCAACACCTTTTCAACACAATTAGCCTGAGATAGAGTCAATTTTCTATTCTTCCTATCTCTACAAATTTTCATACCAAGGATTTGTTTTGCTGCCCCCAAATCCTTCATAGAAAATGACTGTACTAACTGCTATTTTAACTCTAATGTGATCCATGTTAGACCCAGCTACAAGCATGTCATCAACATATAAACATAAAATAATGTAGTTGTCATTATCCAACCTCTTAAAATAAACACAATGGTCAGAATTACACCGACTGTATCCTTGCTCAGCCATAAAACTCAAATTTCAAATACCATTACCAAGGTGCTTGTTTCAGGCCATACAAACTCTTCTTCAATCTGCACACCAGTTTCTCTTTACTTTTGACCTCAAATCCTTGGGGCTATTCCATGTATATCTCCTCCTCCAAATCACCATGGAGAAAGACAGTTTTCACATCTAGCTGTTCCAAATGCAAATCTTCAGCAGCCACAATACTTAAAACAGTACGAATAGAAGTCATCTTGACAACCAAAGAAAATATCTCATCAAAATCAATGCCCTTTTTCTGTGCAAATCCTTTTACAACTAACCTGACTTTAAATCTTTTCTTACCTCCATCTTCCTCTTTTAGCCTATAAACACATTTGTTTGGTAAAGTCTTTTTACCTGCAGGTAACTTACATAATTCCCAAGTCTGATTTTTTAGCAAGGAGTCCATTTCTTCTTTCATTGCAAGCTCCCACTGAACCTGTGTATCCACTTGCATAGCTTCATCATACCCTTCCGGTTCACCAGCATCTGTTAACAAAATAGAATACAAAGAGGGAGAAAACCTTTCAGGAGGTCTACTTAGCCTTGTTGACCGTCTAACATTCACTGGAGTTTGTGGTATTTCTTGTTGCTGTTGCGGAGCATGAGGGACCACTGGAACATCACTATTTGGAGTATCATCTAGCACCACATAATCCTTTTCTTTCTTCTAATGCTACTGCAATTGATCTTTGTACAACACCTTCTCATCGAATATAACATCGCTGCTTCCCATAATTTTCTGATTTTCAAAATCCCAAAGCCTATAACCAAATTCATCAATGCCATATCCAACAAAAGTACATTTTTTTGATTTTGCATCCATCTTGGTTCTATTTTCAGAATCTACAAGTGCAAATGCTTCACAACCGAAGGTTTTCAAAAAAGAATAACTCACCTTCTTACCTATCCATGTTTCCTTTGGAATACCACAGCCCAAAGGAACTGAAGGACCTCTATTAATTAAATATACAACAGTGTTGATAGTCTCTGCCCACATGTTTAAAGGCAGCCCGACATGCAATCTCATGGTCCTTGCACGCTCCATTATTGTCCTATTCATGCGTTCACCCACTCCATTCTCCTGTGGAGTCCTTGGAACCGTTTTCTGTCTACGGATTCCATTAAAGAAACAATAATCCTCAAATTCTTTGCTGCAATACTCACCACCATTATCAGATCTGAGACATTTTAATCTTCTACCCGTCTCATTCTCAACCAAGCTTCTCCATTTCTTAAATGTTTCAAATACATCAGATTTCTGCTTAAGGAAATAAATCCAAACCTTCTTAGTTGCATCATCTATGAATGTAACATAATACCGAGAGACACCAAGAGAAGATACTTGAGCTGGTCCCCATACATCAATATGCACAAGCTCCAACTTTTCATCTTTCTTTTGCTTCCCATCCTTGAAAAAATTGACTCTCTTTTGTTTGCCATACACACAACTTTCACAAAATCCATATTAATACATTTCAGACTTGGTAAAACTTTCTTAGAATGAAGTACCTTCATACCTTTTTCACTCATATGCCCAAGTCTGTTATGCCATAGTGTTGTCTCAGAACCTGCAGCAACTGTTCTTGAACCTGTTTGTTTTTTCTCTACAACAGCTAAAGTAGAATGAACAGTATGACCTGTACAAAGATATAAGGTGCCTACTTTCACACCTTTTGCTACTATTAAGGCACCTTTTGAAACCTTCCAATTTTTATCAGTAAATGTAACAATGCAACCTTCTTCAGCTAGCTGCCCTGCTGAAATTAAATTCCTACTAAGCCTTGGAATGTGCCTTACCTCTTGTAGTAGCCAATGATTCCCATTCTGCAACTTAATCTTGATTCTTCCCTTTCCAACAATCTGATAAGGTTTGTTATCTCTCAAATAAACCAGCCCAAAATCCCCTTGGACATAATCAAGAAAATAATTTCTATGGGGCGTAGCATGAAATGAGGCCCTTGAATCTAAAACCCATGAATCATTAGTGTTATCTAGGGAAAGAATCAAAGCATCATCGTCAGATTTATTACTTACCACATTTGCCTCCTTATTTCCTTATTTTTCTCCTTCTTTATTCTTTAGATACCAGCAATCTTTCTTTAGATGACCTGGTTTCCCACAGTACCAACAATCCTTCTGTCCTTTGGTTTGGGACCTCTTATCCTTTGGTTTTCCTCGTGACTTCCCATGACCTCCAAAACATTTTACTCTCTCCTTTGATCTGCCCTTGCTTTATGCATTCAAAACAGTACTTGATGTGGACCCTCCTGAGCTTTTCTATCGCATTTCCTCGCTAAGGATAACACCAACAACATCATCAAATTTCAAAGTGTTTGAACTAGAGACAGAGTTACTTACAACCATTACCAAGCTATTCCAGCTTTCTGGCAAAGAACATAAAACCAAGAGAGCCCTCATCTCTTCATCAAATTTCACTTTTACAGAAGTTAACTGACTGACAATCGTATTAAACTCATTTAAATGATCTGTCACATATCCACCTTCAATCATTTTCAGATTAAACAAACACTTCATGAGAAATACCTTATTTGAGGCTGAGGGTTTTTCATACAATTTAGCCAAAGTTTTCATCAGTTCATTTGTTGTTGTCGCTTCTATTATATTGAAGGCCACATATGGTGCCAGGCACAATCGAATGGTTCCCAGTGCCTTTCTGTCCAAAAGATTCCAATCCTCATCTGTCATTCCTGCTAGTTTCTTGGATACTCTTTCCAATGGCCTCCATAAATCCTTTTGATAGAGGTAATCCTCTATCTGCATCTTCCATAACTAATAGTTCTGCCCATTAAATTTATCGATCTTCAATTTACCCTCATCCACCATTGCTCCCACTCAACCGTGAGACCTTCTTGTAGATGATAATTGAACACAACCCACTCTGATACCACTTGTTAGGGTTAGCCGACAGAAGATATCAATTAAATGCAAATAAAGATTAAACAGAGGAATGAAAAAATACACAGAAATAATAACAACGAGAGACAAGTTTTAACATGGTTCACCCAAACTAGGGCTACATCCACCAACAGAGAGTCCAATATTATTATCTAGTAAATCAAACCGATTACAACCAGCAATTACAACCAGCAATCCCTGCAACTCAATACCGTTGCAAATGCTACAATACGATATCAATGAAAACCCTAACCCTTAGTTTCTTTTATCAAGCCTTATGTCAGTTACAAAAAATAAGGTTTTTTATGTCGGCTCATGAAAAACTAGTGTACAATACTTGCATGATCAGTCACCACCTACCAACATAAGGATGTTTTTGGCTTTTGCAGCATACAAAGATTTCAGGGTTTATCAAATGGATGTGAGTTCTGCTTTCTTAAATGGAGAGTTGGAAGAGGAAATCTATATAGAACAACCGGAAGGATTTGAGTCATCAGATCAGGGTGACATGGCATGCAAATTGAAGAAATCTTTGTATGGATTAAAACAAGCTCCCAGAGAATGGTATGCATGGTTGGACAGGTACCTGATATAGATAGGGTTCAGTAAAGGTACTACATATAGCAATCTCTACTTCAAGATCAATGATGAACAAACCCTGATTGTTGCAGTTTTTGTTAATGATATTATTTTTGGAGGCAATGAAGGTATGTACTCAGTTTTTACTGGAGAAATGTAAAGTGAATTTGAAATGTCTATGTTTGGAGAGATGAACTTCTTTTTAGGTCTACAAATAAGTCAATCAGATAAAGGTATCTTCATTTCTTAGTCTAAGTAGGAGAAAGAGTTGTTAAAGAAATTTGGGATGGAAGACTCTAAACCAGTATGCACACCTATGATAACTGGTTGTAAGTTGAGCAAAGATGATAAATCACCCATGGCAGACCAGAAAAAGTATATATCTATGACTGGAGGATTACTTTATCTGACTCAAACCAGACCTGACATAATGCATGTAGTATGTCTTGTGGCAAGATTTCAGGCAAAACTCAAGGAATCACATGTGATGGCAGTCAAGAGAATTCTGAGATATTTAAAAGGTACAATAGATTATGGTTTGTGGTACCCTAAGGATTGTGACTTTACTCAGTGCATATACTGATGTAGATTGGGTTGGAGATGTGGATGACAGAAAAAGTATAAGTGGAGGTGCATTCTTCTTGGGAAAAAGATTAGTATCTTGGTTAAGCAAGAAACATGATTCAGTATCCCTGTCTACTGTAGAAGTAGAATACATTGCAATAGCATGTAGTTGCACTCAAGTGTTATGGATGAAACAGACCTTGAACGACATCAGAATTATGTATGAAGATCCCATTGCAATCTTTTGTGATAACACAAGTGTAATAAATATATCAAAGAATCCAGTGATGCATTCAAGGACAAAACACATATCTATTAGGTATCATTTTCTGAGAGAAAAGGTGACAGAGAATGAATTCAAGTTGGAGTATGTTTCTACCAAGGATTAGATTGCAGACATTTTAACCAAGCTTCTGCCTAAGGATACTTTTGAGTATCTTAGAGAAAAGTTAGGGGTTATCACCCCTCCTGCTCTAAACTAATATGCACAGTAGTGCATCAGTCCGGAGGTACTCAGAGGTCCGGATTGATGCTTTTTAGGGCTACTTCTCAGGGGGAGTAGTCAGAGAGTTCAGAAGAGAGATTAGGTCAGAGCATATGAGTGCAAGTATGTGCCCTTTGCCATTGATGTCAAAGGGGGAGAGAAGTCATGTGAAAAACTTAGAGTGCAGATGTGTAAGAAAAAGGGGGAGAATTTTGGAGAAAGAAAGAGTGCAGGTGTGTAAAGAGGGGGAGAATCTTGTCTTGATGGCTGTTGTAGTTTTTCACATCATATGTTGCCATTAATGACAAAGAGGGAGATTGTTGCAAGTATGTGCCTAATCGGTGTTGTCATTGATGTCAACATATCCTTGTTGTCATTGGTGTCAACTGTATCTTATTCTATTACTTGTTTAGAAGACTTGTATGTTGATGATATTGAGAAAATTAGCCTCTCCGGAAGGAACAAGTGAGTTACAGAGAAGTGCAATACATATAGTGAGTTATATGCTGAAGAATAGTCTGGTAAACTGCTCCACATTTACTTCTTCTTGAAGATCGTGGTCTGCAGATTGGAAGTAAGTTAGAGGTATGAGTAAGGATGCTACATTCCAGGTTTGAGCCCTCCGCATGAAGATCTGAGTGAGTTGTGTTCACTAGAGTAAAACCTGCTTTTTTCTGTAAGTTCAGTTGGGATAGGAAGAAAGTATTTTGCTCCACATTCCTCCGCAATAAAGTATTTTTCTCTGCGGTTCTAGAAGGAAGTCTGGGATGATGATAAGTGCCTTCAGTTGCAATGGTTCGTGGTTTGGTGGTCTGCAAGCTATCTTTCTTTTATGACAGTTGAAGACAGTGAAGTTCATGTGTTCCGGTAAGAAGATTCCTATGGATAAAGTGGTTAAGGTTCGTGCAGTTTCTCTTGATGATTATAAGGTGCTTGTGGATGTCTCCTAATCCTGTTCCTATCTAGACTTTGGTTTGCGTTAAGAAATTGAGATTGTGTTTGAAGATTGTTCCTAGATAATGTAGCATGTAACCAGTCTTGGCAGCCTAGTTAATCCTAGTGATTGCGGAGATCTCTGGAAGATTGTGGAAGCATGTTGTGGCATGGAAGATCATTTTTGAGTCCCAACTAAGGCATGGCATGATCAACATTTCATTTCCTTTGTATAATGTTGTAATAGGCCAGGACCTATTTTGTAAATGTTTGTAATACTGACCTTGGAGATTGTTCCAATGGTTGATGATTGTGATGCCGACCTTGATGATCATTCCAAGGTTGATGTAGTGTATAAATACTTGTAGTTGAGTCATGGAAAAAGTGTCCTTGAGCAGAAATGAAAAGATATCAAGAAAGATCCAAAAGGCATAGCAGAGAAGAGGCAGAGGAAAGAAGAGGAAGAGCAGAGTAGAGGAAGAGTAGAGCAGGGGAATTATTATACTTCAGTCACAAATATAGAAAGGAGTTGTTCGTGGCAGTGAGTCTGGCAATAATCCGCTAGTAGGGTTTAACAACCCTTATTGTAATCTTGCTAGGTTTAGGGTTGAGGCAGTGAGCCTGCTAGACCTAGTTGTTCTTCATGGCATTAAGCTAGTATGTTTAGGCCCGTGGAGTGACCATGCCTGAACATCATTATTTCAAGATTGCAATTTATATTAAGAGCTAATCCTCTTCGTGTTTTTTCCCCACCTTGGGGTTTTCCACGTAAATCTGGTGTCTCTTGTGTTTGATGTTGTATCTGTGGTTAAGTTTCTGATTTCATGCACTCATTGTTAAATCATCATAATTATGGATAAGTGATGAATGTTTAATTGCAGAAAGTGTTTAAGTTTTTGTGACAACTGACTCAGTCCCCCTCTCAGTTGTCTGGTGCATATCAACAACCTTACCACACCTTGTGGTGATGGCATAGTCAGAGAATTTGATTTTGATTTTGGAAACTCATGTGCAAGCTTGGTTGATACGGTTGACAATGACGTTATATGAGGTGGAATATTTTTTGGGATTGATGCTGTGGGTGCAGTTATTCTAGGTATGACCTTGATTGGACATTGAAGGTTGGGATTGGTCATGCTTTGGGAGAGGGTCTTGATATATTCCCAATTGTGTATTTAGTGAAGAGGATGAATCCCCTTCTATCTCAATTTCTTTGTGGTCAATGAGATCTTGGATATGGTTTTTTAACTTCATGCCCTTTCCAGTGGTGTGGCCTTTGATGTTATAATAATCACAATATTCACTCTTTGTACCACATGGGATAAGGTTTATTATCATTGAATGGTTTGGTGGTGGGGAAGATAACCATGTTTTCTTGCACCAATATTTGAAAGACAACATCCATGGGTTCCCCCAAGGACGCATATTTGCATTTTGAATTTGAGGGTTTAGATTGTCCCAAAGGGATAGAAATGTTTAATAGCTTTTGGAAATTTTGCACATGTTTTGATTCTTGTGAAGGTCGAGTGGCTTACATGTTCTTTGAGTCAGTGACCCCATCACTAACTATGTTCTTGTTTTTAGCCCAAAATTTTGGTTTATCATTTGATTGATTGTTATCATTGTTATCTTTTGAATAGATTTGGACTAAAGCTTTGGTGACAAGGGCTTTCTCAATGGTGACCCCTTTTTAAATTATTTCATCAAACATTGATACACAATGGACTTGGAGATGAAAATACATTTCTTGATTGAGGTTTGTGATGAAAATATGGACAAGTTATTTTTCAGGGATAGTCCAAGGGAAATGACTTGTGAGGCTCCACCACCATTGTAGGAAAGTGGAAAATTTTTCTCTATTATGTTGCTTAGCATTGCATAGATCTAGCATTGTTAGTTCATGATTGATGTTAGAGAAGAAGTGGGTAACAAACTTCTGTATTAGGATAACAAATGTTGTAACGGATCTTTGAGGTAGGGACATGAACCATTCTAGGGCTTGTCCTCCCAAACAATGGGGGAAGAGTCTCAACAAGTACATGTCAATATACACAACCTCTTGGAAAGCCATGAAAAATTTCTTGATGTGGTCATGGGGGTCTCCTTTTCCCTTATATTTGTCAAATTTGGGGATTTCAAAATGTGGAGGGAAATGAACCAATGAGATAGATGTATCCAAGGGATAGGGACATAGTTAATTGAACTTGAACTACTTTCATTGATTGGTCATCCCACTTTATAATCCCTTTAGGGAATTCTTCATTTCCTACCACTCTTGGTTTAATGGGGTACCAAGAGGTAGATTAGGAGGTTAGTATAGGACGTAATTTAGTTGATATTGATGATGAATGGGTTTTGATGATGATGTGGGAATTGCTTGATATGTCAATTGATTTGGGTGATATATGAGTTAGTGTGAGGCCAACAATAATGTCATCCGTTGATAGGAGGTTGTTGGATTGGCTTGATAAGTGGGGATGGATTGATAGAATTCAGATTGAAATGGGTTTGATGAAGGGAAATTTGATGGGTTTGGATTTGGTAGATTGAAATATGGTGGGTTTGGGTTTGATGGAGTTGGATTTGAGGTGGAAATGTTGAGATTGGCTAGGTTAGGGATATATTGGATGATTGTTGATTGATGTTTGGGATGGAATGGATAGCTTGATTGATGGGAGGATTCTAATTAGAGTGTGATGGCAGGTGCTCTTCATTGGGATGGAAGCTATGCCATTGGATGTTGGCTCATGAGATTTGTGAGAAGATGAGGTGATATTTTGGGTGTTAAGGGGTGGTTGTGTGCCATCCCTATTATTTTGGTCAATGTGGTAGTTGGTGGGATCATGGGATGGTTGAGTGGGTAGGTGGCCCCTAGGGTTTTTGAATTTGAATGGTGGTGGTGATTTTGGGTGAAAGATATTCTTGAGTGTGTCCATGTCAAAGTGGTGGGGAATCTTGGCTCCCACGTCAATGAGATGAACAAGGAAGGCATCTTTATGATTGTCTACAAATTGATCCATCTTGGTGTGGGTTTGTTCATCATTTAGGAAGTCTATAAATCATGGTAAATACTTAGGTTGGTTGATAAGAATTCCATGCTTAATTATGTTATCCCAAAACCTATGTGGGGAGGTGGCTCCTATTTGAGAGTTATGCCCAAAGCTAGATCCAAAGGGGTTCTTGTTGGTGTGGTCCATGTTTTTATTAGCTTGGGATTTAATGATGGGGGAATGAAAATGTGATTTGGTTTGATGAGGTGGTTTGGATTTAGTTTTGATGAAGGTTTGGTTTGATTTTGGGTTTTGGGAAGATAGATGATTGTTTGATCTTGAGTTTGGTTTTGGATAATATCTTTGGTTTCACAAAATTTACTTGTGTTTGATTAGGATGGGTTGAATATGATTTGATTGATTAGGTGGATTGATTGGTGATGAGGTTTGGGATTGGATTAAATGGTTGATTGGATGGTGGATTATGGGTCAATACCTTGTTGGATTAGGATGCTAATTTGATTTGATATGGATGGGGTTGATCTCTATACTTAAAAAGGAATAGGTTCTTAAGAAAGATTTGATCATGAGGTTGGATTTGTTGGATGATGATTTGATTGGGTAATGTAATTTTATTTGTATTAAGGCACAAAGACCTTGGATGGGTGATTGATCTTTTGGATCACTATACTTAAGATAGGGTAAGTTATTAAGCAAGATTAGGTTTGGGATGATGATTTGGTTTGAGGTCTTGATTTTGATTCTGAGTTTGATTTGGAATGATGGAATTTGGTTTAGGTTGATGATTTGGGGGATAGTTGGATTTATGACTCGAATTTTGACCTTGGGTTTTGAGTAGAATTTTGGTTTGGATGAAGTTTCAAAAATCTAGGATGATGGTTTGATTGGGTTTGTTGGAGGATTAAGTGGATGATTGGCTTTGAATTTGGATTAAGGTGTGAGATTTTGGGAGTATGGTTTAATTTGTTTGGGATTTGATTGTTGGTTTATATTTATGGTTGATGGATAGAGGTAAACATGGGAGAGGGTTTTCTCTTGGTTTTATATTTTTAGATTTTAGAACTGGGGTTATAGTTTGACTTGTGATTGTAAGGTGAATGGGTTCCACACAAGGTGGAGATGTCGGATTTTTTCTTCACAAATTTAGATTTCAATCTTTGGATTGCAAGAGGATTTTGGATTTTTGAAGGTGTTTGATTTTTTAAAGGTTGAGGTTTTCAAATGTTTTGCATTGTTTGATGGAATTCACAGGTTTTACACAAGTGAAGACACACCAAGAATCCCAAAAAGCCTAATTTTTTCAAGTGGGAGTGTATACACTTATAAGACCACCATTAATGCCTTATCTAATCATAGAATGCATGGCCCATGAGGAAGCACTAACTATTTTTTATCCTAAAGATCACACAATAGCGCAAGAGGAGAGCATACACAACCTACAAACTTGTTTCTAGGAGCACACGGTGAGTAACTTCTTGGCTCTAACCTCTAACAAGTGCATTACAAGCATATATGGCCAAATGTCCTATCTAGGATATACAAGGTAGCTAGGGGATGCCCTCAATATAATTAAAAGTACGGAAGGCCAAACTCCATGAATGGGAGTTCTATCTACAAGCATGTGGTTGGGGTCAAGTCCCTTCCTACTTCACCTTGTTCCCTCAAGTGGACAACAAGGTTGTGATAGACTCAGTAACTCCCTCCTTTGAGGTGAGCCTTTCCATTCTCACTCCCCTTCTATCCCTCACTAAAATGCATGGTTTAGGTTTTCCCCCTTGGTGATGAAATTGAAAGGCAGACTCATTAAAAGGGAAAGAAGATCAAGTTTTGATTCCCAAGATTGCTCTGCGGTGCGAGGGTAGAACATACACAATTGATTCCTTGGGATTAAAAAAAGTGAACAAGGTGTTTTTGATCTCCAAGATCACCTTTCAATGTGAGTAGAGAGCATACACACCTAAATGTCAACACAAACAAAACAAACAATGTTCATTAACCTTAATATGTAAGTGTGCAACTAAACTAGTGTTAAAAATGAAGCCTTGGACAAACGAAGCTACACACAAACAAGTTAGTAGTTTCACAAAATGTCTTGGACTTGCAAAATGCTACAAAAATAGAGTTAGTACACTAGAAAACAACAAACAATGATTAGACAAATGCACAAAACCTAAGAAAATGATAAAATTATACAAACATAATGTAGGCACTAAAATAGAAATAGAAACACTAATCTCAGAACAAAAATGCTAAAATGTGTATAGAAGCACTAAAAGGTGAAGTTTAGTGTTTATCGGTCATTACCTTAGGTTCATTTATTGGTGAAGTAGACACGCTAATCTATGAGACACAAGAACTGAAAGGTGATAGGTACACTAAAATGTGACTACTTGCATAGCAAAATGATAAAAGTTAGGTAAAGCCATTAAAAATAGCAACTTGTAAGATGAGGTTTAGTTCAAATGATTGGAATAGCATGTTAGAGGCCCTAGAAGTTAAAAAACAAAAATAATACAAGATGAAAGACCACAAAAATAACAAAGGAAAAATTAGGGCTAGGAATAGAGGTGTTATTCTAAGAACATAAATGACACGGGATTTTAGAAATGCTAAATGACAAACATAGGCACTAAACCAAGTTGGAGGCTAGAAAATGGAGAGAAACTTGCAATCCCAAATGTCAAACCTACACTTAAAGGGTCAAGAAAAGATTGCAAACTAATGACAAACCAGTAACCCTATAGTATAGATTAGAAAAACATGAACAACATGCCAATCAAACAAAGGAAATGGGTTATGTCCATTACGTGGATTTCTACATAGAAAGTTGACGAATGTGACAAAAGGTGAGATGCATGCATTGAAGTGTAAACAAAAGTGTTGAAAGTAGGTTGCATGCACTAAACTGTGAACCTGCAATAAAAGCTTCACACAAAAGATAATAAAGGATGGTTAAAAGGGATGTGGGTCCCATAAAGAGTGCCAAAATGTATGCAGTTGAATGTGAAACACAAATAAGGGATTCAAACTATAAAATCTAAACTCTATTTCACATGTAAATGCAACCTCTAGATTAAGCATAAAGAACTTGTATGAAAGGATAAAAGAAAACAAGAAATCTCTCACCTACAAGCCCTTTGTTGCACCAATGGTGGTTGTGCTCAAAGCAGATTTTATGTTTAAGAGATGGATGTTAGATGATCATAATGTCAACTTAATATTGTATTCAAGGTTGTGATAAAAATGGCTTTGGTGAGAGTCATTGTATAGATTTCCATGGAGGAGGATCAAAGGATGAGATTGATTTGGAAGATCAATGGCTAGGGATGATTGAGAGGAATGGATGCATGAGAAGCCTCGAAGTGTCACCTTGTGATAGGTGTACATGAATGATCCAAGGGATTTGAAGGGCTAGGATATTCTTAGAGAAAAGGGAGGGTGGAGATACAAAAAGTAGATTTTTGGAGCCATGTGAAAATTGCCTTGACTAAGCATGATTTGGATCATGCAAATGATTAGTTAGTTAACTAATTGTTTTTAGTCAACTAATGATTTGAGAGGGAATTTAGGGATTAAATAAATAGGTTGTATTTATTTAATTTTTGGGATGGGAATGATGAACCTAATTAAATAAATGCTAAATTTATTTAACTAACATTGGACATTAGAGGAAGGATGAAATGATTGAATAATTAAATAAATTATCTTGATTTATTTAATTAATTCTTAGAGGAAGGGTTAGTTTATTAATTAAATAATTAAAAATTATTTAATTAATGATTGTAGGAAAATAGAAATAATTAATTAAATAAAATTTATTTAATTAATTTCAAAAGGATAGTTAGTCAGATTAATTAAATAAATACAATTTATTTAATTACTTAAGAATGTGGTGATTACATATGTGATTGGTGATAGTGGAAATGCTGAGAGGCGATTTCAAGTGTATACACTAATTTTTAGGCTAGTGAAGGATACATTAAAATATGTAACTTTGTCATTACAAAGTCCAAAATTTGTTTAACATTTCTTCCTTGTATGAATGGAAATTCATCATCAAAATCCTAGAACCAACCCTAATATAACATTGATATAAAAGAAAGAGAAAAAAGAGTAGGGAAAAAGGAGAAAATAAAAGAATATAAATCTATCCTCAATCCTTCCATACATCACTCAACAAATGGACAAATTTGATTAAAAACTATTCCTCACATGATTCATTATCCACAATCCAAATGTATAGGAAGGTGAAATCTTAAAAGGAATAGGAGCCATGTGCATGATTGATGTTGAGTTTCTGCTTGCACAAAATGTGTTCAGGTTGAGCATGTAGAACACCATAATTGGAAAGGACATGAGGAATCCATCTGTGTTAGCATGGACTACTTGAAGCGAGTGTGTGTGGAAAACACACTATATGACTTGTTTTGAGTGGATAAACATGTAAACATTGCTTATAAATAACATAAAAGCTAGACACTATAAATATATAGATATAAGACACTAGTTATGATGATTCTACATTAGTTAGAATACCAAACTAAGAGTTTCATGCACTATAATGAAGATCAAAGTACACATGATTCTATAGAGTTAAAATGGTGTTTTTAAATTATCTACAACTTTACTTACGCATTTGAACCCTAACCTTTGATCTCATATAAGTTTTGTTGAGCTCTTCAATTCATAAGAACTTTAACAAACTTAAACTTGAACAATAAACTTGGTCATCAATGGGTTGGATGCATGTCATGATTCTATCAATGCCAACCCAATGAGTGGGTGAATTATCCTATATGTTATGTTTCGACCACTGTCTTGACACCATATATCAAAAATAGTACAAATCTCAATCATGGGATGTGCCAATGTTTAACAAGGTTAAATGGTCATGATATAAGCATTGGAATACTTTGTAACAAGCTACTTAATTTCATAATTGTGGGATAATTAATTTGTTTGGCCAAGTTATTAAGTGAATTAAAGCATTGATCAAAATATTTCTCAAGGATATATGTGTTATCCATAGGCTTAAATAGCCATTTTAAAATCAACTCAACATATTTCATGTGTTGAACCCTAGTCCTATGTTGTTCAGAATGTGACTTAGACACAATGCGGGTGAGTTAGACTTTGATGCAGCACATGAACCGTATCCTTGTAGAGGTAACCTCCCAGTCACTCCTGCTCTCATGGCAAAATCCAATCAAGCAGTAGTGGTACTAAGGAGTTGTCTTCTTCCCTAGGGAGTAGAATGTCATGGATCATAGTTGGGTTGATTGTGTTTATTTGTTGAATGTTTTGGTTTTTATTGTTGTTTAGTTGTTGTCATTGAAATTGTTGAATTGGTGTTATTGTGGTAATTTGTATGTGACCCAGAGGGTTGTTTGCTCTAATCCTATTTAAATTATTGTTTGCAAAGAGGCAAAAAGTGTCAAGCCTCCTTTGTTTAAGATCAATCAACTCTTCAAGGAGCCTGAGTTCTTGGTTGTGCAACTCATCTCTATTTTTGTTTATTTTCTTATTGACTTGGCTTCAAGATTTTCTCTTGTTCTTAGGTTGTCTCTTCAATTTGGTCCGGTTGTATGTGGAGGTTTACTTTGACTTCCTCTAATACTAATTCTATCCAATCTTCCTTCACACCAAGGAACATTGAATGCATACCAGAGAAGATAGATGTTTTGATTTGTATGCCTCGTGGTGAAATCGAGGGCTTCTTTTGTGTTTAAATGTTTGAAAAGTTGAAGAGTTGAATGTTTGAATTGTAAGCCTCGTGGTGAAATTAGGGGCTTGAATGTTGTGTTTTTTTGAATGTTTAAAATAATTTTCTAAATGCAATTAATCCTAAATGAATGCATGGAATTTTTGATTCTTTTTCCAATTTTATGATGATCTAATTACTATGAAAGGAAATATATATGTAGTTCTATATGACTTTTCCTAGTGCAATGTAACTATGTTTTTGTGTTTTTTGAGTTTTGAATTCTAATCTAATCAAACAAATTTACAACAACTCTTAAGAAAAATAGGAAATTTTAATCTAAGAAAATAAAATAACTCGAATCTATCATGAGAAAGACATGATGCATTACTTCCTCAAGAGCAAGATGTGAGCTAATTAATAATAAAGCAATAAAGAACCTGTGATAATGGGTGCTAGCGTAAGGTTATGTCCTTAGAGGTACAGTGACAACTATCTCCTCCTCTGTAACAATGAGGTCCTCCTCTTGGCAATAGGGATAAAAATGGGGACGTAAGGAAATGAAAAATTGTCTTAGAAGCAATAACAAATTTGAAGGGAGAAAGAAGGATCTCTAGGTCCTGTATGAGCATAAAACTCCTAAGGGGAGAAGCTATGCATAAGCTTTAAGATCATAAGAATGCATGAAAACTACCTCCTCCTAAAGCAATGCTAAAGTAAATGCTTGAAATGAAAAGGCTCACAAAGTCCCACATGAGAAGCTTAGAAGCTTCTATCCTAAAATAAGATAAAAGATTAGAAGATACTAGAGCTTCTTGTATTGAAATGAGATGAGAAAGAGATGTTAAACATTAAGCAATGAAGGGGTATTTATAGGTAGAAATGAGAGGGAAGGGATGAAGAGATAAGAACAAAAGAATTAGTTAACGAAAGAAGAAATGAAAACTTTTCCAAGAATAGATGAAGAGATAAGAAGAAAAATTTGAGAAAAGTAAAGAGAACTAAAAGAAAACTAAAGAGAAAATGGAGACAAACTTGAAGAGATAAGATTTCATCAAAAGTTTGAAATAGAAAGAAAGTGAGAAGATGATGAGCTAGAATGATAAAATGTGAGGAAAAATGGGCTAAAAAACAAAAATAAAATCTAAAAAAACTTATTTCACACATTAAAAAATGATAGGGTCACCCCTTTTACTAGTGTTGGTCACTTGGGAGACCGTACAGGTCAACTGGGTGACCCTCTTGAAGAGGATCCAAAAGGCTTGATTGGAGGAAATAAAAAATGGGGAAAAAGGCTAGGAAGGGGGAGAAAAGAGGGGAAAATGACAACACATCACCAAGAATGACACTGCTAAGAGGAGGTTAATTCATGCCTATGTGGTCATGATTAGGAACCTATTTATCATCATTATACTATCATGTAGGCCTGACGTGATTTTGTTACATATTTGCCCCCTCAGGGATGATAGTCTACATGAAAGGTAGGTACCATTCCCAAAGCATGGATCTTATCTTTGTCGTTGTCCCACATCCAAACCTGTAATAACGAAAATTGATTCAAGTGTAAGTCTAATATATGATAAGCTAAAAGTAAATACTAAAAAGCAGACATGAGGACGTACCATAGATGCATGAAGTTTACTTGTGTTACCTTGCCTTGTCGTAACTATATGCATGTGAAAATGAACTTAAAGAAATAAATCAAAACAATATTAGCCTACTTCATTCACCTTCAAATACACCTCATGACTGAACAAATAAGGAATGCATAACATAAAAAAGGAAGCTAAATCACTTAACTACCATGCAAACCTTGTTGTTTTGATGTTGGATGAATGTGATGGATTCTCAATGTGGTAGCATAAATTTACTTCTCATGGAGTCTTCAAAATGGCTAGGATGAGTGGCTATTTATAGATTTTTTGATGAGGGATTGGATGGTCAAGATTGATTTGAAGGATTAATGGATGAGGATTGTTGAGAGGCTTAGATGCATGAGCACTTTCCAAGTGGCAAGCATTGGTTAGAGGAGGGGAGATGTCCTTGGATCAAGGAGGAATCAATGGTGAAAATGTGATTTTGGAAGAAGGGGATGGTTGAGATGAAGTGAGGACAATTTTGTATAAAGGACTTGCCCATCACTTTGTAAGAGGGCATGTGGGCTTATACAAAGGGCCATGCCTTTGTACACATGGGGGGTTGTGAGGGTTTGACTAGGATTAGGTTAGGATAATGGAATGTGCATGTAGGGGATTAGTTAATTAATTAGGTTTAGGTCACATAATCAAAAGTGTAGAAAATAGGGAATTTAAATAAATACAAATATTTATTTAATTCATAGGATAGGAAAAGAGGATATTGGATAAATAAAATTTATCTAATGTTTGGACTATAGGGGAAGGTTAATAAATAATTAAAATTAATCATTTCTTCTAGGAAGATGGTATGGATGTAGGTATAGATGAATAGTAGAAAGTACATGAATAGTGATTTTGACAATAAAACATTGTTTAATAACAGATTGAAGGGGAATCGATCAATTAACTATCTAAACATGTGTTTATTCAGTCAATTGTGGAGAGAATGCAGTTTAGGGATGGTTTGATTGCAGGTGAATAGTGACAAGATGATGAGTGGACAATTTTAGGTGCCTACATTTTGCCCCTCTTTGAGATGGTGTTGTGAAGCAACATCATTTCAAAGAAACATAAAACATAGCATTGGGTTGGATAGAAGAAGATGGTAGGATTAGTGATGATGATGTACCAAACACTCAAAGTGAGAGTGACAAGGAGGGATGATGGTAGGGATGATGATATGGATGATGCCCCCTCTAGAGGGTAGGCAGGTTCAAAGAACAGGGGTGTGCTCTTGAAAGGATGAAGAGGGTTGAATTAGAAAGAAGAGAGTGGAATTTAAGAAACCACATAGATGGGGGGATAGGGTAGATTGGATGCAGGGGAGGATAGGGATGAATGGGGATAAATGATTGGAGGAAAGGATGGGATGAAAGGATTGAAGGGAGGAAAAATGGATGGATGCAAGCTAATTCTCGACTCCATGGATTATGCATTATGATGGACTGATAAATGAGAGCCATATTTATTTGATATGGCATGAGACATTATAAGGTATAAGGAACAAGGGTAATAATGTGTCTCTTGCATAAAAGCTAACCGATAAGGTCACAAGTAACCCTATGCCGTATAGCACCATGATATGGAAGACCATGATACCGCTGTGGTAGGTAGGTTACAGGGATCGATGCTGATGCAAGATAAAAAAAGATAATGCACACATAGAAGAAAGCATGCATGCACAAAAAATGATTGAAATACAAACATGAAGTTGCCCCTGGTCAAGCTGAAAAGCCAAAGATTGATGGATTGATGGTAATTGATTGTGTTGTTGATGATAAGAGCAACACAAGGATTGGGATATATCCTGATGATGATAATGGATGTTTTGGATCAAAATCTTGTAGCAAGGTTGGGAACAAGACCATGGATGTGATTGTATGATTGTGTGTAGATACTAGTGAGCATTGTGCATTGATTAAGATTGTCTTGTGATTTTGTATGTTAGGGAGATTTGGATATTTGGGAGGGAATGCATTGGTTTGCATGTAGGTAGCCTTTAGCTAGATTGGGATGAAATGATAAGGAGATAATGGATAATGGATAGGGAGTAAAAGGAAAGGATGAAGGGATGAAGGGATTGCATGATAGATGGGGGAATAGAGTGCTCAGACCATATTCATGGTATCAAAATCATGACCAAAGGTCAGATAGATGGGGGATGGTGTGACAGGTGGATGGAGGAAGAATGATGGGTGGATGAAGTATGATATAGGATGGATGGAGGATAGAGGATAGATGGATGAATGAGTTTGAATGGAATGGGGGATAGGGGATGCTTCAACCTTTGGAACTATAGCAAAACCACAAACTGAGAATAGGTAGATGGAGAGGAGTTGGGGAGGCTGGGATAATGGATAAGGGGTAGTTGATAATGGATGGAAGGAAATATGGATGAGAGATATGATAGATGATGGAAGATAGGTGGATGGTGGGAAATCAAATGTGATCTCCAAGGACTATGCCACTTAGGAAGAAGATGTCCCACTCTAGATATGTGTCACTCATGATGAGGAGTGTATGATGTGTGGGGATGGATGAACGTTATAGGATATGCTTGCAAAGGATGGATGTCAAGAGGTGTCCAAGGCATGTCTCACATATTTTTCCCCTATCCTTATTAGGATCACAAGTGGGGAAAAATGATGAAAGGACAATAGTATGGATAAAGGGATAGTGGATAGGATGGGAGAACCAATAGGAAGATAAGGGATGGAATGACGAGCTGAGTAACTTGTTGGCAGTGTGAATTATGGACGTAATAACACCACAAGTGGACCCAAGGAATGATAGGGTGAGATGGAAGGATGATAAGGTGAAGGTATGCAATGGATGGGGAATGAGATTTTCCTCCAAGTGTAGGGTGCAAATGGATGGGGGATTACGCATGACACCCATGAGGGGTTTTCATCATGGTACTTGCCCAATGCACCACAAGGAGTGATTTTCACCATTGGATGATTTTTTTTATCTTTACTTTTTTTTTAAAAATTTTTTGACTATTTTTTGATTTTTTTTATTTTTCTGATCATTTTTGGATTTTTTGAATATTTGGATGGGATGAGATGGTGGATGGAGGAAAGAAATTTGGAGGATTAGGGGGACTCGAGTGTCTATTTTCATAGCGAGTCAGAAGTGTCCCATTTTGGATAGATGGTGCACGTGGACCATGTCAAGTGTAATGACACACATGTATGTTGGTAGATGATGGCATGATGGAATGGATGGTATGGAATGAGGGATAGTAGATTATGGATGATAATGAGGGTGATGGATGGATTATGTGAAAGCATGGAACATATGGATGTGATGGGGGAGATATGTGGGATAGGGGATATAAGATGGGAGGATGAAGGTATGCGAGAATGTCGCGGGGTTGAGAGGAACCAAGACCAATGGTTGCACACACCATAATGGATGTTGAAGCATATGTGTATGATGGGGAGTGGGGAGTAATGGGGATTTTAGATTTGTGAAGGTTTTACGGAATCAAGATGGGGGATTTTGGGATTGCCAATTTGGGAATTTAGGGACCCAAACAGACTTAGGATTTTTAGGATTTTTTGATGGGGAGCAAGATTTTTGAGATTTGAGATTCATGATGGATTTACGGGATTGAGATGGGGCATTTGGGGATTACCAATTTGGGAATTTAGGGACCCAAACGGACTTAGGATTTTTAGGATTTTTGATGGGAAGTAGGATTTTTAGGATTTGGGGATGGAATAGGATTTGGGTGCTCCACTAGGATTATCACTTTTTTTGGGGGGACCCTCACTAGTTTTGTTTTCAATTTTGGGGGTCTGGACTTATGTAGCCTTTTGGTTTTTTGATTTATCTTGGATTTTTTGTATCGATGCTCTATGGAATGATAATCTTTAGGATTTTGTGGATTTTTCGCTTTGTGTGAGAAGGCATCCAAATGATTATTTTTGAATCCCATGAGTTTTTTATAGTTTCATGTTTGGAGATGTGTGCATTCATTGATCATGATTAGGGATTTTTGGGAATAGTGATTTATGGGAACAAGATTTATGGATGGAAGGATTAGGGGATTTGAGGATGGGGATATTAGGATTCAGAAGGAGTGGAGGAATTGTGGATTTAGGGATTGGAGGACATTTGGATTTGTGGATAGGATAAGATGGGGGATGTATGGTCACATGCATTTTGGATTGATGGATGAAATATGATGGAGGAGGAGGCATGGAGAACATATGTTTTGGGGGTATGATGAGATGCACTGGGGTTGGGATTGGAGGAATAGATTTTAGGAGGCATGAGGGTGGTACCAACATGTTTGGAGTGTTTTCCTTGGGATGTATAGCCAAGGCCATGTTTATGTAGATGGAGTTTGACATGAATGGGCTCCAATATTCCTTGTTCATGAAGCCCTAAGCCTTTACCTTGGTAGTTCTTGTTTTGGAGTATGCAATGTGTGATGGGATGTGTTTTTTTTTTGAAACATCACATGAGTTCATTATTATATGGGGGAGGATCGGTGGTGGAGAAAAGTTGTTTCTCTCGTACAAGAGAACCACCACGAATGAAGGTGTTCGAACCAAGAGGATATGATGATGTATTTGGGATGGGATCAATAGTGGATGGTAAGGGATAGATGGGAGATGGTGCGGGATTGGGAATAGGAATAGATGGAATACTTGGATCATGATTAGGAAGGGGGTGGATATTTCCACATGCTTTGGACTAGGCTCTTGACATAGCCAGATTTGTGTGGATGGTGTGGTGGGGGAGGAGCGTGTAGTTTGAATAGGCTCCTCACATTGGGTGTATGGAGAAATGGGCGATACTTTGGATAAGAATTTTGATAGAATGGAGGATGGGGGTGATTTAGTTTTTATGGGTGTGAGGTGGATGACGACGTCATCAATGACACACATGGGTAAATTTGGAGTGGGGTGACATGACTCCACAAGTTTGATTTGACAATTTTTCTCTATACCCTTAGATAGGAGTCCTTGGAATAAGGATGATTTGGATTTAGTGGGAGAATTGGCTAGTGTATTGGATGACGAAATAGATGGTGGGGTTGGTAGATAAGGAGATGGTGGATTTGGATAGGTGGGATAAGGATATGAAGGATGTGGATAATGGGTGAAGGTGACATGGATTTCATACAGGGATGGATGTTGGGATATGGAAGAGGGATATAATGGAGTTCCCTTGTCAAGCATAACATAAGGATGACAATAGTGTATGTAATTAGGCACACAGGAAGAGCTTGTGCTAGCCAATGCATGGTCATAGGATGCTTATGTTGCAAGTATGTGCCTAATCAGTGTTGTCATTGATGTCAACATATTCTTGTTGTCATTGGTGTCAACTAGATCTTATTCTATTACTTGTTTAGAAGACTTGTATGTTGAGGATATTGAGAAAATTTGCCTCTCCAGAAGAAACAAGTGAGTTATAGAGAAGTGCAGTATAGACAGTGAGTTGTATGCTAAAGAACAATCTGGTAAACTGCTCCACATTTATTCCTGCTTCAAGATCGTGGTCTACAAATTAGAAGTAAGTTAGAGGTATGTCTAAGGATGCTACATTTTGGGTCTGAGCCATCTGCATGAAGATCTGAGTGAGTTGTATTCACCATAGTGAAACCTGCTTTTTCTGTAAATTTAGTTGAGACAGGAAGACAGTATTTGGCTCCGCATTCCTCTGCAATGAAGTATTTTGCTCTGCGGTTCAAGAGGGAAGTCTGGGATGATGATAAGTGCCTACAGTTGCAATGGTTTATGGTTTGGCAATCCGCAAGCTATCTTTCCTTTATGACAGTTGAAGACAGTAAAGTTCATGTGTTCCAGTGAGAAGATTCGTATAGATAAAGTGGTTAAGGTTCATGCGGTTTCTCTTGATGATTATAACATGCTTGTGGATGTCTCCTAATCATATTCCTATCTGGACTTTGGTCTGCATTAAGAAATTGAGATGATGTGTGAAGATTGTTCCCAGATAATGTAGCGTGTAACCAGTCTTGGCCGACCTGGTTGATCCTAGTGATTGCGGAGATCTCTAGAAGATTGTGGAAGCATGTTGTGGTGTGGAAGATCATGTTTGAGTCCCAACTAAGGCATGGAATGATCCGCATTTCATTTTCTTTGCATGATATTGCAATTGGTCAGGACCTATTTTGTAATTATTTGTAATACCGACCTTGGAGATTGTTCCAATGGTTGATGCCAACTTTGATGATCATTCTAAGATTGATGTAGTGTATAAATACTTGTAGTTGAGTCATGGAAAAAGGTGTCCTTGAGTGGAAATGATAAGATATTAAGAAAGGTCCAATGGCAGAGTAGAGAAGAGGTAGAGGAAAGAAGAGGAAGAGTAGAGCAGAGGAATTGTTATTCATGATATAGAAAGGTGTTGATCGTGGCAGTGAATCTAGCAGTAAGCCACCAGTAGGGTTTAACAACCCTTATTGTAATCTTGCTAGGTTTAGGGTTGAGGCAGTGAGTCTGCTAGACCTAGTTGTTCTTCATGGCAGTAAGCCAATATGTTTAGGCCCATGGAGTGACCAAGACTGAACATCATTATTTCAAGATTTCAATATATATTGAGAGTTAATCCTCTCCATGGTTTTTGCCCCACCTTGGGGTTTTCCACATAAATTTGGTATCTCTTGTGTTTGATGTTGTATTTGTGGTTAAATTTCTAATTTCATGCTCTCATTGTTAAATCATAATAATTGTGGATAAGTGATGAATGTTTAAATTGCAGAAAGTGTTTAAGTTTTCTGACAACTGATTCACCCCCCCGCTCAGTTGTTTGACGCATATCAACAATTGGTATCAGAGCCAAGTTCCTCTGAAGAAAGTTTAACATCTTGAGGAAGATCCAAAATGTCTTACAAGAAGGAAGTGCTGCATTTTGATGGAACTAATTATGTTCTCTGGAAGGCTCAGATGAAAAGCCATCTTCTTTCTCTTAGTTACAAGGTTTTGAAAGCTACAGAAACAGAATACACTATACCTCAAAATGGTCCGATGACTGAAGACCGAATCAAATAATATGAGATAGATATCAAGGCAAAGGATGCTTTGCTAAGCTCATTAACCAACTCAATATTGACAAAAGTGGTGGATCTTGAAACTGCAAATAAGGTATGGGAAAAGTTGAAAAATCTATATGAAGGAGATGATTCTGTGAAGGAAACCAAGTTAGAAAGTCTAAAAGTGAAATATGAAAGCTTGAAGATGAATAATGATGAAAAAAATATAATCTTTTATGCAAAGAGTTGATGAACTTGTTACAGGGATAAAATCCATAGGCGAAACCCTTGAAGAAAAAGGAAATTGTTATGATAATTCTCAGATCTCTGCCCAAGTCCTACTGTCACAAGGTATCCGCGATTGAAGAATTCATGCAAGTAAAAACCATTAGCAGGGATCAGTTTCTTGGCAAGCTTACTACTTTTGAAATGAGAGAGTTAGATGATGCTTTACCAAAAGTTGAGACGGCCTTCAAAGCCAGTACTCCTGGAAGTAGTTCCAGAT
Organism: Cunninghamia lanceolata; assembly: GCA_027924645.1. Lineage (NCBI taxonomy): Eukaryota > Viridiplantae > Streptophyta > Pinopsida > Cupressales > Cupressaceae > Cunninghamia > Cunninghamia lanceolata. Next base: position 3,615,913 of record BSBN01000994.1, on the reverse strand, counting down.
CAGAAAAGTATAAGGTAGAATCCGATGATGAGTTAGATGAAGCTGAAGCCAACTTTGTGGATAGACAACAAGGATGATCCAGTAAGTTTAAAGGTAAACTTCCATTCAAATGTTTTTCCTATGGTAAAGTAGGTCGTTTTGCTTCCAAATGTCCTGAAAGAATTGAAAGAAATAGAAGAAGATATGAGAACAGGCCTAGGACCCAAAAGAACTGTTCTTATGTTGAAGATTTTTATGATGATGGAGTATCAGATAATGGTGAACCTGATAATGCTAGTTCCTCTGTAAATGAATGCTTGTTGATTGCTATTAAGGAAGATCTTGTGTCTACTAATTCTCCTAGCTATGTGAAGGAAGAAAAACTAGTGGAAAGTGCTTTAGTTGCTCAGGTCATTAAGGACAAAGATGAATGGGTTATTGATAGTGGTTGCTCTCACCACATGACTAGTGACAAAAGTAAGTTTGTAAGTTTGGAAAGATATGATGATGGACTGGTTAGGTTTGGAGATGATACATCTGGTAGGATTTGTGGAAAAGGATCTATTTCTTTTGATGGCAAGCATAATACTAAAGATGTCTTGTATATGAAAGGATTAAAGCACAATCTACTAAGTGTGGGTCAGATGTGTGACAAGGGCTATGACTTAAGCTTCAAGGACAATGGATGCAAAATCAGGGAAAGCTCCGGAACAATCATTGCAACTAGTAGGAAGACCAAAGGTAATATCTATCACTTGAAAGGAACCAAGAACTATTCTTTGTTGACTCAGATTGATGAGAGTTTGTTATGGCATATAAGGTTGTGTCACATAAATTTTGATAATATTATGAAGATAAGTACTGCACAAATTGTTAGAGATTTGCCTAAGCTTCTGAAGCCTGCTAATCCAGTTTGCAAGGAGTGTCAATTTGGGAAATAGACAAGAACAAGTTTGAAAAGCAAGGATCAATCAGTTGGAGGACTACTTGAGCTAGTGCATACGGATTTGTGTGGACCTACCAGAGTAAGAAGTTTGCAAGGAGACAGGTATTTCATGCTGCTCATTGATGATTATTCTAGAATGACTTGGGTCACCTTTCTGAAAGAGAAAGTTGAAGCTTTAAATAAATTCAAGGCATTTAAAGCAATGGTTGAAAATGAGATGGATTTGAAAATCAAATGCTTGAGGTATGACAGAGGAGAGTTCACATCAAATGAATTCAATTTATTTTGTGAAGAACATGGAATAAAGAGACAACTATCTACACCTAGAACTCCACAACAAAATGGAGTTGTTGAAACGAAAAACAAAACAGTTCAAGAAGCTGCTAGAACCATGATGAAGGAAGCTCATCTTCCAGAAGCATATTGGAGAGATGCAATTCACACGGTAGTATATATCCTAAACAGAGTTCAAGTGAAAGGTAACAGTTCAAAAACTTCCTATGAATTGTGGCATGGTAGAGTTCCTACCATGAAATATTTCAAAGTTTTTGGTAGCATATGTTATATCAAAAGAGAAGAAGATTTAGGCAAGTTTGATGCTAGATGTGATGAACGAATCTTCCTTGGTTACTCCACCAAGAGCAAGGCCTACCGGTGCTATAATAAGAGGCTGAATAAGATCATTGAAAGTGCAAATGTTAAAGTTGATGAGTGTAAGGAAAGGTCTTTAGAATCAAGTGGATATGAGTCAGATGATCAAGATGTTTCAGAAGTGGTGCAGGATGAAGACAACACAGATGAAGAAGAACAAGCTCCAGTAAGTGCTACCAAAACTCCAAGATAGGTAAGAATTAGTCATTCTGAAAATCAAATCATAGGAGATAAGAGCAAAGGGATCCTAACCAGAAGAAAAGATGAAGAAGAACAAGTAAATTTCTGTCTGATCTCTAAGATTAAACCTAAAACTGTGGATGAGGCTTGCAAAGATGAGAATTGGATAAAGGCCATGGAAGAATAATTGATGCAAATAGAGAATAATCAAACTTGGGATCTTGTTCCCAGACAAGCAAACAAGAATGTAATTGGTACAAAGTGGGTCTTCAGAAACAAAATGAATGAGAATGGTGAAGTGGCAAGAAACAAAGCAAGATTGGTATGCAAAGGATACGCTTAGGTCAAACTGAAGGAATAGACTTTGAAGAAAGTTTTGCTCCATTAGCAAGGATTGAAGCAATAAGGATGTTTCTGGCTTTTGTAGCATACAAAGATTTAAAGGTTTATCAAATGGATGTGAAGTCTGATGGAGAGTTGGAAGAGGAAGTCTATATTAAACAACCGGAAGGATTTCAATCATCAGAACAAGGGGAAATAGTATGCAGATTGAAGAAAGCATTGTATGGATTAAAAGAAGCTCCCAGGGCATGGTATGCACAATTGGACATGTACTTGATGTTAGTTGTCGTTGCACCAAAAGATCGACCTTTTAATGCCTGATACAACCACTTGACTTAACAAGCACGGGAGGCGGTTAAGCCCTTGTCACAAACCACCGCAGTGCAGTGCTGAACAAGGAGACCACGGGCCACACCTTGCAACAATCCCCCCAGCACAAGCATGGGGTTTGAGCCCATGACCTCGGCTCTGATACCAACTGTTAGTTGTTGTTGCACCGAAAGATCAACCTTTTATTGCCCGATACAACCACTTGACTTAACAAGTACGGGAAAAGGTTAAGCCCTTGTCACAAACCACCGTAGCGCAACACTGAACAAGAAGACCAAGGGCCACACCTTGCAACACTTGATACATATAGGGTTCAGTAAAGGTACGATAGATAGTAATCTCTACTTCAAGATCAATGATGAACAAACCCTGATTGTTGCAGTTTTTGTTGATGATATTATTTTTGGTGGCAATGAAGGTATGTGCTCAGTTTTTGCTGGAGAAATGCAAAGTGAATTTGAAATGTCTATGTTTGGAGAGATGAACTTATTTTTAGGTTTGCAAATAAGTTAATCAGATAAGGGTATCTTCATTCCTCAGTCTAAGTATGTGAAAGAGTTGTTAAAGAAATTTGGGATGGAAGACTCTAAACTAGTATGCACACCTATGATAACTGGTTGTAAGTTGAGCAAAGATGATAACTCACCCTTGGCAGAGCAGAAAAAATATAGATCTATGATTGGAGGATTACTTTATCTGACTCAAACCGGACCTGACATAATGCATGCAGTGTGTCTTGTGGCAAGATTTTAGGCAGAACCCAAGGAATCACATGTGATGGCAGTCAAAAGAATTCTGAGATATTTAAAAGGCACAATAGATTATGGTTTGTGGTACCCTAAGGACTGTGACTTTACTCTCAATGCATATACTAATGCTGATTGGGCTAGAGATGTGGATGACAGAAAAGCTACAAGTGGAGGTGCATTCTTCTTGGAAAAAATGTTAGTATCTTGGCTAAGAAAGAAACAAGATTCAATATCCCTGTCTACTGTAGAGGCAGAATACATTGCGGCAACATGCAGTTGCACTCAAGTGTTATGGATGAAGCAGACTTTGAAGGACATCAAAATTTTGTATGAAGATCCCATTGAAATCTTTTGTGACAACATAAGTGCTATAGATATATCAAAGAATTCAATGATGCATTCAAGGACAAAGCACATATCCATTAGGTATCATTTTTTAAGAGAATGAAGTGAAGTTGGAGATTGTTTCTACCAAGGATTAGATTGTAGACATTTTTACCAAACCTCTGCCTAAGGATACTTTTGAGTATCTCAGAGAAAAGTTAGGGGTTATCACCCCGCCTACTCTAAACTAAGATACACAATAGTGCATCAGTCTAGAGGTGCTCAGAGGTTCAGATTGATGCTTTTAGGGGTACTTCTCAGGGGGAGTAGTAAGAAAGTTCAGAAGAGACATTAGATTAGAGAAGATGAGTGCAAGTATGTGCCCTTTGCCATTGATGTCAAAGGGGGAGAGAAGTCATGTGAAAAACTTAGAGTGCAGATGTGTAAAAGAAAAGGGGAGAATTTTAGAGAAAGAAAGAAGTGTAGGTGTGTAAAGAGAAAAGGGGAGAATCTTGTCTTGATGGCTATTGCAGATTTTCACATCATATGTTGCCATCAATGACAAAGGGGGAGATTGTTGCAAGTATGTGTCTAATCGGTATTGTAATTGATGTCAACATATTTTTGTTGTCATTGGTATCAACTATATCTTATTCTATTATTTCTTTAGAAGACTTGTATGTTGAGGATATTGAGAAAATGTGCCTCTCCGGAAGAAACAAGTGAGTTACAGAGAAGTGCAGTACAGACAGTGAGTTGTATGCTGAAGAACAATCCGGTAAACTACTCCACATTTATTCCTGCTTCAAGATCGTGGTCTACAGGTTGGAAGTAAGTTAGAGGTATGTCTGAGGATGCTACATTTCGGGTCTGAGCCATCTGCATGACGATCTGAGTGAGTTGTGTTCACCAGAGTGAAACATGTTTTTTCTGTAAGTTCAGTTGAGACAGGAAGATAGTATTTGGCTTAGCATTCTTCCGCAATGAAGTATTTTTCTCTACGGTTCAAGAGGGAAGTTTGGGATGATGATAAGTGCCTACAATTGCAATGGTTTATGGTTTGGCGGTCCACAAGCTATCTTTCTTTTATGACAGTTGAAGAGAGTAAAGTTTTTGTGTTCCGGTGAGAAGATTCTTATGGATAAAGTGGTTAAGGTTCGTGCGGTTGCTCTTGATGATTATAGCATGCTTGTGGATTTCTCCTAATCATGTTCCTATCTGGATTTTGGTCCACGTCAAGAAATTGAGATGATGTTTGAAGATTGTTCCCAGATATTGTAACATGTAACCAGTCTTGCCCGACTTGGTTGATCCCAGTGATTTCAGAGATCTCTAGAAGATTGTGGAAGTGTGTTGTGGTGTGGAAGATCATTTTTGAGTCCTAGCTAAGGCATGGCGTGATCTACATTTGATTCCCTTTGCATGATATTGCAATAGGTTAGGACCTATTTTGTAATTGTTTGTAATACCGACCTCGGAGATTGTTCCAATGGTTGATGTCGACCTTGATGATCATTCCAAGGTTGATGTAGTGTATAAATACTTGTAGTTGAGCCATGGAAAAGGTGTCCTTGAGCAAAAATGATAAGATATTAAGAAAGGTCCAAATGCAGAGTAGAGAAGAGGTAGAGGAAAGAAGAGGAAGAGCAGAGCAGAGGAAGAGTAGAGTAGAGGAATTGTTATTCACGCTACAGAAAGGTGTTGATCGTAGCAGTGAGTCTAGAAGTAAGCCACCAACAGGGTTTAATAGCCCTCAAGGTTTAACAACCCTTATTGTAATCTTTCTAGGTTTAGGGTTGAGGTAGTGAGTCTGCTAGACCTGGTTGTTCATCATGGTAGTAAGCCAATATGTTTAGGCCCGTGGAGTGAACAAGGCTGAACATCATTATTTCAAGATTGCAATATATATTGAGAGTTAAACCTCTGTGTGGTTTTTCCCCACCTTGGGGTTTTCCACATAAATCTGGTATCTCTTTTTTTTTATGTTGTATCTGTGGTTAAGTTTCTGATTTCATGCTCTCATTGTTAAATCATAATAATTGTGGATAAGTGACGAATGTTTAATTTGCAGAAAGTGTTTAAGTTTTGTGACAACTGATTCACCCCCCCCGCTCAGTTGTCTGATGCATATCAACAATTGGTATCAGAGCCAAGTTCCTCTAAAGAAAGTTTAACAGCTTGAGGAAGATCCAAAATATCTTAGAAGAAGGAAGCGCCGCATTTTGATTGAACTAATTATATTCTCTGGAAGGCTCAGATGAAAAGACATCTTCTTTCTCTTGGTTACAAGGTTTGGAAAGCTACAGAAACATAATACACTATACCTCAAAATAGTCCAACAACTGAAGACGAAATCAAAGAATATGAGATAGATATCAAGGCAAAGGATGCTTTGCTAAGCTCATTAACCAACTCAATATTGACGAAAGTGGTGAATCTTGAAACTGTAAATAAGGTATGGGAAAAGTTGAAAAATCTGTATGAAGGAGATGATTCTGTGAAGGAAACCAAGTTAGAAAGTCTGAAAGTGAAATATGAAAGCTTGAAGATGAATAATGATGAAAACATATCATCTTTTATGGAAAGAGTTGATGAACTTGTTACAGGGATAAAATCCATAGGGGGAACCCTCGAAGAAAAATGAAATTGTTATGAAAATTTTTAGATCTCTGCCTAAGTCCTATTGTCACAAGGTAGCCGCGATTGAAGAATTCATGCAAGTAAAAACCATTAGTAGGGATCAGTTGCTTGGCAAGCTTACTACTTTTGAAATGAGGGAGTTAGATGATGTTCTATTGAAAGTTGAGACGGCCTTCAAATCCAGTACTCCTGGAAGTACTTGCAAAACAGAAAAGTATAAGGTAGAATCCAATGATGAGTTAGATGGAGCTGAAGCCAACTTTGTGGACAGACTACAAAGAGGATATGGTAAGTTTAAAGGTAAACTTCCTTTCAAATGTTTTTCTTGTGGTAAAGTAGGTCATTTTGCTTCGAGATGTCCTGAAAGAATTGAAAGAAATAGAAGAAGATATGAGAACAAACCTAGGACTCAAAAGAAGTGTTATTATGTTGAAGATTTTGATGATGATGGAGTATCAGATAATGGTGAACCCGATAATGCTAGTTCCTCTGTAAATGAATACTTGTTCATTTCTACTAAGGAAGATCTTGTGTCTACTAATTCTCCTAGCTGTGTGAAGGAAGAAAAACTAGTGGAAAGTGCTTTTGTTGCTTAGGTCATTAAGGACAAAGATGAATGGGTTATTGATAGTGGTTTCTCTCATCACGACTGGTGTCAAAATTAAGTTTGTAAGTTTGGAAAGATATGATGATGAACTGGTTAGTTTTGGAGATGATACATGTGGTAGGATTTGTGGAAAAGGATCTATTTCTTTTGATGGCAAGCATAATACTGAAGATGTCTTGTATATGAAAGGATTAAAGCACAATCTACTAAGTTTTGGTCAGATGTGTGACAAGGGCTATGACTTAAGCTTCAAGGACAATGGATGCAAAATTAGGGAAAGCTCCAGAACAGTCATTGCAACTGGTAAGAAGACCAGAGGTAATATCTATCACTTGACAGGAACCAAGAACTATTGTTTGTTGACTCAGATTGATGAGAGTTTGTTATGGCATAGAAGATTTTTTCACATAAATTTTGATAATATTATGAAGATAAGTACTACACAAATTGTTAGAGACTTGCCTAAGCTTGTGAAGGCTGCTAATCTAGTTTGCAAGGAGTGTCAATTTGGTAAATAGACAAGAACAAGTTTCAAAAGCAAGGATCAATTAGTTGGAGGACTACTTGAGCTAGTGCATATGGATTTGTGTGGACCTACCAGAGTGAGAAGTTTGCCAGGAGACATTTCATGCTGCTCATTGATGATTATTCTAGAATCATTTGGGTAACCTTTTTGAAAGAGAAAGCTAAAGCTCTAGATAATTTCAAGGCATTTAAGGCAATGGTTGAAAATGACATGGATTTGAAAATCAAATGCTTGAGGTCTGACAGAGGAGGAGGGTTCACATCAAAATAATTCAATTTCTTTGGTGAAGAAAATGGAATAAAGAGACAGCTATCTGCGCCTAGAACTCCACAACGAAATAGAGTTGTTGAAAGGAAAAAAAAAAATAGTTCAAGAAGCTGCTAGAACCATGATGAAGAAAGCTCATCTTCCAGAAGCATATTGGAGAGATGCAATTCACACGGCAGTATATATCCTAAACAGAGTTCAAGTGAAAGGTAATAGTTCAAAAACTTCCTATGAATTGTGGCATGGTAGAGTTCCTACTGTGAAATATTTCAAAGTTTTTGGTAGCAGATGTTATATCAAAAGAGAAGAAGATTTAGGCAAGTTTGATGCTAGATGTGATGAAGGAATCTTCCTTGGTTACTTCACCAAGAGCAAGGCCTACCGGTGCTATAATAAGAGGCTGAATAAGATCATTGAAAGTGCAATTGTTAAAGTTGATGAGTGTAAGGAGAGGTCTTTAGAATCAAGTGGATATGAGTTAGATGATCCAGATGTTTTAGAAGTGGTGCAGGATGAAGAGGAACAAGCTCCAGTAAGTGCTACCAAAACTCCAAGATAGGTAAGACTTAGTCATTCTGAAAATCAAATCATAGGAGATAAGAGCAAAGGGATCTTAACTAGAAGAAAAGATGAAGAAGAACAAGTAAATTTCTCTTTGATCTCTAAGATTGAACCTAAAACTGTGGATGAGGCTTGCAAAGATGAGAATTGGATAAAGGCCATGGAAGAAGAATTGATGTAGATAGAGAAGAATCAAACTTGGGATCTTGTTCCCAGATAAGCAGACAAGAATGTAATTGGTACAAAGTGGGTCTTCAGAAACAAAATGAATGAGAATGGTGAAGTGGTAAAAAACAAAGCAAGATTGGTATGCAAAGGATATGCTTAGGTCAAACTGAAGGAATAGACTTTGAAGAAACTTTTTCTCCAGTAGCAAGGATTGAAGCAATAAGGATGTTTTTGGCTTTTGCAGCATACAAAGATTTAAAGGTTTATCAAATGGATGTGAAGTCTGAAGGAGAGTTGGAAGAGGAAGTCTATATTGAACAACTAGAAGGATTTCAATCATCAGAACAAGGGGACATGGTATGCAAATTGAAGAAAGCATTGTATGGATGAAAACAAGCTCCCAGGGCATGGTATGCACGATTGGACAGGTACTTGATACAGATAGGGTTCAATAAAGGTACGACAGATAGTAATCTCTGTTGCAAGTATGAGGTGAACCAGTGTTGTCATTGATGTCAACATACTCATATTGCAATGACAAGAAGAATACGATGAGCAGTGTGCTGAGGATATTGAGAAAATTAGCCTCAGTCAGGAACAGTGAAGAACAGTGATGAGAAGAAGGCAAATGTATTGTATAGATGCGAACCAAAGGATGCAAATTAAAGGGTTTGTAGATATGAGTCTTAAGATGTTTCAGTTAAGATTTCAGAGGTCCGCATGAAGATCTGAAGGAGTTGTGGCTGTCGGTATGGAACCGGTTCCAGCAAGTGCTCAGAGGTGACAGAGGATCACATAAAGGTCTAGTGAGGTCTGGAATTGTATAATCCTAATCTGCGGATTGGAAGGAGTGTTTGGGATGTCCTTGTGATGTGTCATCTTGAGTTGTGTATGATTTTGAGGTCCAGAAGTGCCTTTTGCATTGTGACAGTGGCGACAGACTGTGTTCTTGAAGTTCCAGATGAGGAAGAGAAGAGATTCCAGTAAGTAGAGAAAGTGTGGATGTAACTGGTCATTCAGGCAGGCTTGTGAAGGTTCTTGGATCATGATGAGGTTGTGTTGTTGGTCTGCATTGATGGTAGAGCCCAGAATTGAAGTTATTCTTCCGGATGAAGTTCTTGTTCCGACTAGTCGACCGGATGAGTTGTTCATCCTGCGAATGTTCTTGTGATGGCCGACTGGATATGTTATTCATCTTGCGGATATTCTTATGGTTGATTGCTGACTTAGATGATTGTTCCTAAGTTGATGTCTTGTATAAATAAAGGTTTGTGAGTTCATTTACTAGTGCGGATTGTGTGGATGAGTATGGTGTAGCGAAGAAAAGTGCGAAAGGCAGAGCAGGGGTTTTTGGGCTTAAATGGAACTGATCCGGACATAGTAGAGATGTCATTCTCTAGTTCAAGATTGTGATTCTTATCACTTTGTAGACAGTGTGTCTCCTTGTAGGCAGTGGGCCTCTTTGTGAGCAGTGTGCTCGGGCAGTGAGCCCTAATTGGCAAGTGCCATTCTTTTTCTTATTCTTCTAACAGAGAATAATCCTTGGGTTAATCACCCCGTGGTTTTTCCCTTAACCGGGTTTTCCACGTCAAAATCTTGGTGTTCAAAGTGTTGATGTTTATCTGCTCTTGTGTTTGTACATTATGCTTTCATGGATGATTAATTGATATACTGTTAACTAACAAAGAAGAATCAAGTATTTAAAGCAGAGCAGGTTTTTATACAACTGATTCACCCCCCCTCTCAGTTTTATGCCCTAGATCCAACAATTGGTATCAGAGCCAGGTTCCTCTAAAAGGAGCTTAACCACTTGAGGAGATCTAGAATGTCGTCATACAAGAAGGATAGTCCGAAGTTCGACGGAACAAACTTCACCCTCTGGAAAGGTCGCATGAAATGTCACTTGGAATGTATGGGAAAAGCATACTTGGCCATGGTCTCAAAACCATATGTACCTCCACAAGGTGGTCCGACAACTCTGAATGAAATCATAGATGGTGAAAACAATCTGCAGACCAAGGAAGCTCTGCTAAGCGCATTAAACGACTCAGATCTCTCAAATGTTATCGACCTACCAACTGCATATGAGATCCTGACTAAATTGGAACTTCTGTATGAAGGAGATGAGTTTGTCAAAAGTACAAGGTTGCAAAGTCTGAAAGGGAAATTTGAAAAATTGAAGATGAGAGATGATGAAAACATCACTACCTTTATGCCAAGAGTGAATGAGCTGGTATGTGGAATTAGAAATGCTGGTGGAACTCTGGATGAAAATGAGATTGTTTGCAAAATCCTCAGATCCCTTCCTGCTGCCTACAAAATCAAGGTTGCTGCCATTGATGAATTTAGAGCCCACACAACTATCACAAGAGAACAATTGGCTGGCAAACTAGCTGCATTTGAAATGACCAAGTTTGGAGATGATCCTCCCAAGACTGAATCTGCTTTCAAAGCCAGTGCCTATGTGAAAGGCAAACAGAGATTTGATCCGGGTGAAAACTCTTCAAGGAAGATGTCATGGTATGATCAAGCAAGAAGAGACATGGAAGAAGAAGAAGCAGAAACAGCTCAACTTGAAGCCCTCATTGCAAAGAGACTGCCAAGAGGATTCGGTAAGTATGAAGGAAAACTACCCTTTAAGTGCTTTAACTGTAATAAGATTGGTCATTTTGCTTCAAGATGTCCGGAAAGATCTGCAAGGACTAATACTAACAGACAAAGGTTTCAAAAGAACTGCTATTATGTTCATGAAGAAGATGACAATGAAGGAGTAACAGATGATGAATCAGAACTAGGAAGCAAATCTAGAAATGAATGGGTGTTTATTGCCATCAAGGAAGAAGATTCAATACTCTCTGAATCTGTCAATCACAAGGTTGTGGAAAAAGCTTTGGCTGCTCAAGTGGAAGAAAAGGATGATTGGGTTATTGACAGTGGATGTTCTCACCATATGACTGGTGACAAGGATAAGTTCTTGGATTTGGAAAGGTATGAAGGAGGAATGGTAAAATTTGGTGACAATTCTGCTGGCAGAATCAGAGGTAGGGGAACTATTTCCTTTGATGGAAAGAGCAAAATAGGTAATGTACTATATGTTGAAGGATTAAAGCACAATCTTCTCAGTGTTGGTCAGTTAGTAGACAAAGGCTATGATCTCCGGTTCAAGAGTGGAAAATGCAGAATCTTTACAAGTTCCAGAACTGAAATTGCATCCGGTACTCAGACAAAAGGTAATATCTTTCATCTGGTTGGTTCAAATAAAAGTTGTCTGTTTGTTCAAATTGATCAGAGTTGGTTATGGCATAGAAGAATGTGTCATGTAAATTTTGATAACATCATCAAGATAAGTAATACTCAGGCTGTAAGAGATCTTCCAAAATTGATGAAACCTACAAATAGTTTGTGCAAAGAATGTCAGCTAGGTAAACAGAGCATAATCTCCTTCAAAAGCAAAGATCAGTCCTCTACCGGATTGTTGGAACTAGTACATACTGATCTCTGTGGTCCGACAAGAATCAAGAGTCTACAAGGTGATAGATATTTCATGTTGCTAATTGATGACCATTCCTAGATGATGTGGGTTACCTTCCTAAAGGAGAAATCAAAAGCCCTTGAGAAGTTCAAAATCTTCAAAGCTATGGTAGATAATCAAACCGGATTGAAATTGAAGTGTCTAAGGTCTGATAGAGGTGGTGAATTTACATTTGGTGAGTTCATTGACTTTTGTGAGAAGCAAGGTATAAGAAGACAGTTGTCTGCTCCTAGGACTCCACAACAAAATGGAGTAGTTGAGAGAAAGAACCGAACCATCCAGGAAGCTGCCAGGACAATGATGTTGGAAGCAAATGTTCCTCAAATTTTTTGGAAAGAAGCTATTAGCACTGCAGTCTACACTCTCAATTGAGTTCAAATCAGAAACAACACCGGTAAGACCCCTTATGAACTCTGATTTGGCATCACTCCTACTGTGAAATATTTCAGAGTATTTAGTAGCAAGTGTTATATTAAAAGAGATGAAGATCTAGGAAAGTTTGATGCTAGAAGTGATGAAAGAATTTTCTTGGGTTACTCCACTCAAAGCAAAGCATACTGATGTTACAATAAGAGATTGAGGAAGATGATAGAAAGTACTAATGTGAAAGTTGATGAAGGAATTGAGAAGCCCTCAAGGTTTTATGAGTTTGATGAGGATGACCAAGATGGTGTTCAAGTTCAAGGAGCTCAATCCTCTTCGGTAAGTCAGAATCAGCCTGATTCGGTAAATCAGGAAGAAGAGATAGGTCTGAATGAGCCTGATCAAGAAGCAACAGTACAGAATGCTCCCAAAATTCTAAGGTATGTAATATAGAACCACTCTAAAGATCAGATCATAGGTGACAGAAACAAAGGTGTGCAAACTAGAAGGAATGTTGCTCAAAATCAGGATGAATGTTGTCTGATTTCAAAGATTGAACCCAAAACAATAAATGAAGCTTGCAATGATGAAAACTGGACCAAAGCAATGGAAGATGAATTGATGCAAATTGAGAGAAATCATACTTGGGATCTTGTTCCCAGACCTAGAGACAGAAATGTGATTGGAACCAAATGGGTTTTCCGGAACAAACTGAATGAAGTTGGTGAAGTAATAAAAAACAAAGCTAGATTGGTCTGCAAAGGCTACTCTCAAATAGAAGGAATTGATTTTGAAGAAACCTTTTCTCTGGTGGCAAGAATTGAAGCAGTCAGATTATTCCTTGCATTTGCTTCCTTTAAAGACTTTAAGGTATATCAGATGGATGTCAAGTCTGCCTTCCTAAATGGTGATCTGGAAGAAGAAGTTTACATTGAACAACCGGATGGATTTTTATTGTCTGATAATGAAGATATAGTCTGCAAATTGAAGAAAGCATTGTATGGATTAAAGCAAGCCCCAAGAGCATGGTATGAAAGGTTGGATAAGCATCTTGTGTAGATTGGATTCAACAAAGGTACTGCTGACAACAACTTATATTTCAAAATTGATCATGAAAACATTTTGATTGTTGAAGTGTTTGTGGATGATATCATTTTTGGAGGAAGAGATAGTATGTGCAAAACTTTTGCAAATCAGATGAAAAGTGAGTTTGAAATGTCTATGCTTGGTGAAATGAATTTCTTCTTGGGTCTACAAATTACTCAAACAAAGAAAGGGATCTTTATTTCTCAGACCAAATATGTGAAAGAATTGTTGAGGAAATTTGGTATGGAAGAATCAAAGCCAATGAACACTCCCATGGCAACCGGATGTAAGTTGAGCAAAGATGATGACTCCCCAAAGGCAGATCAGACAAAGTATAGATCAATGATTGGTGGATTGTTGTATCTCACTCAGACTAGACCAGATATAATGCAGGCTGTTGGTCTTGTGGCAAGATTCCAGGCTGATCCTAGAGAATCTCATGTTATGGCAATCAAAAGAATTTTTAGGTACTTGAAAGGAACAGTTGAGTATGGTCTATGGTACCCTAGAGATCCAGATTTATCTCTTCATGCTTACATAGATGCAGATTGGGCAGGAGATGTGGATGACCGGAAGAGCACCAGTGGTGGAGCATTCTTTTTGGGGAAGAGATTGGTTTCTTGGCTAAGCAAGAAACAAGATGCAATATCTCTGTCTACAACTGAAGTAGAATACATTGCAGCAGCAGGCAGTTGCACTCAAATCTTATGGATGAAGTAGATACTAAGAGACATTAAAGTTGAATATGAGGAGCCTATCACAATTTTCTGTGATAATTCAAGTGTAATTAATATTTCTAAGAATTCGGTATTGCACTCTAAGACTAAGCACATATCTATCAAGTTTTACTTTTTGAGAGAACAAGTGAACAAGGAAGAAGTTAGGTTGGAGTATGTTCCTTCCAAGGATCAGATTGCAGATATCTTTACTAAACCTCTTCCCAAGGACTCCTTTGAATATCTCCGGGAGAAGTTAGGGGTCATGGCCCCTCCGGTAATGAACTAAGATGCACTGATGTGCATCAATCCGGTGGATATCACAGTCATATCTTGTGATCCGGATTGATGATGGGGAGCTGCTACTAAGGGGGAGCAGCTGGTATGATTCTGATGTGTTAGAATTGCAAGTATGAGCCCTTTGCCATTGATGTCAAAGGGGGAGAGAAGACATGTGAAAAACAAGTGGCTGATGATCAAAGGGGGAGCAGTAAATGAGGAGAAGACATGTTACTGATAGGGGGAGCTGTGATAGAAAGGAGAAAGTTCTTGTCTTGATGGTTTTTAACATCATATGTTGCCATCAATGACAAAGGGGTAGATTGTTGCAAGTATGAGGTGAACCAGTGTTGTCATTGATGTCAACATACTCATATTGCATTGACAAGAAGGATTCGATGAGCAGTGTGTTGAGGATATTGAGAAAATTAGCCTCAGTCAGGAATAGTGAAAAATAGTGATGAGAAGAAGGCAAATGTATTGTATAGATGCGAACCAGAGGATGCGGATTAAAGGGTTTGTAGATATGAGTCTTGAGATGCTTTAGTTAAGATTTCAGAGGTCCGCATGAAGATCTGAAGGAGTTGTGGCTGTCGGTATGGAACTGGTTCCGGCAAGTGCTCAGAGGTGATAGAGGATCACAGAAAGGTCCGGTGAGGTTCGGAATTGTATAATCCTAATCTACGGATTGGAAGGAGTGTTTGGGATGTCCTTGTGATGTGTCATCTCGAGTTGTGTATGATTTTGAGGTCTGAAAGTGCCTTTTGCATTGTGACAGTGGCGAAAGACTGTGTTCTTGAAGTTCTGGATGAGGAAGAGAAGAGATTCCAGTAAGTAGGGAAAGTGCAGATGTACCTGGTCATTTAGGTAGGCTTGTGAAGGTTCTTGGATCATGATGAGGTTGTGTTGTTGGTCCGCATTGATGGTAGAGCCCGGAATTGAAGTTATTCTTCCGGATGAAGTTCTTGTTCCGACTAGCCGACCGGATGAGTTGTTCATCCTACGAATGTTCTTGTGATGGCCGACTGGATGTGTTATTCATCTTGCGGATATTCTTATGGTTGATTGCCGACTTAGATGATTGTTCCTAAGTCAATGTCTTGTATAAATAAAGGTTTGTGAGTTTATTTAGTAGTGCGGATTGTGTGGATGAGTTCAAGGACAAAGCACATATCAAAAAATGACGTGAATTCAAGGACAAAGCACATATCCATTAGGTATCATTTTCTAAGAGAATAACGTGAAGTTGGAGTATGTTTGTACCAAGGATTAGATTGCAGACATTTTTAGCAAACCTCTGTCTAAGGATACTTTTGGGTATCTTAGAGAAAAGTTAGGGGTTATCACCCCGCCTACTCTAAACTAAGATGCACAATAGTGCATCAGTCTAGATGTGTTCAGAGGTCGGGATTGATGCTTTTAGGGCTACTTCTCAGGGGGAGTAGTAAGAAAGTTCAGAAGAGAGATTAGATTAGAGAAGATGAGTGCAAGTATGTGCCCTTTGCCATTGATGTCAAAGGGGGAGAGAAGTCATGTGAAAAACTTAGAGTGCAGATGTGTAAAAGAAAAGGGGAGAATTTTGGAGAAAGAAAGAAGTGTAGGTGTGTAAAGAGAAAGGGGGAGAATCTTGTCTTGATGGCTATTGTAGTTTTTCACATCATATGTTGCCATCAATGACCAATGGGGAGGTTGTTGCAAGTATGTGCCTAATCAGTGTTGTAATTAATGTCAACATATTCTTGTTGTCATTGGTGTCAACTGTATCTTATTCTATTACTTGTTTAGAAGACTTGTATGTTGAGGATATTGAGAAAATGTGCCTCTCTGGAAGAAACAAGTGAGTTACAAAGAAGTGCAATACAGACAGTGAGTTGTATGCTGAAGAACAATCTGGTAAACTATTCCACATTTATCCCTGCTTGAAGATCGTGGTCTACAGATTGGAAGTAAGTTAGAGGTATTTCTGAGGATGCTACATTCCTGGTCTAAGCCATCCGCATGAAGATCTGAGTGAGTTGTGTTCACCAGAGTGAAACC
Source organism: Cunninghamia lanceolata (assembly GCA_027924645.1). Classification (NCBI taxonomy): domain Eukaryota; kingdom Viridiplantae; phylum Streptophyta; class Pinopsida; order Cupressales; family Cupressaceae; genus Cunninghamia; species Cunninghamia lanceolata. The sequence goes on along the minus strand of BSBN01000994.1, from coordinate 3,599,630 downwards.
TACTTTTTCTGTAAGTTCAGTTGAGATAGGAAGACAGTATTTGGCTCAACATTCTTCCGCAATGAAGTATTTTTCTCTACGGTTTAAGAGGGAAGTCTGGGATGATGATAAGTGCCTATAGTTGCAATGGTTCATGGTTTGGCGGTCCGCAAGCTATCTTTCTTTTATGACAGTTGAAGATAGTAAAGTTCATGTGTTCCAGTGAGAAGATTCGTATGGATAAAGTGGTTAAGGTTCATGCGGTTGCTCCTGATGATTATAGCATGCTTGTGGATGTCTCCTAGTCATGTTCCTATTTGGCCTTTGGTCCGCGTTAAGAAATTGAGATGATGTGTGAAGATTGTTCCCAGATATGGTAGCATGTAACTAGTCTTGGCCGACCTGGTTGATCCTAGTGATTGCGGAGATCTCTAGAAGATTGTGGAAGCATGTTGTGGTGTGGAAGATTGTTTTTGAGTCCTAGCTAAGGCATGGCATGATCCGCGTTTGATTCCCTTGGCATGATATTAAAATAGGTCAGGACCTATTTTTTAATTGTTTGTAATACTGAACTTGGAGATTGTTCTGATGGTTGATGCCGACCTTGATGATCATTCCAAGGTTGATGTAGTGTATAGATACTTGTAGTTGAGTCATAGAAAAGGTGTCCTTGAGCATAAATGATGAGATATTAAGAAAGGTCCAAAAGCAAAACAGAGAAGAGGCAGAGGAAAGAAGAGGAAGAGCAGAGGAATTGTTATTCATGATACAGAAAGGTGTTGATCGTGGCAGTGAGTCTAGCAGTAAGCCACCAGTAGGGCTTAACAACCCTCAGGGTTTAACAACCCTTTTTGTAATCTTTCTAGGTTTAAGGTTGAGGCAGTGAGTCTACTAGACCTAGTTGTTCTTCATTGGAGTAAGCCAATATGTTTAGGCCCGTGGAGTGACTAATCCTGAACATCATTATTTCAAGGTTGCAATATATATTGAGAGTTAATCCTCTCCGTGGTTTTTCAACACCTTGGGGTTTTCCACGTAAATCTGGTATCTTTTTTTTTTATGTTTTATCTGTGGTTAAGTTTTTGATTTCATGCTCTCATTATTAAATCATAATAATTGTGGATAAGTGACGAATGTTTATATTGTAGAAAGTGTTTAAGTTTTGTGACAACTGATTTACCTCCCCCGCTCAGTTGTCTGACACATATCAACAATTGGTATCAGAGCCAAGTTCCTCTGAAGAAAGTTTAACAGCTTGAGGAAGATCCAAAATGTCTTACAAGAAGGAAGCTCCGCATTTTGATGGAACTAATTATGTTCTCTGGAAGGCTCAGATGAAAAGCCATCTTCTTTCTCTTGGTTACAAGGTTTGGAAAGCTGCAGAAACATAATACACTATACCTCAAAATGGTCTGACGACTGAAGATGAAATCAAAGAATATGAGATAGATATAAGGGCAAAGGATGCTCTGCTAAGCTCATTAACCAACTCAATATTGATGAAAGTGATGGATCTTGAAACTGCAAATAAGGTATGGGAAAAGTTGAAAAATCTGTATGAAGGAGATGATTCTATGAAGGAAACCAAGTTACAAAGTCTGAAAGTGAAATATGAAATCTTGAAGATGAATAATGATGAAAACATATCAGATTTTATGGAAAGAGTTGATGAATTTGTTACAGGGATAAAATCCATAGGCAGAACCCTCGAAGAAAAAGGAAATTGTTATGAAAATTATCAGATCTCTGCCCAAGTCCTATTGTCACAAGGTAGCGGCGATTGAAGAATTCATACAAGTAAAAACCGTTTGCAGGGATCAGTTGCTTGGCAAGCTTACTGCTTTTGAAATGAGGGAGTTAGATGATGCTCTACCGAAAGTTGAGATGACCTTCAAAGCCAGTACTCCTGGATGTAGTTTCAGATCAGAAAAGTATAAGGTAGAATCCGATGATGAGTTAGATGAAGCTAAAGCCAACTTTGTGGATTCACTACAAAGAGGATCTGGTATGTTTAAAGGTAAACTTCCTTTCAAATGTTTTTCCTATGGTAAAGTAGGTCATTTTGCTTCCAGATGTCCTGAAAGAATTGAAAGAAATAGAAGAAGATATGAGAACAGGCTTAGGACCCAAAATAAGTGTTATTATGTTGAAGATTTTGATGATGATGGAGTATCAGATTATGGTGAACCAGATAATGCTAGTTCCTCTGTAAATAAATGCTTGTTCATTGCTATTAAGGAAGATCTTGTGTCTACTTATTCTCCTAGCTGTGTGAAGGAAGAAAACCTAGTGGAAAGTGCTTTGGCTGCTCAGGTCATTAGGGACAAAGATGAATGGGTTATTGATAGTGGTTGCTCTCACCACATGATTGGTGACAAAAGTAAGTTTGTAAGTTTGGAAGGATGTGATGATGGACTGGTTAGGTTTGGAGATGATACATCTGGTAGGATTTGTGGAAAAGGATCTATTTCTTTTGATGGAAAGCATAATTCTGAAGATGTCTTGTATATGAAAGGATTAAAGCACAACCTACTGAGTGTGGGTTAGTTGTGTGACAAGGGCTATGACTTAAGCTTCAAGGACAATGGATGCAAAATCAGGGAAAGCTTCGGAATAGTCATTACAACTGGTAAGAAGACCAAAGGTAATATCTATCACTTGAAAGGAACCAAGAACTATTATTTGTTGACTCAGATTGATGAGAGTTTGTTATGACATAGAAGGTTGTGTCACATAAATTTTGATAATATTATGAAGATAAGTATTGCACAAATTCTTAGAGATTTGTCTAAGCTTGTGAAGCCTACTAATCCGGTTTGCAAGGAGTGTCAATTTGGAAAATAGACAAGAACAAGTTTCAAAAGCAAGGATCAATCAGTTGGAGGACTACTTGAGCTAGTGCATATGGATTTGTGTGGACCTACCACAGTAAGAAGTTTGCAAGGAGACAGGTATTTTATGCTACTCATTGATGATTATTCTAGAATGACTTGGGTCACCTTTTTGAAAGAGAAAGCTAAAGCTCTAGATAAATTCAAGGCATTTAAGGAAATGGTTTAAAATGAGATGGATTTGAAAATTAAATGCTTGAGGTCTGACAGAGGAGGAGAGTTCACATCAAATGAAGTCAATTTCTTTTGTGAAGAACATGGAATAAAGAGACAACTATCTGCGCCTAGAACTCCACAACAAAATGGAGTTGTTGAAAGGAAAAATAGAATAGTTCAAGAAGCTGCTAGAACCATGATGAAGGAAGCTCATCTTTCGGAAGCATATTGGAGAGATGCAATTCACATGATAGTATATATCCTGAACAGAGTTCAAGTGAAAGGTAACAGTTCAAAAACTTCCTATGAATTGTGGCATGGTAGAGTTCCTACTGTGAAATATTTTAAAGTTTTCGGTAGCATATGTTATATCAAAAGAGAAGAAGATTTAGGCAAGTTTGATGCTAGATGTGATGAAGGAATATTCCTTGGTTACTCCACCAAGAGCAAGGCCTACCGGTGCTATAATAAGAGGCTGAATAAGATCATTGAAAGTGCAAATGTTAAAGTTGATGAGTGTAAGGAAAGGTCTTCAGAATCAAGTGGATATGAGTCAGATGATCCAGATGTTTTAGAAGTGGTGCAAGATGAAGACAACACAGATGAAGAAGAACAAGCTCCAGTAAGTGCTACCAAAACTCCAAGATAGGTAAGAATTAGACATTCTAAAAATCAAATCATAGGAGATAAGAGAAAAGGGATCTTAACTAGAAGAAAAGCTGAAGAAGAACAGGTAAATTTATGTCTGATCTCTAAGATTGAACCTAAAACTGTGGATGAGGCTTGCAAAGATGAGAATTGGATAAAGGCCATGGAAGAAGAATTGATGCAGATAGAGAAGAATCAAACTTGGGATCTTGTTCCCAGACAAGCAGCCAAGAATGTAATTGGTACAAATTGGGTCTTCAGAAACAAAATGAATGAGAATGGTGAAGTGGTAAGAAACAAAGAAAGATTGGTATGCAAAGGATACACTTAGGTCAAACTGAAGGAATAGACTTTGAAGAAACTTTTTCTCCAGTAGCAAGGATTGAAGCAATAAGGATGATTCTGGCTTTTGCAACATACAAAGATTTAAAGGTTTATCAAATGGATGTGAAGTCTGATGGACAGTTGGAAGAGGAAGTCTATATTGAACAACTGGAAGGATTTCAATCATTAGAACAAGGGGACATGGTATGCAGATTGAAGAAAGCATTGTATGGATTAAAACAAGCTCCCAGGGCATGGTATGCATGGTTGGACAGGTACTTGATATAGATAGGGTTCAGTGAAGGTACGACAGATAGTAATCTCTACTTCAAGATCAATGATGAACAAACCCTAATTGTTGTAGTTTTTGTTGATGATATTATTTTTGGAGGCAATGAATGTATGTGCTCAGTTTTTGCTGGAGAAATGCAAAGTGAATTTGAAATGTCTATGTTTAGAGAGATGAACTTCTTTTCAGGTTTGCAAATAAGTCAATCAGATAAGGGTATCTTGATTTCTCAGTCTAAGTATGTGAAAGAGTTGTTCAAGAAATTTGGGATGGAAGACTCTAAACAAGTATGCACACCTATGATAACTGGTTGTAAGTTGAGCAAAGATGATAACTCACCCTTGGCAGACTAGAAAAAGTATAGATCTATGATTGGAGGATTACTTTATCTAACTCAAGCTAGACCTGACATAATGCATGCAGTGTGTCTTGTGGCAAGATTTCAGGCAGAACCCAAGGAATGACATGTGATGGCAGTCAAAAGAATTCTAAGATATTTAAAAGGCACAATAGATTATGGTTTGTGGTACCCTAAGGACTGTGACTTTACTCTCAGTGCATATAATGATGCTGATTGGGCCAGAGATGTGGATGACAGAAAAACTACAAGTGGAGGTGCATTCTTCTCAAGAAAAAGGTTAGTATCTTGGCTAAGAAAGAAACAAGATTCAATATCCTTATCTACTGCAGAGGCAGAATACATTGCAGTAGCATACAGTTGCACTCAAGTGTTATGGATGAAGCAGACTTTGAAGGACATCAAAATTTTGTATGAAGATCCCATTGCAATCTTTTGTGATAACACAAGTGCTATAAACATATCAAAGAATTCAGTGATGCATTCAGGGACAAAACACATATCCATTAGGTATCATTTTGTAAGAGAATGAAGTGAAGTTGGAGTATGTTTCTACCAAGGATTAGATTGCAGACATTTTTACCAAACCTCTGCCTAAGGATCCTTTTGAGTATCTCAGAGAAAAGTTAGGGGTTATCACCCCGCCTACTCTGAACTAAGATGCACAATAGTGCATCAGTCTGGAGGTGCTCAGAGGTTCAGATTGATGCTTTTAGGGCTACTTCTCAGGGGGAGTAGTAAGAAAGTTTAGAAGAGAGATTAGATTAGAGAAGATGAGTGCAAGTATGTGCCCTTTGCCATTGATGTCAAAGGGGGAGAGAAGTCATGTGAAAAACTTAAAGTGTAGATGTGTAAAAGAAAAGGAGAGAATTTTGGAGAAAGAAAGAAGTGCAGGTGTGTAAAGAGAAAGGGGGAGAATCTTGTCTTGATGGCTGTTGCAGTTTTTCACATCATATGTTGCCATCAATGACAAAGGGGGAGATTGTTGCAAGTATGTGCCTAATTGGTGTTGTAATTGATGTCAACATATTCTTGTTGTCATTGGTGTCAACTGTATCTTATTCTATTACTTGTTTAGAAGACTTGTATGTTGAGGATATTGAGAAAATGTGCCTTTTCGGAAGAAACAAGTGAGTTATAGAGAAGTGAATTATAGACAATGAGTTGTATGCTAAAGAACAATCTGCTAAACTGCTCCACATTTATTCCTTCTTAAAGATCATGGTCTACAGATTGGAAATACGTTAGAGGTATGTTTGAGGATGCTACATTTCGGGTCTGAGCCATCCGTATGAAGATTTGAGTGAGTTGTGATCACCAGAGTGAAACCTGCTTTTTCTGTAAGTTCAGTTGAGATTGGAAGATAGTATTTGGCTCTGCATTCCTCCGCAATGAAGTATTTTTTCTGCATTTCAAGAGTGAAGTCTAGGATGATGATAAGTGCCTACAGTTGCAATGGTTCGTGGTTTGGTGGTCAACAAGCTATCTTCTTTTATGACAGTTGAAGACAGTAAAGTTCATGTGTTTCGGTGAGAAGATTCGTATGGATAATGTGGTTAAGGTTCATCTGGTTGCTCCTGATGATTATATCGTGCTTGTGGATGTCTCCTAATCATGTTCCTATCTGGACTTTGCTCCATGTTAGTAAATTGAGATGATGTGTGAAGATTGTTCCCAAATATTGTAGCGTGTAACTAGTCTTGGCCGACCTGGTTGATCCCAGTGATTGCACAGATCTCTAGAAGATTGTGGAAGTGTGTTGTGGCGTGGAAGATCATGTTTGAGTCCCAGCTAAGACATGGCTTGATCCGCATTTGATTCCCTTTGCATGATATTGCAATAGGTCAGGACCTATTTTGTAATTGTTTGTAATACCAACCTTGGAGATTGTTCCAATGGTTGATTCTGACCTTGATGATCATTCCAAGGTTGATGTAGTGTATAACTACTTATAGTTGAGTCATGGAAAAGGTGTCCTTGAGCAGAAATGATAAGATATTAAGAAAGATCCAAAGGTAGAGCAGAGAAGAGGCAGAGGAAAGAAGAGGAAGAGCAGAGCAGAGGAAGAGTAGAGCAGAGGAATTGTTATTCACAATACAGAAAGGTGTTGATCATGGTAGTGAGTCTGGCAGAAATCCACTAGTAGGGTTTAATATCCCTTATTGTAATCTTGCTAGGTTTAGGGTTGAGTAGTGAGTCTGCTAGACCTAGTTGTTCTTCATGGCAGTAAGCCAGTATGTTTAGGCATGTGGAGTGACCAAGCTTGAACATCATTATTTCAAGATTGCAATATATATTGAGTGTTAATCCTCTCCGTGGTTTTTCCCCACCTTGGGGTTTTCCACGAAAATAAGGTATCTCTTGTGTTTGATGTTGTATCTATGGTTAAGTTTATGATTTCATGCTCTTATTGTTAAATCATAATAATTGTGGATAAGTGATGAATGTTTAATTTTTTTGAAAGTGTTTAAGTTTTTGTGACAACTGATTCACTGCCCCACTCTTCGTTGTCCGGCTCATATCAACAACTTACATGTTTATAGGTGGGTGAGGATGGTTTATGGCAACCTTACTTGCAATGATTTCATCAAGATTTTGGATTTCATCATCATCAGAATTGTAGGATGGACTCATGATTGGATTTGGGATGAAGCAATGTTGGATGAATTGATGATTTTGATTTGTATTTGGATTAAAGGGGATTGGATTGATTTGGATTAACTGGGATTGACTAATTTTGGATTGATCAAGGTCAATGATATATGACACTTTATATTAGGATGGATTTGATTTGATTTGATTAGTCAAGGTCAACAATGTATGACTCTTGACTGTGGTTGGATTTAGATTGATTGGGATTGATTTTGGATTAGGCCAATGGACCCTTGGATAGTTGGATTGGATTGGATGATGATAAGGATTGATTGGGGAAGAGGTCTAGGACCCTTAGATGATGATTTGGATGATTATGTGGAGGAAAATAATTAGGGATTGGATGAAATCGGATGGGTTATGATTAGGATTTGGAGAGGGTTGAAAGAGGTTAAGTCCTTAACCAATTTAGATTTTCAAAGCATGATTTTTGGATTTGTTGGCCTCATTTTTAAATTGCCAAATTTTAAACTTTTGCATCAAATCCTTATGTTGAGTCACCCCTAGTCACAAATTCTCCTGAAGTGTCAAGTTGATTTCTAGTTTGAAGGAGGAATTGTTTGCTTGTTTCAGCTGAAATCCTGGAAGCGGTTTTGCTATGTCAAAAATCACAAAAATAATTAAATTTAAAAATCTACAAAAGTTGGAAAGAAATCATTTTATAGGGATGTTTCTATGGCTATTTTGCCTAATGTGGCAACTTTTTACGCTCGTATGCCTTCTGGTTTGCGAAATTTTAAAACTTCAATTTTTTAGCGGGCAATTTGCAGAACTAATTAAATCATGGTTTTTGCAAGGGCTGGAACAAATCATCTAGCAGGGAGATTTATAATGTTATTATGAACAATGTGGCAAGATTTCATGAGAAAATATTGTCTCTTTTAAAAGTTACGCCAGTTTTACTTCTCTATTGCACGTGCAGGCTTGACAACAAATGATATAAATTTTCAATAAATTAGAAATTTTCACAAGTTATAACGAGTTGTACAAGTATGTAAAAGTATTGATAAAGGAGGTAAGGAGGTAACTTAGAAATTTTCACAAGTTGTGAGAAGGTTAGTGAAAATTAGAAGTCTTCGACAACTTCTAAAAAAGGTGAAAGTGAGAGATTAACTTGTGAAATTGGCTAAGTATAAAGGAGGTACCACTTTTCAATTTGGCTAAGTGGAGAGTTTTCTTTTCAAAGTAAGTTGTTATCGGCCTACTTAGAAAAAAAAAGAAGTTGGTGTCTACTTTCACTTTTGGCTAAGTTGATGTCCACTTTCAATTTTTGCTAAGTTCGCATCCACTTTCACTTTTGGCCAAGTTGACATCCACTTTCACTTTTGGCTAAGTTGACTTCCACTTTCACTTTTGTCTAAGTACGCGTTAACTTTTACTTTTTCCTAAGTCTACATCCACTTTCACTTTTGGCTAAGTGAGCACACACTTTCACTTTTGGCTAAGTGAAAACCCGCATTGGATGCACTTTCACTTTTCACTAAGTGCGAATAAAAAGTCACTTTCAGTTTTCATAAAGCCGAAGTCTACTTTTAGTTTTGGCTAAGTTGGCAAAGTAGAGGTCTACTTTCACTTCTGGCTAACCAAAACAAAAGGCATGATTTTCAAGTTTTGCAAAGAGGACTCCACTTGCACTTTGGGTGAAGTAAATTAACGTCACTCCTCCACAATTATTAGACAATTGTAAAACCACTTTCTTTGGTTGCCACTTGTTGTTAACTGAAGTTTAAAAGTTGTTTTATTGTTCAAAGAGTGGTGTTATCCTCCTAAAATCATTCCACACATGCTATATGGGAAGAAATGTGGACTTCAAAACAATGATGGATAGTTAGAAATGATAACAAAGTGTGCACAAGTCATTATGAACTATCTTCAACAGCAACAAAATGCCATCTTATGGTTGATTTGCATGCCGAGAAAGATGGTTTCACATAATGCAACAATTACAAACTTCTTGTTGTGTAAACGCCTCATAGAAACCATTAAACAAGGCATCATAGAGAGATTTGTCATATTTTGCAATGGTTGCAGAATACTCACAAAATGGATTTGTTGAAAAAGCTTTAGAATCTTTTAAGAAAGTAAATTCTCAGACATTATAGTTTGAAATGCACTGGCAAATATGCATGCAAATTAAGAAGCATAGACAATGCATAGGAACCGTTTGATGGTGCACCTCAAAGGAGTGTGGTCTCAGAACCACCATTTGAAACTGGTTATGTATCTCCATCAAAACATAATGGAAGTGGGATTTTATCATATATTGTAGTTGTAAAGGGGACTTGCAGACATATATGCATGATGCGGTAGCAAATCCAATGCACACAAAGCATATGATAGAATGCTTTAATGAATTGTGGTCTCACAGAATATAATGATTACAGAGAATGCACAAAATGGTTTCATTGAGAAGGCTATAGAAACTGATAAGCAAATGCAATTTGTGGGCGTAAAGTCGAATTCCACAGTCTTTGCATAGCAGGGATGTGCACAAATTGACTTTGTTGAAAAGGCTGCAGAAGCTTTTAAGCAAATGCAACTAGCTATTGTAAATTTGAATTACACAACCCTTGCCAATCTCCTTGGTGCCCGTCAATAAAAGAAGTGTAAAAAAGGGGTATGGACATCCATCAAAGCAATGCCGTCGATTGTAATAGTTGCAAGATATTCACAAAATGGTTGTATCAAAATGACTTTAGAAGCTTTCAAGTGAGTGCAGTCAGCTATTGTAAAGTCATGCCAAAACCTTTGCAAGCATCCTCATTGTCTATGAATGGTAGCCTTCGAACACACCTTGTACCTTCATCAAAGCGTAAAGATTGGTGATTTTTGTCTATTATTATAGTTGGAAATACTCTGGTAGATATGCATGCTAATGGAGGACACACAGATAGGGCACATGAACTATTTGACAGAATGCCTCAAAGAAATGTATTCTCACGGTCTTCTGACAGAAATGATTATTTGCAGATTTAAACTCAAAAGTCCATAAAGTTTGTCAACTTCCTTCACATTTTGCACCAGCAACCTCTTCATTTGTACCAACATGGTTGACTTGGGAATAGGGTATGAATATTTGTCAAAGCATAATGTGGAGGCACAACATAGCCTATGATCGGTTTAACAAAATGTAATGCTACAGGGTTTTCTCTTTTGTTGGCCCATCTCATAATTAGAAGAGAGGAATGAGTTTTCTAAGTCTACAAGATGATTCAAAATTGGAAAATTATTCTCATGACACATTAGGCAATTTAGGTGCATTAGAAATAGAAGTGGGGTGCAGTATGGACTACTTGCAAAAGCTAGTTTTGAGTGAGGCAACACTAGTTGTTAGCTCTTTTAACTTCATTGATTTAAAGGATGTTGGGATGGTAACCATTGTACCAAGAGTTGGACGGTTGTAAGGAATAACATGTTATCAGTTGAATATGGAATGTTGGCCTTGGAAAATACCTCTATATTTATAGTTCACTTCTAAAGACGCAAAGAAGATTGTCAAATCGACATCAGTGTCACAATATGATATGGTTATTTATATAATGTGTGAAATGACACATGATGGCAAATTTCACAAACAAGTGTATCTAACCATCCGCAAGGAACCATCAAACATGAGAAATGAAGTCACTACATGGAGGATTTGCATGATACAAATTTGTTGAAAAGGCTTTTGAGATGCTCAAGTAAGTCCAACTGATAAGTGTACATATTGTTCTCTTGAAGTAGACCTAGGAATTGAAGTGGAGGAATGTCACAATTTGGCAGGTCATGAAGGAGATCATGACTGCAAGAGGAGAAACCATAGTTGTTGAGAGATTTATTCTTTAAATGAGAAATTGTCTAATCACACTACGACATATTGTCTTAAGGATGGGCATGATGGCCTTCACAAGTGCAATTCACCTCAACATATGTACAAGTAAATTTAAATTAAGAAGATCAAAAGTATTGACTTGCAACTGAAGAGACTTCATCTCAGGATATTATAACATGAGTAGCATATGGTTGAAATGTTCGTTGTGAAAATTGTCTATCTGCATCGAGTTGTATGACTAATATCATTAGTAATGGAAATGATGTTTTAAGCAAGAAGATGAAAATGATGGGATGTAAAACAGAAGGTATTTCTTAAAATGTGTAGCGTTATCCAAATCTACATCTATCATGTTGATGTTGCTAGTGAAAGACATACCATTTCCATAGCCCATGTTTTGTATGCAAGGACATAGGAGTCTAAGGTTTAGGTATTCAGAAGGATTGTCAAGATCTGGCAAGGTTTGATTGTTAAAATGGAGCAAATAGAGATGGAAAGTACATAGCAGAATCCACAACTCGAAACCTACAAATTTCTAGTTACCTTTTTGTAAAAGTGACTTTTGTCACTTATTGTAACTAAAAGTTAGAAAATAAACTTTATTTCCAGAAAAGTGATGTAAAAAGTAACAAAAAAGTAAGGTTTATTATTTTTCCAAAAAGGTAGTTACTAGGTAGTTACAAATTGGTTATGAGGTAGTTACAGGAGAGAAGCCTATAAATACAAGGCTATTTCAAATGTAAAGGGGGACTTTTTCAAGAGACCTTTTGAGGGGAACTTTTCAGACTTTTGAGCTCATACTTTGTACAAAGGAGTGTTTGAAGTTGTATAATTTCAAAAAGATAATAACGAGTGCATTTGGTTTGTGTGTTCCAATGTTCTTCTGAATTATTATTACTAATTCTTCATATGTCGAGTTGGTGATCTCTTTTGTCTATGTGGAAATCATTAGTCATCTTTTGAAGCATATATAAACCATGCAATTGATGTAAAGAAACACATTCACTTCTTGGTATCCTAATTTGAATGTGTCGATAAACTATCTCTTCGTATGTCGAGATCCATGTGTTATCTTTCTTTCATAGGTGTTGTGTTTTAAGACATACTATTGTGAAATTCATCATAGAAGTTTAGGAACGTAGTTTCTAGCTTTTGTGGTGGAATCCCCTTATAATCTGTCATAAATCTGTGAAATCCCAGTTGGTATTCATGTGTCTACCACTAGGGTTTCTATATTTCATTTTCCTTTAGTTTTCCTTTACCTTTGGTATTTCTAGTTAAAATACCATAAAAACCCCTATTTTGATCATATGAGGGAGCTACCCCTCTCAAACGCAGAGGAAGATCATTGCTCTGCCGTGATCTCTCCAACTGTTGGTTAGTTTGTCGCTACTTTTCGGGCAAAACAGAGTCATTCTTGAGAATTCATTCTCAACGACAAATGTGTTCACCAACATGATTAAGGATGGAGGATTGGATTATGATTAAGGATGGATAGAAGAATGATAGATGCTTGATTTTGGATGATGGATAAGAATGAAGTGGGATTAGATGGGATTAGATTAGTATGGAAGTGAATATGATTAGATGAATGAAGGGATTGGATTAGAAAGATAGTAATGGATTATATTAAGATGATAGATTAGGAGTTGGATTAGGATAAGGATAAATGATGAAAGTGGATTAGGAAAAAGAATGTAATGATTAAGATTTGGGAGACAATGGATTATGATGTGGATGGATGAAGGATTAAGATCACTAATGGGATTAAGATTAGGGGGGATTTGGATGAGATGATTATGGATGAGGGATAATTGGATTAAGGTGAGGATAGGATGATATCATTACACTATGATAAGTGGACGAAGTGATTTGGGATTAGGAAAAATGGATTTTGATTAAGATGAGATTAAGATGGTGATGAAGAATTGGATTATGATGGAAGTGAGATGAGTAGGATAATGGAAAGTGAATTAGGATATGGGTAATTTATGAGAGTGGATTAGGATAATGGATTAGGAAGTGATTATAATGATGAGATGGATAGGATTAAGCTCAAAGAGGGGATTTGAATAAGCTCAAATGATGGGGCTTGCTTAGGAATGTGGTTAAATGTATGAGGATGTATTAGGATTAGGACCTTGATTAGATTAGGCAAGTTGATTGGGATTAGGTTCCTAATTGATTGGATTAGGGATGGATTAGGATGGTTTAGGAAGATGATTAGGATAATTAGATGAGGGATTATGAGGAATTGGATTAAGATAAGGTGGATTAGGAAGAAATTGGATTAGGATAATGTGTATTAACAGAGAATTGGATTTGGATGACTTGGATTAGGAAGATTGATGATTTAGATTTGTATTAAGATGGATGATTAAGAGGTGATTAAGGATGGCTAGGTGCTTGACCTTACACAACTTTGCAAATAAAATACACACATACATGCACAATTCTTGCAAAGGATGGGGGATTTGGATTAAAAGAGTGCACAGGTTTCAACCATGAAGACATGCAAAACACAACACCCTAGATTATTCAAGTGGGATTGACTCTTAATGTTGGCCCACCAAAATACCATTCCTAGGAGTGAATATCTAGGGAGTGCCATGTTGCATGGGATCCCTTTCCTTAGAGGCCTTGACACCTTCCCCAATGAGCCTCTATACCAACTCAAGGGCGTACGAGTGAGTAACTGTAGGGTTGATACTAACCCTTCCACCACACTAAAAGATCAACCAAGAGGTCTTAGCTAGGATGAACGGGCTTCTAGGGGTATCCTCTATACACTTAATGTGCATGAGTCCTATGTCTATGAAATGAGGGGTATGTCTAATGGCGTGGTGTGAGAGGGTAACACACTTTCCTCCTTCACTTTGCAAGGTATAAAGTTCTTGCAAGCTTCACCTAAAATGACAAATGTCCTCCAATGGGAGAGTCTTTTGATTCTCTCCCAAATTTGTATACCCTATCAGAACACAAGATTTGAGGTCATCCCCTTGGTGATGAAATCTAAGGTAGGCCCCCTAGAGGAAAGAATCCAAGGTGTTTTTGATCTCCAAGGTCACACGAAGGGCAAGGAGAGAGCATACACACCAAGGACCTTGGGATTAACAATGATAATAAGACTAGATCAAATCAAGGTTTTTTATCCCCAAGATCACATGAAGTGCAAGGCGAGAGCATACACCTTGATTGATCCCAAACAAAGCAAACAATGTTCTTTTTAACCCAAAAAAAAATGTTCTTAGATTAGTGCAAAATAAGATGGGTCCTTTGACAAGTGAGCTACAAAACACAAGATTAGTAGTTGATTAATGAGTCTTGGACCAATGATATTTGCACAAAATGATGTTAAAGATAAGAAGGAACATGCATAAGATTATCAAATTCAGGGGTTAGATTGCATAGATCCCAAGAAAAATGCAGAAAACTGATAACATAGTAGATTCATTGAAGGATAGGAAGATCCGCCCAAACAGAGTTAGAGGATGCAAATGCTCACCAAGCAGTGTTGCAAAGCTACCCAAGCAGGTCACAGATCCACCGATGTGCTTGCATATTCTCTGAAATGTGTTTAGAACCTGAAAATAGTGATTTTTGAAGAAAAAAGTTAGATTTTTGTTAAAATTAGATGATTAGATGAAATTTTAGTATTATAACCCCTATAAAATGGACTCCCTATTAGAAAATAGAATGGTGAAGGGATTAGAAAATAATGGAAATGATTTAGGAAAGAAAGTGGATTGTTTGCCTAGGAAGTAGAAACACTAAAGTAGGTGGCAGATCTACTGAAGCACAGGCATATCCATTGAAATGGAGTTTGATATTGGGAATGGATGTAGGAATGCTAATAGAGGAAGTAGATCCACTAAAACAAGGAGCAGATCTACTAAACTAGCTCAGGAACGCTAAAATGAGGCCTATAACTTGAAAATGAGATTAAAACAAGAAAAATTAATTAGATAAAGACCCAAGGGGGGTCCTGCCAGGTGTACGAAATGTATGCATGTGAAAATGAACTTACAGAAATAAACCAAAACAATATTAGCCTACTTCATTCACCTTCAACTACACCCTCATGATTGAATAAATAAGGAATGTATAACATAAAAAAGGGAAGCTAAATCACTTAACTACCATGCAAACCTTGTTGTTTTGATGTGATCCTTGGATGTTGGATGAATGTGATGGATCCTCAATGTGGTAGCATAACTTTGCTTCTCATGGAGTTTTCAAAATGGTTGGATGAGTGGCTATTTAAAGATTTTTTGATGAGGGATTGGATGGTCAAGTTTGATTTAAAGGATCAATGGATGAAGATTGTTGAAAGGCTTAGATGTATGAGCACTTGCCAAGTGGCAAGCATTAGTTGGAGGAGAGGATATGTCCTTGGATCAAGGAGGAATTAATGGTGAAAATATGATTTTGGAAGAAGGGGATGGTTGAGATGAAGTGAGGACAAAAAAACCTTTTGTACAAAGGACTTGCCCATCACTTTGTAAGAGGGCCATGTGGGCTTGTACAAAGGGCCATGCCTTTGTACACATGGGGGGTTGTGAGGGTTTGATTAGGATTAGGTTAGGATAATGGAATGTTCAAGTAGGGGATTAGCTAATTAATTAG
Organism: Cunninghamia lanceolata; assembly: GCA_027924645.1. NCBI lineage: Eukaryota > Viridiplantae > Streptophyta > Pinopsida > Cupressales > Cupressaceae > Cunninghamia > Cunninghamia lanceolata. Next base: position 3,583,893 of record BSBN01000994.1, on the reverse strand, counting down.
GTTTAGGTCACATAATTAAAAGTGTAGAAAATAGGGAATTAAATAAATACACATACTTATTTAATTCATGGGATGGGAAAAGGGGATATTAGATAAATAAAATTTATCTAATGTTTGGACTATAGAGGAAGGTTAATAAATGATTAATTAATCATTTATGCTAGGAAGATGGTACGAATGCAAGTATGGATGAATAGTAGAAAGTACATGAATAGTGATTTTGTCAATAAAATATTGTTTAATCATGGTTTGAAGGGGAATCAATCAATTAACTATCTAAACATGTGTTTATTCAGTCAATTATGGAGAAAATGCAGTTTAGGGATGGTTTGATTGCAAATGAGTAGAGACAAGATGATGGGTGGACAATTTTATGTGTCTACAGTAACAACCTACAATGATAATAAAGAAGGCATGCCAAACGAGGATAAAAGAAAATACTATAAAACAAAACTAAGATAAACAAAAACTCACAAATACATACTATGCTAGAGAAAAGGAGGGAAAAGAAAGAAAATGAGAGAAAGAGAGCAATATGAGATGAAACTATGTGAGGAGATAGTTGATGAAAATTTATCAATTAGGAGAATGACACTATGGTCGCTACTTAGCCTTCTATGGATCCTCAAGTATGAGAAACAAGAAGAACCTCTTTCTAAACCCTAGGCTTCTTTTCATTTGATTTCTCTCAAAAATATCTATTGATCTTAAAACTTTTTGTTGCTTTCAACTAGGATTTAGGTTTCCTTTGTTTCTCTGCTTTCAATTTTTCAATTTTTGCTTAATTTTACACTTTTTGGGGAAATTGGCGTTCACTTGGATATCACCCAGGGTTTCCCCTTTTTCCAGGGTAGGTCACTTGAGTGACCCTACCAAATCAACTTGGGTCTCAAGAGAGACTGGTCAAGTCACCCAAGAGACCCTGCCAAGTGATTCCGTTGATAAGATCGAGGGCTAAACATGCACTTTTGATGCTCAAACTTTCTCACTTTTCTCAACTTACCACTAAATTCCTTTTTATTACTAATTTTCTAAAGACTATTTTTTTTGGATTTTTCAAAGTTTTACAATTTTTTAGATTTTTTAGATATTCTAATTTTTAGGATTTTTTGGAGTTTATGACAAAGGTTTGAGATAAAAATTTCTTACATGATAGTAGGCCTGATACATGAAGGCTTTAAATGCATTATCAATTGTGATTCATGCTATTCTCTAGAGGACAGGTTTAACTTGAGTTGCTTAGATTCTGATTGTTGACCCTTCATCCTAGATTTGCTGTGATATCCTAACTTATTGGGATGCTGATTAGAACACATTCTAATTTCATTTAGTTTTTGGAGAGTCGATGATCACTTTGTATGGTGTCTACTACATTATTGGGGTTCCAATAAGAGGGGAACCACTTATGCTACCTAAGAGGGAGTCAAAGAGAGATTGGCCTTAGTAGTCATGATGGGAGAGACTCAACTTGGAGATAGGCTCGGCATATATATCACTATAATCCGTAGACTTTCCATTCTGCCATTGCAGAAGGTCTTGATTGGCCTAGTTACCACTCACTTGTTGGGAGGTAATAAGGTCTCAATTCTTACGTGGTGTTGGGCATCGATCATTCAGTGGTTGGAGTGAGGGATAGTCTTCACCTAGGGGATTGACATTCTAGCACTAGTCTTCCAAAACTTGTACCATATTTCATGATAAAGGGCCTGATGGTGACAGGTTGTCATTGATGACAAAAAGGTGTTTGGTTCTCATGTCATATTTCAGGATGTCTTCAAGTGCGAGAGATTTAATGCAGAGACAATGTATTGGTTGTTTGAAATCCGATGTGTCTTGCAGATGCAGAGACTGGTTTTATACTTCACAGGTTTGATCTTGCATCATCAAGTGTACATCATCTTGTTTGTTGTTGATAGGAGTAGGAACAAGAATACATCATCTTGTTTGTTGTTGATAGGAGCAGGAACAAGAGTACATCATCTTGTGTGTTCTTTCCATCACATCTTGATCAGTATGGTTTATACAGATGACATAATATGCAGTGAAACAAAGTAGTCTTCATCATGATTATAGGTGATCTCAGGAGTTATAATATTTCATTTGAGTTGGTCAGAGGATCAATGGGTGTTAGCATTGGTATAGATGTTCTTGATGATCATCTCATTGGTTTCATTTCAGGGGTTCACTTGGTTATTTTTTGTTGATGCTATTCACAATACTATTGCAGAGAGTTTTCAAGGACTTATGTGATGATAAGTCTGAAGCTTGTAGAGTATGGTCTTCAAGGTGCTTAAGGTGTTCAAAGTCTAAAATTACCTTATTTTAATGTCCTCAAAATATATCTTTAAACCCTAGTTTAAAATGTCTTTTTCAATAATGACCTGCTACTGCAGGTTCATACTTAAAAATTACCTGTTGAAGGGTTTACTTCCCGTGCTGTCCACCGGCCTCATAAAAGTCCCTTACCTTTTGCATCGGTCTGTTTTCATGTGTGAGCGCTAGTAAAGGTTTAAAGTTTTTGTTTATGGTGACAAAGCATATCAAATGCTATGTTTTAATGAATTTTGGGCGGGAAAATCAAGTGGTTAGAAAAGGCCCGATGCCTTGGAGTTTTCTTTTGAAGCCCCCGATTCATACTTGAAATGGATTTATTTAAATTTGCATTGACTCCTATAGGTAAGGCAAAAAGCTAGGGGAGCTTAGTATGTATTTAGGATGTCGTTCCCTAAGCCTTTTAAGGCTTTAGTTTCTTTTTAGAAACTTTACTTAAACATTAAGTGGTCGGCCTATACCACTTTGATGGATTCTAAATTGTGAGTTTTTAATTGGTGATTAGTGGATCTTATATTAGAAATTATTTTTTCTAATTTAAAGAAATGACATTAGAATTTTTTTTGAGGAGATTTTTTTTACAAGGCAGATTGGATGAAGATTTTGAAGACTAATTTTTTTTGTAGAAGATGTTTTGAAGAGCTTGTTTTTTTGTAGTGTGAAGAATATGTTTTTTTGAGGAGATTTTGGTGGAGATTTTTCATTTTGCAGGACATGAAGAGTCTTATTGAAAAGAAAATGAAGGGCTTGAGAAAATGAAAGGGATTTGATTTTTGAAAATGCAGAGATGGAAGATTATCTAAGATTTTGTTCAGAGTTTTTTTATTATATTCATTTGAAGATTTTTTATAAATTGTTTTGTGCAGAGTAAGTGAAAGGTTTTGAAATTTTTGAAGAAGATTTACATATTCTTGCAAGGGATAATTTGAGATGTCAAAGAATATGAAAGAGCTCTAAAATGGACAGAGAAATAATATTTTTTTTATTACAAGAGATTGATTTTTGAAATAAGAAAAATTGCAGAGAGAAGGTGAAAAGTTTTTTGTTTGCAGGTTCTTCATTGAGAGAAGATGAAAATGTTCATACAGAAGAGGAAAGGTGAAAAGATATTCAACTGGTATAAAATTGTTTTCCAAGTGCATTAATGGTTGAATTAAGAAAGATAGAGATGAAACATACGGTGTTGTGAAGTGTTGTTGAATGGATTAGAATACAGATTTGATATGCAGTGTTGTTGAATGGATTAGAATACAGGATTGATATGCAGTGTTGACTGGATCAGAATAAAGAATTGTTGAGTGTATCCGGATGTCAGATTGAATAGAATGGGTATTTGACAGACATATGTTTGTATTGGATGGAAACAGAGTATCCCTCTGATTTGCTTATTACATTTGTTGGTAATTTGGTTTGCCAGTGAGGCACAATATGCCAATGTGGCGTGTGGTCAGTGAGACCTTTCTATGCTAGTGAAGCTTGTGGTCAGTGAGACCTTGTATATGTCAGTGAGACATTTGTAAGAAGTTTTTCATTTAAGCCAGTGAGGCAGTTTAGAGTGGTTTTTCTACCCCTGGAGGGTTTTCCACTCATGCAATTCTTGTGTCATAATCTTCTTTGCGTGTGTATGATTTACTTATGAAGTTTTGTTCTCTTTCTGTATTCACAGTCATGTGCATATGTATTTGACAGATCAATGCTATCTTTCTCTCCTTGTGCTCTGAAAGTTAAAGTGTGTAAAAAGATTTAAAAATTCACACAACACTGATTCACCCCCCCTCTCAGTGTTGATTGTACTCCTACAGGGCCCTTGCTTTTATCCATCCATCCTTAGATTCTCAAGCATATTATGCCATTCCAGAGAGATGCCTCCTTTAGATTTGAGACTTTTGAGAGCTATGCGATGGGGATGGCTTGGTCACTTTGACTCTTCTACATGAGTTGTGGCTACCTTGATAGATGAAAATTTCATCTTAGACCCTTACAAAGACATGGAGGGGTTATGGTCAGCAGATAGATAGATTCAATTGTACTGTAGAGAGGTGTACCACTTGACAGACATGAATGGTTTGGTGAAGATTCACTCTATTTCAAAGTGCTCAAGTAGCTAAAAGATGACTTTCTAGAGTACTTTCCCTATATATCTATTTAGGATACTACTAATCCATAGTGAGGAGCACTTTCTTAGACATCCCTTATTCCAAATGTTTTGATCACATAGCCATTTCAAGGGTCAAGCCCTAGACAGTGGAAAGCTCATCGATCCTAGAGACTCATTACCATTGAAGATGATGAGATCAACGATGAGATAGATGAGGAATATGATCCTAAGGGGAGAGTTGAGATAGCATTAGAGGGAGAGGACTTAGCTCCTGAGGATGAGGAGGTAGCACTAGTGGAGGTCGTACCTACACATTGACTTCATTTACTTATAGGGTTGATAGAGGAGGAGATGATGATAGTTGATCCCTCGTGGTAGCCTGGAGATCCTTGTAAGTACTATAAAAATATACTCCTTTCTTTCTTTCTTTCTTGCATCTCTTCTTTATTGAAAAATGATTATGTGCTAATGATGGACTAACATGCCCTTTTCTACTTCTTCTTAGGCACTATTGATGAGTGGTGAGACTTTATCATATTTACTTCCTTAGACATTGTATGCCCTACCGGCAAATGTGATTGAGAGGTTCTTCTAGTTGATGTTGGGTTTCCTTCTCAAGTAGGTCATCACATAGATGCAATTGATCATTCTTACCATGTTGGCCAGGACATGATTTCTCAGCAGACTAGGATTGCTATGGTGGAGATTGGAGTCACCTTTCTTTGAGAGATTCCCAACTTGGGAGTCCACATGTGAGCTTCTACTTCATGGGTCCTAACATTAGGACCTTCACTGTCACAGATTCACAACCATGTCCCTTCTTAGGAGCATGCTCATAGGACTCCTAGACCTTCATATGTAGCAGATAGCAAGAGGAGACCTTATAGAAGGAGCCTTGAAGGCTCTTAAAGTCAGATTTGTCCTTGAGGTCTTTGAGAGACCTACTCTTTATTAGAGATTTGTACTCATCCCCTTGCATGGGGAGATTCACACACTTGTGTGCACTTTTTTTGCTCTTTTGACTCCATTGGAGGAGTGACTTGTACTCAGATTTTACTTATGCACTTGCTATTTTGACTTTAATTGGTTTAGATCTATACTTAGTTTTGGTCGACATCTTGTACTTCACTTTATCTCTTGTGCATACAATTGGATATGTTTATTTATTATGCTCATGATTTATGTAGTACTATGATGGTTACATATGGATAATAACATAGTTTTTGTTATGTTTTTTCTTTATATATGTATGTAATGTGAACATGTATGGATGCACTAGACATATATGTAGATGGAAATACCAGGACACTACTTATTTTGATGCTATTATGGATGTCATAACATATTGACATGCTTTATTTTTTTTAAAAATGATATGCATATGGGATGAACACTATGATCACTCTTAAGTAGGATTTTTAACCTAGGGGATTGTGGGTTGACCTAGAATAGGGTGACTTAGAGCTTTTTGAGATAGGATTTAGAGAATCAAGTGAGAATAAGGAAAGGAAATGAAACAAATTTTAGATTTAGTTTGCACAAAAGGATAAACACTGATCCTTATCTAAACCAAGCACTTAGACTAGTTTTCAATGCATATAAGTCAACAAACTTTATGGGTACCTGCTAGACTTAGATTTGAAGATGGTGAACAAAGTCAAGTCTATATTCATCACTTAGCAAGGATTGCCCTAGAAGAAAAGACAAAATCATAGTTACCCTAGTTTGTGTGTGTGTGGGCTTTGTTTATAAACTCCATGTGAGCTTCAACCTTTTGGGTCTCCACTTTGTGAGTACAAATATTATTTTTTGATTTATATTATCACCCCCATAGCCTAACCTCATGAAATTGGTACAAGATACATAGGATCATCACCAAATACTAGACTAGAAAAGTGTGGGCTTGGAGATTCAACCTTCTTAACCTAACCTCACACTACCAATAAGAAGTGAGAGCTCATCACCAAAGACTAGGTAAGGTGAGTAAGGGACTAGATATAACCAAAAGCATCACCAACTCCTATGACTTTTGTCCTAGTGGGGATAACTGATTAGAACTACATGTTGGCTTTTATTGGACACTGTAGGTTTGAAAACCTGCTTTGTTTACACTTGAGTAGATGTCAGTTAAGATTAGGATTAGTATAAAGCTTAGAGTTTTGACTTCATTTAAAAATTACTAGGTGTGTAAAGGGGAATGGATAATGATGGTTTTTAGGAATCGCTAAAACATAGAAGAGATAACCTTAGGAATCCTTGCTAGGATAAAAATCAAACAAGAGTGAGTCACTAACAAATTCAAAGATGAATAGAATGAAAATGCAAGCTATGAAAATTTTGAATTTTTTAGATTGTTTAATTCTTTTGTATTTTTAGAATTTTATGATTTTTAAGGATTTTTTAGATATAATATTTCTTCATAACAAAGGTGTTAACCATTTCATCGAAGTCTTCACCTTCCATAGTGCACAAGAGATAAGATCTATTTCCAACATCTTCCTTAACTACATAAGGTCCTTTCCAATATTCATGGAACTTTCATTTGGTTTGATGTCTTTTGTTTTTAGTTCTTCCTTTTCTTGAGTACTAGTTCTCCTTTTCTAAATGATCCAGTAGTTTCTTACTGGTCTACGAGATCACTTGTACTTGCTTGAGAAGACGGACCTATCACAAGATGAGCAAGGCATTGATATGGTTGTTGGTGCGATGGGGTCCAAAATAGGGTCCCATCACTTGTCAATAGCTATGTAAGAAAACCAAATTCATCTTGCACGTAAGTCTTAACCTTAGCTCAATATTAAACACTTTGTAGAAACTGAAACAACTTGAAGGGAGTTTGAGGCTCCCTTTATCTCTCTAAAGGGACAAAACTCACTTGTTTTTCCATTTGGCTCAACTCAAAGATCCATTGAGTATCCTATGTATTCTCTGGTAGTTCTAGAATAGATGGATCTTCTTCTCCAATGATTATTTGTAACTTCTTTTCTTTTCTAAACCTTTCTTCACTCACCTCATCTTCGTTAGGTAACCTTTCAACTATTTCAATATGGCCTCATGGTAGTTCCCAAGTATCATTTGATTGCACAAAAATAGAAGGTGAAAGTTAGTTTTGAACATCGTGGGATCTAAAAGATCTAGATGAAATTTCTAGATTATTCATGGATTCATTATCAATAGAATTGGCATTAAGATGATCGACAAATTCCATCTATGTTGGTAGTATCAAAGGAGTATATGACTCACTAGGTGGCGTGAGAGGTGTGTAGAATTTACTTAGTATTTGAGGGGTATAGGGCTCATCTGAAGAAGTATCCCTAGGTGGCATTAATAGGGCATACCCAAATAATGGGGCTTCATCTGAATCAGTGAAAACATTAAGATCTATTCCCATTAGGTTAATTGTTCTTAGCTCAACTATGGGAGGAGCTCCTATTTTTTGTCCTATTGGTTGGGTTCCTTCTTGTAATGACTCGGGGATTTTGTATGAGGATGTCTTTAAATTTTGTGATAAGTTATGTGTAATTGCAAACTTCATTATCTAACATTCTGGTTCCCATATTTTGCAAAGTTGCAATGTTTGTGCTGATGGTTCTGTTAGTTGAAGATGGGAAAGTTTCCTTAATCCTTTGATTAGATTGTTCCCCAAGTTCCCATGTGGATTTTTGTTCTTTTCCTTTTTCTTATTTCAACACTTTTTCTTCTTGAACTACATTGATTGTGCAAATGTTGAAAGGAAATTATATGGGACTTTCTTTCTCTAACAACTCCATGATTTTGGTAGTGGTTTCTTTTGAGACTATTGAACCTTGTTTCATTGACTCTTCTTTTTCTATAGTTTTAGTCCCTGTGTCTATTGCAATTTTCACTTGATCATCTTTCTTCTTTAAATGCAAGACTTGAGAGGTAGGTTTGGGTATTGCAATCTTATTAGTGGATAACTCATAGTCAATTGAAATACCTATTTTCTTCTTTGTCACATCAATCTTCAACATACTAAATGGCACAAGGTCTCCTTTTGTAACATGAAATTGATGCAGGAGCATCCAGTGGTGTAAGGGTAATCTTGCATCACCCAAAAAAAAAGATGTGTTTCAAAATTGTTGATGTTCTTTCTATTTCTTTTCAAAATTTGTGGTTCTAGCTCCATAATACTTGAATAATGATGTAGAACTTTTAGTTTTTCTAAAATACTAAAAATAACAACCTGCTATTTTTAGAAAATTTGCATTTGGGCACGGATTGAAGTGAAAATTTACAGGAAGCTTCGTAACTGAAAAATAAGACCTTTGGCGAAGGAATCACGCAAAGATCATTTGCGAGCTGAAAGATATTAAAGTTTTTGTTTCTTGAAAAATGCCTGAAAATTGTTCAAACTCAGGTTTGAGGCACTAAACGGCCCCGTATGGGCCCGAAAATGGCCGGAACTAGCAAAGTTGGTTCTTAGCGCGTAGAGCACTTCGCGAGCTTTTCGACGCATAAAATGGTTCGTCAATCGGACACCCAGATTAAAAGTTATGGCTCCCAGAAGTTGACAAGGCCAATCTTGCATCACCCAAAAAAAAGATGTGTTTCAAAATTGTTGATGTTATTTCCATTTCTTTTCAAAATTTGTGGTTTTGGTTCCATAATCACTTGAATAATGATGTAGAACTTTCAGTTTTTCTAAAATGCTAAAAATAGCAACCTGCTATTTTTAGAAAGTTCACATTTGGGCACGAATTGAAGTGAAAATTTATAGGAAGCTTTGTAACTGAAAAATAAGACCTTTGGCGAAGGAATCACGCAAAGATCATTTGCGAGCTAAAAGATATTAAAGTTTTCATTTCTTGAAAAATGCCTGAAAATTATTTAAACTCGGGTTTGAGGCACTAAACGGCCCCGTACAGGCCTGAAAATGGCTGGAATTGGTAGAGTGGGTTCTTAGCACGTAGAGCACTTTGCGATCTTTCCAACGCATAAAATGGTTCGTCAATCGGACACCCAGATCAAAAGTTATGGCTCCCAGAAGTTGACCTATTTTTGGAGGGAGATGCAAATTTTAAAATTAGGTTGTTGGCCGCCAAAAAGGCTATTAATAACCATTTTTGGGAACCCTGGGCAGTAGTAGAGTTAAGGGGGGAAAGTGTAGAGTCAAGAATAGGTTGGAAAATAGAAACCCTAGCTGATTTGGGTTTGCAGAAGGCAGAAGATCCCAGAGCTTGGTGAGGTGTAGTTGTAGTGTGTTGCAGCTTGTGGAGGATTGATTCCTCTGATTGTAATTGAGCTTCTGTAATGTATTGAGTTGCTCAGATCAATAAAGAAATATTCTATTTTCTATGTTCTATTTCTATTGTTGTGTGTTTTATGATTTACCCCCTTCATCAAGTGGTATTAGAGAAAGGGTTCTTGAGTGTGTAGACAGATCACCGACCATGAGGCAGTTTGTACCAAGACCTGAGGTTGTGGGTTTTCTACGAAGATCAAGATGTCTCCATGAAGAAATCATATTGGGAGGAATGCTTTGATGGAAGAGGGTTTTAGAGCCTTGCAAAGGTAAATCGATGCATTGCAAGAGGAGCTACGAAGAGGGTTTGATTTGAGAACAAGAGAAGAAAGCGAAGATGAAGCTGAAGAAGAGCTATCTGAGGAAGAACAAGAAGCTGCAGGAGATCCTGCAGAAGTTAGGTTGTTAAGGGCCATTTCGAAGATTAGAAAGAGGCCCAGGATTGAAGTTTCTACATTTTCAGGAGATTTGAATCTAGAACATCTTATTGATTGGATCAATGACATGGAGGAATATTTCAAGTATGAAGATGTGGAAGACCTAGATCGGGTCAAGTTTGCAAAAACAAAATTGAAGGGCCATGCCAGTATTTGGTGGAAGGAGGTCCAGTTAGAGAGGAATATAAGAGGAAAATGAAAGATCACCAGATGGGATCGGATGGTGGAGAAACTGAAGAAACAGTTCATTCTTGTGGATGATGAGATAGAGTTATTGAAGAAGCTGCAAGGATTGAAGCAAGGCAACAAGTTTGTTAAGGAGTATACAGAAGAGTTTTATAAGATTACTATCAGAACCGGTCATGTAGAGGCCAATAAGGAGAAGGTAGCCTGTTACATTAATGGGTTGAGACCAAGTATTCAAGAGGGGCTGAGCCTGGTCAGAATGACCACCATAGAAGATGCATACCAGTTTTCCCTAAAGGTGGAAGAGACGCTGAATAAAAGATTTGACAGCAAGCAAAGGGGAAGACCTCAAGGCAGAAGGACTAGTGGAAGACCTTATGGGGGCCGAAATGAAGATTCAAAGAAAAGTGAAGAAGCCAACACTAGTTGAAATCAGAGAGGAGATAATACCTACCACCCTCGTGACCAGAACAATGGAGAGCAACGAGGAAGATGAAGAGGCCAACCTGAGCAAGGCCCTGGAAGAGGAGGTTTTAGAGGAACCTATTTCCAATGTGGAGAAGAATGGCATCGAGCATACGAGTGTATCAAGGAAGGACAAATAAAAGACTTGAAGGTAATGCACGAGTTGCACATGTAGATGAAGATGCGCAGTCTGAGCGTTTTGAAGATGCTGAAAGGGGAGAAACCTTAGTTGTCAGAAGAACTTTGCTGAATGAGGAGAAAGAACCAAATCAAAGGAAGAGTTTATTCCGCACAAGGTGCAAATGTGAAGGTAAGTGTTGTGATATTATTATTGATAGTTGGAGCACTGACAATCTTGTTTCAGAGGAGATGGTTGATAAGTTGAAGTTGACAAGAAGAAAGCATCCACATCCATATCAGATTGCATGGTTGCAGAAGGACCATAGAGCTTTGGTCAATGAGCAATGTTTAGTGAAGTTCAAGATTCAGGACTACCATGATGAGGTGCTGTGTCATATCATACCGATGGATGCATGTCATATGCTATTGGGGAGGCCATGGCAGTATGATAGGAGCGCTATCCATGATGGCCGTGCAAACACATATTCCCTAACAAAGGATGGAGTTCATCATAAGTTGAAGCCCTTAAAGGAGGTGGAAGAAAAGGTATGTAGTACTGCCAGAATTTGCTTAGTAGATGGTAGAAAATTTTTGGAAGGTATGAAGCATGAGCGTCATTGCTTTGCATTGATTCCTAAGATTAATCAAGAGAAATGTGAAGATGTACCAGCAGAAGTTTTAGATATGTTGGAAAAATTTCAAGATATTATCTCTAATAATGTACCAGAAGGTTTACCACCGGTGAGGACAATAAGTCACCAAATTTGATACCAGGAGCTAGTTTGCCAAATAAGGCAGCCCACAAAATGACTCCTATAGAGAGTGAAGAGCTGTTAAGGAAGGGACTGATAAGAGAGAGCCTAAGTCCATGTGCAGTACCTGCAGTACTAGCACCAAAGAAAGACGGAGATTGGAGAATGTGTACAGATTCTCGAGCCATCAACAAGATCACGATCAAGTACATATTTCCATTACTTAGAATGGATGACATAATGGATTGTTTGAGTGGAGCCAAGTACTTCACGAAAATTGACCTGAAGAGTGGGTATCACCAGATCCATATTAGGGAAGGAGACGAATGGAAGATAGCCTTCAAGACAAAGGAAGGTTTGTATGAGTGGTTAGTCATGTCATTTGGACTAACCAATGCACTGAGCACATTCATGCGACTCATGAACGAGCTATTGAAAGAATTTTTGGGAAGTTTTGTTATTGTTTATTTGGATGATATTTTGATTTTCAGTAAGACTTGGGATGCGCATCTGATGCATATAAGAAGAGTTTTAGAGAAGCTAAGAGAAGAGAAGTTGTTGATTAATCTAAAGAAATGTAGTTTTGTAAAGAAGGAGTTGGTATACCTAGGATTTGTTGTCTCAGAAGGTCTTAAGATGGACCCAGAGAAGGTGAGGGATATCATTGAATGGCCTACACCAAGGAGTGCTTCTAAGGTAAGATCTTTTCATGGTTTGACAAGTTTTTACAGAAAGTTTATCAAGAATTTTAGTAGCATTTGTGCACCCCTAACAGAGACAATGAGAGGGGATAGAAAAGAGTTTAGATGGACTAAAGGAGTAGACAAAAGCTTTGATACATTGAAGTAGAAAGTTACAGAGCAACATATTTTGGCACTTCCAGATTTCAGTAAGGTATTTTAGGTATATTGTGATGCTAGTGGTAGTGCTATAGGAGCTGTTTTGAATCAAGAAGCTAAGCCCATTGCCTATTTTAGTGAGAAGCTTAATGATGCCAAGAAAAAGTATTCTATTTATGATCAGGAGTTTTATGCAATAGTTCAGGATTTGAAGAAATGGAGACATTATTTGTTACCAAAGGAGTTTGTTTTATATACTAATCATCAGGCTTTGCAGTATCTTAATAGTCAAGGAAAGTTGAACTAGAGGCACTTAAAATGGGTTGAGTTTTTGCAGAGCTATACTTTTGTTTTGAAGCACATGAGTGGGAAGTCCAATAGAGTTGCAGATGCCTTGAACAAAAGGCAAAATTTGTTGACAGAAATGAAGATAGAGGTTGTTGGGTTGGATGAGCTCAAAAGTTTGTATCCTGAAGATCCAGATCTTGTAGAGGCCTAGAAAGCTTGTTTGGAACATGTTACTTTGGACATGACAAAATGGTTGGATTTCATAATCCAAGGTGGCATGTTGTTTAGAGGAAGCCAGTTGTGCATTCCGAGGAGTTCCATGAGAGAGAACTTGATTAAGGAGAAGCATAGTGGAGGATTGGCTGGACACTTTGGTCGAGATAAGACCATTGCTATTGTTGGTGAAAATTATAATTTGCCATAGTTGCAGTAGGATGTGAGGAAATTTGTGCAGAGTTGCAGAGTATGTCTGATGGCGAAAGGAGTAAGTTAGAATACAAGTCTATATCAGCCATTACCTGTACCAGAGAGGCTATGGGATGATATCAGTATGGATTTTGTTCTTGGTTGACCAAGGACATAGAGAGGACATGATTCCATTTTTGTGGTGGTGGACAAATTCTCGAAGATGGCACATTTTATTCCTTACAAGAAGACTAATGACGTTGTTCATATTGCATAGTTATTTTTCAGGGAGGTGGTGAGATTACACGATCTACCAAAGAGCATAGTTTTAGATCGAGATACCAAGTTTATTGGTTATTTCTAAAGGACATTGTGGAAGAAGTTGAAGACAAATTTGAAGTTTAGTTCTGCACACCATCCACAGACTGATGGATAGAACAAAGTGGTGAATAGGAGTTTGGGTAACTTGCTACGATGCTTAGTAGGAGATAATCCCAAGGGATGGGATTTGATTTTACCACAGGTTGTATTTGCTTACAACAATTCTATCAATAGGAGTACTGGTAAATCACCATTCCAGATTGTATATGGAAATAGCCCAAGAAATGCTTCTGAGTTAAGAAAGATGGACAAAGGAGAAAATACAAGTGCTGAAGCTAAAGACTTTGTGCAGAACATCTGAAGAATTTGCATGAAGAGGTGAGAAAACACATTAAGAAGATGAATATTTAGTACAAGGCTAAGGCAGATCAGAAGAGGAGATATAAGAATTCCATGGAGGAGATGAAGTCATGGTTCACTTGAGAAAATAAAGTTTCCCAATTGGAACATACAATAAGCTAAAAATGAAGAAATTTGGACCATGTAGAATTTTGAAGAAACACGATTCAAGAAATGCATATGAGGTAGAGCTGCCGAGTGGGATCAACATTTTCCCTATTTTCAACATTGCTGATTTATCAGAATATCATGAAGGTGGAACAAAGGATGGACCAACAGAAGAATAGTGGAGTATTCTAGCATCTACTTCAACCGAGGAGATAGAAGAGATCTTGGATAGCTGTGTGGGAAGAAGTACTCAGAATAGGCAATATGAAGAATATTTGGTGAAATAATGGAAAGGAAGGCCTGTAGAAGATTCTTGTTGGTTGTCTAAGGTAGAGGTTGACCATTTGGGTTTTCCTTGCACAAACACCTGAGACGTGACAGGGTCACTTACCCTGGGTGTCTAATGCAGGAGTATCCAGTGGTGTAAGGGCAATCTTGCATCGCCCCAAAAAAAATATGTGTTTCAAAATTATTGATGTTCTTTCCATTTCTTTTCAAAATTTATGGTCTTGGTTCCATAATTGCGTGAATAATGATGTAGAACTTTCAGTTTTTCTAAAATGCTAAAAATAGCAACCTGCTATTTTTAGAAAGTTTGCATTTGGGCACGGATTGAAGTGAAAATTTATAGGAAGCTTCGTAACTCAAAAATAAGACATTTGGTGAAGGAATCACGCAAAGATCATTTGCAAGCTGAAAGATATTAAAGTTTCTGTTTCCTGAAAAAATGCCTAAAAATTGTTCAAACTCAGGTTTGAGGCACTAAATGGCCCCGTATGGGCCCGAAAATGGCTAGAATTGCTAGAGTGGGTTCTTAGCTCATAGAGCACTTCGCGAGCTTTCTGACGCATAAAACGGTTCGTTAATCGAACACCCAGATCAAAAGTTATGGCTCCCAGAAGTTGACCTATTTTTGGAGGGAGATGCAAATTTCAAAATTAGGTTGTTGGCCACCAAAAAGGCTATTAATAACCATTTTTGGGAACCCTGGGCAGTAGTAGAGTTAAGGGGGGAAATCGTAGAGTTAAGAATAGGTGGGAAAATAGAAACCCTAGCTGATTTGGGGTTGCAAAAGGCAGAAGATTCCAGAGCTTGGTGAGGTGTAGCTATAGTGTGTTGCAGCCTCTGGAGGATTGATTCCTCTGATTGTATTTGAGCTTCTATAATGTATTGAGTTGCCCAGATCAATAAAGAAATATTCTATTTTCTGTGTTCCATTTCTGTTGTTGTGTGTTTTATGATTTACGCCCTTCATCAGAAATTTTCCATGGTGCAAGAAATAGGCCTCCTAGAGTAGAGTTGAGGGTATTTCTTTCATTTTATGTATCCAAGGTCTTCCCAATAATAGATTATATCCTGTGTCCTTATCTATGACATAAAACATTGTTGGTACCATTTTAGGTCTTAAGGAGACTAGAAGTTTTATCTTTTCAATTTTCACTGCTTTTAGGTTATAAGACCCTCTCAAAGTATCTCAACAAGCTATAATGTTGGTATTCCCATACCCCATCCTTTCAAGAAGAGATAAGGGGATGATGTTGATAGTTGCTCCATCATTGATGAGCATTCTTTTGATGCAAGTATCATAGATTTAGACCTGTATAAGATTGGATCTCAATATTTTGTTAGCTCAGCCTTAGAATGTATTTGTTTTAAGTCAAAGAAGAAATTGAGATCTTGTAGTTGTGTTTTGTGGGTTCATGTCTAACTCTACTTGATCTATTTGTTCATCTAGTAGAGTAATTTGATCAAGGTTCTTTAGGCTAATAGCCTATAAAAGAGCTACGAGGTGTGATGGCAAATCTTTAAGATGATCAGTGAAGGATATTTCACATGTCTTTTTGAGATCTTCTATGAGGTCATATGGTCCAATGGGAGGCAGTGTTGGATCGACTGTTGATATGTTTTTCCCATGGAATTTAGTTTCTTGTTCTATGCTAGGCTCCATATCTGTTTCTTCATGAATTATCTTGACTATGCCTAGCATATTTGCTTCTCCTTTTATTCCTAATTATGTGAATGTTCTTGGCTCATTTATGTTTAAAGTGTCAGTTTGTTTTGAACTAGAAAAGTTTTGGACATTTGTTTATTTGTTTTGATGAGCAAGAAAATGATCTTGAAAATTTTTAATATTCACATTTTGAGGGGCAATAGGTGTTTGTCGAGAGTTGTTATGGTTGTTTAGTGTGACTTCTTGTGTATTTAGGAACACCTTGATGAATAATAATTGTTGTTTTTCTAGTAACCTTGAAATGAACCTCTTATACTCTTGACATGTTTCTATGCTATGCCCTCTTATTTTATGAAATGAGCAGAATTGGTTAGGCTCAAATGGCCATCGATATGGCTCATATCTATTGACATAGTAGTTGCAATTTCCTTTTTTTATTATCCTTTTCAAAATAGTTGTTTCTTGGATAATCTCTACCATCATTTTTCCCTTTGTTGGTCTTTTTTCTAGGGGGTATATCTATTACCACATCCGTTGCATTTTGAATGATTTTTATAATTCTAATAGTGGATGGGTTGCTTCTAGAATTGTCACTTGCTTGGTTGATCAATCATCCATTTGGTTTGTAAGTTCTTTGTCCACTATTGATGGTAGCTTGATCAATTCTTAGAGCACTCTTTAAGGCTTGTTCATAGGATCTATATGGCAAATTTTAAACTTCCTCCCTTGTATCCCTATTGAGGGCATGCAAGAAAAGGTTGTTGTTATATGGAGCCTAATCAGACTCAGAGGTTAAATTTTCCCCACTTTTATCGGCATGGTTTCCCCCCAAATTATTTAACGGGGGTTTGGGGGCAGCGTCCCTTGCGGGGTCCAAGGGCAGCGCCCCTGGCGCGCTCCCTATCGCGATATAAGGCAGGGTTGAGGGGCAGTGCCCCTGAAACCTCAAATGACTTTTATTATTTTATAAAGGCGTCAGGAGTTATTTTTCTATTGGCCAACATAAAAAAACCCTATTTTGTAACCAACATAAGGCTTGATAAAAGCAGCTAAGGGTTAGGGTTTCTATTGACATTGTATTGTAGCATTTGTAGCGGTATTGAGTTGCAAGGATTGCTGGTTGTAATTGGTTTGATTTGATGGATAATAATATTGGACTCTTTGCTGGTGGATGTAGCCCAAGTTTGGGTGAACCATGTTAAAAATTATCTCTCACTGTTATTATTTATGTGTATTTTTCATTCCTTTGTTTAATCTTTATTTGCATTTAATTGATATCTTCTGCATGCAATTCCTAACAAAGGTCACATAGTTCTATCTGATCCATGTTTGGGGCACTAGTTAAAGAATAGAGGACTTACCTCCATTGTGTTATAAAGTGTGCCATAGATTCATTCACATCTTGCTTCATAGTCAGAAAACCTTAGATATATCGCCTTGATCAAATTGTTCATGTCAAAGGCTATTGCAAATTCACCTATCAATTGTCAAAAGGAATGTATTGAAGCCTCAATGAGGTGATAGCACCAATCTAAACTGATTCCTTTAAGGGTTTTGGGAAATATCCTTTCTATGACTCCATCTGAGGGGAGGAGTTCTCTCATAGTTGTTGTATATGATTTGACATGTGAGTTTGGGTCACCTTCCCTTGGTAGGTCTAAGATGGAACATGGAAATAAAACATTGCAAATATTGTGGTCAAGAGGTTCCTTTAAATATTCTAAATATGTTACTAAAATTTGATTTTGCAAAGATGGGGTTTCTCCTACGAACATGAACCCTATTGTTTGAAATTGTTGATTGTGTGTGGATGAATATGTCAAGTTAATGTTCACTAGTTGATATGCTAGGGGGGCTTGATAATTTTGTGTTGAATAGGCTTCCGTTAGTTTTTTGAAACAATGGGTTTATGTCATTGGTATTGCAAGCATAGAAGTTCAAATACGGAGGGTTTTGAGTTTCCCATTGGCTTTATTCGACCCTAGTGTTGAATGGATTTTCCTACATGCTCTAGGTCTTTCTATTTGGGGTTTCTTAGCACCTCTCACTTCTAACATTTTTATCCATTGTACTAGAGTGTCTATAAGGTCTTTTGGTATTGTAGTTCCTATCCTCTAAACTTCCTCACCTTGTGGTGGGTTTTCTTGAGTTTGATTTACTTTGTGTATGTTTTCTAATGAAGGTTGTCATGTAGCAGATTGTTCAGCTTGATAGGAAATATGGAGAGATTCTCTAGCCTCCTTTTCCTCTTGAAAATGTCTTTCTAAATGATTCGCCTCACTATCTAAATGTGTGGCTATTTCTTTGAAACTTGTTATAGGTTGGCCATGCCAGTGAATTTTTGAATGGACTCACCTTACCTTATTTTGGTTGGTTTGATGAGGTTGGATTATTGTGTCATGATCCCATGTTGGAATGTTGAATGTGAAGGATCTTTGGGGATCTTGTCAAACACATTCATAATCATAATCTTTGTAGTCAAACAAGTTTGTAATCGACTCTAGTGGATCTAGTGAAATGTATCTCTCAAAGATAGGAGTGATGGGATCACTAAAAAGTAAACTCCCTTGAGGTCTATCCAATTCCATCATATTTTGGGGTGTTAAAAACATTGTAGAATAAATGGAATGGATGCAAAAGAGAAGGAAAGAGAAGATGTAAAAGCAACAAAGGAAACACAAAAATAACTCACCTAGAAAGATTTATTATTCACATTGGGTTCACCAAAATATGTGTTGTTTAGAATGTGACTTAGACATAATGTGGATGAGTCAAACTCTGATGTAGCATATGAATTGTATCCTTACAAAGATGACCTCCTAGTCACTCCTCTCATGGAAAAAAATAGCCAAGTGGTTGCGGTACTGTATGCTCCGAAACATGGCTCAAGCACAACATGAATGAATCAGCTTCGATATCACACATGAACCATCTCCTTGCAATGGGCGACCTCCAAGTCACTCTCACTCTTGTGGCAAAAGCTAGTTGAGTGAAGGCATAACCTAATGGTGGTTCTGCTTGCATGGAAACAGAACATCATGGAGGGTGGTTGGCCAGTCTATGGGCTGAATATGTATTGATGCTTGATGAGTACGTTCTATGACTGTTGTTGTGGAGATAACTATATGACTTGAAGGGTCACTAGTTCTAAGTCTCCTATTGGGGTTTTGTAAGTTCTAATGCCTAGTGCTATGACTATTTTGTTTGTTTATTATCCTACAGCATTCTAATGTATTCTTGTGTGCTTGAATGATTTGTTGTATGTCGTTCCTTTGTTGAATGACTCTAAGAGCATGTTCTTGCTCTTCAACTAGTTGTGGTGTATGTTGAGGTCTAGGATGGATTACCTCTATCTCTTCAAGAATAGCTTTAACCCAATCCTCTCTAATCCTTGGGCACATCAAATGCTTAGGTGAGAGAGAGTTTGTTGTGTTTCACCAAGTGTTGACTTTGACTTTGTGTTGTGATCAAAGGTTTTCTACAATTTTATTTGATTATCAACCTCGTGATGGAACTGAGGAGTCTTCAAATTCTTTTTGTGTTTTTTCTCCATTTTCTATGCGTTTGTGATTTTTTATGTATGCAACTATTTATGAATGCAAAATAATATTTTTGTTCTTTTTCTAATTTTTGAATGTTCTAATTACTATGAAGCAAATATGAATGTAATCTAAGATGATTTTTCTTATACAAATTTTCAACTTATGTTTTTGTGATTCAATTTTTGCATCTAAACTAATGGAAAGAAAATAATAACTAACTTAAAGAAAATAACAACTATTCTAAGCAATGGAAAAGAAATTCTATTCTAACAATGCAAATCCTATCAAGAGAATAGCAACAATCAATATTACTTTCCTAAGAACAAATTGGTGATCTAATTAACTACTAAGCATATGAAAAACCTGGTATGAATTCGATGCATGAGCCTGGCATATCCTTAGAAGTTCTTCTTTCATGGAAAACTCCTCTCCTCTATAGCAGTGGGATCCTCCTCTTGGTGGCAGGGATGAAGATAGAAGCAATTATTTCAAGAATGAATTGAGCAATGATGCTATGATGAGATGAATTGAGTTATGAGAGATATGGAAGCACTATATCTTAGGCTTTTGAAAGCAATTGGAGATCATAATGATGCTATGAATCTATTGAAGCTTGGGAAACTAAGCTAAGAAGAAAGAAAAAGGCTCATGAAGTCTTGCAATGAGCATATGAATGCTATGGAGAGCAAAAAGCAAAGCTTGAATTAATGTGCAACAATGAAGTTGCCTCTCATAATGCATATAGGAGGAGGTATTTAGAGGTTTGAGAAGCTCATTAATGGTATAATTGATTGGAGGGTTAACTCTCTTGATTGGGGAGTTAACAATGTTGATTGGACAGTGAACTAGGTTGATTAGAGAGTGAACAAACTTTGAAAGCTTATCACTGGAGGAATAATAGAGTTAGCATGAGATGGATAGGGAGATAAGAGTATCTCAGTGGGAGCTAAGAATGAAGTGATTGAGAGTTTAGAATGAGTAAAAAATAGATTAGGCTCAGTTAGGGTCGAAGAGCCATGCAAATTGGAGCAAAAATGGAGCTATTTTGGGCCCAAACTGAAGAGAAACATCTGTGTCAAAATGTGACAGGGTCACCTAGTTTTCTAGAGTAGGTCACCCCTAGGGGGTTCACTTAAAATGTAAGGTCACCCTTGGGAGATTTAGAAGTCAAAGTAGGTGACCAACAAGGAATAGGTTATACAAGTGGTTTCAAGGGCTGAGATTGGACCTAGGGGCTAAAGATGACTTCAGGACCTAGAGACAAGTTATAGGACTTCAAGAGAGTGGGTCACCCAGTTCACCAGGGAAGGTCACTCCTGAGGGACCCACTTTAGTGGTAGGGTTTCCTAGGGGGATTCAGAGTCAAAGTGGGTGCCCCAAAATTAAGGAAATGGGTGGTCAAACTGATGATTGGAGATGGTCTGGGAGGTCAATTGGAGGCCTCTAGAGGGTTGAAATGGTTGAAAGGAGCTTAGAGAAATCGAATTTCCCATCTTGTGATACAAGTAGGTCATGTTGACATGTTTAGAAAGTGACATAAATGAATTGTCAACATAGGGTAATTGGTGAAGATGAAGGACCTTAGAAGGTTAGGTAGGGGATAGGGGAGATACAAACAAAGTGAAGAACATCTATCCATGTGTCACCAGGAGGAATACTGCTGAGAGGTCATATTTACATGCTTACATAAACATGTTTAGGACCAAGTCATCATTGGATTACCATGTAGGCTCATGCGCTATTTTAGTGCTTATATATTTGCTCCCTCGGGGATGGTAGTCTACATGAAAGGTAGGTACCATTCCCGAACTAGGCCTTACCTATTGTAATTATCCTAAAATTGTTCCTAAAATAACAAGTATTAGTTTGATATTATGATGCTTAATAATGAACATTGAAATATAAATGAGGAAACATACTGTTGATGTGTGAGTGGTGAGTATACCTAAGTCACCTTGCTTCTAAATGGTGACCTACAAGAATGAAAGCACAAAAAACGAGGGTGCAAGAGCACTAGAAGAGCTAAAATTATCTGATATGCATTCAAATGAAACTAAGCTAAGAGAAGAGGGAAGAGGAGAAATTAGAGGCAAAGAGGTCAAATGGTGATGAAATTGTGCAAGTAAGAAAGATATTGACAAGGGGATTGAGAAGATGGCATCTAACCTTCCTCTTACTGATAAGAAGGTACAAAAAATGAAAAAAAACTCTCTTGAAACCCAAGGTTTTGTTTTGTTGATTTCACTTGAAATAATCCGTTGTTTTCAAATTTTATTGTTGCATTTCATTAGTTTTCCTATTTTAGTCCACTTGCAACTTTTCATTTGTTGAATTCTAGTCATTTTTGTAGTTTTTGAGGCTATTTGAATCATGCCAAGGCATGGAGTAGGGTCAGCCCTTTTTCCAGGGCAAGTCGCCCATGGGGATCTACCTGACTTTCTAGGTCACCCCCAAGGGATTTACCCTGGAAAACTGGGTGACCCACCCATAAAGTTTTTGGATGAAATATTTTGTCATCTAATGCATTTGATACTCAGTTTTATCTATTTCTTGATACTAACCTCTTCATTTTATTGTAATTTTTCAGGCCATATACACTTTTTTTTGTGAAAATTTGTCATGTTTTACACATTTTTTTGTGATATTCTGAGTTTAGGAGATCTAATACATTGCTCTTCGTGTCTAGCAAGGTGCGTTCATCTGATGGAATGTGACCGATGAGAATCTTTGGTTTGTGGATTCCTATGAGGCCTTGTCGACTAGAGATCATGCTATTTTGAAGAGGACAGGTTTGGAGATGGTGGCTAGAGTTCTGATTGTTCATCCTTCTTCTTGCATCTATTGTGATGTTTTGACATATTGGGATGTAGATAAAAACACCTTCAAGTTCCCTCAAGTTTTAGGGGAGTGGACTATCAGTGCCTTATATGATGTTTACCACATATTGGGGGTTCTTATGAGAAGAGCATCTTTAGCTTCTCGAGAGTGAATTTGTTTTGTATGGAAAAGGAGGAGTGATGGTTGTTAGTTGTTTTAATGGTTTATGTGTAATCCTCCTTTCCCTACAAACATTACAAGGGCTTATCAACTGAGTTGAATCTCCACTAAGTGAGAGCAATCACCTATCGTGTTGGGCAGCCACTTGGGAAGTTGTGGACTCTTGGATGTATACAACAATGTCTCTATCAAGTGTTCAATTATGCTTAGAAACCCTAATTATGCAAATCAGTAAGCAAATTATCAAATTATGGCAAATAATTTTAGACTAAGGTAAAGGACAGAGATATTTAACTTACTATTTTTCAAAGTTCAGAAGGCAGAAAAGTCAGGGACACGGGGACTAGCTCCCAAGTCCAAGTTACCTGTTCCTTTGTGGGATCCTGATCTCCTTCCGACACTGATCTGCACTGCAACTTTAGTTTCTAGATATTCCACTGCAGAGGACACGAGGACTAGCACCCTAGTTTGGGAAAAGCACCAGTGTCCTGCTTCTTTTTAGATCCTGAATCCTCTATGTCTGCTACTCCTTCCTGCAACTCCACTCCCTGGGACTCAACAACTGTAACCTGCAATCACAAGGAGTGTGGGAGGTGGTTGTGGTGTTTAGAGGCTTGCCTCGGTCAAGCCCCAGAGAGACATTCAAGTCTTCTGAACACCATTGTTAGATAAGAGTGCGTATCCCAGCGGGATAGAGGCAAAAATCCAAATGATAAATGATTGAGAACACAATAGACATCACCTTGTAGTGAAGATCTCATGGAACGAAGATGCTCTTCATGCCATGAGGAGATGGATGTCAAATCTGCAAACACAAATAGAATAACAATGCTCTACTCTACCACACCATGAATATTTTGAATGCTCTAATCATAAGAATGCATAAAGTTATCCAATTTCCATATAATGTCCATTTGGTTTGGAAATGAAACCTAATCATGTATATATATGCAACTACAAAGATTCTCACTAAGAATTTCATAATTCAAACTTTGGATGTTGGCATAGGACCTAATTAACAGTCATAAAACTGACATTTGAAATTAGGACATACCCAAAATAGGCTTGGACTAGGGTGCTAGAGCCCAAGTCCACCCTACCATTTTTGCTCAGATTTCATTAAAGTGCAGCACCCTAGGCCCTATTTGTCACAAGACCCAAGGGTTTTCTCATCAAGAGTCATAAATAACATGCAAGATGCTCTAAAATGCACTAACAGGACCCGAGAGCTAAACCTTAATAGGAAAAATCCCCCAAGGTTACTTTTTCTGACATAACATTTAGCCCCCACTTTAATGTATGTATAAATGCAAGGCCAATACATGCATTAAAGTACGATCAACAAACACATCAAACACACCAAGCACGAAGAAGACATGCCAAACACATTGAAGACAATAACATGAACGCAAAACACAGAGAAGATAGTTATAGTTACGCAAAACATGGAGAAGACAACATTGAAGACACACAAAACATAGTGAATACAATGAATGCAGTGAAGACAGTGATGATTTTATTTTCTTTTTCATTTTCTCATATATGAAATGTAGATGCAAGTACAAGGAAAGTAAACACACCACCCATAATGCGGGAGGGATTCATCGCCACCAGTCTTTAGACTGCACATGGGGCAACAAACACGCCAAACAAATCTCAGAGTGTAGGAGGGACTCATTGCCACTAGTCTTTACACTGCACTTGAGAACAAACACGCCATACAAATCAAGCATGCCAAACAAATCCCAAATCATAGGAGGGACTCATCGCCACCGGTCTTTAGACTATGCTTAGGAACAAACACACAATACACACACACATAGAAGACACAGAGAAAACACGGTAGACAAGCAATGGAGTGTACCTATTTCTAGGTTCATCACCATCTCAGGCACATTATAGGCACACACCGACGATTGGGCTTCACCACAAAAATCACCGAAGACACACTTAAGGGTTGAGTTAGTCACAAAACCGCTTCCCACCTCTGCAGAGGACTTTTGAAAATGATAGGATTGTGCACTCTCTTCGAGAAATACACCATCCTTGCCTCACACGGAGGGACTAAGATAAAAATGATATGCACGATATCTCTCCTCCGTAAAGGGCTTAAGTGATTGCAATAGATTCAAGATTTACAAACACACATTGCTAGCATCTACAACAGACAGCTTACCTTATATATGCCCCCACCTTACTTGGTGGTTGATGTCGTGTACCGATATCAAGCATGTTAAAGGTAGGAAGAAAACACACAAGGAAACACAAGCTCTCGCAAAGCCCATGCCCCCTGGAGGTGACATGTACTTTATGCTCGCCAAATGTTCCCATAAACACATTACTGCAAGAAAAGTATTAGTGTCCATATAATCATGATAAACAATAATGCATATGATCAATCACATAGAGAACTGAGGAATGCAAGATTCAAGATAGACAAAGTACACAGAGCAACAATATTGTTATGTTTTGTAAGTGCGATAAGACAACATCAAGATCACACAAAGTGATTGTACTAGCCAAGTGTTGTATAATATATAACAACCCCATCATCATGTATGGACTAGATCCATTTTTGGATTCCTCGCTGAAGGGACACTAGGTCAACATCAGTATAATTTTTTTTTCATTATCCGTCTGCCAGATAGAACCACTAGAGGAAGGGAAACAATAAAGCAAGAGAGGAGAAACAAGTGTCTTAGGGACAATCACGTAGGAGGGTGTCCCCAAGTCACCAACTGCAATGCTATGTTCATAAGACACAACACAACAATGAAAATAGAGGAAAAGCAATATAGAAGAATGATGATACAAATAGAAGGGTCACAACAGAGGCAGTCTTCTAGTATCCTTGACCTTACGAGAGTATCAAGGGTCATCCTAGGAGGCCTAAACAACACATAACACATCATGGGGGAAACACATCATGGAGGTAAAGGGTTAGAAATACTTACTTGTAGGGATACCCAAACTAAGGGTTGTCATCGAGCAAATCATCCTCTTCCCAATTTCGGGTACTAGAGGAAAGAGGTGTGTAAGGTACCATAGCCCAACTTTTGTTCTTATCTTGCAATTCTTTAGTGTTGAGGTTTTCTATGTTTGTTTCAATGTTAGGTTGAATGTTTTCTTGTTGAGCGGCAAGTCATTGGGAAAAAGCTTGTCTTCGCCTCCTCCTTTCTTTTGCTTGTCTATTCCTTCTTGTTTTAGTACTTACTTCTTCAAAGGCATCACCATAATTTTCCATAGGGTTTTGTACATTAGAGGAGGAAGCACCATGTTCAAATTTCATTGGTCTTGGTGGAATGTTTTGTTGTCAATGAAAACCTCCCGATCCTTGTAAGGATGTCAGAGGAGGAACCTCAGCATAGATACCATCTCTCCGTGGACGAGGTGAGTAATGAAACTTTTCCTTATCCACATTTATCACACCAATTATCTCATCATATCCATAGTAGTCTTGTGTTCATTTTCCTTTTGCTCTAAGAGGATCCTCAAACACATGTTGTTCATCCCTCAATGTTTGAAAAGGAGGCATGGCCACTCTAGCTAGTTGTTTTTCTTTGTATCGTCTGTAATTTAGGAAAGATTGGTCTCTTTGTGGCTCAAGTTCTATTTCAGGTTGCAGCCAAAAGTAATCAAGGGTGAAATTCTTGCTCTTAGCTGGAGGTTGGTATGTGTTATGTCGGACAGTATGGATCTCTCCATGCAAATGGAATTTTAGGCATTTATGAATAGTTGAAGGGACGAAATTCATAGCCTTAAGCCATGGGTGTCCTAGTTTTAAATGAAAGAGGTCAGATAAGGGGATGACATCAAATAACTAATCCACGGCTTTGTCATAAACCGAGACTAATAGTTTTACCAATCCAAATATTTTCATCAAAGATGCATTATGCCTTTTAATTCTCAAATCCAACGGGTCATAATAGTTTTGTTCCATGCATAGGTATTTCCATTATTTTCACTGTAATGTAAAGAGGCCCTTAAGTATCTACCATTTCTTTGTCATGAGGTGTAAATGTTATTTCAAGTTCAGGGGCTCATCTTTTCAAATGTGGCCTAGGAGGAAGCCTAGCATTATTGTTGTATTGAGAATCCATGTGTATGTTTTCAAATGAGTGCTAGATCAGATTTCAAAAGGTTTTCAAAACTTATGCAAGAACAAATGCAAAAGTATGTATGAAAATGACCTAAAAATGCTTGATTTTTCACTTTTTTCAATGCAAAACACTAGGAGAAAAGATGTGAATTTTCAAGAGGGAAAAAAATAATATGCCTAATAACAGTCCAATGATGCAGAAATATCTTTCACAACATGCTTTTGAAGCAACTCTAGAGTGATGATAAGTCAAAACCTAGTGAAAATAGGCCCAAAATATGCAATTTTTCACCAAATCTCAATGTAAAAGAGTATGACAAAGGGTGTTGTGAGGAAAATGATGATGGACAAAAAATTGTAATAGTAATAACAGATACCTAATGCCAAAAAATCCATCACAACACGCTTGTAGTGCCACTCAAGGTCAAACCCTAGTGAAAATATAGTCAAAATATGTAATTTTTCACAAATTTTCAGTGCAAAGGCCTAGTAGAAAGGGTGTTGTAAGGAATATGAGGGTGGGCAGCATATAATAACCCTAATAAAAGCCAATTAGTGCAGAAAAATCCCTTACAACATGCCTATGGTGCAAATCTAGAGAAACGATAAGGCTAAAATCTAGTGAAAATGTAAGGTTTTCAAACCCTAGACATGAAATTTTGCAAGCAAACCACTAGGATGCAACACTATAGTTAGAAATCAATCCTAATGAGTGTTTAAAAATGGTAGTAAAATTTGAAACAAGATTTTGACTACAAACCCTATTTAATGCAAAACTAGGTTTTTATAAAAAATGCACAATTTGAAGCAATTTTTGTCAAATTAAGCACAAAAATGTAATGCAAATGTATTCTAAAGGATGAATTTCTACAATTTAAATCAGATCAAATGGAAATGACATAAATTTAATGAAATTGAATGCCAAATAATTCAAATTATGCTAAAATGCAAGCCTAAAATACCAATTTTTTTCAAATTTTTCAATTTTTTTTGTAATTTTTCAAATGCAATAAGATGAATGAATGAAAATCTATCAAACAACACTCATCAAGGTGCAAAAAAGTTTAAAAACACAGGTTCACCAAAATGTTTTGTATGGAAAATGAGGAGTGATGGTTGTTAGTTGTTTTAATGGTTTATGTGTAATCCTCCTTTCCCTACAAATATTCTAGGGGCTTATCGACCGAGTTGAATCTCCACTAAGCGAGAGCAATCACCTATCATGTTGGGCAGCCACTTGGGAAGCTGTGGACTCTTGGATGTATCAAACAATGTCTCTATCAAATATTCAATTATGCTTAGAAACCCTAATTATGCAAATCAGTAAGCAAATTATCAAATTACGGCAAATCCTTTCAGATTGAGGCAAAGGACATAGATATTTAACTTACTATTTTTCAAAGTTTAGAAGGTGAAAAAGTTGAGGACGCAGGGACTAGTGCCCAAGTCCAAGGTACCTATTTCTTTGTGGGTACCTGATCTCCTCCTAACACTGATCTGCACTACAACTTTAGTTTCCAGATATTCCACTATGGAGGACACGGGGACTAGCGCCCTAGTTCAAGAAAAGTACTAGTGTCCTGCTTCTTTTCAGATCCTGAATCCTCTATGTCTGCTACTCCTTCCTACAACTCCACTCCACGAGACTCGACACCTGTAACCTACAATCACAAGGAGTGTGGGAGGGGGTTGTGGTGTTTAGAGGCTTGCCTCGGTCAAGCCCTGGAGACATTCAATTCTTCTGAAGACCGTTGTCAGATAAGAGTGTGTATCCTGGCGGGATAGAGGCAAAAATCCAAATGATAAATGATTGAGAACACAATAAATATCACCTTGTAGTGAATATCTCATGGAAGGAAGATGCTCTTCATGCCATGAGGAGATGGATGTCAAATCTGTAAACACAAACACAATAACAATGCTTTGCTCTGCCACACCATGAATATTTTGAATGCTCTAATCATAAGAATGCATAAAGTTATCCAATTTCCATCTACTGTCCATCTAGTTTGCAAATGAAACCTAATCATGCTTATATATGCAACTACAAAGATTCCCACTAAGAATTTCGTAATTCAAACTTTAGATGTCGGCATAGAACCTAATTAACGGTCATAAAACTGATATTTGAAATTAGGGCAGACCCAAAATAGGGTTGGACTTGGATGCTAGCACCCAAGTCCACCCTGCCATTTTTGCTTAGATTTCATTAAAGTGCAGCCCCCTAGGTCCTATTTGTCACAAGACCCAAGGGTTTTCTCATTGGGAGTCATAAATAACATGCAAGATGCTCTAAAATGCACTAACAGGACCTGGGAGCTAAACCTTATTAGGAAAAAGCCCCCAAGGTTAATTTTTCTGACATAACAGAGTCTAAGAGGGAATGATTGTCCTGGGCTACTATTATGGGGGTTACTCATCCTGGAGATCATCCAGGTGTCCAACTTATCTTTGTTCCTAGTCTTGCCATCTTGCCTTTGTGAAAGGTTCTCATTGGGTAGATTGCATCCAAATTGTCAGGACACAAGGGGTCGGTAAGGCTCAGGTGTTGTTGGCAACTGATCATTCAGTGACTAGAGCAGGACATAATTTTTTCTTGGGGGATTGACATCCTCTCTATGGTTTACCAAGACTTGTATCATATTTCAAGGCAAGGGGCACTTTCCTTTAGTCATCCTTCACTTGTTATGTTGTTGGTATACAAGCACATCATACCATTTCAGAGGGGTGTGCCACTCCTAGATCCTAGATTGTCGAGAGCCATGTGGTGGGGTCAACTTGGGTATTTTGATGCCAGTACACATGAGATGGCTACTCTTACTGATGCAGACTTTATTTTTTATCCTTATTTTGATATGGGGTTTTTTTCTAGGTGATAGGTAGGTGCAAGACTATTGTAGAGGAGTGGTTCACCTGACTGCATAGGAATGGTTTAATTGAGGCTCATCACATTGCCAGAGTGCTTTAGTAGTTGGGGGAAGACTTTCTAGAGGACTTGCCCCCTATTCCTACTTGTTATAGATCTGTTTAGGAGATGGTAGATACTTAGTGCAGGGCACACCTTTGGACTCCTTTGACTCTTGGGGTTTTAATTACAAGACCAGTTTGTGTGGTTAGGCAAAGACATGCGATACTATCTCACTCTTAGAGGTTGGTGGCTATTGAGGAGGAAATTGATGACTCCATAGATGAGGACTATGAACCTGAGAGAGAGGAGCATGATGAGGTGAACATAGGAGGGGCTAGAGAGATTCCTTTAGATGAGGAGGTAGCGCGAATGTCAACTCCTCCTAGACACAATCTGGTTTATCCTTTATCAGACAAGGACATGAGACTCTAGGATCCTATGTGGCAAGTCGATGATCCTCATAAGAATCTCTCTCCCTACTCCTTTCTTTGTTACTCCTTTATTTTCATAGGTTTAAATCTAACACTCTTCTTTTTGCCCCTTCTTAGGTATTGTTGAGGGGTGGAGGGAACTTTTTCGTAAGGCTTCTTTAGATGCATTACTTCCTACTACCGGTTGATCAAGGGAGGATCTCCTTGTGAATGAATGCATACCATCCTCTACAGGTCATCACACAGATGTCCTAGCTCCCACCTATCACATAGGTCAAGACATTGCTGCTTAGTGAGCTAGTATTCCAGTATACTTGAGGCTGAGAATGCCTTGCTTTGAGAGATGGCTAATCTTGGGGTTCAATGACGGGCCTCACAGACTAATACAGTTGGTCCTTCTCATTCACAAGTTCCTAGTAGGATCTCTTCTTATTCTCATAAGACCTATAGGGGTTCTGATGTGGTGGATAGTCAGAGGAGATCTAGGAGCAAGAGCTTGAAAGGCTCTATTGGTCAGAGTCATCCTTGAGGTTTCTAGTCTTAAGTTTTGATTTTCCCCCTTACATGGGGAGACTTGCATACTTGTGTGCACTTTTGTTTATGAACTTAGACTCTCTTGACATGTATTGTAATTATTCTACTTAATTTTGAATTTTGTTTAATGCCTTATGCCCCCTTCTATCTTTTGTGTACATGGATGGCTTAGAACCTTTATTTATTTGATCTCTAAAACTTGACATGGATTAAAAAATGATTATGCTATGTTTTCTCTTTTTCTGTAATGTATGAGATGCATGGATGTAAAAAAATGTGAAAGTATGAATGCAACACATTTTCCTATTTCTATGCAACATCACGAGTTATGCCATGAGTTATGGCTTTTGATTTTCTCTTTGTGATGTGATCTATGTAAGCAGAACAAACACTGTGACTACTCTTAATTGGATTTTTAACTTAGGGGATTGTGAGTTGACTCGGTATAGGGAAACCTATTGAACCTTGAGATGGGATTTTGTGAAAAACTCAAGTAGTAATAGGAGAGAGATGGAAAATTCTTGATTTTGGCTTTACAAAAGGCTAGATACTAATCCAGGTCTAGGTAAAACATTTAGATAAGTTTTCAACTTAGGCAAGAAACAAATTTTATTAGCATCTTCTAGACTTAGATTGAAGATGGCCAAGAAGATAGACCTGGGGTATAGGAAAAGCTCCAAAGTAGAAGATGGCCCTAAAGATAGTTAGACTCCTATTTTTGCTTAGCTAGTGCGTGTGTGTGTTTTGTACCTTTATTTTTTATTTTCTCTGATAGATGCCACTCTCATAGCTTTGAGCTTAGATTTATCTCCACTTGAGAGTATGAACATCATCAATCCTCTATTTTATTTCTCTCTCTCTCTCTCTCTCTTTCTCTCTCTCTCTCTCTCTCTCTTTGTTGTTGTTTCTTCCTTTATTTTCTCTCCTTTTTTGTATTTTGTAGTATCTTTTCTAGTTCTCTCATTCATTTTTTGTATTTTCTCTCTTTTTTGACTTTTGTATTCCTTTTTTTGATCTCTCCTTTTTTTGCACTCTTATTCTTTTTTATTGTTTCATGTGGAGTTATGATCTTCCTGATGTTTTTGGCCAGGAAAGATAAGGGGTTGAGCACCACCAAGGGTTTTCACTATCCATTCAGACTTCCCTTTTGATAAGAAGGAATGGGGAAGGTCTACTTGCAAGCTTCTATTGGGTACTGTAGGTTTGAGTACTGACTTCATTTTGACTTAACTTTATGATTCACTAAGACTGGGATTAGTATAAAGATAAAATATTGGATTCAACTTGAACTTGTTGGGAGATGTAAAAGGGAAATGATAGGTAGAAAATATGATCATAAGGAATCTGAAAGACTTAAAGGTTTGAGCTATACCTAAGCAACTTTAGACTCCTTACTAAGATGAAAATCAAACAAGAACAAGTCACTAACAAATGCATGATGGATAGAATAAGGAATGCAAAAATAAACTCTTTTTTTGTTTTTTCATCATTTTATCCTTTTTATGAATTTTTTGGATCATTTGATTTTTTAACATTTTTTTTTGCATTTTTATGATTTTAATGGTTTTCAAACATAATATTTCTTAAGGTGAAATGCGTTAACCATCTCATCAAACTCTTCAGCTTCCATAGTGCACAAAAGATAACACCATTTCCAACATCTTCTTTGATCATGTAAGGTCCTTTCCAATCTTCTCAAAATTTCCTCTTATTTCTATGTTTTTTGTTTTGTACTGCCTTTCCTGAGGACTATCTCCTCTTCCCTAAAGGGCCCTGTTGATCTTTCTTGTTCTTGAGGTATTTCCATGTTTTTTCATGGTAGGGTAAGGTGAGCTAAGGACTCGTAAACTTGTTGGTGGGAAGGGGTCCAATATAGGACTCCATCACAATTCAATAGATCAATGAGTAAATCAAATTCATCTTGCATATAGATTTTAACTTCAGCGCACTCTTGGATACTCTACAAGAATTGAAACAATTCAAAGGGAGTTTGAGGCTTCCTTTGCTCATGTGGGGGAACAAAGATTATGCTTGTCTTCCCATTTGGCTCTGGTCGTAGATCCATGGAGTATCCTATATATTTCTAAGGTAATTCAAGGATTACAGGATCCTCTACTCCTATGGTTATTTGCATTTTGCACTCTTTGTGAAATTCTCCTTCACTAACCTCATCTCCATTGGGAAAGGTTTCAATCATTTTGATTTGAACTCGTGGTGCTTCCCATGTATCAATATCATTATCTATTGTGTTGAGGTTCTCAAAGTAGAACATCACTCTTGGGTATTTGGAGCTATAAAAGCTATTGACAAAGCTTCTGAAGCATTTGTTGACTCATTCTCAATTGAATAAGATTCTCTTTGGTCAATAGATTCCACCTGTGTTGGGGAGTCCATGGTGTATAAGTTTCTTCAAAAGGTGACAATGACACATAAGAGTCACTCACTTCTTGAGTTTGAGGCACGTATGATTCACTTGATGACACTTCTCTTGGTGGAGTCAATGGAGCATAACTTTCTGAAATTTCTTCTTCAAGATCAGAAAAGGCTCTTGGATCCACATTTCTTAGATCTAGTGTGGAAGTTTGAAATTGTTCCTCTATCCTGGGCCATTTCGTTATTTGGGGAACTTCACCTATACTTAGCTTGGTCGGGATAATTTGTCTAGTCCTTTCTTGTTCGTCACTTGGGAATACATTAATTGTGAACACATCTAAAGGGAATTGAATGGGACCATCCTTTTCTAAAAACTCCATGATTTTGGTTGTTGTTTCTTTTGGAATAACTTGTTTTGCTTTGATGACTCTCCCTTTTTGAAGGCTCTTATTTCTACATTGTTTACCATTTAGTTAGATGGTTCTATCTTTTTTAATTGTATCGACTAAGGAGTCAGATCTGGAATGGAGATTTTATTCATTGAAATCTCATAGTTGATTGGAATTCCTATCTTCTTTTAGTTGTGTCTGTATTAACCATACTAAAAGATTTAGATCTCCTTTTGTGATGTAGATCTTTCCAAGGTGCATAAATTGAACTTCTTGGAATAATGTGGAAGGGACAACCTTCATCCTATGTATCCATGACCTTCCTAACAACAAGTTATAACCTTTATCCTTGTCAATGACATAGAACACAGTGGGGACCATTTTTTTACTCTAAGGAAACTAGAAGTGTGATCTTTCATATTATTGCTACCTCTAGGTTATCATAACCTCTTAGTGTATTACGACATGTGATATTTGTATGTCCATTCCCCATCCTTTTGAGAAGAGAAAATGTGACGATATTTACTACCACCCCGTCATCAATTAATGTTCTCTTAATGCAAGTGTCATAGATCCACAACTATAGGTATAGAGCTGGGTCTCCTTTCTTTGTTAACTTTGCCTTTGAAGGCATTTGATTTAAGTCAAAGAAGAAACCTTTGTCTTGAAGTTTGGCGTTAGGTGGGTTCATATCAAGGTCTACCTAGTTGATTTGTTCATCTGGAGGAGGGGTAATCAAATCTAGATATTTCAACCCAATTGCTTGTAAAAGGGTTGATCAATGTGAAGGTGAGTTCCTTAAGAGACTATGAAAGAGATGTTGGCATAGGTCTTCTTGAGATCTTCCACTAGGTCGTAAGGTCCAATTGGAGACGGTGTGGGCTCTACAACTGAGATGGATTTTCCATGAAATTTAGTTTCTTGTTCGGCCTTTGGCTCGATATTCCCTTTGTCATGTACAATTTATACCAAGCCTAGCATCCTTGTTTCTCCCTTTTGCCCTAATTGAACGGGGATGGTTACTTTAGGGGTTTTTACTACACTAGTCGACCCTAGAGTTGTATCTTGACTGTCGCTTCATGGTTTCAATGGTCGGGAAAGGATCTTGGAATATATTCATATTTGTATTTTGCAGTGCAATAGGTGTTTGCTTCATGTTGTTTTTGTTTATGATCCTCTTGGGGATTAAGGAACATATAGATGAATAGGCATTGTTGGTCCTCTAGAAATCTAGCTATGAATCTATTATATTCATGACATGATTCAGTACTATGCCCCCTTGTCCTATGAAAGGAACAAAATTGATTGTATTCGTAGGGAGGGTATGAGTCATATCAATTGTCATTCCAGTTCTTATTCCATTGTTATTGGTTATCTCTTGGGTGACAGTTGTTGTTTTAGGGACGCTTTATTGCATTGACGTTTTGAGGGAAATAATCCCTCCCATTATAGTCATCCCTTACTTTTTTCTCATTCGTAACTAATCTATTACCCCATCTGTGGTAGCATTTCTATTATTCTTCAAAATCTTAACCATAGAAGGGTTGTTTCCATTGTTATCATTTACATGATTCGTTAACCTCCCATTTGGGCTATAGGTTTTTTGTCCATTATTGATAGCGATTTTATCAATTTTCAAAGCACTCTCTAACACTTCCTCATAGGACTTGTAGGGAAACTTTTGTACTTCCTCTCAAGTATCCTTGTTAAGGGCATGCAAGAAAAGGTCGCACAACTCTTGATGGTCCATGTTTGGGGCACTTGTCAATGAGTAGAGTACTTTTCTCCATTGTGTAAAGAAATGCACCACTGATTCATTTATGTCTTGTTTCATGGTTAAAAAATTGTGTATTCTAGTCTTGATGAGTTTTTTCATGTCAAAGGCCATGAAAAACTCTCCTATAAGTTGGTGGAAAGAGTGGATTGAAGCCTCAAGAAAATGGTAATACTAGTCTAGGGCAATCCCTTCGAGTATCTTTGAAAAAATTCTTACTACAACTCCATCCCAAGGAAGGAGTTCTCTTACGATGGTGGTATAAGATTAATATGTGAGTTAGGATCTCTCTTGCATTTAAAATTTGGTAAGTTAGGGTGAGGTGATGGTAGCAACACATTTCATATGGTGTGATCGAGGGGTTCTTTTAGGTACTTGAGATAAGTTCCTAGGAACGCACTTTAAGATTGATGGGTTGAGAGCATCAACCCCATTGGTGGACTTTTTTGATTTTGCATTTGATACCCAGGCACAATGGAGTAAGTTGGTTGGTAGTTTTGAATAGTCTGGAAGTTGTGTGTTAGATGAGCTCCATTTGGGAATGTTTCATTACTTCCATTATGTGAATAAAAGTTTAAGTACAGGGGGTTTTTAAGATGCCCCTTGGTCTTGTTCAGTCCTAATGTTGTGCATACTATCTTGTACCTTGCTTTGTTTGTCTTGAAGAGGTTGCTCCATCCCTACTACCTCTAATGTCCTAATTTGTTGGACCAACATTTCTATGAGGTCTACAAGAGTAGCGGTTCCTATTCTTTGTACTTCTCCATTTTGTGGATTTTCATGATTCGCTCCACTTAATTGTTCCTTTAAGGAATTTTCTTGTTTTTCTTCTTGACTAGCAACATGCAAGGCTTCTTGAGCCTCCCTAGCCTCTTGCAAGTGCCTCTCTAAGCATCTCACTTCATCGTCTAAATGTGTTGTCATGTAACTTGTTGAGGGTTGATCCACTTGGTGGATTTCTAATCGTACGAGCACTTTGCATGCTCTAGAGTGAGCAGGTTGAACTACTATTCCTTGTTCCCATGTGGGATTGTTGAAAGTGAGAGAACAAAGAGGTTCTCTTCTAACATTATTATAGTTAGAATCCTCGTAGTCAAAACAATTTGTGATGGGTGCTAGAGAATCTGGTGGCACATATCTGTCAAACGAAGGTGTTTTGGGTTCTTTTGAGGGAATATTGCCTTGGTTCTCTTTCAAATCTATCATATCGGGGGTGCCATGAACACTATAGAATAAATGGAATGGAGGAAGAAGATGATGAGAACGAAGATGAAAATGAAGATGATGGCAATGGTAGAAAGTGCGATCAATGGAAACACAAAGACTCACCCAATATGATTTGTTTTAACGTCACGTTCACCAAAATATGTATGCTCTGAAATGTGACTCAAGCAAAATGCAGATGAGTCAGCTCAGATATCACACATGAACCGTCTCCTTGCAATGGATGACCTCCAAGTCAGTCTCACTGTCGTGGCAAAAGACAATCGAGTGGAGGAATAACTCGGGGGTGGTTCTATTTGTGTGGAAGAAAAACATCATGGAGGGTGGTTGGCTGGTCTGTGGGCCGAATATGTATTGATGCTTGATGAGCACATTCTATGACCGTTATTGTGGAGATAATTATGACCTGAAGGGTCACTAGTTCTAAGTCTCCTATTGGGGTTTTGTATGTTCCAACTCCTAGTGCTATGACTATTTTATTTGTTGATTATCCTAAGGAATTCTAATCTATTCTTGTGTGCTTGAATGATTTGTTATATGTCATTCCTTTACGGAATGACTCTAAGAGTGTGTTCTTGCTCTTCAACTATTTGTGCTGTATGTTGTGGTCTAGGATGGGTTGCCTCTATCTCTTCATGAATAGATTTAATCCAATCCTCTCTAATCCTTGGGCACATTGAATGCTTGGGTGTGTGAGAGAGAGTTTGCTATGTTTGACTTAGGTTTGATCAAGTGTTGAATTTTGAGTTGACTTTGACTTTGTGTTGTGATCAAAGTTTGCTACACTTTTGTTTGATTGTTGACCTCATGATGGAATCGAGGAGTTTTCAAATTATTTTTGTGTTTTTGTTCTTTTTTCTATGTTTTTGTGATTTTTTATGTATGCAACTATTTATGACCGCAATTTAACATATTTTTGTTCTTTTTTAATTTTTGAATGTTCTAATTACTATGAAGGAAATATGAATACAATCTAAGATGATTTTTCTTATGCAAAGTTTTAACCTATGTTTTTGTGTTTTCACGATTTAAATTTTGCATCTAAACTAATGAAAAGTAAATAACAACTAACTTAAAGCAATGACAAAAATTTAACTAGGAAGGAAAATAACAACTATTCTAAGCAATGGAAAAACAATTCTATTCTAACAATGCAAATCCTATCAAGAGAATAGAAACAATCAAGATTACTTTCCCAATAGCAAATTGGTGATCTAATTAACTACTAAGCATATGAAAAACCTGGCATGAATTTGGTGCATGAGCCTATTGTATCTTCAAAAGTCCTTTCATGGCAACCTCCTTTCCTCTGCAGCAACGAGATCCTCCTCTTGGTAGCAGGGATGAAGATAGAAGTAATTGATTTGAGCTATGGGAGCTATGGAAGCACTATAGCTTGGGATTTTGAAAGAAAGTGGAGAGCATAAAGATGCTATGAAAGATATTGAAGCTTGGGCAACTAAGCTAAGAAGAAAGCAAAAGGCTCACAAAGTCTTGCATTGAGCATATGAATGCTATGAAGAGCAAAAAGCAAAGCTTGAATGAATGTGAAACAATGAATTTGCCTCCCATAATGCATATAGGAGGGGGTATTTATAGGTTTGAGAAACTCATGAATGGTGAAATTGATTGGAGAATTAACTATCTTGATTTGGGAGTTAACAATGTTGATTGGACAGTGAACTGGGTTGATTAGAGAGTGAACAAGCTTTGAAAGCTTATCATTGGAGGAATAATAGAGTTAGCATGAGATGGATAGGGTGATAAAAGTAGCTCAGTGGGAGCTAAGAATGGAGTGATTGAGAGTCTAAAATGAGTTAAACATAGATTAGGCTCAATTAGGGGTGAAGAGCCATGCAAACTAGAGTAAAAACATGGCTATTTTGGCCCTAAACTGAAGAGAAACATGCGTGTCAAAAAATGACAGGGTCACCTAGTTCGCTAGGGAAGGTCACCCTCGAGGGATTCACTTAAAATGTAGGCTCACCCTTGGGAGATTCATAAGTCAAAGTCGGTGACACACAGGGAATAGGTTCTGCAATTGATTTCAGGGGTTGAGATTAGACCTAGGGGGCTAAAGATGACTTCAAGATCCGGAGACAAGTTTTAGGACTTCAAGTGAGTGGGTCACTCAGTTCACCAGAGTAGGTCACACCTGGGGGATTTCAGTGGTAGGGTCACCCTCGGGGGATCCAAAGTCAGAGTGGATAACCCAAAATTGAGGAAATGGGTGTTCAAACTAATGATTGGAGATGGTCTGGGAGGTAAATTGAAGGCCTCTAGAGGGTTGAAATGGTTGAAAGGGGCTTAGGGAAAGTGAATTCCCCATATTGTGATGTAGGTAGGTCATGTCAACAGGGTTAGAAAGCGACATAAATGAATTGTCAACATAGGGTAATTGGTGAAGATGTAGGACCTTAGAAGGTTAGGTAGGGGACAGGGGAGATAAAAACAAAGTGAAGAACATCAATCGACATGTCACCAACAGGAATACAATTGAGAGGTCGTATTTACACACTTAAATGTACATATTTAGGACTACAACTCATCATCAGATTACCATGTAGGCTCATGCACTTTTTTAGTGCTTACAGATACTAAGGGGTTGTCTTATTCCCTAGGAAGAATGCCATGGATCATAGTTGGGTTGATTGTGTATGTTTGTTGAATGTTTGAGTTGTTATTTTTGCAATCATTATTGTTTAGTTGTCATTGAAATCATTGAATTGGTGTTATTTGGTAATTCCTATGTGACTCAGAGGGTTGTTTTCTCTAATCCTCTTTAACTCATTGTTTACAAAGAGGTGAAAAGTGTCGAGCCTCCTTTGTTCAAGATCAATCAACTCTTCAAGGAGCTTGAGTTCTTGGTTGTGCAACTCCTCTCTCTGTGTTTGCTCATTTTTTTATTGAATCAGTCTCAAGATTTTCTTTTGTTCTTTGGTTGTCTCTTTGGTTTGGTCTAGTTGTACATGGAGGTTTGCTTTGATTTCCTCCAAGATCGATTCTATCTAATCTTCCCTCAAACTAAGGCACATTGAATGCTTAGTGGAGAAGATAGATATTTTGATGTGTTTGAGTGTTCTTGATATTTTATTTATATGTCTCATGGTGAGATCAAGGGCTTCTTTGATGTTTGAATGTTTGAAATTTGAAGAGTTGAATGTTTGAATGTTTGAGTTGTATGCCTCATGGTGAAATTTAGGGATTTAATGTTGTGTGTTTTCAAATGTTTAAAATGAATTTCTAAGCGCTATTAATCCTAAATAAACGCATGCACTTTTTTATTCTTTTTTTCAATTTTATGATGATCTAATTACTATGAAAGAAAATATATATGCACTTCTATATGACTTTTCCTAGTGCAATATAACTATGTTTTTATATTTTTTGACTTTTGAATTCTAATCTAATCAAACAAATTTGCAACTACTCTAAGCAAAACATGAGATTTAATCTAAGAAAATAAAATAACTCTATTCTATTAGGAGAAAGACAAATGATGTTTTACTTCCTTAAGAGAAAGATGTGATCTAATTACTAGTAAAGCAATAAACAACTTGTGGTAATGGGCGTCTGTGATAGGCATGTTCTCAGAGGTCATGTGGTAACCATCTCCTCCTTTAAAGCAATGGGCTTCTCCTCTTAGTGATAGGGATAAAAATGGGGATGTAAGGAAATAAAAAATCATCTTAGAAGAAATAACAAATTTGAAGGGAAAAAGAAGACTCTTTGGGTCCTGTATGAGCATAAAAATCATAAGGGGGGAAGTTATGCATAAGCTTGAAGATCATAATAATGCATGAAAACTATCCTAAGGCAATGCTAAAGATAAATTCTTGAAATGAAAAGGATCACGGTGTCCTACACGAGAAGCATAGAAGATTCTACCCTAAACTAAGCTAAAAGATTTGAAGATACTAGAGCTTCTTGAATTGAAATCAGATGAGAAAGAGATGTTAAACATTAAAGAATGAAGCAACATTTATAGGTAGAAATGAGAGGGAAGGTATGGAGAGATAAGAATGAAGGAATTAGTTAGCTAAAGAAGAAATGGAAACTTTTCCAAGAATAGACAAAGAGATAAGAACAAAAACAAGAAGAAAACTAAGAGAAAACTAAAGAGAAAATGGAAACAAATTTGAAGAGATAAGATTTGATAAAAGGTTTGAAATGGAAGGAAAGAGAGAAGATGGTAAGTTAGCATGAAAAAGCACTAAGAAAAATGGGCTAAAAATAAAAAAGATAAGATAAAACTAAAAGTTATTTCACACATTAAAAAATGATAGGGTCGCCCCTTTCAGGAAGTGGGCCACCCCTTTTACTAGGTTAGTCACCTAGGCAACCCTACAACTTAAGGATAGGTTGCTTGGGTGACCCTACAGGTCAACTGGGCAACCCTCCTGAAGAGCATCCGAAAGGCTTGACCAAAAGAAAGAAAAAAATAGAAACACAAATCAAAAGCTAAAATTGGAAACACCAAACAAAAGCTAGGAAGGGGGAGAAAATTGGGGAAAACAACAAGGACATTGTAATGACCAAATCCAAGTTACCCAAATTTATCACTAATTTTCTTTTTGTTATTAATTTTAATCAAGTTGTCATGTGTTTGATTCAATTGTATACTCAAGTACTTCTATCCAAACGAGATAGGTATTTGTCCAACTAGGACAAGCATCTATCCTTACGAGATAGGCATCTCTCCATAAGGGACAGGTGTTCTCCATCCAAATAGAAAGGGCATCTATCCTAATGGGATGGGCATCTATCCATAAAGGGAATATGAATGTGCTCTGGCCAGAGACTTAGGCCCATAAGGAATCAAACGGATCCTGAGCCCAACTAATGAGAGTGCACTGAGGTCATCGTCATTCAAGAGTTTACACACCTCCCAACCCCGTGCCTGAAAACCTGCACACTGAGAATGTTCTTCAATCCCCAGGTTGCCTACATACCTACTTCCAAACGGGACCAAGGTGTAGTTTATATGTAGTTCTA
Organism: Cunninghamia lanceolata; assembly: GCA_027924645.1. Lineage (NCBI taxonomy): Eukaryota > Viridiplantae > Streptophyta > Pinopsida > Cupressales > Cupressaceae > Cunninghamia > Cunninghamia lanceolata. The sequence continues at coordinate 3,542,664 of BSBN01000994.1, read as the reverse complement.
TTCACTATTATATGTTTTATGTGAGCTGTTTAATGTGGGTACGCAGCCCTTTCTTGGGCCCAATTTCTCCAGACAGTTCCTTTGTGACTGTTACCCACGAAGGGAGCAATTAATAAGTAATTGGTCTTCTTGACCAATACTTGTTTTCTAAAATTCACTTTTCCTAATCCTATCAAAATAGAACTTTACAACTGCACGTTTAATGATCCCTTTTTCCCTCTTTTGAAGGTCTGTATCCTTGTACGAATAATGAACTCCAATTTTGTTAACACTACACAGTGATTCCATAATCATGAAATGGGAGATGTTTTCTAAGTTGGATCAATTCGTTTGTTCAGACGATTTATCTTGTTAGTTTGGTGTTCAAGGGAGATTACATGTCCCTCGAACTTAACTTTGTGGTGTTCCTTATTACTCTTCAGCAATTTAAAGGGTCGATGCCACATACACCGTTATTGCAGCTATGTTAGGCGATATGTGCAGTAGCTCAACGTGACAACATTACCTGTAAACGTGACCCAGAGGCACCGTAAATACCAAACACCGTGAGATGGTTTTTGTTTCAATGTCTTGATTAAGTTGTTTACCTAACTAAAATGAAAAGAAAAAAAACATGTTCATTGCATAACATTACAAAAGGAAATTTGGGAAACCAACTAAATAACCATTGAAATATTGCAACTCTAGAATTCATTGAATTGGAAATAATATCTAACTAATATTTTGGAGATTGATCAAATTAGAAAAACATGTAATTTGTGACTAACTAATTTTCATTGCATTTTGAAGTCACTATTTTAATTTGTACTTGAAATGAATCTAAAACTGAAAAATGAATTTGTCTCTTAGAATAACTTCATAAAAGTGCATACATGAACTTGTTTACTAATTGAAGGGTTGGGTCCTTATCAAGGCATATAGTAGTTTCAGGTGTATTCGAGTGGATTGATAATTTCAATTATCCTAGAGAGTTTCTTATTTTTGACACAATCATGTAGTGATTGACAATTTTGGAAAGTCGCTCTAGAGTTTTGAAGAAGTTACTAAATTGTTGAAGTATTTTTAACTAATTCACATTCAGATGGAGTCTAACTATTTAATTGGTTGTCCTTGAAATATAACTAGTGTTCAAAAATAAAAAGGGATTTCTCATTCAAGAGTAAGCTAATTCAAGTAACTTCAAATTGTCAGCATGCATCTTTGAGTTAGTTTGAGGTGTTTACTAATCGTTTATTATGACATTTAAATCTAATGTTCTAATCTCATTCTAACATTATGTGAAGGTTGAATTCCTAGTTTGATGTATCTAATTTGTTTGTACAATATGAATTCATTGGAATGTTGAGAACTATCTAAACAATATTTTGAAGTAGTAGAACCTTGAAATGTAAAAAAAATGATTGTAATGTATTACTTATATATTTTATTAACCAAAAGTAAGAGGGTGCCCAAAGAAATAAAATAATTTTCAAGAATGCGAATAGGTATTAATTAAGTGTTGTTTAGTCAAGTTTAACTCATCTAACTCAAGTCATTGACGTATGTTATAAACCCAATTTGACTTGCATATACACCTTGCAATAATAACTAAATGAAGTCATGCAATTATTATAGAATTTATATTTACATGCATGTAAAGAATTTACAATTTAATTTAATTTAATTTAACTCATATATATATTGGTATTAATTAAATATTAATTTTATATATTTTAATTTTTTTAATTAATACCAATATATATATAACTAATTTTAAAATTTGTATTTAATAATATTAAATATATTTTAAAATTTATAAATAAAATAATATTTAATATATATTAAAATTTATGTATAAAACTAATTTAAAATTTATATTTAATAATATTTAATATGTATTAAATTTTATAAATAAAATAATTAAAAAAGAAATTTGAGGGTTTAAAAACCCTAAGGCCAAGCGACCCGTTTTACATAGGTCATGAGCGACCTGCTATACATAGGTTGTGGCCTTAGGGTCCATGGCCTGTGGATAGCAGGCCATGAGTGGCCTTCTATAAACAGGTCATGGCCTTAGGTCCCACGACCTGTGGATAGCAGGCCATGAGCGGCTTACTATAAACAGGTCGTGGCCTTAGAGGCCATGACCTATTACCACAAGTAACAAAATCATATTTAATAATATTTTTTTAATATTTATTTATTTATTATTTATTGTTTGATGGGTGTCCAAACCCAGTCGAAAGCGCCTGGCTACGCAGGAAATAATACAGGTAAAAAATTAAAAAATTTCTTCTCAGATCTGAGACCTATCTAGTAAACTAGTAAAAAAAAAGAGAATGTGTGGTAACTAATATAATTGTATATATGTTTTAATATGAAAAAAAGAAAAGTTTTGTGTGTAACAAAAGGAAAATTACCTGTGGGAAATAGTATGACTGCATTATGAGGATTTGTGTGCAATTTGGGGAGGATTTGTGTGCAATTTGGGGAAAATTTGCCTGTGAGGGATGAAGGAGTGTTTATTTTGTTTTGAAACTACAAGTCTACAATATTGAAGATATTCAAAAAAAAATTTCTTGAGAGGTTTGATAGAGAGGATTCTTTTCATATTCTAACAAAATAAATTGAAGATAAACACAGTAAATTTCAATCTATTCTATTTATTTTCCTCACATAATGTAGGTTTTTCCTAAGTTGCAACATCATTTTAAAACAAAAATTTCCTTTCTATAAATTTGACGAGTTTTAAGAATAAAACTAGATTTCCTCTCATAAATTTTTTACAACATTAAACTAAAATAACAAATCTACAATGAACAATTCCTAAATCTATTCTTCTATTTGTTAAACAAAATACAACTTTTTACAAAATTCCTCATTCCATTGCTAAAATCAAAAGGGGGTAGAAGCACCTACCTGGAATTTGCTAATCCTCTTGATGCAACTTTTCTTGAAGCAACTGTAAAAGTTTTAAAGCAATGTGAAGTTGCCGTGAAGAATCCTGTTGCTTTCTTTTTCCCTTTTCTTTTATTTATAAATCTTTAATTCCTTAATTTCCTCCATCAAAAGGAGAAATTAACTCCATAAACTAAGTTTATTTCCCCACTTAATAGAGAAATCAAAAAAGATAACTCACATGAAGTGATAGTCTAACACCTTTTTCATTTTAGTTAACAAATTAATCAAAAATTACGAACTTGTGTTCTCCACTAATTTCTCTTTTTAACTCAAAAATGATTTTAGTTATCAAACAATTATTTATTGATTTTATTTTTTTAGTTATTTTAATTCATTTTGTTATAATTTTATATTTTATAATTATTGGAATGATTTAATTTTTATTTATTATTAATTCATTATTATTTGTTTATTTATTTATTACTTACATATTTATTTTATTTAATAATTAAACTAGTTAAAAATACTTCATTCCCTTTTCTAATTCAATTATCCATCTATTTTTCGTACTTAAACAAAATAAATTAATTTAAATGTGTCAAAAGGGGTCATGACATCCTCCCCCCTTATTTTGTGCATCGTTCCGATGCACTCACCAGTAATCTGAGTCCATTAAAAAGTCTTAAACAACATCATGTTTTTCAACAAAGTTTTCAAAATAAAAATGGAAACAACTACTGCATTTCATTTGTGTCCTCTCACATAGCATTCTCTACATCATACTGATCCCACTGCACCTTACATTGGTCTACCATTTTGTTGCGCAATTGGTACTGGTGCTTCTCCAAGATTATGTATGGCTCTATTGTTATTCTCCTTGGCTCTTGGACCTGTAAAGCATTCCAATTCAATATATGTTTTTTAGTAGGTACATACTTTTTAAGCAATGACAAATAGAAAACATCATAGATTTGACTCAGTCTTGGAGGTAAAGCTAGTTGATAAGCCACTAGATTTATCTTTTCAAGAATTTTGAAAGGCCCAACATAACATGGGGTTAACTTAGCCTTTTTTGCAAATGATATTGAGCTCTTATGAGGTCTAACTCTTAGAAACACTTTCTCCCCTATTAAAAATTCTTTGTGTCCTATTTTTATTTGCATAACTCTTTTGTCTATCGGCTACCTCCTTCAATCTTTGCCTTATCCCCTTGATCTGATTTTTCATATCATTCAACATCTCGAGGCCAATTATGATTCTATCTTCTAGACTGTCCCAACTCAAAGGTGTTCGGCACTTCCTTCCATACAATGCTTTAAATGGGGCCATTCCCAAGGTGGACTGAAAGGAGTTATTATATGCAAATTCTACAAGTGGAAGGTATTCTTCCCACTTTGACTGTTGATCCATGTAATACATATGCAAAAGGTCCTCAACTATCTGGTTTTTTCTTTCTGTTTGCCCATCAGTTTCAGGATGATATGTCAAGCTAAAGTTTATTTGTGTTCCCAAAGATGATTGTAAAGTTATTCATAATCTGGAAGTGAACTTAGCATCTCTGTCTGAAATTATCCTTTCACGAACCCCATGTAACCTGAAAATTTCCTTTACAAATCTTTTAGCCAAGGTTGGGGCATCATTTTTTAAATTTCTTGGTATGAAATGAGCCAACTTGGTGAGTTTATCTATTACCACCATTATTGCATTGTGCCTATATGGTGTCATAGGTAATCCCTAAACAAAGTCCATACTGATGACTTGCCATTTGTGGTGTGGTATATCATGGGGGTATAACAACCCAGTTGGATGATTATGCTCTGTTTTTACCTTCTGGCATTCCAAACATTTGGATACAAAGAGAACTATGTCATTCTTCATTCCTTACCAAAAGTATAACTTCTTAAGACCAGAATACATCTTATTTACCCAGGTGGATGTCCCGAATAAGGTGCATTGTGAGCTTCAGTCAGAATTATGGTTCTAAGTTTTCCTGAATTGGGAACATACATTCTGTTAGCATATCGAAGAAATCCATCCCTATCAAAAGTGTACCCCACAATCTTTGGATCAGTTGGATTAATTTCCAAAGTTGTTTCTACTTGTTCATACCAAGGATCATGCTTTTGTTTTCTAACACTTGTTCTCTGAAGCTAGTTTTGAAAGTTGCCATGGCCATCAAATGTCTTCTTCTGCTTAAGGCATCTGCTACCCTATTTTCTTTTCCTTTAATGTATTCTATCTCGAAGTCATATTCACTTATAAATTCCAACCATCTTCTTTGCCTTGCATTTAAATGTGGTTGTGTAAAGATATATCTTAACTCTTGGTGGTTAGTTTTTAACTCAAAAGGTTTACTGGGCAATAAGAAGTGTCTCCACTTTTGAAGAGCATGCACTATTGCTGCCAATTCTAAATCATGAGGTGCATAGTTTATTTCATGTATCTTCAATATTCTAGATTCATAGGCTATTACACCTTCAACTTACATAAGTACACCCCCTAGACCTTCAGTAGAAACATCTATGATAACCACAAAATTTCCATTAGGATCAGGAACCTTTAAAATATGAGTCATCAATTTTTCTTTCAATATTTGAAATGCCTTATCACATTGTTCCGTCCATACAAATCGTTTACCTTTCTTGTGCAATGAAGTGATAGGATTTGCAATTCGAGAAAACCCTTCTACAAACCTCCTATAGTATCCTGCTAGTCCCATAAAACTTCTTCAGAAACATTTTGGGGAAATGGGCATTCCACTATAGCTTTTATCTTATTAGGATCAACCGCAATCCCTTCTTCTGATATGATGTGCCCTAAATAATGAATCTTCTTTTCAAAGAATGCACACTTTAATAATTTCCCATATAGCTTGTGTTCTCTCAATCTTTACAAAACAAGGTGAAGGTGTGCTAAATGTTTTTACTTATTTCTAGAATAGATTAAAATAGCATCCAAGATTACTAAGACAATTTTTTCTAAGTAATCATAGAAAATGCTATTCATTAAGTTCATAAAGGCAGAATGGGCATTAGTTACACCAAAGGGTACAACTATGAACTCATAATGTCCATATCTTGTTCAAAATGTTGTTTTTAGAATGTCTTCCTCCTTGATTCTAAGTTGGTGATATCCTGATCGAATGTCAATTTTAGAAAACACGGGTGCCCCCTTCATTTGATCAAATAGGTCTTCAATGCGAGGCAAAGGGTACCTATTCTTTATTGTTACTTTGTTTATCATTCGATAGTCTATGCACAACCTTAAGGTTCCATCCTTCTTAACAAAAATAATTGGTGCTCCCCAGGGTGACACATTTGGCCTTATTAACCCCTTTCCTAAATTTTATTTTAAGTTCTAATAGTTTAGATGTATTCATGTAGTAAAGATCCTTTGACACAGGCTCAGCTCCCGGTACTATTTCAGTGGAAAAATCAAATTTTCTTTTAGGGGGTAAACCTGACAATTCCTCTAGAAATACATCCTTAAATTCTTGAAGGAAAGGGGAATTTTCAAATGATGGTATTTTCCTCTTCCTTTTCATCTAGTGTAACCATAAATATTTGATCTCCCCTCCTCATTTCTTTCTTTAGTTGCATTGCTGAAATGGTCTCCACATTTATCAACCTAAGGGTTCCTTGCAATTTAACCTTATTCCCTTCATCATCCAAACACTCCATTATTTTATTATAGTAATTATATTTTATTGATGATTAATTAGCCAACTCATTCCAATGATTACATCATATGACCCTAGGGGTGCCACATATAAGTCTACTTTTGTTTCAAATTCAGGGAATTGTAATGTAGTGTTAAATAGGCACTTGGTCACTTTTCTAACTGCCTTATCCCCATACTGGATTGTCCATGATGATTCCATTTGACTAAATCTTAATGACATTTTTTAACAATTTTAGGAGAAATAAAACATTCAGATGATCCAGTGTCTACTAGTGTGGAAATTGGTTTCCTTAAAAGCATACCTGTAGTTTCTATGGGTACATTTTGGAATCAAGTTTGATGATTTCTTACTGCAACATGAATCCTTTGTGGAGGCCCTCGTTGAGGTTGGTTTGCTCTAATATGTCCTTGCATCCTTGGGCAATCTCTAGCATAATGATTTCCCCCACACATAAAACATCCACTAGGTGGTCCCACTGTGCTAGATTTTTAGGACAATCATTCCTTGCTTCATTAAGTCTTGGTGGAAATACCGACCTATTAAAGTTTCTCTAATTGTTCCTATTGAAATTCCCCCTATTATTGTTCCCATTCTAACCATTCCTTGGATTTTGATTTGATGGTGGCATCCCTTCTAAGAAGTTGGTCCTTTGGTTTTTAAAGTTTTGATTCCCCTTGAATTTTTATTTTTCTTTTGAAAGAGTGGTTCCTATTATTGTTGAAGTTTTGCCTTGCTGTTGCTAGGGCCAAAAGTTTCCTTTCTTGTTTTAGGGACTTATGTAGTACCTCATTCATACTTTCAGGGCCATGCATATCCACTTCTTTTCCAATATTAGCATTTAGTCCTAGTATGAATTTCCTGATTTGACTCTTTTCATCACCTTCGTATATTGGTACGTATTTCAGCAATTTAGCAAACCTATCCTAATATTGTTGCATTGATAGAGACCCTTGCCAGAGGTTGTGGAACTCTGTTATCTTTTCATCAAAGAATAGTTGTGGTAACCACCTCTTGCGGAAATGATGAACGAATTGCTCCCATGTTATATTTTCCTTAGTATATCCATTTTGTTCTTTAACATTTGTCCACCAATTTGTAGCTTCACTTGTTAATTGATAGGACCCCCATAATGCTTTCGTCATTTCATTGTAGTCCCTTAGTTCAAAGTACTTTTCCATTTCATTTAGCCAATTTTTAGCACCTTCTAATTGTTTTCCATAAAACTTGGGAGGTGTAATTTTCTTCAAATCCTTAGAAAGTTCCATGATAGAAAATTCTTGCCTAGGTGCTTCCATGTTCCTTGCATTTTCATGTGGATTGGCCCTCCTAGAGGATTTTCAAATTCTGGTTCCACTATGTTCTCAAGATTTGTTTGCCTTGTTCTAAGATCTTCAACTGTTTTCTCTAAGGAATTTATTTTCTCTCTGTTTAGTTAGCAATTCAATCATTGCTTCAATCCTTGCCTCATTGTTCCCTTGAGTCTTTGGTTGTTCATTTGTGTCCTTCCTTTGTCTACGGGTAGTACTAGCTCAGGTTGTTCTAGTCCTTGCCATTTATGATTCCTGAAATCAAAATTCTATAATTAATGTTTGCTTCAAGGTTTGTGTTCAAAAATCTTAATTTTACTCTTTCCTAATTAGTTACTTCTTAATTTCTTTCAATTGTGTGAAGCGTAGTAGGCTCAAGGCCTAGCTTCCAAACCTTGCTCTGATACCCCATGTAATGACCAAATCCAAGTTAACCAAATTTATCACTATTTTTTTTTGTTATTAATTTTAATCAATTTGTCATGTGTTCAATTCAATCGTATAATCAAGTACTTCTATCCAAATGGGATAGGAATTCATCCAACTGGGACAAGCATCTATCCTTATGGGATATGCATCTCTCCATAAGGGACAGGTGTTCTCCATCCAAATGGAATGGGCATATATCCTAACGGGATAGGCATCTATCTATAAAGGGAATAGGAACGTGCTTTGGTCAAAGACTTAGGCCCATTGGGAATCAAATGGATCATAAGCCACTTGCTGAAGACTACACCCCCCAACTAATGAGAGTGCATTGAGGTCGTCATCATTCAGGAGTTATATATATATATATATATATGTTCTTAATAGCTTGAGTCCCACCTCAAAATTTTGCCTAAAGCCTCAGGGCTCGTCAAGTGAATCCATTCAGGATTCTTCTGAGTTATACGTTGAATGTTTTTCTATCTCATCTTTATATTAAGGTTTTACCTTTGATTCTCTTGTTGGAAACTTATATTGTAAGGTTGAATCAATTGATTGAGAGTTTACACACATCCCAACTCTGTGCCTGAAAACCTGTGCATTGAGAATGTTCTTCGTTCCCTAAGCCGCCTACATACCAGCCTCTAAATGAGATCAAGGTGTAGTTTATATGTGGTTCTTTTCACTATTCTATGTTTTATGTGAACTGTTTAATGTGGATATGAAGCCCTTTCTAGGGCCTAGTTTACCCAGACAGTTCCTCTACGACTGCTACCCATGAAGGGAGCAATTAATAAGTAATTGATCTTCTCGACCAATACTTGTTTACTAAAATTCATTATCCCTAATCCTATCAAAATAGAACTTTACAGCTACTGTACGTTTAATGATCCCTTTTTCCCTCTTTTGAAGGTATGTACCCTTACATCAACGAATAATGTTCCAATTTTGTTAATGCTACACGGTGATTCCATAATCATGAAATAGGAGATGTTTTCTACGTTGGATCAATTCGTTTGTTCAGGTGATTTATCTTGTTAGTTTGGTGTTTGAGGGAGATTACCCATCCCTCGAACTTAACTTTGTGGTGTTCCTTATTACTACTCGACAATTTAAAGGGTTGATGCCATAGACATTGTTATTGCAGCTATGTTAGGTGATATGTGCAGTAGCTCAATGCAACGACATTACCCATAAACGTGACCCAGAGGCACCATAAATATCAAACACTATGATATGGTTTTTGTTTCAATGTCTTGATTAAGTTGTTTACCTAACTAGAATGAAAAGAAAAAAAACATATTCATTGCATAACATTACAAAAGGAAATTTGGGAAACTAACTAAATAACCATTGAAATATTGCAACTCTAGAATTCATTGAATTGGAAATAATATCGAACTAATATTTTGGAGATTGATCAAATTAAAAAAACATAATTTGTGAATAATTAATTTTCATTGCATTTTGAAGTCACTATTTTAATTTGTACTTGAAATGAATCTAAAACTAAAAAATGAATTTGTCTCTTAGAATAACTTCATAAAAGTACAAACATGAATAGTTTGTTTACTAATTGAATAGTTAGATTCTTATCAGGGCATATAGTAGTTTCAGGTGTATTCAAGTGGATAGATAATTTCAATTATACTAGAGTTTCTTGTTTTTTGACACAATCATGTAGCGATTGGCAATTTTGGAAAGTTGCTCTAGAGTTTTGTAGAAGCTACTAAATTGTTGAAGTATTTTTAACTAATTCACATTCAGATGGAGTTTGAGTATTTAATTGGTTGTCCTTGAAATATAACTAGTGTTCAAAAATAAAAGGTATTTCTTATTCAAGAGTAAGCTAATTCAAGTAAGTTCAAATTGTCAGCATGCATCTTTGAGTTAGTTTGAGGTGTTTACTAAACGTTTATTATGACATTTAAATCTAATGTTCTAATCTCATTCTAACATTATGTGAAGGTTGAATTCCTATTTTGATGTATCTAATTTATTTATACAATATGAGTTCATTGGAATGTTGAGAACTATCTAAACAATGTTTTGAAGTAGTAGAACCTTGAAATGTAAAAAAAGATGATTATAATGTATTACTTATATATTTTGTTAACCAAAAGTAAAAGGGTGCCCAAAGAAATAGAATGTTTTTCAAGAATGCGAATATGTATTAATTAAGTGTTGTTTAGTCAAGTTTAACTCATCTAACTCAAGTCATTGACGTATGTTATAAACCCAATTTGACTTGCATATACACCTTGCAATAATAACTAAATGAAGTCATGCAATTATTACAGAATTTATATTTACATGCATGTAAAGAATTTAAAATTTAATCTTATTTAACTCATAAAATATATTAACATTACGAATTTATTTATATACATACGTACATATATATTACTGGTTTTTTATTAATAAATATTTTAAGTTCTAATTAAAAAAACAAATTTAAAATATGTAAAATTAAAATTTAATATATACCAATATATATACATATATATTAAAATTTATGTATAAAACTAACTTTAAAATTTGTATTTAATAATATTAAATATATTTTAAAATTTATAAATAAAATAATATTTAATATATGTTAACATTTACGTATAAAACTAATTTAAAATTTATATTTAATAATATTTAATATGTATTAAATTTTATAAATAAAATAATTTAAAAATAAATTTTAAAAAGAAATTTGAGGGTTTAAAAACTCCAAGGCCGAGCGCCCTATTTTACACAAGCCGTGAGCGACCTGCTATACACAGGTCGTGGCCTTAGGGCCTACGGCATGTGGATAGTAGGCTGTGACCTTAGAGGCCACGACCTGTGTATAGCAGGTCGTGAGTAGCCTGTTACCACAGGTAACACAATCATATTTAATAATATTTTTTTAAATCTTTTTTTGTTAATTTATTTATTATTTATTGTTTGATGGGTGTCCAAACCTAGTCCAAAGCCCCTGGCTACACAGGGAATAATACAGGTAAAAAAAAAAAAATTCTTCTCAAATCTGAGACCTGTTTGTAAACCAGTAAAAAAAAGAGAATGTGTGGTAACTAGTATAATGGCATATATGTTTTAATATGAAAAGAAGAAAAGTTTTTTGTGTAACAAAAATAAAATTGCCCATGGGAAACAATATGACTGCATTATGAGGATTTGTGTGCAATTTGGGGAAAATTTGCATGTGAGGGATGAAGGAGTGTTGATTTTGTTTTGAAACTACAAGTCTACAATATTGAAGATATTCAAAGAAAATTTCCCTGAGAGGTTTGATAGAGAGGATTCTTTTCATATTCTAACAAAATCAATTGAAGATAAACACAGTAAATTTCAATCTATTCTATTTATTTTCCTCACAGAATGTAGGTATTTCCTAAGTTGCAACATCATTTTAAAACAAAATTTTCCTTTTGTATAAATTTGAAAAAGTTTTAAGAATAAAATTAGATTTCCTCTCATATATTTTCACAACATTAAACTAAAATAACAAATCTACAATGACCAATTTCTGAATCTATTCTTCTATTTGTTAAACATAATACAACTTTTTACAAAATTTCTCATTCCATTGCTAAAATCAAAAGGGGGTAGGAGCACCTACCTAGAATTTGCTAATCCTCTTGATGCAATTTTCTTGAAGTAGCTGTAGAAGTTTTGAAGCAGCATGAAGTTGTCGTGAAGAATCATGTTGCTTTCTTTTTCCCTTTTCTTTTATTTATAAATCTTTAATTCTTTAATTTCCTCATCAAAAGGAGAAATTAACTCCATAAACTAAGTTTATTTCTCCACTTAAGAGAGAAATAAAAAAAGATAACTCACCCGAAGAGGTAGTCTAACACATTTGTAATGCCCCGCCATGCAACCCTAGAGATAAGTTCAACTAAAGCAATAAAAAGGCAGATTTTTTTTTCCTTTAGAAGTGGTAATAACAAAACATAACATGGTCTAATAGCAACAAGTTAAAATATCATCTCTAGGGATTACATAGCTGCATTATTGCAATGTAACAACAATCAACAACGTACATATTTTTATCCAATAAACCAACTAAATCAAACTAGCATCTTTCATTACGACATCCAAATACATCAAGAAGTTTGCATTAAGATTACAAGTACAAAATAACATATCTTACAAGAGGAATTACATAGTTTTATTGTTACAAAATCTCTTTTTCTGAATACATCAAATTATATAATAAATTCCATTGATACATAAATCTAGATGCAAATAGTACAAATAACTGTCTTCAAATACAGGTGCAAACTGAATCCGCTACGAGAGATACATCCACAAACCACGGCACTAGAAAAACCAATGGAATAAAGCACAACCACACGACCATGTGGAACCCTGAGGTCCACCTCCCGTGCTAGGAGATAACAATGAGGTCCCACAAAGACAATAGTCAAGAAGATAATATGCTAACAGATGCAAGGACTACACATGACTCCAATAGAACACAGATCAATAAGAACAACACAAGTAACTCAAATCAACACTTACACACTTAATTGAACTTCCAGAGGCACTCACACAACCGAAGGAGGAAATACAACTAGGGAGTACTAGATTGCAATAAGGAGGAGTGTCATCACATAGCTTGTCATGGGTTATCCTGGTAGGTCTTCCTAGGCACCAGCCCCCATCCTGGGTTATCCTGGCAGCCTCTCCCAACCACCAACCCCCATACAAACTCATGCAGAACCAACATACCTTTCATGAGGACAAGGCAGTTGATTTCCCATTCCAGGCCTTCTCATCTCATCTCAAGCCTAAACGAGCACTTGAGCCATGAGTGAGGCATACATTATCTTGCTTAATGTGATTAACTACCCAACCCCTTAATTCATTAATTAGGTTATCACTTGATTACCAACTTCTAATGGGTTATCCTGGCTAGCCACTTTGGGCCCTGGCCCTACATTGAAAGCCACTCCCTTACCTGCATCTAGAAAACCCTATCCATCAAGAAAAACATTACCATCTTAACAACAATTGTGCTCAAATACAATGCAAGGAATTTACCTTCTTGCATAGTCAGTATAATCACATGTATAGGTACACTGAGCAAGGCATAAATGATCTTGCACATGTATTATTCCAACATGAATAAGAAACCATATTTCAAGAATGCATTCCATTCAACTCACAAGATACACACATAGCTAACCCCCACACAATCACTCTCTCCTAGGCCTCTGGGAACAACTTTTACAACACTTGACATCATAATGGTTACACATCACATTCACTTTCCAAGGCACATCCTAAACCAAGATCAATAATTCAATAACAAAACCACTAATGTAACATATGATCTAATGCACTAATAATGGTCTTAAAGAATGTAACATTATTCCAAGCATGATAAATCATCTAACAACATAAGATAACTCTATCCCAATAATGTAGAACAATAATAACTTGAAAGGGTTACCAATTATTCTATAACAAAAAATTCAGTCAAACAAGATGCTACCCGTTATTAGACTAAACCTCTTTCTACACTAATGTGGATCTTATTAAAATTCTTGACAACTTTGTGATTTCTATTCAAAATAATTGTATAAGAAAAACATAAAGGATCATAAAGTAGATTAAAACCGATCATCCCTTTTAAATCTTTAGAAAGTATATGAGTTAAATGTTAAACGTTTCATATCAAACCTAACCTCCACTTACTCACCCAATTTCATAAATAAGCACAATCTTTAATATAAGTCAAATAAGATTAGACTCCATTATATGACTACAAAGTTCCTTAAGGTGAAGAGAAAGCAAGTTATATATATATATATATATATATATATATATATATATATATATATATATATATATATATATATATATATATATATATACTTGAAAAGTCTTACTAAATCTAAACTAAATGTTATCTTCCACCAAAATATATCAAAGATATCTAGACATATAACAAACATAAATTAAATTCATAAACTAACTCTATGCACACTACTTAAAATATCCTAATTCATACTAAAATTAAAGACTTAACTAAGGTCATCATACACACCCTATAACTAGATCTAAAATAACAATTCAATATTTATAATATGATAATTTACATCAATTTGACTAAGACAAATATATATTAAGAAGCCTTTTTTATTATCCATATCCTACTCTCTTACACTAGATAAAACTACTAATATTCTTAAATATACAAGATAAAATAATAAATCAATAAATTATTTTAAAAGGATTTGACTTTTTATTTATAAAGTAATGCTTAAATATAACATAACCCTAAATAACAGGGATGAAATAAAATAATACTTAAATATAACACATCCCTCAATAATAGGGATTTGATTTCTCTTTAAAAAAAATACTAGAAAATAAAACACCTCCATAAAATTATTCTTCCCTATTAAATAGGGAGTTGACATCACACCTTCAGAATAATAAATAAAGCTCAAATTAAAACACTAATGTTACCTCTATATGACTATTAAATTTTTAACAATAATCTTTTCTAAAAACAATCTTCCAGAATAAAACAATAATTTTGTATATGATACTCATATAACAAGAATTAGATTCTAAACTAATACTTAAAACTTTCTAGGAAATTTAATTAAAGTCCACATTAAATTATTGTTAATTTGTGAGAACTCCATAATATAACTACAATTTTTTTTATTTTCTATATATAAAAAATACTACAAAGAATAGTTAAATTATTAATTACCTAAACTCAACATAAAAAGATAATTTCTATTTCTAACTTAATGCATTATCTCTTATTAACTAAATCTACAACCTATGAGAATCCCTAAGTTTTCTCTAGTTAAACTCGGAGATTTTGTTGATGGACAAAATTTTTAAAATTGATTAAAATATCTATCTACAAAAGAATTCATATTGAACAATAAATTAAGTTTTCAGGCAAGGAAGAAAAATGATGAAGTTGGCTGAACCAGGCAACCAAATTTCATAGCCAAGAGCCAAGGATCAGAGGAATTTAATTAAGGTAAAAAAAAATTCATTATTTTAATGCATAAACTACAAACTAAAATTCAATTGCATTATTCATAATTTCTGGCAACCTCAGGAGTAACCCCAGCACCGTACGACCAATTTTTTTCCTCGACCTTGCATAATTTCAACTTACAAAAGAGAACATTAGCATTCAATCCTTTATAATTCATAATATAAATCACAATCATAAAGCCAAATCTTATGATCATAACATCATATGCATTATCCTTTTTCCATTTCACTATTTAGGATCATTTCTTTCCAGAAGAGACTACACTTGGACCAACACGTTAATCCCATCATACACTCCACAAGAGAGGGTTCCTTGGG
Source organism: Cunninghamia lanceolata (assembly GCA_027924645.1). Classification (NCBI taxonomy): domain Eukaryota; kingdom Viridiplantae; phylum Streptophyta; class Pinopsida; order Cupressales; family Cupressaceae; genus Cunninghamia; species Cunninghamia lanceolata. The sequence goes on along the minus strand of BSBN01000994.1, from coordinate 3,527,022 downwards.
CATAATCTTTCCATAGGTTCATTATCTTTCCTTTGATCTAGAGTGGCACTCTTCACCAACTAGAGTCAAAGGCCTATCCACTTGTTCCATATTGGCACTCTACACCAATGGAAACAAGGGCCATTTCCACTTGCCCATATTGGCACTCTTCACTAATTAAGATAAGGGCCTATCTCGGTTGAGTACTCTTCACCTGTTTAGGACAAGCACTCTTCACTTGCCTTGGAAGGTTAGAGCCTTATCAACTCAAGCCTTAAATACCTTGGTCAATTGTCAAACCCTTGGTCTCTCTTACTTGGTGTGATGGATTAACAATGATGTCCATTTCTCATTCTAGGCTTACTTAGTTATACATTACATTTTATGATTCAAGTAATCCTTTCATATCATTTCCAATTGTTCTCATAATTCTATAACCAATATATATGTTTTCACCATAATCATGCCTTATCTAAGAATTACATACTAATATTCATATCCTTATTCTATGATATAGCTATAATGAAATCCATTTATAAACTTACCATTTATTTTTAATAGTTATAAATTGACGTATTAAATATCCATAAATACTTACTTACCTGTTGTAGCTTTACCTCAGATTCCTTACCTATTGTTACGATCTTCTTTCTATTTTCCAATGTTTTCCTTGCTCGATGGAATGACTAATATAATTTTTATTGTATTGCTGTTGCTGTTTATATATTATATAATATATATTTCACGCCCTTTTCCCATCATAGCCCTTATGCCCTTTTATATATTTCCTAGGGTTTTTTTACCAAAGATCGTGGCTTTTAGTGATTTGCTGCATATTAAGAAAATCGTCACATACATATTTTATTTATGTCCCCTTATCACAACTCGAAATTCCTCAACCTTGTTCACAAATTTCAACTTGCAAGAAGAGAACATTAGTACACTAAATCTTTTGATCACCAATAAACATAAGATATATTCATCATATTGCTCTTTTACTCTTATATATATTTCATGATTTTAAGATTCACAATCTATGTTCACTATTTACACTATCATTTTCCTTATGACCATTTCATTTCATATCTTCTACTACTAGACATTATTTCTCATTCACTAACTTTGAACATTATATGCATCATCATAATGTACACTCTCTATTTATATTTCTCAATTCTCTATTCTCATATTCACTTTATATTTTACTTTCTCTATTATTCTCTATCACTTGCATTTCACATGCACTATCACTTGATATCTCATATCATTATAACATTTTGCACTAATTCATGGATATCATATGAGAGTAGGGAGGGAGTATCTTTGCCATTTGCCATTATGGGGCTCTATTATATCCTTGGTGTAATGATGCCTTTTGCATCCTTTTGCAGCCAAGGCCTCTAAGGTGACTATCCTTGACACAATGATGCCTTTTGCATCAATTGTGAACACGGCCTCTATGTCACATTTATAGGATGACCTATCCTTGGCACAATGATGCCTTTTGCATCACTTGCACACAAGGCCTCTATGTCATATACCTTTGCATATAGTACCTTTTGTACTCATAATGTCAAAGGGCTCTAAATACCCATTGGTTAATGGCAAGGATCCTCTTCTACCTCCTCTTTTATGTGTTATTGCCTCAAGAAAGATATATTCATTCATGCTTATTGAATTAAACATATTGGCTATCTCTTCTTTTGTCACTCATTAACAACCTATGAGAGTTGAGATGAGAGTTGCCACTATCCACCATGGGGCTCTAATGTCTCCTATCCTTAGACTCAAGTTCAATACTCTTAGAGTCAAGGCCTCTATGAGACTAACTACCCATGAATGGCCTCTTAGGCACTTATACCCACTCTCATATGAGGTTAATGGGTCACATAAGATCCATACAATTTACATTACTATGGTATATGACTGTCTAAAAGAGACGATTGCTTACAAATTTGAACTTATCATAATGATACAAATCTTACAAATATGAACTTATCATAATGATACAAATATGAACTTATCAAATTGGCAATAAATGTTAAAGGGGCATTCGTACCTGATATACATATGATCGACTAATATGAAAGTGGTAAATAATAGAAACTTACTTGTTGTTGTAGCTTATCCTCTGTGTGATAATGCTTTGAGATCTTCTATGGTAGATATAGTATATATTCGATGGCTGGTATATTTAGAAACTTGTAAACATTTAATGTATTAGTCTTGTAGATCATATTAATGCATATGTATCCTTGATCGCTGGGTATGCCACGATCTTCTACTTGTTGAATGTTATCAATCAATATTAATGTGTTTGCTGCCTTGCAGAGATAAGATTGTATCTTGTTCAGTGATTGTGTTCGATTGCCAATATTATGTGCTGCTATTCTTGCTTGATGTGTTGATATATTCAGTGCTCGCTATTTGATAATGATATGCTATGATTGTTGCTTGGTTTCTAATACTTCGTTGATGATCTTAAGCCCCAACGTTGAGGTTATTGTTTATGCCCGATAAGGGATATTTGTATGTTAATATTATGATTCAAAGCTAAGATCCTTGATGTCCGCTGACTCAATTATATTTGCTAATGGATTTCCACTTCTTTGATGGTGGCTATTTAACAATGCTTGTTATTCTTTATGATTGATTGTCGTCTGAGATTAGAATATATAATCTGTAAAAGTATAAGAAGAGAAAAAAGGTCTATACACAAAAATATAAATCAGTCACCCCCCGATATTTATATATATAGCCGTTTAAAGATACAAGAAGATAAGCAGGGAACAGGGAATGGAAATAAGATATTTCTGTCAGCAAATAAAAGAAGAAAATCAGCATAAGAAAAGGTACGTGCTTTATCCTTGCTTATAGATTTGTCTATGCAAGATATAAATGTTAGAATATATCAACATGAATATAGCATATGAATATTGTTTATATAAACTTAATAAGAATTTGAAATACATCATCATTAATATATGGATGAACACTTATCTTATGTATAAATTAGGCAATATAAATGTTAAAGTATAATAAAATGAATATAGAAAATGAATATTGTTTATACAAGCATAATAACAATTGAAATATATTAACAATCATTGTATGTATAAACATTCATTCTGAATAAATATGCATATGGAATATGAATAATAATATGAGAGTATAGATTTAACTTGAAATGAATGTTGTAATTCAATGAATGTGATAGCTAAAATCTTTAGACAATTAAGTGTATAAAATTGTGAAAGATATGGAACCATGAGGCACATGAATAAACATGAAAACTATGAAAGAAGGCATATGGAAAGCCTCATTATGAAATCATGGCATCTTGTGATCCATGGTGGATCACAAGATGAGAAACATTGGACAACCTTAGGACACAACTCATGATCCATCCAAGAGAGGTGTTCAAACCTCCTTATTAATCGCCTTTTTCATCCATCGTAGTAGGGTGAATTAGGGATGTATATGGAACGTAGGTGACCCCAAGTGGATAAAGAACACCACGTGTTGTGTGAAGTCCATTGGGCCAAGAGACAAAGAACACCGCATGTAGATTGAAGCTCTTGGGCTTATGACAATTTATGAGCTCATGATAATTGTGCCTGACGTGAGGTGACTCTTGATGGAATGAAGAATGTCATGTGTTGCATGAAGTTCCATCGATCTAAATGGTGAGGAACACCGCATGTAGTGCGAAGCCTTTGGGCCTCCGTGGGGATGAAATGTGCCCTAATACATCCGTACTTAGGTGGAAGACGAGGATGATTAATGAGAGGACAACCAAGAACCCAATCAAGGTGGAGTGTGGGAAGTGTATGAACAAATGATAAGTTGGAAACATTATATAAGGACATGAATATACAACTTGAATATGGATGAATAATGATTATATTTAAAGACATGATATTTCCACAGTCCATGACATATGAATTGAAGCTTCTGGTTAAACTGTGTGTAGCTTTTTTATGATCGACGTTTTGGATCACACTCCGTGATCCATCATCAGGAAGAACAATTGAGAATGAAAAATGAATTGCAGATTAGGTTCTTTAAAAAAAGAGAGAAACAAGGTTGACACGGGTTACTAGAAAGGACAAAGGAACCAAAGTGGAAATAAAAAAAAAAGAATTCAAAAAGTAAAAACTTCAAATTAGAGAGAGAGAAAGAAATAAAGTGAAAGGTCTCCAGGATGATGGAAGATAAATAGATAAAAATACAATAAAAATAAGAAAAAGAAATAATTAAAGAACTCAAATTAAAGAGAAGGATCAAGAAGGATAAATGGAAAACTAAATAAAAAATAAAAATAAAAATTGGAAGACGTTGAAATAAAGTAATCAGTTCTATGGAAAAAGAAAGGAAGTAAAGGAAAGAGAAAATAAAGACAAGTAAAATAAGAAATAAAAGAGAAATAAAATTAAGAAACAATAAAAAATAAGAGTAAGGAAATTGAGAAACAAGAGAAAAAAAGGACCAAGGATAAGTCGCTAAATAAAAACAAGAAAGGTCATGAAATAATTGGATAAAATAATAATAATAATAATAATAAATAAATAAATAAATAAATAAAACAACAAGAAAAGGAAAATTAAAAGGAGAAAGAAAGAAAGTAAAGAGAGCACATTAAAAATAAAAAGTGACAAGAGAGAAAGGAGATAAAAGGAATCAAAGGAGGGGGCCTAAGGATGCAAGGAGAGCTAAAAGGACAGAGAAAAGGAGCAGGAAGATGGGTAGGGGGTTGTTTGAGGTAGGATTAGGAGTAGGGGAAGTAAGGTGGGAGAGGGTGTCCTAGAAAGGGGAGAACGAGGTGGGGGACGGGGAGAAAGGGACCAGAGAAAGAACAAAAATGGGATGGTGAGGGGAGAGGTTAGAGGAAGGAAAAGAGGTTAGAGGAGGGGGGAAAACCAAGAAACATGGAGATAGGGGGACAAAAGAGCTAGAGCTACAAGAGAGAAGATGAACATGACAGGGGGATGAGGGGTAATCATGAAGGGAATTTAATAAAGGGTTCCAAGTGTGGCTCAAGCTCCACCCCTCATCTCGATTGAGGTTGGTGGAGTTATTTCGGATGAAAATAGCTTCTTTGAGCTTCCTTTTAAAGAAGTTATCTTCCTTGGCTAGGATGTGAGCATCATCAAGGCGAATGTGGTGCTTGGTATGCTCACATTCGCCTTGAGGATGCTCACATCCTAGCCAAGGAAGATAACTTCTTTAAAAGGAAGCTCAAAGAAGCTATTTTCATCTGAAATAACTCCACCAACCTCAATCGAGATGAGGGGTGGAGCTTGAGCCACACTTGGAACCCTTTATTAAATTCCCTTCATGATTAACCCTCATCCCCCTGTTGTGTTCCTCTTCTGTCTTATAGTTCTAGCTCTTTTGTCCCCCTATCTCCATGTTTCTCGGTTTTCCCCCCTCCTCTGACCTCTTTCCCTTCCTCTGACCTCTCCCCTCACCATCCCATTTTTGTTCTTTCTCTGGTCCCTTTCTCCCCCTCCCCCACCTCGTTCTCCCCTTTCTAGGACATCCTCTCCCACCTTACTTCCCCTACTCCTAATCCTACCTCAAACAACCCTCTACCCATCTTCCTGCTCCTTTTCTTTGTCCTTTTAGCTCTCCTTGCATCCTTAGGCCCCCTCCTTCGATTCCTTTTATCTCCTTTCTCTCTTGTCACTTTTTATTTTTAATGTGCTCTCTTTACTTTCTTTCTTTCTCCTTTTAATTTTCCTTTTCTTGTTATTTTATTTATTTATTATTATCATCATTATTATTATTATTATTTAATCCAATTATTTCGTGACCTTTCTTGTTTTTATTTAGCGACTTATCCTTGGTCCTTTTTTCTCTTGTTTCTCAATTTCCTTACTCTTATTTTTGATTGTTTCTTAATTTTATTTCTCTTTTATTTCTTATTTTATTTGTCTTTATTTTCTCTTTCCTTTACTTCCTTTCTTTTTCCATAGAATTGATTACTTTATTTCAATGTCTTCCAATTTTTATTTTTAGTTTTTATTTAGTTTTCCATTTATCCTTCTTGATCCTTCTCTTTAATTTGAGTTCTTTAATTATTTCTTTTGCTTATTTTTATTCTATTTTTATCTATTTATCTTCCATCATCCTGGAGACCTTTCACTTTATTTCTTTCTCTCTCTCTAATTTGAAGTTTTTACTTTTTGATTATTTTTTTTTTCCACTTTGGTTCCTTTGTCCTTTCTAGTAACTTGTGTCAACCTTGTTTCTCTCTCTTTTTAAAGAACCTAATCTGCAATTCATTTTTCATTCTCAATTGCTCTTCCTGATGATGGATCACGGAGTGTGATCCAAAACGTTGATCATAAAAAAGCTACACATAGTTTAACCAGAAGCTTTAATTCAATGATTATATTGTGAATATAATGAAATGAAAAGAAAATGGATCTCTAATGTTCTCTTTTGTGAGTTGAATTGTGCAAGGTCAAATGAAAAATTTGGACTCACTAGAAGGGGACATTACAATCGTCACATACATATTTTATTTATGTCCCCTTATCACAACTCGAAATTTCTCAACCTTGTTCACAAATTTCAACTTGCAAGAAGAGAACATTAGTACACTAAATCTTTTGATCACCAATAAACATAAGATATAATCATCATATTACTCTTTTACTCTTATATATATTTCATGATTCTAAGATTCACAATCTATGTTCACTATTTACACTATCACTTTCCTTATGATCATTTCATTTCATATCTTCTACTACTAGACATTATTTCTCATTCACTAACTTTGAACATTATATGCATCATCATAATGTACACTCTCTATTTATATTTCTCAATTCTCTATTCTCATATTCACTTTATATTTTACTTTCTCTATTATTCTCTATCACTTGCATTTCACATGCACTATCACTTGATATCTCATATCATTATAACATTTTGCACTAATTCATGGATGTCATATGAGAGTAGGGAGGGAGTATCTTTGCCATTTGCCATTATGGGGCTCTATTATATCCTTGGTGTAATGATGCCTTTTGCATCCTTTTGCAGCCAAGGCCTCTAAGGTGACCTATCCTTAACACAATGATGCCTTTTGCATCAATTGTGAACAAGGCCTCTATGTCACATTTATAGTATGGCAGCGCCTGAGGGGAAGGAATATGCATAAGTTTTAAAGTGTAAAAGTTGAAATTCTAATATCTCTTATCCTAAATTTCAATTGGTCTATAGATATTAAAATTTCAAATGCCATTTCAGACATGATTCAATGCATTTGGAGGTCATACAATGAATTTTGATCTCCACAAGCAAGGGCGACACTGTAGAAGTTGAGTTTTCTTTTGATAAAACGAAATTGGCATTCTTAATTTGACACAGGAATGCAACAACAGAGAGTGATTTAATTTCTACCAGTGGCAAAAGATTTCATTAAACTAAGGTGTCTACATGCAATATGAGAATACAACGACAGTGAAATAGAAAGAGGAATAGATGTGAAGAAAGGTAGATAGGTGTGAAGATGATTCAGAGTAAGGTCTCTTAAAATGTCACAATGGGTGGTTGAAGAGAATATTCAAGCGAATGCTAATGGCAAAATTAATAATAATGGGGTTATAGAAAGGAATATATACTCATCAAGCATACAGAGAGAATAGGTTGCAGAGCTTGATCAATCATTTCAATTGATGGGAGAAACTTGCATTTGATTACAGATGGACACTGATTTTCAAAAGGGTTTACTATTGTTTGGAATAATTCACAGAAAACCACACTTCAACCTGAATTTGACAAATCATAAAATTGCACAGACTACTCACATATAGGATTTTTCTTCATATACAGACAAGCAGAAGAAATTTTGTTTAATACATACCCGAAAATTCTTCAGATCTCACTTGCTCCCTTCTCCTCTTCCTCTGCCAATTCCTCTTCTTTTCCCCAAATTTTTGTATATCTTTTCTAAGAACTCTCCCCTCAAATAATCTTCCCAAAACCAAAATAGACAAAATAATTGATACCCACTATCACCATTCTCTCCATTACAGATATCCACAACCCAAAATTAATTGCATTCATAACACTACTAATAGGAATAATTTTTAAATTTCCGACAACCCACTCCAACAATAAATTAATAGAAAAATAAAATAAAATCTCACATGTCAGATAAAATCAATAACATACTAAATATTAACAATATTATTATTATTGCTAGCTTTCAAAGCTACTAATTTAATTTAATATAAAAATCAACTAATTAATATTCTCAAATTTCTACATTAATTAAATAACTAATATTGATGTATATTTATAAACTTATTATTATTATTACTATAACAATTAATAAATCTCCAACAAATACACATTGACTATATAACCAAAATGATCAAACATCAACACATCTATACACATAGATCACTTATTCTATAAAATGAACCAAACAACTATAATCAACAACTTAATACCTTGGCCACTGAGTTCAATAAAATGAACCTTAAACTACAATAAACAAACAATAACAACCACATACCAAAGGATGACCAACACCCGAGGACAAGTACCAACTGAGCGACAACTACACCCATGACTGGAAATACATGGATGACGACAAACTGAAGACATTGGTTGATAGAGGGAACCCCATGTTATCTCCCATCCACATTATCCATTGGTGTAAAGGCACGCTCAGACCTGCTAATTCAGGTGGAGTCGGTTCCTGGTACCTGCAACCTGCATCAAACCAAGGGGTTGTGTACGAGCATATACATATATATAATCAAACACACTGTGATAGGGAATCACAACGTAGTAGGATGCTCATAATGAGTAATACTACACCGTCCCTTCACCAAAAGCATCACAAATAACATATACATTTCTAACTAATAATCAGATATCATGATATCAAATGATCACATAAAGCATGATAACTCTAATCTACATAATCATTTAACCAATAACTGATCATGTCAAAACACATCATATACTATAACATCAACAATGTCATCATAATGATCATAACAAAATATCAACAACTATCTCAGTAATCCATAATCCATGATGAGCATAACTAAGCATAAATAAGTGATCTATCATCCACATGTCTCAAAATGTCTAAATATAAATGAAATACTAACAACTGTCAAAAAGCCAAAATGAGGGGGCACTACAAAAACAAATCTACATAATCAATTAATCCATGACTGATCACAACATAAGCATAATGTACTAATCATAAAGTATTAACAGTGTCATCATAGTAATCATCAATGAGTGTCATCAACTACATCAAAACGGTAAACGTGCCATCAACATGATTAACATACCCTAAGTATTTCGAGTATCTTACGTTCACGTTCATGCTCCTTAGCCTGACCCCTTGCTCATTCAAGGTGAGAATGGAGGGGCACTACAACATTTTTCATTTTAGTTAACGAATTAATAAATAATTACTAACTTGTGTTCTCCACTAATTTCTCTTTTTAACTCAAAAATGATTTTAGTTATCAAATAATTATTTATTAATTTTATTAATTAATTTATTTAATTCATTTTGTTATAATTTTATATTTTATAATTATTAGAATGATTTTAATTTGTATTTATTATTAATGCATTATTATTTGTTTATTTATTTATTACTTACATATTTATTTTATTTAATAATTAAACTGGGCAAAAATACTTCCTTCCCTTTTCTAATTTAATTATCTATCTATTTTTCTTACTTAAACAAAATAAATTAATTTAAATGTGTCAAAAGGGGTCATGACAGACACGTCACCAAGAATGAAATTGCTGAGAGGAGGTTAATTCATGTTGACATGGCTATGATTAGGAACCTCTTTATCATCATTAGACTGCCATGTAGGCCTGACGCGATTGGTACTTACAGGCCCATTAGATCTTAGACAATCTTGATGAATCATTGACTTTTAACAAGATTACTAAATGAAATAACGGATCTTTGTGATAATAAATTTGATGGCCCCGCATAAAACAAAAATGTCTCAAATGCTATGAATTTTGAAGAAGTTTTTAATTGTGATCCCTAGAATAAATCTGCACATTACGCATTTGGAAGACACCTGAAATTTTAAAATTGGTTGTCTTAATATAAACTCATAATGAATTCTTATTATGGTATACTAAACATTTATGACATTAATTCCATTTTTTGTAGAGGGTAATAAATGTTTAAACTAGAGACTTCAAAAATATTAAGCAAACAACTTTTAAAAAACAAAAAATGAAATTAAAAACTAGTGAAATAACTTACAAAATATTTAAAGTAAAATAACTTGTAAAAAATTTAAAGTAAAGTCAAAGGGCTCTTGGTTTGCTTGTGAAGTTGAAAGGCTCTGAATGAGCCCACCAAGGATCAAGTCTTGTTGAGTGCAAGGCCCTTGACACCATAAGGAATTTCGCAGAATGGATACCCCTCAGTCCTTGGCTCTCAGTGGAAGAGGTTCAGCCTAAGGAATGGATACGCCTCAATCCTTGGCTCTCAGCCGAAAAGGTTCAGCCTAAGGAATGGATACGCCTCAGTCCTTGACTCTCACTCGAAGAGTTTCATCCTAAAGCTTGTGCTCCCATATCGGATAGCAAAAAAGAACTTGTTGATGATCTCAAAAAAAAAAAAAATAATAATAACATAACAGGAATTGAATGTATAATACATTGCATCAAAGTGAATCTATCCGTGCTCCAACATGCTCACGTGCTCATCGAAAGCTTGGCTCTTGCCCCACCCACAAATAAACCTGTCTGTATAGGTGATATCTAGTTCTTCTCCATCTACACCATTATTGAAAATGTCGGTCATACGGACTGATGAGGTCGTTTGAATGAAATATAAAATGCCAAGGAAATTTAGGTTTTCAAGGACTTCCATAAATTCATCATTTTCGACCTGAAAAAGAACGTGCGCAGCACACAAAAACTTGGACGCGCCTGCCGACGGCAATTTTCATGCTTTTTCACGTGTTATTGCTTTGCTTACGACTTCCACGACAATAAGAGCCCTGTGAAATTATGTCAAACAAGCTTTAGTTTTTTGGAATACATAAAATCACCCAAATCTGACCACCTATTTATTATTAATTGTTTGGAGATTGTAGTATATTTTAGTGTTTTTCTTTCGACAGTGCAGTAGTTATGCTGCTCTGTCTATTGGCTTGTGATGTGAAGTTTTAAAGATATTTTTTTCCCCACTCAGATGACCAGATTAGGTTTCTCATTCCTTCCGGACAAGAGACATGAGTCAAAAGTACACTAAATTCATCATCACTTTCTAAATTAGTGATGAAGGATAAACAAATTTGTTTCTTTCTTTTCATCTACAGTTGTGAGTCTGCCTACCACCCAAAAACAATTCTCAATATCTCAAAAATTATAAACAAAATCCTATCTATATTGTCAAACCCCGTAATACATTTTATAACTAGTTGAAAATGGGTACAGATTCATTCAAAAGACTCATTTTGGTTCTTCCTGTCGGATACAATAGATAGATACCATGAAGCTTTGAATTACATGTTATTAAAATGTGAAAATCTTAGGATTAGATACAAATATTACTTCTAGTTCTACCCTTTTGCCTCCTATGCAATCATTTGCTCATTAATCTACTTTCTGCATTGGATTTAACAAGCTTATCAATGTATGGATATGGTTAAGGCAATGGAAGTGGAAAGCAATCATGAAATTATAGAGTTAAAGCATTTGTTTAAGAGTTGACGCTTCAATTCTATCCATGTATGGATAAAATATTTTACCTTAGTCAAGTCTCTTAAATAATTTGGCTTGGAATTATCTATTATAACCTTAGTCAAAGTCTCTTAAATAAATTGGCTTGGAATTATCTATTATAGGTGCAAGAGGTCCACCACTACTGCAATCAAATTATTATCAATAAAGAAAAAAATAGAACCATTCCATTTTAATCAAATTATTATCAATAAAGAAAATATAGAATCATTTCTAAGAGGTGAAAATGGGTTTTCCACTGTGAAAGGGTTGTGCTTAAATGGGAGGAATAATATGAAAAATGGGGCCCCAGATTACTAATATGGTTTGGCATCAGAGGAGGGTAGGGGGCAATATATATTTTGATTGGCGGGAGGTCCCCAAGATGGAGACCCAAGATCGAATTCCCCAAGTAACACCTATAGTTGGAACTCCAAGTTGTGGCTCTTGTCCAAGATCGAATCCCCCAAGTAACACGACAACATCTATCTAACCCTCTGGATGCACATTTGACCGTATTTATTAATTAATTGAAATTCACAATACTGTTGTATTGTGAATTTCAATTAATTAATAAATACGGTCAAATGTGCATCGAGAGGGTTGGATAGACAATTTGAAGTAACACCTATAGTTGGAACTCCAAGTTGTGGCTCTTGGAGGGCTGTTCTTAAATATCACCCACTTCAACAGTCAAACCTCAATTTTGGTGAATAAAAATAGGACAAATATTTACCACTTTTTGTTGTGAATGAGGTGTAAAATTGCTATTAGCTGTTTGACCATTGAAATGGATGATATTTAAGTAGAGCTCTCTTGGAGACCTCCCTCGAATGGACCAGCCTAAATATCCTCACAATTTATAGATTTAAAAAAAAAAAGAAAATAGTTTTTCCACTTAATCAAATTATTATCAATAAAGAAAACATAGAATCATTCCCAAGAGGTGAAGTGAAAATGGATCATTCCAAGTGTGGTCATAACAATTGCAGTATAGGAAACCAGGTTGGAGACCAAATTCCATGAATTCGAACTAATTGCCAAGCATAATAAGGTGCCCATGTGATCAATATTGACTGGCTTGTCATTTCCTCGGTCCTATCAATCACCTTAACCCAGACCCACATTCATCATAATGCTTATTACATTCCCTATTCAACAAACAACTAATTAATCCAGCACCCAAATGAGGCCCAACAATCATGTTAGGTAGGACTTCCATGAGAACTTAGTGATACAACATGTTAAAATCTGCAAACAGCAGGTAGCCAACTCCGACCGAAAACAAACAAATTCCTCGATCAAAATAGCAATCAAACTGATATAAATAAATCACTGTGGGACTTGAAAGTTTTCTGTGCCGCCCATGCATTAATTGGACAGCTTTGATTAAGAGGGGGCAATGAAGCTAAGCCGCTCCTGCATTGAGATAGTATTCATTCTATTGGCAGAGTGACATAAGCGGGTGGTCAGATGGGCCAGAGCGGGTTGAAGGGGAGGGTGCACGTGGTGGGATAAGAAGATCTCCGCCCGCCCCCGGCGTAAGCGATTTGCACAAACGCCAAGTCATTTGATGTAAGTTTGTGGGCTTTAGATTCTCTACGTTGGGGCCCACTACCACGTGACCGTGTCCCTCATGTGCTGGGGCCTGATGCAATGATAGCGATGTTTTGTTGGGCCCCACTGGCCCAGCCATTTCAATAAGATCCCAAATGATAACGACAGGTGATGTTCCCTCGGGATTCGTGCAGAGGTCCACCGGAGGAGCTTCTTTTCTCGCCGCCGTTTCTCAGCCAAATCGCCGCCGTCTCGGCTACTCTGCTCTATACTATATTCTATTTATTAAAAAATTATTGTAGTGGCTTTTTGCATTAGTGCATTCTCCACGCCTTCTCAGTAATCCTAGGTACGGGATCTATAAAGCATAAGCCTTTCTTTAGATGGGCATCCACCCAAAAGTTGATCCTGAATAGACCCCCCTTATAATAAATAACTAATTAATGAACGATTAGAAAAGTAGAGACAAAACTAGAAAGAAAAGCATTCATAATAAGTTCAAGGAATGCTCTACCCACTATGGAAATTCACCTCGCCCAACACTAGTGGATGAGAGTCCCGTGAATTTGTGCCCCTTGAGAACATAGGATCCAATGTCAGTGTCAATGTCTATGTCCATCTCTAGTAAAAATGTAAATGTAGCAAATCTCTCTTGTCAATTTTTTTCAAAAGAAAAGTAGTAGTTTAATGATTCTTAATCGTTTTATTTGGGGTTTTAATTATGATAGGACGAGTCATTTAAAAATATATATATAGGTAAAAAGATCGGTAGTCTAGTGAATCTCAGTCGTTTTATTTGGGGTTTTAATCATGATAGGACGAGTCATTTAAAAAAAATTATATAGGTAAAACGATCAGTAGCCTAGTGAATCTCAATCATGACGAGTCATTTAAAAAATAATTATACAAGGAAAAAGATTAGTAGCTTAGTGGTTCTCAATCATTTTATTTCGGGTTTAAATCATGATAGCATGAGTCATTTTTATATATATAGGTAAAAAGATCAGTAGTCTAGTGAATCTCAGTCGTTTTATTTGGGGTTTTAATCATGATAGGACGAGTCATTTAAAAAAAAAATTATATAGGTAAAACGATTAGTAGCCTAGTGAATCTCAATCATGACGAGCCATTTAAAAAAAATTATACAGGGAAAAAGATTAGTAGCTTAGTGGTTCTCAATTGTTTTATTTGGGGTTTAAATCATGATAGGATGAGTCATTATAATTTTTGTGAGTATAAGTACTTATGTTCGTGTTAGGGTAAATTGGGTTTTAAATAGTGGTTCTCAATCATTTTATTTGGGGTTTAAATCATGATAGGACGAGTCATTATAATTTTTGTGAGTATAAATACTTTTGTTTGTGTTAGGGTAAATTGGGTTTCAAATCTACGACCATTGTCTATATTTTTTACTTTCAATTGTCCAATCTACACCTAAAATCTAACAAATCCTTTTATCAGAGTATCTTTTGTTGTAGAACCTAGGAGAAAACAAGAAGCTATATTATTATACTTTTTAGGTTCATGTCCACATTCTATGCACTTAGTGACCTTCCACCATATCCATACCTTCCCCTTTTGTGCTTAAAGAAATTTATACTATGAATTTGGCTTTGTGGATGCCTTGCTGACATTTGTGGGCACAAAGTCTTTGATGGCCAACCATTTATAGCCCCACCTATTTAGGATTTATTTATCATGCCCACCCTTTTCAGATGCCCAAGTAGCCCTTAATCTAAGAATTCTCTTGTCATCCATCTTAATCACATACTAGTGTGCTTATATGTCATCCATTAGCAGTTTGTGTGAAGTGTCTCTCATATGAGATATTATGTTCACATGGGTTATATATTTTAATATGTTAGAAAATATATTATTTAATACTAGATTATTACCTTTAACTGATTTAGGTCATAATCATTTAGAACTATATTTTATTAGTCTTCAATTAAATAATTATTGTAACTAACAAAACTCATGCATAATGCTTAACCTATTGATTATATTATTAATATATTTCTTTTAAAGTCTCACTTTTATTGAAAACCCACACTGTGTCATGTTACATGTATAGAGATTAGGAATGTTTCTTGCACTTATCATTGATACTAAAATAAAATTCATAAATATATGAAAAAAGAAAGAAAATAATTGCTTGGGAATGGTTTCAAAAAGTGAAGCTCAAAGTAACAATCCATATTTATTAATTATTTAACAAAAAAATATGGATTGCAATCAAAACAAAATAGTAAGCACTTATGTTAAATTATCCTTAAAAAATAGATAAACAATAGAGTAGGCACTTATCTTAGCCTTAAAAATGCATGGTTTATTTATATAGCAAATACTGATATGGCTATCATGTGCATGATTTATTTATACTATGAATTTGCCTTTATGGATCCCTTGTTGATATTTGTGGGCACAAAGTCTGATGGCCAACCATTTATAGCCCCACCTAGCCCTTAATTTAGAATTTATTTACTATGCCCACCCTTTCACATGCCCAAGTAGCCTTCAATCTAAGAATCCTCTTGTCATCCATCTTAATCATGTAGTGTGTTTATATGTCATCCATTAGCATTTTGTGTAAGTGTCTCTCATATGAGATATTATGTTCACATGGGTTAATATTTTAATATGTTAGAAAATATATTAATTAATACCTTTAACTAGTTTAGGTCATAATAATTTAGAACTATATTTTATTATTCTTGAATTAAATAATTATTGTAACTAACAAAACTCATAAATAATGCTTGGTCCATTGATTATATTATTAATATATTTCTTATAAAGTCTCACTTTTATTAAAAACCATATTATGTCATGTTGCATGCATAGAGATTAGGAATATTTCTTGCACTTATCATCGATATTAAAATAAAATTCATACATATGTGAGAAAAGAAAGAAAATAATTGCTTGGGAATGGTTTCAAAAAGTGAAGCTCAAAGTAACAATCCATATTTAATTATTTAACAAAAAATATGGATTGCAATCAAAACAATATAGTAGGCATTTATCTTAACTTATCCTTAAAAATGCATTGTTTATTTATATAGAAAATAATGATTGGCTATCATGTGCATGTTTATTGAAAATAGGAAGTTCCAAACAATTTTGAATATGATATATTGTGTAAAATAACATATGAAAACCACAATATTAAGAAGACAATTTAGTCAATTGAACTTATATTGAATAATCACAATGTTAATATAGTTTTTCTATTTTATATTTTTATAGAATCATTGTTTGAATAAATATTGTATAGGATGACTATGAAAACTGCAAATGTTTATGTGTATATGTATATGTTCAATCACAATCTTAATATAGTTTTTCTATTTTATATTTTTATAGAAGCATTGTTTGAATAAATATTGTACATAGGATAAATATGGAAACTACAAATGTTTGTGTATATGTATATGTACAGGAAGTTTCAAACAATTTTGAATATGATAGTATTGTGTAAAATAACATATGAAAACCACAATATTAAGAAAACAATTTAGGCAACTGAATTTATATTGAACAATCACAATGTTAATATAGTTTTTCTATTTTTTTTTTTTATAGAATCATTGTTTGTATAAATATTGTATAGGATAAATATGAAAACTACAAATGTGTGTGTGTCTATATATATATATCATTTCTTAGGATTTTTTCTTGAATTATTTATATTATATATTATATATTTCTATAAATTTTTTATTAAATTATCTTAACATTTTCCCATTCATAATTATAAATTATATAAAAAATTTAATATAGAATAATATTCTTTTATAAATTATAAGGTTTATTATAGCTTTTTTATTTATTAAAGGTAAAAGGCAAGTTTTGAAAGGGCTCGGATCCTTGTACAACCAAGAACAAAGCTCACTAACCCAACAAAAAATAGCCAGACATGAAGGCAAAAAGAGACAAGGACACCTCAACACCGAGAGTCTACAACACAACCAAGCCATAAAGGACCACCCAACAAAGCCTCAGATGACCAAACCTATACAATCCCTAAACCTAAACTAGCTACCCTCATACATCTAATCCAAGTATGGGGCTCCAAAACAAAGTTTGGAAGACTTTTCTTCCTCTTTTGAACTATAGTCCAAGAAACTAAGTCACTCTCATCAATAGGATAGGAAGATGAAGGAGGAAAACCTACCTTCACTGCCCCAATAAGAGATAAAAGAAGAAATGAACAAGCTAAAGAGCTTTGAGAATGTCTTTCTAGTGAGGAGTAAACCTAAATTATCACAATAGGAGCATTTATTGATAGCGAATTAAAGGCAATCTACCCAGATCCAATAGGAGCAAGCATGACAAGATTTGAGGGAGCAAGTATAACCACCACAAGAGGAATGAGCTTAGCCATAATAAAGAAAACCATGTGAGGGTGATAAGTTGCAAGAGGCTTAAAGATAATAAAGTGTCGAGGAAGAATGTTCCTCCATGAAGAAGCTACACCATCAACTTATGCTTGGATTGGTGACACTCTAAAGCTAAATGACTCGTATCAAAGCAACAACGATAATAGAATGGTAAATTCTCATAATCCAATTGTTGAACCCAAGGATGACCCTCCACTTGTAGAAAAATCTTTGTAGGAAGATCCTTAGATAAGTCAAGACACACCAAGATGTGACCAAAGGTCATGTGGGATGAAATTGAGTTAGCAGAGTCATGCAACAAATAGTGAACTAATTCATTACCAATAGCCTCATAGCATGAGTCCAACCAAAACTATAGTGATAAAGGATTCAATAAAGGGTTTGATGACAAGAACTGAGGTTTAAGCATGAGAGAATGTTCCCCCCACATTCAAACCCATATATAGAGAGCATTGAATGCCTATCATTGATAGAGTTGAAAACCACAATGAAAAGCCTCTATCATATGGGTAAATTTGTATGTTTCCATCAGTGAGGGGAAACTAAGAGTCTAGAAATGGTTAAAGTGGTACATTAGTCCCCACTCTATGAATTATTCTTCACCCTCAACCACATCTACCCTAAAAGACATGATAGGAGAGGCACTAGCATAGGGTAAAGCCTTAACCATCCTCCTAGGAGGATGACACCCCCTAACATCAAAGGATGCAATAGGAGTGGTAAACATAGCCACCACATTCATGAAATAACAAGGACCCATTCCATCACACCATCCCTTCACTCCATCAACACCAAACAAATCTAGATTAGACTGAGAAATGCAACTATTAGAACCAAAGCTACATCTAACCAAGCCAGTAGAAAGGGAGGGTGTAGAAGAAACCATAGCTACTAATGGAGATCCTAAACTAGGAGTGATAGCAATTGAAAATACACAAAGAAGAGATCCTCTCCAACACATTAAGCAATCCCACTAGAGGGAAGACTAGGGGAGATAGCCATGGGAAGGGAGGGGAAATCTTGTAATGAACTGAGAGGGAGGGCATCCAAGTTGTTTAGGAGTGTCATCTTCTCTTAAATAAATATATTATAGGTTTAATATTATTAAAAAATATTAAAATTTGACATTGAAATTAAAAAATATCTCTTTAATTTTCTATTTTTTTGATAATTGATAACTGTCAAGTTTGAGATGAAAGAATATTTTAACCAAAATTTTAAAAATTAAAGTATTAATCTTTAAAATTAAAAGTGATAAACCTTATATTATTTTTATCATAAGAATTAATTTGTTGTCTATTAAAGTGAGGCCTTGAAACATTTATATTATATAAGACTTGAAAATACAAGGGATAGCATTAGTGGCAAAATGGATTATAAACTCTTTGGAGGGCTTAGAGCCTTGGAAAGTTCTTGTGAGGAATAATATTAAACTGGCCTACCCTAAAGATGCCCCAAGTTGGAAAAATTTGCATCCTCTAGACCTTCTGTTTGGGAATTTTAAAGTGAAGCCTTTTGGCTTAGTTGTTTTTGCCTCCATTTGGAGGGCTTGGGATTGTTGCAAACATCTAATAGTTGTTCCCGACAGCGACAAAGATTTGATACAATGGGGTTTTCATCATTCATTATGGTGGACCCTAAATTATAAGGGGAAGCCCCTAGCTGTCATCCAAGGATGTTCTGGACTTAAGTGGCATAAATTGGGCCTGGCTTCTTTCAAAGAATTATTCTATTTTGATGGCATGAAAAGTTGGGATGTGTTAAAAGGTGAATTTGGGCTGAAAGACTCTTAGAAGAGAACTTATACTATGTTGGTGAGTGCTTGCTCAGTCATTCCTGCCCAGCCAAGGTTCTTGTGTGTGCTGGAATGGGTGAACATGCTTAAGTGGAAAGATGGAGGCATTTTGATAGGCTGTGTTGCCAAAAGGATCTATAAGTTACTTGGGGATTCGGATGAGATCTTTGAACATTGTGCAAAGGCATGGGACTGTGATCTTAGCTTTAGTGACCTTAGAGTTTGCTTTTTGTCATTTTGGTCTAAGTATGTGGAAACAAAAAAAGGATGTTTTAGATGGCTATTAGGATTGAAGAAATTGCCAATTGGTTTTAACAGTTATCTTTGTAGGCTTTGCAAGGTCCATGAATGTTGTGATCATATTTTCCTTGACTGTCCATTTGCTTTTTAGGTCTGGAGTATGTTTTTTTAGTAGTCTCCCTAATTGGTCTTTATCTGATTCTAAGTGTAAAAAAGGAATTATATTTGGTCATTTATCTGGTCTTAAAGCTAAACATAAATTATTTTGGTTAGTTCTAACAACTGAAGTCTCGTGGATACTATGGAAAAAGAGGAATGAGGATCATTTTCAAGGCAAACCTAGAAATCTTACTGGGTCTAATTGTAGACTCACACATATTGATATTTACTTGCAGGTAGTTGTTTCAATGGAGGATCGGTTGGCCAATCTATCCAAGATGGATGACAAAGGGTTTTCCTCATCACAAGATTCTAAATCGGTTCTCTCTCAAATGATGCAACTAGACATTGATTATGCTACCCAATCCTTCAACTCAAGACTGGAAGATATGTTATTACAGTTTAAAAATTTGCACCTTTTCGAGGAAGGTAATATTACTAAATCTCAGGAGATTTTGCCTCAGGAAGCCTTCATACTGCACGTTGTCCCTAGTGTAATTAAAGAAGACAGAATATTTATGGACAGTGCTGGAGTGGGTTAGCTAAGACTTCTATTGCTGCCAGTGGTGGGAGGTGCTCTATGGATAAGGTTGACAATCAGGAAGGTGACATAAATGTACAAGAGATAAAATTTGATTTAATATCATCTTATAATTCCCAAAGTACTGAGGAAGATCTCTTTGAGGATGAAGGGGGTTTTGAATCACCCTTGTGGATTCTGATGACATTTTATCTCTTTCTCCTAATAGAATTGAAGAGCAAGTTGAGGAGGAGAATGAGGAACCTGAAAGGGAGTATGAAGTTTTTGAAGATGACATGACGAAAGATGTCCTTAGGGATATGAATGGTAATGAAAAATTGGTTGAGATGATTGACATGTTGGATGATCTTCTCATTATAATGAGAAAACTTGAAGAGTTCACTAGGAAAGACCATATTTATGATAGTTGTAATGAGAAGTGGGTGAATATGTATGAGAATATGAAAACTTAATAGGTTGATTAAAATTGAAGAGGCGATGAATGAGATATTTAAAGTTAGTGATGACATGATGAGATGAGCTACCTCAGGGATTGTCATTCTTTCGGTTGATATTAAGAAACATATACAAATTTAGGAGGAAGAAAAATAGACTTCCAAGAAAAGTTGAAAAAGATTGAATTACAGATGGACATGGGTGCTGCTAAGTGGGAGGATTAATTGAAGACAATGTGAAAATATTGGGAAATCCTGGTTTCTCATTAAAGGGTGTGATTTTCTGATGTTTGGTGCTATTCTACTACTATTTGTTGTGCTACTTCTTTGTTGTTCATGAGCTATTTTCTACCTATTATTTGTTGTTCAATGCTTGGTCTAGATTGGTTTTTCCAACCTATGCTTCCTGTTAGTTGTTTCCTGATGTATTTTGTTATGTTTTATGCTATGTTTCTAAACTCTCTTCTTATGTAAGGGACTTGGACCCTTTTCCCATATTATCTTATAAAAAACATTATGATTGTGATGATTATCAATTTATGCATTTGTGTTATTTGGATCATGTGGCTTTAGGATGATTATTAGTTCATGTAGTTTATTGATATTATTTCATTAATATCATATCACATTAGATGTTTAAGTTGTGCGTCATCTATCTTGTATAGAGTAGGTATGCTTGATGTTTTATTGAGTGTGCAGGTATAGGTTTTACCCCAACAATGGTTAATTGGAGACAACCAGTTTGTGTAAATATATTATGTAAATCTTCCTGTCTCACTCAATATGAGTTGTGAGATGTATCTTGTGTATCCCTATGGGATCATGATATGAATTGGTGTCGATTCTAGATCCATGTGTGGTGAATAAACCCATGAAGTATGTGTTCTAATTACACATTTATTTTACTCTTGATTTTTTTTGCATTTTATCAGTTTCTACAATGCTTGTTTTGGGGTGTTGTGAATAACCTATATGATTAAATTGAGAAGTTACTTGTTTATATTACATTTGTGGAATGACCTTATGCATTTTAATATTATGGATATTTGAAAATGCATTAAGATTAAAATATTATTTGGATTAAATGCACTAATCAATTTGGTTAAATTAAATGTGTTAGTCATTTAAAACAATTGCCTATATGCATTTAATAATTGTTAGTGATATTCCTAAGGTAAATATCTAAGTGAAATAACCTTTTTTAGAATTATCTTGTTAGTGGGAAAAATAGGAAAAGGTATTTCGGGGATAAGTGGATTTTGGGAATGAAAAGGAAAATGAAGAGTTATTTTTTCAATTTTATTTTTAATCCATTTTTCTCTCTCCTTCTTGTATGGGTGGATGCTTGTTTTGAAACTAGATTTTGGATTGCTTGTGGATTGTTAAGCTTGTGGAGTGAAAGGATCTTGGAAAGCTTTCTTGATGTGTATGTGTGTGTGGGAGCAAAGAAGATCTCTCCTATTTGAGTGTGTGAAATTGCATTGAAAGAACAAAGGTGTTCCCCTATTTATTTCATACAATTGCTTGTTGATTCATGCTTTTGACCATTCCCACACTAGGTGGTTGCATATGATATCTCATTCCTTAGGTTGAAATTTAATATTGAATTTTAAAATAGATGTTTTTTATTTATTTTATGTTATGTATTTTTATTTTTTAAAAACTCATTTTAGCACTATTATGTTGAAATTTTTTCTCCAAAACCTTGTGATGTGAAAAGTGGATTGTGGTGCATCTTAGGATCATAAGAGTATTATTGAATTTTAGATTTTGAGTTTTCAAATTTTGAAAACTTCCAAGATTTCATTAATGGATGTGAATAGTGCTTGGAGCATGAAATATGAATCTAAAAAAATTGAAATGTAGGCCATGTACTGGAATGTTTATATTTTGTGAGATGAAAGGTCTCATGTTGGACATGCAGTCTTCAATCTCTGGGATACAATTGTCATTTTTTGACCTCATTTTCTATGCCTTGACTTTTTGGGCCAAGTTGGATCTTTTGACTTAGGATCGGCTATTAGGGCTAGGAGTAGAGTGGACCCATACCTATCATTTAGAATTAGCGAAGACCCATGCAAAGCAATATATAGGACAATAACAATGAGGTAAAATAAATTAGGAATCAAACAAAAAATGTATCTAATCAAGAACTAAAGCCATTACTTGCCTTGAAGGCCTTGATGGAATCATGTAATATAGTGATGGACATCATTCTAATACTAAGGAGATTGTATAATTGTCATTCAGAATACCCATTATGACAGTGCCATACTTCTCAACAATCCATGGGGATTTGAAAACCACTATGATGACATTCTATGTTTGATGCATAGTAGTCTCCTCCTATTGCTCATTAGGTCATCGGTACTTGATAAGTCATTATGATTTTTTCATGAGTATTTATGGTATACTAACTCATTACCTTATATTGGTGGTTGTTACCATGTTCTCTAATGTGTTATTGGTTTGATGCCATAAACCATGTATCCCATTATGGACTTGATTGCAATGTGTATGTGTAACATTTGAAATTTGAAGAAGAAAAGGGAGAAACACAAAGAAAAACAACTCCTAATTCAAACTTAGCCACTACTTTAGATTGAAGAAGAAAAGGAATGTAAAACACAATAATAAACAACAAGGTCTCACCAAATGTAAACTTTAGATGACTTGGATGTGCTCTTAATTTCTTGGAGAAGATTGTTGGGTTGCTCTTGGAGACCTCAAAGTGACAAAATGTACCTACACAAGATAATTGATTCCTTGTAAAATGGTTGAGTTGGGATGGATTTATAGAGCCATGGTTGGAGGAATGGAGGGCTAAGATTTTTCTTGAAGATGAAGGCCCAAGATTGATTGAGAATCTTTTTGAATTTTTTATTGGTGATAAATGGAGGCAAAGCGGCTGGTGGTTGGAAGATGAAGGGCTAGGATTTTTCCTCAAGATGGAGGGCCAAGATTGATTGAGAGGATATTTGAATTTAAATGATTGGTGAGAGTTGGAGGTAAGGTGGTTGGTGGTTGGGAGAGGAGGGGATAAGATTGATTGACTTGGATGAATGGATAAGATGTAAAGTTGATTTGGGTTTGCACATGTCATTTGATTGGTGAGAAAAGGTGACCATTTGGATGGCTATGATGATTTGACTTTTGATGGATGGCTAGGACATAAAGTGATTTGACTTTATTTTAGGATTTTTAAAATGTTTAAATGGATGATGTTGATTTTTTGGAATATTAGGTGAGAGAAAATGTTTTATTTTTAAATGACAAGAAGCATGGGTATGGCATTAACTTAGGTAATTAAATTAATATAAATTACTTAACTAACTAATGGTAGGAGTAAACTAATTAAATAAATCTGATCTATTTAGTTAACTAGTAGGAGAGGGATGACCTAATTAATTAAATAATTTATTTATTTAATTAGTATAGGAATGACATGGGATTAGTGATGAAGTGATGATGATATTAGGTTAGAGTGTAAAGACAAATTTTAGATGTCTACATTTTGCCCCTCTATGAAATGGTGTTGTAACAGAAAGAAGTGACATCATTTCAAAGAAAAATAAATATAAGCACCTAGCAAGGTGAAAGTGATGACAAGATGCCCTAGTTGTTGAAAAAATAAAAATTAGCAGATGGATAAAGGATGCCCCCTCAAGGGAGCAGGTGGGTTGTGTGGGCCCAAGTGGTCTCTCGAAAGAGAAAATGTGGTTAAAAATGGGAAAAAATAGTGGAAGAGGTGGAAAAATAGGGAAAAGGGAGAAAAAATGGACATAATAGGTGAAAAATAGAGAAAAATGGTGAAAGAGGGGTGAAAAAAGTGAATAAATAGTGGTGAGGGGGTAAAAATATTTCATTTTCACCCTAACCAGTAGTGAGTAAGAGGTTGAGTAGAGAAGCATTGAGAGAAAAGTGGATCACTTACTAGTCCATGAGAACAAAAGTGAGCATGTTAGGGAGGATAAGTGGTGGGATGGTTGTGGACAACCAATGAGTGTTTAGTTTAAGTTGAAAAACTTTCTTTTAATGCTCATTAATGAAGGGGGAAGGGGGACTGAAATAAATATGTTGTAGGGTGAGTTTTCATGTTGCGGTACATGTGCAGCCTATTGAAATTCATGTGTTGATGGGTGAAGTGCATGTGTTCCAAAGCATATGCATCTCAAAGTGTAGATCATGCATGAGTGAGGTGTATCTATTGACAACCAAAGTGTATACATGCCAAGGGTAGTATATATGTGTGAAGGTGTGGAATATACATTAGGGAAGAAGAAATATTATTTTGACATTTGAGGGGAATGAATGTAGGAGCAATTGTCATCACTAATGGCATAGGAGTGGAGGCTAGGCATACTAGATCTAATGAGTAGATTTGGTGAGGAAAAGTGAGAAACTTTAGAGGTTGTAGGACTATGGTACATAGCATAGATGTTGATGATCTGAGTAGATAAGGTTGCGTTGATGGCTTTGGAAGAGCACTAGCACTTAGAAACTAAAACTTTTCATTTGTCAATAGGGGAGATGACTGCCACACTAGAGGATGTTTAGAGGATCCTCCAAATACTGATTCAAGGGTAGTTGGTGTATTTCTAAGAGTGATGCCCATAGGTATCAATGTAGAGGCTACTAGGAAAGACATACTTACCATTGTGGGGATTGCCATTAGACATGGAGGCATTCAGGGAGAGGGTGGAAGATTTTCCCCTAGTGATGATAGCTCTTGTTAGTGGCATTTTGCTGCCTAACACAACTGACCAATACTTCTTAATTGTAATGGTAGATTATGTAGTAGACATGATAGTGGGCGAGGAGGTGTTTAAATGGCCCCCTACATATTGGCATAATTGTACATGGATTTGCACCTAGTAGTGTAAGTAGAAAAAGGTGCACAAACCTACATGACAGTCTGATGATGATCTAGAGTCCTAATCATGTACATGTAAGCATGAATTATAAATACCTCTCAAAATATTCTTTCTTGGTGACACATTTTTGAATGTTTTACTCTTTGTTTGTGCCTCCCTAACCTTCAAGCTAACATTCTAAGGTCCTACACACTTTCTTGTTGTCCACTTAACCCATTTTTGACAAACCACCCCTGTCACTTGCCAGCATTGACAACATGGGTAATCCACCTCCCAAGAGGGAAATTTACTTCCCCTAAGGGGTTATTTTATCATTGATTCTTCTATAACCATCCAATTGACCTTTCAAGGTCCTACGTGCCTCCTAACCACTTGCTTAATCCATTTTGGTTGGATCACCCCTATGACCTATAGGATCTCCTAGGGATGATTCTTCTATAACCATCCAATTGACCTTTCAAGGTCCTACGTGCCTCCTAACCACTTGCTTAATCCATTTTGGTTGGATCACCCCTATGACCTATAGGATCTCCTAGGGAAACCTACCCTTGTAAAAGGGGTGACCCACTTCCCATGTGTTCTTTTCCTATGTTTAACCATCAAACTAACTTTCCAATTGCCTAATAAACCTTTTAGATCCTTAGTAGGGTAGGGTGGCCCAAAATATTGATAGGATATCCTGAGAAAAAATGAGTTGAAAGTATAGTTTTGGAACACTTTCAAGAGAAAAAATAGTGCCACTAAATAGTGCTCAAAAAATTATGTAATTTCAAAAAATGACACCCAAAAAGGAGTCTATATATGCCTGAATGAGACCTTTGAAGCTCCATATGACTTGCTTGATCCATTGTGGATGGGTCACCTCTTTTTCCTTTAGGATCTCTAGGGACGACCCTACAACTTAAGTAGGATCTCTAGGGGTTATTTTCCTTGCTAAAAGGGGTGACCCACTTCCCATAAGAGGTGACCATGTCATCTTTTCCATGCATGATTTCTTCTAGTTTTATCCCAGTTTGACTCCATTTTTATCTCTTGATTGTGATCCTCTTCATGCATAACTAATTGTTCACTTCCCTTAACTATTTCTAGGCTCATAATCAATCTATTATTATCTCCTAATCACTCTATTATTAACTCCCAATCAGTCTATTGTTATCTTTTAATTAGTCTTCTGTGATCTTCTTTCCAACCTTTGTTCACTTCTAATTAGAGCCAGATCACTCTTCAATCAATCCCTATTAACTCCCCAATCACCACCACCTTTGGTGTGGATTCTAAACCTATAAATACCTCTCACCTCTTCATTACTTTCATGTTGGGAATGGTCTTCTCATCTTCACAATCTTTTTCAAGCTTCTTTATAGGCCTTGGAGCCTCTTAGTTTATTTATTTAGTTTTAGTTTTTGTAAAGCTCCAAAGCTTTCTATTTAGAGAAAAATTCATTTTTGCATTCTTGGTTTGCTCAAGTTTTTGGTAAAAAGTTTCCCCCATAGCATTTCTATGCTCAATGCAGGACCTTGTGTGCCTTTTATTTTCAGCCATAGCTTCAAAGATCAAGCCATTCATTTTCCCATAGTATGATTATGCTCAATTCAATTGCTTTTCAATTTTCATAGCTTCAAAGCTCAAGCCATTTTCTTTCCATAGATCCATTTTTCCCCCTATCACCAAGAGGAGGACCCTGTTGTTACAGAGGAAGAGATGATTACCAAAAAGGACCTCTAAGGACTCATGCCAGACACTACCACTTGATTCAACTAGGTTTTTCATGCTTCTGTAGTAATTAGAAAATCAAATCTTACTCTTGGGAAAGTAAAACTTCATTTTTTCTTTCTCTTGATAGGTAGTTTTAATTTACTTTCTTAGATAGAATGAAGCTTTTGGAGAAAACTGTGTGTAGATTATTTGGATCCAAATAATCTACACACAGTTTTCTCCAAAAGCTTCATTCTATATATCATGGACTATGGAAATATCATGTCTACTATTACTTTCTTAGAGTAAATTTACATTTAAATTGCTTAGATTAGTTTGAATTGCTTTCTTAGATAAATTTTATTTCCATTGCATCTAGATTAATTGCAATTTTGAATTCATTAGATTAAGAGCTAAAATTGATCCATGAAAACACACAAAAATATAGAGTGGGTTGCATAGGAAAAATCATATAGTTTGCATACATTTTCCATTTCTTAGAAATTAAATCATTTCAAAATTCAAAAATAGGAATTAAAAGTTGTTTTGCATTCTGTTAGGAAATACGTGTCGTACACCTTGCATAACATTGAATATTTTAATTATGTAAAATAAACATTTATTTCTGGTGCATCCTTGTTGATGTGTTTAGCCACTTTAAATATTTATTTAGGGCCACTTGTAAAAGTTGTATGTAACATTGGGAAATATTTAATGTGGGGTTGCACATTGGGAAATTATTTAATATTTGGAAAACTTAGTATCATAAAGTGAAAACTTAGTTGCAAATATTACATGAGGGGTCAATGGTTTTGTGAACTCATGGCTTTGAGTCACATGGTTTTACCTAATACCACAAGTTGTATTTGTGTGAGCTTGACTCTATAAAAGCAAGCACATGGTTAGTGGTTTGAGTTGGCTAGTTGGCTGGTTCAGTGGGTTGTCATTGTGTTGAGATTCTCTTGTAGGTTGCATATGTAAGGAGAGGAAGCATGGATTGGGATGTGTGGTTACATGATTCTCATTTCCTTTTTCACATGGAGTGTGATTAGGGAAGTTGATGATTCATAAGTAATCATGGAGTCTATGTATTATAATCTTTGTTCATGAGATAATATAATGGGTGTGGATGCTTTTGAGGGCTAGGTTTTTTTCCTTCATGGAGGGTTTTCCCAAGGTATATCTTATGCCACCTTGATGGTATGTTTGCCTATTCTTTTGCATATGGATTTCTGAATACTTGTTTGTATAAATATATCTCATAGGGTTATGTGGAAATTATCTTTATGGATGCAAATTTCTCTTCAATTGGTATCAAAGCTTGGTTGCCATGATTGTGGGAGGAGATATCCCTAATTTTATAACCCTTTCTATGAGTATATTTTGTGTATAGTTGAATCCATGGCTTTGTAGGAAAGGAATAAAGACATTTTCAAGGTTACAGGTGTGTTTGTAGACTTGGGTTGTTGTAGATTTGGGGTTTGATGGAGATTTGGCAAGTGGGTTTTTGTTTGGGCTCTTTGTATGAGGGTTTTGGAGGTGAGATTTTGTAGGAGGCCTCTTGGACAAAAAATACCTCACCATTGAGTCCATATGGGCCAAAAACCTATATTTTCATATAAAACATGACTATGTTTGGAGACAAAATTTTTTTGATCATTTTTCATGCCCTAGGAGGAATCTTCAGAAAAAGATTCTATACAGAATCCATACGTCCATATGAAATGTCAGTACATAGAGAATATTTAAGGAATATTCTTGGTGTACTGCAGTTGTGAAGGTACAACAGTCTATAGAAAAATTATTTTAAAAAATTATTAAAGTTTATTTTTTTAAAAATTAAAAAAAATTAAAACTTTTAGGGGTCGCCTAGGTAGGCTCATGCCCCTAGTTACCTGGGTGCCTAACACCTAGGTCCAGGGGGCTATGACTTGGGGCCCAACCCCTGGGCGGGTGGATGCCTTGCCTGCAGGGGCTTAGCCCCGCGGGTGGTGGGTGGGTCGCGCCGTTGGCTCCCCGCCACTATCGCCTGACTAGAGAGCCGCTACATCCCAACTGCCACTAGATCCAACCACCAGCACCCAGCTAGCTCACCGCCATCATGGGTCCACCACTAGCAAACCATCTAGTCATGACCCGGAAGCCACCAGCTAAGTTTTGTAAAGGTCTAATGAAGGAGATTTTTTCCAGGAGATAGTTTTCACCCAGAATGTTGGATTTTCAACTTCTTATAGTCGATAAAAAGCTCTTTCCAAGTATTATGCTGTGGTGTTAGAGAGTTTTTCATATTTTTCTATTTGGTATAGAAAATTCCAGTTGGGAGTCATGTTTGCTTTTTGGGCCTGGATGGTCATATCTTGTGCATACAGTGTCTGATTTTGAACTTCTTATAGGAGATGGAAAGGATTTTTTGAGAACTATGCAATGGATTAGGTTTGGAGATGCTTTTATGTGATTTATTCACTTTTATTTCTATTTGAGCTATTTATTGGTTCCTTTGACTATGGTATTTTGTGAGTTTGTGGCAAATCAAATCTGAGGTGATTTTGTGTTTGAGTCATGGAAAAATTACATATTTATCTTTGATTATTCTTGGTTGACATGATTACTAATGTATGGTTGACTTTGTATGTTGCATTGTGAGATCTACGAGTTGTGCAATGTTGTAGGTTGTTTATATTTACAAGTTGCATAGATAACTTGGATGTGGGCTATCTATACCCATAGATATTTCAGTGTTTATGCGGATTCTATTTGCCTAGTCTAGTTTGGTCACCTAGTTTATTGGTTTCGTTTTCATTATGTGATAGATAGAGATGGTTTTACTTGATATAGTTGTGTTATGTGACCTAGACTTGTTGACTATATGGTATAGTTGTGGAGACTCAATGGGAGTTTGATGTAGGTACATTGGGTGGTGATCATGGTGTCATGGAGGTTCCTTGTATGGTTGGTACTTTGGCATGACATGGTTATTATGTATATGCATTGTTGGTGGTGTTGGATTGATTCTTGGTTTTACAGGTAGTGGTTTATCTTCTTGGTTTGGAGATCATGGTTTTACTTGACCTTTTGGGAGCTATTGATGTTGTAGTGTGATTCCTTGGTTGTGTTGGGGCCATGGATGATCTTCATTTAGAATATGGTTATCATGATGCCATGTGTAGCTTGGTATCAAGGTTCAGTGGGAGCTTTGGAAGTGATGTGGATTCATCACTTGGTGATGGATGATCTTTTGTAGTGATTATTGGTGTCATGGAGGAGCTCTTGGATCCTGTTTCTTATATGCAGTGAGAGTTCTTTGACATGTTGAGTTCTATTGATAGGGGATGGTTATCTTCATGTGATTTAGATATGTTGACATCTTGGTACCATGGAGGACTCTTTGAGGCTTTGGTTGAGGCGTTGGTTATGATTTGTCAATTTTGACAGGTGCTCCTTGTTTACAGGATGGATGTTATTGTGCCATGGTGGGCTCTTGATTCTGGATTAGAGTTTTGGAATGATACAAGTGCTCTTTGAAGTAGGATATGTTCTTTTGAGACATATGATCTTCCTTTGAGGAGATGTAGAGCATGATGTCATGATTTGGGTGAGGCTAGAGATCTCTTGTTTCTTAGAGATCATGTGTTGAAATGGTTACTCTTTGATGAGGTTTTCAACAGCAAGACCAAGGAGCCTACACTTGGGTTGAATGTGAGTTCAACATGGACCTATTGAGGAGATTATTCTTGGAGAGATTCATTAAGGCTTGGTGCATCCTGGAGGAGAAATCTCTTTCCCCACTCTTGGTCCTCTCAGTGTTGAATGATTTGATAGGAATTGTCCACCTGATTTTCAAATGCATTCTTTCTTTGTGTCCTGTCTTCTCATGTATGCTGGAGTCTTGAGCTATGGATGCTAGTTCTAAGGACTTGTTTGAGGAGTAGATGCATGGTTATAATTTGTTATCTTCTTATGTTTGTTCTTGAGTTGTTTTGAGGTCAAGTTGTTTAAAGGAGATTGTTAGTGGCTTTGGGCATATTCCTTGTTAAGGAATAGAGGTTTTGTTTGATCTACCTTTGGTTTGAGAAGCTTATTGTAGACACCTAAAAATTAACCACTTCCTAACAACATCTAGTCATGCCCTTTGTCGACATTGCCTTGTATCAATTTCATCACCTTGTGTCACTTTGCAACACATTTGTCCTAGAACCCTTCATGTCTCTCTTCATCATCCAAATTAATTAAATAAATTATATTTATTTAATTAATTTAATCCATTTCCCCATCACTTAATATAATCAAATAAATCATATTTATTTAATTAATTAATCCATGTCATCCCTCTAGCCAAATTAATTAATTAAATTTTATTTATTGAATTAATTTTATCCTCACATATCATACGTCTCTCATAATTAATTAAATAATTTTATTATTCAATTAATTATCTCCCACTTGTCCTCATCCTCATCCACTTGCCACAAACAATAAATGAGAGTCACATGACTTGCACAAAAGTTAAACTAGCTTTGCATCTCAACCATCCATCTCATACTACACCTCTTAATCTCAACTGTTCATATAAAGATATGCCCTAATCCCCCACCTCTTAATCTCAACCATCCATTGCACCTCTTAATCCTATCCCTTCATCCTATTACCCAAGCATCTATAAATTAAACCTCTATCAAGCTATTATCAACAACATCCACAACTTGAAAGTATTATTATGCTGCTGGTCTCTAGAGAAATCAACATAACATCATTATCAAGAGAATATCTATTGGAGCTTGGGTGCACTCTATTCCGCTCTATCCGAGGATAAAAGATGATTTGAGGTGAAAGGTTGTATCTATTGTATCATCTTTCTATTATTTTCATCTTATCAATTTCATGTCTTCATTTTGGCATGCCTAGTGGGACCCATGTCCCTTGATCTAGCTAGTTCTTGTAGGTTTTTTAGGATTTTTGTTGTAGGTTTATGCTCATCTTGGTTAAGATTTGGGGTGACCTATTCTAGGGAGCCTCCTATGCCAAAACCAACCTCACCATTGTGTCTGGGAAGCCCAAAAACCCTAGGATTCATATATGGTTTTCTATATTTTACTGTCAAATATTTTTTGAAATTTTTTACTTTTAATTTACTTGGAGATCCGTACTGCTTGGATCCGTATAGTACGGACCCACTATATAGTAGCTCTGTGCATGTCTACATGTCTGTGGGTTTTCATTTGATTTATCATAGGGTTAAATTTTTGACTAGTACATTCTTTCAATTATATTAAAGTTTTGTTTAAAATGTTTTGAATCAGTAAGGTTTTAAATATTTTAAATCAAAAGTCTTTGGCCAGCTTAATATTTTATCCACAGTGTTTTAAATCAGTAAGAATTTCAATGTTTTAAATCAAAAGCCTTTGGCTGGCTTAATATTTCATCCATCGGTCTCACGTTTTCTCTATGCACAGGTTTATGTACTTTGGACAGCTGGCTCTACATTATATTTATCTCGCGTTTGTTTTATCTCTAGGATCTTCACTTTTATCCATTGGTCTCAAGCATTTTATCCATCAATTTTTTTGTTGGTGGGCACTTCACACTTAATCTACAGGTTAACAGGCTTACTTGTAGGT
Source organism: Cunninghamia lanceolata (assembly GCA_027924645.1). Lineage (NCBI taxonomy): Eukaryota > Viridiplantae > Streptophyta > Pinopsida > Cupressales > Cupressaceae > Cunninghamia > Cunninghamia lanceolata. The sequence goes on along the minus strand of BSBN01000994.1, from coordinate 3,493,976 downwards.
TTACCACATTTGTCCCATGTGCTAGCCCCACCATTGGTAGAAGCGGCACCACCTGCTTGTCTACGCCCATTCACGAAGCTGCCTACCCATAGAAGACTAGAACCCCTTTCCACCACAGTCACCTTGGTGACCTTTTACCTGTTGCTCGCTGCCAATCTTGTAGGTCTGTGCACGGGGAGATCTAACATTGAAATTGCCCACGACATTTATTATAATTGGAAAACCTCCTTTAACTGCCTCATATGACCACAGTCAACTTGAATGTTATCAATTAGATTTGTGGCAACCTTAACCACCTATGTTAACCACCGAACACCTTAACCATGACATGTGACCACTTAGTCAACTGACATTTAGCAGTTAGTGTTAGCTGCTAGGCATGCAACCCTCCCTTCAAGCTCCTAATATAGGCCTTTTTTTCAATTTTGCACAACTTGGGAAAATCGTATCAAAATTTTACAAAATTATAGTCATTGGAGATGGTTCAATGAACTTCACAGTGATATAGGACTCTTCATTAGATTCAGCTCAGATTTCAAGGTATAATCATTTGAACTCATTATTTCCTTGCAAACTTAAATCGCTTGTAACTTTTGCAAATCATTATCAAAATTTGATGATTATTTTTTTTTTGAAATTGTATAGAAGTTCACAAGAAATATGATCATATCATCTAATCTATTGTATCTCATCATATTTTTTAAATTTTTCTAGATTTTATCATTTTGACCTAACACTTGTTTTGTAGCATAACGCTTGCCAAAGGTCAAAATATTTCAAATTACTAACAAGTTTTCTGTAGATTTACATGTCCAAGATTGATCATTAAATATTTCTTTGTGTATTCTTTGTTTGGTGGGCTTGATTGTGACTTGGGATGTGTATGCTCTTCCCTTGCACTTAGTGTGATCTTGGGAATCAAAAGCATCCTCTAGCCACATTCATTTTCACAACACATCATTTTTTTAAGGTCAATCAATCTTTTCTTGTGTGGATCAAGTGTGTGTATGCTCCCTCCATGTGCCTAGTACAATATTGAGGATCTAAAACACCTTTTGATTCAATTTTTCCACCAAAAGTGTGCTTGTGTGTGTATGCTCTCCCCTTGCACTTAGTGCAAGCCTAGGGATCAAAAGCACATAACATCTACCTTTCCCTTTAGGAGGCTTTCTTAGGGATTTCATCACCCCAAGGGATGAACTCAACCACAAGTTTCGGTGGGGTATATCAAAGGGGGAGAATGAAAGTTGTACCCCGATCTAGTCACGTTGTCATTAGTACAACCTTGGAGCCATAAGTGATTCTAGATAGAAGGTGAAGAGATGATCTGAGCTCTTGCTAGGTTCATTCCTTCAATGGACTAGTGTTCATGGATTTGGACCCTGTTGGTTCTTTCTCTCTGAATTAGCAGAGGGTTTGCCAGTTCCAATGCACAGGTAGATTCAGCCAACAACTACAGGAGGTTGCGTGAGCTGCCTCCCCTTCACTTCTAGTTCTGCCGCACCAAGGGGGTATCCCTATAGCTAAAGATTTAACTTTGACTCACCCAACAGAAAGATTTAGCTTTACAACATGTAGAATACTCTCATGTTCGGACCAAGATTTACATGATAAATCACAAGGCTGGCACTATTCTTGGACATATCTAACTGGTTAGGAATGAGAGTATGCAGGGGTCCTATTTCTACTCCTACAACTAATAGGTTGGAATTATGAAAGGATTTGTTTTTATGTTTTGGATACAAGACAGGGGGTTTTGGATCATAACTACTACACAAGGGCAGACCAGTGCCTATCTTAGGGCAAGGAGTCAACTAGACATATACAAGTGAATGATTTGTATTGACATTCAAGTTTCAAGGGGTCAGATTGATGCTTGCCTTACAAACACCACCCAAGACTGAGTATTTAGCTACCTCTACTTACAAACATCCTTGTTGCCATACAATCTTCTTCATACTTAACCTAAAATAGTTTAATCCACTCCTTGAATGGAAGTCACAGATCAAGCATGCAATATAGAAAGTCTATATTCTAGAATTTGAGGAACCCTTAGCAACCAGATTCAAAAGAAGCGATGCATACAACGAATGGAGACAAACAACTAAACACACACAACAATGCATTTTTCATATAAACACAACATGAAACTGAACATATGTGCAAGGTGCATTTAAATGCAACTCATAAACTCACAAAAAGAGATAGAACAACCAAGAAATGCTCTGATCTTCATTATTTCCTCCAAAAAATTGCCCAAGTCTTCAACAACCTCAAATGAGTAACATAGTTTGCTTTTTTTAGCAAGAATGTGCACTTAGCATTATGTACAAGGTCAACTCAAAATCGCTGCCAAATACATCATACCATGAAAATGGCACCTAAAACATTCAATGCAGCAGAGAGACAAAGAGGAAAGGAGCAGGTGAGATCGGGATGTGAGCCATTGACTGAAGATTTTCTTCTTTAATCAGGTAGTTGACATGTCAATCAAGACCATACCTCTATAAATTTTGCCATTAATGGCCAACCTACCTGCGGGTTATAGCAATTGCATGCTCTGGAACTCTTCCTGCCTGAAATGCGACTGCGGAGACACATGAAATCCTTTCTATGAAAATTTGAAACTGGGTCGTCGATTCCTCCTCATCACCAAGATCAATGGCTTCAAATCAATCTGAAAAGTCAACAACCAATGGAATTATGCCACACAGGCGCATTATCCCCTGACTTTTCACAGCGTGAACATACATTTTGCCCTTTCGCCCATTTTGCCTTTTTCACCTTCAAATCCTTGTATATGCAGTTGTATGTACATACAATTGACTTGGACACATGGCAACACCCGATTGGATCACTATTGCTAAGCATTGGCCTCTTCATCGGTGATCCATTGTATCTTCCTTTGCATCTGTGGCTGTATGTGCAATTGTATATACATACAATTGTAAACATACAAGGGCAGACCCCAAATCCTTATGAAATAAATTGCAATCGCTATTGGGTCCGGGCCTTGTATCTCCTTCCTTGTACATCGCTTTGTATATTGCACATACAATGCGCAATATACAACCCACAGACCCCAACCATTTATATGCCACAACACATTCTCCTTTCGCGTCCGGGTCATATGTGTGCGCTTGTATATTGCATTGTATATCGCACATACATATAACCCATAGAACATACAACTATGCGGGTCCCACCATGCTTTTGAAACTTTAACTTTGATCATACCCGCTTTGCATATTTCTTTGTATATGCCCTTTGTATGTCTAAACATACAATGCGAATGTACAAGCAAAAGATGCATATAAACATGTCGGCCTTTATCAAATAAATTGCATACCTTTTTGGGTCCGGGCCTTGTATATTAGGAAAGTATATGCCCTTGTATGTGCGATTGTATGTGCAAAGATACAATCACCTTTGTATGCAATTAGTGGGCCCCAGGCTTTGTATCTCTTGCCTATGTATAGACTTTGCACATTTCCTTTGTATGTTGCCACCAATGTATCATCTGCTTTGTATATCTGCTTGCATCTTTCCACTTTGCATCATCAGCAATTGGAAAGACAATTAGTTGATCTACCGATGCATATTGTTTCACCGATGATCCTTTTGCATATTTTCCTTGTATGTCTACCTTGTATGTTAAACATACATACAATCCCCATTTGCACATTCCTGCAGGCCCGACCACCAATTTAACCTGATTTGAATCTTTTTGAAGTCCGCCACTTGTATATACCCGTTGTATATTGAATATACAACACAATATACATGTAAGGCCTTATATACAAGCACAAAATATTCCAAGAATCTGCGATATACAACCTGATATGCATACAACGATGCGTACAACTATTTTCTCCACTTTCAAAAGCTGATTTAACTCTTTTTCGGGTCCGCCAATGTACATTTGTACTTGTACATTTGATACAATGGCCATATACAAAGAAACATACAAACTGATAGAAGGCTAAGGGATTTAGAAATTTGAGGGTTTAAATAAAAAGACCAATAGGTTTTCAAGCTCGAAACCCTAACCCTAGGTGGGCACCACCAGACCCCACGTACCTTGTGTATAAAGGGGGCACCCTTAGAGAGCTTGTATCACCCTACCTTAAGACCTCTCAACTAATCTTTTAGTGTGGTGCATGGGTCAACATCAGCCCTAAAGTTACTCACCATATACCTCCTTAAGTTGAGATAGAAGGTTTCTTTAGGAAAGGTGTCAAGGCCTCCAAGGAAAGGGATAGGGTAATTTCTCACCACCTGCTTCCTAGCTATTTTATCTTGAAAGGTATTGAGTGTGGGCCCACACTAGGAGTCAAACCTACTTGAATAATCATGAGGTCAACAAAGTCAACAAATCAAATTCAACTCAATCAAAAAAATCAATGTAAATAAGTTTTCACCCTTTTTTCTAGTATTCGATGTACCCAAGCACTAGGGAAGGTTGGGTGAAATCTATCATTGAAAATATTAGGGAGATCATCCCTCAACTAATTTCCATAGAGGAAATAGCCCAAGATCAGGAACATCAACAAAGAATGATTGATTAACAAAGGATTATTCAACAAATCATTCAAAATGAACAAAGGAGGCTAGATTGCCTCTGTATCATAAATGAGAAAAATAGTCTTCAATCTAGGGTTAGAACAAGTGAGCCTTTGGGTAATATTATAATCAAAACCACAATAACCATTGAACATTTTCATAAAAATCACAAAATTCACAATAATTTTATCCAAACAAACACATCCATACATTGTACGATCAACCCAATTGTGATCTATGATGTTTTTCTCCTTTGTGAATAGAACAACCCCTAGTTATATCTCCACTCTACTGGCTCTTTCCATGAGAGTAAGAGTGACTAGGTGGTTGCCCATAGCAAGGATACAATTCATGTGTTGTGTTGGAGTCTAACTTGCCTACATCATGTCTGAGTCACATTCTAAACATCACATATTTTGGTGAACCTAATCTGAAGAGTAAAATCTCCTGGTTCAGCTTTTTATATTCCCGTCACTTTGATCCCATTCTGATTTTCATCCTACTTTTGATGCCAACTTCATCATATTTTGGTGAACCTAAAAATCTTTTTGGGATGGACTTGTAGAGTATAAGACTCTACATTTTGTTTTTAGTCATAGCGCCTCTGCGGGTTACAGTTTTGTGTCTGAGAATGGCTGCAAGAGTTTCTAATTACCAGAGCCGTGGAAGCTGCCAAGTGTCGAACCCTAGTTCAAGCTGCACTTTTGTTTCTAAGTTACAACTTTAAAGTAGAGCGTGCCACGTAGTGGAAGATGTTTCTATTTTGTTTTAAGTTACAAGCCGCGGAAGGTGCCACGTGTCATAAGCAGAGACACTCCCTAAATGTTTCAGCATCATAAGTCTTTTGTGGTAGTTGCGGAGCTCGCCAAGTGTCATCTTCCACATTATGGTTTCTATATGTTTTGATGCTAAGAAAGGATGGAGGTGGGCCCCAGTGTAAAGCTTTAGTGTTGCGGAATGTGCCACGTGGTGGATGCGGTGCCAAAGTAAAAGCTTTCTAACTTTTCCTTCAACAATAATAAATGTTTCCCAAATGATGCGGACCTGACATGTGTCAACCTCTGATTAAGTTTCAAGGAGTATCTTATAATGTTTCAAGTGTAGCAAAAGCCACCACGTACCAGTTAGTTGTTGTTGTGGAAGCTGCCACCTGTCCCTTTTGAAAGTTATTGAGCGGGAGGTTGTGGGTCCCATTCTTAACTATGTCTTAAAGTTTCAAAGCCGTGGATCGTGACAATTGTCACAGATAGAGTCCTCCCGAATACAAAGACACAGTTAAGTATCAAAGCTGCGGATAAAGACATGCATATGTTTCTAGTTGTTGTGGAGGCCGCCAAGTGTTGGTTTCCCGTTTCTTCCTGAGAGATGAAGGAATTTCAAGATTATGCACGCGGACGTTGCCATCTATCTCAGAGGTTATTGTTTCAAGAATGCAGAGGTCGCCAAGTGTCTGTTCCTTATAAGATGAGGTATGCCACATGTCATAAGTCTTTTGTGGTAGCTGCGGAGCTCACCAAGTGTCAACTTCTGCATTATGGTTTCTATATGTTTTGATGCTAAGAAAGGATGGAGGTGGGCCCCAGTGTAAAGCTTCAGTGCTGCGGAATGTGCCATTTGGTGGATGTGGCACCAAAGTAAAAGATTTCTGACCTTTCCTTCGATGATAATAAATGTTTCCCAAATGATGCAGAGCCCGACATGTGTCAACCTTTGCTTAAGTTTCAAGGAGTATCTTATAATGTTTCAAGTGTAGCGAAAGCCACCACGTACCAGTTAGTTGTTGTTGTGGAAACTGCCACCTGTCCCTTTTGAAAGTTACTGAGCAGGAGGTTGTGGGTCCCATTCTTAACCGTGTCTTAAAGTTTCAAAGCCGCAGATCGCGACAATTGTCACAGGCGGAGTCCTCCCGAATAAAAAGACACAGTTAAGTATCAAAGCTGTGGATAAAGACACGTATATGTTTCTAGTTGTTGTGGAGGTTGCCAAGTGTTAGTTTCCTGTTTCTTCCTGAGAGATGAAGGAATTTCAAGATTATGCGCATGGATGCTGCCATCTGTCTCAGAGGTTATTGTTTCAAGAATGCAGAGGTCGCCAAGTGTCTATTCCTTATAAGAGGAGGTATGCCACATATGTTTTGTCACAACAAATGGGCTTGCAAGAAGGAGTAACTGTCGTAGATTTGAAGGATCTTTAATTGTCAGAGACTCCCAGTTATCTCCAGTTTGGTTGGGCCATTAGGATTCGATTGTTGCAGACAATCTAGAGTCGATCTTGTGCTATAAATATGTAACATTTGTAATGATCGAGAGAGATGGTTTTTGAAGTTAGAATTCTAGTTTTGCTAGAGATATTTTCTGTCAGAGATTTGAGAATTTTGCTGTGACTAGTGAATATCATTTGCCTTTATTTTGTTATTCTTGATTTAGAAAGTGAATGTAACTATGCATGTATCTGTGCCTCTTACATTGCTAGAAAATTAATGAGAAAGACTGAGTTCTGTGCCTTGGTTGATATTTTTCTATGTCATTGCAAATTGTCTGATTATGAGCCTCTGAGTTTATTCATTTCACCTGTTTATGTTAATCATGTAGTAGTTGCTCTTTAATGTAACTAAATTCTAAGGATAGCTTCACTGTGCTTATTTGAGTGATACACTTTATCTAGGCGCATTGCCATAGATAGATTTTCTTTCATTGTATCTGTAATTCTGTTAGTTTCTATCCTTTTCCCAAAACACATTTAAGATATAGAAGAGCCAGCTTCTTTAAAATCTGGAGGTTGTTTCAGGTAGCAAATCCCACATTCCTAAAACTTCCCATGTTGGTGTTGGAACCTACGTAATTTTATACATCAATAGTTTTTGGCACACCCGGTGGGACCATTTCTTGAAATTACTGTCAAGATTGTATGAGCTAGAAAGCCATAGGAAGTTAGAGCTATGGACCTGTAACAAGAGCTTAATCTGCTACTAATCCAGGCATTCTTTTGCCACCACTGATAGCTAATCCAAGGAGAAGAGTGAATCAGTTTGCAGCAGCACCAAGAGCAAATATAGGAGCACCTGTAGCCCCAAGGAACTATGCAAATTGGAACACTGATAGTCCTCTGATTCTCCCAATACCACTAGCCACTTGGGATGCTATTCCAGCCAATGCTCTAAAGGCTTTGCCTAAGTTTAGTGGGGAAGATTTCAAGACACCTGAAGAGCATCTGCAAGATGTATCTGATGTCTGTGCAATACATGTGATCACTCAACAGAATGTGGCCATAAGACTGTTAGCAGCTTCTTTTAAAGGGAAGGCTTTGGACTGGTATAGATCTTTAACCCCAAACACAATCTCTACATGGGATCAACTTGGTGATGCTTTCTTTGAAAGATTTAAAGAAAAGGGTGATAAATCTTCTTTGCTGCAACAATTGATCACTATCAAAAGGGCACCACAAGAAGCTTTGACTAATTTCAATTCAAGATTCAAATGACTTGGGAAAGGATTCCTACTATAGCAAGACCATTACCAGGTATGGCTATTGTGTTTTACCTTAAAGCTTTAAACTCAGATATATCAGTGATGATCCAGTCCCTTGGAGGTCAGACACTACCAAACGCTTATGAGTTAGTAGTTAAGGATGAAAATAACTTAATAGATGCTGGAAAGTTGCCCCCAAGGCTTCCTATGCTCATGTTCCCAGAGATTACCTTACCCTTGCCTCAAGAAGTTCCTAATCCTACAACCCCACTTGTGTCTATGTATGCATTCCCTCAACAACTTGCTAAGACAGTCACCCCTTTTCAATCATCTGAAATGGATGATGTCAAGAACATCTTAAGAACCTTCTCAAATGAGATAATTAACCTAAAGAGACAACAAAATCCTTATCCAACACCTCATCAAGGTTACCAAGGAAATAGACCTCCCTTTTAGCCAAATCAATATCAAGGCCCTCAAAGGCAAGCTAATCCTCAGCCATCAAACCAGCTAGTCACAGTCCCTACACCTTTACAGACTGTCCCTCCTAATCCCAACAGGGAAATTGTTCCAAGACAAAATAATTTTGTAGATGGTACAAATGCTTGGTGTTTTCCTTGCAATAATGCCCATATGCCCAAAGACTGCCCCAAAGGAAATTTATAGCAAAAGATAGCAGAACAGAGAGGATTGGAAGGACAATTTGCAACCTCTAACATTTTACCATATCAGTCTCCTGGTGTACAAAATGCAGTCCTGGTGGCCCAGATGCAAGGGATGTCCTTACAACAGGAAGAGGAAATAGACCCTGAGCATGCTTTATTTTGATGGATTGAAGAGGAAGATTCAGTGTTCTTGAATGAAGCATCTACTTCCAAGAAGCCATTAGTGCAATCAAACTACTATACCAGAGCAAAGAGGAGAATGATAGAGCAACCTGAAGTCGCTAATAATGAGCTCATGGGAGCTCCTCCATTTCAAAGTCACCAGAACACAGTCTCTAGACAAGAAATGCCCCAGCCTATGCAGAATCAAGTAGCTTCAGGTCAGATTCTAGAAAAGGCAAGGTACCCTTATTACTCAAAGGCCCAAGCATTAGGACCTGTGAATGTGGTGGATCAACTAAAAAGAATGCCAACGCATGTATCAATCTGGGACATGCTAGCTATTCCTGAGTAGAAGATACTGTTGCAAGAGGCTCTGCAGGGCCAAGAAGTTCCTAAACATACTAGTGCTAAAGGAGGATTTGCTGATAAAGAAAAGCTGCAGCTCATAGACACTGTACCTTTGCAGACAACAGCCCTGTTGAATAATGCACCTGAGGTAGGTAAATCTAAACCAGATCCCTTTTATTTAACTCTAATAGTTGGGAGGAAACTGTTGCATAATGCAATGATAGACTTTGGGGCTAGTACTATAGTAATGCCAAAGAAAATAGCAGATGCTTTGAAAATAAAATATGAGCCACTTACAAGAGGAGTTATGCAGTTGGATGGGAAATCTGTGCAAACAATAGAGAAAATTAAACAACTCCCATTGCAACTATATACTTGCCCTAATATAATTGTAAATCAGGATGTGGTAGTCATAGATATTCCCCTTGTATTTGGTCTATGTTTATCTAGAGATTTCACAGCTAAAATAGGAGGTTACATGTCACTAGATTGGTCACACCTCATTCTGAGAACCAAATATGGGACAAAGATGAAAATACTATCTGATCCATTATCAAAAGACCATATCACAAATGAACCAACCCAAAATTAGAAGCAACCCATGCTATGTTGAATAACAAAGAGAGAATCTTTGTTGAAGAGTTAGGTGACTGGACTGAACATGACCAATAGGAAGAAGAGAATAATCAGTTGTTGACTATGATGCAAAGTGACCCCTATGGAAATTATGACTCTACTGGTTTAGGCACTTATGTCATTTTTGAAGAAGACAAAGAGATCCCAAATGTTTTAAGGAAAGAAACATCACAGACTCAAAGATCTGAAAAAGACTAAAAAATTTGGACTCTAAATTTTGATGGGGCTAGAAGTAAAAACAGTGCTGGTGTAGGAATTTGCCTTACTACCCCAAATGGTGAGAAAATTTTAAGAGCCATTCGGTTTCAGTTTGCCTGTACCAATAATGATGCTGAGTACGAATCCTTGGTGCATGGACTCATGTTGGCAAAGAAAAAAGGAGTAAAGAATCTGATAGTAAGAGGAGATTCAGAACTAGTGGTGAAACAAATCAGAGAAAAGGAAGTAGCCAAAAATGTAAGGATGAGATCCTATAGGCACAGAATTAATAGATGATTTTAAAGCTTTCAATATTGAAGTAGTTCCTAGAGCCCAAAATTCTGAGGCAGATAGGATGGCATAGATCGGTTCACAGTTTGACCCAGCAACTGATTTACTAGTCAACAATGAGTTAGTCAAAGTTATAGTAAGACCAACTATCCCAGACAATGACCAAAATTGGCAAGTTTTTGAAAATGATTTCCAAGTCCTCTCATTTTTGTAACAATCAGGAGAATTTTTTGATCAGTTGCACCCTAAAATTGAAGAAGCTTATGGTGACCAAATTATTCAACTGAAGTCAAATAAGCTCCCTAAAGGACTGATTACCTTAGAAAACTTATTTGACCCAGAGGATGTAAGCTTGGAGAAGAAGAGGTTTCAAGCAAAGAAAGAAGACTATTTTGAAATTCAAGTTAGTGAAGGGAGAAAATTAAAGGTTGGCAATTCTACAACCCAGCGAGAAAGAGAAAAGTTGATTGATTTGTGTGAAAGATATGATAGGGTGATTGCCTAGACCTATGAAGACCTCCATGGCTATAATAGAGACATCATTCAACACACCATAGAGTTGACTGAAGGATCTAAACTAGTCAGACAGAAGCAAAGGCCAGTGAACCCTAGAATTGAACCTCTAATGGTGGATAAGTTGCAAAAGCTCTTAGAATCAAAGATTATTTTTCCAATCAAGCACTCAACCTGGGTATCAAACCTAGTGCCAGTAAGAAAAAAGAATGGTGATATAAGACTCTGTGTGGATTTTAGGGATCTAAATAGAGCATCTTTGAAAGATCATTATCCCCTACCCTCTATGGAACAAATTTTATAGACTGTGGTTGGATCAGAGAGATTTTCCCTACTGGATGGCTTCTCTGGATACAATCAGATTTGGTTGGCTGATGAAGACCAGCATAAGACTGCATTTACTACAAAATGGGGAACATTTTCATATGCTAAGATGCCTTTTGGCCTTTCAAATACTGGAGCTACTTTTTAGAGGGCCATGGATGTAACATTTGGGTAGCTTATAAACAAGATCATCCTGATTTATCTAGATGACCTCACTATTTTCTCTAAAAATGCTGTGGATCATTTTGACCATTTAGAGGCTATTTTTAAGAAATGCCAAGAATTTGGAATATCCATGAATCCCAAGAAGTGCATTTTTGCAGTACCTTAGGGTAAACTATTAGGGAATATAGTGTCAAAAGAAGGAGTCTCTATTGATCCAGAGAGTCACTACCATAATGAACTTATATCTGCCTGTTAATAAGAAAGTTGTTCAATCCTTTCTGGGGAAGATCAATTTTGTTAGCCATTTCATATCTGACTTTGCAGGTCTAATTAGACCAATGACACTGTTGCTAAAGAAGGACTTGGTTTTCAAATGGATTGTAGAGGGGAGGCAGGCTTTTGAAAAAGTCAAAAGAGCCATTTCAACAGCCCTAGTACTCAGAAATCCAAACTTTTCTAAGTCTTTCATAATGTATGTGTATGGAGGAGAGTTCAGTGTTGCTACCATTTTAACTTAGAAAGATGATCAACAAGAAGGAGAGCACCCAATAGACTTTTTCTCTAGGACTCTTAGGGAATACGAGGCCAGATATAATTTTGTGGAGAAACAGGCATATGCCATGGTAAAAGCCCTTAAGAAATTTAGACATATGGTCATAGGGAATAAGATTCTGATATTAGTGGCTCATCCTAGTGTAAGATAATACATTATGGAGGGTGAGATCACTGAGAAAAGAGCAAACTAGATAACAAAGATCCTTGAATATGATGTGGAGGTTACACCCACTAAGTTAGTCAAAGGCAAAGGATTGTGCCAATATATGGCTCAGGACATGGAGAGAATGATGACACAAGAAATAGAAAGAGAAAATATATTGAAAATACAAGAGGTTGATCAAGATTCTTGGGTCACAAATAGAATACAATTCATGAAGCATGGGATTTTCCCAAATGAGCTCTCCCATGACAAGAGAAGGTATTAAAGGTAGCAGGGGACCCACTTTGTATTAGTTGACCATATTCTATTTAGGAGAAATGTTGATGGCATACTTCTGAGATGTATAGAGAAAGATGAAGCTCAAAGAATACTACATGAGTTACACCATGGAGCCTCAGGTGGACACTTTTCAGCAAGGACCACAACAATCAAAGTGACTCAAGCAGGATACTTCTAGCCCACTCTATTCACATATTTCTATCAACTAGTTAAAGAATGCCAGGCCTGTCAGTTTTATACAGGAAAAAGAAGAAATACAGTAATGGCTTTAAGCCCCATAATTGTAGATGAACCCTTTGCCCAATGGGGTCTTGATTTTATTGGTATGATCAATCTAGTGTCAAGTATGGGACACAAATGGATCCTTACGGCCACGGATTACTTCACTAGATGGAGTGAAGCAGTACCACTCAAGGAAGCAACAGAAAAGGTAATATTAGATTTTCTGGAAGGTATTACTGCTCGGTGTGGTCCTCCTCGTACCATAATATCAGATAATGCTAAGGCATTATTGGGAACAAAAATATCTAAGTTTGCATTAAGGAATGGAATTTATTTGAAGACTTCTTCAAATTATTACCCTCAGGGTAATGGTCTGGCAGAGTCTACTAACAAGAACCTAATCAGACTCATTAAGAGGATAGGAACAAATTATCGCAGACAGTGGTACAAACTGCTTAATACAACACTGTGGGCTGATAGGACCACACCTAAGCAAGTGACAAAAATTTCTCCATATGAATTAGTTTATGGTAAACCAGCAGTAATGCCACTAAGCTTAGAGATCCCTGCTTTGCAATTATTGAAACAAATAGAGATTGAAGAGAATGGCCCCATGGAAGTCAGACTTGCTGAACTATTGGAAGTACAAGAAAAAAGGGAAAAAGCACATGAGTCACTGATGAAACACCAGAAAATATTCAAGGACTATTTTGATAAGAAGACTTCAAATCCCCTTTTTGAATTTGGCTCAATAGTGTTGAAATGGGATGAAAGAGCTGCAAAGCTAGGTCAACACACTAAATTTGAATCACTGTGGATTGGTCCTTACAAGATTTGTTTCTGTAAGCAACATAATTCTTTTGAACTAGAGACTATGGATGGTGAGCCTGAAGAGATTCCTGTTAACGAGATCTATTTGAAACATTTCAATTAGGCAGGGGCTTTTAATGTACTATAGTTAGTTAGTTTCCCTTTCTTACTTTCTTGTTTTCCCGCTTTCTTTTCCCGCTTTCCTTTTTAATAAGTGTTCTCTGAACATGTGTCATCAGCACAAGCCCCTTCTTTTTTTGAAAATCTCGCATTCATTAAGGTTGTCTGCAATCCCTGAAAGTACACACTTTTGCATCCACTCTCATAATGTTTTTGACACTCCTTTCCACGTGGATTTGGAAAGATACACTAACGGTTTCTTGGCATTAATTCCATTTATAAGACAGGATGTGTCATTAAAGCCCCATTAAATTAGAGTTAAACCTTAACCGTGGCTCTCATTTGCTTCCGTCTCTCTATTGTGAATCATTGTTGCCTCCAATCCAATCCCTAGCAAGCGCTTCCTAGCCGAGTGTCACTTCTGTTATGCAGTTTCTGTCTTTGCTGTGTCAAATCTTCTCACATTCTCCCCGTAGATACAGATATGGTCAAAGCACAGTCTTCTCAAGAGGGACTCAAAATTTACGACTCAATCGATAGGCTTTTGAAAAGCAAATCATACGCCTCAGCACCTGTGTAGCCCAAGAGAATCTATCCAAGAATGAGGGTTCCCAAAGTAGGGTATTCTGTTGACCCAGCGAAGGTAAAAGATTTTGTAGATGTCATCTCTGACCCAGCCCTTCAAAAATCTACCAAAGACTCTCCATGAAGGGGCACACCAGAGATGCATTCAAAAAGCAAAGAGTGGACAATCTAAAACTTTTGGAATGAGGATTTGGACCTCATAGTTGGCGCAGTTCATGGTTCCAAATGTGCACCTATGTCTTGACCTAATTGATATATGCGTAGATCTATTTCATGCACCCTCAACCACCATACAACAGGGTCCCTTTATGGTGCAAATTACACCCAAAGCCATAAGAGAGATGCTGGCCCTGTATCATGATCGAACAGCCACATTTCCCACTATTACTAAAATGCAAAAGACATGGTCAAATGTCAATAATTAGATTAGGTTCCTCAACTCAGAGATGTAGTTGGCAGAGGAGAACACCCAGATGCCCATACTACCTACAGGAAGGGCACAATTCAGTTAGGCTAGTCAAGAGGCACTGTCAATGATGGCTTTCATTTTTGGTATGAAGGAAGACAACACAGTCTATGATTGGCAAATTGCCATCCTTTTCAGATTGAAGACTGTTGACAAGTCATAGGAATACCAGTTAGACTTTTCAGAACAAATTGCCTACTCCATGGTCGATTAGCTTGTCAATTTCAAAACCACGGGAGTGTTCAGGTATTCTGCTTATCTATTTCATTTAATGTTATATCAGAACCACGGTATTTTTGCACAAAATATGTAATTGAACATGTATGACCCAAATTTTGGGCAAAATAGAACTATTCCTGTGTCTGCATGGACACATGTGCTATCTGAGGCGTCAGACCCTTATGAGTTTTGGAGACTCTTTGTTGCCCCTATTTTTTGTCATTTGAGCCCTGAGCCTGTAGAACATAGGTTGACATAGAGCATTAGGGGTTTCATGACCAATTGCCCAATCCCATGTGATTATTTCTTTGGGGCCCAAAATACTATCATTAGGGTCCATGGCTTCAATGGGGAACCTATGCTGCTACCTAAAGTTTTGACCCCTAGGGTAACGTTTCTAGAAGTAACCCGGTAGGTGTCCATGGTTGACAATGAGTTCGGCACCAAGAGGAAGAAGAAGCAAATGTATGATATCCCATGGGTCAGAAAGAATATGGCCCTAGAAGTCAGAGACATCAAACACTTGTTGCTACGAAAGTTAGTTGTCTTAGGATTCTTCATCATTGAAGACAAATGGAGGTATGACCCAAACAATTTTACAGCCTCGTAGGTTAGAAGAAACAAGGTCGGGGCTAAAATAGTACATGAGGGTCGGTCCTTTTGGGAGGATAGAAGAAACCCTAAGGAAGATACCCCTGACCTATATGTGGAACTGACAAATTTGCCTTATGAGGGGCCTCGACCATGGGAGACCTTTTATGTTAAACAAAATGCCTTTGACCCTAAAATCAGAATGGGTACTGGTTTAAAGAAAGATTTGAAGGGCCAGGAATGGAAGCCAGAGAAAATTGAGGCCTATTGGAAATATAGGCAGGAAATTTTTGAAATGACACACTCTTTTGGGAAGATTGACATAGATGAGAAATGGGAGTCGATCTGGGATGAGTGGCACCCATCCCCAGTCTCTAGCCCTAATACAAGCAGAATCTAGAAGAGGGGTGAATAGGAAGAAGAAGAAGCTGAGTCAACCCATTCACTGCAAGAAGCAGGACAGGCCTCTTTTGCTGTTCCTGTATCTCCCTGACCCCAATCTCTCAGTACTTTGGAGAAACAAAAGGGTGTGGTGTCATCAACACCTAGAGGGACTCCATCAGTTTCAGCTACTTGGGCTTCCTGTTTTGTACCCTTGTCACCTTTAGTAGTGGTAAATATAGAAGAAAAGGAATTAGAAGAGGAGATAGGAGAAAGGCCAAGGAAGCATAGAAAACTACACCTGTAGGCAGAGTTAGATGAAGAAGCAGAACCCCTGAAACAGCAAATACCAGCCACATCCACTACTCCTCAGGTAAGTGTTTCTTCTCCTTTTTCCTCTCTATCTCTTTCTTCTACCTTAGGGGTGGCAATCCCAGCTGGCCAAACATTGATATCCCCTGCCACTTTTGATGTGCCTATATCACTACTTGCCCCAATTGCTAGTCCTTAGGCCATGTCTTCATAGGCCACCTCATTGCCTCTCTTTTCACCCTCTATTCCAAAAAGAGCCCCTCCCCAAATTTCACCTAGAAAAAATTGGCTATACCTTATGGCCTACCTTAGGGTCATCCCTTTGCTGGGGGATATATTGCTTCACCCCCCACTTTCTAAGCTCAGGTAGATACAACAAAGAAGGCTAGAGAAGCCAGAATGGATAAAAAGAGAAAGAAAGAAAATAAAAGCCTGGCTGTGCCACATATGAGGTCACTTTTTGACCCTATTCAATAGCAGTTGACTATCACACATTTGTCCCCAAATGTGGTGAAGCCAAATGAGCAGATGCAGCCTCAGGATTTTGCAATGAATGCAGTAGCTATGGACATGTCTCTATTCAGACCATAAGATAGGGTCGAGCTACTCAATGAAACCACATCTGCTGTTGCAACTGACTACCTGAAAATCTCTAGGAAGTTGCAGAAAGTTGAAAATGACTTAGCACAGGAGAAGACAAATAGTGGCAACCTTGCTGGAGAGTTGCAATCTAAGAAAGATGAAATAGAGAGCCTGAATAAACAGTTGCAAGATACTATTTCCTATCAGATCCATCAAGCAACACAAGCAAAAAATGCTTCTCTAAAGGCTAAGCTAGCTCAGGAAAAAGCTGTAGTAAATGTTTTGAGGCAGGGATCAGTGACAAAATGATAGCTGCAAAGAAGGTAAATGAAGTTCTAAGTTGCAACTCAGCTGCCACAAACTACTAGGAGCTCCTAGATACTGTCAAGGAAGGAGTCAAACATATAAAGAGACACATAGAGGATTTGGTGCAGTTGGGTCTTCCATCACCATTTCCAGATAATAACATTGTACTGATGATTGATGATATCAAGGCCCTACTTTTAACAAGGCAAAATGATCAATCAGTTTTTCAAGGTTTAAGTGATTCCTCATCAGTATAGGAAGTGGAAGCTGTCTTGATACCAATGGCCCAGTTAGAGTTTCAATTAAAGGCCACGGTCCAAATTTTGTAGACATTTTCCCATAAGGACATAATAAATCTTGATTTTGCCTTTCAAGATTTACAGAGTAAGCAGGGACTCTTTGATTCAGAATGGTCTATTTACCAGACAACTTTGTAGAATTTGTGACCCTGTGATGTATTTTAAATACATATATTTTTGCCAGTTTTTGGGTTCTTTTTTGAGCAGGCTCAAAAGTCCTAGGGGTCGCCAAGAACTGTAGAGTATAAGACTCTACATTTTGTTTTCAGTTGCAGCGCATCTGCGGGTTACAGTTTTGTGTCTGAGAATGGCTGCGAGAATTTCTAATTACCAGAGCCGCGGAAGCCGCCAAGTGTCGAGCCCCAGTTCAAGCCACACTTGTTTCTAAGTTACAACTTTAAAGCAGAGTGTGCCACGTAGCGGAAGATGTTTCTATTTTGTTTTAAGTTACAAGCTACGGAAGGCGCCATGTGTCATAAGCAGAGACACTCCCTAAATGTTTCAGCGTGAGCATGGACAAAGCCATGTGTCTTTTGTGGTAGCTGCGGAGCTCACCAAGTGTTAGTTTCCGCGTTATGGTTTCTATATATTTTGATGCTAAGAAAGGATGGAGGTGGGCCCCAGTGTAAAGCTTTAGTGCTACAAAATGTGCCATGTGGTGGATGTGGCACCAAAGTAAAAGCTTTTTGACCTTTTCTCTGACGATAATAAATGTTTCCCAAATGATGCAGAGCCCGACATGTGTCAACCTCTGCTTAAGTTTCAAGGAGTATCTTATAATGTTTCAAGTGTAGCGGAAGTCGCCACGTACCAATTAGTTGTTGCTGCGGAAGCTGCCACCTGTCCCTTTTGAAAGTTACTGAGCGGGAGGTTGTGGGTCCCATTCTTAACTATGTCTTAAAGTTTCAAAGCCATGGATCGTGACAGTTGTCATAGGTGGAGTCCTCCCAAATACAAAGACATAGTTAAGTATCAAAGTTGTGGATAAAGACACATATATGTTTCTAGTTGCTGCGGAGGCCACCAAGTGTTAGTTTCCTATTTCTTCCCAAGAGATGAAGGAATTTCAAGATTATGCGCGTGGACACTGCCATCTATCTCAGAGGTTATTGTTTCAAGAATGCGAAGGTCGCCAAGTGTTTGTTCCTTATAAGAGGAGGTATGCCACATATGTTTTGTCACAGCAAATGGGCTTGCAGGAAGGAGTAACTGTCGCAGATTCGAAGGATCTTTAACTGTCAAAGACTCCCAGTTATCTCCAGTTCGGTTGGGCTGTTGGGATTCGATTGTTACAGACAATCTAGAGTCGATCTTGTGCTATAAATATGTAACATTTGTAATGATTGAGAGAGATAGTTTTTGAAGTTAGTATTCTAGTTTTGCTAGAGATATTTTCTGTCAGAGATTTGAGACTTTTGCTATGACCAGTGAATATCATTTGCCTTTATTTTGTTATTCTTGATTCAGAAAGTGAATGTAACTATGCATGTATCTGTGCCTCTTACGTTGCTGGAAAATTAATGAGAAAGACCGAGTTCTGTGCCTTGGTTGATATTTTTTTGTGTCATTGCAAATTGTCTGATTGTGAGCCTTTGAGTTTATTCATTTCACCTGTTTATGTTAATCATGCAGTATCTACTCTTTAATGTAACTGAATTCTAAGGATAGCTTCACTGTGCTTATTTGAGAGAAACACTTTATCCAGGCGCATCGCCATAGATAGATTTTCTTTCATTGTATCTATAATTCTGTTAGTTTCTATCCTTTTCCCAAAACACATTTAAGATACAGAAGAGCCAACTTCTTTAAAATCTAGAGGTTGTTTTAGGTAGCAAATCCCACATTCCTAAAACTTCCCATGTTGGTGTTGGAACCTGTGCAATTTTACACATCAACAGGACTCTTTTGCATTTCCACACATTTATTCCATTGCACTTTTATCTTTCATTTCCATATTCATTTCATTATCTCTATGATGTTTCATGCACTCCCAATCTAGGAAAAAATCAAATAGACTCCAGGGGAGCCACCCCTCCAATGAAACTATAACACCTTCAGATCCAATAGCTTTGAACTCAAATCATTTAGCCTTTGAAGACTCAAATTCAAAGGGCATCCAACAAGAGCCCCACAACTTCAACCAAATCAAAACATGCTGAGTGAATGTTTGATTTGAGATCCATCAACAAGACCAAACCATAGGAAAATGGCCAAACAAATGGATGACAAGGTGATCCATCAATAGAAGAGCTCACAAGATGCTTAGGAGGCACAAAAATCCCTCCATGTAGCATATCAAGATAAAAGACCTGTGACATGTCAAGCACCATCAGAAAGAATAAATGGGGCCACTCATACCCTAATGGAAAACAATCCACTACAAGGTCGTAAAACTTAAAGAACAGGTGAAGCCTCACCCACATACCTTATATCAACCTTGGTCCAATGGATCAAGACACTTGAGGCGAGAAGTGATGAAAAATATTTCCAAAATAAAATTGAGGATAGACCTAAGGTGCAAGGAAATCCTTTTGTTGACAAAATTGAATCAAACTAAGGGGAAACCCAAAATCCCTCTCATCTAAAATTCCATTCCCTCAACACATGTAATGAAGCATTCATGTCTCCCATGCCCTCATCATTCAACATGCCAAATTTTAGTCATACAGATGGGGATCCTATGATGTAGAATTAACCACAAACAATCCCACCCAATTTTTAAAACATAAACATGACACCATCTAGTTATCCAACTCTCTCCAGATATCAACAAACAAGCATACTCTTTCAAGTACAACAAGTGCAACAAGATCCACCTATAATGCTAATGTTTGTAGGAACAAGACCCTCTACACACAACCTCTTCTTAGGAGCATGCATTGAGTATTTAAAGGAACCTCTTGACTACAACATTCATTATGTCATCCTATCACATCCTTTCCTTGATATTCCAAAATTTAAAGGAGAGGATGATCCCAACTCACATATCAAGGCATGCATCATAATAGTGTGGGAACTCCTTCCTTGGGATGGTGTGGTAGAAAATATTTTTCTAAAGAATTTGGAGGGTATCGCTCTAGATTAGTACTATCAACTTCTAGAAGCATCGATCCACTCATTTAGGCAACTCATCAATCAATTTGTGGTTGTCATTGACATACACAAACTAGTCAAGATAGGAATATGAGAATTTTTAATGATCAAACAAGAAACCAATGAATCGGTCACACATTTTATCACACAAAGGAGGAAATTCCTCTACTCTTCAACTAGCACACAAAACATAGATCATAGGGAACTTTACAATCTCTTCTTACATTTTCTCAACAAGGACATATAGGGTATCCAAAAACTCCCTTATAAATCATATGAAGAATTGCTAAAAAATGCTCTTAAAATTGACCAAGCTGCTATTGATAGTGGAAGAAGGGAGTATGATGTCAATGGAAGGTTGATAAACCACAATAGCAATAACAATTCCTTGACAAACAACCAAAACATAGATGGGTATAACAAATTTGGGGAAACAAAATGTCAACAACTATCCCTCAATAATTGATAAGTAGTCATACAAACCTTATCAAAAGCCTTAAAATTAGAATCATGATTTGTATTGCTTATTTCACAAGAGAAAGGGGCATGATATTGAGCCATGTTAGGAGTACCATCACTTCATATCAAACCTCCCAAAAGATCAAACATTCATGGGTACATTCTCACAAGATAAGGCAAATAGTCCTAAAAGTCATCAAAACACCTTTGATCACAACACATTAGGCCTTGTGGAATTATACAAAGATCTATATGTTTGTACTACCTAAGGACTAGAATGACCAAATGATACCCTTGGTGATTTAAATTTTTCTCACATGCTAGAACTTTTGAAGAGTTCTCCTACACATAAGAATGCTCTCCTCAATGCATTATATCTAGGCCATTTAGTTCAAAACATTCCAAACAAAAAGATTTCTTCTTCCACATTTGATTTTGAATAATTACCCTCAAACAATGAAATAGCTAAATGACGTGATCTCCCTCTCTACCAAATAGCCCAAGTTCAAGACTATTTTATAAAACATGTAATGATCAACGATGGGTCTGCAATCAACATAGTGTTTTTCTCTCTCCTTCAAAGAATGGGTTAGATGAAACTCACATCACATGAGAAATTTCCATCCTTATAATGCACAATAACCCAAACATTTGAACCATGGGTAAGGTCAATCTTCAAATTAAATTGGGTCCCAAAACCCTCCCAATTAATTTTTATGTCATTAATGAATAAACCACTTACAACATGATCTCAGGAAGGCCTTTGATCCATAGGATGAGGGTCATTCCCTCCACATTATTTCAAAAAATCCACTTCTCACACATGGGACAAACCCATGTCATTAAAGGAGAACTTGATCCTTTCAGTCTTTCTAAAGTTGAACAAACCAAAAAGATGGGAAAGGCCATAAAAACCACCAATGACCCAAAAATTAGAATTTTGAAATGGGAGAGACGAAAAAAAATCACAAATGTAGCTAAGACCTCAAAATATATGGTGGAGGGGAAAAAAGGAGAATTCCCCTTTAATACCCACTCAACAAAGTATTATGCTACATTCAACATAGCATCCACTTCTATGGAGCCAAATATGAGCGTCCATATAGTTGAGACCACCACTAAGCAAAAAGGAGAACCAAACACCACACAAAAACTAGGAGAGTCATCACCAATTCTAGTTGCCTCTCAAAAGTTCAAAACAAACATTGAAACTAGACAAGAACAAAAAATGACAATGCTAGGAGGCAAATCATCAAATAATGAAACATGTGAGTACACAAACTTCTCCTTGAATTCAAAGACATTTTTACACCAAGCCTAAGAATGACCTTGCAAAAAATTTTAGACAATGGATATCAAACAACCAGGTCAACATAAATAGAAAACAATGTAATTAGAAGGTCATCCCAAAACCATTCAAAGTCAAAGACCTTGTACTTAGAATCTACAATCTAATCAACAAAGGTTGAAAATTTATACCAAATTAGAAAGATCCATACATAGTTAAGGAAAATTTCAAAAAAAATCTTACCTCTTGTACACTATGGAAGGTGAAGAATATTATATTTGAAATATCCAAAAAATCATAAAAGAATAATATACAAAAAAATTGAAAAAATGTCAAAATCCAAAAAAATTACAAAATTCTTGAAAAATTAAGAAAAAAGCATTTTCATTATATTTTCCATGCATTTGTGATATGCTCTTGTATGCTTTTTGTCTTAGCAAGGAGTCTAAGGTTTCCTAGTATAGGTTAGATCCTCTGATTCTTTAAGATTCCTAAAATAATTCTCACCATCTATCATTCACCTTTAAATTCCTAACAAGTTTAAAATAAGGTCAAGCTCTTATCCTTATACTGATCCTGGTCTTAATGATTTATGATGTCAAGTCTAAGCAAAGTTAGTATTCAAATCTACAGTACTCAATAGAAGTTTGCAAGTAGACCTTCCATAATCCTCCTTAGTGAAAGGGAAGTCTGATATGATAGTGAAAGATCTTGGTGGCACCCAACCACTTACCATTCCTAGACAAAAATGTTAGGGGGATCAAAACTCTGCAAAGCAATAAAAAAAGAAAAAAAGTGAGTGCTTAAAAATGAGAAAAATAAATAGAAAAGAAAATAAAAGAATATAAAGAGAGGATTTTTGATCTCTATACTCTCAGGTGGAGATAAATATAAGCTCAAAGCTATGAGGGTGGCATCTATCAAAGAAAATAAAAAAGAGAAGTGTAAAGCACACACATGCACCAATTGGGAAAAAGCCAAGAGTCTAGCTATCTTTAGGGCCATATTTTTCTTTGGATCCTTTCTTTGACCCTAGGTCTATCTTGTTGGCCATCTTTGATCTAAGTCTAGAAGGTACTAATAAAATTTGTTGCTTGTCTAAGTAAAAAATGGGTCAAAGTGTTATGTCTAGATAAGGATCAATAGTTATCCTTTTACAATTTAAGTTTGGAAATTGTTCCACATCCTTCCCATTCCCACTTGATTCCCTAATAAATTCTATCTCAAAGTCTAGTAGATCATCCTAATCTAGGTCAACCTGCAAACCCCTAGGTCAAAAATCCTACTTAAGAGCATTCACACTATTTGTCCCATTTGCATACATACAAAAGAAATAGAACATGTCATTTCATCATGACATCTAGTATCTAGCACATAGTATTTTACATCTCCATATGTGAATCAAATGAATCCATACACATTTGCATATCATTCATATTAGGAAGCACAAAAACAAAATTCATCATCATTCATATGTGATCATCATAGGTATGTATTCTCATAAGAAAAATAAAAACTCTAGCCAACCATATGCACAAGAGGGAAAGTGAAGTACAAGTTGTTAGTTGAAACTACATATAGATCTCAACTAATTAGGTATTGCAACATTAAGTGAATAACAATGTGTAAGTAAAAGTCACTTCAATGGAGTCAAAAGAGCAAACTTGTGCACTCAAGCATGCAAGTCTCCCGATGCAAGGGGCAAGTTTAAAATTAGAAATAAACATAGGTCTTTCAAAGAACTCAAGGAATGCCAAGTTGAACATTCACAAAATCTTTGAAAAAATCATTGATATTAGAAAGTTGAAAAAACCTAAAGAATTGTAAAACTTAAAAAATCCCTAAAAACCAAAATACTTTCTTCAAAATATACAATAAAAGGAGAATTTATTCTTCTCCTCTCTAGATTAGTATGTGTAATATTTTGTTTTATTATTCTAGGATTTTTTCGTTGTATGGCATGCCTTTATCATCATTATAGGTTGTTATAGCAAGGCAAGGTGACTCAGGTATACTCCAAACTCATATGTCAACGATATGTTTCCTCATCCTCATTTTAGTGCTTACTAAAAATTCATCTTAAAAGTCAAACTAATAGTATGGGATAATGAAAAAGGTAAAATCGAAGTATGGGAATGGTACCTACCTTTCATGTAGATTACCATCCTCGAGGGAGAAAATATGTAAGTATGAAAGAGATACACAAGCCTAAATGGCAATTTGATGATGATTTGGAGTCCTAATCATGTACATGTAAGCATGAATTATATATACATCTCAGTATATTCTTTCTTGGTGACATGTTTTTGAATGTTTTTCTCTTTGATTGTGCCTCACTACCTTTCAAGCTAACCTTCTAAGATCTTACACACTTTCTTGTTGTCCACCTAACCTATTTTTTACAAACCACCCCTGTCATTAGCCAACCCTAACAACATGGATAATCTACCTCCCAAGAGGGGAATTAACTTCCCCTAAGGGGTTATTTTGTCATTCTTTCTTCCATAACCATCCAATTGACGTTCTAAGGTCCTGCATACCTCCTAACCACTTGCTTAGTCCATTCTAGCTAGATCACCCCTATGACTTGTAGGATCTCCTAGGGAGATCTTCCCTTGTAAAAGGGGTGACCCACTTCCCATGTGTGCTTTTCCCATGTTTAACCTTAAAACTAACTTTCTAATTTCCTAACAAACCTTTTACATCCTTAATAGGGTAGGGTGGTCTGAGAGATTGAAAGGATGTCCCAAGAAAAAATAAGTTGAAAGTATAACTTTGGAACACTTTCAAGAAAAAACTAATAGCACCATTGCATAGTGCTTGAAAAATTATGTAATTTCAAAAAAATTCCACCGAAAAAAGAGTTCGTATGTGCACAAATGAGCCCTCTAAAATTCCATATGACCTACTTGATCCATTTTGGCTAGGTCATCCCTTTTACTGTCAGGATCTCTAGGGGAATCCCTACAACCAAAGTAGAATCTCCAAGGGTGATTTTCCCTACTAAAAGTGATGTAGCACACAACATACACTCAATACAATCTTGCCATTAATCATGTGAGAGACAAAGATTTGAAGACTGGAACATAAAAAAACTTCTATTAATCAACTCTCCTACTACAATGAGAGAAAACTCTCTTATATCCAAGAAAAACAAAAAAATCACAAAATTACCTTTTTTGGCAGATTTTGACAATTGTCAGATTTTGCCATTTTAGGTAATTTTACAATCATATCCTAAAAATCCTATTTTTTCCCAAAAGCTTCCCAAAACTAAGGTAGGATGAAATGCCAACTAATATTCTAAATTTGAAACATGAGTTTCGATTTATTACAAAAGCAACTTTTTAAAAATCTAGAAAAAACACTAAATTGCTATTTTGAGGGCCAAGATGAAAGTTTCAAGCCCCCAAAAAGTGCTAAAACAGCGTCCAATCCACTAGGGTGGTTGCGAAACCACTTTCCACCTCATAATGCATCCACCTGTAAAATCTCGTAGAAAACCCACATCCGAGTCAAAAGTTATGCTCTCTGGAAGTTCCTACATCATTCTCCTCTGGTTGAAAAGAACACAGCTCCTGCAAGTGAGTGTCTTCAAATTGCTGCCATTTGAATGGATCTAACCTCTGCACTTCCCACTCTGTAATCCACGTGCTACCTGTTGGTGGCAATCCTTCCCACTGTACTAAATACTTGTTGTATTGGCCTTGCCGAGTGTAGATAGTGTTCTTATCAAGAACCTGTGCAATCTTTTCCATCTTCTTATGGGGAATGTGGTGGTGCTATGCCACTTTTGGTTGACTATCTTCATCATCATCCTCAACATGGAATGCATATAAATTAGAAACATTAAACACAGGAGAAATATTGAGATCATCCGGTAAACTGACCTCATATGCATTATCATTGATCTTCTTTGTAATTCCAAATCATAAGTAGAATAATTCTTTCTCACTTGAACAATTGGTAAACTAACCTCATATGCTTGAAAAATTACATAAAATTCCAAATCATAAGTAGAATAATTATTTCTCGCTTCATTAAGCTTTTCACTAAAGAAAGCTATAGGTTTTCCAGCTTGGCTAAGCACATCACCTATTCCCACATGGGAGGCATCACATTCTACTTCAAATACCTTATCAAAATTTGGCAATGCAAGTATAGGTGCTTCTGTTACCTTTTGCTTCAAGTAATTAAAGCTCTCCTCAGCATTCGTGCTCCATACAAACTCCCTTCCTTTGGTGCAATCTGTTATAGGGGCTACAATACTACTGAAATTTTGAACGAACTTTCGATAGAAAGTGGCCAAGCCATGAAAACTTTTTACCTCTGTGATGCTAACTAGACTAGGCCATTCTAGAATTGCCCTGACCTTCTCTAGATCCATTCTGACACCATCTTTAGAAATGACAAAGCCTAAAAAAACCAAACTGTCCTACATGAACCTACACTTCTTCAAATTGGCATAGAGCTTCTCCTTTATTAACACACCAAGGATGATCCTCAAGTGTTGTAAGTGCTCTTCTTTGCTGTTACTAAATACTAAAATATCATCAAAATAAACTACCACAAACTTACCAATGTAAGGTCGTAGTATAGTGTTCATCAATCTCATAAATGTGCTAGGTGCATTTGACAACCCGAATGGCATAACCATCCACTCATGTAATCCGTCTCCTGTCTTAAAGGCTGTCTTGCAGTCATCCCCTTCTCAGATCTAGATTTGGTGGTAGCCACTTTGTAGGTTGATCTTGCTGATATATTTGGCCCCTGCAAGGACATCCATCATGTCCTCCATACAAGGTATAGGAAACCTATACTTGATGGTAATCTTATTAATTGCTCTTCTATCAGTGCACATCCTCCATGTTCCATCTTTTTTGGGGGTCAACAATGCTGGTACAGCACATGGGCTCATGCTCTCTCTCACCACACCTTTGCTTATGAGTTCTGCTTCTTGCTTATTTAACTTTGCATGTTGTGTTGGATTCATCCTATAAGCTGCTTGGTTGGGTAGAGTTGCTCTTGGAATCAAATCAATATGATGCTGAATATCTCTCCTTGGCAGTAGACCATCAAGTAATTCATGAGGCACAACATCAACAAATTCTTTCAATAGCTTTGCTACTTTTGGGGGAACTAAAATGTCTTCCTCTTCACCTTTTTTCACTACTAATTCATAACAACACCCTATCACCTTCATTTCTTTAACAAGATCTCTTTCAGACAACATGGTCTCACCTTTTCCTTCATCCTTGAGAGGCAACAAAATCACCTTACAGCCATCTTTCCAAAAGGTGTATGTCTTTTTCTCTCCATCATGTATGACTTTTCTATCATACTGCCATGGCCTTCCCAATAACACATGACAGGCATCCATTGGGACAACATCACAACATATCTCATCTTGGCAGATCTTTCCTATGCTAAACTTAATTAGGCATCTTTTATCAATAGTGACTTCATTTCCATTTTTAAACCATGCAATGCAGTATGGATGAGGATGTTTTTCACAGTGTAAATTCAATTTGTCTACCATTTCTTTAGAAACCATATTTTCACAACTACCTCCATCAACAATAACTTGACATACCTTGCCACCCAAAGTGCATCTAGTTCTGAAGATATTGGTTCAAAGCCATGAACCATCAGAGCTTTTGGCTTGTGTTTTCTCCTTCTCTAGAATTACCACTACTCTTCTCATCATGAGACTTTCTCCCACTTCTGGTGGAACCTCTAGTTCCATCCCTTCCACTTCATGCTGTGTTTGAATCAGGTTCACCCTAGGTTGTCCTCCTTGATTTCTTTCTTGCATGTTATAATTTGAGCATTCAAATGCCCTATGACCTTCCTCTCCACATCTGAAACAAGTGAAAGCCCTTCTCTGGTTTTCCCATCCTCTACCGCTACAATAAACTCTACCTCTTTGAAATCCCCTTCCTCGTTCTTGATTCAGAGGATGCTATTGAGTATCTACTTGTTTTTCCAATCCATGGGATGACTCTACCCTGCCATAATTCAAACCTCCTTGAAATGGGGTTGATGTACCCCTTCTTCCTCCTCTATTCCTCTGATGGTACTGTCTGTTTTTTTTTCTTCAGGCTTTAGAGCCAATTGGTAAGCCTCTTCCATACTGTTGAGTCGATGCATGCTCAATTCACCTTGAATAGAGAATTTTAGGCCATTCACATATCTAGCAGCCATCTGTTCATCAGTTTCTTGATGTTCTATACGTATAGACAGTGTATAAAACTGATTTTTATAATCTTGCACAGAAGAGAGGTTCTGCTTTAAATTTTGAAACCTACGAAAAAGGGTTTGTGCATAATCTATTGGCAAATTTTTTTCTCTCAACTTCTTCTCCATTTTATTCCATGTCCTGATCTTATCCTTGCCTTTCCTTGTTCATTCCTTTTGAAGATGATCCCACCAAATCATTGCATGACCCTTTAATTTGGTGCATGCAAATTTCACCTTCTTTTCATCTATCATGGATTTCCATTCAAAAAATTTTATCATGTCATTCAACCAGTCTATCAACTCCTTTGGTTTAAGACTACGTGCATAATCTGAAACATCTACCTTGATCCCTTCATTTTTCCCTTCTAAGGCCCTGAGCATCCTCTCTTCAAAACTCATGCCTTCTAATTCTTCTTCATATTTTGTATCTTGATTTGCACCTCCTCGACCTATCTCGTCATCAGATTCATCTCCTCCTCTACCCAGTCTTTGGTTTTCCATCTATGTTGTAAGTTCTGCTATTTACCTTTGCAAATTTTACATTTCTCTATGCATCTGGGCAAGACTGCCTCTTCCTCTTCCTCTCCCAGCCATCTTCCTGCTCTGATACTAGATGATGTAGCACACAGCACACACTCAATACAATTTTTCCATTAATCATGTGAGAGCCAAAGATTTGAAGACTGGAACATAAAAAAACTTCTATTCATTAACTCTCCTGCTAGAATGAGAGAAAACTCTCTTATATCCAAGAAAAACCAAAAAATCACAAAATTACCTTTTTTGGCAGATTTTGACAATTGTCAAATTTTGTCATTTTAGGTAATTTGACAATCATATCCTAAAAATCTTGTTTTTTCCCAAAAGCTTCCGAAACTAAGGTAGGATGAAATGCCAACTAATTTTCTAAATTTGAAACATGAGTTTTGATTTATTACAAAAGCAACTTTTTAAAAATCTAGAAAAAAACACTAAATTGCTACTTTGAGGGCCAAGATGAAAGATTCAAGCCCCAAAAAGTGCTAAAACGGGGTCCAACCCACTAGGGTTGGTTGTGAAACCACTTTCGACCTCATAACACATCCACCCATAAAATCTCATAGAAAACCCACATCTGAGTCAAAAGTTATGATCTCTGGAAGTTTCTTCATCATTCTCCTCTGGTTGAAAAGAACGTAGCTCTTGCAAGTGAGTGTCTTCAAACTGCTGCCATTTGACTGGATCCTACCTCTGTACTTCCCACTCTATAATCCACGTGCTATCTGTTGGTGGCAATCCTTCCCACTGTAATAAATACTTGTTGTATTGCCCTTGGTGAGTGTAGATAGTGTTCTTATCAAGAACTTGTGCAATCTTTTCCTTCTTCTTATGGGGAATGTGGTGGTGCCATGCCACTTCTGGTTCACTATCTTCAGCATCATCCTCAACATGGAATGCATATAAATCAAAAACATTAAACACAGGAGAAATATTGAGATCATCTGGTAAATTGACCTCATATGCATTATCATTGATCTTCTTTACAATTTTACGAGGACCAATTTTCCTGTACTTCAACTTGTAGTATGTTCCAGTAGGAAACCGTTTTCTCAAATATACCATTAGTAAGTCACCTTCATTGAATATCTGATGTTGTCTACTAGCATCTACTATATTCTTATACCTCTCATTATTGTTCTGCAACTTTTGTCTCACTTCTTTCTGCAACTGTTGAAGGTGTTCTGCAAATGCTTCCCCATCATCACTGACCCTATCTTTCATTGGTATCTATACCAAATCTAGAACACCCTAAGGATTCCTTCCATACACAATCTGGAAAGGGGACTTTCCCATTGATCTGTTAACCCAACTATTATAGGCAAATTCGACCTGGCGTAATGCCAAGTTCCATTGTTTTGGCTTTTCTCCAATAATACACCTCAAGAAATTTTGCACACTCTGACTGACCACCTCTATTTGCCCATCCATTTGAGGATGATAGGCACTACTAAACTGTAACTTGGTCCCCATCTTCTTCCATAAAGTCCTCCAGAAATGACTGAGGAATTTGGTATCCCTATTAGAGGTAATAGTCTTTGGAACACCATGTAGTCAAACAACTTCTAAAAAAAATAACTCTACTACCCACGTGGCATCATTAGTTTTCTTACAAGCAATAAAATGAACCATCTTGGAGAACCTATCAACAACAACAAAAATAGAGTCATTACCTCATTGAGTATGTGGAAGTCCCAACAAAAAGTCCATGCTCAAATCTATCCATGGTGCAATTGGTACTGGTAATGGCATATACAACCCTGTATTTTGTGAATGTCCCTTAGCCATATGGCATATCCTACACCTTGTTACATACCTAGTTATATCCCTTTTCATCTTTGGCCAGTAATATTTATCTTCTATCAAGGCTATTGTCTTGTCCTTGCCAAAATGTCTAGCCAACCCACTACTATGAAATTCTTAGAGAATGTTTTCCCTCATAGAGCCAACTGGTATGCATAGTTGTTTTCATTTAAATAGAAACCCATCTTGCAGAAAATATTCACCCCTAAAGTGATCCAAGTTACCGGATACTGGTGCCTTCAATTGTTCCAGAATCTCCCAAAATTCATCATCAGACTCATACAAACTTTTGATGGAATCAAAACCAATCACCTCAGTTTCCATTGTAGTAAAAAGTGCAACACGGCTACTTAACACATCTGCAATGTGGTTTTGTTTTCTAGACTTATGCTTCAACACAAAATTGTAACCCTGCAAGAAAGAGACCCACTTGGCATGCCTACTATTCAACTTTTTCTTTGTGTTCAAGTATCTCAATGCAATATGATTTGTAAACAATACAAACTCCTGGGGAACTATATAATGTCTCCAATGCCTCAATCCTTGAACAATTGCATAAAATTCCAAATCATAAGTAGAATATTTCTTTCTCACTTCATTTATCTTTTCAGTATAGAAAGCTGTAGGTTTTGAAGCTTGGCTAACCACAACACCTATTCCCACATGGGAGGCATCACATTCTACTTCAAATACCTTATCAAAATTTGGCAATGCAAGTATAGGTGCTTCTGTTACCTTTTTCTTCAAGTACTTCAAGGTCTCCTCAACATCCATGGTCCATACAAACTACCTTCCTTTGGTGCAATCTGTTATAGGGGCTACAATACTACTAAAATTTTGAATGAAATTTTGATAGAAAGTGGCCAAGCCATTAAAAATTTTTATGTCTGTGATCCTACATGGACTAGGCCATTCTAGAATTGCCTTGACCTTCTCTGGATCCATTCTGACACCATCTTTAGAAATGACAAAGCCTAAAAAAACCAAACTGTTCTACATGAACCTACACATCTTCAAATTGGCATAGACCTTCTCCTTTCTTAACACACCAAGGATGATCCTCAAGTGTTGCAAATGCTCTTATTTTCTGTTACTAAATACCAAAATATCATCAAAATAAACTACCACAAACTTACCAATGTAAGGTCGTAGTATAGTGTTCATCAATCTCATAAATGTGCTAGGTACATTTGATAACCCGAATGGCATAACCATCCACTCATATAATCTATCTCTAGTCTTAAAGGCTGTCTTCCACTCATCCCCTTCTCCAATCCAGATTTGGTGGTAGCCACTTTGTAGGTCGATCTTGCTGAAATATTTGGCCCCTGCAAGGACATCCATGATGTCCTCCATACGCGGTATAGGAAATCTATACTTGATGGTAATCTTATTAATTGCTCTGCTATTAGTGCACATCCTCCATGTTCCATCTTTTTTGGGGGTCAACAATGCTGGTACAACACATGGGCTCATGCTCTCTCTTACCACACCTTTACTTATGAGTTCTGTTACTTGTTTATTCAACTCTGCATGTTGTGTTGGATTCATCCTATAAGATGCTTGGTTGGGTAGAGTTGGTCCTAGAATCAAATCAATATGATGCTGAATATATCTCTTTGGCAGTAGACCATTAGGTAATTCATTAGGCAAAATATCAACAACTTCTTTCAATAGCTCTACTACTTCTGGGGGAACTGAAATGTCTTCCTCTTCACCTTTTTTCACTACTAATGCATAACAACACCCTGTCACCTTCATTTCTTTAACAAGATCTCTTTCATACAGCATGGTCTCACCTTTTCCTTCATCCTTGAGAGGCAACAAAATCACCTTAGAGCCATCTTTCCAATAGGTGTATGTGTTTTTCTCTCCATCGTGTATGCCTTTTCTATCATATTGCTATCTCCTTCCCAATAACACATGACATGCATCCATTGGGACAACACCACACCATATCTCATCTTGGTAGATCTTCCCTATGCTAAACTTAATTAGGCATCTTTTATCAACAGTGACTTTATTTCCCTTTTTATACCATGAAATGCGGTACGGATGAGGATGTTTTTCACAGTGTAAATTCAATTGTCTACCATATCTTTAGAAACTATATTTTCACAACTACCTCCATCAACAATAACTTGACATACCTTGCCACCCGAAGTGCATCTAGTTCTGAAGATATTGGTTCGAAGCCATGAACCATCAGAGCTTTTGGCTTGTGTTTTCTCCTTCTCTGGAATCACCATTGCTCTTCTCATCACGAGACTTTCTCCCACATCTGGTGGAACCTCTAGTTCCGTCCCTTCCACTTCATGTTGTGTTTGAATCAGGTTCACCCTAGGTTGTCCTCCTTGATTTCTTTCTTGCATGTTATAATTTGAGCATTCAAATGCCCTATGACCTTCCTCTCCACATCTGAAACAAGTGAAAGCCCTTCTCTATTTTTCCCATCCTCTACTGCTACCAGAACCTCTACTTCTTTGAAATCCCCTTCCTCATTCTTGATTCAGAGGATCTTGTCGAGTATCTACTTGTTTTTCCAATCCATGGGATGACACTCCCCTGCCATAATTCAAGCCTCCTCAAAATGGGATTGATGTACCCCTTCTTCCTCGTCTTTTCCTCTGATGGTACTGTCTATTTTTTTTTCTTCAGCCTTTAGAGCCAATTGGTAAGCCTCTTCCATACTGTTGAGTCGATGCATGCTCAATTCATCTTGAATAGAGAATTTCAGGCCATTCACATATCTAGCATCCATCTGTTCATCAGTTTCTTGATGTTCTATATATATAGACAGTGTATAAAACTCATTTGTATAATCTTGCATAGAAGAGAGGTTCTGCTTTAAATTTTGAAACCTATGAAAAAGGGTTTACGCACAATCTATGGGCAAAATTTTTTGTCTCAACTTCTTCTCCATTTTATTCCATTTCCCTATCTTATCCTTGCCTTTCCTTGTTCGTTCCTTTTGAAGATGATCCCACCAAATCATTGCATGACCCTTTAATTTGGTGCATGCGAATTTCACCTTCTTTTCCTCTATCATGGATTTCCATTCAAAAAAATTTCTCATGTCATTCAACCAGTCTATCAACTCTTCTGGTTTAAGACTACCTACATAATCTAAAACATCTACCTTGATCCCTTCATTTTTCTCTTCTAAGGTCCTGAGCATCCTCTCTTCAAAACTCATTCTTTCTAATTCTTCTTTTTCATGTTCTGTATCTTGATTTGTACCTCCTCGACCTATCTCTTCATCAGATTCATCTCCTCCTCTACCCAGTCTTTGGTTTTCCATATGTGTTGTAAGTTTTGCTATTTACCTTTGTAGATTTTGCATTTCTCTATGCATCTGGACAAGACCACCTCTTCCTCTTCCTCTCCCAGCCATCTTCCTGCTCTGATACCAGATGATGTAGCACACAACATACACTCAATACAATTTTTCCATTAATCATGTGAGAGCCAAAGATTTGAAGACTGGAACATAAAAAAACTTCTATTCATCAACTCTCCTGCTACAATGAGAGAAAACTCTCTTATATCCAAGAAAAATAAAAAAATCACAAAATTAACATTTTTGGCAGATTTCAAAAATTGTCAGATTTTGCCATTTTAGGTAATTTTACAATCATATCCTGAAAATCCTATTTTTTCCCAAAAGATTCCCAAAACTAAAGTAGGATGAAATGCCAACTAATATTCTAAATTTGAAACATGAGTTTTGATTTATTACAAAAGCAACTTCTTAAAAATCTAGAAAAAAATACTAAATTGCTATTTTGAGGGCCAAGATGAAAGTTTCAAGCCCCAAAAATGTGCTAAAACGAGGTCCAACCAACTAGGGTTGGTTGCGAAACCACTTTCCACCTCATAACGCATCCACCCTTACAATCTTAGAGAAAACCCACATCCGAGTCAAAAGTTATGATTTCTAGAAGTTCTTGCATCATTCTCCTCTGGTTGAAAAGAACACAGCTCTTGCAAGTGAGTGTCTTCAAACTACTGCCATTTGACTAGATCTAACCTCTGCACTTCCCACTCTGTAATCCATGTGCTATCTGTTGGTGGCAATCCTTCCCACTGTACTAAATACTTGTTGTACTGCCCTTGCCAAGTGTAGATAGTGTTCTTATCAAGAACTTGTGCACTCTTTTCCTTCTTCTTATGGGGAATGTGGTGGTGCCATGCCACTTCTGGTTGACTATCTTCAGCATCATCCTCACCATGGAATGCATATAAATCAGAAAAATTAAACACAGGAGAAATATCGACATCATCTGGTAAACTGACCTCATATGCATTATCATTGATCTTCATTGTAATTTTACAAGGACCAATTTTCCTATACTTCAACTTGTGGTATGTTCCAGTAGGAAACCGCTCTTTTCTCAAATATACCATCACTAAGTCACCTTCATTGAATATCTAATGTTGCCTACTAACATCCACTGTATTCTAATACTTCTCATTACTGTTCTGCAAATTTTGTCTCACTTCTTTCTGCAACTATTGAAGGTGTTCTGCAAATGCTTCCCCATCATCACTGACCCTATCTTTCATTGGTATCTGTACCAAATCTAGAACACCCTGAGAATTACTGCCATACATAATCTAGAAAGGGGACTTTCCCATTGATCTGTTAACAAAACTATTATAGGCAAATTCACCCTGGGGTAATGCCAAGTCCCATTGTTTTGGCTTTTCTCCAACAATAATCCTCACCAAATTTTGCAAACTTTGATTGACCACCTCTGTTTGCCCATCCGTTTGAGGATGATAGGCACTACTAAACTGTAACTTGGTCCCCATCTTCTTCGATAAAGTCCTCTAGAAATGACTGAGGAATTTGGTATCCCTATCAAAGGTAATAGACTTTGGAACACCATGTAGTCGAACAACTTCTGAAAAAAATAACTCTGCTACCCTCGTGGCATCATTAGTTTTCTTACAGGTAATAAAATGAACCATCTTGGAGAACCTATCAACAACTACAAAAATAGAGTCATTACCTCGTCTAGTATGTGGAAGTCCCAACACAAAGTCCATGCTCAAATCTATCCATGGTGTAGTTTGTACTGGTAATGGCATATATGACCCTGTATTTTGTGAATGTCCCTTAGCCACTTGGCATATCCTACACCTTGTTACATACCTAGTTATATCCCTTTTCATCTTTGGCTAGTAATATTTATCTTCTATCAATGCTATTGTCTTGTCCTTACCAAAATGTCCAGCCAACCCACTACTATGAAATTCTCTGAGAATGTTTTCCCTCATAGATCTAGCTGGTATGCATAGTTGTTTTCCTTTAAATAGATACCCATCTTGTAGAAAATATTCACCCCTAAAGTGATGCAAGTTTCCAGATACTGGTGCCTTCAATTGTTCCACAATCTCCCAAAAATAATCATTAGACTCATACAAATTTTTGATGGAATCAAAACCAATCACCTCAGTTTCCATTGTAGTCAAAAGTGTAACATGCCTACTTAATGCATCTGCAACCTGGTTTTGTTTTCCAGACTTATGCTTCAACACAACATTGTAACCCTGCAAGAAAGAGACCCACTTGGCATGCCTACTATTCAACTTTTTCTATGTGTTCAAGTATCTCAATGCAATATGATCTATAGACAATACAAACTCCTGGGGAACTAGATAATGTCTCCAATTCCTCAATGCTTGAACAATTGCATAAAATTCCAAATCATAAGTAGAATAATTCTTTCTCGCTTCATTAATATTTTCACTAAACAATGCTACAGGTTTCCCAACTTGGCTAAGCACAACACCTATTCCCACATGGGAGGCATGACATTCTACTTCAAACACCTTATAAAAATTTGGCAATGCAAGTATAGGTGCTTCTGTTACCTTTTGCTTCAAGTACTTAAACCTCTCCTCAGCATCCGTGGTCCATACAAACTCCCTTCCTTTGGTGCAATCTGTTATAGGGGCTACAATACTACTGAAACTTCGATAGAAAGTGGCCAAGCCATGAAATTTTTTTACCTCTGTGATTCTACTTGGACTAGGCCATACTAGAACTGCCCTGACCTTCTCTAGATCCATTCTGACACCATCTTTAGAAATGACAAAGCCTAAAAAACCTAAACTATCCTGCATGAAACTACACTTCTTCAAATTGGCATAGAGCTTCTCCTTTCTTAACACACCAAGGATGATCCTCAAGTGTTGTAAGTGCTCTTATTTGCTGTTTCTAAATACCAAAATATCATCAAAATAAACTACCACAAATTACCAATGTAAGGTCGTAGTATAGTGTTCATCAATCTCATAAATGTGCTAGGTGCATTTGATAACCCGAATGGCATAACCATCCACTCATATAATCCATCTCTAGTCTTAAAGGTTGTCTTCCACTCATCCCCTTCTCGGATCCAGATTTGGTGGTAGTCACTTCATAGGTCGATCTTACTGAAATAATTGGCCCCTTCAAGGGCACCCATCATGTCCTCCATATGAGGTATAGGAAACCTATACTTGATTGTAATCTTATTAATTGCTCTTCTATCAGTACACATCCTCCATGTGCCATCTTTTTTGGGGGTCACCAATGCTGGTACAGCACATGGGCTCATGCTCTCTCTCACTACACCTTTACTTATGAGTTATTTTACTTGCTTATTCAACTCTACATGTTGTGTTGGACTCATCCTATAAGTTGCTTGGTTGGGTAGTGTTGCTCCTGGAATCAAATCAATATGATGCTGAATATCTGTGTTTGGCGGTAGACCATCAAGTAATTCATCAGGCACAACATCAACAAATTCTTTCAATAGCTTTGCTACTTCTGGGGGAACTGAAATGTCTTCCTCTTCACCTTTTTTCACTACTAATGCATAATAACACTCTATCACCTTCATTTCTTTAACAAGATCTCTTTCAGACAACATGGTCTCACCTTTCCCTTCATCCTTGTGAGGCAACAAAATCACCTTAGAGCCATCTTTCCAAAAGGTGTATGTGTTTTTGTCTCCATCATGTATGACTTTTCTATCATACTACCATGGCCTTCCCAATAGCACATGACAGGCATCCATTGGGACAACATCACACCATATCTCATCTTGGTAGATCTTCCCTATGCTAAACTTAATTAGGCATCTTTTATCAACAATGACTTCATTTCCCTTTTTAAACTGTGCAATGCGGTATAGATGAGGATGTTTTTCACAGTGTAAATTCAATTTGTCTACCATTTCTTTAGAAACCATATTTTCACAACTACCTCCATCAACAATAACTTGACATACCTTGCCACCCAAAGTGCATCTGGTTCTGAAGATATTGGTTCGAAGCCATGAACCATCAGAGCTTTTGGCTTGTGTTTTCTCCTTCTCTAGAATCGCCATTGCTCTTCTCATCATGAGACTTTCTCCCACATCTGGTGGAACCTCTAGTTTCGTCCATTCCACATCATGTTGTGTTTGAATCAGGTTCAGCCTAGGTTGTCCTCCTTGATTTCTTTCTTGCATGTTATAATTTGAGCACTCAAATGCCCTATGACCTTCCTCTCCACATCTGAAACAAGTGAAAGGCCTTCTCTGGTTTTCCCATCCTCTACCGCTGCCATAACCTCTACCTCTTTGAAATTCCCTTCCTCGTTCTTGATTCGGAGGATCTATTCGAGTATCTAATTATTTTTCAAATCCATGGGATCACTCTCCCCTGCCATAATTCAAACCTCCTCGAAATGGGGTTGATGTACCCCTTCTTCCTCCTCTATTCCTCTGATGGTACTGTCTATTTTGTTTTTCTTCAACCTTTAGAGCCAATTGGTAAGCCTCTTCCATATTGTTGAGTCGATGCATGCTCAATTCATCTTGAATAGAGAATTTCAGGTCATTCACATATCTAGAAGCCATTTGTTCATTAGTTTCTTGATTTTCTATACATATAGACAGCGTATAAAACTCATTTATATAATCTTGCACAGAAGAGAGGTTCTGCTTTAAATTTTGAAACCTACAAAAAAGGGTTTGCGCATAATATATGGGCAAAAAATTTTCTTGTAACTTCTTCTCCATTTTATTCCATGTCCTGATCTTATCCTTGCCTTTACTTGTTCATTCCTTTTGAAGATGATCCCACCAAATCATTGCATGACCCTTTAATTTGGTGCATGCGAATTTCACCTTCTTTTCCTCTGTCAAGGATTTCCATTTCAAAAAATTTCTCATGTCATTCAAACAGTCTACCAACTGCTCTGGTTTATGACTATCTGCATAATCTAAAACATCTACCTTGATCCCTTGATTTTTCCCTTCTATGGCCCTAAGCATCCTCTCTTCAAAACTCATGCCTTCTAATTCTTCTTCTTCATGTTCTGTATCTTGATTTGCACCTCCTCAACCTATCTGTTCATCAGATTCATCTCCTCCTCTACCCAGTCTTTGGTTTTCCATCTCTGTTGTAAGTTCTACTATTTGCCTTTGCATATTTTGTATTTCTCTATGCATTTGGTCAAGACCGCCTCTTCCTTTTCCTCTCCTAGCCATCTTCCTGCTCTGATACTAGATGATGTAGCACACAACATACACTCAATACAATTTTTTCATTAATCATGTGAGAGCCAAAGATTTGAAGACTGGAACATAAAAAAATTCTATTCATCAACTCTCCTGCTACAATGAGAGAAAACTCTCTTATATCCAAGAAAAACAAAAAAATCACAAAATTACCTTTTTTCGCATAATTCGACAATTGTCAGATTTTGCCATTTTAGGTAATTTTACAATCATTTCCTGAAAATCCTATTTTTTCCCAAAAGCTTCCCAAAACTAAGGTAGGATGAAATGCCAACTAATATTCTAAATTTGAAACATGAGTTTCAATTTATTACAAAAGCAACTTTTCAAAAATCTAGAAAAAAACACTAGATTGCTATTTTGAGGGCCAAGATGAAAGTTTCAAGGCCCGAAAAAGTGCTAAAATGGGGTCCAAACCACTAGGGTTGCTTGCAAAACAACTTTTCACCTCATAACGCATCCACCTGTAAAATCTCATAGAAAACCCACTTCCGAGTCTCTGGAAGTTCCTGCATCATTCTCCTCTGGTTAAAAAGAACGCAGCTCCTACAAGTGAGTGTCTTCAAACTGTTGCTATTTGACTAGATCTAACCTCTGCACTTCCCACTCTGTAATCCACATGCTATTTGTTTGTGGCAATCCTTCCCACTGTACTAAATACTTGTTGTACTGCCCTTGCCGAGTGTAGATAGTGTTCTTATCAAGAACCTATGCAATCTTTTCCTTCTTCTTATGGGGAATGTGGTGGTGCCATGCCACTTCTGGTTGACTATTTTTAGCATCATCCTCACCATGGAATGCATATAAATTAGAAAAGGTAAACATAGGAGAAATATCGACATCATCTGGTAAACTGACCTCATATGCATTATCATTGATCTTCTTTGTAATTTTACAAGGACCAATTTTCCTGTACTTCAACTTGTGGTATGTTCCAATAGGAAACTGTTCTTTTGTCAAATATACCATCACTAAGTCTCCTTCATTGAATATCTGATGTTGCCTATTAGCATCCACTGTATTCCCATACCTCTCATTACTGTTCTGCAACTGTTGAACGTGTTCTGCAAATGCCTCCCCATCATCACTGACCCTATCTTTCATTGGTATCTTTACCAAATCTAGAACACCCTGAGGATTCCTGCCATACATAATCTAGAAAGGGGACTTTCCCATTGATCTGTTAACAAAACTATTATAGGCAAATTCGGCCGGGGGTAATGCTAAGTCCCATTGTTTGGGCTTTTCTCCAACAATACACCTCAACAAATTTCTGAGACTCTGATTGACCACCTTTGTTTGCCCATCCATTTGAGGATGATAGGCACTACTAAACTGTAACTTGGTCCCCATCTTTTTCCATAAAGTCCTCCAGAAATGACTATGTGGAAGTCCCAACACAAAGTCCATGCTCAAATCTATCCATGGTGCATTTGGTACTGGTAACGGCATATACAACCCTGTATTTTGTGAATGTCCCTTAGCCACTTGGCAGATCCTACACCTTGTTACATACCTAGTTATATCCCTTTTTATCTTTCACCAGTAATATTTATCTTCTATCAAGGCCATTGTCTTGTCCTTGCCAAAATGTCTAGCCAACCCACTACTATCAAATTCTCTTAGAATGTTTTCCCTCATAGAGCCAGGTAGTATGCATAGTTGTTTTCCTTTAAATAGATACCAATCTTGCAGAAAATATTCACCCTTAAACTGATCCAAGTTACCAGATACTTGTGCCTTCAATTGTTCCAAAATATCCCAAAAATCATCATCAGACTCATACAAATTTTTGATGGAATAAAAACCAATCACCTCAGTTTCCATTGTAGTCAAAATTGCAACACGCCTACTTAACGCATCTGCAACCTGGTTTTGTTTTCCAGACTTATGCTTCAACACAAAATTTTAACCCTGCAAGAAAGAGACCCAATTGGCATGCCTACTATTCAGCTTTTTCTGTGTGTTCAAGTATCTCAATGCAATATGATTTGTAAACAATACAAACTCTTGGGGAACTAGATAATGTCTCCAATGCCTCAATGCTTGAACAATTGCATAAAATTCCAAATCATAAGTAGAGTAATTCTTTCTCGCTTCATTCAACTTTTCACTAAAGAAAGCTGTAGGTTTTCTAGCTTGGCTAAGAACAGCACCTATTCCCATATGGGAGACATCACATTCTACTTCAAATACCTTATCAAAATTTGGCAATGCAAGTATAGGTGCTTCTGTTACCTTTTGCTTCAAGTACTTAAAGCTCTCCTCAGCATCCGTGGTCCATACAAACTCCCTTCCTTTGGTGCAATCTATTATAGGGACTACAATACTACTAAAATTTCAAATGAACTTTTGATAGAAAGTGGCCAAGCCATGGAAAATTTTTACCTCTATGATGCTACTTGGACTAGGCCGTTCTAGAATTGCCCTGACCTTCTCTGGATCCATTCTGAAACCATCTTTAGAAATGACAAAGCGTAAAAAAACCAAACTGTCCTGTGTGAACCTACACTTCTTCAAATTGGCATAGAGCTTCTCCTTTCTTAACACACCGAGGATGATCCTCAAGTATTGTAAGTGCTCTCTTTTGCTGTTACTAAATACAAAAATATCATCATAATAAACTACCACAAAATTAGCAATGTAAGGTCGTAGTAAAGTGTTCATCAATCTCATAAATGTGCTAGGTGGATTTGATAACCCGAATGGCATAACCATCCACTCATATAATCCGTCTCCAGTCTTAAAGGCTATCTTCCACTCATCCCCTTGTCAGATCCGGGTTTGGTGGTAGCCACTTCGTAGGTCGATCTTTCTAAAATAATTGGCCCTTTCAAGAACACCCATCATGTCCTCCATACGAGGTATAGGAAACCTATACTTGATGGTAATCTTATTAATTGCTCTTCTATCAGTACAGATCCTCCATGTTGCATCTTTTTTGGGGGTCAACAATGCTGGTACAGTACATGGGCTCATGCCCTCTCTCACAACACCTTTACTTATGAGTTATGTTACTTGTTTATTCAACTCTATATGTTGTGTTGGATTCATCCTATAAGCTGCTTGGTTGGGTAGAGTTGCTCCTAGAATCAAATAAATATGATGCTGAATATCTCTCTTTGGTGGTAGACCATCAGGTAATTCATCAAGCACAACATCAACAAATTCTTTCAATAGCTCTGCTACTTCTGGGGGAACTGAAATGTCTTCCTCTTCACCTTTTTTCACTACTAATGCATAACAACACCCTGTCACCTTCATTTCTTTAACAAGATCTCTTTCAGAAACCATGGTCTCACCTTTTCCTTCATCCTTGAGAGGCAAGAAAATCAACTTAGAGCCATCTTTCTAGAAGGTGTATGTGTTTTTCTCTCCATCATGTATGACTTTTCTATCATATTGCCATGGCCTTCCCAATAACACAGAACAGGCATCCATTGGGTCAACATCACACCATATCTCATCTTGGTAGATCTTCCCTATGCTAAACTTAATTAGGTGTCTTTTATCAACAGTGACTTCATTTCCCTTTTTAAACCATGCAATGTGGTACAAATGAGGATGTTTTTCACATTGTAAATTCAATTTGTCTACCATTTCTTTAGAAACCATATTTTCAAAATTACCTCCATCAATAATAATTTGACATACCTTGTCACCCGAAGTACATCTAGTTCTGAAGATATTGGTTCGAAGCCATGTACCATCAGAGCTTTTGGCTTGTGTTTTCTTCTTCTCTAGAATCACCATTGCTCTTCTCATCATGAGACTTTCTCCCACATCTAGTGGAACCTCTAGTTCCCTCCCTTCCACTTCATGTTATGTTTGAATTAGGTTCGCCCTAGGTTGTCCTCCTTGATTTAATTCTTGTATGTTATAATTTGAGCATTCAAATGCCCTATGACCTTCCTCTCTGCATTTGAAACAAGTGAAAGGCCTTCTCTGGTTTTCCCATCCTCTACCGCTACCATAACCTCTACCTCTGTGAAATCCCCTTCCTTGTTCTTGATTCGGAGGATCTTGTCGAGTATCTACTTGTTTTTCCAATCCATGGGATGACTCTCCCCTACCATAATTCAAACCTCCTCAAAATGGGGTTGATGTACCCTTTCTTCCTCCTCTATTATTCTGATGGTACTATCTGTTTTGTATTTCTTTAGCCTTTAGAGCCAATTGGTAAGCCTCTTCCATACTGCTGAGTCGATGCATGCTCAATTCATCTTGAATAGAGAATTTTAGGCCATTCACATATTTGGCAGCCATCTGTTCATCAATTTCTTGATGTTCTATACGTATAGATAGCGTATAAAATTCATTTGTATAATCTTGTACAGAAGAGAGGTTCTGCTTTAAATTTTAAAACCTACAAAAAAGGGTTTGTGCATAATCTATGGGCAAAATTTTTTCTCCCAACTTCTTCTCCATTTTATTCGATGTTCCGATCTTATCCTTCCCTTTTCTTGTTTGTTCCTTTTGAAGATGATCCCACCAAATCATTGCATGACCCTTTAATCTGGTGCATGCGAATTTCACCTTCTTTTCCTCTGTCATGGATTTCCATTCAAAAAAATTTCTCATGTTAGTTAACCAGTCTATCAACTCCTTTGGTTTAAGACTACCCGCATAATCAAAAACATCTTCTTTGATCCCTTCATTTTTCCCTTCTAAGGCCCTTAGCATCCTCTGTTCAAAACTCATGCCTTCTAATTCTTCTTCTTCATGTTATGTATCTTGATTTGCACCTCCTCGACCTATCTGTTCATCAGATTCATCTCCTCCTCTAACCAATCTTTGGTTTTCCATCTGTGTTGTAAGTTCTGTTATTTACCTTTGCAGATTTTGCATTTCTCTATGCATCTGGGCAAGACCGTCTCTTCCTCTTCCTCTCCCAGTGATCTTCCTACTCTAATACCAGATGATGTAGCACACAACATACACTCAATAAAATTTTTCCATTAATCATGTGAGAGCGAAAGATTTGAAGACTGGAACATAAAAAAAACTTCTATTCATCAACTCTCCTGCCACGATGAGAGAAAACTCTCTTATATCCAAGAAAAACAAAAAAATCACAAAATTACCTTTTTTGGCAGATTTCGACAATTGTCAGATTTTGCCATTTTAGGTAATTTTACAATCATATCCTAAAAATCCTGTTTTTTCCCAAAAGCTTCCCAAAACTAAGGTAGGATGAAATGCCAACTAATATTCTAAATTTGAAACATGAGTTTCGATTTATTAAAAAAGTAATTTTTTAAAATATAGAAAAAAAAATACTAAATTGCTATTTTGAGGGCCAAGATGAAAGTTTCAAGCCCTGAAAAAGAGCTAAAA
Organism: Cunninghamia lanceolata; assembly: GCA_027924645.1. Classification (NCBI taxonomy): domain Eukaryota; kingdom Viridiplantae; phylum Streptophyta; class Pinopsida; order Cupressales; family Cupressaceae; genus Cunninghamia; species Cunninghamia lanceolata. The sequence continues at coordinate 3,449,439 of BSBN01000994.1, read as the reverse complement.
TAGGGTCCAACCCACTAGGGTTGGTTGCGAAACCACTTTCCACATCATAACACATCCACCCATAAAATCTCGTAGAAAACCCACATCCGAGTCAAAATTTATGATCTCTGGAAGTTCCTGCATCATTCTCCTCTAGTTGAAAAGAACGTAGCTCCTGCAAGTGAGTGTCTTCAAACTGCTTCCATTTGACTGGATCTAACCTCTACACTTCCCACTCTATAATCCATGTGCTATCTGTTAGTGGCAATCTTTCCCACTGTAATAAATACTTGTTGTACTGCCCTTGCTGAGTGTAGATAGTGTTCTTATCAAGAACCTATGCAATCTTTTCCTTCTTCTTATGGGGAATGTGGTGGTGCCATGCCACTTCTGGTTGACTATCTTCAGCATCATCCTCACCATGGAATGCATATAAATCAGAAACATTAAACACAGGAGAAATATCGAGATCATCTGGTAAACTGACCTCATATGCATTATCATTGATCTTCTTTGTAATTTTACAAGGACCAATTTTCCTGTACTTGAACTTGTGGTATGTTCCAGTAGGAAACCACTCTTTTATCAAATATACCATTACTGAGTCACCTTCATTGAATATCTGATGTCGCCTACTAGCATCCACTATATTCTTATACCTCTCATTACTGTTCTGCAACTTCTGTCTCACTTCTTTCTGCAACTATTGAAGGTGTTCCACAAATGCTTCCCCATCACGACTGACCCTATCTTTCATTGGTATCTATACCAAATCTAGAACACCCTGAGGATTCCTGCCATACACAATCTGGAAAGGGAACTTTCCCGTTGATCTGTTAATAGAACTATTATAGGCAAATTTGGCCTGGGGTAATGCCAAGTCCCATTGTTTTGGCTTTTCTCCAATAATACACCTCAACGAATTTCCCAGACTCTGATTGACCAACTCTATTTGCCCATCCATTTGAGGATGATAGGCACTACTAAACTGTAACTTGGTTCCCATCTTCTTCCATAAAGTCCTCCAGAAATGACTGAGGAATTTAGTATCCCTATCAGAGGTAATAGTGTTTGGAACACCATGTAGTCGAACAACTTCTGAAAAAAATAACTCTGCTACCCTCATGGCATCATTAGTTTTCTTATAGGCAATAAAATGAACCATCTTGAAGAACCTATCAAGTTTTGAAAAAAATAACTTTGCTACTTTGACTAGGCCATTCTAGAATTGCCCTGACCTTCTCTGGATCCATTTTGACACCATCTTTAGAAATCACAAAGCCTAAAAAAACCAAACTGTCCTACATGAACCTACACTTCTGCAAGTTGGCATAAAGCTTCTCCTTTCTTAACACACCAAGGATGATCCTCAAGTGTTGTAAGTGCTCTTCTTTGCTGTTACTAAATACCAAAATATCATCAAAATAAACTACCACAAACTTACCAATGTAAGGTCGTAGTATAGTGTTCATCAATCTCATAATGTGCTAGGTGCATTTGATAACCCGAATGACATAACCATCCACTCATATAATCTGTCTCTAGTCTTAAAGGTTGTCTTCCACTCATCCCCTTCTTAGATTTGGATTTGGTGGTAGCCACTTCGTAGGTCGATCTTACTGAAATATTTGGCCCCTGCAAGGACATCCATCATGTCCTCCATACGAGGTATAGGAAACCTATACTTGATGGTAATCTTATTAATTGCTCTGTTATCAGTGCACATCCTCCATGTTCCATCTTTTTTGGGGGTCAACAATGCTGGTATAGCACATGGGCTCATGCTCTCTCTCAGCACACCTTTACTTACGAGTTATGTTACTTGCTTATTCAACTCTGCATGTTGTGTTGGATTCATCCTATAAGATGCTTGGTTGGGTAGAGCTGCTCTTGGAATCAAATCACTATGATGCTGAATATCTCTCTTTGGCGATAGACCATTAGGTAATTCATTAGGCACAACATCAAAAAATTCTTTCAATAGCTCTGCTACTTCTGGGTGAACTGAAATGTCTTCCTCTTCACCTTTTTTCACTATTAATGCATAACAACACCCTGTCACCTTCATTTCTTTAACAAGATCTCTTTCAGACAACATGGTCTCACCTTTTCCTTCATCCTTGAGAGGCAACAAAATCACCTTACAGCCATCTTTCCAGAAGGTGTATGTGTTTTTCTCTCTATCATGTATGACTTTTCTATCATACTGCCATGGCCTTCCCAATAACACATGAGAGGCATCCATTGGGACAACATCACACCATATCTCATCTTGGTAGATCTTCCCTATGCTAAACTTAATTAGGCATCTTTTATCAACAGTGACTTCATTTCCCTTTTTAAACCATGCAATGCGGTACAGATGAGGATCTTTTTCACAGTGTAAATTCAATTTGTCTACCGTTTCTTTAGAAACCATATTTTCAAAACTAATTCTATCAACAATAACTTAACATACCTTTCCACCCGAAGTGCATCTAGTTCTAAAGAAATTGGTTCAAAGGCATGAACCATCAGAGCTTTTGGCTTGTGTTTTCTCCTTCTCTGGAATCACCATTGCTATTCTCATCATGAGACTTTCTCCCACATCTGGTGGAACCTCTGGTTCTGTCCCTTTCACTTCATGTTGTGTTTGAATTAGGTTCACCCTAGGTTGTCCTCCTTGATTTCTTTCTTGCATGTTATAATTTGAGCATTCAAATGCCCTATGACCTTCCTCTCCACATTTGAAACAAGTGAAAGGCCTTCTCTGGTTTTCCCATCCTCTACCGCTACCATAACCTCTACCTCTTTGAAATCCGCTTCCTCGTTCTTGATTCGGAGGATCTTGTCGAGTATCTACTTGTTTTTCCAATCCATGGGATGACTCTCCCCTGCCATAATTCAAACCTCCTCAAAATGGGGTTGATGTACCCCTTCTTCCTCATCTATTCCTCTAATGGTGCTGTCTTTTTTATTTTTCTTCAGCCTTTAGAGCCAATTGGTAAGCCTCTTCCATACTGTTGAGTCGATGCTTGCTCAATTCATCTTGAATAGAGAATTTCAGGCCATTCACATATCTAGCAGCCATCTGTTCATCAGTTCCTTGATGTTCTATATGTATAGACAGCATATAAAACTCATTTATATAATCTTGCACAGAAGAGAGGCTCTGCTTTAAATTTTGAAACCTACGAAAAAGGGTTTGCGCATAATCTATGGGCAAAATTTTTTCTCTCAACTTCTTCTCCATTCTATTCCATGTCCTGATCTTATCCTTGCCTTTCCTTGTTCGTTCCTTTTGAAGACAATCCCACCAAATCATTGCATGACCCTTTAATTTGGTGCATGCGAATTTCACCTTCTTTTCCTCTGGCATGGATTTCCATTCAAAAAAAAATTTCATGTCATTCAACCAGTCTATCAATTCCTCTGGTTTAAGACTACCTGCATAATCTGAAACATCTACCTTGATCCCTTCATTTTTCCCTTCTAAGGCCCTGAGCATCCTCTCTTCAAAACTCATGCCTTCTAATTCTTCTTCTTCATGTTTTGTATCTTTATTTGCACCTCCTTGACCTATCTCTTCATCATATTCATCTCCTCCTCTACCCAGTCTTTTATTTTGCATCTGTGTTGTAAGTTCTATTATTTGCCTTTGCAGATTTTTTATTTCTCTATGCATCTGGGCAAGACCGTCTCTTCCTCTTCCTCTCCCAGCCATCTTCCTGCTCTGATACCAGATGATGTAGCACACAACATACACTCAATACAATTTTTCCATTAATCATGTGATAGCCAAAGATTTGAAGACTGGAACATAAAAAAACTTCTATTCATTAACTCTCTTGCTACGATGAGAGAAAACTCTCTTATATCCAAGAAAAACAAAAAAATCACAAAATTACCCTTTTTGGCAGATTTCGACAATTGTCAGATTTTGCCATTTTAGGTAATTTTACAATCATATCCTGAAAATTCTATTTTTTCCCAAAAGCTTCCCAAAACTAAGGTAGGATGAAATGCCAACTAATATTCTAAATTCAAAACATGAGTTTTGATTTATTACAAAAGCAACTTTTAAAAAATCAAGAAAAAAAAACACTAAATTACTATTTTGAGGGCCAAGATGAAAGTTTCAAGCCCTGAAAAAGTGCTGAAATAGGGTCCAACCCACTAGGGTTGGTTGTGAAACCACTTTCCACCTCATAACGTATCCACCCATAAAATCTCGTAGAAAACCCACATCCGAGTCAAAAGTTATGATCTCTGGAAGTTCCTGCATCATTCTCCTCTGGTTGAAAAGAACGCAGCTTCTGCAAGTGAGCGTCTTCAAACTGCTGCCATTTGACTAGATCTAACCTCTACACTTCCCACTCTGTAATCCACGTGCTATCTGTTGGTGGCAATCCTTCCCATTGTACTAAATACTTGTTGTACTGCCCTTGCCGAGTGTAGATACTGTTCTTATCAAGAACCCGTGCAATCTTTTCCTTCTTCTTATGGGGAATGTGGTGGTACCATGCCACTTCTGGTTGACTATCTTCAGCATCATCCTCCCCATGGAATGCATATAAATCAAAAATATTGAACATAGGAGAAATATCGAGATCATCTGGTAAACTGACCTCATATGCATTATCATTGATCTTCTTTGCAATTTTACAAGGACCAATTTTCCCGTACTTCAACTTGTGGTATGTTCCAGTAGGAAACCGCTCTTTTCTCAAATATACCATCACTGAGTCACCTTCATTGAATATCTGATGTTGCCTACTAGCATCCACTGTATTCTTATACCTTTCATTACTGTTCTGCAACTTCTCTCTCACTTCTTTCCGCAACTGTTGAAGGTGTTTTGCAAATGCTTCCCCATCATCACTAACCCTATCTTTCATTGGTATCTTTACCAAATCTAGAACACCCTGAGGATTCTTGCCATACACAATCTAGAAAGGGGACTTTCCCATTGATATGTTAACAGAACTATTATAAGCAAATTCGGCCTGAGGTAATGCCAAGTCCCATTGTTTTGGCTTTTCTCCAATAATACACCTCAACAAATTTCCCAGACTTCGATTGACCACCTCTATTTGCACATCCGTTTGAGGATGATAGGCACTATTAAACTGTAACTTGGTCCCTGTCTTCTTCCATAAAATCCTCCAGAAATGACTGAGGAATTTGGTATCGCTATTAGAGGTAATAGTCTTTTGAACACCGTGTAGTTGAACAACTTCTGAAAAAAATAACTCTGCTACCCTCGTGGCATCATTAGTTTTCTTATAGGCAATAAAATGAACCATCATGGAGAACCTATCAACAAATACAAAAATAGAGTCATTACCTCATTGAGTATGTGGAAGTCCCAACACAAAGTCCATGCTCAAATCTATCCATGGTGCAGTTGGTACTGGTAATGGGATATACAACCCTGTATTTTGTGAATGTCCCTTAGCCACTTGGCAGATCCTACACCTTGTTACATACCTAGTTATATCCCTTTTCATCTTTGGCTAGTAATATTTATCTTATATCAAGGCTATTATCTTGTCCTTGCCAAAATGTCCAGCCAACCCACTACTATGAAATTCTCTGAGGATGTTTTCCCTCATAGAGCTAGCTGGTATGCATAGTTGTTTTCCTTTAAATAGATACCCATCTTGTAGAAAATATTCACCCCTAAAGTGATCCAAGTTACTAGATACTGGTGCCTTCAATTGTTCCACAATCTCTCAAAAATCATCATCAGACTCATACAAATTTTTGATGGAATCAAAACCAATCACCTCAGTTTCCATTGTAGTCAAAAGTGCAACACGCCTACTTAATGCATCTGCAACTTGGTTTTGTTTTCCAGACTTATGCTTCAACACAAAATTTTGACCCTGCAAGAAAGAGACCCAATTGGCATGCCTACTATTCAACTTTTTCTCTATGTTCAAGTATCTCAATGCAATATGATCTGTAAACAATACAAACTCCTAGGGAGCTAGATAATGTCTCCAATGCCTCAATGCTTGAAGAATTGCATAAAATTCCAAATCATAAGTAGAATAATTGTTTCTCGCTTCATTTAGCTGTTCACTAAAGAAAGCTGCAGGTTTTCTAGCTTGGCTAAGCACAACACCTATTCCCACATGGGAGGCATCACATTCTGCTTCAAATACCTTATCAAGATTTGGAAATGCAAGTATAGGTGCTTCTATTACCTTTTGCTTCAAGTACTTAAAGGTCTCCTTAGCACTCATGGTCCATACAAACTCCCTTCATTTGGTGCAATCTGTTATAGGGGCTACAATACTACTAAAATTTTGAATGAACTTTTGATAGAAAGTGGCCAAGCCATGAAAACTTTTTACCTCTGTGATGCTACTTGGACTAGGCCATTCTAGAATTGCCCTGACCTTCTCTGGATCCATTCTGACACCATTTTTAGAAATGACAATGCCTAGAAAAACCAAACTGTCCTGCATGAACCTACACTTCTTCAAATTGGCATAGAGCTTCTGGTTTCTTAACACACCAAGGATTATCCTACAGTGTTTTAAGTGCTCTTCTTTGCTGTTACTAAATACCAAAATATCATCAAAATAAACTACCACAAACTTACCAATGTAAGGTTGTATTATAGTGTTCATCAATCTCATAAATGTGCTAGGTGCATTTGATAACCCGAATGACATAACCATCCACTCATATAATCCATCTCTAGCCTTAAAGGCTGTCTTCCACTCATCCCCTTCTTGGATCTAGATTTGGTGGTAGCCACTTCGTAGGTCGATTTTGGTGAAATATTTGGCCCCTTCAAGGACATCCATCATGTCCTCCATACGAGGTATAGGAAATCTATACTTGATGGTAATACTATTAATTGCTTTGCTATCAGTGCACATTCTCCATGTTCCATCTTTTTTGGGGGTAAACAATGCTGGTACAACACGTGGGCTCATGCTCTCTCTCACCACACCTTTACTTATGAGTTATGTTACTTGCTTATTCAACTCTGCATGTTGTGTTGGATTCATCCTATAAGCTGCTTTGTTGGGTAGAGATGCTCCTGGAATCAAATCAATATGATGTTGAATATCTCTCTTAGGCGGTAGACCATCAGGTAATTCATCAGGCACAACATCAACAAATTCTTTCAATAGCTCTGCTACTTTTGGGTGAATTGAAATGTCTTCCTCTTCACCTTTTTTCACTACTAATGCGTAACAACACCCTGTCACCTTCATTTCTTTAACAAGATCTCTTTTAGACAACATGGTCTCACCTTTTCCTTCATCCTTGAGAGGCAACAAAATCACCTTAGAGCCATCTTTCTAGAAGGTGTATGTGTTTTTCTCTCCATCATGTATGACTTTTCTATCATACTGCCATGGCCTTCCCAATAACACATGACAAGCATCCATTGGGACAACATCACACCATATCTCATCTTGGTAGATCTTCCCTATGCTAAACTTAATTAGGCATCTTTTATCAACAGTGACTTCATTTCTGTTTTTAAACCATGTAGTGCGGTATGGATGAAGATGTTTTTCATAGTGTAAATTCAATTTGTCTACCATTTCTTTAGAAACCATATTTTTACAACTACCTCCATCAACAATAACTTGACATACCTTGCCACTCGAAGTGCATCTAGTTCTAAAGATATTAGTTCGAAGCCATGAACCATCAGAGCTTTTGGTTTGTGTTTTCTCCTTCTTTGGAATCACCATTGCTCTTCTCATGATGAGACTTTGTCCCACATCTGGTGGAACCTCTAATTCTGTCCCTTCCACTTCATGTTGTGTTCGAAGCAGGTTCACCCTAGGTTGTCCTCCTTGATTTCTTTCTTGCATGTTATAATTTGAGCATTCAAATGCCCTATGACCTTCTTCTCCACATCTGAAACAAGTGAAAGTCCTTCTCTGGTTTTCCCATTCTCTACTACTACCATAACCTCTACCTCTTTGAAATCCCCTTCCTCATTCTTGATTTGGAGGATCTTGTCGAGTATCTACTTGTTTTTCCAATCCATGGGATGACTCTCCCCTGCCATAATTCAAACCTCCTCGAAATGGGGTTGATGTACCCCTTCTTCCTCCTCTATTCCTCTGATGGTACTATCTGTTTTGTGTATCTTCAGTCTTTAGAGCCAATTAGTAAGCCTTGTGATATGTGAGTGAAAAATGAAGATTAAATATGAATCACATACAAATAGAATGATTATACCTTCATAATGACTCACAAATCCAAGAGGGAAGGAGTTGCACCCGATTGTCTCCTCAGATTTTACCCAAGACTAAAATGTATGTATGTGGTTTACTCAATGCTTTTCAACACAATAGGATGAGATTAGATGATGGATTGATAGATTAGATGTAGATGAGAGATAATTTTGACATTATGATGGCATGATAAGGAGATTGTGGAGTGATTTTGGCAGAGGTTGGATGCATGAAGAAGTCTCTCCAAAATAGCTTGGAGAGGGTCTCATTTATAGATTTTCTGAAAGGAGGATGGAGGGTGAGGATTGAAAGATGAGATCAAGGGCTAGGACTAAAAGTAAATCTTTTATTCATTTTGGGAAAAGGGGTGATAAATGAGGTATGGGTGTGAAAGAATGTGAAATGAATTAAAAATTCATTTGGGGAATGGGAAATGAATTAAGAATTCATTTGGGGATAAGAGGTAATGAATGAGGATGGGTTAGGTAAGGGGTTTGTAAGAGAAGTAAATGTTATGTGTGATTTATTTCAATTTTAAATTTGGGGGATGTGGGGAAGGGTGTTAAACTAGGTTTGACCACCCAAATGAGAGTTTAGGACTAATTAAACATAGGTTTTGCTTAATTGATCCTAGGGCTAGGATGAGGTAGGCTAGGGTAGGTTAGGGTAGGTCAATTAGTAGGCTAGATCAATTAGATAACCATGATTTATCTAATTAATGAGGATTAGGGAAAATGACAATTTAACTAAATAAATATTGTGAATATTTATTTAATCAAATGAGGATATAGTTGTAACGTCTAGTGATAAATTAAGTGAATTAATTGATCACAAGGGATGGGTAAATGGTCAAGGTAGATAATGAGGGATAAATTAATTAAATAAAATGAGTTTATTTAATTAATAGGGGGGATAATGAGGGTGTCGAGACATGGGAAATTGTTTTACGAAGCAAGCCAATTTTAGGTGTCTACATTTGCCCCTCTTTGAGATGGTGTTGCGGCTAAGTAACATCATTTCAAAGAAGTTAAAACATAGAGTTGGATTGGATAGAAAAAATATTTTGGCTTAGAAGAATAGGGTAAGGTTTGGGGATAATTGGTAAGGGTGATGCCCCCTCGAGAGGATAGGCGGGTTGCAAGAACATGGTTGTGCTCTCGAAATGGATGGAAGAGATTGGTTGAAGTGGTTGGAGGATAAGTGGTGAGATGAAAGGATGATGATGGTGGGAGATTGATTGGTGGATGATCATTGTGCTGAAAAATGATTTAGAGCAATCCTAGGTTTGATATAGCAAAGTGGATATTTTCACCAAGGTATAGAAGACCAGGGTGATGATGTTTATCGAACATTTGCATGGACTAGACACGCAAATAAAGGGATGATCCCATGCATGCCCAAGATAGTACAACCTTGTCCTGACAAGGGAAGGGGACTCATAGCATAAGTCCTTAGTACACAAAAGGTATGATGAACCTTAGATGCATAAGGGGATCAATATGTTAGAACCGACCCTATGATCAACAAGATATGAATACTAGCTCGGAGTAATGAAACCAACCCACAAGCATAGCATACAAAAGCAAGACTATGCCCCATTCTAGATGTTTTTGCCACATACCATGATATAGTGAGATCAAGGTAGCTTTGATGTGATCTTCGAATAGGACAAAAGATAAAAATAAAAAAATAAAAGACCAACGAACCAAACAAGTAGCCATTGTATCTCTTGCCAAGATGGATGATGATTGGATAGATTCTGCCTATCGTAGGAACGATTTATCCTAAGGCAAGAATCGATTGATGATTGGATCATGTTTAGTTGATGTTGTAAGATTGGCTCAAGGTATGATGGTGACAAGTTGTGGTTGATGCTAATTTGATAGTTGATGATTTTTGTTAAGGGATGATGCTTTCATAGGTGATGTGATACTTGGATCTAGTGTAAGCTCAGTGGGTTGGATGGGTGCATCTTGTGTACCTGAGTACTTGAAATGTCCTTCGTATCCCAGACTGCATACATACCCTATATCCACGGGATCAAGGCACACTAAGATGTGGGTAGTGAAGATATGTAGTTCTGATTTGTGATGATGATGTGGGATGATGATAGATGTGATGATGTGTTGGATGATGAGATATTGATGGAGCAATGTTGATTTTGTGATGGATAAATTATTTTTGGAATTTTGTGTGTTTTCTATTGTTTTGGTATTTTTTGATTTTTTTGTGATGTTTTTGGATTTTTTTGATTTTGTGATGTTTTTTGATTTTATGATATTGGGAAAGGAATGATTTATTATGATGGTTGCATTGGATTGTGTTTGGATAGCCTTTGCGCTAAATACCACTGACAAGGGAACACCAAGTCTAGAGGTGAAGGTGATGGGGTTGGATAGGGGGATTGGTGATGAAAGGATAATGGATAGGAGATTTGTGGTAGATACATGCAGATAAGGGGTAGGATGGGGGATAAAGGATCTAATAGGGATACATGATAAGTAGATGGAGGGATTGTCAGTGGAAGGTGATAGAAAGGAGATTAATGATAGATGGATTGGAAGATAGAGATAGGGATGTAAGATACATGGATGAGAGATGGGGATAAGGATTTACTCCAAAGGCTAGGTTGCAAGGAATCATATGCCCCAATGCTTAAAGAATTTTTGCATGATGGGTTAATGTTTGAATGGATGGACTTTGCAGTAGATGGATGGAGGATATACTTACAAAGGGAGTATGCCAAGAGGTCTTCAAAGCATGTTGTTGATATTTTGTCCCTTATCTTTATCAAGATCTAAGGTGGGAGATGGTAAAAGAAAGATATAATGGATAGGATGGATGGAAAATGATAGGATAAATAGGGGATGGTGGATAGGAATGTGATAGGATAAGGATAAGATAGTGGATAAGATGTGCAAAGGATATTATGGATGTGGATGAAGGATATGGTTTTGCCCCCAAGTGTAGGGATACAAAATGGATGGAGAAGGGATTACGCATGACACCCACAAGGGGTTTTCATCAAGGTACTTGCCCAAGGCACCACAAGGAGTGGTTTTCACCATTGGACAGATTTTTTCTCTTTACTATTTTCTTGATTTTTTTGATTTTTTTTTATGGAATGGGGACTCTAGCGTCTATTTCCATAGCAAGGAGAAGATGGTTCCATGTTGGATAGCATTATGGATGATGATTGCATGGATTATTGGTAGATAGGAGAAGATGGAATGGATGGTGGATAATGGATTATGATGTGGATTATGCAAAAGCATGGACCATAGGAATGTGATGGGGAAGATATGTAGGATAGTGAACAAAAGATGGAGAGATGGGGGTATGTGGGAATGTTAAGTTGTGGAGGGAAACCAAGACCAACAGTTGCACACATGTGATGTATTTGGAAGCTTGTACTTTGGATGTGGAGTTGGGAGTAATGGGGATCGGGATGGGGGATTTTTGTATGATCGATTTGGGGTTTTAGGGACCCAAATAGACTTAGGATTTATGGGATTTTTAGATGTGGAGCAAGATGTTTGGGAGTTTGGAGTGGATTGAGATGTGGATGCCTCATTAGAGTTTGGTGCTTTCTGTTTAGGGACCCACACCATTTTTGTTTTTTCTTTTTCTTGTGATGGTGTGGGCTTTGATAGCCTTTTGGATTTTTCATTTTGATTGGAAGGGATAATATCTTTAGGCTCTTGTGCTTTATGCATTGAGGCATTCAAATTATTACTTTTGAATCCCATGGATTTGGGAGAAGCTTCATGTTTGCAAGATGTGTGCTTTTGTTGGTCTTGATTGGGATATTTAGGGGGTTTATGGGTGAAGGACTAAAAAGTGGATTTATGGATAAATGGATGAGGGGATTTGAAGATAGGGATATTACGAGCTAGGAGGATGGGAGGATAAGAGGATTTGTGGATAGGGATGTTTGGAGTTGGTAGGATAGGAGGTAAAGTGGATTTGATAGGGATATTTGGAGTTGGAAGTAGTGGAGGTAAATTTGATGGAGGAAGATGGATGGTCACATGCTTTTGCAAATGATAGGATGATGGAGGAGGGATGGCGACATATGCTTTGGGGGTGCGATGAGATGTATCGTGTTTGGGATTTGGATGAATGGATTTTGGAAGGTGCGTGGATGGTATCAACATGTTTAGATTATTTTTCTTGGGATGTATAGCTGAGGCCATGCGAGGATGGATGGAATGTGGTGTGGATGGGCTACAAGATGGCTTGTTCATGAAGGCCTAAGCCTTTGCCTTGATAGTTCATATGTTGGAGCATGCTACATGCAATGGGATGTTTGGTGCTTTGGAAACAAGACACGAGTCCATTATTTATTGGAGAATAGATGGTGGATGGAAGTTGTTCACCTCCTACAAGGGAGTCACCACAGATGAAAGTGCTTTGTCCAAGTGAATAGAAGGATGGATTTGGGATGGGATTGGTAGATGGTGTGGGATCAATAAGTTGATCAATAGATGGGAGGGGATTCGATGGGATGGTTAATTCTTGATTAGGAGAAGGGGTTGATGTTTCAACATGCTTTGGATTTGTTTCTTGACATAGCACATGTGCTTGGATAGAAGTGGGAGTGACTTGGATAGATGTGGTGGGTGCTTGGATGGATGTGATAGGTGTTTGGATGGATGCGATAGGTGCTTGACTTATGGGTTCTTGAACATGGCTACATGATGGTTCTTGACTTATGATAGGGGTTTGTTCAAGAGATTTGGTGGATGTTGGATTGCATGAAGGTGTTTGATTCCTTGTTAATAGCCAATGGATGGCATCCTTCATGAGTGTATGGGTTGAAGAACAATATAATGGATGGATAGTAAGGGTGGTTGGTGTGGGATTAGGATTGGGATTGGATAGGTGGGTGATAGGATTAGGTAATGATGGTTCTTGGATGGGTTCAAGGATAGGTGTGGGATTGGATGGTGGTGTTGAACGGGTGGGGGATTCCTTTACTTTGCTTGGTGATGTTCTTTGGAGGAAATCCCACAAGGATTCTTTGGATGTTGTGGTGTTAGGATTTGGAAGATTTGATGGTGGATTAGATGGTGGATGGGTGATAGGGATTGGTGGTTTGGGAGATACATAGGGTGATGGATTAAGATTGGAGGAACATTGTGTTGGGAGATTTGGGATTGATGGATTGTAAGGTAGGTAGGGTGATGGAGGGATTGGAGGATGGGGATTAGGGGATGGGGGATTTGTATGGGGAAATGGTTGTGGATATAAGGTTTGGATTTTAGAGATAAGGTGTACTAGATTGGTGTTCCCTTGATCAAAGTTAGCATGACAAAGGTTGGGGGATGGATAAGGTGGAGGTATTGATTGGTTGGATAGGTATGATGGCATGGATGTGTAAGGGGATGGTGATTGATATGAGGGTAAAGGTTGATATGATGAAGGTTGATATGATGGAAGTTGGTATGAGGTTGATGGTGTGGATATGTAGGATGTAGGTTGGTATGATGGAGGTTGATATGATGGAAGTTGGTATGAGGTTGAATGTTGATATGAGGTTGATGGAGTGGATATATAAGATGTAGGTTGGTATGAAGGTTGAAAGAATGAAGATTGATATGATGTGGATGGGGATGATGTGTAGGGTGTTTGTTGATATGATGAAGGTTGGATAGGGGCTTGGGATTCTCCAATGATGAGGTGTGCTAAGGGTATATCCTTAATGTCATTTTTGCATTTTTCCTTAGCATTAGGATCCATGTTCTCATAGACTTTTCTAAGTCTTTGTAAGTGTTGCATTGCTTCATAAGGATCCATTTTGTTGGAGAGATATGAGATGAAATGGAGGATAATGGATGATTGTGATGTTGGGGATCAAATTTCAAGACCTTAGGGTGATTCAATTTTCTTCAAAAGATGGATGATTCTCTATACTTAAGGTGGACTAATGACACTTAAGTAATAGAGTTGATTTGGGTTGATTGGATTGGATGATCACTTAAGGTCTTGATTTTTGCTTGGGTTGATTTGGATTTTGGATTGGGATGAAAGTAGTTAGGATATGATTTGGCTTGAAGTGATTGGATTATATGTAATGACTAGGATGTTGACTCAGAGTATGTTGATGGGATGTGATGATGACTTGTATATGATTAGGGTTTGATATGGAATGATTAGGGATGATTAGGATAATGATTAGGATGATGTTGATAGGATGAGGATGAATGATGAAGATGTGACTAGGATGTGTTTAGGGATGATTGGGATTAAGGTTGATTTGATAAGAATGGAATAATGATGTTGATTGGATAATGATTTGGACAGAATGATGATGATTTGATGATGTAGAGTGACAACGATGTGATTAGGATTGATTTAGGATGACTTGGATGTGATTAGTAATGAAGTGGCTAAAAATGAGTGATTAGGTTGAATGTGATTGGATTTGAATGAGTTGAATGATTTGTCTTTATGTGTTTGATGTTTACTTGTTTTGGCAATGTTCAATGAAATGATGACACATGTACAATCCTAAATCACTAACACAAGACACAAGCAATTTTGAATTTTGAATTTAAAGAATATGATAATGATTAGACAAGCACATGTGGAAGGCACATCAACAAGCCCTAATGTCTAGTTTGAAATAGGGTATGGCTAGTTAGGTTTGGGCTATGTTTACACGAGGTTGACTAATGAATTGAAAGTGAAATCCTGTCACACAGTTGGGAGAAGGGGGTAACCCACCCTTCACCTTCACTTCCCAAAGGTAGAAAGTTGTTTGGGGCTTAGCCAAGAGTGACAAGATTCTGATTTCAATGAGGGTGTCTTTTGATTCAGCCTCGGATGAGGTCGCCCCTAGGGGTGATGAAATCCCCTAGCAGGCCTCCTAGGAAAGGGTAAACAAAAGTGAATCAAGTGAGGTGTTTTTGATCGCCAAGGTCACCTTGTGGTGTGAGGAGAGAGCATACACACGCACACTTGATTCACACTCGCACTTGGTTAATTGCCCTTAGAAATTGAAATGCGATGAAGACAATTCAAGCAGTGGTTCTTTTTAGATCCCAATTTCAAGATGTGATTGAAGACACTGATTTGTTTTAAGCCCAATATTCAATGATGTGTGATCAAACAATGTTCGTTTTAGAAGCCCAAATTGAAATGTGTTTGCAAACACTGATTCATTTTATGTCCCAAATTGAAGTGTGTTTGCAAATTAGATTAAAGATAAAAGATTAGAATGGATGTACCCAGATTGTTTTTGCTATCCAGATTTCTATATTTTCTAATCCTAATGTTGTTCCAGCTCTGTTGATGTCCCTACAAGTCACCAAAATTGAAAAGGAACCAGTAGACTAGCATAGGAGATTGTTATACAAAAATTGATAATCTGATAAAATTTGATGAGAAAAGAAATGATACAGAAAAACTAAGTGCATGAACAGATTCTTTAGGAAATTCTATGCAATTTCAAAAAGAAATTTGTGAAAATTCGATCAAAAATGCAAAAGATATGAGCATTTGAAGTTTGCAAGTATGTTTGACTTTGACTATGAAAAAATTGATAAAACGGTATAGTCACCTAAAAATTTCTTCATAGCTACAAATTTTGCTGAGTCCTCTTTCCAACGCCACCAATTTTGTGCGATTTCAACCTCGTATGCGAAAGTTGTGTGAGTTTGAAAAAAATAGCCTATTTTCGTATGTAGAAGCACAAGATGCTATGTGTTTGCTGTTAACTGTTGGCGGTTATGGGAAATCCAGTCACATGTAGTGGTTTTCTTCTCTGGCGGTTAGCTGTTAAAGTTGGTAGTTAGTAGTTTTAAAGCCCCCTGGTCACCCATGTGACCAGGGGCGAAAGAGGAAGAAAAAATAAAAACAAATCGATAGGGCTAAAAGCCTAGTTTAAAGTGACCACCACCTGTGATTTTAGGGGCTTAAAAGCCCGATGCCCTAAATATTTTAGGTCTATGAGATGTTAGGAGGGATGGTTCAAGGGATGTGAGCATAGGCAACGACTGGCATTGTAGGGTATCCACATGGTGGTCGACAGAGGCGGTGGCGGTAGAAAGGCTGAGCAGATGGAGGGTTGGGTTTCTGCGAGGGCGGCGGTGATCAAAGGGAGTGGTGGGCAGGAGTTTGTTTAGAAGGTGGCGTAGAGGGGGTTTGGATTTTGGTAGCGGGAGTTTGTTCAGAAGGTGGCGCGGAGGGGGTTTGGAGATGTTAGGCGGGTGGCGAACAGGCTATTTGAAGGTTGTCGACTGTGTTATGAGCGAAATGCTGACCTTAAACCTGCAAAATTGACCAAGAAAACTTCCACAAAGAAAAACCAGCAATAACAGAAAATGGAGGATGCATAGATTAGTATGGCAGGGGTACGGTTCCATACGGTACGGACTGTACCCTAAAAAATTTTCAAATTTTTTCAAAAAATTTCATCACAGAACCTAGGCAAATTTACTGTCAAAATTCACAGAAACAATGTCCTGATCACAATAATGCAGTCTGTTTTTGCCCAAGACACAACTTGTAATAGTTTATCACCAAAATTTGCAAAACTTGCTACAACTAGGGTTAGAAAATGAAGATTTTGGTGACAAAACCTTAAAAAAATGACGATTAGATCTAAGATCAAGCGTGCCAATGTGATATGTGATAGCAAAATGAAGATTAAATATGATTCAAATGCAAATACAATGATTATACCTTCATAATGACTCACAAATCCAAGAGGGAAGCAGTTGCACCTGATTGTCTCCTTAGATTTTACCCAAGACTAGAATGTATGTATGTGGTTTACTCAATGCTTTTCAACACAATAGGATGAGATTAGATGATGGATTGATAGATTTGATGGAGATGAGAGATAATTTTGACATTATGATGGCATGATAAGGAGATTGTGGAGTGGTTTTGACAGAGGTTGGATGCACGAAGAAGTCTCTCCAAAATGGCTTTGAGAGGGTCTCATTTATAGATTTTCTGAAAGGAGGATGGAGGGTGAGGATTGAAAGATGAGATCAAGGGCTAGGAATAAAAGTAAATCTTTTATTCATTTTGGGAAAAGGGGTGATAAATGAGGTATGGGTGTGAAAGAATGTGAAATGAATTAAAAATTCATTTGGGGAATGGGAAATGAATTAAGAATTCATTTGGGGATAAGAGGTAATGAATGAGGATGGGTGAGGTAAGGGGTTTGTAAGAGAAGTAAATGTGATGTGTGATTTATTTCAATTTTAAATTTGGGGGATGTGGGGAAGGGTGTTAAACTAGGTTTGACCACCCCAATAAGAGTTTAGGACTAATTAAACAGAGGTTTTGCTTAATTGATCCTAGGGCTAGGATGAGGTAGGCTAGGGTAGGTTAGGGTAGGTCAATTAGTAGGCTAGATCAATTAGATAACAAGGATTTATCTAATTAATGAGGATTAGGGAAAATGACAATTTAACTAAATAAATATTGTGAATATTTATTTAATCAAATGAGGATATAGTTGTAAGGTCTAGTGATAAATTAAGTGAATTAATTGATCACAAGGGATGGGTAAATGGTCAAGGTAGATAATGAGGGATAAAATAATTAAATAAAATGAGTTTATTTAATTAATAGGAGGGATAATGAGGGTGTCGAGACATGGGAAATTATTTTGCGAAGCAAGCCAATTTTAGGTGTCTACAAGCCTCTTCTATACTATTGAGTCGATGCATGCTCAATTCATCTTGAATAGAGAGTTTCAGGCCATTCACATAACTAGTAGCCATCTGTTCATTAGTTTCTTAATGTTCTATACGTATAGACAGTGTATAAAACTCATTTGTATAATCTTGCACAGAAGAGAGGCTCTGCTTTAAATTTTGAAACCTACGAAAAAGGGTTTGCACATAATCTATGGGAAATTTTTTCTCTCTCAACTTCTTCTCCATTTTATTCCATGTCCTGATCTTAGCCTTGCCTTTCCTTGTTTGATCCTTTTGAAAATGATCCCACCAAATCATTGCATGACCCTTTAATTTGGTGCATGTGAATTTCACCTTCTTTTCCTCTATCATGGATTTCCATTCAAAAATATTTCTCATGTCATTCAACCAGTCTATCAACTCCTCTAGTTTAAGACTACTTGCATAAACTGAAACATCTACCTTGATCCATTTGTTTATCCCTTCTAAGGCCCTGAGCATCCTCTCTTCAAAACTCATGCCTTCTAATCAGACTCATCTCCTCCTCTACCCAGTCTTTGGTTTTCCACCTATGTTGTAAGTTTTGCTATTTGCCTTTGCAGATTTTGCATTTCTGTATGCATCTGGGCAAGACCGCCTCTTCCTCTTCCTCTTCTAGCCATCTTCCTGCTCTGATACCAGATGATGTAGCACACAACATACACTCAATACAATTTTTCCATTAATCATGTGAGAGCCAAAGATTTGAAGACTGGAACATAAAAAAACTTCTATTCATCAACTCTCCTACTACAATGAGAGAAAACTCTCTTATATCCAAGAAAAATAAAAAAATCACAAAATTACCTTTTTTGGCAGATTTCGACAATTGTCAGATTTTGCCATTTTAGGTAATTTTACAATCATATCCTGAAAATCCTATTTTTTCCCAAAAGCTTTCCAAAACTAAGGTAGGATGAAATGCCAACTAATATTCTAAATTTGAAACATGAGTTTTGATTTATTACAAAAGCAACTTTTTAAAAATCTAGAAAAAAACACTAAATTGCTATTTTGAGGGCCAAGATGAAAGTTTCAAGCCCTAAAAAAGTGCTAAAATGGGGTCCAACCCACTAGGGTTGGTTACGAAACCACATTCCACCTCATAATGCATCCACTTGTAAAATCTCGTAGAAAACTCACATCCGAGTCAAAAGTTATGATCTCTGGAAGTTCCTGCATCATTCTCCTCTAGTTGAAAAGAACGCAGCTCCTGCAAGTGAGTGTCTTCAAATTGCTGCCATTTGACTAGATCTAACCTCTGCACTTCCCACTCTCTAATCCACGTGCTATCTGTTGGTGGCAATCCTTCCCACTATACTAAATACTTGTTGTACTGCCCTTGCCGAGTGTAGATAGTGTTCTTATCAAGAACCCGTTCGATCTTTTCCTTCTTCTTATGGGGAATGTGGTGCTGCCATGCCATGTTCTGGTTGACTATCTTCAGCATCATCCTCACCATGGAATGCATATAAATAAAAAACATTAAACACAGGAGAAATATCGAGATCATTTGGTAAACTGACCTCATATGCATTATCATTGATCTTCTTTGTAATTTTACAAGGACCAATTTTCTTGTACTTCAACTTGTGGTATGTTCCAGTAGGAAACTGCTCTTTTCTCAAATATACCATCACTAAGTCACCTTCATTGAATATCTGATGTCTCCTACTAGCATCCACTGTATTCTTATACCTCTCATTACTGTTCTGCAACTTCTCTCTCACTTCTTTCTGCAACTGTCGAAGGTGTTCTGCAAATGCTTCCCCATCATCACTGACCCTAACTTTCATTGGTATCTGTACCAAATCTAGAACACCTTGAGGATTCTTGCCATACACAATCTGGAAAGGGGACTTTCCCGTTGATCTGTTAACAGAACTATTATAGGCAAATTCGGCCTGGGGTAATGCCAAGTCCCATTTTTTTGGCTTTTCTCCAACAATACAGCTCAACAAATTTCCCAGACTCTGATTGACCACCTCTGTTTGCCCATCCATTTCAGGATGATAGGCACTACTATACTATAACTTGGTCCCTATCTTCTTCCATAAAGTCCTCTAGAAATGACTGAGGAATTTGGTATCCCTATCAGAGGTAATAGTCTTTGGAACACCATGTAGTCAAACAACTTCTTAAAAAAATAACTCTGCTACCCTCGTGGCATCATTATTTTTCTTACAGGCAATAAAATGAACCATCTTGAAGAACCTATCAACAAATACAAAAATAATGTCATTACCTCGTTGAGTATGTGGAAGTCCCAACACAAAGTCCATGCTCAAATCTATCCATGGTGCAGTTGGTACTGGTAATGGCATATACAACCCTATATTTTGTGAATGTCCCTTAGCCACTTGGTAGATCCTATACCTTGTTACATACCTAGTTATATCCATTTTCATCTTTGGCCAGTAACATTTATCTTCTATCAAGGCTATTGTCTTGTCCTTGCCAAAATGTCCAGCCAACCCACTACTATGAAATTCTCTAAGAATGTTTTCCCTCATAGAGCCAGCTAGTATACATAATTGTTTTCCTTTAAATAGATACCCATCTTGCAGAAAATATTCACCCCTAAAGTGATCCAAGTTACCAGATACTGGTGCCTTCAATTGTTCCACAATCTCCCAAAAATCATCATCAGACTCATACAAATTTTTGATGGAATCAAAACCAATCACCTCAGTTTCCATTGTAGTCAAAAGTGCAACACGCCTACTTAATGCATCTGCAACCTGGTTTTGTTTTCTAGACTTATGCTTCATCACAAAATTTTAACCCTGCAAGAAAGAGACCCAATTGGCATGCCTACTATTCAACTTTTTCTGTGTGTTCAAGTATCTCAATGCAATATGATCTGTAAACAATACAAACTCTTGGGGATCTAGATAATGTCTCCAAAACCTCAATGCTTGAACAATTGCATAAAATTCTAAATCATAAGTAGAATAATTCTTTCACGCTACATTTAGCTTTTCACTAAAGAAAGCTGTAGGTTTTCCAACTTGGCTAAGCACAACACCTATTCCCACATGGGAGGAATCACATTCTACTTAAAATACCTTATCAAGATTTGGCAATGCAAGTATAGGTGCTTCTGTTACCTTTTGCTTCAAGTACTTAAAGCTCTCCTTAGCATTCGTGGTCCATACAAACTCCCTTCCTTTGGTGCAATCTGTTATAGGGACTACAATGCTACTGAAATTTTGAATAAACTTTCAAAAAAAAGTGGCCAAGCCATGAAAACTTTTTACCTCTATGATGCTCCTTAGACTAGGCCATTCTAGAATTGCCCTGACCTTCTCTGGATCCATTCTTACAAAATCTTTATAAATGACCAAGCCTAAAAAAACCAAACTGTCCTGCATGAACCTACACTTCTTCAAATTGGCATAGAGCTTCTCCTTTCTTAACACACCAAGGATGATCCTCAAGTGTTGTAAGTGCTCTTCTTTGCTGTTACTAAATACCAAAATATCATCAAAATAAACTACCACAAACTTACCAATGTAAGGTCGTAGTATAGTGTTCATCAATCTCATAAATGTGCTAGGTGCATTTGATAACCCGAATGGCATAACCATCCACTCATATAATCCGTCTCCAGTCTTAAAGGCTGTCTTCCACTCATCCCCTTCTTGGATCCAAATTTGGTGGTAGCCACTTTGTAGGTCGATCTTGCTGAAATATTTGGCCCCTACAAGGACATCCATCATGTCCTCCATACGAGGTATAGGAAACCTATACTTGATGGTAATCTTATTAATTGCTCTGCTATTAGTGCACATCCTCCATGTTCCATCTTTTTTGGGGGTCAACAATGCTGGTATAGCACATGGGCTCATGTTCTCTCTCACCACACCTTTACTTATGAGTTATGTTACTTGCTTATTCAACTCTGCATGTTGTGTTGGATTCATCCTATAAGTTGCTTGGTTGGGTAGAGCTGCTCCTGGAATCAAATCAATATGATGGTGAATATCTCTCTTTGGCGGTAGACCATCAGGTAATTCATCAGGCACAACATCAACAAATTGTTTCAATAGCTCTGCTACTTATGTGGGATTTAAAATGTCTTCCTCTTCACCTTTTTTCACTAGTAATGCATAACAACACCCTATCACCTTCATTTCTTTAACAAGATCTCTTTCAGACAAAATGGTCTCACGTTTTCCTTTATCCTTAAGAGGCAACAAAATCAACTTAGAGCCATCTTTCTAGAAGGTGTATGTGTTTTTCTCTCCATCATGTATGAATTTTCTATCATATTGCCATGGCCTTCCCAATAACACATGACAGGCATACATTGGGACAACATCACACCATATCTCATCTTGGTAGATCTTCCCTATACTAAACTTAATTAGGCATCTTTTATGAACAGTGACTTCATTTCCCTTTCTAAACCATGCAATGCGGTACGGATGAGGATGTTTTCCACAGTGTAAGTTCAATTTGTCTACCATTTCTTTAGAAACCATATTTTCACAACTACCTCCATCAACAATAACTTGACATACCTTGCCACCCAAAGTGCATCTAGTTCTGAAGATATTGGTTCGAAGCCATGAACCATCAGAGCTTTTGGCTTGTGTTTTCTCCTTCTCTGGAATCACCATTGCTCTTCTCATCATGAGACTTTCTCCCACATCTGGTGGAACCTCTAGTTCTGTCCCTTCCACTTCATGTTGTGTTTGAATCATGTTCACCCTAGGTTGTCCTTCTTGATTTCTTTCTTGCATGTTATAATTTGAGCATTCAAATGCCCTATGACTGTCCTCTCCACATCTAAAACAAGTGAAAGGCCTTCTCTAGTTTTCCCATCCTCTACTGCTACCATAACCTCTACCTCTTTGAAATCCCCTTCCTCGTTCTTGATTCGGAGGATCTTGTCGAGTATCTACTTGTTTTTCCAATGCATGGGATGACTCTCCCCTGCCATAATTTAAACCTCCTTGAAATGTGGTTGATGTACCCCTTCTTCCTCCTCTATTTTTCTGATGGTACTGTCTGTTTTGTTTTTCTTCAGCCTTTAGAGCCAATTTGTAAGCCTCTTCCATATTGTTGAGTCGATGCATGCTCAATTCATCTTGAATAGAGAATTTCAGGCCATTCACATATCTAGCAGCCATCTGTTCATCAGTTTCTTGATGTTCTATACGTATAGACAACGTATAAAACTCATTTGTATAATCTTGCACAAAAGAGAGGCTCTGCTTTAAATTTTGAAACCTATGAAAAAGGGTTTGCGCATAATCTATGGGCAAATTTTTTTCTCTCAACATCTCCATTTTATTCCATTTCTTGATGTTATCCTTGCGTTTCTTTGTTCATTCCTTTTGAAGATGATCCCACCAAATCATTGGATGACCCTTTAATTTGGTGCATGCGAATTTCACCTTCTTTTCCTCTGTCATGGATTTCCATTCAAAAAAATTTCTCATGTCATTGAACCTGTCTATCAACTCCTCTGGTTTAAGACTACCTGCATAATCTGAAACATTTACCTTGATCCCTTCATTTTTCCCTTCTAAGGCCCTAAGCATCCTCTCTTCAAAACTCATGCCTTCTAATTCTTCTTCTTCATGTTTTGTATCTTGATTTGCACCTCCTCGACCTATCTCTTCATCAGATTCATCTCCTCCTCTATCCAGTCTTTGGATTTCCATCTATGTTGTAAGTTCCTCTATTTGCCTTTGTAGATTTTGCATTTCTCTATGCATCTGGGCAAGACCGCCTCTTCCTCTTCCTCTCCCAGTCATCTTCCTGCTCTGATACCAGATGATGTAGCACACAATATACACTCAATACAATTTTTCCATTAATCATGTGAGAGCCAAAGATTTGAAGATTGGAACATAAAAAAACTTCTATTCATCAACTCTCCTGCTACGATGAGAGAAAACACTCTTACATCCAAGAAAAACAAAAAAATCACAAAATTACCTTTTTTGGCAGATTTCAACAATTGTTAGATTTTGCCATTTTAGTTAATTTTACAATCATATCCTAAAAACCTTGTTTTTTCCCAAAAGCTTCCCAAAATGAAGGTAGGATGAAATGCCAACTAATATACTAAATTTGAAACATGAGTTTTGATTTATTACAAAAGCAACTTTTTAAAAATCTAGAAAAAAAACACTAAATTGCTATTTTGAGGGCCAAGATGAAAGTTATGATCTCTGGAAGTTCCTACATCATTCTCTTCTGGTTGAAAAGAATGCAACTCATGCAAGTGAGTGTCTTCAAACTGCTGCCATTTGACTAGATCTAACCTCTGCACTTCCCACTCTGTAATCCATGTGCGATCTGTTGGTGGCAATCGTTCCCACTGTACTAAATACTTGTTGTACTGCCCTTGGCGATTGTAGATAGTGTTCTTATCAAGAACCCATTCAATCTTTTCCTTGTTCTTATGGGGAATGTGGTGGTGCCATGCCAATTCTGGTTGACTATCTTTAGCATCATCCTCACCATGGAATGCATATAAATCAGAAAAATTAAACACAGGAGAAATATCGACATCATATGGTAAACTGACCTCATATGCATTATCATTGATCTTCATTGTAATTTTACAAGGACCAATTTTCCTATACTTCAACTTGTGGTATGTTCCAGTAGGAAACCACTCTTTTCTCAAATATACCATCACTAAGTCACCTTCATTGAATATCTAATGTTGCCTACTAACATCCACTATATTCTAATACTTCTCATTACTGTTCTGCAACTATTGAAGTTGTTCTGCAAATGCTTCCCCATCATCACTGACCCTATCTTTCATTGGTATCTGTACCAAATCTAGAACACCCTGAGGATTCCTACCAGACACAATCTGGAAAGGGGACTTTCCCGTTGATCTGTTAACAAAACTATTATAGGCAAATTCGGCCTGGGGTAATGCCAAGTCCCATTGTTTTGGCATTTCTCCAATAATACACCTCAACAAATTTCCCAGACTATAATTGACCAGCTCTGTTTACCCATCCATTTGAGGATGATAGGCACTACTAAACTGTAACTTGGTCCCTATCTTCGTCCATAAAGTCCTCCAGAAATGACTGAGGAATTTGGTATCCATATCAGAGGTAATAGTGTTTGGAACACCATGTAGTCAAACAACTTCTGAAAAAAATAACTCTGCTACCCTCGTGGCATCATTAGTTTTCTTATAGGCAATAAAATGAACCATCTTGGAGAACCTATCAACAAATAGAAAAATAGAGTCATTACCTCGTTGTGTATGTGGAAGTCCCAACACAAAGTCCATGCTCAAATCTATCCATGGTGCAGTTGGTACTGGTAATGGCATATACAACCCTGTATTTTGTGAATGTCCCTTAGCCACTTGGTAGATCCTACACCTTGTTACATACCTAGCTATATCCCTTTTCATCTTTGGCCAGTAATATTTATCTTCTATCAAGGCTATTGTCTTGTCCTTGCCAAAATGTCCAGCCAACCCACTACTATGAAATTCTCTGAGAATGTTTTCCCTCATAGAGCTAGCTGGTATGCATAATTGATTTCATTTAAATAGATACCCATCTTGCAGAAAATATTCACCCCTAAAGTGATCCAAGTTACCAGATACTGGTGCCTTCAATTGTTCCACAATCTCCCAAATATGATCATCAGAGTCATACAATTTTTCGATGGAATCCAAACCAATCACCTCAGTTTCCATTGTAGTCAAAAGTGCAACACGCCTACTTAACGCATCTGTAACCTGGTTTTGTTTTCCAGACTTATGCTTCAACAGAAAATTTTAACCCTGTAAGAAATAGACCCACTTGGCATGCCTACTATTCAACTTTTTTTGTGTGTTCAAGTATTTCATGCAATATGATCTGTAAACAATACAAACTCCTGGGGAGCTAGATAATGTCTCCAATGCCTCAATACTTGAACAATTGCATAAAATTTGAAATCATAAGTAGAATAATTCTTTCTAGCTTCATTCATCTTTTCACTAAAGAAAGCTGCAGGTTTTCCATATTGGCTAAGCACAACACCTATTCCCACATGGGAGGAATCACATTCTACTTCAAATACCTTATCAAGATTTGGCAATGCAAGTATAGGTGCTTCTGTTACCTTTTGCTTCAAGTACTTAAAGCTCTCCTTAGCATTCGTGGTCCATACAAACTCCCTTCCTTTGGTGCAATCTGTTATAGGGGCTACAATACTACTGAAATTTTGAATGAACTTTTGATAGAAAGTGGCCAAGCAAAGAAAACTTTTTACCTTTATGATGCTCCTTGGACTAGGCCATTCTAGAATTGCCCTGACCTTCTCCGGATCCATTCTGACACCATCTTTAGAAATGACAAAGCCTAAAAAAACCAAACTGTCCTGCATGAACCTACACTTCTTCAAATTGGCATAGAGCTTCTCCTTTCTTAACACACCAACGATGATCCTCAAGTGTTGTAAGTTCTCTTCTTTGCTGTTACTAAATAACAAAATATCATCAAAATAAACTACCACAAACTTACCAATGTAAGGTCATAGTATAGTGTTCATCAATCTCATAAATGTACTAGGTGCATTTGATAACCTGAATGGCATAACCATCCACTCATATAATCCATTTCCAGTCTTAGAGGCTGTCTTCCACTCATCCCCTTCTCGGATCCAAATTTGGTGGTAGCCACTTCGTAGGTCAATCTTACTGAAATATTTGGCCCTTGTAAGGACATCCATCATGTCCTCCATACGAGGTATAGGAAACCTATACTTGATGGTAATCTTATTAATTGCTTTGCTATCAGTGCACATTCTCCATGTTCCATCTTTTTTGGGGGTCAACAATGCTGGTACAACACATGGGCTCATGCTCTCTCTCACCACACCTTTACTTATGAGTTATGTTACTTGCTTATTCAACTCTGCATGTTGTGTTGGATTCATCCTATAATCTACTTGGTTGGGTAGAGATGCTCCATGAATCAAATCAATATGATGTTGAATATCTCTCTTTGGCGGTAGACCATCAGGTAATTCATCAGGCACAATATCAACAAATTCTTTCAATAGCTCTGCTACTTCTGGGGGAACTGAAATGTCTTCCTCTTCACTTTTTTTCACTAGTAATGCATAACAACACCATGTCACCTTCATTTCTTTAACAAGATCTCTTTCAGACAACATGGTCTCACCTTTTCCTTCATCCTTGAGAGGCAACAAAATCACCTTAGAGCCATCTTTCTAGAAGGTGTGTGTGTTTTTCTCTCCATCATGTATGACTTTTCTATCATACTGCCATGGCCTTCCCAATAACACATGACAGGCATCCATTGGAACAACATCACACCATATCTCATCTTGGTAGATCTTCCCTATGCTAAACTTAATTAGACATCTTTTATCAACAGTGACTTCATTTCCCTTTTTAAACGATGCAATGTGGTACAGATGAGGATGTTTTTCACAGTGTAAATTCAATTTGTCTACCATTTCTTTAGAAACCATATTTTCACAACTACCTCCATCAATAATAACTTGACATACCTTGCCACCCGAAGTGCATCTAGTTCTGAAGATATTGGTTCAAAGCCATGAACCATCAGAGCTTTTGGCTTGTGTTTTCTCCTTCTCTGGAATCACCATTGCTCTTCTCATCATGAGACTTTCTCCCACATCTGGTGGAACCTCTAGTTCCGTCCCTTCCACTTCATGTTGTGTTTGAATCAGGTTCACCCTAGGTTGTCCTCCTTGATTTATTTCTTGCATGTTATAATTTGAGCATTCAAATGCCCTATGACCTTCCTCTCCACATCTGAAACAAGTGAAAGGCCTTCTCTGGTTTTCCCATCCTCTACCGCTACCATAACCTCTACCTGTTTGAAATCCCCTTCCTCGTTCTTGATTCGGAGGATCTTGTCGAGTATCTACTTATTTTTCCAATCTATGGGATGACTCTCCCCTGCCATAATTCAAACGTGCTCGAAATGGGGTTGATGTACCCCGTCTTCCTCCTCTATTCCTCTGAGTGTACTGTCTGTTTTGTTTTTCTTCAGCCTTTAGAGCCAAATTGTAAGCCTCTTCCATACTGTTGAGTCGATGCATGCTCAATTCCTCTTGAATAGAGAATTTCAGGCCATTCACATATCTAGCAGCCATCTATTCATCAGTTTCTTGATGTTCTATATGTATAGATAGCGTATAAAACTCATTTGTATAATCTTACGCAGAAGAGAGGCTCTGCTTTAAATTTTGAAACCTATGAAAAAGGGTTTGCGCATAATCTATGGGCAAATTTTTTTCTCTCAACTTCTTCTCCATTTTATTCCATGTCCTGTTCTTATCCTTGCCTTTCTTTGTTCATTCCTTTTGAAGATGATCCCACCAAATCATTGCATGACCCTTTAATTTGGTGCATGCGAATTTCACGTTCTTTTCCTCTGGCATGGATTTCCGTTCAAGAAAATTTCTCATGTCATTCAACCAGTCTACCAACTCCTCTGGTTTAAGACTACCTGCATAATCTGAAACATCTACCTTGATCCCTTCATTTTTCCCTTCTAAGGCCCTGAGCATCCTCCCTTCAAAACTCATGCCTTCTAATTCTTCTTCTTCATGATTTGTATCTTACTTTGCACCTCCTCGACCTATCTCTTCATCAGATTCATCTCCTCCTCTACCCAGTCTTTGGTTTTCCATTTGTGTTGTAAGTTTTGCTATTTGCCTTTGTAGATTTTGCATTTCTCTATGCATCTAGGCAAGACCGCCTCTTCCTCTTCCTCTCCTAGCCATCTTCCTGCTCTAATACCAGATGATGTAGCACACAACATACACGCAATACAATTTTTCCATTAATCATGTGAGACCCAAAGATTTGAAGACTAGAACATAAAAAAACTTCTATTCATCAACTCTCCTGCTACGATGAGAGAAAACTCTCTTATATCCAATAAAAACAAAAAAATCACAAAATTACCTTTTTTGGCAGATTTCAACAATTGTCAGATTTTGCCATTTTAGGTTATTTTACAATCATATCCTAAAAATCCTATTTTTTCCCAAAAGCTTCCCAAAACTAAGGTAGGATGAAATGCCAACTAATATTCTAAATTTGAAACATGAGTTTCGATTTATTACAAAAGCAACTTTTTAAAAATCTAGAAAAAAAATACTAAATTGCTATTTTGAGGGCCAAGATGAAAGTTTCAAGCCCCGAAAAAGTGCTAAAACGGGGTTCAACCCACGAGGGTTGGTTGCGAAACCACTTTCCACCTCATAACATATCCACCCATAAAATCTCGTAGAAAGCCCACATCCAAGTCAAAAGTTATGATCTCTGGAAGTTCCTGCATCATTCTCCTCTGGTTGAAAAGAACGTAGCTCCTGCAAGTGAGTGTCTTCAAATTGCTGTGATTTGACAGGATCTAACTTCTACAGTTCCCACTCTGTAATCCATGTGCTATCTGTTGGTGGCAATCCTTCCCACTGTACTAAATACTTGTTGTACTACCCTTGGCGAGTGTAGATAGTGTTCTTATCAAGAACCTGTGCAATCTTTTCCTTCTTATGGGGAATGTGGTGGTGGCATGCCACTTCTGGTTGACTATCTTCAGCATCATCCTCACCATGGAATGCATATAAATCAGAAACATTAAACACAGGAGAAATATCGAGATCATCTGGTAAATAGACCTCATATGCATTATCATTGATCTTCTTTGTAATTTTACAAGGACCAATTTTCCTGTACTTCAAGTTGTGGTATGTTCCAGTAGGAAACCACTCTTTTCTCAATAATACCATCACTAAGTCACCTTCATTGAATATTTGATGTCACCTACTAGCATCCACTGTATTCTTATACCTCTCATTACTGTTTTGCAACTTCTCTCTCACTTCTTTCGGCAATTGTTGAAGGTGTTCTGCAGATGCTTCCCCATCATCGCTGACCCTATCATTCATTGGTATCTGTACCAAATCTAGAACACCCTAAGGATTCTTGCCATACACAATTTGGAAAGGGGACTTTCCCATTGATCTGTTAATATAACTATTATAGGCAAATTTGGCCTGGGGTAATGTCAAGTCTCATTGTTTTGGCTTTTCTCTGACAATACACCTCAACAAATTTTTTAGACTTTGATTGACCACCTCTGTTTGCCCATCCATTTGAGGATGATAGGCACTATTAAACTGTAACTTGGTCCCTATCTTCTTCCATAAAGTCTTCCAGAAATGACTGAGGAATTTGGTATCCCTGTCAGAGGTAATAGTCTTTGGAACACCATGTAGTCGAACAACTTCTGAAAAAAATAACTCTGCTACCCTCGTGGCATCATTAGTTTTCTTACAGGCAATAAAATGAACCATCTTGGAGAACCTATCAACAAATACAAAAATAGAGTCATTACCTCGTTGTGTATGTGGAAGTCCCAACACAAAGTCCATGATCAAATCTATCCATGGTACAGTTGGTACTAGTAATGGCATATACAACCCTATATTTTGTGAATGTCCCTTAGCCACTTGGTAGATCCTACACCTTGTTACATACCTAGTTATATCCTTTTTCATCTTTGGCTAGTAATATTTATCTTCTATCAAGGCTATTGCCTTGTCCTTGCCAAAATGTCCAGCCAATCCACTACTATGAAATTCTCTGAGAATGTTTTCCCTCATAGAGCCAGCTGGTATACATAGTTGTTTTCCTTTAAATAGATACCCATCTTGCAGAAAATATTCACCCCTAAAGTGATCCAAGTTACCAGATACTGGTGCCTTAAATTGTTCCACAATCTCCCAAAAATCATCATCAGACTCATACAAATTTTTGATGGAATCAAAACCAATCACCTCAGTTTCCATTGTAGTCAAAAGTGCAACACGCCTACTTAATGCATCTGCAACCTGGTTTTGTTTTCCAGACTTGTGCTTCAACACAAAATTTTAACCCTGCAAGAAAGAGACCCACTTGGCATGCTTCCTATTCAACATTTTTGGTGTGTTCAAGTATCACAATTCAATATGATCTATAAACAATACAAACTCCTGGGGAGATAGATAATGTCTCCAATGCCTCAATGCTTGAACAATTGCATAAAATTCCAAATCATAAGTAGAATAATTCTTTCTCGCTGCATTCAGCTTTTCACTAAAGAAAGCTGCAGGTTTTCCATCTTGGCTAAGCACAAAACCTATTCCTACATGGGAGGCATCACATTCTACTTCAAATACCTTATCAAGATTTGGCAATGCAAGTATAGGTGCTTCTATTACCTTTTGCTTCAAGTACTTAAAGCTCTCCTCAGCATTCGTGGTCCATACAAACTCCCTTCCTTTTGGTGCAATCTGTTATAGGGGCTACAATACTACTGAAATTTTGAATGAACTTTCGATAGAAAGTGGCCAAGCCATGAGAAATTTTTACTTCTGTGATGCTCCTTAGACTAGGCCATTCTAGAATTGCCCTGTCCTTCTCTGGATCCGTTCTGACACCATCTTTAGAAATGACAAAGCCTAAAAAAACCAAACTATCCTACACGAACCTACATTTCTTCAAATTGGCATAGAGCTTCTCCTTTCTTAACAAACCAAGGATGATCCTCAAGTGTTGTAAGTGCTCTTCTATGCTGTTAATAAATACCAAAATATCATCAAAATAAACTACCACAAACTTACCAATGTAAGGTCGTAGTATAGTGTTCATCAATCTCATAAATGTGCTAGGTGCATTTGATAACCCAAATGGCATAACCATCCACTCATATAATCCATCTCTAGTCTTAAAGGCTTTCTTCCACTCATCCCCTTCTTGGATCCAGATTTGGTGGTAGCCACTTCGTAGGTCGATCTTGCTGAAATATTTGGCCCCTACAAGGACATCCATCATATCCTCCATACGAGGTATAGGAAACCTATACTTGATGGTAATCTTATTAATTGCTCTACTATCCATGCACATCCTCCATGTTCCATCTTTTTTGGGGGTTAACAATGCTGGTACAGCACATGGGCTCATGCTCTCTCTCACCACACCTTTACTTATGAGTTATGTTACTTGCTTATTGAACTCTGCATGTTGTGTTGGATTGATCCTATAAGCTGCTTGTTTGGGTAGAGCTGCTCTTGGAATCAAATCAATATGATGGTGAATATCTCTATTTGGCAGTAGACCATCAGGTACTTCATCATGCACAACATCAACAAATTCTTTCAATAGTTCTGCTACTTCTAGGGGAAATGAAATGTCTTCCTCTTCACCTTTTTTCACTACTAATGCATAACAACACCCTGTCACCTTCATTTCTTTAACAAGATCTCTTTCAAACAACATGGTCTCACCTTTTACTTCATCCTTGAGAGTCAACAAAATCACCTTAGAGCCATCTTTCCAGAAGGTGTATGTGTTTTTCTCTCCATCATGTATGACTTTTCTATCATACTGTCATGGCCTTCCCAATAACACATGACAGGCATCCATTGGGAAAACATCACACCATCTCTCATCTTGGTAGATCTTCCCTATGTTAAACTTAATTAGGCATTTTTATGAACAGTGACTTCATTTCCCTTTTTAAACCGTGCAATGCGGTACATATGAGGATGTTTTTCACAGTGTAAATTAAATTTGTCTACCATTTCTTTAGAAACCATACTTTCACAACTACCTTCATCAACAATAACTTGACATACGTTGCCACCTGAAGTGCATCTAGTTCTGAAGATATTGGTTCGAAGCCATGAACCATCAGAGCTTTTGGCTTGTGTTTTCTCCTTCTCTGGAATCACCATTGCTCTTCTCATTCGTGAGACTTTCTCCCACATTTGGTGGAACCTCTAGTTCCATCCCTTCCACTTCATGTTGTGTTTGAATTAGGTTCACCCTAGGTTGTCCTCCTTGATTTCTTTCTTGCATGTTATAATTTGAGCATTCAAATGCCCTATGACCTTCCTCTACACATCTAAAACAAGTGAAAGGCCTTCTCTTGTTTTCCCATCCTCTACCACTACCATAACCTCTACCTCTTTGAAATCCCCTTCCTCGTTCTTTATTCAGAGGATCTTGTCAAGTATCTACTTGTTTTTCCAATCCATGGGATGACTCTTCCCTGCCATAATTCAAACCTCCTCGAAATGGGGTTGATGTACCCCTTCTTCCTCCTCTATTCCTCTGATGGTACTATCTATTTTGTTTTTCTTCAGCCTTTAGAGCCAATCGGTAAGCCTCTTCCATACTGTTGAGTCGATGCATGCTCAATTCATCTTGAATAGAGAATTTTAGGCCATTCACATATCTAGCAGCCATTTGTTCATCAATTTCTTGATGTTCTATATGTATAGACAATGTATAAAACACATTTGTATAATCTTGCACAGAAGAGAGGCTCTGCTTTAAATTTTGAAACCTACAAAAAAGGGTTTGCGCATAATCTATGGGTAAAAAATTTTCTCTCAACTTCTTCTCCATTTTATTCGATGTACTGATCTTATTCTTGCCTTTCTTTTTTTGTTACTTTTGAAGGTGATCCCACCAAATCATTGCATGACCCTTTAATTTGGTGCATGCGAATTTCACCTTCCTTTCCTCTGTCATGTCCATTGAAAAAAAATCTCATGTCATTCAACCAGTCTATCAAGTCCTTTGGTTTAAGACTACCTGCATAATCTAAAACATCTACCTTGATCCCTTTGTTTTTTCCTTCTAAGGCCCTGAGCATCCTCTCTTCAAAACTCATGCCTTCTAATTCTTCTTCTTCATGTTTTGTATCTTGATTTGCACCTCCTTGACCTATCTCTTCATCAGATTCATCTCCTCCTCTATTCAGTCTTTGGTTTTCCATCTGTGTTGTAAGTTCTGCTATATGCCTTTGTAGATTTTGCATTTCTCTATGCATTTGGGCAAGACTGCCTCTTCCTCTTCCTCTCCTAGCCATCTTCCTGCTCTGATACCAGATGATGTAGCACACAACATACACTCAATACAATTTTTCCATTAATCATGTTAGAGGCAAAGATTTGAAGACTGGAAGATAAAAAAACTTCTACTCATCAACTCTCCTGCTACGATGAGAGAAAACTCTCTTATATTCAAGAAAAACAAAAAAATCATAAAATTACCTTTTTTGGCAGATTTTGATAATTATCAGATTTTGCCATTTTAGGTAATTTTACAATCATATCCTGAAAATCCTATTTTTTTCCCAAAAGCTTCCCAAAACTAAGGTAGGATGAAATGCCAACTAATATTCTAAATTTGAAACATGAGTTTCAATTTATTATAAAAGCAACTTTTTAAAAATCTAGAAAAAAAACACTAAATTACTATTTCGAGGGCCAAGATGAAAGTTTCAAGCCCCGAAAAAGTGCTAAAACAAGGTCCAGCTCACTAGGGTTGGTTACGAAACCACTTTCCACCTCATAACGCATCGACTCGTAAAATCTCATAGAAAACCCACATCTGAGTCCATGCTCAAATCTATCCATGGTTCAGTTGGTATTGGTAATGGCATATACAACCCTATATTTTGTGAATGTCCCTTAGCCACTTGGCAGATCCTACACCTTTTTACATACCTAGTTATACCCCTTTTCATCTTTGGCCAGTAATATTTATCTTCTATCAAGGCTATTGTCTTGTCCTTGCCAAAATGTCCAACCAACCCACTACTATGAAATTCTCTAAGAATGTTTTCCCTCATAGAGCCAGCTAGTATGCATAGTTGTTTTCCTTTAAATAGATACCCATCTTGTAGAAAATATTTACCCCTAAAGTGATCCAAGTTACTAGATACTGGTACCTTCAATTGTTCCACAATTTCCCAAAAATCATCATCAGACTCATACCAATTTTTGATGGAATCGAAACCAATCACCTCAGTTTCCATTGTAGTCAAAAGGGCAACACGCCTACTTAATGCATCTGCAACCTGGTTTTGTTTTCCAGACTTATGCTTCAACACAAAATTTTAACCCTGTAAGAAAGAGACCCACTTGGCATGTCTACTATTCAACTTTTTTCTGTGTGTTCAAGTATCTCAATGCAATACGATCTGTAAACAATACAAACTCTTGGGGAGCTAGATAATGTCTCTAATGCCTGAATGCTTGAACAGTTGCATAAAATTCCAAATCATAAGTAGAATAATTTTTTCTCGCTCCATTTAGCTTTTCACTAAAGAAAGCTGTAGGTTTTCCATCTTGGCTAAGCACAACACCTATTCCCACATGGGAGGCATCACATTCTACTTCAAATACCTTATCAAGATTTGGCAATGCAAGTATAGGTGCTTCTATTACCTTTTACTTCAAGTACTTAAAGCTCTCCTTGACATTCATGGTCCATACAAACTCCCTTTCTTTTGGTGCAATTTGTTATAGGGGCTACAATACTACTGAAATTTCGAATGAACTTTCGATAGAAAGTGGCCAAGCCACGAAAACTTTTTACCTCTGTGATGCTCCTTGGACTAGGCCATTCTAGAATTGCCCTGACCTTCTCTGGATCCATTTTGACACCATCTTTAGAAATGACAAAGCCTAAAAAAACCAAACTGTCCTGCATGAACCTACACTTGTTCAAATTGGCATAGAGCTTCTCCTTTCTTAACACACCAAGGATGATCCTCAAGTGTTGTAAGTGCTCTTCTTTGCTATTACTAAATACCAAAATATCATCAAAATAAACTACCACAAAATTACCAATGTAAGGTCATAGTATAGTGTTCATCAATCTCATAAATGTGCTAGGTACATTTGATAACCTGAATGGCATAACCATCCACTCATATATTCCATCTCCAGTCTTAAAGGTTGTTTTTCACTCATCCCCTTCTCGGATCTGAATTTGGTGGTAGCCACTTCGTAGGTTGATCTTGCTGAAATATTTGGCCCCTGCAAGGACATCCATCATGTCCTCCATATGAGGTATAAGAAACCTATACTTGATGGTAATCTTATTAATTGCTCTTCTATCAGTGTACATCCTCCATGTTCCATCTTTTTTGGGGGTCAACAATGCTGGTACAACACATGGGCTCATGCTTTCTCTCATCACACCTTTACTTATGAGTTATGTTACTTGCTTATTCAACTTTGCATCTTGTGTTGGATTCATCCTATAAGCTGCTTGGTTGGGTAGAGCTACTCCTGGAATCAAATCAATATGATGCCGAATATCTCTCTTTGGCAGTAGACCATCAGGTAATTCATCAGTCACAACATCAACAAATTGTTTTAATAGCTCTGCTACTTCTGGGGGAACTGAAATGTCTTCCTCTTCACCTTTTTTCACTACTAATGCATAACAACACCCTGTCACCTTCATTTCTTTAACAAGATCTCTTTTAGACAACATGGTCTCACCTTTTCCTTCATCCTTGAGAGACAACAAAATCACCTTAGAGCCATCTTTCCAGAAGGTGTATGTGTTTTTCTCTCCATCATGTATGACTTTTCTATCATATTGCCATGGCCTTCCCAATAACACATGACAGGTATCCATTGGGACAACATCACACCATATCTCATCTTGGTAGATCTTTCCTATGCTAAACTTAATTAGGAATCTTTTATCAACAGTGACTTCATTTCCCTTTTTAAACCATGCAATGCAGTACGGATGGGGATGTTTTTCACAGTGTAAATTCAATTTGTCTACCATTTCTTTAGAAACCATATTTTCACAACTACCTCCATCAACAATAACTTGACATACGTTGCCACCTGAAGTGCATCTAGTTTTGAAGATATTGGTTCGAAGCCATGAACCATCAGAGCTTTTGGCTTGTGTTTTCTCCTTCTCTGGAATCACCATTGCTCTTCTCATCATGAGACTTTCTCCCACATCTGGTGGAACCTCTAGTTCCGTCCCTTCCACTTCATGTTGTGTTTGAATCAAGTCCACCCTAGGTTGTCCTCCTTGATTTCTTTCTTGCATGTTATAATTTGAGCATTCAATTGCCCTATGATCTTCCTCTCCACATCTGAAACAAGTGAGAGGCCTTCTCTAGTTTTCGCATCCTCTACCACTACCATAACATCTACCTCTTTGAAATCCCCTTCCTCATTCTTGATTTGGAGGATCTTGTCAAGTATCTACTTATTTTTCCAATCCATTGGATGAATCTCCCCTACCATAATTCAAACCTCCTCGAAATGGGGTTGATGTACCCCTTCTTCCTCTATTCCTCTGATGGTACTATCTGTTTTGTTTTTCTTCATCGTTTAGAGCCAACTGGTAAGCCTCTTCCATACTGTTTAGTTGATGCATGCTCAATTCATCTTGAATAGAGAATGTCAGGGCATTCACATATCTAGAAGCCATTTGTTCATCAGTTTCTTATGAAAAGGGAGACTCTGCTTTAAATTTTGAAACCTATGAAAAGGGGTTTGCACATAATCTATGGGCAAAATTTTTTCTCTCAACTTCTTCTGCATTTTATTCCATGTCCTGATCTTATCCTTGCCTTTCT
Source organism: Cunninghamia lanceolata (assembly GCA_027924645.1). Taxonomy (NCBI): domain Eukaryota; kingdom Viridiplantae; phylum Streptophyta; class Pinopsida; order Cupressales; family Cupressaceae; genus Cunninghamia; species Cunninghamia lanceolata. Next base: position 3,412,119 of record BSBN01000994.1, on the reverse strand, counting down.
TTGTTCATTCCTTTTGATGATGATCCCACCAAATCATTGCATGACCCTTTAATTTGGTGCATGCGAATTTCACCTTCTTTTCCTCAGTCATGGATTTCCATTCAAAACAATTTCTCATGTCATTCAACCAGTCTATCAACTCCTCTGGTTTAAGACTACCTACATAATCTGAAACATCTACCTTGATCCCTTCATTTTTCCCTTCTAAGGCCCTGAGCATCCTCTCTTCAGAACTCATGCCTTCAAATTCTTCTTCTTCATGTTTTGTATCTTGATTTGTACCTCCTCGACCTATCTATTCATCAGATTCATCTCCTCCTCTACCCAGTCTTTGATTTTCCATCTGTGTTGTAAGTTCTGCTATTTGCCTTTGCAGATTTTGCATTTCTATATGCATCTGGGCAAGACTGCCTCTTCCTCTTCCTCTCACAGCCATCTTGCTCTGATACTAGATGATGTAGCACACAACATACACTCAATACAATTTTTCCATTAATCATATGAGAGCCAAAGATTTGAAGACTGGAACATAAAAAAACTTCTATTCATCAACTCTCCTGCTACGATGAGAGAAAACTCTCTTATATCAAAGAAAAACAAAAAAATCACAAAATTACCTTTTTTGGCAGATTTCAACAATTGTCAGATTTTGCCATTTTAGGTAATTTTACAATCATATCCTAAAAATCCTATTTTTTCCCAAAAGCTTCCCAAAACAAAGGTAGGATGAAATGCCAACTAATATTCTAAATTTGAAACATGAGTTTCGATTTATTACAAAAGCAACTTTTTAAAAATCTAGAAAAAAAACACTAAATTGCTATTTGGAGGGCCAAGATGAAAGTTTCAAGCCCCAAAAAAGTGCTAAAATGGGGTCCAACCCACTAGGGTTGGTTGCGAAACCACTTTCCACCTCATAACGCATCCACCTGTAAAATCTCGTAGAAAACCCACATCCAAGTCAAAAGTTATGATCTCTGGAAGTTCCTGCATCATTCTCCTTTGGTTGAAAAGAACGCAGCTCCTGTAAGTGTCTTCAAACTGCTGCCATTTGACTGGATCTAGCCTCCGCACTTCCCACTCTGTAATCCATGTGCTATCTGTTCATGGCAATCCTTCCCACTGTACTAAATACTTGTTGTACTGCCCTTTCCAAGTGTAGATAGTGTTCTTATCAAGAACCCGTGCAATCTTTTCCTTCTTCTTATGGGGAATGTGGTGGTGCCATGACACTTCTGGTTGACTATCTTCATCATCATCCTCATGATGGAATGTATAAAAATTAGAAACTTAAATACAGGAGAAATATCGAGATCATCTGGTAAACTGACCTCATATGCATTATCATTGATCTTCTTTGTAATTTTACAAGGACCAATTTTCCTGTACTTCAACTTGTGGTATGTTCCAGTAGGAAACCGCTCTTTTCTCAAATATACCATCACTGAGTCACCTCCATTGAATATCTAATGTCACCTACTAGCTTCCACTATATTCTTATACCTCTCATTACTGTTCTGCAACTTCTCTCTCACTTCTTTCTGCAACTGTTGAAGATGTTCTGCAAATGCTTCCCAATCATCACTGACCCTATCTTTCATTGGTATCTGTACCAAATCTAGAACACCCTGAGGATTCCTGCCATACATAATCTAGAAAGGAGACTTTCCCGTTGATTTGTTAACAGAACTATTATAGGCAAATTCGGCCTGGGGTAATGCCAAGTCCCATTGTTTTGGCTTTTCTCCAACAATACACCTCAACAAATTTCCCAGACTCTGATTGACCACCTCTGTTTGCCCATCCATTTGAGGATGATAGTCACTACTAAACTCTAACTTGGTCCCTATCTTCTTCCATAAAGTCCTCCAGAAATGACTGAGGAATTTGGTATTCCTATCAGAGGTAATAGTCTTTGGAACACCATGTAGTCGAACAACTTCTTAAAAAAATAACTCTGCTAGCCTCGTGGCATCATTAGTTTTTGTACAGGCAATAAAATGAACCATCTTGGAGAACCTATCAACAAATACAAAAATAGGGTCATTACCTCATTGAGTATGTGGAAGTCCCAACACAAAGTCCATGCTCAAATCTATCCATGGTGCAGTTGGTACTGGTAATGACATATACAACCCTGTATTTTGTGAATGTCCCTTAGCCACTTGGCAGATCCTACACCTTGTTACATACCTAGTTATATCCCTTTTCACCTTTGGCTAGTAATATTTATCTTCTATCAAGGCTATTGTCTTGTCCTTTACAAAATGTCTAGCCAACCCACTACTATGAAATTCTCTGAGAATGTTTTCCCTCATAGAGCCAGCTGGTATGCATAGTTGTTTTCCTTTAAATAGATACCCATCTTGCAAAAAATATTCACCCCTAAAGTGATCCAAGTTACCAGATACTGGTGCCTTCAATTGTTCCACAATCTCCCAAAAATCATCATCAAACTCATACAAATTTTTGATGGAATCAAAATCAATCATCTTAGTTTTCATTGTAGTCAAAAGTGCAACACGCCTACTTAACGTATCTACAGCCTGGTTTTGTTTTCCAGACTTATGCTTCAACACAAAATTTTAACCCTGCAAGAAAGAGACCTAATTGGCATGCCTACTATTCAACTTTTTCTATGTGTTGAAGTATCTCAATGCAATATGATCTGTAAACAATACAAACTCCTGGGGAGCTAGATAATGTCTCCAATGCCTCAATGCTAGAACAATTGCATAAAATTCTAAATCATAAGTAGAATAATTCTTTCTTGCTTCATTCAGCTTTTCACTAAAGAAAGCTGCAGGTTTTCCATCTTGGCTAAGTAAAACACCTATTCCCACATGGGAGGCATCACATTCTACTTCAAATACCTTATCAAGATTTGGGAATACAAGTATAGGTGCTTCTGTTACCTTTTGCTTCAAGTACTTAAAGCTCTCCTCAACATTTGTGGTCCATACAAACTCCCTTCCTTTTGGTGCAATCTATTATAGGGACTACAATACTACTGAAATTTTGAATGAAGTTTCAATAGAAAGTGGCCAATCCATGAAAACTTTTTACCTCTGCAATGCTCCTTGGACTAGGCCATTCTAGAATTGCCCTGACCTTCTTTGGATCCATTCTGACACCATCTTTAGAAATGACAAAGCCTAAAAAAACCAAACTGTCCTGCATGAACCTACACTTCTTCAAATTGGCATAGAGCTTCTCCTTTCTTAACACACCAAGGATGATCCTCAAGTGTTGTAAGTGCTCTTCTTTGCTGTTACTAAATACCAAAATATCATCAAAATAAACTACAACAAACTTACCAATGTAAGGTCGTAGTATAGTGTTCATCAATCTTATAAATGTGCTAGGTGCATTTGATAACCTGAATGGCATAACCATCCACTCATATAATCCGTCTCCAGTCTTAAAGGTTGTCTTCCACTCATCCCCTTCTCGGATCCGGATTTAGTGGTAGCCACTTCGTAGGTCGATCTTGCTGAAATATTTGGCCCCTGCAAGGACATCCATCTTGTCCTCCATACGAGGTATAGGAAACCTATACTTGATGGTAATCTTATTAATTGCTCTAGTATTAGTGCACATCCTCCATGTTCCATCTTTTTTTGGGGGTCAACAATGCTGGTACAGCACATGGGCTTATGCTCTCTCTCACCACACCTTTACTTATGAGTTATGTTACTTGCTTATTCAACTCTGCATGCTTGGTTGGGTAGAGCTGCTCTTGGAATCAAATCAATATGATGGTGAATATCTCTCTTTGGCGGTAGACCATCAGGTAATTCATCAAGCACAATATCAACAAATTCTTTCAATAGCTCTGCTACTTCTGGGGCAACTGAAATGTCTTCCTCTTCACCTTTTTTCACTACTAATGCATAACAACACCCTGTCACCTTCATTTCTTTAACAAGATCTCTTTCAGACAACATGGTCTGACCTTTTCCTTCATCCTTGAGAGGCAACAAAATCACCTTAGAGGCATCTTTCCAAAAGGTGTATGTGTTTTTCTCTCCATCATGTATGACTTTTCTATCATACTGCCATGGCCTTCCCAATAACACATGACAGGCATCCATTGGGACAACATCACACCATATCTCATCTTGGTAGATCTTCCCTATGCTAAACTCAATTAGGCATCTTTTATCAACAGTGACTTCATTTTCCTTTTTAAACCATGCAATGCGGTACGGATGAGGATATTTTTCACAGTGTAAATTAAATTTGTCTACCATTTCTTTAGAAACCATATTTTCACAACTACCCCCATCAACAATAACTTGACATACCTTGCCACCAGAAGTGCATCTAGTTCTGAAGATATTGGTTCGAAGCCATGAACCATCAGAGCTTTTGGCTTGTGTTTTCTCCTTCTCTGGAATCACCATTGCTCTTCTCATCATGAGACTTTCTCCCACATCTGGTGGAACCTCTAGTTCCGTCCCTTCCACTTCATGTTGTGTTTGAATCAGGTTCACCCTAGGTTGTCCTCCTTGATTTCTTTCTTGCATGTTATAATTTGAGCATTCAAATGCCCTATGACCTTCCTCTCCACATCTGAAACAAGTGAAAGGCCTTCTCTGGTTTTCCCATCCTCTACTACTACCATAACCTCTACCTCTTTGAAATCCCCTTCCTCTTTCTTGATTCGGAGGATCTTGTCAAGTATCTACTTGTTTTTCCAATCCATGGGATGACTCTCCCCTACCATAATTCAAACCTCCTTGAAATGGGGTTGATGTACCCCTTCTTCCTCCTCTATTCCTCTGATGGTACTATCTATTTTTTTTCTTCAGCCTTTAGAGTTAATTGGTAAGCCTCTTCCATACTGTTGAGTCGATGCATGCTCAATTTATCTTGAATAGAGAATTTCAGGCCATTCACATATCTAGCAGCCATTTGTTCATCAGTTTCTTGATGTTCTATACGTATAGACAGCGTATAAAACTCATTTATATAATCTTGCACAGAAGAGAGGCTCTGCTTTAAATTTTGAAACCTACGAAAAAAGGTTTGCACATAATCTATGGGCAAAATTTTTTCTCTCAACTTCTTCTCCATTTTATTCCATGTCCTAATCTTATCCTTGCCTTTCTTTTTTCATTCCTTTTGAAGATGATCCCACCAAATAATTGCATGACCCTTTAATTTGGTGCATGCGAATTTCACCTTCTTTTCCTCTGTCATGGATTTCCATTCAAAAAAATTTCTCGTGTCATTCAACAAGTCTATCAACTCCTCTGGTTTAAGACTACCTGCATAATTTGAAACACCTGCCTTGATCCTTTCATTTTTCCCTTCTAAGGCCTTGAGCATCCTCTCCTCAAAACTCATGCCTTCTAATTCTTCTTCTTCATGTTTTTTATCTTGATTTGTACCTCCTCGACCTATCTCTTCATCAGATTCATCTGGTCCTCTAACTAGTCTTTGGTTTTCCATCTGTGTTGTAAGTTCTGATATTTGCCTTTGCATATTTTACATTTCTCTATGCATCTGGGCAAGACTACCTCTTCCTCTTCCTCTCCCAGCCATCTTCCTGCTCTGATACCAGATGATGTAGCACACAATATACACTCAATACAATTTTTTGATTAATCATGTGAGAGCCAAAGATTTAAAGACTGGAACATAAAAAAACTTTTATTCATCAACTCTCCTGCTATGATGAGAGAGAACTCTCTTATATCGAAGAAAAACAAAAAAATCACAAAATTACCTTTTTTGGTAGATTTCGACAATTGTCAGATTTTTTCATTTTAGGTAATTTTACAATCATATCTTGAAAATTCTATTTTTTCCCAAAAGCTTCCCAAAACTAAGGTAGGATGAAATGCCAACTAGTATTCTAAATTTGAAACATGACTTTTGATTTATTACAAATGCAACTTTTTAAAAATCTTGAAAAAAATACTAAATTGCTATTTTGAGGGCCAAGATGAAAGTTTCAAGCCCTGAAAAAGTGCTAAAATGGGGTCCAACCCACTAGGGGTTGCAAAAGCACTTTCCACCTCATAATGCATCCACCCGTAAAATCTCATAGAAAACCCACATCCAAGTCAAAAGTTATGATCTCTGGAAGTTCCTGCATCAAAAAGGGGTGATTCACTTCCCATAAGGGGCGACCTTGTTATCTTTTCCATGTGTGATTTCTTCCAGATTTAGCCCAATTTGACTCTATTTTTAACTCTTGATTGCAAGCCTCTTCATGCATAATTGATTTTTTAGTTCCCTTAACTATTCCTAGAATCCTAATTAGTCTATTCTTATGTCCCAATCACTCTATTGTTAGCTCCCAATTAGTTTATCGTTATCTATCAATTAGTCTTCTATGAGCTTCTTTCAAGCCTTTGTTCACATTCAATCAGAGCTAGATCACTCTTCAATCAATCACTGCTAACTCCCTAATCACCATCACCCTTGATCTATGGATTCTAAATCTATAAATACCTCTCACCTCTTCATTATTTTTCATGCTGGGAATGCTCTTCTCATCTTTACAATATTTTTCATTTTTCTTCACAAGTCTTTGATCCTCTTAGTTTATTTCTTTAGTTTTAGTTTTTGCAAAGCTTCAAAGCTTTCCCTTTAGAGGAAAATTTATTATTACATTATTGGTTTTCTCATGTTTTTTGCAAATAGTTGCTCCCATAGTATTTTTATGCTCAATGCAAGACCTTGTATGCCTTCTATTTTCAGCCATAGATTCAAAGCTCAAGCCATTTGTGTTTCCCATAGCATGCTTATGCTTAATTCAATTGCTTTTCAATTTTCATAGATTCAAATCTCAATCCATTTTCTTTCCATATCTCTATTTTTATCCTTGTTGCCAAGAGGAGGACTCCACAAAGGAAGAGACAATTGCTATAAAGGACCTCTAAGGGCTCATGCTAGGAATTACCACCCAATTCAACTAGGTTTTTCATGCATTTGTAGTAATTAGAAAATCAAATCTTGTTCTTGGGAAAGTAAAACTTTATTTTTCTTTCTCTCAAGATAGGTAGTTTTAACTTTCTTTCTTAGAGTAAGTTTTCATTTAAATTGCTTAGATTAGTTTTAATTTATTTCTTAGATAAATTTCATTTCCATTGCATATAGATTAATTATAATTTTGAATTCATTAGATTAAGAGCTAAAATCAATCCACAAAAACAAACAAAAAACATAAAGTAGGTTTTCATTATAGATTTAATGACTACATATGCATTCTATTTTCACTAAATTTGTTAATTTTTTAAAGAATTATAGTTTCCTTAAGAAAATATTTTTTTATTTCTTGTACTATCAAGTCAATGCATATTAACTATAAATTTTGACACATTACTTTTTATTATTATAAGGTCTATAACTATACAACTATTGCTAAAACTATATTCTAAAGTTTTGCTTTAAAAAAAAATAAATTGTTTAACTATATTCTTTAACTATATGCATATTTATATTTTAAAAAATATACTCTTAACCATTTCATTTAACTATGTATATTCTTTAAATATTTTCTGTAAAGCTGAATATATGGTTTAAAAATGTTATTAGAAAATAATGAACCATTATTTAAATGGAAAACAAACCAATAAACAAAAAGATCCATATAAAATGAGAAAGACTTGATACTATATTGTTCCTTTTGAAACCCCTTTTTTTATCATCTATAATCAAGCTCTTAACATTTCAAGATGATAATGTAAAACCTATCTGAAAAGATTTGATGCTTATGATGCTAGGGAAATAATATTGTCTGTTGTTTTCTCTGTTCAGATGGTTAAATTATGGTGGTTACAAGAAAATAGTCAGAAAGTCAATAGAAAGAAAATTTTGGGCATATTTTCATTCCAAATACGACTAGCCAATCGCCTGCAAATGTCAATGATTTTTGCATCCAACCATTCATTTCTGGGTCATTCCTTAACATGCAAAAATTAACTACTAATAGAAAACTCAACAAAAAAAAAAAGATAACATTCGTTAAAATTTTGCGAATTCCTGATAACACAAACATAAAATAGTTATATAAAAATAATAAATAAATAAATAAAATTAATATATATATATTAAGACTTGATCTACATACACAGGTTGTGGCCTGTGTATACATGCCTGCCTCTTTAGGGGGGCCACGACCTGTGTATGCAGGCTGACTTCTTTGGGGCCGACATGCATATGTAGGTTGAACCCTTTGGGTGTGACCTGCATATGCAGGTCACCCAATTGGGCTTTGACCCTCTCTTAATAATGTGTAAAAACACTTATATATAAGTTACAACTCTCCTCGTCTGTAATAAAAACTTTAGTAATTAAAATTTTACTAATTAAAAATTTTCAAATTCACTGATACAAATACCTTTAAAAAACATTTGCTCCATGGCCATGGATCGATTCCTCTGAAGGCAATTCTATAAACAAAACATTCTAATTTGTGGCATTGGACAATATTGGAGAATCAAATAGTTCTTTAAATAACAGGGTTCAATTTCCCTTGGTGCAAAATGAAACTGATGATGATGTTAAAGAAATATAGAGAAGAGCCTGTAAAACAAAACATTCAAATAAAAAATAGCGCTCTTCGTTAATTTGTAAAGAAAAATAATAGATACTGCTCTCCATATGGTTCTTCTTTATATAAAATCCACATTTTCTTTCTTTAAAGAATAGGCACCATAATGAAATGCCTTATGAAATTGACAATAGTGCCTCCTCATCACCTCACTAAGAAAAATGCCTTCCACTCCATCACTATGAATTCTATAGTTGTTATCAATGCTAGTGACCCAAATTACTTGATATTTCTACTATTTTTTGGGTGCCCACTACCAGCTACTTATTATGGCACTTTCAATTTCAATTTCTTTTTTATTTTATTTTTTCTTATCTAAAGTCTAGGTTTTTATCTACACAAGAATCTTTTCCAGGTTTTTATTTACATAAGAATCTTATTTACACATGAATCTTGTTTACATGGAATCTTTTAGCTCTTCTCCACCCCCTATGACTATAGAACACCTCTCGGTGTAATAATGTTTTAAATGATAATTCAATTTCAATATCTATTTTAACTTCTTAAATTGTACATAAGATTAATTAAATCAAATTGTATATTTTGATATATCATAAATTATATTGCACATGTTTAGAGATTGTGTATGTATTGAATTACATAAATGATTAAAAAACTATATTGAACTTTAATTTATAAATAATGTTTTAAATTATAAATTAGTTCTAATAATGTTTTAAATGATAAATAAATTTCAATATCTATTTTAACTTCTTAAATTGTACACCAAATTAATTAAGTCAAATTGTATATTTTGATATATCATAAATTATATTACAACATGTCTAGAGATTGTGTATGTATTGAATTACATAAATTATTAAAAATATATATTGAACTTTAAATTATAAATAATGTTTTAAATTATAAATTAGTTCTAATAATGTTTTAAATGATAAATCAATTTTAATATCTATTTTAACTTCTTAAATTGTACATCAAATTAATTAAATCAAATTGTATATTTTGATATTGCAACATACAGTCTAGAAGAGATTATATGTACATATTCAATTACATAAAATATTAAATATCTATATTGTAAATTTGAACAACACATTCTAAATTAGGTGTATATAAATTATAAATTATAATAAAATTTATCTAACCGAATACATGTGCATATAATATAAATAGATATGTATAAAGCATTCAATTTAACTATATAATCTACATAAACAGTTTAGTCTAGTTCTAAATCATCTATAAACATCATATATATATAGATATCATATAAAAACTCAATCACACTACATAATGGTAGAAATCTTGAACAAGATGTGAAAACTAGGAATTTTATGAGAGAGATTCTAAGCTACATAAACTAGAAAATGTAAAACAAAAGCAAACCAATGATTCCAAGAGATATGCAAAGTTGATGTGACAAAATTGCATTAAGAACTCAAAGCTTCATACAGAGAATGACAGAGTAACTAGACAATGTATTCAAGATGCAAAAACAAGCTAGGTAGTGAGTTTATATAGACCAGAGAGAGGGGATAGGTGGAAAAATTGACCAATAGGGAGAGGCCACCATATGGGCTAAAGATAGCAAGAACGTCTTCCCAAGATAGAAAATGCCACCTCCCTTGTAGGATATTGACACATCAAATCACCCACTCACTAATTAAACTCACTTTATTTAAGCTAAGCAAGCTTAATAAAAGTGTAGGAAAAACCTAGGAAATAGGGAAAATAACTAACCCACTAGGAAAATAAAAACCTACACTAACACCCCCCTTAAGCATAGCTTAGGAGGGTGAAAAGATGGGTCCCAACAAATCAAGCCTGATGAGGTACCCATGTACAATGAATTCCCCCCAAAGAGAAGAAGCCCTCCCAAATAAAGTAGAGAGAATTCCCCCTTGAATAGAGAGAGAAAAGAGAAGGACTAAAAGACCCCCTGAAGTGGACACCAGCTACACCCCCATCAAATCTCACAAATGAAGGAACTTGCTCTTGGTGAAGGGTTTGGTGGAGATGTCTGCAACCTACTCTGATGTCAAACAATACTTGATGTCAATGATCTGCGCATGAATCAACTATCGAATGTAGTGCATGTGAATCTTAATGTGTTTGGTCCGTTGATGATGGACCAGATTGCAAGAGATCTATATCACACTCTGGTTGTCACAAAAGATGACTACAGGCTTTTGGAAGGGAAGACCAAACTCAATGAGAATGTTCTGAAGCCAAATAGCCTCGGTAGTAGCATTAGTTGATCCTCAATACTTAGCCTTTGTAGATGAAAGAGCAATTGTAGACTACTTCTTGATCAACCAAGAAATTGGACCAGAACCAAGTGAGAAGCAATACCCTGAAGTAGGCTTGCAATCCTGAGAATCACCTACCCAATTTGAATCAGACACCTTGATATGGTTCTTCTCAAGAAGATGTGTCAGGTGATCAATCTACTTCTTAAGACACTTATGTTCATCATGACCAGATTTCTTGCAATAGGTACACTTTTCCTTCTTCTTAGACTTGTCGCCTTTGGAAGAAGAGGCCTGCTTAGCTACTTTTGGAGAAGCCAATTTTTTGATCTTGTTTCTTCTCTCATTGATTATGTTGTTTCTTGTTCTTCTTATTGAACCCTTTTTGATCTTTAGTGCACTGATTTGTAGCCAAGGATTGAGATTTAGAGGGCTTAATTGTGCCCATTTGAACCAATTTATCTTGCTCCTTTGTGAGTTCATTAGCAAAGTCATCAAGAGAAGGCATTGTATAATTGGTTGCTAAGGCACTTTTAGTTGCATGAAATGTAGAAACAAATACAAAATAGTTATGACCAGGCTTTGAAAGAATACTTAAGATCAATTGTGAATCTTTCTTCTCAATCCCACATTGATTCAATTGCAATCTTATGGCCTTTAGCTTAGTGAAGAAGTCTTCAATAGTATAAAAAATGGTAGGACTTAACCCTATGAGTTCATTCTCCAATAGATATCCTCTTATCTCATCCTTCTTACCAAAGAGATTTCCAAAGTGGTCCATACATCATTTGGTGTAGAAATAGTTTCAATGTGAAAAAGTAACTCTGGAGATACAAACATAGACATGGTTCCAAAAGATTCATCCAACTTATTAAACCATTTTGGATTTTCTGCAAGTAATGATGGTTCAGTTTCAAGACCCATAGTTACTCTATACAACCCTTCCCTCTTTAGATAAATTGTCATTTTAGATTTCCAATCAAAGTAGTTGTAGGGTGTGAGTATTGGTACTATTTTTTGATCCATGTTATACAGAAAAGAAGATTGTTGTTGTTTTTGTGCAGAAAAGAGAATGTAGAAACTCAAAGAAAGCACACAAGACACCCCCCTTTTCACTCAATTAAAGATCCCCCAAGAAAATATGATTTGATACTTTATATTTAGTGCATTTACAATTGCCATTAGCAAGAAATACTGAGTGGACTTGATCTCAATAATTTACAAATTCTTAATCAAATGAGTGTATTTTGAAAGTACAATCTTGGAACCAAACCAAGTGAAACTAATAGCACCACTACAAAGTACTTAAAAATCATGCACTTTCAAAAAATGAATCATCTCGATACGAGGTCACATGTGAAAGTTATGAGTCTCCGGAGTTCAAAAAATAAGAACTTTGCAACGTCACCTGTGAGAATACGTAATTTTTGGAAAAAAATGTGCACCAAAATCAAGAATTATCTGTACCTGCGCATAGAGCATTAAAAATTAGCCCCCCAAAAAAACAAAATTCTCAAGAAACGAAGGTCGTGAGCTCAGGTTATCAGTCTTCAATGTTTGTCTTCAAAAACGAATTTGATAATGGAGAGGGGTTAGATTACAAAAAGTCTCCTGCTTGCAGAAATACTGCCAAATTTAGTGGTGCCACCAAATGTGGAGTCTGCTAATTAAATTATAACTTAGCCAAAATAGACAACCTCTAACTAAAAATAGACCTCTACTAATAATGGTGGAACTGTGAGAAAACCCACCAAATTTAGTAATATTGCTGAAAAAGCTCTAAATTTAGCAAAATTGCCAATATTGCCTAGTTTCAGGGGCAGTGTTACAAACCAAACCAGAGGTCGATGTAGGCCTAAAAGGCTGAATCAAATTTCAACAGGCCAAATGAAGAGTTTTTTTATGGGCCTCAAAGGCTGAATGGGTTTATTGATTGTAGGCCTTAAAACATCGTAGCAATAGTTATGGGCTAGGGGCTAAAGCCACACCCAGACCCAAATGAATTTGCGCCCAAATTAGGTGCATAGCCTTTTTGATGGGGGTTGAGGCCCTTATAATGCATGGGTCGAAGCCCCTTTAAATAGAGATTAGCTCTTTAAAACAAGTGTAGCACTATTAACCGCATTAATATATATATATATATATATATATATACTAGCACTATTAACTGCTTTAATATATATATATATATATATATATATATATATATATATATATATAATTTTTTATTTTTGAAAATTTTTCAAATTTTACAAAAAAGTGCCTTGGTCTATTCATTGTGAGGCCAAAATTGGCCTTCAGCAAAAAATTCATCTGCGAAGCCTCCTGGATGCAATGGCAGGGTCCTTTTGGGCCGAAAATGCTCTATACGAAAGTTAATTTTCAGATATGAGCACAAAATACCCGTTACACAACCGTGTCAAATGATCTCCAAGTCGGATGAAACAAAAGCCAATATTGACTTTCTCAAGCCTCCTGGATGTGTTGGAGTAGCAATAAATGCTACCAGTATAACCAGAAATGTTGTAATCACCTATATCTCATAAAACACATATGTAAAACCTAGAGGTTAAAGGGTCTTGATAAATCCTTTCTAATTCTCCAGATCATTCAAAATGCAAGAGAAGAGCATACAAGATTTTCAAGATCTCACAAAGGACTCAATCTATCAATTAGGAATCTGTGAACTCAAAACTCTCAAAACAAAGCTCTGATACTATGTTAGAAATCTTGAACAAGATGTGAAAACAAGGAAATTTATGAGAGAGATTCTAAGCTACATAAATTAGAAAATGTAAAGCAAAATCAAATCGGTGATTTTGAGAGATATGCAAAATTTGATGTGATAGAATTGCATTAAGAGCTCAAAGATTCATATAGAGAATGATAGAGTAACTAGACAATGCATTCAAGATGCAAAATACAAGATAGGTAGTGATTTTATATAGACTAGAGAGGGGAGAGGTGGCAAAACTGAATGATAGGGAGAGGCCACCATACGAACTAAAGATAGAAAGAGGATCTTCCCAAGATAGCAAATTCCACCTCTCTTGTAGGATGTTGACACCTTAAATCACCCACTGACTAATTAAACTCACTTTATTTAACTTAAGCAAGCTTAATAGAAGTATAGGAAAAACCTAGGAAATAGGGAAAATAACTAACCCACTAGGAAAATAAAAACCTATACTAACACATAACTCTATAACTAAACATGTAAATGTACGTATGTGTTAAGTCATAAGATGTACCCCTAGGACTTTTACCTCCTAAGTTTAGCTCCTAGGTCCCTTGTTTTTTATCATGTATGTTAGAAATGACTCTTGAGGCAAAATGCTCTGAAACCCATGTAAAAATGGACTTAAGGGACATTGCAGAGCTTAAACCCTGACCCAAAATAGGTCCCAGGGCTTGGATGCTCATGCCTTGGTCCTGCCCTATTTTGGTGGGGTCCCAAATTTGAATGTCAGTTGGAGACCATTAAAAGGTGTCCATTGCTGACATCTTAAGTTTGAATTATGAAATTAAAGCTAGAATGTATATATAAGCATGTTTAGAGATTCATTTGTAAACTAGAAGATGATTTTGGGATTTTGGCAAACTTATGATCATAGAGCATTCAAGGTATTCATTATATTATAGAGCAAAATATTGTTATTGTGTTTGTTATTACAAATTTGGCTTCATCTTCTCATGGCATGAAAGAGTTTCATCTCTGCAAGAGTTACACCTCTGAGGTGATATCTATTTGTGTTTTCAATCAATCATTTATCAATTTGTTTTTGGCCTCTGTCCTTCAAGGACACACACTCTCTATCTAACAATGGTATTGGAAGGATTGAATGCCATTCTGTGACTTGACCAAGGCAAGCTCTTAAACAACACAACCCCCCAACCCCTCTCTTGTGATTGCAGACTATGACAGGTGTCAAATTCTGTAGAGTGGAGTTGCAGAGCATAAGGATCTTAGATCTGGTGGAAAAAGGTAGAGAAGATCACTATCAAGGCTTGGATGCTAGTCCCTTTGCTCTCTGGGTTTGTAAAGCTTGAAATCTCTAGAATAGTTATAATCGGTAGGAGAAAAGGTCTGGAAACCCTCAACAAAAAGACTACCTTGGGCTTGGGCGCAAGTCCCTTTGCCCTCGACTGTTCAAGATTCTAAACTTCAAAATCTGGTATGTATCTAATCTTCATTTAGTATCTCTGTGTGTGAGCATTTGTCAGAATTCGTCTGTTCATTTATGATTTTGCATAATTAGGGTTTTGAGCATAGTTGGGCTTAAATTAACACATTAATCATCAATTTCCAAATTTCCCTATCATTACAAGTGACAACCAACTTGTAGGTGAATCCTCTTGCAAAAGTTGTGATTTAACTCAGTTAAATGTAGCTGAATGTGTGTAGTGAAAGGAGGATCTAAACTATACATCAAATCAAACCCTCTACCCCCTTTTTCTACATAACAGTATGTATGATATATAAAGAAATGCCAAATGCTGCATAATAAATAAGTCCAGAAATAGAAGTGTATAGATGTGATAAATAAAAAAACACGAGGCAAGTAGTCTAGGAACATTTGAGCCTATGGGTGGATTGAGCCTCACTCAATGTTGGTAGAGAACAATGCACCAAGAAGAACCTACCACATGTTACTGTAAAGGGCATGTGGAGGGTATAGCCAACTCATAAAAATGTATTTTGGGAAAGGACACACGTCTATGTAGATATATAGGATATACATGTAAGCAATGTAAAGAAAGAGAGTGAGTAGTATGAGATAGAGATGTATAAGGTAGAGACTCAGACCTACTGGTATGAACATGTATGTACTTGTTAATGATAAATGAATATAAAGAAGATATAAGGATTATGATATCATTGTATGTGTGTTATAAATGCTTTGATTTACATAGATTGTACTGCATAATAGATTTCCTTAATGTTTATACATATTTCTGTCATTATCTGATTGGGGTATAAATTAGACTTTAGAGATTTGATTGAGGACCAAATCTCTGGACTTTCCCTCCCATTTTTTGCCAACACTCAACCTAGGACAAAAATCATGTGCTAAGCCCTGTCCTAAGCCCTCTCCTGAACCCTATCCTTAGGGACTCAATCCCACCTCTCTATGAATATCGAAATCATGTTTAGATCCCTGCATATAAAATTATATGTATGATTATATATATTTTTAAAAATAAAATAAATATGAAATCTAGATACACATATGTAATGTATATATACATTTAGTACTTGTTCAAATTTTATCTAAATACCTTTACCTCACATCTAATTGCATCATGTAGAGGGTCATGCTGAATATGACTTAGATGAGAAGAATCACGAGTTTCTACCAAAACATATACACATGCATGCTTAAAAAGACTCTTAGAAAAATGCATGTACGTGTGTTTATAAACATTTAAATGTACATTTATGTAAATTTCTATATATATACTTTTATTTTTAACCAAGGTAATTTATACCTCAAGTTGATGCACTAGATCACCAAACCTTGCCTGCTGCAAAGTGTCAGGTGCCACCATTCTAGTCACCTGATGTAGGATTGATTTTAAGAGTCAACACACATGATCCATTTCATGTACATTGTAGTGTAACTAATTTTTTAATTTAAATATATAATAACAAATTGCACACTAAATTATGAATAAATTAATACATACCTCATTATCAACAAACTATGAAGCCAAATCTACTACAACACACATGACCCTCCCAATCCCACTAAGGTTAGAAGAATTAAGGGTCATGGTGAGACTAGTTGGCCCCAACTGTACAATTGATGCAACATCCTCAAAAAGAAGTTTGTAGAATGATCTTGATGCAAAATTTGGATTAACAGGATCAACTTGTGTAGGAATCTATTGTGAAGGTGTTGTAGAATGACCTCTAGGAGCAACTTGATCTCCCCCTATGCCCTGTGTAGTTGTTTGACTATGGGTGGCTCGTTGATCACTATGGATCCTAACATGTGTAGCCATAGCATCAAGAGGGATCCCATACTCTGAGTTGATAAACTGATATGCATCTAATAGAGCATGGGTCAAGCATGTTCTTAATCTATGAAGCTCATCCTCTCCAGTAATTTGTGCCACACCACATGGCGAAACTATGTCAATGCAAATGAAAGGATCATAAGTGGTGGATGTGGCATCGACAAAAGGAATGCTGGTGCATGTGCACAAGATTTATCTACTAACACAATTAGATGCTAAGTGATCAACATCATCAACAATAGTAGCTAAACTCTAATAAATGTGTAATCTTAATGATGCAAGTGAGGGCTTTGGAACTACTCCTAGGTCCAACCTTTTTGGAAGTATCAAAAGGTTTGGACCAACTAATGTCCTCTTATTTACGGGAAGTGGTAGTTTTGGAAATTTGTATTGAGGTTTGTTAGCAAACATCCCTCTCCCCTATCTAACATGTCTAAGGATGGATGTGTAATCAACTGATAAATATAAATATACTTGTGCATATAACTGTTTGCAAAAATATAAAGGCAACTCATCATTATGAGACCATCGATGATGGGTTGCTAATCACTTAGGGTAAATAAGTGCACCCGCAACAAGATTTGTGCACCTAGTGACATGATAGCCTCACACTCTATCCCATCCTATATAGTATGCAAACATGCTATGAACCATATCCAATGAAACAACCCTATTAATTGCTAGCCATTTCGCATCTCTAGTAACATTCCTGGAGAGTAACATATATAAATGCTCAATACTCATTGTCATAAGGGCTATATGATCAAGCAATATCGATCATATGTCTAAACTCATCTCTAATAGCCACCAACCTATCTCTATTTGATAGGTTTGGTGTGTTATGAATGGTTTTCTCTAAATGTGTCAATGCATTGTTCAATATATTAATATTTGATGAATACAATTCACTCCTAGCACTATGACTATGATTAAACTCAGGATTATACTAACGAGAAGTTTGGTCAGCCATGATATGAAATATGTGTACACAAATATGCATTTAAAATTTGCATACATTTAATTTACAAAATAAAAATTTAATTTAATTTAAAAAAATTTAAAACTAAATATAAATCATGCACATTAAATCTACACATTTAAATTAACAAAACTTACTAAATAATGTGCATGCATGCACAAAATCTATAAATTAAAATTGATATGCATGCACACCTACAATATATATAATTAAAAATAATTTATTTAACAAGACATTAAATGTGGATACATGCAAAATCAAATATGATCTAAATAGAAAATCAAATCAAATGAAATATATATATATATATATATATATATAGACACACACATTAATTTAACTAAACTCTTTAATTAATTTAATTAAAGATTTGATAAGATCTACATTTAAATTTAATTATATATAACCATTTATTAATTTAAATTGATGTACAAAATTATATATATGTACATATATATAATAAATTGGTATATATCAAAATTAAGAAAAGTTAATTTATGTATGTATGTGAACAAGATATAAAAATTTCAAATATATTAAATGTTGATATTATCTTGATTCATTGATATATCAATCTAAATTTTGATAGAATATTGTAACATTTTGATTTCATTATTTCAATTTAGCCTTTTAAATTTATAGATTAGATGGTTTTCAATTTTCAAGATATCAATTTTTAAAGATTTCAATTTAAATATTAAATCAATTAAATCAATTAAATCAATTTTTAAGATATTAATAAATAAAAACTTACCTAGTTTCAATTTATGTCAATTTATTATATATCAAGTTCAATTTATTGATGATCAAACTTTTAATCTAAATTGATTATAGATCATTAAATTAATTTTAATATAAGTTGAAATATTGATCTATCAAATGATCTAGAGATCTTGATTTTAAAAATTTGATATATTGAAATATCAATTTATAATTTATCTATTGATCTATCAAATTTGATCTAGATTGATCTAGATCAATTTGTTGAAATTTCAATATTTCTTGATATATAAATTTGAGATCTAGATTCAACACATTCATCAATTTTGATATCAATTCAATCATGTATTTAAAAATTAACAAAAGTTAATTATACAAAACAAAGGTTTTGAAGATGAAACAAAGGTTCTAAAGACAAAACAAAGGTTCTGAAGACAAAAATAAGAGGGTTTCTGTTGAGCAGCAGGGTGTGGATTCGGAGGGCAACAACAAGTTGGATATGGTAGTGGCTGAAACGGGACAAATAGGTCTACCACCACTCTGGCAGTACTTCAAGGTGAGGAATTGGCGGGCCAAGGGAAGAAAGTCAAAAAACTAAAAGAGTACCAGGATGTTTTCTAGTTCCTGGTGGATGACTGGGATAAGATGTTCGATTAGCCTTTGGAGGCTTGGTCTGCTGTCATTCTGCTATCTTTCTACTATGTCTGTGGTTTCCTGTTGTTTTTGTCTTTATGTTTCATGCTTAAACTTTGATGGTCTTGCTTAAACTGTTATAGTTTTTGGTGAGCCTTTTTTAGCTATTTTGTACTGGGATTGGCACCCTTTTATGCTGCTTATCTTATCAAAAACAAAAGTTAATTATAGATGTATGTTCAAGATATCAAGATTTAATATATTAAATTTTGATATTATCTTATATTAGGGTTTCAAATGTATAGATTCAATTTCAATTTTTGAAAGATATCAATTTTCAAAGGTTTAGGGTTTCAAATTTATAGATTCACTTTCAATTTTCAAGATGTCAATTTTTAAACCTATGTCAAAATTTATATTAAAATTTAGGCTTTCAAATTAAATATGATCAATTTCAAAATTTTAAGATATCAATTTAAAATACCTAGTTTCAATTTGATGATCAAACTTTCAATCAAAATTGATATCACTACACCAATTTTGATATAACTTGAAATATTGATCTATCAAACATGATAGAGATCTTGATTTTTAAAATTTGATATATTGATTTATCAATTTATTGATCTATCAAATTTGATCTAGATTGATGTAGATCAATTTGTTGAAATTTCAACATTTCTTGATATACCAAATTTAATTATTGGTATTATCAAATTTTGAGATCTCTAGATTCAATAAATTGATCAATTTTGATATCAATTTCATCATGTATTTAAAAATTAACAAAAGTTATTACATGTATAAGATATCAATTTAATTGGATATATTAAATTATGTTGATATTAAATCTTGATTTATATGTGATATATATTAATCTAAATTTTGATATTACATAATTTTGATTTCAATATTTGAATTTAGGGTTTCAAATTTATAGATTCAATTTAAATTTTTGAAAGATATCAATTTTTAAAGGACCTTTCAAATTTATAGATTCAATTTTAATTTTAAAAATATCAATTTTTAAAGGTTTCAAAATTTATATTGAAATTTAGGGTTTCAATTTAAATACCATCAATTTCAATACTGATGATCAAAATTCAATCTAAATTGATATCATTAAATTAATTTTGACATGATAGATCTAGGGGAGATGACCCAATAGTTGAGCATGTTCCAATAGTTGTGATAGTATTTGTGGATTTAAGGCCCAATATTTTTAAAAGTTTTGCACTAGTTGTGACTTTAAGGTTGTTAGTGTTGACTATAAGTACTTATAATTGAATGAAATGTGTTCTTTAGATCTAAAAACAACAAATCATGTGATGCCACATCAACACACCAAAAAAACATGACTTAATGCACAACTATTGGTCTACCCTTGTTTTTGGGTCTTTCTAGACACCCCAACAAAAAGCATGATGATGTGGTCCTGAAACCTTAGTTATAAGTAGGGGCCTTGCCAAGTAAGCTGATGTAAAATTTTTGGAGTGATTTGAAATTGCCATGTATGATTTAAGAGGTGTGAAGTTAAGGTGGTCAACTACTGGGTTCTCTCCACTAACTTGATTATGAAAATTTGATATATTTAAATTTAAATTTATTGATTTATATTGATCTATCAAATTTGATCTAGATCATCTCTATTAATTTGTTGAAATTTCAATATTTCTATTGAGTCGTATATTGTGTACACTTGTGTGTAGGCATAATTTCACTTTGTTTAGATCCTCCCTTTAGTGATCCCAAGCCTAATCAATTTTTAGGTCCACCTTAAAACCTTCTTTTGACCCTATTTATAGAGAATGTCATGATTTCAATTAAAGTTTTGTTATGACCCTGAGAAATGAATTAAGATTTGGAGTTAGTCCTGCATTAAGAGCAGACTTAAAAGCCTTGAAATTACCCTGGGCCTAGGGCACCCAAGTGCCATGGTCCCTCCCATGTTTTGGGATGTAATTTTAAGTTACAAGTTAGCTTTGATGTTGCTTAGGCTAGCTCTAAATTCAAATTTACATTTTGGTGCATTATGTCAGCATTTTAATCTTAATTACTCTTTTTCTATAGCCTTGTATAAAAGTAGGCAACTTGTTTCATTTGAAACTAGATGCATGCTGGATGAAAAAGATTGATTTTGAATGTGGAAAATCTCTCTATTGCTATTTTCTATCTATGCTATTGTGTTATTGTAGGTTTTTAATCAAGTAGAGTTCTACTTTTCTCTTGGAGAGATTTGTATGAAGGCTAGGAGATGAGATCTGTTGAACACAATGGGGTGCTGAGAGGGGGGGTGAATCAACACACTTAAAAACTTTAGCCAAACATTTACTGATAAAATCAAATAGATTTGAAAACTTGAAGAAAAACATGCAAATCAAGAGTCAACACATAACGTGCTAGTATTTTTACATGGAAAACCCTAAAATAGGGAAAAACCATGGTGAGGATTAGCTCACAATATAATATGCTCACTGCAAAAGATATTACAACATTATTTTAGGGCTTCAACCTAAGGAAGCTACTACTCCCTGATTTACAAACTTTGATTTAGGGTTATAACCCAAGGAAACTACTACTCCCTGAATGCTCAACTCACTGCTATTACAATGATATCATAGATATAAAGACTTCTATGGAGGACACACCTATTGTGTGCTAATGGTGCAGTCTACTATTCTTGCTCAATATCTACCTTCACACTGATTCTGTGCATTTCACATCTTCTTCTGCTCTACTATGTTCTTATCCACCTTAATTGTCTTTCAAATCATTTATATCTTCTATATATATTCTTCACAAGATCTTGAAACATTGATTAGGTTGGCATACAAAACAATATTGAATGTAACGTGCAGCTAGTCATTGGTTGGCCTTAACACAAGAAAAATAATGACAAACTTTTTGTGGACCTCAAGGCTTTATGAATAACATTAGTACACACCTTTCCACTCCTTTTAGACTTGGAGAAACTAGTTAGAAGCCTCCACATGCACTATATACTTAACTAGTCAGCTCATACTCCTTAACACTGTCAACTATTCATCTTTCAACTACTAGGGAGAAGCCAAAAAATCAATGTGGATGAAGGATTCTATCATGCAAGAGCTTAATAACAATCATACACCTTATCAGAGAAGTATCATACCAACATATGCATTCTCAAGGCAAGAAATGTATCAGTTCGTAGAGAATAGAGTCTTCCAGACCTTATGTGATGCTTCATAACCTAGGATATGATATTGCAGTGAAGTGCAGGGTTTGGAACCTTCTGAAAATGATCAAAGATATCAATGGATGCTACTCATTGGATCTTCACACCACTATCTAAAGTTTCTGAAGGAATTCAAAAATGGTTTAGGTATTTTCAGTTCTGGAAGACAATTATACTTACAACTTTGCTTGCATATTGACGTGTTATTAGAAAATGAGAATTATATATATGTAGATCATATCTGATGTCTCTTGGACCATATACTACCTCCGTACAAGCTTTGATAATATATTTATGCATGTTTCATCTTTTGAAGAACTTAACTTGTATATTTAGGCTCCGAAGTATAGTGTGATACCTTTGTCTCTTGAGTAATGTCTTTATGGACCACTGAAACAATTGAGACTTCATTATAGCATATAACATACTTATCTTAGTCATTCCTTAGAGTTGCATGACAAACAGATCTCTTGCGAAGGAATGTGGAGCATTCCATTGTCTCTCCATTACTGCTCTACTCTGTCTGGGTGATGGTTGATGTACTAACCCTTGTATCTTTTCATGTTGAGTAAGTGAGAGGCTGAAACCTTGGATATATCATGTCAATTCATGTCAAAATCTATCATTAGAACAACATGGCCAAATCTTTCTTTGTGGAGAAGTGCGGACAAATTCAAGTTGACTCTACCTTAGGTTTTGCACTGAGAATGCCTTAGACACTTTTCTACTTCTTACCCTTGAGTGCGGTACTCTCAACTGATGAGATATATAAGTATACATGCAGAAATCATGCAAGGATAGGGTTGTTTACCTCCACATCATGTTCAAGCCCAAAATTGATCCATACTTAGACCATTTTTCCTTTCTCCCAGACTAATCTATCTTAACCATCATGACTCTAAGTTTTTCTTTACATTTCCATTTGTTATGTTGACATCAATGACAACACATGTGGCCAAAAATCTCCCCCTTTGTCATTAATGGCAACATATGCTCCCCCTTAGAATCTCTCTCCCTTTTACATCAATGACAAAGGGATTGATAACCTTTGTATCAATCCAAAAACTATATGTACTCCCCCTTACAAAAATATATCTAGACTGTGCTCCCCTTGACTGTATGATTTAGTTATAAAATTGTACCCTTGAAAACCAAAATGGTACTATCAATCTACTTATTATCTCCACAATACTATGTACATCAAAATTGTTCTAACAACTTACTTGGATGGGATACTGGATTTATAAATTACCTTGAGTTGTTGAATAATTGTGGTCCAGATGACACACTCTAAGGCAAGCATTTGAGTCTGACACTCACACTATATGTACATTTCCTCAGCTTCCTCTACATTGCTTGGGGTCTTCATTCTTTAATCTATCTTTTCTGCCTCTCCAAACAAGCCGGACATTGAGGCAATTCTCCAATTCATTGCCTCTCTTAACTGACCAAATTATTTCTTTATGTTCTCTCTTTGGTCCTGTAATTGGGACAGTTGTGCATGCAAATTTTTAATTTGTGCCCTTGTTTCCACCATCTTGTCCTTTGACAAGTCATATACTTAAACCACCTTAGGGATCTATGACTCAATAGAGTCCATCTAAGCTTTGATCTGCTTGGTGGAGTTTGGCTAATTTAGGCAAAATAGGTATAAGGATGTGGCCTCCTCAATGCAAGCTTTAAATTTCTTCATATTTTCTTTGAGCTTGTTATGTGAATTAGCACACTTATCAACCATATCTATAATTCTTTTGTCATTAATTATTTGTATTGCCTCTTTCTCTACCTTTCTCTCTAGTAGGGAGGAATGATCCTTAAAAGAATCCATTAGTAATTTGAGCTTTTGTTCTAGAGGCAATGAGGGGTCAATGGTTACCCCTAGTAACCCTTCTTGTACCAACTTCACATCATCCTTTATTGCACTAGATTTTTTTAGACTTTCCTGTAAAAATTCTTTCCTTGCAGAGGCATGCGGTATGTCTCCAAGATGCAACTTGTGTAAGGGAGATATGCTTGTTAGATCAAGTTGCCTTCATTTGTTTGAACTTGCAGAAATTGGGGAGTTACAACTGGTTGAAATTGAATCTACAAGTTTAGTAGTTCTATAAGAGAGTTAGTTGAACCTTGATTAGTCTCCTCTACCCTGTCTTGACTTCTCTCCAGAGTCTTTTCTTTGTCTGTGTTAGGATCTTCATGTTGCCTTTAAGTCTCTGAATCAACTTGTGAGTCTTGCACATTTGCTTGGTCATCCACCTGTTCAGTGTTTTCTAGAATACTCTATTTATTTTGCAAACTCTCTTGAAGATTGGATCAACACTCATGTGTTTTTCTTTTTCAACCCATTCTTCTTTCTCTGGACGTGATGCCATAGCATGATGAGGTGAATGTGGTGGTGAGACATATGGTTGTTCTGTAATTTTTATTTCTCTCACCTCACCAAGTATCTTTTGAGTAACTTCTTTAGTTTCCTTTATGATTTGTTTAATGTCTTCCTTTCTATTTTGTGTAAGAGTGTCTACTCTATGCTTAGTTCTGAGCTCTTGAGCTTGCCTATGGATCAACTTTTCTTTTTCTTCCTTAGATAGAGAGGCACTGGCTTTATTCAAGGTATCTTGTCTGAGCTTTTCATCAAGGGTCACAGCTTCATCTCTATCCCTTCTTAAGGCTTTTTGTATGCTTTTTGGTGCTTTGATCAAGATTTCTTCTAAATACTTATTGTACCTCATCATATACATAACAATAGCCTTTTTAATTATGACTTGATTCTCAGGAGAGGATTTAGGATGGAGTACCATTGTTTCATCAAATAAGTCGTGATAAATGATTGCATTGCAAATAGCTTATAGGTGGTTCCTGAGAGTCAATTTTATTTTTCTTCTTGAGAGGAGGAGAAGTTGGCTTCTCTTCCTCCTCTTCTTTTTCTTCACTTGTTTCCACACCCTGTTTCTTATTTCTCTTAGCTTTCACTTTTAGGGTCTTTTGGCAGAATTAACAAAATTTCTACATAGGCTTTAACTTCCTCATCAGGCACTTCATAAGGAAGCTTGGGAATCCATGAAGTTCTAGGCTCAACTACTACCATTTAACAACAATCTTTGTCCACAAGAAATGTTATGTCATCTGTAAAGGGTGGAATTTGGATAATTGGTTTTTGGTAGTTTTGAAAGGAAGCTAGGTGTGCAGAAATCGCTTCCTACACTAATCTAAAGAGGAGAGAAGAGTACAAATTTGTTTTATCCTTTACAATTACAAAATGTTAACAACAACAATGGAGATATTGAAGAAAACACATACACACATAAATGAGACAGAAGAGAGAGACACAAGATATACGTGGGGAAAACCCTTATCAGGTGAAAAACCCCACACTCCAAAACCTGCACAATGTATTATTAAAACTAAAATGATTTACAATACACTTGCAATGCAAGCTCTTAGGAGTCTTCAACACTCGTGTCTAGAGACAAACCAGTAGCATAATAGTACCTACCAATCACATAATACATCTCCTCTCCAAAGCACTTGTTTATATAGAAAATACAAGGAAAAAATGGCTCTATCTTGAGATGGGCGTCCAACATGGCCTCATGGCCCAAAACCCATGCCTATGGACACTTGTCCAACACTGTAGGATGTTCCTAACACTTGTCAAGTCACCCCATCCCAAAGAGGTCACCTATTCCCAAGTTGGGAAATGACAGATGCTCTTATGACTCTTACAGCCATCATAGAATCTGTCATACTAACATATCTTACAGTTGTCAGAGAATCTGTCATAAATAGGCTATAAATAGCATATTCTATTACAACTTGTCATAACCCTCCTTGGGGCACCCAAATATTCCTTTTTCAAAGATACTTCTCAACACATGTCTTCACCTATCATAGAATCTTCCATTTATGACTCTTACACGTCATAGAACTGTCATAGGAATCTGTCATGACCGTTTCGGTCAATATTCCCTTACACACTATCTAAGATGCTAACAGATGGAAAAATATTCCTACCACTAAGTGGGACACCTATCTCCTCATGTGAGGACAAATTTACATGTGGTCATCTTCCATGTAGGATGACACATCACCGTGCCAGCTGCCACAAGATGACAACATAAGATTTGCATCATAATTACACATTAGGCAATAAATAAATAAATACAATGAAATACTACAAGGAATTTATCAAGGTTGAGACACCTTAATTCCCAACATTCTCCCACTTGTCGAACACCTTGTAAGAGCCAATGGAATTAACAAGATTTAACTGCTATAGGCCGAGAGGCCGATGGACTCCGAACACCATCTGAACTTCTCTGTACCCACTGGTTTCATCAATGCATCTGCAACATTCTTCAAAGTATTTACCTTCTCCAAATTCACCTTCTCATCCTCTACCATGTCTTGTACGAAGTGAAACTATACATCAATATGCTTTGTTCTAGCATGGAAAGTTAGATTCTTTGCTAGGCAAATTACAGTCTAACTATCACAACAAATCGTAATTTGTCCTGCATTAACACCAATATCTGAACACAATCTCTTAAGCCAAATGGCTTCCTTGCAAGCATGAGTTGCTACCATATACTTAGTTCTATCATGGACAAAGCAACCATGGGTTGTCACTTACTCATCCAACTAATTGCACCACCAAACATAGTGAACACATAGGCACTGGTGGATCTCCTGCTGTCAATGTCAACTATCCAATCAGAATCCATGAATCCACGAATACAAACTAAATGAAGAGGTCCTGTAGCATTACCATGATAGCAAATGGAATACTCGAAAGTACCCCTCAAATATTTGAACACTCGCTTAACTGCATCCCAATGTACCCGTCTAGGATTAGCCATAAATTGACTAAGGACTCCCACTACTTGGGCAATGTTTGGTCTTGTACAAACCATAGCATACATAAAACTACCAACAACACTAGCATAAGGTACTCTGCTCATGCCCTCCACCTCACTAGGAGATTTTGGACATTTATTAACAAACAACCTTGTCCCTAATGAAACTGAAACACACAATGATCTACAATCTGCCATGCTGAACATATCCAACAAGGTCTTCACATACTTACTCTGGCTTAACCAAAGTTTTCTGTTAGCTTCATCTCTTCTGATTTCGATTCCTAGAATGTACCTGGCTGCCCCTAGATTTTTCATCTAAAACTGTGCTGACAACTGAGACTTCAAATCAGAAATCATAGTCTTACCATTCCCAATCAACAACATATCATCAACATATAATGCAATAATGAGAATGTGATCATTGTCAAACTTGTAATACACACAATGATCTCATTTTGATCTTAGATAGCCAATCGACAACACAAAGGCATCAAACTTCAAGTACCACATCCTGGGACACTGCTCCAAACCATACAAAGACTTCTTCAACTTGCAAACCAAATTTTCTTTACCTTTGTCTATGTAATGCTGTGAGGCCTACCTTTTTCACTTTTGTTCATGAGACTATTTACAGTACTATTGCTATTACTTTTATGATTGGGGGACTGTTGATCCTAGAATCTTGATTATTAAACCTAATTGATTTTTAAGAAAATAATTATGCAATGATAGTTAGATGTTGCTTTTAAGTGAATGATGAATGGATAATATTAGAAATGGAATTTTAATGTGATTTCAGTATGTATGTATGGTAGAATGTTTAGGTATGCATATATTTAAATTGCTTCGGCTATGATATCTCTATGTGTTATTGACTTCGAGTTTGAGTGTGTAGGTATTGCTAACAAAACCACAAATACAGGAGATCATTTCACACCCTATGTTGTATCCCTTGTGAGCTGATCTAGTTCCACGAGGAACTAAAATTAACCTCGTGTTTGGTGAAATGTTGTAATGTTTAATGTTGTAATGTTGCATGGGGTCAAGGGAATTAGGTCTACCCTCTTATTCACTTGTATTGTGATATGTGTTGTAAAAGATGTTGTTATGAATCTTGTTTAAGTTTATTTCTTTTTGACCCTCTCCTTGTATTTTTACTTGACTCTGGGAGTCCTAACTAGGTTAAAATCAACCCTAGGTTATACCCCATGGATCTAGGGACCCTTTTGACTAGGATAACCTTGGGATAACCTTCATATGGTCACTTTAACTTCATGGTCAAGTTAAGTGACGAATTTGGGAGCATGGAGATAATGGGATGAGTGGAATCCACACTTAGACCTACCTCCAAGTTATGGAATGCCTCCATGATCCACCAATAATAGAGTGCTTGTCTCTTTGGGCCTCTCTTTTGGTGGGAGACCCCATAAAAAGGGTGGTGTGTCATCCACTTCCTTTTTATTTCTATTTTTCTTATTATATTTTATTTCTACATGTGTTGTAAAAGGGCTATAGTGGGGAACCTCTTGAGTGGGGTTAATTGTTTTAAGTCCATTAGGGATAATGGCTAACGAGTGGGTTTAGTTTTTAAATGCCACTTGGAATAAGGGATAAGGGAGAGAATTTGTTTTAAAGAGGACAAGAGGAAGAGGGTAAGGGGGTTGGATTATTGTGGAAAGAAGGAGAACTTGGAGAAGGAGACTAAGGGTGGAGCTCTTCTTCAAAATACATTCCATAATTGCGCTTGTAGAGGTTAGTGAGCCAATTTACTCACCTTGTATGTTTTTGTCCTTGTTTGATGAATATGGATTTGCAATGGTTGTCTATATGTTATTTCTAGTATTTTGGGTTTGTGTTGGGTGTTGATAGAGCTCCTTCCAGTTGGAAGGCAATGCTTATCAGGTTTAGGGAAGGGAAGGTGTGAACCTCCTCGAGTGTATTTTTATTTTGGTATATGGAAGCCTTGAGGGCTTGTTGGTAATTTTGAGCCTAGAGGGCTATAAGGCTTTGAGAGCCTATTTGGGATATCCCTGTGTATTTACTATTTGGATGGCTTGAGGCCATGAGAAAGAATAATATTGTTGGCTTGAGGCCATGAGATAAGATATGATAATTGTTTGAGAAGATGACACCTTGGAGTAGAGAGAGTCTACTTCCCTACCCCCTTTGAACTCACCTCAGCTGAGTCTTTGTATTGTGTGTAAAACCATGGGAGTTTGAATGTTGTTTGCTTGATGGTTGAATCAATGTTGTGAAGTGTTATAGAACTTTTCTTCCCTGGGTATGTGGATGATCTCCCTAGCTCGGGGGTGATCCTCTTGCGGGTCTATGGTAGGGAGGAGAGCTAGTTGGTTGTTGTTTTCTCCCTTGTTGTCATGGAGGTTGCTGTTGAAGCATGTTAAGAGGATTGAAGAAATTTTGCCTTGTTAAAGAAAATGTTCTACCTTCCTATTTGTAATGAGAGCTTGGTCTCTTTAAAATTTATTCCTGGATAAGTTTCTTTTGAAGAGGAGAGTTTGCTCCCTATGAAAGTTGTAGAAAAATTGTATTGGGAGAAGAAAGTAAATTCCTCCCTTAGAGTGTATGTGAGTTGTGGGATTCTTACAGTGTTTGTTCTTATGTATCAAATTTGTAAGTTGTGAGATTGATTGTTGATTTGGTTCAGTTGTTAAAATTTATCTCTTGTAATTATTTAGTGAGAAAGTTACCTTTACAATATTATGAAAGATGCAAATATACCTTTGAACACAAAATTAAAATTAGATTTAAGTATGCAATGGAAAATAATCTAAATCAATTTACTTATCTTTTAAGTGGGTTATTGAAGTGGAAGATTAATTAGTCCCTGTATTTACTCTTAAACTTTAAGTTGTAAATGAAATAGCATGTATACTTGATAGATCATTTTTAGTTAAAATCCAGTTTTATATGGTTATTTATTTGCAGTTCCCCTCAAGTAATTACTATATTGTAAATTAAAATGTAGAGAACTTGTGAAATGAATTTGTTAATCGAGAACTAAAAGGTTGTAGGATATGTGGAACTTTGTTATGAATTAAATATATATAAATTTATATATATTTATATATATATATATATTTATTTATTTTTATTATTAAAAGAAGTTGTGAGAATTTGCATTCTTGTATATATACATATATATATATATTTAAATAGTTTTAAATTAAATGTATTTGTGAAAATGAGATACACACACACACACACACATATATAAACAATTAGTATTAATTAGAAATTACAAATTTAGCAAATGAAATAAATTGAGAAGAGAGTTCATAGCTTTCGAATAATACACAGTCAAAAGAAAATTACAAAGAATAAGGGTGGGGGTTTAAACCCCCACTGAAATCATATTATAAGAGGGTGTGGGGAGGGGCGGAGCCCCACCCACACCCCACGAAGTGGGATGTGGGTGGGGCTCCGCCCCTCCCCACACCCCACGAAGTGGGATGTGGGTGGGGCTCCGCCCCTCCCCACACCCCCACCATGAAACAACCCCCACGCGAGCCGCCACAGGCCCTCCGCGGCCACCAAACTCCCCTCGGCTCTGCCACTCACCGTGGCCTTCCCTGCTGCCACCTCCCTTAGCTGCCGCCTACGACCACACCACACCTCACCCATTGCAACTCCACACAGCCTCCACCATCCACCACAGCTTGCATCTCTGCCCCTCTCCATTTGCCCCTGTGACCTACTTCGCCGCCGTCGCCCATCATGACCCTGGAGAAAAACAATAAAAGTTAGGGTAGAAACCCTACAAGTTATAACATGTATAACAAGCACTTAGTGCTTGAGAGAATGTTTAGGGTTAAATAATATTTAATCAATTATATATATTTATTTATGTAGGTATATATATATATAATTTTATATATATATATCTATATATATATAAATTTTATTTAAAGGTCAAGTTGTAATATTTGTGGAATTCCACTTACAAATGAGGAAGTTAAATTAATTAAATTGCAAAAGTTGTATTAGTTGTGGAATCCACTTATAAAAGAAAGATTAAATTAATTATTCATATATATATATATATTTAAATGAAGTTAGATGTAATAGATCTAATTAGATGTGGATTCCATTTTTAAAAAAAAGAAAAAAAATAGAAATAAATAACTGTATTGTAATTTAAATGTAAATATATAATTAAGCGTATATTCATTTAGAAAAGGGGGATTGCAAAATAAAAATATGTATGTTAAAAGAAAAAAATTAAACATTTAAATATATAGTTATTTAAATATTTAATTAAAGAAACAATGAGACATTTAATTTTGACATTATTATTTAAATACTCAACAGATCGATCTGTAATAGAAACTGCGATCTCGAAGTTAAATTAATAATCCAATTGGTAGACTATGAAATGAGGAAATTTATTGAGATGAATAGATAATTAATTAAATAAATGATGGAATGTAATAAAAGTAGAAATGCAAACCAGTATTGAAATAAACTGAGGAAACCTATTTAAGGTCAATCACCTACCAAAGACAATCCTAAATGTTGCAAATTAAACCGACATAAACATAGTGATCGATTTCAATATGCACAAGTGAGTAGAATATGACGTTAGCAATAGTAACTTTGACAACTTAAACATATGCAACGGAGCACACTTACGCGTGCGAGGGGGAGATTTCATGTAGTAAAGAAAAATTTTTGACAGTTCGTATCATGACCACATATCGCATGTGGACATGAACATGCGTGTTTGCGTGTTGTGAACGCATGTGAAATGTGGGCATGACATTTGGTATTAGAGCACAGTTGTCTTAAACACTGGGCTTGTTTAGGCACATTATCACTTCCGCAACCAAAGTGATTGGCAATTATCTCGTTTTGTAGGATGCCTCCCAGACGAGTTCGGCGAACACTGACCCACCGTACTCCACTCACCGAAGTGCGCACTGATTCTTCAGCTGTGGGACCGGATCCACCAGTCCCACTAGAACAACCAAATCCATAGGTTCAGCCAGTTCTACAGGCACAACCAGTTCCTTAGGTACTGCAAGTACCACCAGCCTCACCTGATATGGGACCACAGATATTATAGGCCTTACAGGCTATCTTAGATAGGCTTCCATTGGCTACAGTTGAGCCACGCGTAGAGTCACATGTCAAGCCCCGCGATGTTCTGCGAGAGGAACCACGCATGGAGCCACGAGCTAAGACTCATGTCGAGCCACGTGTGGAGCCCCGTGTAGAGCTGCAGGGGGTACCATGTGTGGAGCCTTATGTCAAGTTGCCTGATATAGAGGAGGTTGATTCAGTCGATAGGGCCCGTAGCAGGAGCCCCACACATCATGCCAGGCATGACGAGACAATGCGAATAGAGCAATTGGGTCCCATGCCTTATGATTATCATACAGATGAGCCTATCAGGGGGCGCATAGATAAAGGAGATTCCATCAGGGACATATTGAGATTGAACCCTCCTACTTTCATTGGAACCACAGAGGGAGCTGAGGTAGAGGCCTGGCTTATCAGTTTAGACAGGTGCTTCACATTACATCCATACACGGGCAATACGAAGGCCCGTGTGGCAGTACATTTATTATGAGATGCAACAGCTACCTGGTGGCACACTAAAGAGTGCAAGTGTTACCTCTCCTTAGACACCCTCTCATGGGAGACCTTTATTGAGCGCTTCAACGCGCGATACCTATCAGATTATTATAGACAGTGTCGGATAGACGAGTTCCATGACCTACAGCAGTGGGGACTCTTAGTGGCATAGTATGAGAGTAGGTTTACAGAGTTATCCAGATATGTGGAGTATCTCCATGATGAGAAACTCCTGTGCATAAGTTTATCAGAGGACTAAACCACAGTATAGCAGGACTTGTTCGGATGCCAGATCCCCAGACTTTGAGTGATGCTGTCGAGAAGGCTTATATTGCTGAGGAGATTCAGGGATGGGGGCAGAGTTCTCGCCCTTAGTTCCAGGATTGGGGACGGCAGCAGTATCAACAGAATTTTCGTAGACTACCACAGCCACCCCCTAGAGGAGGATTCAGTACAGTATCATTACCTCCTAGGCCCCCATAGCAACATCAGTCACAGCAAAAATAGAGAGCTAGAACACAGCCAAGGTCACATGGAGGAAATAATAGAGGTTGGCAGCAGCAGGGCCCATGCAAGGATCAGAGATAGCAGGGACCACCTGTGGGACCCGCGAGGCCGCAGCAGTCGTATAGGGGCTCACAGGGGTCCACTGGTAGATCAGGACAGCAGCAGTCGAGCAGGACTCAGACTATACAAGTTCAATTTAAGGGCCCTTGTTATGTTTGCGGTGAAGCTGGACACCTAGCTAGAGAGTGCCCATAGGGTTTTATAGCAGGGGGATAGCATCGAGCAGGAGGATGCGAGCAGACTATGGGTGATATTGGTAAATCCCACCGTATGTTTGCAGCAGTTGAAAACTGCCAGGCTAATTTCCAGGCTTCAGTCATAGAGACAGTAGGTATGATTAGAGATTTTTCCATCTCTATCCTATTTGATTCTGGAGATACCGACTCTTTTATATCTACATCGTTAGTGGAATGTTGCAGGCTGGTGGCTTCTAGGCAGGACATTAGGTGGGAGGTCGAGTTGGCCTCTGGGGCCAGAATGTTAGTTGATATTGTGGTTAGAGATTGTGAGATTTCCTTAGGTTCTTTCATTACAACATGTGACCTTAGAGTTATGCCATTAGGGTCCTATGGCATAGTTCTTGGTATGGACTGGCTTGTGGCTCATAGAGCCAAGCTAGATTACCGCTAGAGGACGATTAGTTGCTTAGACGATCATGGCACTCCAATTGAGATAGTGGGCATACAGAAGCCCATGACTGCTCGTACGATATCCACTCAGCAACTTAAGCGCTGCATGCAGAAGGGTTGTTAGATGTTTGCTATCATAGTCAGTGATAGATCAGAGGATGAACCTAAGACTACCTTTCATAAACACCCTATCCTAAGAGAATTTTCTGATGTTTTACCGCTAGAGTTACCGGGTATGCCTCTACGCAGAGAAGTTGATCTCCACATCGATTTGGTACTAGGGGTAGAACCAGTGTCTCGTGCACCTTATAGAATGACTACACATGAGCTTACAGAGCTTAAACTACAGTTAGAAGAATTATTAGAGAAGGGACACATCCGACCTAGCGTTTCACCATGGGGCGCACCAGTTATCTTCGTTAAGAAGAAGGATGGATCTCTTCGACTATGCATGGACTATAGACAGTTGAACAAAGTGATGGTGAGGAACCGATATCCTCTGCCAAGGATTGATGATCTCTTTGACCAAATGCAAGGAGCCAGAGTATTTTCAAAAAATGATCTAAAATCTGGGTATCACCAATTACAAATCACTGAGGCAGATATTCACAAAACTACTTTCTGAACCAGATATGGTCATTATGAGTTCATAGTAGTACCTTTCGGTTTGACGAATGCCCCTACAGTGTTCATGAGTCTCATGAATGGGGTGTTCCGTACTTACCTAGATTGGTTCATGATCATATTCCTAGATGATATTTTGATCTATTCACAGACCAAGGAGGAACATGTGGACCATTTGCGTCAGGTATTGCAGTGTTTATGTGAGCATCAGCTTTATGGCAACCTGGCGAAATGTGACTTCTTCAGGATAGAGGTGCAGTATTTGGGGCACATTTTATCAGGTGATGGCATCTTCGTAGATCCATCGAAGATCAGAGCAATTCAGGAATGGCTAGCACCCACCAGTGTAACAGAGGTAAGGAGCTTTATGGGACTAACTGGTTACTACCGTAGGTTTGTCGAAGGTTTCTCCAGGATAGCACATCCTATCACTTCCCTTCAGTGAAAGGGGAAAGGTTTCACTTGGACCGAGTAGTGTGAGAAGGCCTTTGGGATCCTAAAGGAATGTCTTACCAGTGCTCCCATATTAGTTGTTCTTGATTCGGCAGAAGATTTTGTTGTTTGCACGGATGCATCATTAGAGGGATTTGGAGCTGTACTTATGCAGGGTGGTAGAGCAATTGCTTATGAATCACGAAAACTTAAAACACATGAGCTAAACTACCCTACTCATGATCTAGAGCTCATTGCCGTTATTCATGCTCTTGTTCGTTGGAGACACTTCCTCTTGGGCTGACGTTTTGAGCTCCATTCGGATCATCATAGCTTGCAGTACATTTTCACTCAGCCTAATTTGAACGCCCACCAGCGGCATTGGATGGAGTTCTTATGTGAGTACAATTTTGATGTCCACTACATGAAAGGAAAGGAAAATGTGGTCACCGACGCTTTGAGTCGAAGGCGCCACGAGATCCTGACTCTAACTTTGAAAGTGGATTTGAGAGAACGTATTTTATAGCATCTGCCTAAGGATGAGTGGTTTCTTGAGGTGCAACAAGAAATCCAGAATCAAAGGGTCCTGAAGGGTAAATTCGTAGGATATTCCCTAGAGTCGGATGGATTACTTAAACATAGGCAGCGCATCTATGTACCCCGTGTAGGTGACCTACATACAGTGATACTCTCTGAGGCTCATAGAGCACCCTATGCAATTCATCCAGGAGTGAAGAAGATGCAT
Source organism: Cunninghamia lanceolata (assembly GCA_027924645.1). Taxonomy (NCBI): domain Eukaryota; kingdom Viridiplantae; phylum Streptophyta; class Pinopsida; order Cupressales; family Cupressaceae; genus Cunninghamia; species Cunninghamia lanceolata. The sequence continues at coordinate 3,376,325 of BSBN01000994.1, read as the reverse complement.
GCAGATTTACGGCAATTATATCATTGGGCTGGGATGAGACGTGATATTGCAGAGTATGTTGCTCGATGCCTTGAGTGTCAGAGGGACAAGGCTGAGCATCAGCATCTAGCAGGACTTTTATACCCACACACGATACCTGGGTGGAAATGGGACACCATTTCCATGGACTTTATTGTTGGTCTACCTATGTCATCATGATGCCATGATGCCATCATGGTGATAGTTGACAAATTGACCAAGGTGGCGCGTTTCTCACCAGTACGCACAACGTACAATGCACCATCGGTGGCAAAAGTATTTCTAGATAAGATTGTCTGACTGCATGGAGTACCTCGCCGCATCATATCTGATAGAGACTCCATTTTTACATCATCTTTTTGGAGAGCCTTACATCAGGCGTTGGGCACATAGCTCAACTTCAGTTCCGCTTACCATCCTGAGACCGACGGCCAGACAGAAAGAGTTAATCAGGTGTTAGAGGACATACTTCACATGTATGTTATGGATCATCAGTCTAAATGGGAGGAGTACCTATATTTGGTTGAGTTCACCTACAATAATGGGCATCACAGCTCATTGGGTATGCCTACTTACCAGGCTTTATACGGTAGACCTTGCAGAACGCCTTTGAGTTGGGATTGGTTAGAGGACCGAGTTGCCATTGGTTCCAAATTGATCTAGGATATGGAACAGTAGGTCACATTGATCAGATAGAGACTGTAGGAAGCTTAGGATAGATAGAAGAAGTATGCAGATGCAAAGAGAACAGATCGAAGCTTTTCAGTGGGTGACAGGGTATTTTTGAGAGTGCGATCGCATAAGAGTCCAATCTGTTACGGAAAAGGCTCTAAGCTCACACCCTAGTTTGTAGGACCTTTTGAGATTTTGGAGAGGATAGGACCTGTAGCCTATCGTTTAGCCTTGCCACCTAGCCTGTCTCATATCCACGATGTCTTTCATGTTTCTGTTCTACGTCATTACATTTCTGACTTATCTCACGTATTGGATTGGAGTGCTCTTCAGGTAGAGGCAGATGGATACCTGGCTTTGGAGCCAATACGCATATTGGCTCATCTGACGCTGGGCCTTCGAGGTCGAGAGCTGGACCAGGTTAGGGTCCAGTAGGATTTGTATGATGAGGTCACTACAACATGGGAAGATGCTACGAGACTGAAAACACTTTATCCTCACCTCTTTGATGACTTCCAGGAGGAAGTACAATCTTAGGAGGGGAGGATGTGAGGCCTACCTTTTTCACTTCTGTTCATGAGACTATTTATAGTACTATTGCTATTACTTTTATGATTGGGGGACTGTTGATCCCAGAATCTTGATTATTAAACCTAATTGATTTTTAAGAAAACAATTATGCAATGATAGTTAGATGTTGCTTTTAAGTGAATGATGAATGGATAATATTAGAAATGGAATTTTAATGTGATTTCAGTATGTTTATATGGTAGAATGTTTAGGTATGCATATATTTAAATTGCTTCGGCTATGATATCTTTATGTGTTATTGACTTCAAGTTTGAGTGTGCAGGTATTGCTAACAAAACCACAAATACAGGAGATCATTCCACACCCTATGTTGTATCCCTTGTGAGCTGATCTAGTTCCACGAGGAACTAAGATTAACCTTGTGTTTGGTGAAATGTTGTAATGTTTAATGTTGTAATGTTGCATGGGGTCAACGGAATTAGGTCTACCCTTTGACTCACTTGTATTGTGATATGTGTTGTAAAAGATGTTGTTATGAATCTTGTTTAAGTTTATTTCTTTTTGACCCTCTCCTTGTGTTTTTACTTGACTCTGGGAGTCCTAACTAGGTTAAAATCAACCCTAGGTTATACCCCATAGGTCTAGGGACCCTTTTGACTAGGATAACCTTGGGATAACCTTCATATGGTCACTTTAACTTCATGGTGAAGTTAAGTGACGAATTTTAGAGCATGAAGATAATGGGATGAGTGGAATCCATACTTAGACCTACCTCCAAGTCATGGAATGACTCCATGATCCACCAATAATGGAGTGCTTATCTCTTTGGGCCTCTCTTTTGGTGGGAGACCCCATAAAAAGGGTGGTGTGTCATCCACTTCCTTTTTATTTCTATTTTTCTTATTATATTTTATTTCTACATGTGTTGTAAAAGGGCTATAGTGGGGAACCTCTTGAGTGAGGTTAATTGTTTTAAGTCCATTAGGGATAATGGATAATGAGTGGGTTTAGTTTTTTAATGCCACTTGGTATAAGGGATAAGGGAGAGAATTTGTTTTAAAGAGGAGAAGAGGGAGAGGGTAAGGGGGTTGGATTATTGTGGAAAGAAGGAGAACTTGGAGAAGGAGACTAAGGGTGGAGCTCTTCTTCAAAATACATTCCATAATTGGGCTTGTAGAGGTTAGTGAGCCAATTTACACACCTTGTATGTTTTTGTCCTTGTTTGATGAATATGGATTTGCAATGGTTGTCTATATGTTATTTCTAGTATTTTGGGTTTGTGTTGGGTGTTGATAGAGCTCCTTCCAGTTGGAAGGCAATTCTCATCAGGTTTGGGGAAGGGAAGGTGTGAACCTCCTCGGGTGTATTCTTATTTTGGTATATGGAAGCCTTGAGGTCTTGTTTGTAATTTTGAGCCTAGAGGGCTATAAGGCTTTGAGAACCTATTTGGGATATCCTGTGTATTTACTATTTGGATGGCTTGAGGCCGTGAGAAAGAATAATATTGTTGGCTTGAGGCCATGAGATAAGATATGATAATTGTTTGAGAAGAATGACACCTTGGAGTAGAGAGAGTCTACTTCCCTACCCCCTTTGAACTCACCTCAGCTGAGTCTTTGTATTGTGTGTAAAACCATGGGAGTTTAAATGTTGTTTGCTTGATGGTTGAATCAATGTTGTGAAGTGTTATGGAACTTTTCTTCCCTGGGTATGTGGATGATCACCCTAGCTCGGGGGTGACCCTCTTGCGGGTCTATGGTAGGGAGGAGAGCTAGTTGGTTGTTGTTTTCTCCCTTGTTGTCATGCAGGTTGCTGTTGAAGCATGTTAAGAGGATTGAAGGTATTTTGCCTTGTTAAAGAAAATGTTCTACCTTCCTATTTGTAATGAGAGCTTGGTATCTTTAAAATTTCTTCTTGGATAAGTTTCTTTTGAAGAGGAGAGTTTGTTCCCTATGAAAGTTGTAGAAAAATTGTATTGGGAGAAGAATGTAAATTCCTCCCTAGAGTGTATGTGAGTTGTGGGATTCTTATAGTGTTTGTTCTTGTGTATCAAATTTGTAAGTTGTGCGATTGATTGTTGATTTGGTTCAGTTGTTAAAATTTATCTCTTGTAATTATTTAGTGAGAAAGTTACCTTTACAATATTATGAAAGATGCAAATTTACCTTTGAACAAAAAAATTAAAATTGGATTTAAGTATGCAATGGAAAATAATCTAAATCGATTTACTTATCTATTAAGTGGGTTATTGAAGTGGAAGATTAATTAGTCCTTGTATTTACTCTTAAACTTTAAGTTGTAAATGAAATAGCATGTATACTTGATAGATCATTTTTAGTTAAAATCTAGTTTATATAGTTATTTATTTTCAGTTCCCCTCAAGTAATTACTATATTGTAAATTAAAATGTAGAGAACTTTTGAAATGAATTTGTTAATCGAGAACTAAAAGGTTGTAGGATATGTGGAACTTTGTTATGAATTAAATATATATAAATTTATATATATTTATATATTTTTATTATTAAAAGAAGTTGTGAAAATTGGCATTCTTGTATATATATATATTTAAATAGTTTTAAATTAATTGTATTTGTGAAAATGAGATACACACACACACACACACACACACACACACACATATATAAATAATTAGTATTAATTAGAAATTACAAATTTAGCAAATGAAATAAACTGAGAAGAGAGTTCACAACTTTCGAATAATACACAGTCAAAAGAAAATTACAAAGAATAAGGGTGGGGGTTTAAACCCCAACCGAAATCATATTATAAGAGGGTGTGGGGAGGCGTGGAGCCCCACCCACATCCCACTTCACCGTGAAACAACCCTCACGTGAGCTGCCACAGGCCCTCCGTGGCCACCAGACTCCCCTCGGCTCCGCCACTCACCGCGGCCTTCCCTGCCGCCACCTCCCTTGTCTGCGGCCCGCGACCACACCACACCCCGCCCACTGCAACTCCACATAGCCTCCTCCATCCACTGTGGCCTGCGTCTCCGCCCCTCTTCATTCACCCCTGTGACCTACTTCGCCGCCGTCACCCATCATGACCTTGCAGAAAAACAATAAAAGTTAGGGTAGAAACCCTACAAGTTATAACATGTATAACAAGCACTTAGTGCTTGAGAGAATGTTTAGGGTTAAATAATATTTAATCAATTATATATTTATGTCTGTAGGTATATATATATATATATATATATATAATTATATATATATATATATAAATTTTATTTAAAGGTCAAGTTGTAATATTTGTGGAATTCCACTTATAAAAGAAAGATTAAATTCATTATTCATATATATATATATATATATATATATATATATATATATAAATGAAGTTAGATGTAATAGATGTAATTAGATGTGTATTCCATTTTCAAAAAAAAGAAAAAAAAATAGAAATAAATAACTGTATTGTAATTTAAATGTAAATATATAATTAAGCGTATATTCATTTAGAAAAGGGGGGTTGCAAAATAAAAATATGTATGTTAAAAGAAAAAAATTAAATATTTAAATATATAGTTATTTAAATATTTAATTAAAGAAATAATGAGACATTTAATTTTGACATTATTATTTAAATACTCAACAGATCGATTTGTAATAGAAACTGTGATCTCGAAGTTAAATTAATAATCCAATTGGTAGACTATGAAATGAGGAAATTTATTGAGATGAATAGATAACTAATTAAATAAATGATGGAATGTAATAAAAGTAGAAATGTGAACCAATATTGAAATAAACTAAGGAAACCTATTTAAGGTCAATCACTTACCAAAGACAATCCTAAATGTTACAAATTAAACTGACATAAACATAGTGATCGATTTCAATATGCACACATGAGTAGATTATGACATTAGCAACAGTAACTTTGACAACTTAAACATACGCAACCAAGCACGTTTACTTGTGCAAGGGGGAGATTTCATGTAGTAAAGAAAATTTTTTGACAGTTCGTATCATGACCACATATCGCATGTGGACATGAACACGCGTGTTTGCGTGTTGTGAATGCATGTGAAATGTGGGCATGACAAATGCTCTGGCTGTGACATGTAAATCTCTTCCTCCAAATCACCATGAAGGAAAGATGTCTTCACATCCTCTAAGTCATATGCAGCTACACGAGATAACAAGAATCGAATTGATGTCAACTTTGCAAAGGGAGAGAAAATTTGACCATAATCAATTCCCTCCACTTGTGAGTACCCCTTCACAACCAATTTAGCCTTGTACTTTTCAACACTGCTATCTGCACTAAATTTCTTCTTGAACACCCATTTTTATCCAACAGGTTTTCATCCTTCAGGCAAAGGCACCAAGTCCCATGTTTTATTCTTCTCCAAAGAAGCCATCTCATCTTCCATGGCCTCTTTCCAAGAACTTGCATCTTTCATGCCCGTAGCCTCTTTCACAGTTCTAGGCTCATCAGTGTTAGTAAGCAAAGCAAAAGCACAACTAGAATCAAGTAATGAATAACCAAACCTATTAGGTTGCTTCCTTGTTCATGTAGACCTCCTCAATGGCTAAGGTTGAGGTTCTGCGTCTTCTTCTGAGCTTTCAAAGCTGCTAGAGCTCTCCTCATCATCAGGTCTCACAGGGTCTGTCAGTTCAGTCTTATCAAGGGTAGAAGGAAACTAAACCACATCTTCTTTCTTGTCTGTCTATTCTAGCTGTAGAATAACAGAAGAAGGTGTTAGCTCTTTGAAGATAACACTTCTGCTATACAACACTTTTTCATCCATAGGATCCCAAAGCTTGTATCCTTTCACACCAACACCATATCCAATGAAAATACACTTAACAGCCTTGTTCTCCAATTTAGAGCATTTCTCCCTGGGCACATGTGCATATGCCTCACAACCAAAAACACGAAGATGTCTAATTGAAGGCTTCTTACTAGACCACACCTCCATAGGTGTCTTACCAACAAGAACTGATGTAGGAGACCTATTTACTAGGTAGCAAGCAGTGGCTACAGCTTCAGCCCAAAACTTTTGTTCAAGGCTTGCTCCACTAAGGATACTCCTAGCCTTCTCCATGAGTGTCCTATTCATACTCTCTACAACTCCATTTTGATGCGGAGTGTATGGAGTTGTCTTATGTCTTTCAATCCCTTGCTCTTTATAGGACTTATTGAACTCTGTCGAACAAAACTCACCATTTATCAGTTTTCAAACACTTAATCTTTTTACTAGTCTAATTTTTAGCAAAGGCTTTAAACTTTTTAAACCGACTAAAGACTTCAGTCTTGCTTTTGATAAAATAAACCCATGTCCTTCTACTGTAATCATCTATGAAAGATACAAAATATACAGATTTAGAAATTGAAGGAACATTACCAAGACAAAACACATCAGAATAAATAAGATCCAATACACCAGAATACTTGTGAGAACTAGACTAAAAATGAACATGGTTTTGCTTTCCATATACACAATGTTCGCAAAAGTCAAACTTGAGATTACAATCATTTAACCCCTCAATGAGCTTTTTATTTTTTAGGGTTCTAAGACCCTTCTCACCAATGTGGCCATATCTCAAATGCCATAACATAGTCTTTTCAGTAGGAAGTTTAACTTCTAAAGCATGTGCACTACCATCAGAATGTGTTACAACAGATTTCTTCACTGCTCGTTCAGATGGTGGGGATGGAGTGATTGCAGCTCTTTTCTTTGAGTCAAAAGAACTATTGCACTATGTAGTGCATGCCTCCTGTAGTGCCCCTCCGTTATCACCTTGGATGTATAGGTGAATTGATCAAGGCGCATGAAGATGAAGGTAAAATAACAGGAATAATTAAGGTAAGGTAAGGTAAACAATTGATGTTGTACAATATTGATAAATGTTTCATCCATGTGTGGTTTCATATGATAGTTAATGTGTTTTATTGATAATGTCCATTGTGACATTGATAATGCAGGCTTTGACATTGTTTTGCATTCCAATGATTAAGATGTTGATCTTACTACAATTGTTATATGTTAGAATGAATCTCATGGACTGATTCTGTTAGATTTATTTGTTATGATGGAGACCTATTCAATTTCATGCACCTATATGTGCAGTGTATGGTTCTGTTTAGACAATGAAGTAGATTGGATTTGGTTATGATTAAGTGTTATCTAATCTAGATTGATATAATGTAGAAAGGACGATGTCGTATCACTCGCTTGCGAGTGTCCTGCGATATTGTGACTCCTTTTTTCACCCAGTGTTAGCTTGTGTACCAGACATCAGATCTTGTACCTATTTATGGAGACAGTTATTATGCTCATGTACTGGTTTGTGTATCAGATGATTCATTATGTATGTATTCATATGTATTCAGAAGATGATAATGTAACAATGTAATGTTGTATTTATATGTCAGGAAAAATTGTAACTATGTGCTAGATCCTGATGAATACTTATATGATGTTATGTAGATGTAAATGTTTATTAATTTAGTGCATTAGGTTTACAATGAGTTACTGATGTTAATTCATGATGTGTGTTAGATTATGTTAATTGTTTTGCCAAGTAATGCAACCATGTTAACTTAGAGGTCAAGTCATTAGTTTAAATGATGTGTTAATATTACTTTGTTATTTCTATCTTTAAAAAAAAAAAATTGTCCTGTTTGTTTGGTGTAATTGTGTTGTTCTCTAGAGTTTCATGGCGGGGCATTACATCTAGTATCACAGTAAAGGTTTGCAACACTGGGATCTCTGGTTCTCTGGTTCTTGTCATTGTTTTAGGTTAAACATTTTTCTCCTTATGGTGAGTTAGTAATAGTACCTTGCACCTATGTGCCTTAATATGGTGTTAGAAGGTTGATAAAATTTGCAAACTTGTTCCTTGTTTCTAGAAGAAATAGATTCTTTATGCCTTGTCTTACTTATGCTTCTGCTATGTGCTCTCTCTCCTTCTTTTATGAGAATGTGATGATATATTTAACAATATGTGTATGTTTCTTGAATGCTAGTATTTACTAATTTGATGAGGTCTTGAGTTTCTCTCGTGGTCTCTAGTGTTTTAGAAGAAAAGAAATTGTATTGCATTAAAGGTAGAAATTGTTGTAAATAAGTAATTATTTTGTTGCCGTAAATCCTTGTATAAAAGTTGTTTAGGTATAAGGATGTAGATAACCTAATTATCTATGTGTTGGCATACGTTCTCTAATGCATTCTAGACCTTGTGTCCTGAATGTTGTGTAGCGGATACTCCCTTTTTGTGACTAAAGTTAGCCACTTTGTGATGCGGGTTTGTTGGCAATTTGGTTAATTTGAAATTTTGATGGTTGTTTCATGTGTTGTTAGGGGCTAATAGTGAATTTGTTTTCTTTGAAATTTCTTATGACAGGAGTGGTCACCAAAACTCTTTTATCTATACTTGAGTTATTGTTGGAAATTGCTGGCATTTTGTGACTTAAGATTGGATTTGGTTATTTTTCCACTTGGGTTTTCACCTTCTTTAAAACTTTTATGGTGACTATTCTAAATGTTTGTTTTTGTTAGCCCTGTACTGTGTCAAGTGTTGTTTCTATCATGTTCATTTCAAACCTCTGATAGTGTGTACAAGGGAGGACTCTGCGGAGAATTGTACTTGAATGCTTGGTAATTAGTCAGAACCATGATGGAAATAAGAAATAAGATGTAATTTTCCTTGATAATATGTAAACACAGATCCTTGAATTGAATGAAATTCTCAAAATAAGTGCGATTGGTTATAAGTAGATTACATGATACACCTTAAAGGTAAGGAATTGATGTCTTTTATGCCTATATTGAACGATTGTGCTTGTCTTGGGAATAATTGCTTAATGTGAATGAGTATGTTGGCAATAGAAAATTTTAACACTAATATATTATGTTTCCACCCTAGTCTGTGACTTCCAGGAGTAAGTCAAGTTTTAGGGGGGGAGGATGTAGTGCCCCTCCATTTTCACCTTGGATGTATAGGTGAATTGATCAAGGCGCATGAAGATGAAGGTAAAATAACAGGAATAATTAAGGTAAGGTAAGGTAAACAATTGATGTTGTACAATATTGATAGATGTTGTACAATATTGATAGATGTGGTTTCATATGATAGTTAATGTGTTTTATTGATAATCTCCATTGTGACACTGATAATGCAGGCTTTGACATTGTTTTGCATTCCAATGATTAAGATGTCGATCTTACTACAATTGTTATATGTTAGAATGAATCTCATGGACTAATTCTGTTAGATTTATTTGTTATGATGGAGACCTATTCAATTTCATGCACCTATATGTGCAGTGTATGGTTCTGTTCAGACAATGAAGTAGATTGGATTTGGTTATGATTAGGTGTTATTTGATCTAGATTGATATAATGTGGAAAGGACGATGTTGTATCACTAGCTTGCGAGTGCCCTGCGATATTGTGATTCCTTTTTTTCACCTAGTGTTAGCTTGTGTATCAGACATCAGATCTTGTACCTATTTATGGAGACAGTTATTATGCTCATGTACTGGTCTATGTATCAGATGATTCATTATGTATGTATTCATATGTATTCAGAAGATGATAATGTAACAATGTAATGTTGTATTTATATGTCGGGAAAAATTGTAATTATGTGCTAGATCCTGATGAATACTTATATGATGTTATGTAGATGTAAATATTTATTAATTTAGTGCATTAGGTTTACAATGAGTTATTGATGTTAATTCATGATGTGTGTTAGATTATGTTAATTGTTTTGTCAAGTAATGCAACCATGTTAACTTAGAGGTCAAGTCATTAGTTTAAATGATGTGTTAATATTACTTTGTTATTTCTATCTTTAAAAAAAAAAAATTGTCCTGTTTGTTTGGTGTAATTGTGTTGTTCTCTAGAGTTTCATGGTAGGGCGTTACACCTCTAGCTGAAATAGAGTACCCCTCTGAGTACCCTTCACAAGCACCATAGATCCTCTAGTCACCTTGCATTCATCCTTTGAAAAGACAACCTGCACACCTACATCATTCAACATACTTACAGAAAGCAGGTTCCGTGCCAAGCCTGGGATGTGCATAACCCCAGTGATCCCCTTTAATCGTCCATCAGGGAATCAGATTGAGACTCTTCTACGACCAACAATCTTTAGATGAGAATTGCCACCTAGGTACACTTTTCCACCATCGAACTCTTCATATTTAGTGATCCAGCTTCGATGTGAGGTCATGTGGAATGATGGACCAGAATCTATCAACCACACATCATCAGATGCATGGGTGGCTAGGGCTAAGATGAAGGCATCACCATCATCTTGTGACTTGTCAGAATATGAATTAGGGACATTCTTGTTCTTCTTTTTCTTTTCCTCCTTGCATTCTGTTCAAAAATGCCCCATTTTCCCATAGTTCCAATAGAGAGCCTTGGACTTTCTAGGAGATTTGGATCTCGAACAGGATTTGGATCTGCCCTTTTCAGCTTTCATGTCCTTCTTCTTCCCTTTCTCTTTGGGTCTTCCATGAACCACACGAGCATCTTTGGCTGACTCAGATGTCTTTCTCTGCACTTCTTCAGATAACAACAAAGATACTACATCATCTTGAAGGTGGTGGTAGTGCTTCGATAGCCATGACAAGATGATCCCATAAATCTAGTAAAGAACAAAGTAGGGTCATACATCGATCCTCCTCCATTTTCACACCCACAGATGTCAACTGTGCAACAAGCATGTTAAAAGAATTCATATGGTCTGCAACAGATCCTCTATCTTCCATTTTTAGAGAAAACAACTTCTTTTTCAGAAAGAGCTTGTTCACCACAGACTTGGCCTAATAAATAGATCCCAGCTTCTTCCAAAGATCTTTCACAGTCTTCTCCTCATGGACATTCAGCAGGACAAAGTCAGCTAGATAGAGTCTTATGAGACCCTTACCCTTCCGATCTTTGAAGTCCCAATCATCTTGTGACATTGTCATAAGTTTTGTGCCATCAACTGTTTCCCATAGGTCATGATCAACAAGTAGATCTTCCATCTTGAGTTTCCACAACTCAAAATTTGTGCCATTGAACTTCTCCACCTTTACTCTTCCGGATGTGGTTGCCATCTCCTTCCTACAACAAGATACAAAATACTCTATACAGACTCCCACTCAACCTAAGATTAGCTCAAAAAACCCCCACCTAGCAGCTAGAACCAAAACTAGCCAGACTCTGATACCAACTGAAAGGAAGCTAGGTGTATGAAAATCGCTTCCTACTCTAATCTAAAGAGGAGAGAAGAGTGTAAATTCATTTTATCCTTTACAATTACAAAATGTTAACAATAACAATGGAGATATTGCAGCAAACACATACACACAAAAATGGGACAGAAGATAGAGACACAAGATATACGTGGGGAAAATCTTTATCAGGTGAAAAACCCCACACTCCAAAACCTGCACAATGTGTTATCAAAACTGAAATGGTTTACAATACACTTGTAATGCAAGCTTTCAGGAGTCTTCGACACTCATATCTAGAGACAAATCAGTAGCATAATAGTACATGTCAATCACATAATACATCTCCTCTCCAAAGCACCTGTTTATATAGAAAATATAAGGCAAAAATGGCTTTATCTTGAGATGGGCGTCCAACATGGCCTCATGGCCCAAAACCCACACCTATGGACACTTGTCCAACACTGTAGGATGTTCCTAACACTTGTCAAGTCACCCCATCCCAAAGAGGTCGCCTATTCCCATGTTGGGAAATGACAGATGCTCTTACGACTCTTACGACCGTCATAGAATCTGTCATACTGACATATCTTATAGCTGTAAGAGAATATGTCGTAAACAGGCTATAAATAACATATTCTCTTACAACTTGTCATAACATATTCTTCTCGACATATGTCTTCACCTGTCATAGAATCTTCCATTTATGACTCTTACACATCATAGAACTATCATAGAAATCTGTCATGACTGTTTCGGTCAATATTCCCTTACACACTATCCAAGATGCCGACAAAATATTCCTACCACTAGGTGGGACACCTATCTTCTCATGTGAGGACAAATTTACTTGTGGTCATCTTCCATGTAGAATGACACATCATCGTGCCAACTCCCACAAAATGACAACATAGGATTTGCATCCTAATTACACAATAGGCAATAAATAAATAAATACAATGAAATACTACAAGGAATTTATCAAGGTTGAGACACCTTAATTCCCAACAAGTTTTGTGTGTGTATCCTCCTTTCACCCTTTCATTCAAGGACTTTAGGTCGAGTGGCAATGCACTATCATGCCCTTGGTCACTAGGAATGTAGGGAAACTTGGATTTGTATGATTTGATTATCAATTATGCTCAATTATACATCAAAACCCTAATTATACAATTACGGAAGCAAATAGATGAATATCAAAAAATGTTGCTACAAAAAGATGTAAAATTACAGATAAATGTGCACCTATTTTTGGGGTTTGGAAGCGAAACAGTTAGGGACTAATGAGTAGGCATCCTAGTCCAGTGCCATGCTTTTTATCAGGATCTAGGAACTCAGTCTACAACCTGTTCCTACTGTCACAGAGATTTCTCCATTGTAGAATCCAGTGGACTAAAGAGCAGGCACCCAAGTCCAGGGTACTATTTTCAACTCTGATTTGCAAATCTGACACTCTGTAGTACCCTCTTGCAACTCCACCTTTCTTGTATCTTCAAACTGTAACTTGCAATCACAAAAACTTTGGGAGGGGGTTGTGGTGTTTAGAGGCTTGCCTTCGTTAAGCCTTGGAGAGACATTCAAGTCTTCCGAACACCGTTGTCAGATAGAGAGTGCATGCCCTTGAGGGGCAAAAGCAAAAACTAAATGATAAATGCTCAAAAACAAAAATGATGTCACCTTGTAGTGAAGATCTCATGGAAGGAAGAAGCTCTTCATTCCATGAGGAGATGATTTCTCAAATCTACAAATACAAACACATAGACAACACAAATCTTCTCTTGATTGCTCAAATCTACAAATACAAACACATAGACAACACAAATATTCTCTTGCTACACAATGAATGCCTTGAATCACCTTTAGAATGCATAAAGTTCACAATAATCATCTAGTTTACAAATGAATTCTGAAACATTCTTATATATGCAACTACAAATTCTCTCGCCAAGAATTTCATAATTCAAACTTACCGTGTTGGTATAGGACCCAAATAATGGTCACAAGCCGACACTAAAAATTTTGGACTAACCCAAAATAGGGCAGGACTAGGGTGCGGGTGCCCAATTCCTCCCCCCCTATTTTGGTTAGGGTTAGGTTCAAGGGATCCCCCTAGGTCCCATTTGTCATGAAACTTAGGGCTTATTTCATCGGGATGTCAAAATATGATGCAAGATGTCCTAAATGCAGCTAAAAGACCTAGGAGCTAAACCTTATGAGGTAAAAGCCCCCAAGGGGACATTTTTTGACGTTACATTTAGCCCCCACTTTAATGTATGTATAAACATGAGGCCAATACATGCATTAAAGTATGGTCAACAAACACAACAAACACACCAAGCACAGAGAAGACACATCAAACACATAGAAGATAGTAACAGGCACACAAAACACGAAGAAGATAGTTACAGTCACGCAAAACACAGAGAAGACATCAAATGCATAGAAGACAGTTAATGCATGGAAGACATAGATGATATATTTTCTTTTTCTTTTTCTCATATATATGAAATGCAAATGCAAGTACAGGAAAGTAAACACACCTCCCATAATGCAAGAAGCACTCATTGTACTGGTCTTTAAACTGCATAGATGGGGGAACACACACGCAAGACACACCAAACCTCCTAAAATGCAAGAAGCACTCATTGCGCTGGTCTTTGGACTACATATGGGGCAACAAACACACCAAACAAAGCAAGCATGCAAAAGACACACACTTTGAAGACACAGAGAAAACACGACAGACAAGCAATGGAGTGTTCCTATTTCTAGGCTCATCACCATCTCAGGCACATTTTAGGCACACACCGACAATTGGGCTTTGCCACAACAATCACCAAAGACAATCTTAAGGGTTGAGTTAGTCATAGAGCCGCTCCCCGCCTTCGATGAGGACTTTTGAAAATGATAGGATGGGCACTCTATGCAAGAGATACACCACCCCTACCTCCGCAGAGGGCTTAAGATGATTGATTAATTGATTGAATGAAAAAAAAACTTAGAGTGCAAGAGGGACTCATCACCACCAGTCTTTAAACTGTACCTGAGGAAAATCACATTGCTAACATCTACAATAGATGGCTTACCTTATATATGCCCCCACCTTAAGGTGGTTGATATCACACATCGATATCAAGCACGTTAAGGTAGGAAGAAAACACACAAGGGAACATAGACTTTCGCAAAGCCCATGCCCTCCGGAGGTGACATGTACTTTATGATCGTCAAATGTTCCCACAAACACATCCCTGCAAGAAACATGTTAGTGTCTACATAATCATGATAAACAACATCAATGCATATGATTAATCATACAAAGAGCCAAGGTTATACTATGAATTTGGAGATCGAGGATAACCATGGGGATATATCATGAAAATCTCAGAACCGAGTGTCACCAAGGTGAGATTCAAAGGCAAGCAAAGTGCATGGAGCAGTAATATTGTTAAGGTTTGTAAGTGAGATAAAGATCATCAAAATCACTACATAGAAAGCACGGAGTGCTTCTACTAGCCAAGCATCAAATAAGATATACAACCCCATCGTCATATTAGGAACTAAGTCCAATTTTTGATTTCTTGCTAAAGGGACGCTAGGTCCGCATTAATATATATGTTTTTTTATTCATACGTCCGCTAGATATAAACACTAGAGGAAGGGAAACAATAAATAAGAGAGGAGAAACAAGTGTCTTAGGGACAGTCACGTAGGAGGGTACCCCCAAGTTACCAACCGCAACGCTGTGTCTGTGAGATACAACACACAATAATAAAATCAGAGAGAGAGAGGCAATATAGAAGAATGATGATACAAATAGAAGAAGGTCACAACAAAGGTGGTCTCCTGGTATCCTAGACCTTACAAGAGAATTAGGGGTCATCCCAGGAAGCCTAAACAACATATAACACATCACAGGGGAAGCACATAATGAGAAATAAAGGGTTATAAATACTTACCTGGTAGGGTCTTCGTATCAAATTTTTGAACTTGTGAACCTCTTGGAGAGGTATTCGGTCATGTTAAGTGCAAAGTTTGAGTGGTTCTTATGGAAGTCTTGTTTATTAACATGTGATAATTGTTTTTTAAATCCTTGTGTAAATGAAACCTTTTGTTGCTTATGAGGAGGAGAAACACTATTATTTCCAATTGCTGACAGTCGTCTTACTCTTTTCCAATTTTTAGTGAGTTTGTGTTGTTGATGCCATCTAACACAATAACATGAATCATCCTATACCATCTCACTTGTCTGCATCGGTTGTTCTATTTGTCTTTCTAATGTGTTTTGGTTATCTCCTGATCCATATAAGGATAATGTAGGATGAACCTCAGCATAAATTTCATTTCTTCATGGACAAGGTGGGTTATCCAACTTTTCCTTATCCACCTCATTCATACCCATGATGTTATCATATTCCAAGTAATCATCATCAGCTACTTCTATTAGTCCTTGTTCCAACATATTGTTATCAATATGTTTAGGGAAAGGATTAGTGAAGATTTGCAAATTTTGATTTGGCAGAGCAACCGACTTATTTCCGTTATCATTCACACCTGATACCTGTATGATATTCGAATCAATGAGGTCTTGTATTTCATGTTCAAGATGCATACATCATTCAGTATCACATCCTTGTGTTTGATGAAAATGACAAAAGGAATTAGCATCAAAGTAAGGTCCTTGTGCTTTACTAGGATCAACAGGCTTAATCGGGGGAAGCTTCAGAATGTTATTACTCACAGCTTGATTCATGATAGAATGATAAGACTCAGATATCATAGTAAACTTTCTTGGTTCATATGATGTCTTCTTTAGATTTGTGATAGCAGACAGATTAGAAAAGTTGTTCATATTCAGTCCATTAATCTTGATGAAACTCCTATTATTATTATTTCTCTTAAAGTTGTTTTGTGATGATCCACTCATGGATTGACTAACTTGAGCCGATGAGTTTTGGTTTTCATACTGACTAGACGAAAGTTGGTAATCACGAAGGGCGGTGCATAAATGTTGAAAGGAGTTATATTTCATCAAGAGTATTTTATCATGAATATTAGGTTGTAGATTAGTGATAAACACCTTCTAAACATTCTCATCTTTCATTTGATATTGAATTTGTGTATACAAAGCTTGATACTGACTAATAAACTTAGTTAACTTTTCCTTCGAACCTTGCTTGCCATGAACTAAATTAATCAAGGATACTTGAGGTCTAATGTCTGCTTGAAAATGTTGTAAAAATTGATCAACTAGCCATGAAAAGGAGTGTATTGAATTCAGAGGCAAAGAGCAAAACCATTCTAAAGCAGTATCTTTGAGAGATCGTGGGAAAAGTTTTGCCAACAAGTCCTCTTCAAAATAAAAATCACTAAACATAGCTATGAATGCTGCCACATGAGTATTAGGATCACCTTTTCCACCATATTTTTCAATGCGAGGGGTCTCAAACCTATTAGGCATAGGAGTTCTCAAAATTGCATAGGATAGGGGATTATGGGCATGATATGTTGGTATATTAGGTTGTGAAGAATTTGTCAAATTTATTACCTTTTATTGTAAAGTAGTCATGCCCTACAAAAGTTGGTTTAGGATGGCATCATTGGGAGATGTGGTTTGTTGTGAGGAATTGGAACCAAAGTGAGGAGGTGATTGAGCCTGAGGTATGATCGGCGGAGGCTGTGAATAAGTCAATGGTGGTTGGACATAATGGTAAGTGACAGGTGGTTGAGAATAAGTGGGATGAAGAGGTGGTTGAGAGCAATTATTCATAGAAGAGGTCCCCTTAGAAACCAAATTGTAATAATAAAATCCCATAACTTTGTAATTAGTGCCATTAGATACTCCAATACCAGTGGTAGCATTACAAGCATTTGCATCAATTGTTAAGATCGTTGATGTAAAGGTAGATATCCCTGTAGTCGGTATAGGTGCTGATACTTGTGTATGAGATGGTGACAGAGTGTTATTTATTACTTTTACACATTCAGTCACTAGCATGATATTGGTTTGTACAATATGTGCTAAGCCATGGATTGCATTAACACCATCTTGTCCTTCTTTTATCAATTCTCTTAGATGGTGAATCACATGTATAGCTTCTTCAGCTATCCTCTCAGTTTGCACATAGTCTTAGAATTCAGCTAGGTCTTTATCAAGTTTATCTATTTTCTCATTAGATACATGTCATGTCACCTCAATAGTATCATCAATATCATGTAAAGTTTTCTCTTCCATTGTACTTGTGATAGGTGTAATATCTTGTAACATTTGTGTCTCTCCTTTTGTAAAGAAGGTGTTCAATGTGCCAACTTCTTCAAGAGCACTAGATCCCATGTGTCTTATACTTCTTATTAAAGGAATATTTCTCTTAGGGCAGTGAGTTATTAGACTCATGCAAATCTAGGATGACGACAAGCTAAAACCTAGTGAAAATACACTAAAATATGTGATTTTTTCACCAAATCTCAAAGCAAAAGAGCATGACAAAGGGTGTTGTGAGGAAAATAATGATGGAAATCAAATTATATCAGTAATAACAGCCACCTAATGCTAAAAAATCTGCCACAACATGCTTATAGTGCTACTCAAGATCAAACCCTAGTGAAAATATAGCAAAAATATGCAATTTTTCACAATTTTTCAACTCCAAGACCTAACAAAAGGGGTGTTGTAAGGAATTTTATGATGTGTAGAAAATAATATTAGTAATATCAATCACCTAGAATCATAAAATCATTTACAACATGCTTGAGGTGCAAAGTCGGTCAAACCCTATGGCAAATATAGCAAAAATGTACAATTTTTCACCAAATTTTCAATACAAGAGGCTAATAACAAGGTGTTGTAAAGAATTTTTGGAGGGGCAGAAGATAATAACCCTGATATCAGCCAATTAGTCTAAAAATATTCTTTACAACATGTCTATAGTGTAAATCTAGAGAGTCGATAAGGCCAAATCTAGTGAAAATCAAGGTTTTTCAAGCCCTAGGTGTGAGATCTTAATGTAAAATGCTATATGAATGTCTTGTAATCTATTTTATGATGAAAATTAAGTCCAATCAGATCTAAAAATGATTTTCACACCCTACAATGCAAAATACAAGTGCAAATCTAAGGAAAAATCAATGAAAATTAAGTCCACTCATATCTGAACTTTCTCCGTTGTGGAATCCAGAGGACTAAAGAGCGGGCGCCCAAGTCTAGGGTGCTATTTTCAACTCTGATCTACATATCTGACACTATGTAGTACCCTCCTACAACTCCACCTTTCCTGTATCCTCAACCTGTAACCTGCAATCACAAAAACTTTGGGAGGGGGTTGTGGTGTTTAGAGGCTTACCTCAATCAAGCCCCAAAGAGACATTCAAGTCTTCCAAACACCGTTGTCAAATAGAGAGTGCATTCCCTTGAGGGGAAGAGGCAAAAACCAAATGATAAATGCTCAAAAATAGAAATGATGTCACCTTGTAGTGAATATCTCACGGAAGGAAAAAACTCTTCATGCCACAAGGAGATGATTGCTCAAATCTACAAATACAAATACATAGACAACACAAATCTGCTCTTACTACACAATGAATTCCTTGAATCACCTTTAGAATGCATAAAGTTCACAATAATCATCTAGTTTACAAATGAATGCCTAAACATGCTTATATATGCAACTACAAACACTCTGCCAAGAATTTTGTAATTCAAACTTACCGTGTTGGTATAGGACCCAAATAACGGTCACAAGCTGACACTAAAAATTTGGGGCTGACCCAAAATAGGGCAGGACTAGGGTGTAGCCACCCAAGTCCTCCCCCCTATTTTGGTCAAGGATTGGTTCAAGGGATCCCCCTAGGTCCCATTTGTCGTGAAACTTAGGGCTCATTTCATCAAGATGTCAAAATATGATACAAGATGTCCTAAATGCAGCTAAAAGACCCAGGAGCTAAACCTTATAAGGGATAAGCCCCCAAGGGGACATTTTTTGATGTTACATCATCCTTATATTTTTGAACCAAATCAAAGGAAATTATTTCCCTTTTATGCATTTCATTTTAAAATTTTTTGAAGAAGCCCCAGAAAATAGTTTTGTAATTTTGTGAGTCAAAGCTTCTTATGTATTCTTTTATTTATGCTACTACTGGTTTGTCTTGTTGCCATATCTTGCCAAATAGATGATCGGTGAACTATATTTGAAATGATATCTTGTCTCCTTGGTTTTTCTCAGATCTTCTAGCAGTTGTTCCTTCATTACTTCACATAGGTCAAAATCCTTGCCTTCTTTAGCCATTATATAGGTAGTACGTATGGTTATAGCTGTGGTAGATCCCTCTCTAGTAGAGTAGTACACATTGTAGGCAATTCTCATTACTGCATACCTTACACTGGGATCAATAATGTCATCAATTATCAATGCTCTTTTGTCAAATTTGGCTCCAGTTAATTCCATGACCTTTTCATTTTTAATTAATTTCAGTTGTGGTATATGTCCAGTAGAACATAATCCTATGACATCCTTGATGGATTCTTTAGTTATTTGATGGGGTTTGTCTAGGTATATGAATTCATCATGAATTCTACTCAAGATATATCTGACCTGTCTTGCTCATTACAAAAATATGAAAAATCTTTCTAAACATCCAAATGTTTTACTCTAATGTTGGCATATTCAGGATTGTAATTTGTATTGTCATCATTTAATAGTTTATACCTTAGGGTTACAAATTTCTCATGATCAATTTCCTCAAGTTTTGCATGAATGTATATCCTAACATCTTTTGTGTATACCAAAAAGGTAGGCACATTGGATAATGCTCCACTGCCATCAACTTCCACTGCCTTGTATGGATGTTTCTATTTGGGTCGTGGTTGCTCAATAATGTTGATCAACTGAGGAGTAAAAGATGCAACCATTTTGACAATTTTACTAATCTAGGGCTTTTACCAAGAAGGTGAAGAATACATGGGTATTCAGTGATAGGTCTTTCTTGGTCAAGTTGTAGAGTGCTTTCGGTTCTCCTTTATCTCTTCAAATATTTTATCTTTGCTCAAATGCGATAAAAATGATTAGGCATCACTTATATAAACATTTCACCAAACAATTCTTCTCCGTATTAATTGTAGTGTTTGTTTTAAGCTAATTTGCTTTCTTTCATATGTAGAATCTTGTAAAACTTTAGCAATCCTCTACAGATCATTCAAATGCTTCATAATTTTTGTTAATATCATCTACAAGTTGGGTGCTTGCATCATCATGAAGAGAAGATGGTGAATTTTTAGAAATAACTCCGTCTGAGCCCATGTACCCTCTTAGGAGAAGTTCTTGTCACTATAAACCCTAAAGTATTCTACATTCTACTGCATTTATAGAATTTTCTTAGGAATTTTCATCAGACTCCTTTAATTCCTTAATCTTATCATTCGCATGTGAACACTGATCCATATGCTGTTTTGCCTTTTAATTACTAGAGGACCCACTTGTATTAGGCAGAGGTCCAGAAAAATCACTAACTTCCTTCTTCCATACTTTGTTCATTTCCATTGTTTGCTAAGCAAAACCAATGGGTTTCACATTCATTCTAGAATTCCTTGTTTGATTGCACTCATGACAGGTGCACTTTGTTTGTTGAGCATTTCCACTCCTTCTTGACCTTGATTTGCAGTTAGCTACTTTGTGACCAAACTTATTACAAGTATAATAGTATGTTATGCATTGTACCTATTAAACCTTGGCATTTTACTTATACACTCATTTCCCTATGTCCCAACAAGTTGCATGCATAACATCTAATAGAGCTCTGGTTTATCCTACTTCTGCGCTCAATAGATTTATGGCCAACTTTATTGCAAGTGTAACATCTTAAAGATTTTTTATTCATCTTGTTTCTACAATCCACAGAATTGTGACCAAGCTTATTGAAAATAAAACAATTGCCATTGAAGCTTTGAGAATACCTGATGTGAGCTGGTTGCCTTTGAGGATACTTGAAATTTTTCTTCACATTCTTCCTTTGTCTTTGGATAGAAGTGAATTCATCTTCTTTTGGATCTCTGTAATTTTTTCTCTTAGGACGTTCAGTGAAGGTTTCTTCTCTCCTAGATTTAGATATTCCTATTGTATGAAAATTATCATATAAGTTTGCAAAAGCATTGATCATAGGACTCTTTCCCTTATCAAAACCAAGACCTATTTTTTCTTTTGTTGGCTTTTGAGAACTTATTATTTCATCAAGAATATTAGTTCCTCCTTTTAGTTTTAGTCCCTTGTTAATCTATTCTTTTGCCTTTTCCAATTATTTCCTTAGAGTGACAACTTCAAGTTTTGAACATTTAGTTGATTCCTTATTGATCTTGATATTTAAGCAATCTTGTATCCTTTTTTCTTCTTCAACCATGACCTTTAACTTTGAGATCATGTCTTCAGCCTCCTTGAGCTTGTCACTACCTTCATCTCCTTCTATCAGTTTTTAGTTTCCCAATTTCTTCTTTTGATTCTTTAGCTTTTGTCTTCAACTTGTCAATTGTCTCCTTTACTTTTTCAAGCATGTCTTCATATTCTAAGTTTAGATCTTTTGCTTCCTCAAGATCATTAAGGGCTGTCTTGAGTTCTTCTTCAAGATCTATTTCACACTCATTAGACTCAAAATCCCAACCTTCAGGATCCATTGCTTCTAGATTGGGTTCTGGTACAAATATATCATTGTTCATCACTTCCAATTCCATGTTTTTAAGTGGAGGATCTACCTCAGTGGTCAAGCTTCTTAGACGTACTTGGATTAGATACCAATTGTTTAACACAATGGGGTGCTAAGAGGGGGGTGAATCAACACACTTACAAACTTTAGCCAAACATTTACTGATAGAACTAAATAGCATTGAAAACATGAAGAAAAACATGCAAATCAACAGTCAACACATAACACTAGTATTTTTATGTGGAAATCCCTAAAATAGGGAAAAATCATGGTGAGGATTAGCTCACAATATAATATTCTCACTGCAAAAGATATTACAACATTGTTTTAGGGCTTCAACCTAAGGAAGCTACTACTCCCTGATTTACAAATTTTAATTTATGGTTATAACCTAGGGAAGCTACTACTCCCTGAATGCTCGACTCACTACTATTACAATGATATCATAGATATAAGGAATGCTATGAAGAACACATCTATTGTATGCTGATGGTGCAGTCTACTATTCTTGCTCAATATCTACCTTCACACTGATTCTGGGAATTTCATATAATCTTTTTCTTTGCTATGTTCTTATCCACCTTAATGGACTTCAAATGAGTTATATCTTCTATATATATCCTCCACAAGATCTTGAAACATTGATTAGGTCAGCATCCAAAACAATATTGAATGTAATGTGTAGCTAGTCAATGTTCAACCTTAACATAAGAAAAATGATGACAAACTTGTTGTGGACCTCAAAGATTTATGAAGAACATCTAGACACACCTTTCCACACCTTTTAGACTTAGAGAAACTAGTCAAAAGCCTCCACATGCACTAGATACTTAACTAGTCAACTCATACTCCTTAACACTGTCAACTATTCCTTTCAACTACCGAGGAGAAGCCAAAAAATCAATGTGGACCAAGGATTCTATCATGCAAGAGCTCAATAACAATCATACACCTTATCAGAGAAGTATCATACCAACCTATGCAATTACAAGATAAGAAATGTATCAATTTGTAGAGAACAGAGTCTTCCAAACCTTATTTGGTGCTTCATAACCCAAAATATGATATTGTGGTGAAGTGTAGGGTTTGGAACCTTCTAAAAATGATCAAAGATGTCAATGGATACTACTCATTAGATCTGCACACCATTGTCTAAAGTTTTCGGAGGAATTCAAGAATGGTTTAGGTATTTTCAGTTCTGGAAGACAATTATACTTACAACTTTGCTTGCATATTGATGCGGTATCATAAAATGAGAATTATCTATATGTATATCATATCTGATGTGTCTTGGACCATATACTACCTCCACACAAGCTTTGATAATAGATTTATGCATGTTTCATCTTTTGAAGAACTTAACTTGTATATTTAGGCTCTGGAGTACAGTGTGATACCTCTATCTCTTGAGTAATGTCTTTATGGACCACTGAGACACTTGAGACTTCATTATAGCATATAACATACTTATCTTAGTCATTCCTTAGAGCTGCATGACAAACAGATCTCTTGCAGAGGAATGTGGAGCATTCCATTATCTCTCCATTACTGCTCTACTCTATCTAGGTGATGGTTGATGTACTAACCCTTGTATCTTTTCATGTTGAGTAAGTGAGAGGCTAAAACCTTGGATATATCATGTCAATTCATGTCAAAATCTATCATTAGAACAACATGGCCAAATATTTCTTTATGGAGAAGTAAGGACAAATTAAAGTTGACTCTACCTTAGGTTTTGCACTGAGAATGCCTTAGACACTTTTCTACTTCTTACCCTTGAGTGTGGTACTTCCAACTGATGAGATATATAAGTATACATGTAGAAATCATGTAAGGATAGGGTTTTTTACCTTTGCATCATGTTCAAGCCCAAAACTAATCCATTCTTGGACCATTTTTCCTTTCTCCTAGATTGATCTATCTTAACCATCATGACTCTAAGTTTGTCTATACATTTCTGTAATGTCAGAAAATGTCCCCTTGGGGGCTTTTCCCTCATAAGGTTTAGCTCCCAGGTCTTTTGCATGCATTTAGGACATCTTACTTCATAATTTGGCGTCCCGATGGAAGGAGCCCTAGGTAGCATGACAAATGGGACCAAGGAGGACCCCTTGAGCTTATCCCTACCCAAAATATGGGAGGAGGACTTGGGCACCCGCACCCTAGTCCTGCCCTATTTTGGGGTAGTCCAAATTTTTAGGTGTCAGTTTATGACCGTTATTTGGGTCCTTTTTCGACACGGTAAGTTTGAATTACGAAAATCTTGGTGGGAGTGCTTGTAGTTGCATATAAAAGCATGTTTAGGCATTTATTTGTAAACTAGATTTCAATTAGATGATTACTAGCAAGCTATTGTGTTCTCAAGGTGATTCAAGGCTTTCATTATGTTGTAAGAGTAGAATTGTGTGGTTTATGTATTTGTTTGCATATTTGAGCATCCATTTCATCATGGAATGAAGAACATCTTCCTCCCATAATATCTTCACTACAAGGTGACATTATATTGTGTTTTCATTATCAATTCCTGTGGTTTTTGCCTCTGCCTCACAAGGGCACGCACTCTTTATCTGACAATGGTGTTTGGAGACTTAAGTTTCCTTTGGGGCTTGACTGAGGCAAGCCTCTAAATACCACAACCCCTAAACCAAGTCTTGTGATTGCAGGTTACAGGTGTCGTATTTGGGAGAAGCGAAGTTGGAGGAAGGATTGGAAGGCATCAAGGATTTAGGATCTGAAGAGAAGCAAGACACCAGAGCATTTCTAGGACTTGGGCACTCACTTTAGTGTCCTTTGTAGCTGAGTTCCCAGAAATAGAAGTTACAGGGCTGATAAGTTTCAGAAGGAGGTCAGGATCCCACAAAGAAATTGGTACCTTAGACTTGGGCGCCCACTCCAGTGTCCTTGATTGTTCCACCTCGGAACCCTGAAAATAGGTATTTTGTGATTTACTATTTTACTTCCGTCTGCAAGAGTATTTTTTGTTATTTGTCAATTTATTGTCCTATTTACATAATTAGGGTTTTAATGGTCAATTGAGAATAAGAGGAGAAATTGATAATTAATTTCCCTAATCCAAGTTTCCCTACATCTCATAGCGATCTAGGGTATGATAGTGCTCGCCTCTCGACCCTAGGTCCTTGAATGTTAAGTGGAGAGGAGGATTTAAACATCAAAACACTAAACATTAATAAATCCAATTTTCCACTAAACAATTTCCATCTATTATGTTGACATCAATGACAACACATGTGGCCAACAAGATCTTGAGTCTATCTTGTTGGCTCCTAAGTTGAAGTACTTTGCATGTTTGGGAGAAGGGTTGGAACCACCAACTTGAGTTTGGCTTGAGTACCCACCAAGGATATGGTTACATCACCTTCTTATTCTGTAAACCTTCCATGAATCTCCATCCTTGAGGTGAAGTTGTAAGATTCCTTGGATGAGACATCCTTTCCTATTTGCTTGAGTCATATAGCATTAGGGTTTGTGATTATTTAATTAAATCTTGCATGTTATTTCTCACACTTAGGATTTATGAGCACACACAACATCTAGATTTAATATTGGCTATCCGTGAGGTAGGAATACCAAAACATGGGCTTGACAGGGGCAAGCTCCTATATAGCCACAAACATTTTCCTCTTCTTTCTTGTGTATAGAGTAGACGAATAGGTTTCAGGAGATGCCAGTCTGAGAGATGAAAGATCTTATAGGTTGCAGGCCTGACAAAAGCAACAATTTCTATAAACCCTAAAAGAGGTCTAGGGTGCCCAAGCACCCTAGTCCTATGCATTCTGATCACTAGATCCAAGTTTTGAACTATTTCCTTGCCTCTACCATTCTTTTATTTTCTTAGATCTCGCTTCCGTCAATTGTCTGTAACTTAATCTTTCTCAATTAGGGTTTGATCTTGTGCCCTAGCTAGATTGGTTGAATTTTGTTTAACACTCATCTATACAACAAAGAGGTAGAACCCCCATAGTTTGGCTCTCCCTCAAGGGTATAATCCAAGTTTAGTTCATGTATCAATGTTTGTAGAAGAGGGTTTTGACCTAGTTCAACTCTTAAGGCTAGATCACTCTTTTCTACTAAACATTTTGGTGAGCCCGACACTTCTTACACTTTTGCATCCTTCTTCATTTCTAAGAAAGATTGTTTGTTATTATAGATCTGATTTAAATTAGGTGCATTCATCATTTCTTTGATTGCATATAGTGAATTGTGCACTTAAATTCATCATTAGGGTTATAAAATCCTTGCGTTGCATAAAAAAGCCTAGCTAGTCTTAAACCCAGTGTTTGAGGATTAGTGTGTTATTTTAGATCTTGTAAGTGTTGTTAGGTTGTTAAAAGTGAATTCATTTTTTGTACCTAATCATACTTTGTCTTTAGTACATGCTTTGCATATGTGGCATTTGAAATTGAAAAAAGTAGCATGTGTTTTTGAAAAAAACTAGTCTAAGCTTTTGACATTGTTTATGCTTTATAAAATCAGATTATTCTAATGCAATTTAGCTTTCTGATCTGATGTTTAGATCTGATTACAACTAAGTTGGTTATACATTCCTTTATCATACATCTTGCTTTCATTCCTATGTATTGAATAGGGTTGCCTAAAATTTCATTTTATGGTAATTCTAGCTTGAGAATTGATAGATTTTGAGTATGTTTTAGCTATTTATTGAAAAGTATAGTTAAAGCATTGTTGTTCATAGTTTGATAACACAAAGATACTTCATTTCATTCCTCATTCTTTGCTTTTTCATTATAAAGTTTGGAAAAGTAGGGTATGCAATCATGTCGGATTACTTTATTCAAGATTTTAATGCATTTGATGAACCATTTAGTAGTGATGATTTTGATATGTTAAATGAAGCCTTGGATGATGTCATCTAGATGGAATAATCCTCTACGACTCCTAAACCATCTCTATTTCAAAGAATCATCAATACAATTTATGTTTTCGGTTCTCCAAAAGAACCTGAGAAGCCTAAAATTGTTGTGCATCTTCGTCACGATGATCCTCATTCATCTATCATGATAGGAGGTTCTCTAAAAACACCTAGACCTCCTATTTATATATTCAAATATGCAAAAAAAATCACTATAAACAATCTTTTCAATCAAAATGTGTCACAACAACCCATTCATAATGTGGTTGCTCATGCATACAACACTAGAAACAATAAACAAAAGAAACAAATATAATTTGCTCCCACTTCTCTTCCACCTTCTCAACTTATTCTTCCTCAAGTACCTTGTTTTCCTACTCATAATGGTAGAGATTATGATCTTGTTGAGTAGCTTTGACCTACCCTAGCAAAGATCTCTCTATGGGAGTTGATACAAACATCACCTACATACCAAAGAATGCTCCAAGAAGCTTTACAAAATGTGATTGTGCCACCTACTATTCAACCAAATGATGTAGCAACTCTATTAGATTGTATGCATGTGACTAAATCAAACATTGTATTTCAACCACATGAATTACCTCCTGTAGAAGTTCAAAACCAAAATGAGCCTCTTATGATATTTGTCTTCATTCATAATATGAGAGTTAGACCTACCATGATTGATGGTGGATCGGGTCTTAATGTTTGTGGCATAGACTTGTTACATAAAATCAATGTTGATACCTCTCTCATTAAACCAGATACACTCTACATTCGTGGCTTTGATAATGTTGGTAGACAATCATTGGGTACTATCACCCTACCTCTTAGGGTTGGTCCCATGACATTGCCTACCTTTATCCATGTCATGCCTAATTCTCTTTCATATAATCTTCTTCTTGGTAGACCTTGGATTCATGCCATGGGGGCATTATCATCTACTCTTCGTCGATCAATAAAGTTTGTTCACAACAATTAGCTCCATACAATTGAAGCTGATCTGACTTTGGAGTGTTGTTTACAAACTGAGGGTAAAAATAACCAGTATTTTAATCCCTTTTCTCTCAATTATCCTCTTTCTAAAATCAATTTTTCTTCCTCTCCTAAGGAGGTTATTGTAGAAGAATTTGACTCACCTTTGAATACACTCTTTGGCAATGATTAGGGTTCGTTAGACTTTACACCTACCTTTGTAGGGGAGTATAAATTCTTGCCATCAAAGCTGAAAAGTTCTAAGGTGGCTTTAATATCTACTCCTACATCACCTAAAATTTCTTTGAAAGATAATTATGATAACACTTATTCTTATACTATTGAATATCAGACCTATTGTTTGCCTCCTTCCTCTTCAAAAATGGCGTCTATTTATGGTCGAGGGTTTCAAATCCTCTCTCAATGTGGATACAATGACAATGGTTGTGGTATAAAGGAGAAAGGTATTAGAGTCCCTTTGGAGGCTAATGCACATTACTCTTCATTTGGACTTGGATATCGTACTTTAGAGCCCAGCAAAACTGCTCTTCGTCCTAATTTAAATGTCAACACAATTTCATCATCTACACTTAAATGGGTGTATCCGAAATTGATTGATACCGATTTTGATTTTCAAGATATTCCTTTGGATACTTTTTCAACAGATGAAGCTTTGGCTGAATTCTTAGGAGCTTATGATAACTTGCCTTGTTACCATCATGATCATGGACTTCCTTATTGTTTAAATGTGGAAGCATACTTTGGGAAGGATGCTTGTTTATCTCATGGTACCTTGGTAATGTTGCAAGTATGTGCCTAATTGGTGTTGTCATTGATGTCAAAATATCTTTGTTGTCATTGGTGTCAACTATGTCCTATTCTATTACTTGTTTAGAAGCTTTGTATGTTAAGGATTATGAGAAAATTGGCCTCTCCGGAAGAAACAAGTGAGTTACAGTGAAGTGTAGTATAGACAGTGAGTTGTATGTTGAAGAATAGTCTGGTAGATTACTCTGCATTTCTTTCTGCTTGAATATATTGGTCTATGGATTGGAAGTTATTTAAAGGGATGTCTAAAGATGCTAAATCTTTAGTTTGAGCCTCTGGTGTGAAGAATTGAGAGAGTTGTATTCACAGAGTAAAACCTACTTTCTCTAATTATTCTCTGGTGACAGGGAGAAAGTATTTTGCTCTGCATTCCTCCGCATTAAAGTCTTTTTCTTTGCAGTTCTAAAGGGAAGTCTGGGATGATGATAAGTGCCTACAATTGCAATGGTTCTTGTTTTGGTGGTCTGCAAGCTATCTTTCTTTTATGATAGTTGAAGACAGTGAAGTTCATGTGCTTTAGTGTGAAGAATCTCATGAATAAAGTGGTTTGTGTTTGTGCAGTTGCTCCTAATGATTTCAATGTGCTTGTGGATTCCTCTTGATCATGTTCCTACCTTTACATTAGTCCTCGTTAAGGAAATGAGATCATGTTTGAAGATTATTCCCAAATAACGTAGCGTGCAACCAGTCTTAGCTAACTTGGTTAATTCCAGTAATTGCGGAGATCCCTTGAAGATTATGGAAGATCATGTTTGAGTCCTAGCTAAGGCATGGCGTGATCCACATACATCTATACTACAAATTCTTAGTATAATTTTATATTAGGTCAAGACCTATTTTATAAATGTTTGTAATGCCAACCTTGGAGATTGTTCCAATGGTTGATGATTGTAGTGCCGACCTTGATGATCATTCCAAGGTTGATGAAGTGTATAAATACTTGTAATTGATTCATGGAAAAGGTGTCTTGGAGAGAAAATGAGAAGATAAGGAAAAGGGTGAACAATCCAGAGCAGAGTAGAGGAACTATTGTACTTCAATGTATTAAGCTCAGTCATGAAGAAGATGGTGATTTTGGCAGTGAGCCGCCAGTAGGGTTTAACAACCCTTATTGTAATCTTTCTAGGTTTAGGGTTGAGGCAGTGAGCCTACTAGACCTATCTGTACTTCATGGCAATGAGCCAGTATGTTCTAGGCCTGTGGAGTGACCAAGCTTGAACATCATTTTTCAAAGATTGCAATATATTTTGAAAGCTAATCCTCTCTGTGGTTTTTCCCCACCTTGGGGTTTTCCATGTAAAAATCTAGTGTCTCTTGTGTTCAATGTTGCATCTATGTTTAAGTTTTTGATTTCATGCATTCTTTGTTTAATCATAATAAGTGCAGATAAGTGATTAATGTTTAAGTGCAGAAGTGTGAGTTTTTGGGATAACTGATTCACCCCCACCTCTTAGTTGTCTGGTGCATTTCAACAGGTAAGTCATGAGTCACCTATAGAATCCCTTCATCCTTCCAACATTCAAGACTGCAGTACTCTGATTAATGGGAAAACTACCGATGTTTTGATGGATAAGGATGATCTTGAAAAAGTCATTCCTATTGGAAATTGTCTAGATACAGAAGAAAAATAAGAAATCACCACCTTTACATGAATATTCTAATGTCTTTTCTTGGACATACCCCAATATGCCTGGCATCGATCCTCAGGTGGTAACACATAATATTGTCATTGATCCTGATGCTAAACTGGTTAAACAAAAGATATCCAAGATGAATCCTAAGGTTGCATTATTGGCCACTGTATACACCTAAAAATGACACGATTCTATCTAAATAAATATTTTTAATATTTATTTAATTCTACCTTCCTCTATCAATAAATAAATAATTAAATTTATTTATTTAATTCATATTCTCCCATTAATTGAATAAATTACATTTATTTAATTAATTCCATCTATATCAACTTTATTCTTCTAAATAATTAAATAATTTTAATTATTTAATTAAATCTTTTATTCTTCCAAATTTAAATAAATTGCAAATTTATTTAAATAAAATCTAAGTCTCCAAAAATAAAATATAATTAAATATTTTATTTATTCTTCAAAATCATGTGCAAGTAGTTAAATAAATTTATTTATTTAATTTTGCTTTCTTATCTTCCAAATCTTCTAAAAATAAATTCTTCTTGTCATACAAAAGCAAAAGTTGAGTTAATTGATTTAAAGCTATCAACAAACTCTTAAATTAGAAAAATATATTCTAATTTAAGAAATAAAAACTCATCCTCATCAAGAAAGCAGTTAACTCAACAAAGCATATTTTTGAATGAAACATGTCCTTCTTCTATTCGTGCACGTTCTCTCGAACATCCTCTACCATTGATCTTCTCCTTCACAACTCTATAAATACAACCCTCTTCTTTTATTACAATCAATCAAGCTTTCAAGTAAACTTATGCTGCAAAATCCATAGTGCGCCATTGGCACCCCTACTTTCACATCACACTATTTATCATCCATCTCATATTGTGTTGAAGCTCATCTTCAACACAACAAGTATCTGAGCCATTTCTCCTGCAAGCTTCCTGAGATCCATCTTCATCACCAAAAGGTCAAAAGCAAATAAGCGAACAATGGAAATCGCAAGGTAAAAAAGGTTGTGAGTATCACTCTCTTTCTTCTATTTTAAATCCTTTTTTTATCTGCACATTCCATTGATGTATTGGGTTTTTATAATTCATTTTGATTATCCACTTTTACCCATCATAGCCACAACTAAGATAGAGAAGCTTTTGCAAGTAGGCTTTATCCTCCCTATTGACTACTCGCCTTGGATCTCGAAGATTGTGGCTGTCACTAAATCTGACAACTGTATTCGAATGTGTAATGATTTTCAAGATTTGAATAAAGCATCTTTGAAGGATGAGTTTCCTCTTCCTAATATTGATATGGTTGTCAATTCTACCATTGTCCATACATTACTTTCCTTCATGGATGGTTTATTTGGTTATAATCAAATATTCATCAATCCTCATGATCAATATAAACCAACTTTTTAGGGAACATTTTGTTGGGTTGTCATGCTGTTTGGATTAAAGAATGTTAGTGTGACATCAATTGGTTATGACATGTATATTTCATGATTTCTTACATAACATCTTAGAGGATTATGCTGATGATATTAAAGCCAAATCCATTTTGCACCAAGATCACGTCAAAATTCTTCGTCAAATCTTTGAATGTATATGTAAATACAACACACGCTTGAATCCTCGTAAATGCATCTTTGGCATCGATAGTGGCAATCTATTGGGATTCATTGTTTTGCATCGTGGTATTGAAGTAGACACAAAAAAGATTCATGCCATTGTTAACATGCCATCTCCTAAAAATATTTCTCAACTTCATAGTTTGCAAGGGAAAATTCATGCTATTCATCGATTTATTTTACAATTCATGGATTAGACTCTTCCTTTCACACAACTACTCAAGAAAGAATCTACCTTTAAATGGGATAGCAATTGCCAAAAAGCTTTTGATGATCTCAAAAGATATCTTACCAATCCGCCTATATTACAACCAGCCGTCTCTGGACATCCGTTCATTATTTATACATCAACGACATCCCCTAATGCTCTTGCAGCTTTGTTAGCACAACATGATGATGATGGAAAAGAACGTGTTGTGTATTACATTAGCCAAACTTTTCTTGATTATGAAATGTGATACACTGTGATAGAAAGACAATGCCTAGCTCTCATTTTTGCAACACAAAAATTGAGACATTATCTCTTAAATGATGAAATCAATGTAATGATTAAATTTTATCCTTTAAAGCATCTATTTGCTAAAAAGGATCTTTCAGGATGCTTAGCAAAGTGGTTTATGTTGTTAACAAAATTTGACCTTAAATTTGTCTCTCAAAAGGCAATTAAAGGGAAAGTGTTGATTGACCACTTAGCAAAAGCTCCTTCACCATTCACTATTTCAAATCAAGAATATTTTCCTGATGATCAAATCCTTTCAGTGGATGTTGTGCCTAAGTGGAAATTATTCTTCAATGGTTCTAGATGTCAAACTGGCTCCAGTGTTAGTGTTATACTAGTGCCTCCTTTAGGTAAGCTGATTCCTCTATCTTACCATCTAAATTTTCTATGCACCAACAACATTGCAAAGTATACAGCCCTTATTGCTAGCTTACATTCCACTTTGTCTTTTAACATCAAACATATTTCAATATTTGATGATTCTCAATTGATCATAAGACAAGTCATTCGAACTTATCAAGCAAAGTAAGATAAGTTATCTCAGTATAGAGACTTGGCCTTATCATTATTGAAGAAATTCTCATCTTACACAATTGATACAATTCCACAAAAAGATAATCGACACACAGATGTAATGGCAAGCAATGCTTCCCTTATGTCCCTTGAAGTTTCTGCGGGGAATTATCAACTCATCATCTGTAATATCAAAGAACCTAAAATCATCAATGTTGTCTTTTGTGATAATATAGATTCAAGAGAATGGTACTCTCGTATATTTTAATATTTGTGTGATGGTACCTTTCCTAAACCAACATTAGAAGCACTCAGGTTCACATACACAAACTTGTAGTGCGTTACATCATCTTATAAAATGTTCTATATCAATGGAGTTATGAAGGTATTCTCCTTCATTACCTTAATAATTTAGAGATCCCAATTACCCTAGAGGAGACACTTTCAGGTTCCTATAGAGGACATTTTAGTGGGAGATCTCTTGTTCAAAAATTACTTTGTATGGGTTACTATTGGCAAGACATGGAACAAGATTCCTTTTCCTTCGTCAAAAATTGCCTGTAGTGTCAACAACATAACAATATCATTCAAGCTCCTGCCTAGGAGTTTCATACTCATGTTTCATCTTGGCCATTTTCTATGTGGGGCTTAGATCTTATTGGAAAAATTTATCCTCCTTCCTCTTAAGGACATACTTTCATCATCACAACTATTGATTACTCTACGAAGTGGGTCAAAGCGATACCTCTCTAATCCATGACTATTGAAGTAATTAGTCTTTTCATTCAAGATAACATAATCTCTCGATTCAGTATTCCTTCCACTTTAGTTACTGACAATGGTGCTTCATTTAAGAACAAAGATGTGAAGAAATTCCTTGAAAGATATCATATTCAACACTGTTTCTCTACACCATATTATCCTCAATCAAATGGACAAGTAGAAGCTTCTAACAAAGTAATTGGATAAATTCTTCTAAAAATTGTTAACAAACATAAAAAAGATTGGCATACCCAATTATCATACGCATTATGGGCTTATCAAACAAGTGTTAGTACAACTATAGGAACTACCCTGTACAAGCTTGTGTATGACTCCAACGTAATGATGCCTTTGGCGTTAGAAATTCCTTCATTGTGAATTTATCTCAAGGGCATCCTCGAGGGATATAATCAAAGGGAATTACAATATCAACAACTTGAAATGCTCGATGAACAATGTATAAACACTTTTGAACATCTACAAGCTCATTAAAGGTTTGTGCAATGGTGGTTAATGAATAGGTTATTCATCATTCATTCAAGATTGGAGACCTAGTACTTTACGAGAACTGTTGCAATGTCAATGCACCTCCTAGCAAAAAAGGGAAGTTTAGCCTGAATTGGTTAGGACCTTACATCATCATTGAATCCCTCAGATTGGGTGCATATAGACTAGCCGATGAATAAGGTATGCCTCTTAAGGAACCTATCAATATTAGTCATTTGCATAGATATTATGCTTAAATTTAGTTTTTCATTTGTTTACTATCATTTTATTCATAAAAAGCAAAAGTTTGGTAGATAGTAAATTTAAATTTCCTATTTTATTATTTGCTTCAGTCTTGACAAAATATGTAGTTTGTCTTGATTGTTTAGAATAGTTTTCTTAGTTTAGAGAATTACTTAGTTGTTAGCATACAAATTGATAGATGTACTTCATGTTCAATAATCATTCTCGGGTCTAATCTAACAATGTTACATCATTGTTTCATGAGATCACAACTAAATTATTTCATCATGTGTGTACATCTTGTTAAAACCTAACTAAGCATACATATGTGTGTTTTATTAGAGCATGTATCATTTAAATCATTATTGCATTTGTTAAATAATTATACATAGTTGTTTACACAAATCACTTTAGCATTTAATTTGGCATACATGTATGAAACAAACCTAGATCTTTATTGCATTTACTTCACAAGTAGATCACAAATGATATCTAGAATAAAACACACTAGGACATGAATCAAAACTATATAAATCATAAGAGTTTGAGTATATAAGTTCACCACTACATCAAAATGTGGTGAATCCAATCATAATACAATAGATATCATCGATATGATGGACCATGATACCCATATCCCTTAGGACTTGGCGGTGAATGAGTGACAGATGGTCGCCTGTGTGAAGCTACTGATTGTGAGTGACTCCCAGAGACACTCCATGATCGTAATCTCCTGAGATCGCTTCTAATCTCCCCTATCTCCTAATGGGACTCTGTGTGTAGATGTTGAAAGTGATCTCTCTTAACTCTCATTTGGTCCACCTCAACTTGTAGATATCTCAGTAGACCATGCTTAGTACTTGATGTCGCCATGAATCTATGCTCATCTAGTTATGTTTGGAAAGAATCACATGTCTTCTCTACACTCACTACCCTCTAAACTACCTCGCCTTGCTTGACTACTAGTTGATCATGCTCCACCCTGTCTTGCCTCAAATGCTACTCTAAGCCGTGCTATATGATCAAATATCTCTGTGTGCCGACCCACCTTGTGTGGTGGCCTGTAGCAGGCCTACACTTACTACTATGTTGAATCAGTGGGTACCATCATTGCTATGATTCAACTCACAAAGTCATGTCATGCACTAGAACCAACTGTAGAGAGTAAAATGATCATCATGTAAGCATCTCAATTAAATCAATTTCATTCTAACATCACTATAAGCATAATAAAAAATATAAGCATCACCTGGATCACCCTCCTGCCATGATAGATCATATGGAATGGTGATTGTTCTAGTATCTACAATTGTCCTAGCTGTTGGGGCATCGTAGTGGCACCACCACTCGACTCTCCATAGTCGAAGTGACATTGTACCCCTCTAGCCATGCACTGTGGTTGTAGGCTATGAGCTCAGACCTTAGATCCCTCCTTGTTGAATCCTACACCCTCCACTTGCTAGCATTGTCTACCTCTCATCATCAACACTGATGGATCCTACTTCTCCTCCTCATCATCATCTCTCACATCATCTCCACTGCTGGGTGATCCCACAATACTAAGTCCCAAACTTGGGACATCCTAATTTTTGTCTTAAATCACATATTTTTTTTTAAATTTAATGATTTAATCCTTGAGTGGTTCCATATAGAGGGGTTTAATTAAAAGGGGTTAAATAAAATCCCCTTAGATCAAACCCCCTTGGAAATAACCCCCTAGTCCTAAATCAAAACCTCGATGGTGTCTCCTCCACACCTATCAAAATGCTGACAATAAACCAATTTTGCTTCACATTTTGGGGCATCAAATGAAGTCATTTAGAAATTATATTTTGTAAGTATGTGGCCCTTAGTATAATCTTTCCAAAAGTATGATTTTCAATATATTTCATTTGATTATTATAGTTTATTTCCTATTTTCTAGTGAACATAGGTTTTTCACCGACCATTAAGGTCTCTATTCCACACACATGTAAAAATAAAAAAATAGAGAAAAAAATTATGAAAAATATATGTACACTAGGTATTGATGTCCTTGTTTCAACAAGAAAAAAATAATATAATTTTGATACATGTAAAAAAAGTTATGTTGTATGGTATAAACCTATGTCTAAATTATAATTAATCCCACTTCAAAAATTAATTAAAAAATATATGTAACAAAAAATTATCAAAAAATATCTTTGCACTAGATAGTGATGTTAAAAATTTATGTTTAAATTTTTATAATTTGATCCTTTATATAAAAAAAGTTATGATGTGTGGTATAAACATCACTTTTAAAAAATGTTGTTAACTATACAAAAAAAAGTTATTAAAAGTTACATAAACAATTCACAAATTATTTCTTAAATTAAAAAAAAAAGATTTAGAATCTACACACAAAATCTCAAAAATTACTAGTTCATATCATCTTCAAATTCTTAACGGTTTAGTTGCTATTGGTGTCAAAAAATGAAAATTTTGTTAAAAATACTGATTTCAATGTCCTACTTTGGCCAAAAGGTGGGAGACAATATTGTGGCATCACCCCGCTATCTCTCTCTCATCCGTCTGACTCATCTCCTTACTCAGCCCAAGATCTGGGATCGCCAGTAGGATGATTGTTGGGAAAGATAGGAGCAATGCGTGTTGTCTCCCACCATGCTGTATATGCTGGACTCACACCTACATCATCAACATAAGAGACATGATCATCATCCTCCGTATCATCATCAGGATCACTTGGCACCACATCTGCAATGGTGATTCGTGCCCTATCCTAAGGCTGCACCTCACAACGTGATGACTTTGCGTAGAATCGCCGTGTGGCGGGAACCCCCTGCACTTGTTTGAACTGCCTCATCACTCTATCATAGTAGAAGGCAACTATGATGTGATCTCGACGAATGGTCAACAATTGATCCCTTTGCATCCTCGATAGCTACCTCCTCTATCCCATCCATAGTTTGTATCCCCTATATGGTCTCCATGAGATGGCCTCTGGTTGCAGCCTGTCTAGTACCATCCTCTAGAATAATAAATCACCATATCTCCGCGATCCTCTTATCTAGTACACATGTGCTCATGGATCCATCCAGATAATCCCTATTAGATAACCCATAAGCCTCATGCATGTAATGTGCTTGAATGCCCACACCTATAGGAGCGTGCATATCATCAAGTTGTGTGCCTCACGATGTACATAGCGACCCAAATCATAGTATAAGTGAACAAGCATACTCTGTCCCCAGGAGTAAACTATCATCTTCTCCTTCATCACTCTAATGGTATGGAATAGGCCCCTACAAAGGTGTGTGCCTCGCCCATCCTGTGTTACAACTAGTGTGACAGTAGTGATCATGATGCGATGTATGGTCGGTATAACAGATGCACCCTGCTCTAAAAAGCTAATGTCAATGTGTCCTTGAGCATTTGATGGAACTATGTGACCTAGGCAGTATAGATGGCTATCTTGAGTATAGTCCCTAGACCTTTGCTCTATGATCCTGACTGCCTCTCTATGCACATGTAATCGTAGTATCCTATACACGTCTTCTAGGGTCATGGTCATCTCTCCTGTCAGAAGATGAAAAGTGCATGTATTTTTGTTCCACCACTCAATAAATGCCATCAACATAGCATGGTGGTATGTCATCATGGGCATAGTATACACCCACCATAATCCAACATCTCGTAGATGTCCCATCTCTGCATCAGTAAGTGTGCTTGATTAACTACACAACAATGTGAATAGACGATCATTGGCATGCTCTCGCATCCTTGGGAGGTCTTGAAACATGAAAAGTAAAGTATACATTAGACTTCATTCTTAAAAACTTCATATACAATAAAAACACATCATTAGCCTTGTCCTAGGACCAGGGTGTCTAGACAAGTTTGGGGTGCTCAGGGAGGACTTGGGCACTTAGAAGAGTCTAGGACACCCTAGGAGAGCAGTGGCACCCTAGGTTGACATTGACAAGTGTCCCCTGGGCCCATTTTCGATCAAAATTTAGAAGCATTCATTAAACTAATCATATAAATGAATTTTCAAGACTTAGAGCACACAACTGAGAGGGGGGTGAATCAGTTGTGCAAAGCTTTCTCCAATTTACACACTTAAAACTTCTTGGTGATTAGCAATATATTAAACATGAAACATAATGCATTCAAATCAAAAGAAGAAACTCATCAACACATAAGACACCAAGATTTTGACATGGAAAACCTAGTTAAGGGAAAAACCACGGGGTGATTAACCCAAGAATGTATTCTCTGTTAGAAGAATAGAAAGAACAAAATGGCACATGCCAATTAGGGCTCACTGTCTAAGCACACTTCTCACAAGAGGCTCACTGCCTACAAGAGACACACTGTCTACAAAGAAATAAGTATCACATATATGAACTGGAGAATAGCATCTTCACCATGCTTGAATCAGTTCCATTAAGCTCAATACTTCTGCTCTGCCTTTCACTCTCTTCTTTGCTACCACACTCTCATCTCCACAAGACACAGTTTGGAATGACTTCACAATCCCTTATTTATACAAGGCATCGACTTAGGAACAATCATCTAAGTCGGCAAACACTTATAGATCATTCGAAAGATGTGTAATACATCTGGTTAGCCAGTCTCAGGAAGAACACCAACATCTAGTGGTTATTCATCAAATCCAAACTCTAACTTTAATGTGGAATGCCAACATCAACTAGACATGATCCAAAGATCACCACAACCTTGCCTGAGTCACCAAGAACATCCACACTTTATCTGCTTACTGGAATTCTTCTCTCCTTCATCCAGAGCTTCAAGAACATAGTCTGTCATCACTGTCACAAATGAACAGGCTCTTTTGGACCTTCAAACCATGCACCAATCTAGTTGACACTTCTCAAGGACTTCCTCAACACTCCCTCCAATCCGCAGAATGGGATGATGCACTTCCAGAGCTCACCGGACCTATCTGTGACACTTTGTCACCTCTGAACACCTACCGGACCTGGTTCTACTTGAGCAGCCATAACTTCTTTAGATCTTCATGCGGACCTCTGAAAACTTGACTGGATCATCTCAAGACTCATAGCTACAAACCCTTTAAACTGTATCATCTGATCCTCAACCTATTATGGACTTTTACCTTCTTGTCATCACTGTTCTTCACTATTCCTGATTGAGACTAATTTCTCAATATCCTCAGCACACAGCTCATCCAATTCTTCTCATTAATGCAACATGAATATGTTGACATTAATGACCACCTATTAGGCCCATACTTGCAACAATCTCCCCCTTTGTCATTGATGGCAACATATGATGTGAAAAAACATCAAGACAAGAACTTCTCCTTACTATCACAACTCCCCCTATCAGTAAAAACCATTCACATGTCTTCTCTTCCTTTACTGCTCCCCCTTTGATCAGCAACCACTTGTTTTTCACATGTCTTCTCTCCCCCTTTGACATCAATGGCAAAGGGCTCATACTTACAACTCCAATACTTCAGAATCATACCCGCTGCTCCCCCTGAGTAGCAGCTCCAATCAATCCGGATCATAAGATATGACTGTGATATCCACCAGACTGATGCACCTTAGTGCACCTTAGTTCATCACCGGAGGGGCAATAACCCCTAACTTTTCCCTGACATATTCAAAAGAGTCCCTGGGAAGAGGTTTAGTAAAGATATCTACAATCTAATCCTTGGAGGGCACAAACTCCAGTCTGACTTCATCCTTGTTCACTTGTTCTCTTAGAAAGTAAAACTTGATAGATATATGCTTAGTCTTAGAATGCAACACCGGATTCTTAGAAATATTTATTGCACTTGAATTATCACAGAAGATTGTGATAGGCCCCTCATACTCTACTTTGATATCTCTTAGCATCTGCTTCATCCATAAGACTTGAGTGCAACTACCTACTGCTGCAATGTATTCTGCTTTAGTTGTAGATAGAGATATTGCCTCTTATTTTTTGCTTAGCCAAGAAACCAATCTCTTTCCCAAAAAGAATGCTCCACCACTGGTACTCTTCCGGTCATCCACATCCCCTACCCAATCTGCATCTGTATATGCATGAAGAGAGAAATCATGATCTCGAGGATACCACAAACCATACTCAACTGTTCCTTTTAGATACCTAAAAATCCTTTTGATTGCCATGACATGAGATTCTCTGGGATCAGCCTAGAATCTAGCAACAAGACCAACAGCCTGCATTATATCTGGTCTAGTTTGAGTGAGATACAACAATCCTCCAATCATTGATCTATACTTTGTCTGGTCTACCTTAGGAGAGTCATCATCTTTGCTCAACTTACATCCAGTTGCCATGGGAGTATTCATTGGCTTTGAATCTTCCATCCCAAATTTCTTCAACAATTCTTTCACATATTTGGTCTGAGAAATGAAGATTCCTTTCTTTGTTTGAGTAATTTGCAGACCCAAGAAGAAATTCGTTTCACCAAGCATTGACATCTCAAACTCACTTTTCATTTGATTTGCAAAAGTTTTACACATACTATCTCTTCCTCCAAAGATGATATCATCAACAAATACTTCAACAATCAAGATGTTTTCATGATCAATTTTGAAATATAAGTTACTGTCAACAGTACCTTTGTTGAAACTAATCTTCAAAAGATGTTTGTCCAATCTTTCATACCAGCCTCTTGGGGCTTACTTTAGTCCATATATTGCCTTCTTCAACTTGTAGACCATATCATCATGCTCAGATAATTGAAATCCATCCGGTTGTTCAATGTACACTTCTTCTTCTAAGTCACCATTCAAGAAAGTAGATTTGACATCCATCTGATACACCTTGAAATCCTTGAAGGTAGCAAATGCAAGAAATAGTCTGACTGCTTCAATTCTTGCCACCGGAGCAAAAGTTTCTTCAAAATCAATTCCTTCTATCTGAGAGTAGCCCTTGCAGACCAATCTAGCTTTATTTCTGATTACTTCACCAACTTCATTTAGTTTGTTCTGGAATACCCATTTGGTTCCAATCACATTCTTGTTTCTAGGTCTAGGATCAAGATCCCAAGTGTGATTTTTCTCTATTTACACCAGCTCTTCCTCCATTGCTTTAGTCAAGTTTTCATCATTGCAAGCTTCATTCACTATCTTAGGTTCAATCTTAGAGATCAAACAATACTCTTCTGAATCTTGAGCAATTCTCCTTCTTGTTAGAACTCCTTTGCTTTTATCACCTATGATCTGATTTTCAGAGTGGTTTAGTCTTACATACCTGGGAACTTTGGGAGTTTCCTGCACTTCTAATTCTTGATCAGGCTCATTATGATTCATCTCTTCTCCCTGAATTACCAGATCTGTTTGATTCTAAGTACTAGAAGGAGTTTGGGCTCCTTGAGTTAGAACACCATTCTGATCATCTTCATCATATTCATAAAACCTTGAAGGTTTCTCAATTTCTTCATCAAGCTTCACATTTATACTTTCTATCATCTTTCTCAGTCTCTTATTATAACACTGGTATGCTTTGCTTTGAGTGGAGTAACCCAAGAAAATTCCTTCATCACTTCTAGCATCAAACTTGCCTAGATCTTCATCTCTTTTAATGTAACATTCGCTACCAAACACTCTGAAATACCTCACAGTAGGAGTGATGCCAAACCAAAGTTCATAAAGAGTCTTACCGGTATTGCTTCTGATTTGAGCTCGATTGAGAGTATAGACTGCAGTGCTAACAACTTCTCTCCAATAGATATGAGGAACATTAGCTTCCATTATCATGGTCCTAGAAGCTTCCTATATGGTTTGGTTCTTTCTTTCCACTACTCCATTCTATTGTGGAGTCCTAGGACCAGACAACTGTCTCTTTATTCCGTGTTTCTCACAAAACTCTATGAACTCACCGGATGTGAATTCTCCACCTCTATCAGACCTCAGACATTTCAACTTCAATCCGGTTTCATTCTCTACCATAGCCTTGAATATTTTGAATTTCTCAAAAGCTTTTGATTTCTCTTTCAAAAAAGTTACCCACATCATTCAGAAATAGTCATCAATTAGTAGCATGAAGTATCTATCACCTTGAATACTCCTAGTTCTTGTCGGACCACAAAGATTAGTGTGAACTAAGTCCAATAATCTGGTAGAGGATAATTCCTTGCTTTTGAATGTGACTCTGCTCATCTTACCCAACTGACATTCCTTGCACAAGTTGTTAGTAGGTTTCAGCAATTTTAGAAGATCTCTTACAGCCTGAGTATTGCTTATCTTGATGATATTATCAAAATTCACATGACACATCCTTCTATGCCATAGCCAACTCTGATCAACTTGAACAAATAAGCAGCTTTTACCAGCACCAAACAAGTGGAAGATATTACCTTTAGTTTGAGCACCGGATGCAATCTCTATTCTGGAACTTTCAAAATTTTGCATTTTTGATCCTTGCACCGAAGATCATAGCCTTTGTCCACCAATTGTCCAACACTGAGAAGATTGTGCTTCAAGCCTTCAACATATAGTACATTACCAGTTTTGTTTCTTCCATCAAAAGAAATAGTTCCTCTTCATCTGATTCTACCAGTAGAATTATCACCAAACTTCACCACTCCTCCTTCATACCTTTCCAAATCTATGACCTTATTCTTGTCACCTGTCATATGGTGAGAGCAACCACTGTCAATGACCCAATCATCCTTTTCTTCAACTTGGGCAGCTAGAGCTCTTTCTACAACTTTATGATTGATAGATACAGAGGATATTGGTTCTTCTTCCTTGATGGCAATGAACACCCATTCACTTCTGGATTTGTTTCCTGTCTCTGATTCATCATATGTTACTCCATTATCATCTTCTTCATGAACATAGTAACAATTCTTTTGGAACCTAGATTTGTTAGGATTTGATTTTGAAAATCTTTCTGGACATCTTGAGGCAAAATGACCAATCTTATTGCAGTTAAAATAGTTAAAAGGCAATTTTCCTTCATACTTACTAGATCCTCTTGGCAGTCTCTTTGCAATGAGGGCTTCAAGTTGAGTTGTTTCTACTTCTTCTTCTTCTAGGTCTTTTCTTGCTTTCTCATACCATGACAGTTTCCTTGATGAGTTCTCTCCTGGATCAAATCTTTGTTTACCTTTCACAGAGGCACTGCCTTTGAATGCAGATTCAGTCTTGGGGGGATCATCTCCAAACTTGATCATTTCAAATGCAGCCAGTTTGCCAGCCAATTGGTCTCTTGTGACAGTTGTATGGGCTCTGAATTTATCAATGGCAACAACCTTGATTTTGTAAGAGGCAGGAAGGGATCTGAGGATTTTGCCAACAATCTCATTTTCATCCAAGACTCTACCAGCATTTCTGATTCCACAAACTAGCTCATTTACTCTTGGCATAAAAGTAGTAATATTTTCATCATCTCTCATCTTCAGTCTTTCAAATTTCCCTTTTAGACTTTGTAACCTTGCGCATTTAACATACTGGTCTCCTTCATGCAAAAGTTCCAGTTTGTTCCAAATCTCAAAAGCAGTTGGTAGGTCAATAACATTTGAGAGCTCTGAGTCAGATAATGCGCTTAGAAGAGCCTCTTTGGTCCGCAGATTATTTTCAGCATTTGTGAGTTCATTTAGGGTTGTCGGACCACCCTGTGGAGGTACATACGCTTTTGTAACCATGGACCAGTATGCCATTCCCATACACTACAAGTGACATTTCATGCGACCTTTCCAAAGAGTAAAGTTGGTTCCATCAAACTTCAAACTATCCTTCTTGTAGGATGACATCCTGGATCTCCTCAAGCGGTTAAGCTCCTTTTAGAGGAACTTGGTTCTGATACCAATTGTTAGACTTAGGGCACACAACTAAGAGGGGGGGTGAATCAGTTGTGCAAAACTTTCTCCAATTTACACACTTAAAACTTCTTAGTGATTAACAGTATATTAAACATGAAACATAATGCATTTAAATCAAAAGCAGAAACTCATCAACACATAAGACACCAAGATTTTGACGTGGAAATCCTGATTAAGGCAAAAACCATGGGGTGATTAACCCAAGAATGTATTCTTTGTTAGAAGAATAGAAAGAACAAAATGGCACATGCCAATTAGGGCTCACTGCCCGAGCACACTGCTCACAAGAGGCTCACTGCCTACAAGAGACACACTGTCTACAAAGAAATAAGTATCACATATATGAACTGGAGAATAGCATCTTCACCATGCTTGAATCAGTTCCATTAAGCTCAATACTTCTACTCTACCTTTCGCTCTCTTCTTCGCTACCACACTCTCATCTCCACACGACACAATTTGGAATGACTTCACAATCCCTTATTTA
This sequence comes from Cunninghamia lanceolata, assembly GCA_027924645.1. Classification (NCBI taxonomy): domain Eukaryota; kingdom Viridiplantae; phylum Streptophyta; class Pinopsida; order Cupressales; family Cupressaceae; genus Cunninghamia; species Cunninghamia lanceolata. Next base: position 3,331,448 of record BSBN01000994.1, on the reverse strand, counting down.
TACAAGGCATCGACTTAGGAACAATCATCTAAGTCAGCAAACACTTATAGATCATCTAGAAGATATGTAATACATCCAGTCGGCCAGTCTCAGGAAGAACACGAACATCTGGTGGCTATTCATCAAATCCAAACTCTAACTTTAATGCGGAGTGCCAACATGAACTAGACATGATCCAAAGATCACCACAACCTTTCCCGAGTCACCAAGAACATCTGCACTCTATTAGCTTACTAGAATTCTTCTCTCCTTCATCCAGAGCTTCAAGAACACAGTCTGTCATCACTGTCACAAATGAACAAGCTCTTCTAAACCTTCAAACCACGAACCAATCTAGTTGACACTTCTCAAGGACTTCCTCAACACTCCCTCCAATCCACAGAATGGGATGATGCACTTCTGGAGCTCACCAGACCTATCTGTGACACTCTGTCACCTCTGAACACCTGCCAGACCTGGTTCTACTTAAGTAGCCATAACTTCTTCAGATCTTCATGCGGACCTCTAAAAGCTTGACTAGATCATCTCAAGACTCATAGCTACAAACCCTTTAAACTGCATCATCTGATCCTTGACCTATTATGGACTTTTACCTTCTTGTCATCATTGTTCTTCACTGTTCTTGATTGAGACTAATTTTCTCAATATCCTCAGCACACAGCTCATCCAATCCTTCTCATTAATGCAACATGAATATGTTGACATCAATGACAACACCTATTAGGCCCATACTTGCAAGACTAATCATATAAATGAATTTTCAAGATGGATAGACACCTACCTCATGCTCATCAAGTCCCTGCACTACTCAACTTGTTAGTGCTTCAACCCTTGGTGCTCAATACAACCTTCATCTCGGCATGATGGCCCCCCTCCTTGCTTTATCTCCTTAAAGAATGAAAATTACAATAGAATGGTAAAATGTGACAACTACTTTTACTATTTATAGTAAATAGCTAGACTCCTGAATACTATCTAAGGTCGAAGACCACTTTTTCTATAGACATCTCTTCATCTGAACATCGATAATTTGGCTAGAAACTTGGATTTGAGTTCCATTTGTTGCATTGGAATATTGGTTCTGCCGTGCTCACAACCATATGTTTTGTATCTCAGTGTTATTCACAAGAATGCCCCTACCAAAGGATATTCATCAACTCTCTCTAGAAAGTTGAAGTGGAAAGATCACCACCCTATTTCTACATCTTGAAGTAGCAAGCAAAAATAAGGGGGACAGATATCTACCCACGAATTTCACTGTCATCACCTTTCCCCTTTAGAGTTTTTGGAACTAACACATACGTTTGTTGGTCACAGGTTTATCTTATTGCACTAACACTATGGTTTGTAGGACCATAGGATGGGGCTTCACCCTCTTGCATGGTGATGATCTACATCCTCTACAATATCCTTTTTGATATCCTTTTTGTAATATGTTTTTAATTTCATGTCCTTTAGCTTGCATATGGACATAGTGTCATATGCTCACTAAAGTGGGGGTTAAATTTTGAGTTGTAAATTATGTACACTTGTGTGTAGGTACAATTTCACTTTGCTTAGCTCCTCCCTTTAGTGATCCCAAGCCTAGTCCATTTTTAGGTCTGCCTTAAAACCTTCTTTTGACCCCATTTATAGAGAATGTTATGATTCTGATTAAAGTTTCATCATGAACCTGAGAAACGTATTAAGATTTGGAGTTAGCCCTGCATTAAGAGTAGACTTAAGCCTTGAAATTGCCCTGAGCCTAGGGCGCTTAAGCTCCCTAGTCCCTCCCGTGTTACGGGATGCAATTTTAAGTTACAAGTTATCTTTGATGTTGCTTAGGCCAACCCTAAATTCAAATTTACTTTTTAGCATGTTATGTCGACATTTTAATCTTAATTACTCTTTTTCTATAGCCTTGTATAAAAGCAGGTGACTTGTTTCATTTGAAACTAGATGCATGCTAGATGACAAGATTAATTTTGATTGTGGAAAAGCTCTTTATTTCTATTTTCTCTCTATGCTATTGTGTTATTGTAGGTTTTCAATCAAGTGGAGTTCTAGTTTTCTCTTGGAGAGATTTCTATGAAGGTTAGGAGATGAGATCTTTAGTCTATCTCATTGGCTTCTAGGTTGAAGCACTTTGCATGTTTGAGAAAAGGGTTGGAACCACCAACTTGAGTTTGGCTTGAGTACTCACAAATGACATGGTTGCATCACCTTCTTATTCTGCAAACCTTCCATGAGTCTCCATTCTTGAGGTGAAGTTGTAAGCTTCCTTGGATGAGACATCCTTTCCTATTTGTTTGAGTCATATAGGATTAGGGTTTGTTATTATTTAATTAGATCTTGCATGTTACTGCTCACACTTAGGATTTTTGAGTACACACAACATGTGGATTTAATCTTGGCTATCCGTGAGGTAGGAATACCGAAATGGGGGCTTGACTAAGGCAAGCTCCTATATAGCCACAAACATTTGCCTCTTCTTTCTTGTGTGTAGAGTAGACAAACAGGTTTCAAGAGGTGCCAATCTGAGGGATGGAAGATCTTACAGGTGCAGACCCAACAAAAGTGACAATTTCTATAAACCCTAAAAGAGGTCTAGGGCACCCAAGCACCTTGGCCCTATGCATTATGATCTCTAGATCCAGGTTCTGAACTATTCCCCTACCTCTTTTGTTCTTTTACTTTCTCAGATCTTGCTTCCAACAGTTGTCTGTAACTTAATCTTTCTCAATTAGGGTTTGATCTTGTGCCCTAGCTAGATTGGTTGAATTTGGTTTAACACTCATTTATACAAAAAAGAGGTAGAACCCATGTAGTTTGGCTCTCCCTCAAGGGTAGAAGCCAAGCTCGGTGCATGTCTCAATGTTTTTAGAAGACGGTTTTGACCTAGTTTAACTCCTAAGGCTAGATCACTCTTTTCTACTAAACAATTTCTTGATATATCAAACTCAATTATTATTTAAAATTTGATGTATAATTTCAATATCAATTTGAAATTTCATATATTATTTTTTAATTTATTAATTAAAAAAATCCATATACATTAATTTTAATTTTCGTATAAGTGCTTTTGCTTCGATTTCAAATTTAGGGTTTATATTAATTTTTAAAGGTTAAATTTAAGGTTTATGTTCACATGAATTTTAAAGTTTCAAATTGATGGTTTAATATTTTGTTTCAAGTTTAGAGTTTTTGGTTTTTGTTTGTCATTTCTAGGTGTGATAGGGAAAACTTGCAATGCAAAAATGAATGAAAGATATACCAAATAAGCACAATTTACCTCCCTTTTGTACAAACAAATTGCCTACATTGATTGAGTGAATTGAAGTTGCACCCAAACTCAATTGATTGCTCTTTGCTTTTCATGATATGTGGATTGCTCAATTAAACAACATAACATTGAGATGAGATTGATTAGATCTAGAATGATTTCTGCAGAGTAATGTTGTATGAAGATTAGAGGATTAGATGATTGAATGAGGTTCAATTTATAGACTCTCAGGGATGAAGATAAACAATTTTGGATGATTTGAGAGATCAATGGCTAAGAACGATTGAGAAGATGTGCGCGAATTAGAGAAGGACAAGTGTCCTTGTCCTCTCATGCATTAGGGTAGTTAACAGATCTGATTGAAGAGTTGATTGAGTTGATTGCTTAGTGAACTCAATTGATTGACTAACCTGTTAACTGATTTGATTGATTTAGTTAACTAATTTGATTGATTAGTTATCTAAACTAATTGAGAGTGAATTTGTGGTGAGGGTGAAGTTAAATTAATTAATTATTTAATTTCATGTGCACATGGAAAATAAATAAAATATTAAATTTTATTTATTTTGGAGGGAATGGAATATTAGACTTAATTAAATAAATATTTTAAATTTATTTAATTAATATGTGGAGGTCAATTCATTTAATTAAATAATTACGGTTATTTAATTAACATAGAGGACAAATTGATTTAATTAAATAATCAGGATTATTTAATTACCGTGGAGGATAAATTGATGGTAAAGTATGACAGATGAAAGCTTGATCTGGGAATGGGTCAATTTTAGGTGACTATATTTTGTCCCTCTTTGAGATGGTGTTGCGAAGTAATATCATTTCAAATAAGTTTAAAACATAGTGCTATGTTGGATATAAGAAGATTTTGGTTTAGAAGAATAATATGATTGGATTAGAAATGATGATGCCCTAGTAGGGTAGGAGAAGTGCTTAGTAGATTAATTAATGAGTTGAATGATGCCCCCTCGAGAGGATATATGAATTGGAAGAATACGGGTGTACTCTTGAAATGAATGGATATGAAGAAAATAAGGAGATAAAAGATGGAGAACAACAAAGAGAAAAATGAAGAAGATAAAAGGATGAATGATAGAATGATGGATTTATGAGTAGTTATGTTGACTTGAGTAGAGCAATCCTATAGTTTGATATAGCACTAGACATTATGCACCAAGGTATAAGGACCAAGATGATGATGTATCGTGTGCACCCAATGTAATATAAACTTGTCTAGACATATGAGGAAGGATACTTAGAGCATTAAAGTCCTAATGTATAGAAGGTATAATATGACCTTAGATGCAAAGGATAATGCAAAAAGCTATTCCAACATACAAAAGATATGAATATTAGCTAGAATGATAAGGACTCGATACAATGCAATAAAAAAGATGACAGACACAAGCAAGCAAGCAAGCATGCATAAATGATACAAAAAACAAACAAGGTATTGCCCCTGTCAAGCTATAAATTGATGATCGATTGATGGATTGACTGATTTGATTTGATGATAGTGTTGTCATTGTGGGGAATGATATATCCCTAGATCAACACAAGGATATGGGAATGATATATCACATTGATGGTTGATTGTTGATGATTAACTAATAATGGTTCACGACAAGATTAGGGTCAAGACAAAAGGATGTGATTGGATGATTTGGCTAGATTGATTGACTAGATTGGTATGGATTATGGATGACTTGCAGTTGGTTTTATTGCTTGGATTTTTTAAATATTTGAGTTTTTTGTATTTTTGAGATTTTTTTATTGTTTTTGGATATTTTTGAGATTTTGTGATTATTTTTGGATATTTTTGAGAATTTTTTATTTTTTGTTTGGATATTTTTGGGATATTTTTATTGTTTTTGGATATTTTTGTGATTTTTGATTATTTTTGGATATTTTTGTTTTATGGGATGGCATTGTGTTACAGTTTGGATAACCTTGTTTCTAGATACCAATGACAAGGGAAAACTAGGTCTAGATGCAAGGAGGAAGAGGGGATTAGATAAGTGAACACAAGGATGGGTGATAAGAAATAGGATGGAAAGCTCATGAGAGAGGGATGGATAAAAGGGTAGGTGATAGTGTGTGGGATAGAAAGCTCATGATAGAGGGATGGATAAAAAGGATAGGTAATAGTGAATGGAATGGATGTATGTTGCATAAGTGAGCTAGGATGTGATCTCTAAAGACTATGTTGCATATGAATAACATGCCCCATTCTAGGTAGTATGAGTAGGATTTTACATGACAAAACTTAGGACAAGAGGATGATTGTATTGGTTGAAAATGATGAGGTGTATCAAGGGATTTTCTAGAGCATTTTTCAACATTTTGCCCCTATTTCTTTATCAAGATAAAAAGGAGGAATGAAGGATGGATGGATAGATGGGATAGGTATGTGGGTATAATGGCTAAGGATGGTAAGATACGATATGATAGGATGAGGTAGGTAGGAAGGCAATGATAATTGGGATGAGACAACATGCCCCCAAGTGTAAGACACATAGATAATTGACCTACACATGACATCTGTTTGCTAGGTTTTCATCATGGTACTTATCCAAGGTGCCTGTTTACCAGGTTTTCACCATTGGACAAAGGGATTTCTCTTTAATTTTTTTAATTTTTTTAGAATGCTTGGATGGAATAGGTGGATATGGACAAGAAGGACTCAAGCATCTAGTTCCATGAAAGGTGATAGTTCCATTTAAAGATGGATGATGCATATGGACCATGTCTAATGTTACTATGCTCATAGATGTTGGTAGGGCATTGCATGAGAGGGAGATGGAGTATGTGGATAATGGATTATGATGTAGATTATGTATGGAAGGATAGTGGATTATAATGTGGATTATGGATGGAAGGATTGTGTGAGGATGGATGAGAGATAGTGGATTATGATGTGGATTATACAAAAGCATGGACCATAGGGATATGATGGGTGAAATATGTAGGATAATGGATTAAAGATGGGGAGATGGAGGTATTTGGAAATGTTGTGGAATGGAAAGGAACCAAGACCAATGATTGCACACACTGTGATAAACATTGAAGCTTTTGATTAGAAGGAGGTTTAGGAAGTAATGGACCTATTTGCATAGGGGATGGGTGATGTAGGATTTTAGGTACCCACACAAACGTAGGATTTTTATGATTTTTGCACTGTGATTTTTGGGATGAACTTGAGATTTTGGAATGAAATGAGATTTTTAGGATATTTGGGATGTGGATCCTTCATTTGACTTGTTTTATTTTCGCTTGGGGACCCAAGCCATTTTATTTCTGGACTTTGCTTGTGATAGTATGGGCTTGGGTAGCCTTTTGGATAGATTGAGCTTGGACTCTTTTCCTTGATGCCCTAAGGCATAAGTATTTTTAGGACTTTTGATTTATAAGTAGAGGCATGCAAAACTTTATTTGTAAATCCCATGGACTTGGTGGAAGCTTCATGTTTGGTCGATGTGTGCATTTGTTGATCATGATTTGGAATTTGAGGGGACTTATGGATGGAGGGATTAAAAGTGGATTTGTGGATAAATGGATAAGGGGATTGGATGATAGGGTTATTAGGCATTGGGATAAGTCGAGGTAGAATGGATAGAGGGCTATTAGGAGTTGGAAGTAGTGGAGGTAAAGTGGATGGTGGTCATGCTTTTAGGGTTTGTAGGATGATGGGTGAGGAATGGTAACATATGTTTTGGGGATATGATGTGGTTTGTAATGGAAAGGAGTGGATTTATAAGGCATGTAGGTAGTACCAACATCTTGAGATTGCTTTTCTTGGGTAATATAACCTAGGCCATATGATTGTGGAGGGACTTGGACATGGATGGGTTCCAAAATACCTTGTTCATGAAGGCCTAAGCCTTTACCTTGATAGTTCATTTTCTAGAGTATGTGGTGGACAATGGGATTATGGATATTTTGGACACTATATGCAAGCTCATTATTTGATGGAGAGGATGAGGTGGTGGATAACGGTTGTTTCTTGCCTAAGGAGGAACATTCATTGATGAAAGTGGTAATACCAAGGGTATATGTTGGTGGACTTGCAATATGGTTAATTTTGGAGGACACAGTATCAATAGGATCTTGATTATCATTATGATTATTAAGATCCACGTTATTTGTTTGATCATATATGTTAACTTGGGGTCCAAGTGTCTCATCAATGGAAGTGGATGGTGTTGGATCATGGATAGGAAGAGGTGAAGGTTGGATAGTAGTGGTGTGGATAGCTTGTTCATGGATAGTTGTGGGATTATGGATAGGATCAATGTTCTCATGGATAGGCTCATGATCATAGATAATATCTTGATCATAGAAAATATAAAGGTTATGGATGGGTTGAACTTTGCTTGCTTGCTCATGGTTAGGAACTTGATCATGGATATCATCTTGATCATAGAAAAGATATAGATAATGGATGGTATGGATGGATGTGCTTTGATCTTGATTGAGACAAATGGTTGATGTTTCCACATGCTCTAGATTATATGCTTGACGTAGCTCTTGATTTTATTGAATGGAAGTGGAAGTGGGAGACTCTTGGGTAGGATTGATAGGCTCTAGATGGTCAACAACATGAGGATAGAATGAATCTTGACTTGGACTCATGGTAGGAGACTCTACAATAGGCTTGATGGGGTTGAAGGAATGGACATGATGATTGAAGTCTCTTTGATAGGCTCATTCATAAGTGTTTTATGACATGGGGATGGTTGATTCCTTCCTAATAGCCATTGGATCACATCCTTCATAAGTGTATGGGTGGATGGGCAGTGGATGAATAATAATGGTGGATGGTGTTGTACACTTAGGTTGAGGATTAGGAGGAAGGATAATAGGGGTGGATGTTGTAGGCTTAGGATGAGTATGTGGATTGGATGGTTTTCTTGGGGGTAGCTCAAGAAATTCTTTTTGGATCAATTGTTGTAGGGTTATCTCTGAGGGACAACTTACAATGAAAACATGAATGAAAGATAAACCAAATAAGCACAATTTACATCCCTTTTGTACAAACAAATTGCCTACACTGATCGAGCGAATTTAAGTTGCACCCAAACTCAATTGCTTGCTCTTTGCTTTTATTGATATGTGGATTGCTCAATTAAACAACACAACATTGAGATGAGATTGATTGGATCTAGAATGATTTCTACAGAGTAATGTTGTATGAAGATCAAAGAGGATTAGATGATTGAATGAGGTTCAATTTATAGACTTTCAGGGATGAAGACCAATGGTTGTGGATGATCTGAGAGATCAATGGCTAAGAATGATTGAGAGGATGTGCACGAATGAGAGAAGAACAAGTGTCCTTGTCCTCTCATGCATCAGGGGAGTTAATAGATCTAATTGAAGAGTTGACTGAGTTGATTGCTTAGTGAACTCAATTGATTGGCTAGTCAACTGAATTGATTGACTAGTTAACTAGATTGACTAACCTATTAACTAATTTGATTGATTTAATTAAATAATTTGATTGATTAGTTATCTAAACTGATTGAGAGTGAATATGTGGTGAGGGGAAAATTAAATTAATTAATTATTTAATATCATGTGCACATGGAAAATAAATAAAATATTAAATTTTATTTATTTTGGAGGGAATGGAATACTAGACTTAATTAAATAAATATTTTAAATTTATTTAATTAATGTGGAGGTCAATTGATTTAATTAAATAATGAGAATTATTTAATAAAATATGGAGGATAAATTGATTTAATTAAATAATTAGGGTTATTTAATTAACATAGAGGAAAAATTGATTTAATTAAATAATCAGGGTTATTTAATTACCATGGAGGATAAGTTGATGGTAAAGTATGATAGATGAAAGCTTGATCTGGGAATGAGTCAATTTTAGGTGTCTACACTAGGGTTTTCATTTTTGTTAGTCATTTATAATGTTTTCATTTTTGTTAGTCATTTCTAGGGTTTTTTTGTTTGAAATTAAAAATTGTTATTTTTTTATGTTTTTTCATTTACAATTTTTATTTGTGTTTCAAATTTAAGGTTTATTGAGATTTTAGTTTCAGAATTAAGGTTTAAATTTCCAAGAGATCTACAAATTTAAAAAATAGTAAAATAACAATTTTTACAATGCCATCATATTGCTCTATACACCCGCTCTGTACGCTCCTATTCTCGCCTTTTTCTTTTTGAATTTGGCCATGGCCGTAGGGGACTTGGGGGACCCCCTGACCCCACTCCTCTTTCTCCTTCGGTATGGGTTAACCCTGGTGTAACATCAGACTACCCTTCTAAACCCATGACCTAGGTTGATGCATTAGTTCCCAACGCGTGGAAGAATGTCCTCTTCAGGGACAAAGACCATGCGATTCTTAGTGTTGTCCCACAACTGCTGGAGACTGAAAAAAATCTGCCCTTAAACTCCTTGGTTTTATTGTGGAGATGATTGTTTCTTTGATGGACGAAGCTCTTGTTGGGAAATTTTCTCCTTCAGACGAAATATTGATCTGGTTAGGAGATGGATGGCAACCAAATGGAGATTGAAGGGAAGTGTTTCTGTTAGCGCTATGGCTAGTGGACTATTTCTTTTCAAGTTTACTACCAGAGAGGACCTTACCTCTATTCTCGTGGGAGGCCCTTGGATGTATGGAAAACATAACCTTTCTCTTTGCAAGTGGAACATCTGAATAAGATAGCCCCTATTTGGGTCAGGTTATCTGGGCTTATGCTCGAGTATTGGGATGGAGAAGTGTTCACCTAGATTATGAACACCTTCGGGCATTTTATCGCTCTGGACAACACCACTAAAAATAAATCCAGGTTGGTTTTTACCTATTTTTGTGTTAGTGTTGATATTCATAAAACTCTACATAACACTATAATTCTAGAATCAAAGTATGGCCAATGGACTCAGTCCATTCAATATGAAAATGCCATGGTATTCTGTCAAAAATGCAATAAAAAGGGGAACCTAAGAACCCAATGTAAAGACCCAAAAAAAAATTGTGTTGATAATGGGGTTCTGGAAAAGAGAGATGAAGAGGACTACCCTTTTACAGAGGGCATTCTCAAGATAATTAGTTCCCCTCAGAAAGAGAAAAAAGGGGATGAGGAGAAGGAAGAAGACAGAGACTTGCACCATGCTGCAGAGGGGCCTCTAGTTTCAGCAAATCCCAACTCACAGGAAGGGAGTAACAAGACTCAAGCAACATAGGACCATCTACGTCCAATGCAGTTGGCTCCCCAATAGAAGGAAAATTCCCTTTCCCTTTAGGGGGATATAGAAGAAGGGGAGATCCCCCATGTGGTTGTTCCTAGCTTTGAACAAAAGGAAGAGAGGACTATTGAGTCTGGTTCAGACTCAGGTCTGGGATCTATTTTCAATCAAATTAATAGTCTAGTGACTAATGGAGGGACTGGTAGTATGTTGAAGGGCTTTTATTCCCCAAGGGATAGCCCTTTCAACTTAACCCCGGGAGCTAGAACAAGTCATGGACTGACCAAGATCTAGAGAGATGGACTACAACTAGGAAGAAAGGTCAAAACTAAGGGAAAAAGATTGCTAATGTGGGAGTGGATACCAAGGCAGGAAGACCTTCCAAAAGAGAAACCAAACAGAAGAAAATCAATAGGGATATTTTGATGGGTAGGCAAAGGATGCTGGAGATTACCTCTAGAAAGGTCCAAGAGTGAAAATGAAGATCCTCTCATGGAATATTAGGGGACTGAATAGCCCCCAAAAGAAATTCTTGGTCAAGAACTGTATCTTTGATTACAAAATTGATATTCTTTTATTGCAAGAAGTTAAGATGAGGGTGGAAAGATTTCAAGTTATTGCCAAAAGTCTTTGGCCCAATGCTGACTACTACATCAATGATGCTTCAGGAGCCTCTGGGGGTATTGTTACTATATGGAACAAGAATGTGGTTAAAGGGGAATGTCTCTATCGATCTAAGAACAGTTTGTGTGTCAAGGTTTCTACTCACAGTAATATTTGGAATATTGCTAACATCTACGCCCCTAATCAAAGGAATGCCAAGAAGGAGTTTTGGAAAATGCTATCCTCTTTAATTGGGGACAATAAGGAATATCAATGGATGTTGGTGGGTGATTTTAACATCCTTTATACTCTTCGAAGAAGTTAGGAGGCCACATGGACTACGATGATAGCATGATTGACCTAGCTAAGTTTCTCAATAATCCTGGTCTTATGGATCTGGACCTCCAAGGATAGTTGTTCACCTGGACCAACAAAAGGAATGGAGATAACTTGATTTAGGTTAAATTGGATAGTTTTTGGTCACCCCTAACTGGGAGCACATCAGATCTTATCTCCTTGAAGCCCTTCCCAAAATGAGCTCTGATCATAAACCTCTGTGTTTTTGTTTTGGAAAGATAGAGATGTTAAAGGCCCCTATCCTTTCAGATTCAAAATAATGTGGACCCAACACTAGGATTTCAAAGACCATCTTATAGAATGGTGGAGCACTCCCATCCAAGGTTCCCCCATGTAGAGGCTGACTCAGAAAATAAATCTTGTGAAAACCAAAGTTAAAGGCTGGAACAAGTTTACCTTCAAGAATATCTTTGAGCATAAAAAAAAGATCTCCTCTAACCTTGCTGATTTTTAGCTTCTAATGGCCCAAGGGGATACTTCGGATACCACTCTATAGTAGGAGGACTCTTTAAGGAAGGAATGGAATGCAATGTTGAAATGAGATGAAATATATTAGAAATAGAAATCTAGAGTGTAATGGCTACAAGAGGCTGATAGAAACACTGCTTTCTTCAACCAATCTACTATGAGACACAGGAAGAGGAACATCACTAAATTGATGGATGAAAGAGGGAATATGGTGAACATGGAATTCCAAGTGGGCCAAGTGGCTGCCAATTATTTTTAGAATTTTTTAGCATCCCAAGGCCTTGCTGAGAGGTATGAATCATTGGACAACATTCCTTCCTAGATGTTAGGAGAAGATAATGCCCTCCTTACTAAACCTATGTCCGAATAAAAAGTTAGAGCTAGTCTCTTCTCTATGGGAGCGTTTAAAGTTCCTGGTTCTGATGGCTTCCCCTAGCCCTCTTCTAGGAATACTGGGATATAGTTGGACAGGATGTTACTGAGGATGTAAAAGATTTCTTCAGGATGTTAGCAATCCCTTTTTTCTCTTCCAATAAAGCCCTTTTGGCTAAGATTGGATGCAACTTTCTGAGTAACAAAAATCATTGGTGTAATGTAATGAGTGCCAAATATATGTCTAATGAGACCCCTTATGGTTTCCTCACTACCTCTGGTATTCCCAAGGGATCAGTCATATGGAATAATGTTTTGAAAGGTAGAACCCTCCTCTAGAAGGGGATAAAATGGAAGTTAGGGGATGGAAGAACTATCAGATTCTAGGAAGATAATTGGCTAAAAGACCAATCCATCAATAGTATTCAGAGCTTCCAAAGGTTAGCTACTTAGGCTACCAACTTCTTTGGGCCTTTGGCTACTGACTACATACTACCAAGGGGTGGGAGCTAGAAACAACTTTTAGACTACTGTTAGGGGCAAATGGACCTAATGCAAGTTGCTCATGATTTGCAAAAAATTCTCTAAAGATACATAATTCATATCTTCCCTTCCAAGGATGAACTTCTGTGGGCCAAAAATAAGGTGGGATCATTCTTTGTTAAGCCTTCTTACAACATGCTTTCTAAATCTACTGAGGATTCTAGCTTCTAGAGTAATATTTGGAATCATAATCTTATCCCTAAGGCGAACCACTTCTGGTGGTTAGTGATTCATAATAGGATCTTAACTATGGACAATATGAAGATTAGAGGCTTCCAAATTCCCAATAGATGTACTCTTTGAATGAAGGAGGAGGAGTCTGTGTCTCATCTATTGCTACACTACGAGTTCTCTTAGGAGGTTTGGGGTTTGGCCTTGCAGAACCTTGGCATCTCTTGGGGTATGAATCAAGATCTTCCCTCCTTTATTAAGTGTTGGTTCACTCCTTTATCTCACCCTATCTATAAAGAACTCCATATTTAGATTCCCCTATTGTGGCTTGGGGTCTATGGAAGGAATGTAATAACATGTTGTTTAGGGATAACTCCAAATCTACCAACGAAGTCTTCTATATATTCTCTAAACTACTAGCAGAAAATGTCTCTAACAACACTCTAAAAGCTACAGAGACCCACCCTAATAAGGTTAAAACCAACATCATTAATAAGTGGGGTATCCCACTTCACATCTACAAGGTGGATGATTCCAAGAAGATAGCTTGCAGAAATACTAAGTGGCTTCCTCCTAGAGAAGGATGGATGAAGCTAAATTTTGATGGAGTTGTTAAGGGGAACCTAGGACCGACTAGTGGAGGTGGGTTCCTGAGATCGACTAAGGGGGATCTTTTGGCTGCTTATGCTGGGGGGGCTAGGGGACAATTCCAACAATGTGGCTAAAGCTATGGTACTCCTTTGGGGCGTGAAAATTTCCCTATCCATTGGCATAAAAATCTGCTAATTGAAGAAGACTCAAAGCTAATTCATGATACTATTCAAGAGAAACAAAAGTTGGTTAGCTAATTGCTAATATCATCCAAGACACTAGACATCTCCTCCTAGGTTTTGATGCTATTGAATTTAGACATTTCTATAGGGAAGGTAATAGTATAGTGCACACTATGGCTAATTTGGGAATAAAGCTATTCCCAAAGAGATCTTGGAGGAACCCAAAAACCTCCCTAGAAACATTAGAGGCCGCCTTTGTTTGGAGGCTCAAAATTGATCTTTCAATGATTATGTTAAGAAGGTTTTTTCAGTTTAGAGAATATATTTTGATATATATTCTTGTAATTTGTAGTATGATGAGAAGTGAATTTTTAGAGGTGCAAGGGGTGGTTGGTATCATGAGTGGCGTGATAATGTTAGATAGCTTTCTTAAGAGTGAGTAATGCTACATCACTTAGGGCCAGATCAGCAAGTTCACATGGCTTTCTCCAAGGTGGACCAAAGAACTATTTCAAAATTTGGTGGTGTACACTCCTAATGACCTCCTGCACAATTCTCATAATTATAGTAATAATGATATGGAAGGGGAAGGCAATGGTAAGGATAGGCCAAGTGTTATGAGCAACCATCAGAGTAAATTTAATGAATGCAAGGACTCTTCTCACACTCACAATGCTAGAAAGATATTCTGTATCATTAGCGACCTCTGGTTGTTTTTGCTCTTGCAATGCATTCTTCTTCAGGGGTTTTTGAATAGGCTAGCCATGGGAGGTGATAAGGTGAGAACAAAGCCTTCCTCATGTGCTAATTTTAAGGTTGATACAATGCTTTGGAGCTTTTTCTATGAAGGTGGTCTCACCCTATTCCTAGAGTGTCTCAATGGCTATGACAAGAATCTTTTGATGCAATTTGCCATAACATGGGACTTGAGGACTATTGAGGTGGGAGGGGTCCAATTTGAGGTTAGTGAAGACACTATTGCCAAGGCCACGTGTTTAATTTGTGACGAGATACATTTGAAGAATCAAACCAAGGTGCATGACCAGGAAATGATGAACTAGTTTTTCAAGGAGGGTGAGAAACCTATTCAGCTGCAGGGTAGATTTGAATTTGACATCTTCATTCCTCCTTAGGACAAGGTATGTTTCCTTTTGATGAAATACGCGACCCTAGAGGTTCATTTTAGATACTTTTGCCACTACCATTTTGCCCTTTTAAATCATTTTCATCATAAAATCCTCATCAACTTCCCTTTTTACTTGTTGACTTCTCTTGAGTCTTCCATTAAAGTCGCAAAAACTACCCATGCCAATAATCCCAGTGTCATTGTTGTGCCCCTACATCAAGGTTTAATTTTTCACTTGTATCATTTTCACCTTGCATTGTGTCCTCCCAAACCTATTAGGGCTTGCATGGTCAAAGAAGTGCATGATGACCATTCTAATGATAACATCCCGCTGATAGTTAAGGTTGGGGGTAGCCCTCCAAAGGAGAAAACTAGCAGATCTCCTATTAAGTGTGCCCTCGCCCTTGCTGGGTCCCCCTTGAACCTTAAGGTTCTCACAGCTGAGACCATGGTCCCTCAATCTAACAAAAAGAATACTGCTAAAGCCTCCTCAAGTACTAAGAGAAAGGTTTCTTCCCTGGTGGGCCCTTCAGATTTACCCTCCCTTTCTAGTGTTGTGTCTACTGGGTCCCTTGGTCAATCTTCCCAAAATGTGGTGGTCGAGGGCCTTTACGATCTCAAAAATAGCCCCACACATTTTGGAGACATAAAATAGGATAGGGACAAAGGTTGGCCATCTGTGACTAAGAAGTCAACTAGGAATAAGAAACTCAATAGAATGGCTTCTGGGGAGGAGGTGGTGGTGGCTAAGGATCTCTCCCCTGATGATGTCACAAGGGTGATAATTAGGCGAAGGGTGAAGAGAATGTTTTGAAGGGGAAAGTTAAAGTTCTCAAGGGGAAGATCAGCAGTGGTACTTCTTCTAGGAGACCTAGCATTCACCACTCTAGTAGGTTGGTTGGTGCTAAAACGCTAATGGTTAAGATTGTGGATTACTCGACAACCTTGGACCCTGAAGAAGAGATTGAAATTAAGGAGGTGAAGCTTACTCCAAAACAACCTAATTTTGAGGATGGGCCAGTCTTTTTGAGGAGATAAACAATTCCTTTTATGATATTGAGGAGGAAGATACTAAAACTGATTCTGATCAGAATGATATGGACTTGCTGATTAAGGATGCTGCCAGTCAAGACAAATGTGGAAGTTGCAATCTTATTAAAGGGGAAGTGACAAAGTTGAAAGAGAGAATGGCTACTCTCAAAGATAAGATGAGGGTTATGGCCATTGTGTGTTGTAAAGTTACTCA
The DNA here is from genome assembly GCA_027924645.1 of Cunninghamia lanceolata. Taxonomy (NCBI): domain Eukaryota; kingdom Viridiplantae; phylum Streptophyta; class Pinopsida; order Cupressales; family Cupressaceae; genus Cunninghamia; species Cunninghamia lanceolata. The sequence continues at coordinate 3,315,302 of BSBN01000994.1, read as the reverse complement.
CAGAGTGACCACTTCATTGGTGGTCTTGCAGGATATTCAAAGAGGCAAAGATGGTGATGAGAAGGCCTCTGCTAGCAAGGATAAATTTCTTGGGTTCCTCATGGAGGACTGGAATAAGCTCCTCAAGTACTTTATGTTTCTATTTTTTTTTTTTTTTTTGGTTATAGTATTGTATAAACTTTAATATGATTTTTAGCTATTATTGTGCTTCTGTTTGGCTGTTGGTGGCCCGTTGGCCTATTTTTCTGCCCTTGTGGCATTTTGTAATAGGGACATGCACCCTCATTTGCAGCTTTCCATAATCAAAAACAATTTTTACCCAAAATTTTTTTTTTAAAGTTTCATTAAGAAATAAAATCCAAAAACATAAAGAAGGTAAAATGAACTTACCTATTTGATGTGGAGGAAGGGCAACCAATTGGCAGTTGTGTTGGGTCATGTAGATGTGGGTGAAATGGTTTCTCTCATCTTCAATTCAAGTGAAATGATCAATTTTTTGTTTTTTAATTTTATTTTAAAGGTTTTAGGTGAAACCGTATCACCTGATAACTTATCAGGTGGAAACCTTCCACCTGAAAAGCTGTATCCACATATATGCCACATTGTTTCAGTTGAAACCATCTCAGTCGAAGCCTTCTTGAGAAAAAACCTTTCGTTCGATACCATTTTGTTGGCTAAAAGTGTGACACAAATTTGAAATTTTACCCTCACTAGAAAATAGAAAATAAATATAATAATCAAATTAAATATATTCAAAATTATGATTTTTTGGAAAGCTTACTCTAAGGGCTAGGATCCTACAAATTATTCTAACATGTTTATTCCATAATTTACTGGTCCAATCAAAGGTTTGAAACATAAATTTTGAGGAAAATCTAAGGACTAAGGTGCAAAAGTCATTTCAAGACTTTCATTCAAAGGAACTTCATTCAAAGGTATCCAAGGACCTTTTAATGGAGTTCCATGATTAAAAAAAACCCATAAAAGGAATAAAAAGGGACCTTCTTTTGAAGTTCCCTTTTATTCCTTTTATGGAAATGACCTTTGTTCGAAGACCCTTTGCATAAAACCTTCAAACAAAAGTTCACCTTCATTCGAAGGTGATTTTGACTCACCTTTGAATGAAGGAATGTGTTTGAAGTTCTCTTTTACTCCTTTAATGGGAATGACCTTTGTTCATTTAGGTCTTTTGGATAAAAACCTTCGAACAAAGGTTCACTTGCATTTGAAGGAGATTTTTGACTTACCTTCAAATGAAGGAACCTTCATTCAAATAAATACCTTTGAACAAATGTGCTTGGTAATTTTTTTCTCCCAACCTATACCAAATTCTAGTGTCCTACAAGTGGCACTCACTATTGTGTGTTCACCTGCTTGTGTTTTCCTTTATTTTTGCTATGTAGGTTTATCAAGAAAACACATAGGTTGAATAGAAACTTGTTGGATTTAGGACATAGACCATAGAAATTACCCCTATGGACTATACTTATTTGTACAGACTATAGTGTGACATAGACATCTCCATGACATACTGGCATCCTAGGTTGAGGGGTGATCCCACAATACCGTGTCCCACTTTTTGGCCAAAGTAGGACATTGAAATCAACATTTTTAACCAAATTTTCACTTTTTGACTCCTGTAGCAACTAAACCATTAAGAATTTGAAGATGATATAAACTAGTGATTTTTGAGATTTTGTGTGTAGATTCTAAATGTATTTTTTAAAAAAATTTAAGAAATAATTTGTGATTTTTTAATGTAAATTTTAATAACTTATTTTTTATAGTTAACAACATTTTTTAAAAGTGATGTTTATACCATACATCATAACATTTTCTATAGAAAGGATCAAATTATAAAATTTCAAAAATAGATTTGTAACACCAATGACTAGTGCACAGATATTTTTTCATATTTTTTGTTACATATATATATTTTTTTATTAATTTTTGAACTGAGATTAGTATAATTCAGACATAGGTTTATACCATACAACATAACTTTTTCTGTATGTATCCAAATTAAATTGTTTTTTGTTGAAACAAGGACATCAATACCTAGTGTGCAGATATTTTTCATAATTTTTGTCTCTATTTTTTTTATTTTTCCATGTGTGTAGAAAGAGACCTTGATGTTCAGTGAAAAACCTATATTCACTAAAAAATAGAAAATAAATATAATACTCAAATCAAATATATTCAAAATCATACTTTTTGGAAAGCAAAATTGATTTTTTGTTAGCATTTTGATAGGTGTGGAGGAGACTCCATTAATGTTTTGATTTAAGATTAGGGAGGTTCTTTCCAAGGGGGTTTGATTCAAGGGGGTTTTAGCTAAACCCCTTCAATTAAAACCCTTTAGATGGGACCCCTAAAGGCTTAAATCATTATTTTTTCTAAAAAATATGTGATTTCAGATAAAAATCAGGATGTTCCAAGTTTGGGACTCAATATTGTGGGATCACCCTGAGGCTTCCCCCTTCTGATGATAGGTTCATCCAATATTTGAATTTCTAGTTCTTCTCTCTATTTATTAAATACTTTATCTAGTTTCCTATAAAAAACATTTCATTTATGTCAATTTAAAGTTTTATCTTAGAAGGGTTATAATTTTTAGTTAATAGCATTTTTTGGATTTCTAAACTATTTTTGTGAGATACAATAGAACTCTTTCTCCTTAGAAACTAGAACATTCTAGAGTGGTACCCTATAAGATCACTTCATTTAGACATTGCAACTCTCTAAGATGAGTTCTTATCTTATGTATTACATCTTTAGGGTTTGATTTCATCCCTCTCTTGTCTCATTTTCTCATTGAAAACCCTTTATAAGAATTAAAATTGCATACATCTTGAGATAAGGGATATTCAAGACAAAAGCTTAGATATTAGCCCCAAAAGGCTTAAACAATATATAGGAATTCCTAATAGTTTGGCCCTCATCCTCAAACATGCCCTTCAACACTCCCTAAGATATTCAAAGCCCTTTTAAAGACTTTTAAAACTAACTTTGGCACCCAAATTTAAAGTTCCTAAGGAGAGAAAAGGTATCAAAGTCTAATTCTTCATTAATTTTATTTAAAATTTGATGGCCAAAAGACAAAGATCAAACCCTACTTTACCCATCCTAGCTTTATAATAGTCATCCTTTTGACTTTTGACTTCTTTAAATAGCTATAAGAAGGCAGATTTGGTGCATGACACCTTATAACATGACCCCACACATGTGAGTGTATGAACAAGTGTGTTCTATATCTATTTTAGGCATGAGAAAATATTGTAACTTCCTCTTACTTTTTAAGGATCAAACATGAACATTCCATGGTTTCTTCAATATTTTCCTATTATGACATTTTAAATGAGGAATAATAGTTTATTCTTTGTTTCACAACCTTTCTATACCAAGATTTAATCCCTTCTTTTAGTTGACTACAGGGCTAAGTGTTAGGATTATTTATGGAGGTACCTATCCCAAGATCAATATGTCTAAGAGCTAATCACAAGAATACAAGAAGATTAACATGATATAATAATAATCTATATAAAGAATGCAATACAATTGTTGTATGTGTGTATAATATTGCAATGAGAAACCTTGGTTATATGCGCCAAGGTGAGACATAGGACAACATAGGATTATGAGAATTGTCATAATCAAATGACTTGAGACACAAAGAGGTAGCTATACTAAGTGTTCCCTAAGTATGCCTTAGGTAAACTTAACAAACTAGGTGTGAATAGGTCCTAGAAGAGAACTGGGTACGAAATGACCCCATTCACACCAACGCTGAGGATTAGAAGATTTGATAGTGTTATTCATGAATGAAGAAGAGGATATACATTTATCATTTTATGTGTTATATCAAGAGAGAAAAGGGTTTTATTCCCTAAGGAAATTGATCAAACCCTAATGTGACTAATGTGATAGTCATGAGAGTAAAATTGCATGATTCTATGACCTAGACCAAAGCTACAATTCATTTTTTATTAGTAGCTTGAAGTTGCTTTGAATTGGATCTAACATCATTTTTGTAGGGGTAGTCAAATTGGAGGTCTTTCATGGTGGAGGGTTTGGTATAGTCATGGAAGAGATTGTTATGTAGGGTTTAAAGGTTATAATAGCAATCCTCAATCATATTAGTCATTTCCATAGTTGGACATTTGTTGTTCATAGTCCTAGAATTATTTGAGTCACATGGGGGAGCCAACAATAAAGTTTGTTAGAACTATAAACATTAGATCAACACTATCGTATTAATAGAATAGGGAATGGATTGCCATCTAGTTGGACAACATGACAATCACATGGTAATTTCAACATTTTAATGGTCCAAAATTAACCATCATCACTGCCATAAACAACATTTAAGCCACAAGGACTGTAATGATTCATTTTAGAGGACTATCACCATAATCATGAAGTAGGGAAAGTTAAGGGATTGTCACATAAGGAATGAAGAAGTTAATCACAATTCATTTATTTTGTCAAAAGGTAGTTATAGAATCAAGAAGGAAGACTGTCATAAAGTGTTAAATAGATGTGATGAGGGCCAAAGGATGATTGTTATCGGTATTGAATTGATAACAAGCTTTTATCCTGTGTCTAGAAAATGAGAAGATGGTTGTATGAATGAGACAACCATGTTAAGCATGGATGTTGTTGAAGACAAACCAATGAATAGTAAAAATAGTGAATGGGCAAACAAGTCACTTAAATGACTATCATGTTACTTGCAAGCATAATGAGACTATTAGAAAGTGAAGTATTATATTAAAAGTATGCTATTGACTATCATGAATTTGTCCTTAGTGTCTTGGAAACGTCTTAGAATTTGGATCCCTACCATTTACTAAGAGTAAATTGTCCAAACTATGAAATATTTCCATAAAAAAATATCTACTCTATTTCTCAAGACCATGACCTACATGTCCTTCATAGTTGAAGTTGAGATAATCACAAGACCACTATGATGTCCTTAGACAAGAAAAGATTATTATAAACCACTAGGATAGTTACACAACTTATCATTATAAATCAATGCTAACATATCTTCATCTACCTATTAAAAATCTTTTACCACACATCCTAGGGCCAGTCTTTACTATAGGATACTATCAAGCTCATGAAAGGGTGTCCTATCATCAATAACTTAGGCACTATCAATTTTTTAAAAGATTTGTTATCAAGGTTAAACACTCCCTAAAGGGTATCTTTCCATGCTTGAATGAAAATATCCTTTGTTTCATGAAGAGTGTTGAATGAATGTTTTTGTACAACATGCAAAATGCTATCTCAAGACTGTCATAGTCTCCTTTATGAATATAAAGTTACACCAGAAAGTGGGTTGTCATCATACAAAGTGTTGCCATGGGTCCTAGTCTATTTATCTAAGAGTTCTTAGGTTGTCACACATTTATAAGTCATCAATGAAGGATTGCAACACATTTTTTTTGGTAATAAGGATAGTGAGGTACCTTGGGTCATTGTAATAAAATCCTTAAATAAGAGTAATATAGTGACAATCCAATCATTTTAAGACCACTATTATATCATTAAATTAGACATTTGTCACTGCTCTAGATAGATAGAAGCCCTAGTAAAATTTGCAAAGATAGATGTAGGACAATCATTAAATGAGAATGTTCCCATGTCATTGTAGGATTCTATACAAAATTTGTCACATAAGTTATTGAATGGGAAATTATAAGGTTATATCCAAATGATAAGGGTAGTCATATATAAGGTTTCTTGTAGTAGTAGTTTGGACTATCATAGTCTCTAAGAAGAAGGAATTGTTGATGGCCAAATTGACACATGCAACACATGAAAGATAAAGATCACCTTAAGCCTCTCTTGAAAAGATAACTAATCCAAAGACAGATGGAGATCTCCTTAGTGCCCTTGCACCATACTCCTGGGGGTGGAAAAGAACTCAAGTCCCTTGAGGAATCAGATTAGCAACAATAGTACCATGTTTGATAATGTCCTCTTCACTCATCCAAGTGGCATCTTCAGTAGGTAGGCCACTCCATTTGACAAGATACTACTTGTAGGTCTTCTTTCTAGTCTTCTTGAGGACTTTGGTGTCCAAGGTACATTCTAATTGCAAGGGTTGATTGGGTGGAAGATCCTTAACCCATTCCTCATTTCCCGCTACTGTCACATCTACCTCTGAATCTGCATCATTATCACCCCTGTAAGGAAACAAATCTGAGACATTAAAGATAGGAGATATGGCCAATCCTTGAGGAAGCTCAATCTCATAGACATTAGGCCCAAATTTGTGCACAATCCGGCAAGGACCTATCTTCTTCATGAGGAGTTTGGTTGGCTATCCCTTTGGAAGTCTTTCCTTCTTCAAATGTGCCATGACCAAATCCCCAACCTTGTATTGCACATCTCTCCTTCTCTCATTGGCTTTCTCCTTGTACTTCTTGTTATTCTTTTGAAGAGTTTGTCTTACATTATCATGGATGTCCCTCATGGCCAATGCAAAATCTTCTCCTTGAGCACTCTTCCTCTCCAATCCATGTAGATCTCTTAGTTCAAAAATGCCTCTTGGGTGAATCCCATAGACAATATCAAATGGACTCCTTCCTGTGCTTCTATTGGTGGAGTCATTATAAATAAATTTAGCTTGAGGGATGATCATATCCCATGCCTCTCCATGCTGCTTTGTAAGACATCTAAGAAGATTTCCCAAGGACCTATTCACCACCTTAGTTTGGCCATTAGTTTGAGGGTGATAGGCTAAAGTGAATGACAATTGAGTGCCCAACTTCTTCCACAAAGTATGCCAAAAGTGGCCCATAAACTTAGGATCCCTGTCAGTCACAATGTTAAGAGGAAAACCATTGATTCTAACAATTTCCTTGAAGAATAAACTAGTAATGTGTGAAGCATCATTAGTGCATTTACATGGCCAGAAATGAGCCATCTTACCAAACCTATCCACCACAACAAATATGCTATCAAAACCTCTTTGAGTCCTAGGAAAGCCCAATACAAAATCCATGCTAATACTCTCCCATGGCCTATTAGGAATAGGAAGTGGCTGATATAGACCAGCATTAGATGAAGTACCTTTTGCCCTTTGACATATACTACAACTCTCAACAAATTTTTTGATGTCTGATTGCATTTTTGGCCAAAAATAAAATCTTTTCACCTGATCCAATGTCTTATCCAGCCCAAAGTGACCTCCTAGTCCACCATAATGCTTTTCCTTTATGATGTTCTCCCTCATGGAACACCTAGGAACACATAATTGGCTGCCTTTGAACAACAACCCCTGCTACAACAAAAACTCAGAAAAATTAGAATGGTAAGTGTCTAAAAACTGAGAACAAACTTCATATACCTCCATAAAATCCTCATCATCCTAGTACATATGTTTGAGAGAATCAATTGCCACACTTTGCAACTAAATCTCTTACACCATACACACCCTTCTACTCAATGCATATGCCACTTTATTGGCCCGCCCCTTCTTGTGCTTGATGGAAAATGTGTATGCTTGGAGTTGTTCAACCCATTTCATATGCCTGTGACTGAGTTTCTCCTATGAATTTAGAAAACTAAGTGCATGGTTGTCAGTATAAACAATAAACTCCTTAGGCAAAATATAGTGCCTCCATTTTTTCAAAGCTTGCACCATTGTATACAACTCCAAGTCATAAGTAGAATACTACCTTTTGGCATCATTCAATTTTTCACTAAAGAAAGCAATTGGTCTACCTTCTTGACTCAAGACAGCCCCTATAGCAAGGTTACTAGCATCACATTCCACTGTAAACAACTTATTAAAATCAGGCAAAATAAGAATGGGCTGTTGTGCTACCTTTTGTTTCATAATTTCAAAAGAATCATTGGCTGCCTTTGTCCAAGAAAACTGACATTTCTGCCCCTCTTTAATGGTAACCAAAATAGATGCACAAATATGACTAAAACCCCTTATAAACTTCCTATGGAATGTTGCCAAACCATGAAAATTTTTTACATCACCTGCTATTTTAGGAGTTGGCCATGACAAAATAGCCTCTACCTTTGCTGGATCCATCTTCAAATTGCCTTGGGAAATGACAAAACCAAGGTAGGTGAGTTCTTCCTTCACGAAGACACTCTTCTCCATGTTAATCATCAATTTCTCATCTTGCAACTTCAAAACCTGATCCAAATGCTGCAAATGCTCTTCCTTTGTTCTGCTAAACACAAGAATATCATCAAGATACACCACAACAAATTTGCTAATGAAATCCTTCAACACTTCATTCATAAGACACATGAAAATACTTAGGGCATTGGATAGACCAAAGGGCATCACCAACCACTCATAAAGACCCTCATTTGTCTTAAAGGCAATCTTTCATTCATCTCCCTGCTTTATCCTAATTTGATGATACCCACTCTAAAGATCAATCTTGGAAAAGTATCTAGCCCCTCCCAAACAGTCCATTAGGTCCTCAATCCTTGGCATAGGGAACCTATATCTTATGGTGATCTTGTTAATAGCCCTAGAATCTGTACATAGTCTCCATTTGCCATCTTTTTTAGGGGCTAGGACTGTTGGGACAGCACATGGGCTAAGGCTCTTTCTCACTAAACCCTTATCCAACAACTCTTGTACTTGCTTGGCAATCTCTTCATTTTGTGATGGTGTCATCTTGTAGGCTGCTTTGTTTGGCAATGTAGAACCAGGAATGAAATCAATTTGGTGACTTATGTTCCTCATAGGTGGTAATGCATTAGGCATATCCTCTACCATAATACCCTTATACTTCTCTAACAATTGCTGCACCTCCTTGGGAACCTCTTCCTCACTAGGACCATGCAAATTAGGACTATTTTTTGGCTTCAAATTCAAAGCATACCCTTGGGTTCCTTTCTCCTTAAGGGTGTTAAGAAACTCTCTACCACTCACCAACATGACACTTGACCCTACATTCTTCTCCACACTCTCATTTGACAAAGGATCCATTTTATACTTCCTACCATTCTTGGTTATGACAAAAGAGTTTGACTTTCCATCATGTTGGGGTTGTACATCATACTGCCAAGGATGTCCTAACAACAAATGACAAGAATCCATGGGGATTATATCACACAAAATCTTATCCTTATACTTCCCTATCTCAAACTCTACCCAAGATTGTTCATCAACTAAGACTTATTGCCCCTTATTCAACCATGACAGCTTATAGGGACTAGCATGAGGAAGTCTTTTCAATTTCAACTTGTCTACCATCTCAATAGAAACCAAATTTTTAGTTGAACCTGAATCAACAATTTCCTTGCATATCTTACCATAGGCCTTACATGTTGTCCTAAACAATGTCTTCCTCTAAGGGGGTTCTTGTGTTTGAGGCACCTTCAACATGGTTCTCCTCATCATCAAGATTTCTCCATCATGAACTGGGTCTGCACTTCCAATTGGAGAGTTAACACTTTGGTAATCTTCTTCTTGGATCAACTAGTTCCTTCTCTCTCCTCCATGAGAGCTTGAGGCTTTCTTAGGACAATTGTTCATGGTGTGCCCTACTTGGTTGCAATTGAAACATCTTCCTATGAAGACATTAGGACCTCTACCTAGTCCACCAAAACTACCCCTTCCATTGGGTCTCCTTCTTCTAAAGCCTCCTCTTGAACCTAATTCTCCACTTTGTTCTTGGGAACAAAATTCCCCTTGACTTCTTTGGGACTGATTTCTACCCCCAAAAATGCCCCTACCTCTGAAATTTCTGCCCCCTCTGCCTCTATTTTTCTGCTCTCCCTTTCTCCTCAACTTTTCTTCAGTCCTTAATGCCATTTGAAAACACTTATCTACTGTCTCAGGGGTCAAAATGCTGATCTCATCTTGTATACTGAATTTCAGACCATTTATGTATCTAGCAACTTTGCCTTTCTCATCTTCTACCTGCCCACATATAAGAGTAAGTTTGTGGAACTCTTCAGTGTAGGTAGAAACATCCATATCTCTTTGTTTGAGGTTTTGCATCTTCTTGTAAATCTGCACCTCATAGTCTGCTAGAAGGAATTGAGACTTGATTCTCTCCACCATTCTACTCCAAGAAGCAATCATACTCTTCCCACTCTTCACCCTCTCACCTTGGGTGTAATTCCACCATGTAAGGGCAGTATCCTCGAGTTTTGTTTTAGCAAACTTTACCCTCTTGTTCTCCAGTACTTCCTTGTACTCAAAATAGTTATTCAGGGCCTCAATCCACTCCATAACCTCCTTGGCATCTATCTTCCCACTAAACATTGGGATCTTCATCTGAGCCTCTGATGAATCCTTGCCAAGTGTCTTAATGGCTTCAAGAAAGTATTTTTGATCAGCAGGTATTTCTGCCTGCCCTTGGGGTTCTTCTTCTTCTTCTCCTTGTTCTCCATCAGACTCCTCATCTGACCTCTTTCCAATCCTCAATGCTTTCAATTCTACCTTGAGTGCATCCTTGACTCCCACTTTTATCATCTCTTCCATTTCTTGAAACTTCTTGGCCACCTCAGTGGTCATCCCCTTTAGAGGCATGATGCTAGCCTCTCCTTCATTATCCTCTACTGACATACACAAGGGACCTTCTCACAACCAAAAATAGAACATTGTATGGCTTTGATACCACTATGGTGCAGAGTCCAATGGTGTTCAATGTGATTCAATGAGTTTATCAAGACAACATTCAAACCTAGAGCATGGTTCTCTTGTGAAATGATTTAGATCAACAAACTTTCTTTAAGACAGACATGGAGGGGTTTTCTTTCAAGGTTTGACAAGACATCAAAGACTTGGCATGGGTTCCTTTTAAGCATGTGGACTATCTCTCCTGACAGACCTATAACATTACCTCAATTAGGCCTCCTAAATGGAATAGTCTTCTACTAGTGGCTTACAAACTTTAATCTTAGACAATCCTAAGATACCCTTTTTGATTCCCTCTAATATATCACAAACTTGGGGTACTTTGTTTTGGACAATATACCCTAACCTATAACTGTCCTCTAATAGTCCTTGACCAATTAGGCATGTTTTGTTAAGCAACTACCTTCCATATACTACACAGACAACTCTGAATGGTTGGGACACATTCCATATTTGTCAAAACATCAGATTTAGCAAGAATTTTTCCTTCACAGTCAACTGTGATAAACTTGGATAATGTTGTTCCTTTCCTTGACACCTAACACATGGATCTTGTTAGGTTTCTTCATTCAATCTTTGTGAAATTCAGTCTGCTACCTTCAAATTCATTACAACACATGGAAATAGACCTATCTACATCCATTCCATTAGTTTATGAGGATCAAACCAGTGGAATGGGAACAAAATACATAATTTTAGTGCCAAAAACCCTAGTTCAGGGTTTTACGACTAGTTACAGAAAAACAACTCAAACTTTGCTCTAGACTTGTTTCAAAAGCTCCAACAAAGTGAAATGAAATCTTAACTCATGTCTTCATTGACAATGTACCATATGATCATGTGGTAGAGTCATACCAGTATGGTACATAGGCAGAAACAACGAAAAGAACAAGAAAATGCAGAGAACTGTATGTCTTTTTATTGATTTCTTCTTCCAAACTTCATCATCATAGAAAATGAACATGTTCAAGGATTTTTAAGCCTGCATACCTCTTGACAGACCTTTGGAAGGTGGTTTTGATTGATGGGAAGGTATAAAACTGATCTTCAACCATCACTGCCCTGTTTTGTCAGCATTTGCCACTAATGACATGGGTTTACATTGTGTTTACAAGTGTGTTATTCCTATTTGGGATGTTTAGACCTTTTTTCCAAGAGTGATAAGCCTTTGACAAGGCATTCAACCCATGACTACCTCCTATATGCCATAAAAAAGCTACAATGTAAGACTGCCCCATTACAATGGATGACTCTTATGACTGTCCCAACCACAAACATGACATTATTGGACATGATCCTTATTACAAAGCATAGGAATGGTCTTCAAGACCTTATTACAACATCATGATCATCAAAACAAAACATTTACAATGCAAGATAGATGGATATCTCCTTAGTTCCCATGCACCAATCACCTCCAAGGTCCTACGAGTTGGGTCACAACTATGTTGTGCAAACTAAATGGTCTATATGGACTATTTGTTCAAGGAGCTTGTGCTTTTAAGTTCTAATCAAACTAGATTGTGTTTGTTCTAAATTGTATTCTAGATTATGGTGAAAAAATATTAAAAGACTTTGAGTATGCATGAAAATAGTGGTGTAAGAACTTAGTATTAGTCTTAAACTAATATCAACCTAAGAAATTACTAACTGGAGTGCTGCCACAATAATGGGTTACACTTTTTGGGACATCCTGATTTTTGCTGAAATCACATATTTTTTGAAAATATAATGATTTAAACCTTGAAAGGTTCCATTTAAAGGATTTTAATTGAAGAGGGTTTGATCAAACCCTCTTAGATTCAAACCCCCTTGGATAGAACCCCGCTAGTTTTAAACCATACCTATTATGGAGTCTCCTCTACACCTATCAAAATGCTGGTAAAAAAACACTTTGGATCTACCTTTTGGGGGAATTCATTTAAAATTCATGTTTTGTAAGTATGTAGTCCTTATTATAAACTTCCTAAAAAGAATAATTTTAAATATATTTAATTTGATTATCATATTTATTTTTATTTCTTATGAATGTAGGTTTTTTACCGAACATCAAGTTCTCTATTCTACACACATGGAAAATTAGTAAATTAGCAAAAAAATTTTGAAAAATATCTATGCCCTAGGGATTGATGTCCTTGTTTCAACAAAAAAAATTGAATTTCAATACATACAGATAAAGTTATGTTTTATGGAAGATGCCTATGTCTAAATTATAATTGGTTTGACTTCAAAACTTAATTAAAAAAAAAATTCAGCAGAACATTATGAAACCAAATGCATGTCCTATATATTTGTGTTACCAATCTAAATTCAAAAGAATCATAATTTTATCGTTTCTAGAAAAAAGTTGTGTGCTATAGAATACACATCACTTTAAAAAAATGTTGTTTACTATTAAAAACTAGTTATCAAAGAAGACACAAAAAATTTAACAATTTAACTCCAATTTGTTTTAAAAATATATATTTACAATCTACAAAAAAAAATCACAAATCATTAGTTCACACCATCTTCAAATTCCGAACAGTTTAGCGGCTATAGGTGTCAGAAAGTGAAGATTTAGTTCAAAATGTTGATTTCAATGTCAAGTTTGGCCAAAAAGTGTAACCCATTATTGTTGGATGACCCACTATTATGTCAAGATTGGTATAAGCCCTATCCTTTTCACCAACAGGGTGAGATTCTAAGGAGTTTCAAGTGATAAAGTGAAAATAACATTTAGCTACTGTATTCCACATGAAATTTAAACTATAAATCCATTATTTCACTTTAAGATTCAACAATAAACATAATATTTCTCAGGTAAATAATAAATTAAGATAGAGATCATGCACTACACAACATGTGAGAAGACAAATCTAGAGAAATAGGAACCATTGTATCGATATTCATTATAATGTAGGTACAAATCCAGCAAATAGCTACACTAGAATTTTGTTCTTCCTTCCACAAAAGTATCTTCTTCTAATGTAGAATGATAAAACTGAATTCAAAAGACTAACTAGAATGCCAAGAAATTTCTAAGTACTGGGCCAATGGAATAATTCTTTAACCATCGGACCCTTCAAATGAGATAAGAGTCCACCTTTTATAGAGCTTAGAAATCAAGAAAATCTTCTTTAAAACACATTTAGTGCCCATCCTCAACTTCATGCAAGTGCATCAAAAAATATTTCTTATTTTTAGATCAAAGGCGTGCATATCCTAAGCACTATATAAAAAGCTCATGCAATAAGAAAGGATCACTTTCTAATTGTAACAAATCCTTTTTACATAATAGAAAAGAATGAATAGAATATTTAAAAGAATATTCTCTATGGCCAAAAATAGAAAGTTCATCTAGAGGTACCCTTAGTCCTATGATCCTGTTTGTACACTGTAAAATTAGCAAGCATTGATTAACTCTATCTTCATCTAGGCCATCAAGCCAATCAAACTTGAATTTCAACTACTCAAACCTCTTAGATGCATAGTCCATTATCTTCTTAAGCTTTTGGATATCACTTTTTATAAGATTAAAACAAGACCTAGTATCCATACACCTATCCATTATATCCTCATCAAAACCTAAAGATGCACTTAACTCTCCTTCCATTTTCCTCTTAAAGACTTTTTTAGCTGCATCCAAAGTATCTACCTTGCACTTATCTTCCAAAAAGAGTTTAGGACCTATGACATTCTTTATAAATATTTGAAAATTGGAAGTATACTCATACACATCCTTTTGCAGCTTCAGAATCTTAGGCCTAAACTCTATCATCTGATCAATCTTATAATTAATTATATTTATAGACCTATTAACAAAATCAGGTTTATCATCTTGAGGGATATCTACTTTTTTTAGCTCATCTGGACTCATTCTATTGATTTCTTTTAGAAGTTTCCAATCTTGCCCTAGTTTATCATACTCTACTCTAAAGCTATCCATGAAAGAATCTATGTATCTCTCTAATTGATAAGCTTTCTCATAATTCTCATAGCCAATATCCAAAGCCTTATTTGATTCAACTTAAAATATAGAAACCCATTTGCCTATTACATTTGATTTTTCTTTCATCAGTTATAGGGAATCTACCTCCTACTTGGTTATCAAAATTAAAGTTTATGAAGGCAAGTCTTGCTGAGAAATGGAGCGAGAAGCTATTTTAGAAACATCTTCATTTGCTCCAGCTGTAACTTCAAATCTTCCTTAGTTTATTTTTATTTATGCATCCTTGACACTATTGTGTCAACTACTAAACCTAAGGAAGCTATTTCTTCTTCTCAAGTATGCTTACTGTCATGCCCACATTTAGTATGCTCAACACGCTAACGCGTGTGTTGTGTCCACTACGACTAAATGTATGCTCCAAGCACACTTACGCGTGCAAGGAGGAATTATAGATTTGTTAAGAAAAATTTTTGTCAGTATGTATCATGACACATGTCGCATGTGGACACAACACGCGCGTTAGTGTGTTGAGACCACATACTAAATGTGGACATGACATTTACCCAGATTTACCCTTGTGATTTGGTAATCATAGATTGAAAGATCTTTGTCATCTTTATCTTGGACGAGTTTAGCAACTTCTGCAATTCTCTCTTCTTTTTCATTTACCCTAATGGTAGAGAGGGTTCTTGGTCTATTTATGGTTTACTCTTCTCTACTTGTATAGCCATATCTTACAGGCTTAATGGTTTTTACAATTACCTTTTGCCTCTTCTATAGATTGAGCTTTAGCCATGTGGGAGTAGTGGAAGTTTTATCAAATTATTTATCTTTATCTTGCTCATCATGATCTAGGGTTTCCCCTTTATTCTTTTCTACTTTTGGACTCTCTATATTTTCTTGAGAAGTTTCCTTTTGAGGGTGTTGCTTCTCCTTATTCAATTCTAAACCTTGGACAAAAAATGAAGAGAAATCAACAAACATACTCTGACTCTCAATGGTTTCTATAAATTTATGTTGCTCTTCATAAGTTAAAACATGTTCTTCTCCATTCCCCTCTTTTATTTCTTTTTGTTACTAAGGATGTTGTTCATAAGTGCCTTTTGATGAATCATTTTAAGGGTCATCTTGTTCTCTTGTCTTCTATTCATTTTCTCCCTCAAGTATATCTTCACTTGTAATCTCATCTTGATGGTGTTCTTGGTTTAGGGAGGTGTCTTTAAAAGACTCTATATAGCTATATCCATTTGATCAATCTCCTTCTCAGTAAACTGCTCCTCCTATTATCCCTTTTGAGAAAGAGACTTATTCATCTTGTGGTCCTTGGGAACTTTGGAAATTTTCTTGAGGATTATAATCTTTATCTTGTTTATCTTGCCCTTTAAGCTCTTGGTCATTAGCTTGTGACACCTCTATATTTGGCAAATTTGTTTGAGGACTATCTCAATTCTCTTCTTGCATAGTTTCCTCTTGGGATCTCTCATCTTGCTTGTCTTGTTGAGGAGAAGGAGTAGTGTCTCTTTCAGATGAATCTTTAGTAATATCGATTACAAGCCCTTGTGATGGAGGTGGCACAATTGTAACTTCCTCTTCTTTCCTTTCCTCAACCTAATCACCTTTATCATCTTGGGGTGTTGGAACAGATCCATGTTTTTCCTTATAAGATACCTCCTTAGATTTTCTAGTTTGGGATACCTCTGTTCTCTATGCAGAGGGAGGAGGTGATAGGACTGGTGTAAAATATTGTGGTCCTTTGCCTAAATATTCCATGCCTAAAATCATAGGGCATGTAGGATAGGTGATCTAGATATCACCTTAGACACGATTGATAAGGTCTTCTAGCTTCCCACATATGTAGCCTATGAAAAGATAACACAGAACACTGCCTTGACCTATTATAGTACCAGGATAGGAGCGACCACATGATACATGAACCAACAAATTCTTGTCACACAAATGAAGCACCCATTGAAGATGGCACCTATCCAACCAAGGGGTGAATTCAAGGAGGATGGGAGCAGATTCATCACTTTCCTCAGTAGAGTGTTTGGCTTGCTAGCAATAGAGAGATGGCACCCTAGATGTGCCAATTTTGTATGAAGATAGTGAATGGGACAAAAATTGATTGGGACTCATTTATCAGCAGTAAATTGGATAAGAAAATATCTGAGGTTATGGAGACCAAGGAATTCTACATGACCTCTTATCTGGTGTATCTCCTAGCTTACCAAGCTAGTTTCCCTAGGAAACAGGGGGTAGGTTCTCTCAAACAGAGGGAAACCTTGGTGTATGCCCATTTCCATCTATTTAGTGGAAAAAGTGGGATAATGATAGCTTGTCTAATGAAATCAAATCCTTTCACCATCTAAACATTAAGGAAGTAGGAATCAATCTTTCTCTCTATAAAGGATCAAGCTACAAATTTCCTAGGTCCTTATTATGCTAGCTGTGACTAAACAAATTCTTTGACTAGGTTTCTACAAGCTTATGACATTCACAAAGCATGAAACCCTAATTATCAATTATGCTATAAAAAACTAATTTTCAACATAGGTACTAACAAACAGAGTACAAAAACATTGAGTAGGGATCACAAAGATTTAGTACCCAGAAATTGAGGGCCTGTTAGACACGAGCACCCACTCTTTTGTCTTGAAAGTTTCTGATGACTGAAATCTACTGTATTAGGTAGCAGAGGATCTTCAGACATTCCTAGATCTAGAATTAAATGCTCAGTTAGACTATTGTACCTACTCTTTTGTCCCAAATATTCCACGATGCCAAAATTCAAAGTTCTATGATGACTGTATCTGCAATGTATGTCTTTTTGCCACTCCTTTTTGCTGGATCTTTTCGAATATGAATTGCACATACAAAACTAGGAGGAAGATGGTTGTGGATATATAGGAGCTTGCCTCAGTCAAGCCCCATCTTTGGTATTTCTACCTCAACAATAGCCATTGATAAAGATCTGTAGATGTGTGTACTCATAGATCAAATGTGTATGCAGAAAATGTAAAACCCTAGATGACTCAAGCATCAAGGAAAGATCAACACATTGCTTCACTCAAAGAAACAACAACATCACCTTAAGGAGATGATTGAAATGAAGACTTTTAGAACAAGAAGGCAAAGGTAGCTGTTATCTGTAGAGAATTCCCAAGCTCAAGTTGGAGGCTTCAACCCTTCTCCCGATCATACAAAGGGCTTGACAAACCTTAGGAAGAGCAAGATAGACTCAATATCTTGATTCCTAATCCCCATCGAATATCTCCGTGATAGCAAATATCAATATCTTCAAAGAGCTTCAACAAGATACTAATCTTCAATAGCAAAAATGACAGAGTTTTGGAATAGTAAGCTTGCATGTAGATTGTGTGATAAAATAATTTTTAATTCTCTTTAAATACCTAACCTTAGAAATTCAAATATTTGAAATAATGTGTTGACATCACGTGAAAACCAAAATTTGAAATTGGAATCCTGAGGTGCACGACGGGAGCTGACACCCTGCAAAAATTCAAAACCTAAAAAAATAGGACAGGATAAGGGTGTGGGTGCCTGTGTCTAGGCCCTAATTTTTCCCTCAAGTCTGCATTTAGGAGGTCGAGGATGTCCAAAATCCAAAGTCTGTTCTCAAGTTTAGTCATTAGTTTCTTCAAAATGAAACATTTCTTCAATTAGATATAGGTCAATCAAGGTTTAGGAAGGTAAAAAATAAATAGGGTGAGAAGACACCAAAGGAGAGGAGCTAACATATGTAAAATTGTGCCATTCCATGCAAGAGGACATTTCTGACATAACATTTAGTCCCCACTTTAGTGGCCATATGACACTATGTGCATATGCAACTAGAGGAAAGTAAATACATCAATCATGGAAAGGATACCCAAAAGGATACTGTAGAGGAAGCCAAAGTGTTGTCACACAAGAGGAAGAAGCCCCTAGTCTGTAATCCTGCAAGACCACAAAGTTAGGAACTGCATCCTATAAAGGAACACTTGTCAGATAATCAAAATCAAATCAAACTACAACCAACACACAAATAGGTCAGTCATAAACACTAAGGGGGTTGAGTGATGAGACATGATGAGTGAGGAAATTGAGGGAGATATATGGCCCCCCTTGTTTCTTCTTGCCTAGTCTGAAAAGGAGAAACAAGGTGGTTATTTATGCACATAGATTTTAGGGAAAGGTGATGAGAAATGCATTGTAAGGGTCATTTTTGTGAACAACACTAAAGTAAAAAGCATTGGGTTAGATGGAGGGTGGAACTAGGATTCTAATGCAACAAACAACACAAAAATTTGAGTTCGACAGCCCAAGATAGAGGCTCATGAGTAAAAGTTGTTCAATTTTGCACCTAGATAGTGATAGGAATTCTCATCCTCTTACTATGAGTAAAGGAGTTTTCACTTTTTCACCATTCATTCTTATTTTCATTGTGTAGAGGAAAGGAGGAGGAGACTAGCCATGCTGACTCGATGTCTGTACTAGCTTCCACGATTGGAGATGCTTAGATCTTGAGTCACAAATTGACGTATTGAGGTAGATGCAGGGTCTTACCATCTCTTTTGTCATCATTCTTTCCTTTTTTTGGTAGTTTCCTTGTTTTGCATGCTAAGTAGACCTTTTTGGATAGAGGTTCCCAACCAGGGTGCCTAAGTCCTTTCAGGTTGCTCATGTCCTCTCTGGGCACCCAAGTCCTCTTCGGATACCTAGGTCTTCCTGGGGCGCCCAAGTCCAAGGAGGAAAAGGGCCTCAGGGACAGGGCACAAATTGATGTCTTAGATGTTTCTTGATGATTTGATGATGTGAATTGATTCAATTTTAAATGTTTGACCTGCAAGATGCTCTTGAGATACGAGAGCACACAGGTGGTCACCTGATGATGCTACTTCAAGACCACACTAGTACTATGTTTGACGAGGAGAGGGGTTTCTTGCAGGCAGTGGGTCTTTGGTGGGCATATATTATGCCCACAATGAGATTTCACTGTATCATGTTGATGACACTTATGGAGAGGTGGGGTGCAGACACGTCTACACTCCATCTACCCACAAGTGAGATGATAGTTTCCATGTAGGATATCTACCGCATCCTATGACAGCCTATCTAAGGAGAGACAGTGAGGATCCTAGAGCATCACTCAACAGAGTACACTCAAGAGAGCTAGTTATATTGCTTAGGTCATACTGTCACTCAAGCAGAGTGAGGACACATCCAGCTTTGACTGTTAGAGTAGGGATGCATTGACATTCCCTTGGTGCGGAGTATCATGATCGCTATTATTGCCTTGGCAGTCACATAGGATGGATGAGGCACTCACCTTCATGGGGGCCATGTTTATACTATCAGATTGATGGAGCAGCATAGGGCATTGTACACATGGGGTGTGGTATGCTTGAACACCTCTACTATTGTTTGGGATGGTATGTCCATTATGAGTCATAGAGCTTGATGGTGTGCATCCTGCTACCGATCTGGGCATTCAAGCATATCAGTTGTACATGGCCTATGGGTTTCCCCATAGAGCCGACATGGACATATCCACATGTACATGCTTATCTTCTTATCAGATGCTAGAGACATGGTGATCTGTTATATTGGAGAGTGGTACTTGATAAGTTGTAGCACAGTGACATTCTTTGGAGACCATATCACGGCCACAGACCATGGATGGGTTAGTACAGATAGCTAGCTAGGATGTAGATGGATTGGTTGATGGATGGTTGCCTCAATCACATAGTTGTGTGGTTTTACTTTGACATAGTAGTGCAATAGTTTGGATGTAGACAAGATGTTCCTAGGGTGCATTCGAGCTATGATCAATCAACACACAGTGCAGTCAGGGTGAATTCCACCCCACGGCTGACGGTAGCTTATATAGTAGTGAGTGATGATGATGGTACTGAGGATGCAGAACTACTATCTGATGCATATGATGTCAATATTACCTGAGCATATCAAACCTGGTGGTAGACATCATGACCCGCTCCTACCCACTCCTATCTTCCCTCCTGGTCATCCCATAGGTGATCTTCGACCATGTGTGGGTGACATGAGTGACACAAAAGTAGAGGATGATGTTAGTGATTTCACTGGTCACTATGATTTGGATGAGGATGAGGGTGATGATGATGATGATGAGGAGGAGGAGGAGGAGGAGATCCTGATGCAGTAGGTCTTCAAAGTGAGACCATGGTGGGATCAACATGAGATAGACGGCGATGAGGAGACCAAGGCCAGGCCACAATCGAGAGCTCATGGTGCAGCCCCTATTAGTGTAGGAGATCGAGCCATTTAGAGTAGGGGGAGACAAGTAGTTATATGTCCCTAGCTGCAGAGTCGATCATAGAACTCATTGTACCAACAGTAGTTCAGGATCTATCTTGGCAAGATGGAGATCCAGGTGAGACATTATTATGTTGATGTATTATTTTGATGATTACTTATGATGTCTATATGAGATATTAATGTTGATTTTGTCTTTCTTTTTGCAGTTGGTACAGATGCATGGTGCAATTTTTTGAGTCACATCATAGCAGAGATAGTTCCTGCCGATGTGGCTAAGCAATGAGTATGGATGAGATATTTGCCACACCAATATGCAGGGTGGCATGCGGGGATATTTATGCTATTTATGAGATATAGAGTGGCTATGGAGTCCACTTTAGATCAGGCTATCTAGAGATCCAAGCATACGGAGATTGAGCTCCAGGTGCTATGAGATCAGGTTGCAGCAATACCTTCATATGAGAGAGACCTTGTCATGGCTGATGTTTTACTTCTTGATTTACATCATGCTAGAGCTAAGAGGGACAAGGGCCAGTCAGAGCGAGATCAGTATCGTCAAACATGTATCGATTTGTAGGACAAGGTGTTGGGTTTGAGAGGTGAGCTCAGGGGTCTATGGTCATGAATTGCCTCTAGGAGTCACTCATGGTCCATGGCCACACATGGGCAGCCCTCCACCACACGCACACCACTAGGTCTTGAGGGAAACAGTGATCGAGGTTCCACTATGTGATGTATCTTGTATACTATGACATCCCATTTTGGTGTATAGGATAGTCGACTCTCATGTATATTCAAACTGATGCTTATATATATGATGTTTTCTTATTGATGTTTGTAATGTTGTTGATTTATCACTTATGATTTATATAAAATACAACTAGTGATAAATGTCAATGATTGTGTGGAAATGTAAATGTGATACATACTAAACAATTCTTTGCAGAAGATATAGTAACAATCCACAATGATTAATGAATTTCACACATAACTAAAATACTATTCTATATTTAGTTAATACAAAGGTGATCTTAATGAAGCATGTTTAAACAAGATATGATAATGATTAACTAAAAAAAATTTATGTTAAATGAATTAAGACAAAATGATCTATCTTATCGAAATTGAAGGCTAAATTTGCTTGATGAAATAACATCTAACATACAATCTTAAGCATAGAATTTCTTGAGGTGTGCAACATTAATAGATTATTTAAGTGGTGTACCTTATTCATTAGCCAATTTATATGCTCCTGATCCAAAGGCTTCAGTAATGATATGTGGTCCAAGCCAATTAGGGCTAAATTTTCCTTTTTCTCCCGAAGGTACATTCATGTTATGTTGATTCTCATATAGTACCAAATCTCTAACATCGAATGAATGATGTCTAACATGCTCATTGTATGATCATTAGATGTTCTTCTGATGAGCTTTAAGGTGCTTGAGACAATTTATATGTTGTTCACCAAGCATCTCAAGTTCTTGTAATCTCTTTACTCATTCCATGTCATCATCAATAATGTCCTTAGGGAAATTCAGAATGAAGGAATTTCTAATTCTAGAGGCATTATCACATCGGCGCCATAGACAAGATTATATGGTGTATTTCCAGTAGCCATACGAATGCTTGTTCTGTAAGCCCATAATGCATAGGAGAGTTGAGTATGCCAGTCTTTTTGATGTTTATTAACAATTTTCCATAGCATTTGTCCAATAATTTTATTTGAAGCTTCTGCTTGGCCGTTCGATTGAGGATAATAAGGCATAGAGAAGAAATGTTGAATATGATATTTTTCAAGAAATTTCTTCACATCCTTGTTCTTAAATGGTGTACCATTATCAAACACCAAGGAGGAAGGTATACCAAATCAAGATGTGATGTTGTCTTGTATAAAATGACAAATTGCTTTAGCAGTCATGGATCATAGTGGAACGACTTCAACCCACTTTGTGAAGTAATCAGTAACAATGGTGATGAAAGTATGTCCTTGAGAAGAAGGTGGAGAGATTTTTCCAATTAGATCTAAACCCCGAATATAAAATGGCCAAGGTGAGACTTGGGCATAAAATTCTTGGGCAAGTGCTCAGATTAAATGTTTATGTTGTTGACATTGCAGATATTTCTTGCTCCATGCATTGCCAATAATACCCCATGCATAATAACTTTTGTACCAATGATTTTCCTCCAAAGTGCCCTCCACAAGCACCAGAGTGAGCTTCTTCTAAAGCTATCAGGATCTCTAAATTACTAAGACATCAGAGAAGAACACTGTTATAGCTTTGTCTATATAAGACATTAGATAGAATTATATAATGCGCTACAAGTTTGCGTAGGAGAACTCGTGCATTTTTAGATTTTGAGTTAGGAATGGTACCATCACCCAAATAATGGAATATATAGGAGAACCATTCATTAGAATTCGTGTTACAATATACATTAGTATATGAAAATGTAGTCTCATCTAATGCAGGTGTTTTGAGATTACCAATGATAAAGAGATATTTGTCTGGTGAATCGACAGGGGTTATAAGAGAAGCTAGGCTTGCCATGGCATCCACATGTCAATTGTCTTTCCTTGGAATAGTATCAATTGAAAATGTTGTAAACTATTTTAATAAAGATAGAGGTAAGTCACGATATTGAGATAATTTATCTTGTTTAGCTTGATATGATCCTGTTATTTGGCACACAATGAATTATGAATCACTGCATATAGTGATGTTTTGATGTTGAGAGCCAAATCAACATGAAATCTTGCAATGAGAGCTTCATACTCAACAATGTTGTTTGTGCATGAGAAATCTGGATGGTAAGACATAGGAATTGGCTTACCAGAAGGAGGTAAATTAGTATTCAACACCAGCACCAAAACTAGTTTGACATAGTGAACTATTGAAATATAATTCCCATTTATCATTGGTATCTATATTTAGGATTTGATCATAAGGAAATGTCTCCTAATTTTGTATGGCAAAGGGTGATGCTTCAGCTAAATGGTCAGTTAATGCTTGTCCTTTAATCACTTTTTGAGAGATAAATTTGAGATCAAATTCTATTAATAACATAACCCATTTAGAGAGATGACTTGAAAGATCTGTTTTAGCAAAAATATGTTTCAATGTATCAAATTTCACCATGACATGTATTTCAACATTTAAGAGATAATGCCTAGGATTCTATGTTGTAAAGACTAGAGTTAGACAATTCTTCTTGATAATAGTATATCACACTTCATAATCGAGCAAAGTTCGACTGATGTAATATGTTCTTTGCCTTTAGTATCATGTTGTGCCAATAATGCTATGAGAGCATTATTAGATGTTGAGGTGTAAAGAATAAAAGGTTTATTAGTGGTAGTAGGCTGTAAAATAGGAGGATTACCTAGGTAACTCTTTAAGTCTTCAAAAGCCTTTTGACAATCAGAATTCTATTGATATTTGGAATCCTTCTTCAGTACTTGAGTAAAAGGGTGAGTCCTATCCATGAGTTGTGAGACAAATCAATGAATGGCCTATATCTTCCCTTGCAAACTATGAAGTTGAGACATGTTCTTAGGTGCTGGCATATTAACAATCATGTCAATTTTCTTCATATCTACTTCAATACCACGATGCGAGACTATAAACCCCAATAGTTTCCACTCTCTATGCCAAAGATGCACTTACGAGGGTTTAAGTGCATGTTGTATTTCTTTATTCATTCAAAGATTTGACAAAGGATTGTGACATGATCCTGGAGATGAATAGACTTCGCAAGAATGTCATCAACATAATCCTCTAAGATGCTATGCATGTAATCATGAAAAATAAGAGTCATACCCCATTGGTAAGTTATTCCATCATTCTTTAATCCAAACGGCATGACCACTGTTGGTTTTTTCCCTAACTGGATGTTCATTCCCAGATTTCCCTACAAGGTAGCCATCAGTGATCAACAGGATCTCTGGGCCAGGGGCCAACAGTGTAGGAGATAGACTCTATTTTTATCTCCTCTTCTTCTTCAGGCTCTGCAAAACCTAGGGGGGTATTCCCTATTCAACACCCATGAGAATATGCTTATGGGTTGGCTTGGGATGTTGATACAAAGCAGATAAATCCTCCTATATGAAGACCAAAACTGTGAGATAAGTGCAAAGGGGCTAGCTTTGGGCTTATGTTTAGTTGTGAATTAGAGGATCTTGGTCCTAAACTACTTCTAAGGTCCTAATGGTTTGATTTGGAAGAATGAGTTTGATTTATGTGTTTGGATGCAAAACTAGGACCTGGTATGTAACCTCAACATAGAGCTAGATTGGTGCCTATCTAGGGCTCAGAGTCAGTAGACATACACCTGTGAATGATTAGCATGAACACACTAAAACTGGATTTCAAGGGGGTGTTGTAGTATCTACCTTACAGATACCTCCCAAGACAGAGTGTTAAGTTATCTCTACTTATGGTATCCCTATTGCAGTATATCTTTCCCAACACTTAATCTGAAAACACTTTAATCTACCCCTTGAGCAAAAGTTGAAAGATCAAGCATTCAATACAGGAATTCTATATTCTAGAATCCCAGACATCCCTTAGATATCTAGATTCAGAAGAAGGATACATGCAATACTGGAGACAGAATAACAAAACCCATGGAAATACAACATTACTCATATAAAACTAATCATGAAATCAGTAAATTCATGCATGAGACATACAACATGAGATACATAAACTCACAAAACCTCCTGCACAGAGCAACCAGAACCAGTTGTATCTATTACAAAGTTAGATATGTCCAGTTTTCAACAACCTTGAATTGAGTAGCATCATCTACTTATAAAGCAAGGGGATGTACTCCCTCATTAATCATAGGGTAGTCCCCAAGACATCACCAGATACAGTGCATTGCTAGGGGGCACCGAAAACATTTAATGCAGCTGCACCGTCAGGAGGGAAGGGTAGGTGAGATCTTGACCTACAATGCCTTGTCATGATTTTATGTCTGAATCGAGTAGCTGGCATGTCCTTCTGACCCATACCTCTGTGTAATCTTGCCATTAATGGCATACCAACTCACAGCCTTGGGATACAGCAGTTGCGTGCCTTGCAAACCTCCTCCTGCCAAAATGCTCGTACATGCATCGAGAAAAAACTTTCTTTCAAACGTCGCCATCGATCACCTTGCTTCCCACCAAGATTTGCGGCATAGATCATGCTGCAAAGTTAGCGAGCAAAGATATCTGTGCCTTCTAGGTACATCATGTTGACTTTCCTTTTAAATATCATGAGGATGCATTATCCCACATTCACCCTACAGCACTCTTTTTAACACTTTATATGCTAGGCTGGTTACATATATAATGTCGGTGATTTTGCTCCCAATGGAACCTAGTATAAGACCCTCATAATCATCATCCTCCAGCATGATATCCTATTGCTCAAAATATCACCCTGACGTCAGCAGGCCTCAGCACCATCACCCGTCGGCTAGACCTCTAACATCGGCGAGCCATCGGCATGTCCGGCCGATATGAAAAGTCACCCCGATATTTCACATCATCATGATGCAAAATATCCTCCTCATGTCCACAAATATCCTAATGACATCATCATCATATTCGCAACATTGGGGGATCTCCATAAAATGACTGATGTTAAAATATGACCCCCCAGACCTTGATGATGTCACCATCATGTCGGCATCAGGATGATATTCGGAAGATAACCAGATATTTGGAAATATCACCCTGATAGAAATATCGGGGTACACTGTAGCTTCATTGTAACATCGAGGTGATGTTTGAATATGACTGATATTTAGAAATATCATCCCCTCCTTCAGAATATGATGAAGCTGATAGACAAGTAGATATCACCCTGACATCACCATCATCATGATGTTGGAACAAACATAAGGTGATAAAATAACATCAGGGTGATGTTAACAAAGATCACCTAATATTCAAATATGATGACCCTGTAGAATATCGGGTCATACTTGAAACCTAGTAATAACAGCATCATGATGATCTTAACTAAGATCACCCGATGTTAAAATATCACCCCTCGGGTAGATCAAGTTGGTGAATGCACGATGACCCCCACAGGATATCCGGACATGATGAGAAATGACCCATGCAAGAAACATCAGGGGGATGTCCAGGAACATGAGGATGATGACGATGACCCCCTCCTTCAAAATGTCATGATGATGCTGAAAACACTGAGAGGGCCCAAGACTTAGAAATTTCATGAAATCCTGGGAAGGTGCCTACAAGCTAATAACCTGGAACCTGATAAATGATGCAGGCACCAACAACCACCCAAAAAAATGTACCCCAAGGTGATATAAAAGTTGTTTTGTATTGATCTAGAGGGTTGATAAAAAATTGATTATATCCTAAAAAACCATCCATGAAGCAAGGTAATTCATGGCCAGCTATTGAGTCAACGATCATATCAATGTTTGGAAAAGGGAAACCATCTTTCAAAGAAGCAAGATTTAGATCCTTGAAATCAGTGTACATTTGAATACAACCATTAGGTTTAGTGATAGCCACAATATTCAAAATCCAAGGTGAGTAATCAATAGGGCGGATAAAACTAGCTTGTAATAGCTTCTCTATCTCAGCCTCAACTAACAATGCAACCTTAGGATTCATCTTATAGATCTTATGTTTAAACAAGTTAGCATCTGGTTGTAATATGATGTTATGTGTTACAATCTGAGGATCAATAGCAGGCATATTCAAATACTTTCAGGTAAATAAATCTAAAAACTCATGTAAAAGCTTGGTCATATCTTCTTTTTATTTTGTACTTAAACAATCACCTATAGGGATGATCTTTTCAATGTTATCTTTCTCCATGAAGACATCAACAGTCTTTCCATTAAGCAAAGTACTGTGGTTTGGGAGGTTGGGTGATTGTGGTAGTTCTTCAGATTCTTCATTAGATTTTAGATTAGTGTTTACCAAGCAAGTGGACTTTCCAAAATATGCATCATATTTTAAATAATAAGGTAGTCCACATTTATGATGATAACGAGGGACATTATCATAAGCACCCAAGAATTTAATTATTGCTTCATATGTCGAAAAGGTATCCAATGAGATATCTCTTGGAGGACAATTGTTGTCTATCATCTCAGGATATACCAAATTGAGTGTTGATATTGTGTTCACATTAAGATTAGGACTCTTACAGGCTTTGGTCTCCTTGAAAGGATTATATCCAATGCCATTCAAGTAATGTTGTAAAGCAGCTTCTATGGGTACTCAAATTCCTTGTTGATTAATACCTTAACCATTACCGATATAGTCACAATTCTTATAGAGAATCTAGAATCCTCAACTATAAAGAGAGGCCAATTCTTTAGAAGAAGGTAGAGCCTTGTAGGTCTCATAGTCTGTAGTGTAAGAGTGTTATCTATATTTGTTACCAATGCCATTCGAGTAATATCGTGAAGCAACGTATATGGGTACTCAAATTCCTTGTTGATTAATGCTGTAACCATTACCGATATAGTCATAATTCTTACAGAGAATCTAAAATCCTTGACCATAAAGAGAGGCCATTTTGTTAGAAGAAGGTGGAGCCTTGTAGGTCTCATAGTTTGTAGTGTAACTAAGAATGTTATTTGCATTTGTTACCAAATAAACTTTATGTTTCTGAACAGAGATTTTAGATGAAATCGATGCAACATTTTGATGTAGTCAAGGTAGGAGGGTCTGATGAGGGATTGTCCAACCTTCCAGCCTTAAACTACCAACAAAATGATTAATCAAAGATGCAATGGAAGTATAAAGCTAACAACAGAAAGTAAGAGACATCCATACACACATGACACAAGATATATCCTGGGAAAACCCTAAAAGGGAAAAACCCATCATTCAAAGCTCATTCCTCTTATATTATGATCTCAAAACACATTACATATGCCAATTATGCTTTATAGACACAAGGCTATAGCCCAGGGTTACAAATATTTCATATAACAACATTATTCCATGATTTCCTTTGTCTACTTCTCAATTCTTTTTTTGCACTTATTCTACTTATTACTCTACTCTCTGCTTTAATTAGGTTTCTTCTTTGGATCAAAACACTTATCATCATGCTTCACACTTATCATCGTGCTTCATAACTTCACAAACTTGATCATTCTTCATTCATTTCCTTGAAACAATCCTTTACCTTTCATTTAGATCCTCCACAAGCCTTCATAACATTATCAAGTCTGCCTAATTACGACGACTAGTATGAACCATGTAGACACAGATAGGTTGGACCTAAACATAAGGTATTGCTTTGTTGATGCATATAAATTTGTGTGGATCTCCATAAAGGCTAGATAGGTCCTATGTTACCTTGAATAATGTTCCTTTTATCTTCGCAAGTCACATAATTTCTCTGCAAGAAGTTTAGACTTCACTGAACACTGCCAACGAGCTGCTATGTGAAAACATGTAAAATAGGTAATCTTCTAATAGAGATATCTTTCTAGAATTGAACCTAAGTGATCTAAATTTTGGATATAATATAGATGATTATGTCTAGAGGCTAAGTCTAGCTCTATAACCTCTGGTATGTAAATGCGGTAAAATGCGGTAATCTCCAAGGTTGCTCTCCCAGTATTCTGCAATTTACTGTCAACTATCCCAACTAATTTGAATGCTTCTGGATGCTCTTGCATCAGACTCTCGAGGTTAATTGAAAAGTGAGCCTCTTGACTTTGGTTTGTATTATGTCAAAATCAATGTGATCCTTTAGGATACATTCAGCAGTTTGTTCACAGGTACTTGCAACTGCCTCAAGTTTAGCGGTTTGTTCAAGTCAACCTTGCTAACTACCTCAAGTGAAATCTAGTTTTGACGTTTTGCCTACAAGCCTTGCACGACCTCAATGATTATCAGTTTGAGAAAGTCTTCTCTTCAAGCTACCTCAAGATCAATGTCTACTTCAATCAATTAAGAGTTAATCAATACATACTTGCATCCTCCAAAACAATCATGTTACTTCCTCTGATACAGTCGATACATTCCTAAATTTTCTCTACAACACTTTCTGATCCCTGATTCTAGATACAATTTCTTCTGCACACATCAAAATTTTATAGTTTCTTCTCTACATACACTACTCTTATACTGCTCTATATTTCTTTATCCATATTTTCCTTACTCCGGTATACAAACTTTCTCTTCTAGTAGAATCCCTTGTCCTTCCCTCTTTTTCTGCAACATGAATTTCCTTTCCATCTATGGTTCACACTTGTCCACACAAACTTTCTTTTGCACTGCTTTCTCTATCCTATAACACAACTCTCCCTAAAATCAATGCTTCACCCTCTTCTAGTTTCTTTATTAAATTTGATGACTAAAAAGGTTCCTCTTCCTCTGCATAATCTACCTCCACATCAACAACCCCTTCTTCCTCTACATAAACTACCTCTTATCAATAGGTTCTTCTTCCTCTGCATAACTGCTCCTTCGGTAGTATCATCTTTTTGGCATCCATTGCTTGATTCTTTTCTTCTCCAAAATTGAAAATAGGTTCTTCTAAATGGTCTTCTAGCAAATCCTCTTTCATCTTTTCTGTATCCTTCACTGTGATAAGAATTATGACTCCTATCATTTCTCCCTCTATGGTTTGAATTAATGTTCTTGTTTTTCTCCACATAAGGTCTTCTCTCTCTGCAACCTGATCCATATCCTCTTTTCTCTCCAACACATGAATACTTCCATCTATACAACCTTCTAAACATACAAGTAACATGTTTCGATTTTAATCCATCAATCCATCCATAATCCATCTGCATACAATCTATCATAGTCTTTCTTCTTCTCATTTTATTCCAACACATCTTTTCAGAATGATTCCTTTATCCATAGAACTTACAAGGGTATAGATCCCAACAGAATTACTTTTCATGTCCATGTCTATTACAATGTGAACAATACATACCTTTTCTTCCCTGAATTGTCATGTTTGAACTTGTAACAATATCTTTACTTATATCATATCCCAGGCCTTCACTTCTAGGTCTTATTACTAGTTCAATGGGTTCTATAATTCCTTGCTACTACTTTCCCAATCCTTTTCCTTCATATCCCATTCTTTGCATGATTTTGAAACCAATACCATCGCCAACAACTTTAGGCTTAATTACACTGTCATCTTCAATCTTATCACACAAATCATTAGTATCACAAGAAACATCACAAAGTTTAGGCTTAGATTTCAAAATTTCATTCTCTTTTCTGCATGCTACAAGTGACTTCTCCAACTAATTAACCTATTCCTTCAATTCTAATATTTCAGTCTTTTGTAGACTACTTTCCTTTTCCAGTTCTTCCGAATTTTCTTCTAGATCTCTATTCCTCTTTTCCACCTTCCCAAACAACTTGAATCCTTCTTCCAATTCTGCAAAACTCTTTTCAACATACTCAAACAACTTCAGCTTTGCTTCTAATTCTTTATTCCTCCTTTTCACAATTCTGAATTCTTCTTCAAGAGCATCATATTTGTCTTCTCCTAGTTCTTTTATCCTTTCCATCAATTTTGAATTACACCTTTTGATTTCACACAATTCTTCTTCCAAAATATCCTTTTCGCATATTAGGTTTTCATTTTCTTTCTTCATCCTTTTTCCAATCTTCCCCATTGAAACAAATCAAATAAACAAATTAATTTGAAAATCTTACCTAAATCTTTATTGCCTTGATCTTCTTCAGCGGTGACACTTGTTACTTCTAGGGTTTCACACTTCTTTCAACATTGTCTTCCCTCCCAACAGATTCACAACTAGCTCTTATACCACTTGATGCATTCAAGGTAGGAGGGTCTGATGAGGGACTATCCAACCTTGCAGCCTCAAACTACCAATAACATGATTAATCATAGATGCAATGAAAGTATATAGCTAACAAAAAGTAAGAGACATCCATACACACATGACACAAGATATATCTTGGGAAAACCCTAAAAGGGAAAAACCTAGCCTTCAAAGCTCTTTCCTCTTATATAATGATCTCAAAACACATTACATATGTCACTCAAGCTTTACAAATGCTAGGCCATAGCCCAGGGTTACAAAATTTTCATATAACAACATTCTTCCATTATTTCCTTCATCTACTTTTCAATTCTCTGTTTTGCACTTATTCTGCTCACTACTCTTCTCTCTGCTTTAGTTCTGTTTCTTCTTTGGATCAAAACACTTATCATCACACTTCATAACTTCACAAAATTGATCATTCTTCATTCACTACCTTGAAACAATCCTTTACCTTTCATTTATATCCCTCGCAAGCCTTCATAACATTATCAAGTTGGCCTAATTGCAATAGCTAGTATGAAACATGTAGACACGGATAGGTCGGACCTAAACATAAGGTAAATCTCTGTTGATACATAGAAATTCAAGTGGATCTCCATGAAGGTTGGCCAGGTCCTATATTACCTTGAATAATGTTCCTTTTAGCTCTACAAGTTATGCAATTGATCTGCAATCGGTTTAGACTTCACGAAACACTATCGGCTCTGCTATGTGAAAACAGGTAATCTTCTGATAACGATATCTTTCCAGAATCAAACCCAAATGATTTGAATTTTGGATATGTTGTAGATGATTATGTCTAGATGCTAAGTCTAGCTCTGCAACCTCTAATATGCAAATATAGTAAAATGTGGCAATCTCCAAGGTCACTCTCTTGGTACTCTACAACTTAATATCAACTATCCCAACTGATTTGAATGCTTCCGGATGCTCCTGCATCACATTTGTTCTTTTAGGATTAGTGTTGTTAAGCTTGTACTCTCCCATAGATGTAGAAGTAAAATCTAGTGAACCCCAATCATCACCAAGGAATTGTTGTGTGGTTACACAACACGCCCCATTTTGACTTGGCAAAATAGGGACCCAACTTTTCTTTTGGCTTGTGTTGTCTGCTTTCTGGCAGTTTGGTAAAAATCAGTCATGTTCATCATCATGTGGAGTCAAGATGAGGTAAGCCCCAATATGAGGTCAGTCTGTCAAAATTTGTATTTCATATATATGACCACATATTCTGAAAGAGCATTAAAATTCATGCAGGTTTGCTTTTTACATCACCTTGATATTCATCAGGATGTGAGAGTTATGAACAGTCAAAGTCTTGGTCAAACCTGATATTCACAAAAAGAGGGTCATATTTTATAACCTCAGTTATGCTGTGTGAAGAACATCATCATCATATTTGAAACGTCCCCCCCCCCGATAATATCCTGTGGTTCAAATATCTGGACGTCAACGTTAAGTGATAGTAAGTCTTCCCTGTCGAATGGTCTTTTGTATAGCGAGCATCATATTTCGAAAGTAACCCGATATTCGTTAATATCATCCTGATGCAAAATATCACCCTTAACAAACATCCTGATGACATCATCTGAATCCGATAAACAAAAAAACAAACATCCTGATGACATCATCATCATATTTACATTTCGACAGGATATTTTGTAAACATGATCATGTTCACCCAATGTGGCGATGACGTCATGAGACATTTCCAATACAAAGAACAAATATCATGATGATGTCATCCCGATATTCAAAGAGGAGAATGAGTAAGTTTGAAGGTCATCATCATATTTTGGAATATCACTCGATAGACTGAAATATCCTCCTGATGTGCTAAAGTGTAAATAAAGGTGCGTTGTCACCCGAATTTTGTCGCGATAACAGTTCCAATACTGGGGAGGATGATATCGAAACTCAACCCGATATTTGTGAAATGTCATCCTGCTCTCATGATATCATGTCATATGGATATTCCCCCGCTCCCTTTGCCGCCATTGCCATTAAATGCGTGTAGATATGGTGGGTGATTCCCGCCGATCCCGGAACCCAATGAAACGTCTGGCGAGATCCTGAGTTTTCGCACGAATGATCAAAGATTACGATCTAACTTGTCAGAGTTACCCTAAGTTTACCCTAACTGCGAGGTTAAAAGGTAATTCAACCGCCATTGTTACATTTACCTGCGTTAAAATTGTTTTACAAAGCACTAGCCTCCATTTCTGCATAACAGCTACCGTTGCGCGACTGGAGCTCATCGACTGAGGGAGGAAGGTGATCAGCAGCTGAATCAAGAGCGTCTTAGAGATATACTGGTATAAAAGGAAATCAGCATAACCAGGTAAGTGAACTGAAACCCTCATCATGTTGTTTTAAATAATGTTGAAAGTTCTGGTTATGTATCCATGCAAGTAAGTAATGTAGAATTGATACAATAAGCATAATATTTGCAGTATGTATGCATGCATATCCCGTTGTGAGAAGAAATATTGTTAATTGCAGGTACCCATGGCTGAAAAATGTTTAGTCAAGAATCAGGAAGAATTCAGCCGGCCTATGTTCTCTTCTCAGAGAGGGGTCCTGTTTAAATTTGGGGCAATTACAGAAACCCATCAGGGGAGTACCAACCTGGAGGCTTGGTCAGCCAAGCTGAATGGTGGGTAGGATAAGAGTCCGGTGCTGGACGCTGTGTTTGTATCAGGTATGTGGAACGCTGCTGGCTTCCCCTACTCCATGGAGTCTCCGGAGTTGGTTATTGAGTGCACCCGGAATTACAACCCTCAGACGAGGTAGGTGGTGAAGCATGGGAGAATGTATGCAGACCTATCCATCAAAGGTCTATCCCAAACATTTAGACTGCCAATGGGCAGCAAGGTAAAGAGTGTAGACTTGAAGAAGTCTGAAAGAGAATATGAGGCCAACAAGAAGACGGCCAGAAAGAACATGTATGCTTGGCGGGCCGAGAACAGCACATATAATGCAGCGGCCAAGCTCCCTGTGCGCATGTTCAAATTTGATTTTAATGAAGAATATCAGTATGTGATTGCCCTACTGAACAGGGTGACTGGCCAGCCTGATACTGGAGAATTCAGAGACTGGATGTACGGCATAATAATGATGTGCCTATATGCAGACATCAAGCCATTGTGGGGCCAAATCATAAGTGATGCTCTGCATGAGTAGCTGCTGAACCTGGGAGGTTCAGATTGTGCCTTCTACATGACCTATATTGTTTATTCCTGTGCTTATGGAGGCACTTTTGATGCCTTAACTACAGATGGGAAGCTGACGGGCACGAATGCAGCATATATCTGGGATCATCATCCCCAGCTGTAAAGAACCAAGTATATCAAGGACTACAAATTGGTCAATGATGCATTCTCTATGCATCTGGTAAGGACCATGGAAGATGACAGGACAAAAAGACTGAGCATGGAAGCTCAGGAGGCAGTATATAGGCATGGGGCATGGTACATCCAATTTGCCACCTTTTCCTACATCAGGATAGAAGGTTTTGAAGGGCATCCCCTGATGCTGCCAAGGTATCCTACAGATGCAGTAGTTTAATGGAGTTTATCAGGCAGGGCTCCACCATCATACAGACGTATAAGGATGCCAAGAAGCTGCCACCAATTTTGTTCCCAGTCAGCATCGGCAACTACATGTGCCCTGACTCTGACAATATTAAGAAGGTGATGGTCACTCTGAACAAGATGAATCTACTACCCTTCCCAGTAACAAGACCATATGATCCTTACGGCCGAATGCAGAAGATCCTAGGAAAGCCTATTCACCAGAGGCACCTAGAAGATTTTTGGGCTGACTGCGAAGATGAGGCAGAGGCCAGGAGGAGGAGGTATCAGAGGTTAACTCTGAACTAGATTAGAACGTTCGACTACATCTCCCTCCCTCAGCAGCTAAAGAGTGATGACGGCAGGATCATGGCAGATGAATACGAGTAGAAGAAGATATACAATGATACCATCTCTGCACCTGACCTCACCATGCAGGAGGATATGTCCTTGGACCCATTCTTTGCTAGAACCATACACTTGACCCAAGCTTGGGTAGATGCACAGGTAGAGGCATTGAAGAAAAAGGGTGTTGCCATCACAATAGATAGCAAGAAGAAGGGGCAGGACATCCCCACAGATGAATATGATGACTTCCTGCTGGAGAAGCGGAAGACTAAGGGAGAGAGGACCCCGCCACCACAGCAACCTAGCAAAAGGGCCACAAAGGGCAAGAAGGTGGAAAAGGGACCCAAAGGGGTCATAGTTGACAGGGCAGTATTCACAGCGGAGGAGATAGCCAAATCAGGGTCAGAATCAGATTCTCCTCCAAAGCCCAAGAAAGCCAAGACAGTAGAGGCTGGAACCACAGAGACCCAAGAAGTGGGTCAATCATCCAGACAACCAGGCAAGGATATCCTCATGGAGGAAGAGCTTGAAGAAGAGGAGGAAGCTCCATTGATAATCAGAAGAAAGAGGAGAGCTCCGCAAGTGTTGGTTCCTACCACACCTAAGAAACCAAGAACCTCCATGAGAGGTGAGATGAGTCAACCCCCAGTGCAATTACAAGGGGCAGGTAGTGAAGTGCAGAAGGAACTTCAGCACAATGTTCCACTTCCTACCATTGTCAAGTTCAAAACTGAACTGGCAGAAGAGCAACAAAATGAAACATCTCAGGCACAAGCAGAAAAGCATGTCTCGCTAGACGAGACAATAAACTTGTCTGACGATGAGGTGGTGCAGGATGTAGCTGCACAAGAAATGGAAACACTTGCGGCTGCTGGCATCAGTGTGACTCCTCACAAGCATCCATCTATCAAATCAATGCTTGAGGAGATGAAACAAGCAGAAGCGGAGCGAGAAAAGAGCCTAGAACCAGAGAAGAGCCCAGAGCAGGTAGCTTAGGACATAGGGCTGGATACATTGATCGCTGAGGTGACAAGTCCTGCAGTGGTAGACTTAACAGAGAAGCAGGATGCAAGTCCTGAACAGCCAGCAGGATCACCTGATAAGGGCCACTTAATAGAAGAGATAGAGATGGCAGAAACAGAAAGCCACCCTCTTGAATCAGGCCAACAAAGCCCACAAGATACATCAGCAGGACCTGCTATAGTAGAGGTCCAAGAAGCAAAGGCTGATGATGAGAAGAATGAAGCGATAGAGGATCCTGCTGATAAGGCACAAGAGGTGGATGCTGCAGGTACAGAATAGATAGCCGCTGCGGAACGGATGCCATCACCTCAGGTAGATCCAGTGATATCAGATATGGTGGACATGCCGCCAGAAGTAGAAAAACAAGAGGAGGATGATCAACCTCCACAGGGGGAAGAACTGGGGACAGGTGAAGAAAGGATGGAGAAAGATCATGATCATCATGTTCCACATACAGGTACACCGCCAGGTTCCCCGCACGGAGAAGATGCTCCCCCAGAAAAGGAAGTTCCTCAACAGGAGGAGGCACCACAGGATTCGCAGCAAGGTGAGCATCAAGAGCCAGAAAAAGAAAAGTCACCATCTCCACAACGCTTGTTGGTAGAAACGGGAGATAGAGGTGAACAGCATCATGATGCTGAAAAGCATGATCAGGTGCCTCCATGGTTAGAAAAGGAGGTAAATGTTGAGGAGGAGCTGGAGATTCGAGAGTTTGATGTCTCCACCCTGTTCGCCGCAGATATAATGAAACCCAGGAGGAAGGCCAGAATGACTTCGGCCATCAAAAGAGATCCGGCGACAGGGAGAAGGACCGCACAAATTGCTGTACCTGCGGTAGAGAAAGAGAAAGGCAAAATCACTGTGGATGAATTCCAGATAAGCACAGTTGATTTGGGTTTTGCCAATGAAGAGCAGGAAGGTCAGGAGGGAAAGGATATCATTGACTCTCTGATTTAGAAAGTGAAAAGAGAGAAAGAGAAGAATAAGCAACATAAAGAGCACATTGCTCAGTTGCGTGCATATATTGAAGGCTTGACCAACCCTAAAGATACCACAAGCGAAGCTGCAGTCCCATTGACTGCCATTTCTTAGGAAGAAGTGAATAGACTGGACCTCATGAAACATGAGGTTTCTGTAATAAGAAAGTGGGTGTCATCCACATTGGATGATGCCATTGAAATAATGAAAGGTTCTTTGAAGAGGTGGAGCATCCTGAGTGACTCCAAGGCTAAGGTGGACAGGTTGCAGATGCAGACCGGGAAAAGGTCTTATCAACTGGAGAAAGTCATCAGCCTGTTGGGAGAAATAAGGAAAATAAATCCACAACTGCTTATCAGTAAGCAGGTATTGAATAATAATACCGCATTGTTAGTGGATATCTGGTATAAGGATGTGCAGTTTGAATGCGGAGTCCTCAAAAGATGCAATAATAAGCTGAGGGAGATCAGCATGAGGCTACGTGATTTAATGGGCATTGAAGCAGACATGCTAGAAACGCTAGAGGTCAAGGTGGAAGGGAAAATTGAGAATCAAGATGAAGATTCTACCCTCAAGGCTCTGTGTAATAACTTCCAAGTAGAAGATGATGGTCCACTCATCCACTTGACAGAAGAGTTTATAAATAAGGTGATGAGGATCAAGGTCAAGATGGAGACCTACAATGAGACACTGCAGGACAGAGAAAATAAGCTGGATAACAGCAAGGATAGGTATGAAGCGCACAAACACGCCATCATCAAGGCAAAGACTCAAGATGGTGGAGGAATAGACCAAGTTGTGCAGTCATATGAACAGATCCAAAGCAGCATGCAGCCCCATATGCAGCAGCGTCATCATCCAGATAGCGAAAGTTCAGAAAGCGATACACATGATGATGACCCGCATGCATCAGATGAAGAACATGATGAAGATACATCATGAAGGGGAATATTTTGCATATGCAGTATAGATAGTTGCCAGCTGGCAACTTGTGCCTTTTTGTAAAAGTGACAAGTCATGAAATGATGACCGTTGATTTATATTGATAAATCAGATCCGTGGATCTTTTGTAACGGATTCCTCACCTTATTCTATAAAAGGTGGTGGAATGCCTTGTTATATTCATTCAAAACTTAATTGAAATTTGATTGCTGAAGTATTCAGGACTTATTTCAAAGCTGTTGTATATGTACATGTCTTTTGCATACTTAATGAAAGGGAAGAGTATTTGATTACAAATCTTCGTAAATCTTGAGTAATCTGTGTCTGAATTCTGGATATGTGCTTTGATTTGCTACGTCCCTTGGAGTGCTCATCATGTTGCATGTATTGTTTTCATTCATTATCCTCTGAAGTTTGCATCAACTGTATCTAGCTGTGGAATGTCCTGGTGAACATATGGTTTGATTTCTTCTCCTCATGACAGTATCAAGCATGTATGTGGATCAAAAGCTAAAGTTTCAACTTAATTAGAAGCATTTCCTTTAATTTCTTTCAATTTCAGAGCATCTCACTATCACAATTGCAAATAAACTGATAATCTTAAGCAAACAACCCAAAATATGTAGACATCTTGTAGATAATCGTAAATATTTAGCATATTTGAACACTAAGCATGCACAATTGAAAATATCATGCAAAGATCTAGGTATTTTACTTCCTTTCATCAAATACCCGCATAATTTGACTTCTCTGTAAGGAATTTCTGCAGGAACGTCATGATCATAGTGCATTTTCACGTAAGGCCCCAAAATGGAAACAGCAACTCACATTAACCACTGAGTAACGTCAGTCGATTAAGACCTAATCACCGGAGACTTGGGATCATGAATTCTTTGAATTCACTGTATCTTTCAAGATGAATAAAGGTTAATGTGTACTTTTATTCTATGTTTGTTTGTGACTAACATCATGACCAACATAAATTGGCGCTAGAAGGAGGGCAGAACTGGAAAAGACACTACTGCTTTAGTCATCATTCATTTTATGCAGGCCCCTCGCTTCTAATGCAACATAAATTGGCGCTAGAAGGAGGGCACGTCTGGAAGATCATGCTCATCATCAGTATTTTCAGGTTTGATGACGCATAGAGTAAGGTAACCTCAGATCGCCCATGAATTTCAGTAAATTATGTAAATATTTGCTGTGAGAAGTTTGTATGTGTTCATTATATGTAAAGATTTCCAGATCTCACATAAATATTGCAAGCTTTACAGTAGATCTCTCTGAATTCACTAATATCGGCTAAAGATACGTAAATTTGTTCAAACTTTGAGACTTTTAGGCCTTAGGCACTCGAGATCTTGTGTTACAGGTCAGGATATCCCAATATCCTATCACATTTGCAGTGTCTTCACAAATATTTCGTAAATATCTAGTCTGATTTGCAATTTGACCGCAAATATCACCTCATCCAGTGAAATCTAACCAATATTTGCAAAGTTTCAGCCAATTTGACTCCAAATCGAGAAATCCTGGCTTACAGGATAAATACCAGGTCTAGACCCAGTGAAATTTTTGAAGAATTGCCTGTTAGAGGTTTCAGACCTAGGACTGTAGACATTCACCATACTCTAGGATCAAGCGCGTCTAGAGCTTCACCGGGACCTCCTCCTGTGACCCCTGTCGGTTTGCAAATACCTTCCGGTATATCCGCGACACCTCCTGTTCAAACCCCGGGTATACCTTTAGTTCAACCTCAGCCAACTGCACCACCAGTTCAGCCCCCTCAGGCTGCAATGTCTTTCTTTGCAGCGGAGTCACCCTTGACTTTTACTGCATATCATGAGTTACCAAAGAATCCGAACAAACTTTGTCCAAAGTATCATCCTTATCAAGATGCTGATGATCATATCAGGACATTTAAAGAGGCGTGCTGCAGAGCCAGAATAGAACATCAGGACGTGGTGTGTAGATTATTTCCTTTTTCCCTAGGGGAAGAGGCTTATAATTGGTTCATCAGTCTTGGCCAAGCTTCTGTCGGTTCGTGGGCTGTCTTAGAGAAAGCCTTTCTTGACAGGTTCAAGGTCCCTATTGATCCATCCATGAATTACCACATGTTTGCCACAATCAAAAGATTTGAGAATGAGCCTATTGCTAATTTCAATGCTAGGTTCCAGAAAATGTTGTCCAAGCTAGTTGCCCCATATGTGGTGGCTGATGCTGCTGCCAGGAGTATCTATTATTCAGCCCTAGATCCATTAACTTCCATGTTCATCAGGAGAACACATCCTGAGATCACTACTTTGACAGGAGCTTTTCAAGAAGCTATAAGGGTAAATCAGCAGTTGATACCTGCTCCTACCCCAAATATAGTATTCCCTACTTTGCCTGGCGTGCAAGCGCAATATCCAGCACCATATCCTGCAGCTTATCCTTCACAATATCCTGCACAATATCCTAATGGATCAGTGATACCCCCAGCAGTCATGCCTGCACCTTTGCAAGTACCTCCATTGAGTATTATGCCTCCTCCTAATGGAAATAGCCAATTGCCACAATATCCTGCACATGCTCAGACAGCTCAGGGTACCGATCTATCCAACAATAACCATGGATCTTCCTTTTTCAAGCCTCAGACTGAAAATGTAGTGGCCAAAGCTCAAGAGGAGAAGGAGGAAATCAAAGAAATTTCTGCTCAACTCAAAAAACTCACCACAGAAGTAACACATTTGAGAAATCAAGGGTTTTATTCGCAGTCAGGTCAGAATAGAAATTATTCCAATGACAGACCAAACTACCCTAACAGAGGATATAACAACAACTTCAACAATAATGGTGGAAACAATAATAATCCTCCTAGACAGCCCAGAGTGTGGAACTCCAGGCCAAATAATGGTTCATTACCATCACCCCTAGACAATCAGCCTCCTGGTGAAGCCAAACAGACTACCAGAGTCAATCTTACTGAAGCAGCCCTTACCAATTGGTGTAGGATTCACAATACAAATGCACATGTAGAATTAGATTGTCCACAATTTAGGATTGGTGCCAGCATCTTTCAGACTGAAGTGTCTAACACTTCTGGAAATCCACCTCAGGTAGAAGGAAATGAGATAGTTCCTTGTGGATATGACTCAGCTTTTGTGCTAGAAACGTACATAAATCAGCCTCATCCGAGTTATGATCAGACCTGTGAGGAATCTGCCCTAACCTTTGAAACAAACTATGTTTTCCCCTTTGAGGATGAAAATGAACCTGCAAGAGAGCATGAGGAAGTACATGCATACCAGCAGCAATACCCTGGTAAGCACAATTATAACCTGAGAAGTAGTGCCAACAGACCTGCTGGACCATTGACATCATCTCTACCTCCAAACAATTTCAATACACCTCCTGACCCTAAGGCTAGCAATAACCCTGGGTTCCCTAAGGTGAATGCTCAATACTTGTCTCCTCAAAACACAGTAACAAAAGTCGTAAATGCACCTCAGGAGTCTGACAAGTTAGTTGGCTATTTGGCTGATGAAATGAAGAAAATCAAGATCAGCCTGTCCTTATCGGAGTTACTGAAAACTCCTGCCATCAAAAGGGCATTCATGAAGTCACTAGATGATCCTGCTCCTAAAGAGGATAATCATCTTTCAAGTCAATCCAATGGCAAGGAGCATGCTGTTAAAGATAACTTTATCAAGCCCAAAGTGTCAGCTATAGTCCAAGCTACTGAAACCTCCCACATGACCTTGTATAGAGATAAAACTGAATCACCTCCGTTTCTCCTCACCATAAGAATGTTCAGCAAGAACTTGCACAATTGTTTGGTTGATTCAGGAGCCTCAACGAATGTTATGCCTTTATCAATATGTAACGCATTAGGACTGCATCCTGCTAAATCCCTAAAGAAGGTCACTCAACTAGACAAGACAGAAGTAAGTGTGATAGGAGAACTAACTCACATTCACATGCAGCTAGCATCTGATCCTAGGATATAGTATTACATTGACATTCAGGTAGTGGACATACCTGATACATATGGGATGTTGCTTAGCCGAGATTGGTCTAAAACGCTTAACGGATATATGTCCACAGACTTCAGTCACATGTGGTTACCATGGAAAGGTATACCTAATCAGATCAGGATTGATGCTGAGCCTAGGATGAAACATATGATCACGGAATATAACAAAACAAATGAGATCATGTATGTAAACGTAGAACCTGGAGTTTATCACATCAGGCCGCAAACTATTAAAATAGAAGAGATCCTGATGCTAGATGTTCATCATCATCATGATGATGATTATCATGAGGACATGCTGAGTATGGAATTTGATAATAATCCAGATAATGAGAATGAAATAGATCGCTTCAGAGATTTTGAGATGCATTTATCTACTCAGGTAAAACATTGCCAATTATTGAATATACCTGCTAATGACATTTTGATTGATGGATGGTGCAGATTACACGGCGAAGCACACTCAGAAAAGACTTGTGAGCCATGCTTAGACATAATGATACTGGAGCAAACGTATAGTGAAGCATCATCATCATATTCTGAGGTGAGTGTTACATCTGATGATGATGATAATACTAATTATTATTTGTCTCCTGCAGGAACAGAAGAGTCGACAGATCATGATGAAGATCATATCCGGAGAGAAGAAGAGGTCCTGGTGTCGGATCCGATAAATGATACGAGAAAAGAAAAGATCACTCCTGGTAGTGATTGCTTCATGGAATCAAATTATGAGTTGTCTGATGAAGATAAAGGCAGTGACCTGACGAAGTTCGAAGAATTTTTGGTAAAAGAAATAGAAAAGATGACACAACAGTGTAAATCTCCCCAGGAGGTTTTAATTAAAGGTTGGTGTAGGCTGCATGAGGCACTTCACTCAGAAACAACTTGCTCACTATGCTTACATATTTTGAAGAAGCATGCAGCTGTATGTGCTGAACATCATCCTCCTGCTGAGATGGAAGAGAAAACAGAAAAGCCATCAGGCTCACCAAATAAAGGAAAGAAGAAACTTGAGGATGACATCCCCAAGTTAAAGTGGATATCAGGCGGAGCAGCAGCCAGAGCTGCAAAGAAGAAAGAAAGTTCAAGTAAATATCCTGCTGAAGACAAATGTCCTGCTGAAGATAAGCCTTGGATCTTAAGGTTTGACAGATCTAAATCCAAGCAAGGTGCTAGGGTAGGAATTGACCTTATTGATCCATCAGGGAAGTCCTACTTAGCAGCTTACAGACTACAGTTCCCCTGCACCAATAATGTCGCAGAGTACGAGGCTCTGATTCATGGAATGTTGTTTACCCATAAGAAGAAAGTGAAGATCTTGCATGTCTTTGGAGATTCAGAACTAGTTGTGAAACAAGTAAGAGGAATTTACTCTTGTAATTACAGAAAGCTATCAAATTACAGACATCGTGTTTGGGACCTGATTGAAGACTTTGATGCCTTTAATATCACTCACGTACCAAGAAAACAGAACCAGAGGGCAGATGCACTTGCCCAGGCCGCCAATATGTTGGAATCGCTGTCTATATCTGGTCTGAAGAGATTTTCAGTAGAATTGGTGTCAGTACCTTCAATACCTGACAATGTGACTAATCTCCAGGTGTTTGATGATGATCAACACATCCTGGACTTCATATCAAACAGAGACATATTTGAAGCTCAGATTATAGATGAGAATGGTATGGAAGATCATGTCTGGGAAGAAGATGAGATATTAGAGTTGCCTAGCAACAGAATTCCCAAAGGTATGATTGAATTAGAAAGAGCCTTTGATCTAGATAATATGCTTAAACATAAAGATCTGCCTAAGGCAGATGGAGGTCAATATTCACAGGTGAATATTGGACAAGCTGATGACAAGAGAAATGTCTTATTGGGTAAGGTTTGTACACCAGATGAGTTAGAAGGAATAACTCAGGCCCTTAAAGATTACATACATGTAATTGCATGGACTTATGATGAGCTAAAGACATATGACACTTCTGTCATAACTCATACTATACCTCTCAAGCCAGATGCAAAACCTTTCAGATAGAAGCAGAGGCCAGTCAATGCTCTGCTTGAGCCAATCATCCTTGAAGAAGTCAAGAAATTGTTAAATGCCCGGATTATATTTCCTGTGAGGCACTCTACTTGGGTGGTGAATCTTGTGCTAGTCAGAAAGAAGAATGGAGACATCAGACTATGTGTAGATTTCAGGAACCTGAACAGAGCATCAGAAAAGGATAATTATTCTTTGCCCTCTTTGGATGAAGTTCTACAAATTGTGAATGGAGCCAAGATGATGTCCTTCTTGGATGGTTTTTCAGGATACAACCAAGTGATGGTTGATAAAATTGACAGATTAAAAACTGCCTTCACCACAAAGTGGGGTATATTTGCATATAGACGT
Source organism: Cunninghamia lanceolata (assembly GCA_027924645.1). Taxonomy (NCBI): domain Eukaryota; kingdom Viridiplantae; phylum Streptophyta; class Pinopsida; order Cupressales; family Cupressaceae; genus Cunninghamia; species Cunninghamia lanceolata. The sequence goes on along the minus strand of BSBN01000994.1, from coordinate 3,270,353 downwards.
ATGCCATTTGGACTTATAAATGCTGGAGCTACATTCCAGCGAGCAATGGACATAGCCTTTAGAGGCTTAATAGGAAAATGTATAGTCATCTACATGGATGACTTGACAGTATTCTCCAAGGAAAGGGGAAGTCATGTTGCTGATCTCAGAAGTGTACTGAAGAAATGTGAAGAATATGGAATATCGTTGAATCCTAAGAAGTGCATATTTGGAGTCACAACAGGAAAATTACTAGGCCACCTGATCACAGAAGATGGAATTATCATTGATCCTGACAGGGTGGAATCTATTATGAAGTTACAACTTCCAGGAAGCAAAAAGGAACTTAAATCTTATTTTGGTAAGATAAATTTTGTGAGGAAGTTCATCACCGGCTTTGCTGAGATTGTCAGACCACTGAATGCCATGTTGAAAAATGATGCACAAATTGAGTGGACACCAGAAGCCAAGGTTGCCTTTGAAGATATAAAGAAAGCCATTTCAGATGCTCCTGTCCTCATTAGTCCAGATTATACAAGAGATTTCTACATCTACTCATTTGCCTCAGAACATACTTCTGCAGCAGTGTTAACTCAAAGAAATAAAGAGAAAGAAGAGAAACCAATTGCTTTCATGAGCTGTCCTTTCAGAGATGCTGAATTGAGATATGTAGATGTTGAAAGACAGGCACTTGCATTAGTCAGAGCAGTAAAAAAGTTTAGACATTATATACTGAGAAGCAAAGTGATTGCTGTGGTACCAGATGCAGCGGTGAAGATGCTGCTGATGCAGAGTGAGCCTGGTGAAAAAAGAGCCAAATGGATTACTGTATTACAAGAATATGACATGGAGATCACACCAATGAAGCTGGTAAGAGGACAAGCTCTGAGCCAGATGATATCTGAAACTGATCCAAACATCATCAGTCAGCAGTATGTGATCAATGAGAAAGACAATAGGGAATGGTATTCAGACATCAAGCACATCCTGATCACCGGAAGATGTCCTTCAAGAATGCAAGCCTCAAAGAGAAGAGCCTTAAAGATAAGATCCCAGAAGTATATGATAAAGGGAGGAACCTTGTTTAAGAAGAATTATGAAGGAATATACCTGAGATGCTTAGAGAAACCAGAAGCAAATAAAGTTTTAACAGAGTTACATGACAAGTTTGGTACTGCACACGGATCAGCATTGGCCACAACACATGCAATCCCCAGAGCAGGATATTACTGGCCTACAAGTTTTAAGGACACGGCTGATCATGTTAAATGTTGTCATGTTTGCCAAGTTGCTGCCAACAGAGAAAAATATGCTGCACAACCGTTGCAGCCAGTGATGGAAGAGCGCCTATTTGCACAGTGGGGCATGGATTTCATAGGACCGATCAATCCTCCGTCTTCCTCAGGCCATAGGTATGTCCTAACGATTACTGATTATTGTACCAGATGGACTGAGGCTATCAGCAGCAAAACTTGTACTGCGGATGATGTCATTAAATTTTTGGAAAGCAACATTGTCACCAAGTATGGAATTCCTTATGCATTGGTAAGTGATAATAGTTCTGCCTTCATTTCCACCAAATTGTCAAGTTGGGCTTTTGATCATGGGATCATACTTAAGTTCTCATCCAACTACTATCCCCAGGGAAATGGATTAGCAGAATCCACCAACAAGAATTTACTGAGTATAATAAGAAAATTGATAGAGAAAAATCCCAGGGAATGGAACTCATTTCTGAAATATGCCTTATGGGTAGACAGAACTAGAATGAAAACCGCATTAGGAAACTCACCCTTCCAACTAGTATATGGGGTAGATCCTATCCTCCCTGTAAACTTGAAAATTCCTACTCTGCAGTTTGCCCAAGAGTATCTAGGCGTAGATAATAAACAGGAAGTCAGGTTGCTTCAGTTGATGCACCTGGAAGAAAAGCGAAGTCAAGCGATTAACCAATTTGCAAAACATCAGGCTGTTGTCAAACGCTGGTTTGACAAGAGAGCCAGAATTAAAGCTTTCAGGATATCTGATTTAGTCCTGATGTGGGATAAGGCCCATGAAAAGAAAGGTGATCATGGTAAGTTTGATAGATTATGGATAGGTCCCTTTCAGATTTCTGAAATTTTAGGAGATAGCACTTATAGGCTTAAGAACATGACAGGTGAGGATGTCCTATTGCCAGTCAATGGACAATTCCTCAAACATTATTTCCAGGCCTGAATGACTTCATGACAGTCATATGTATCATATTGTATATTTGTATAGTTGTTTGTACAGTTTGTTTGTTTGTATGTTGTTGTTTTGTTGGTTGGGACCTTGTTTTGGTAAGTCAGGATGATGCACTTCATCACCCTAAGAAAATAATTAAATTGTTGGGATTCAAGTGATGTAATCACATTTAAATATAGGTTATAATTCATTCTAGGAAGTATTCATGATCAGGTTTGTGATATCTGTTCATCAGGGTGCTTTTTCTTGGTCAAAGCGAATCCATCACAATGAAACACCTAACAGCCTTGGGTTTGTTGAACACACTAGTATAGGTGTTAAGTGAAAAATCTAAAGGGACTCCCTTGCTACCAATACAATCTCCAACCTAAAGCTGCAAGTGACTATACCTTGTACAAATGAGCTGACATGATGATATCAAATATAAATATGAAATAGAAAATCAGAAAAGAAATAAAATTAGGCCATCTAAGTAACTCTAACGGGGCTATAGACGCCTACTGGCAGTGGGGCTCTACTTAGGGAGATTGTATAGATAACCTTGCCGGGGCTATAGACGCCTGCTGGCAGCAAGGCTCTATCCAGGTTGGCTATGAGGGATGATCCCCAACTATGTAGTTTAACACCAGTTACTTATGTTTTCAACTTACTTTCAAGATGAGGATAATTAATCATATGCACACACCTGATCCTTTGTTATCTTTATCACCATGATGAAATTTTATCATTCAGAGGATTATGATGCTTACACTTAGACAGAATTAGAACACTATAGATGAATGTGATCACATCAATTGAATCATTGGAATTTGTTTATTTTCTTTGGTGGCAAGTTGTTGTGTGGTTACACAACACGCCCCATTTTGACTTGGCAAAACAGGGACCCAACTTTTCTTTTGGCTTGTGTTGTCTACTTTCTGGCGGTTTGGTAAAAATCAGTCATGTTCATCATCATGTGGAGTCAAGATGAGGTAAGCCCCAATATGAGGTCAGTCTGTCAAAATTTGTATTTCGTATATATGACCACATATTCTGAAAGAGCATTAAAATTCATGTAGGTTTGCTTTTTACATCACCCTGATATTCATCAGGATGTGAGAGTTATGAACAGTCAAAGTCTTGGTCAAACCTGATATTCGCAAAAAGAGGGTCATATTTTATAACCTCAGTTATGCTGTGTGAAGAACATCATCATCATATTTGAAACGTCCCTCCCCCCCGATAATATCCTGCGGTTCAAATATCTAGACGTCAACGTTAAGTGATAGTAAGTCTTCCCCGTCGAACGGCCTTTTGTATAGCGAGCATCATATTTCGAAAGTAACCCGATATTCGTTAATATCATCCTGATGCAAAATATCACCCTTAACAAACATCCTGATGACATCATCTGAATCCGATAAACAAGAAAACAAACATCCTGATGACATCATCATCATATTTACATTTCGACAGGATATTTTGTAAACATGATCATGTTCACCCAATGTGGCGATGACGTCATGAGACATTTCCAATACAAAGAACAAATATCATGATGACGTCATCCTGATATTCAAAGAGGAGAATGAGTAAGTTTGAAGGTCATCATCATATTTTGGAATATCACACGATAGACCGAAATATCCTCCTGATGTGCTAAAGTGTAAATAAAGGTGCATTGTCACCCGAATTTTGTCGCGATAACAGTTCCAATACTGGGGAGGATGATATCGAAACTCAACCTGATATTTGTGAAATGTCATCCTGCTCTCATGATATCATGTCATATGGATATTCCCCTGCTCCCTTTGCCGCCATTGCCATTAAATGCGCGCAGATATGGTGGGTGATTCCCGCCGATCCCGGAACCCAATGAAACGTCTGGCGAGATCCTGAGTTTTCGCACGAATGATCAAAGATTACGATCTAACTTGTCAGAGTTACCCTAAGTTTACCCTAACTGCGAGATTAAAAGGTAATTCAACCGCCATTGTTACATTTACCTGCGTTAAAATTGTTTTACAGAGCACTAGCCTCCATTTTTGCATAACAGCTACCGTTGCGCGACTGGAGCTCATAGACTGAGGGAGGAAGGTGATCAGCAGCTGAATTAAGAGCGTCTTAGAGATATACTGGTATAAAAGGAAATCGGCATAACCAGGTAAGTGAATTGAAACCCTCATCATGTTGTTTTAAATAATGTTGAAAGTTCTGGTTATGTATCCATGCAAGTAAGTAATGTAGAATTGATACAATAAGCATGATATTTGCAGTATGTATGCATGCATATCCCATTGTGAGAAGAAATTTTGTTAATTGCAGGTACCCATGGCTGAAAAATGTTTAGTCAAGAATCAGGAAGAATTCAGCCGGCCTATGTTCTCTTCTCAGAGAGGGGTCCTGTTTAAATTTGGGGCAATTACAGACACCCATCAGGGGAGTACCAACCTGGAGGCTTGGTCAGCCAAGCTGAATGGTGGGCAGGATAAGAGTTCGGTGCTGGACGCTGTGTTTGTATCAGGTATGTGGAACGCTGCTGGCTTCCCCTACTCCATGGAGTCTCCGGAGCTAGTTATTGAGTGCGCCTGGAATTACAACCCTCAGACGAGGCAGGTGGTGAAGCATGGGAGAATGTATGCAGACCTATCCATCAAAGGTCTATCCCAAACATTTGGACTGCCAATGGGCAGCAAGGTAAAGAGTGTAGACTTGAAGAAGTCTGAAAGAGAATATGAGGCCAACAAGAAGACGGCCAGAAAGAACATGTATGCTTGGCGGGCCGAGAACAGCACATATAATGCAGCGGCCAAGCTCCCTGTGCGCATGTTCAAATTTGATTTTAATGAAGAATATCAGTATGTGATTGCCCTACTGAACAGGGTGACTGGCCAGCCTGATACTGGAGAATTCAGAGACTGGATGTACGGCATAATAATGATGTGCCTATATGCAGACATCAAGCCACTGTGGGGCCAAATCATAAGTGATGCTCTGCATGAGCAGCTGCTGAACCTGGGAGGTTCAGATTGTGCCTTCTACATGACCTCCTATATTGTTTATTCCTGTGCTTATGGAGGCACTTTTGATGCCTTAACTACAGATGGGAAGCTGACGGGCATGAATGCAGCTTATATCTGGGATCATCATCCCCAACTGCAAAGAACTAGGTATATCAAGGACTACAAATTGGTCAATGATGCATTCTCTATGCATCTGGTAAGGACCATGGAAGATGACAGGACAAAAAGACTGAGCATGGAAGCTCAAGAGGCAGTATACAGGCATGGGGCATGGTACATCCAATTTGCCACCTTTTCCTACATCAGGATAGAAGGTTTTGAAGGGCATCCCCTGATGCTGCCAAGGTATCCTACAGATGCAGTAGTTTTAATGGAGTTTATCAGGCAGGGCTCCACCATCATACAGATGTATAAGGATGCTAAGAAGCTACCACCAATTTTGTTCCCAGTCAGCATCGGCAACTACATGTGCCCTGACTCTGACAATATTAAGAAGGTGATGGTCACTCTGAACAAGATGAATCTACTACCCTTCCAGTAACAAGACCATATGATCCTTACGGCTGAATGCAGAAGATCCTAGGAAAGCCTATTCACCAGAGGCACCTAGAAGATTTTTGGGCTGACTGCGAAGATGAGGCAGAGGCCAGGAGGAGGAGGTATCAGAGGTTAACTCTGAACCAGATTAGAACGTTCGACTGCATCTCCCTCCCTCAGCAGCTAAAGAGTGATGACGGCAGGATCATGGCAGATGAATATGAGCAGAAGAAGATATACAATGATACCATCTCTGCACCTGACCTCACCATGCAGGAGGATATGTCCTTGGACCCATTCTTTGCTAGAACCATACACTTGACCCAAGCTTGGGTAGATGCACAGGTAGAGGCATTGAAGAAAAAGGGTGTTGCCATCACAATAGATAGCAAGAAGAAGGGGCAGGACATCCCCACAGATGAATATGATGACTTCCTGCTGGAGAAGCGGAAGACTAAGGGAGAGAGGACCCCGCCAAAACAGCAACCTAGCAAAAGGGCCACAAAGGGCAAGAAGGTGGTAAAGGGACCCAAAGGGGTCATAGTTGACAGGGCAGTATTCACAGCGGAGGAGATAGCCAAATCAGGGTCAGAATTAGATTCTCCTCCAAAGCCCAAGAAAGCCAAGACAGCAGAGGCTGGAACCACAGAGACCCAAGAAGTGGGTCAATCATCCAGACAACCAGGCAAGGATATCCTCATGGAGGAAGAGCCTGAAGAAGAGGAGGAAGCTCCATTGATAATTAGAAGAAAGAGGAGAGCTCCGCAGGTGTTGGTTCCTACCACACCTAAGAAACCAAGAACCTCCATGAGAGGTGAGATGAGTCAACCCCCAGTGCAATTACAAGGGGCAGGTAGTGAAGTGCAGAAGGAACTTCAGCACAATGTTCCACTTCCTACCATTGTCAAGTTCAAAACTGTACTGGCAGAAGAGCAACAAAAAGAAACATCTCAGGCACAAGCAGAAAAGCATGTCTCGCTAGACGAGACAATAAACTTGTCTGACGATGAGGTGGTGCAGGATGTAGCTGCACAAGAAATGGAAACACTTGCGGCTGCTGGCATCAGTGTGACTCCTCACAAGCCTCCATCTGTCCAATCAATGCTTGAGGAGATGAAACAAGCAGAAGCGGAGCGAGAAAAGAGCCCAGAACCAGAGAAGAGCCCAGAGCAGGTAGCTCAGGACATAGGGCTGGATACATTGATCGCTGAGGTGACAAGTCTTGCAGTGGTAGACTTAACAGAGAAGCAGGATGCAAGTCCTGAACAGCCAGCAGGATCACCTGATAAGGGCCACTTAATAGAAGAGATAGAGATGGCAGAAACAGAAAGCCACGCTCTTGAATCAGGCCAACAAAGCCCACAAGATACATCAGCAGGACCTGCTATAGTAGAGGTCCAAGAAGCAAAGGCTGATGATGAGAAGAATGAAGTGATAGAGGATCCTGCTGATAAGGCACAAGAGGTGGATGCTGCAAGTACAGAACAGATAGCCACTGCGGAATGGATGCCATCACCTCGGGTAGATCCAGTGATATCAGATACGGTGGACATGCCGCCAGAAGTAGAAAAACAAGAGGAGGATGATCAACCTCCACAGGGGGAAGAACTGGGGACAGGTGAAGAAAGGATGGAGAAAGATCATGATCATCATGTTCCACATACAGGTACACCGCCAGGTTCCCCGCATGGAGAAGATGCTCCCCCAGAAAAGGAAGTTCCTCAACAGGAGGAGGCACCACAGGATTCGCAGCAAGGTGAGCATCAAGAGCCAGAAAAAGAAAAGTCACCATCTCCACAACGCTTGTTGGTAGAAACGAGAGATAGAGGTGAACAGCATCATGATGCTGAAAAGCATGATCAGGTGCCTCCATGGTTAGAAAAGGAGGTAAATGTTGAGGAGGAGCTGGAGATTCAAGAGTTCGATGTCTCCACCCTATTCGCTGCAGATATAATGAAACCCAGGAGGAAGGCCAGAATGACTTCGGCCATCAAAAGAGATCCGGCGACAGGGAGAAGGACCGCACAAATTGCTGTACCTGCGGTAGAGAAAGAGAAAGGCAAAATCACTGTGGATGAATTCCAGATAAGCACAGTTGATTTGGGTTTTGCCAATGAAGAGCAGGAAGGTCAGGAGGGAAAGGATATCATTAACTCTCTGATTCAGAAAGTGAAAAGAGAGAAAGAGAAGAATAAGCAACATAAAGAGCACATTGCTCAGTTGCGTGCATATATTTAAGGCTTGACCAACCCTGAAGAAACCACAAGCGAAGCTGCAGTCCCATTGACTGCCATTTCTCAGGAAGAAGTGAATAGACTGGACCTCATGAAACATGAGGTTTCCGTAATAAGAAAGTGGGTGTCATCCACATTGGATGATGCCATTGAAATAATGAAAGGTTCTTTGAAGAGGTGGAGCATCCTGAGTGACTCCAAGGCTAAGGTGGACAGGTTGCAGATGCAGACCGGGAAAAGGTCTTATCAACTGGAGAAAGTCATCAGCCTGTTGGGAGAAATAAGGAAAATAAATCCACAACTGCTTATCAGTAAGCAGGTATTGAATAATAATACCGCATTGTTAGTGGATATCTGGTATAAGGATGTGCAGTTTGAATGCGGAGTCCTCAAAAGATGCAATAATAAGCTGAGGGAGATCAGCATGAGGCTACGTGATTTAATGGGCATTGAAGCAAACATGCTAGAACGCTAGAGGGCAAGGTGGAAGGGAAAATTGAGAATCAAGATGAAGATTCTACCCTCAAGGCTCTGCGTAATAACTTCCAAGTAGAAGATGATGGTCCACTCATCCACTTGACAGAAGAGTTTATAAATAAGGTGATGAGGATCAAGGTCAAGATGGAGACCTACAATGAGACACTGCAGGACAGAGAAAATAAGCTGGATAACAGCAGGGATAGGTATGAAGCGCACAAACATGCCATCATCAAGGCAAAGACTCAAGATGGTGGAGGAATAGACCAGGTTGTGCAGTCATACGAACAGATCCAAAGCAGCATGCAGCCCCATATGCAGTAGCGTCATCATCCGGATAGTGAAAGTTCAGAAAGCGATACACATGATGATGACCCGCATGCATCAGATGAAGAACATGATGAAGATACATCATGAAGGGGAATATTTTGCATATGCAGTATAGATAGTTGCCAGCTGGCAACTTGTGCCTTTTTGTAAAAGTGACAAGTCATGAAATGATGACCATTGATTTATATTGATAAATCAGATCTGTGGATCTTTTGTAACGGATTCCTCACCTTATTCTATAAAAGGTGGTGGAATGCCTTGTTATATTCATTCGAAACTTAATTGAAATTTGATTGCTGAAGTATTCAGGACTTATTTCAAAGCTGCTGTATATGTACATGTCTTTTGCATACTTAATGAAAGGGAAGAGTATTTGATTACAAATCTTCGTAAATCTTGAGTAATCTATGTCTGAATTCTGGATATGTGCTTTGATTTGCTGCGTCCCTTGGAGTGCTCATCATGTTGCATGTATTGTTTTCATTCATTATCCTCTAAAGTTTGCATCAACTGTATCTAGCTATGGAATGTCCTGGTGAACATATGGTTTGATTTCTTCTCCTCATGACAGTATCAAGCATGTATGTGGATCAAAAGCTAAAGGTTCAACTTAATTAGAAGCATTTCCTTTAATTTCTTTCAATTTCAGAGCATCTCACTATCACAATTGCAAATAAACTGATAATCTTAAGCAAACAACCCAAAATATGCAGACATCTCGTAGATAATCGTAAATATTTAGCATATTTGAACACTAAGCATGCACAATTGAAAATATCATGCAAAGATCTAGGTATTTTACTTCCTTTCATCAAATACCCGCATAATTTGACTTCTCTGTAAGGAATTTCTGCAGGAACGTCATGATGATAGTGCATTTTCACGTAAGGCCCCAAAATGGAAACAGCAACTCACATTAACCACTGAGTAACGTCAGTCGATTAAGACCTAATCACCGGAGACTTGGGATCATGAATTCTTTGAATTCACTGTATCTTTCAAGATGAATAAAGGTTAATGTGTACTTTTATTCTTTGTTTGTTTGTGACTAACTTCATGACCAACAGGAATGTATTTGATTTCTTGGATTCTTGCACCACATTATCTATGGCAAGATGAGTTGATGGATCAACTTTGAAGTTATTTAGAATCTTATGATTAACAACTTGCTTTTGTAATTTAATTTGTAAACAACTATCTGGTTTAGGATCAGCCTCAAAAGTATGAAGTTTATGCTTATAAATAAACTTGATTGAATGATGAAGTATATATGGAACTGCCCCCAATGCATGAATCCAAGGTCTACCAAGAATCATATTATATGATAAGGAACTAGGCATGACATGAATCAAGGTATATAAAGTCACAGGCCCAACTTGTACATGTAAAGTTATAGTGCCAATAGACTATCTTCTAACATTATCAAATCCTCGTATACTAAGTGTATCTAGTTTAATAAGAGAAGTATCAACCTTAATCTTATGTAACAAATTAATACCAAAAACATTAAGAGCTGATCCGTTATCAATCATAACTCACTTGATCAATTTCTTATTTATTGTAATGAAGATGATCAAAGGATTGTATTGATTTTGAACTTCAATAGAAGGCAACTCATGTTGTTGAAACAAAATATCCATTTTTATCACATGCATACAATCTAAAAGAGCTGGTACATCATTTGGTTTGATAGCATGTGGTACAATCACCTTTTGTAAAGTTTCTCAAAGAATTCCATGGTATGTAGGTGAGGTTTGTATAAGTTCCCAAAGAGAAATCTTAGTAGGAGTAGCATGAATTTGCTCAACAAGATCATAATCTTGACCAACTTTATGTGTTAAACGAGGTGCTTGAGGAAGCATCGGTTGAGAAGCTAGTAAAGATATTGGAATACTTGATTATTGTTTTCTTTGTTTGTTATTCTGTGTGTTGTATGTATGAGAAACCATAGTGTGACTAGGTTATTGTGAACTTCGATGTGTTATTTTTTTAGCATAGTTATAGATGTAATTAGGAGGTGGAGAAGAAGGTGGAAGACCTCTAACAATGAACACCAGTTTAGATTATGGTGGAGCCACATCTGAACATAGGTTGACCACTATTTTTGTCTTCACAGGTTCTTCTTACAGTTTAGAGTAGATACATACCAAACTTTGAGATTCCAGATTCAAAAAAGTTGGGGGATAAAGAGTAGGTGCCCAAGCCCAAGGTACAGTTTTCTATTGAGAATCCTGGAAGATGTTTGTAACTTGTTTCTACTATTCCAGAGATTTCTATATTAGAGATCTAGGGGCTTTGGTGTAAGGTGCCCAGGTCTAGGTCCTACTTTTTCTCTCAGATACGGGATCCAAATACTTTTTTCCAGCCTCCTGCAATTCCACTCCTTCAAATATACCACATGTACTCTATAATCATAGAGAATGGGGTTGGTGGTTGTGGTGTTTAGGAGCTTACCTTAGTCAAGCCCCATAAGGGCATTCAAGTCTTCCAAACACCATTGTCAAATAAAAGAGTGAGTATCCCAATGGGATAGAGGCAAAAACAAATTGATAAATGATTTAAAACACAAATAGATATCACCTTGTAGGTGTAGTTTGCATGTAGATGAAAATCCTTCAATACATGAGAATATGAAGCTCAATCTACAATCACAAACACAACAATATTTTGCTCTGCAACAATTAATATCTTTAATTCTCTAAAATCATAAGTTCACAAAAAGTCCATAATCATCTTCTAGTTTGCAAATGAATCCCTAAACATATGTATATATGCATTCCTTCTTTAATTTCATAATTCAAACTTAAGATGTCGACAACAAAACCTTCTAACAGTCACATAACCAACATTCAAATTTCTGACCTACCTAAACTAGGGAAGATCTAGGACGCGAGTGTCCAAGCCCCTAGGTCCTATTTTAGGGTAGGGTTAATTCCATGGATGACCCTAAAGCCCCATTTGACATGGGTTTTAGGTCATTTTGTTCTAGGAGTTAAAATGAGCATGCAAGATGCAAAACAAGGGACCTGAGAGCTAATCTTAGGAGGTAAAAGTCCTAGGGAGACATTTTACAACATAACATTTAGCCCCCACTTTGTATGATCTTATGAGCCATACATTCATTAAAGTATGGTCAAAACACAACAAATACAGTAGGCACTCGAAGCTAATGCAAACACAAAGATTGAGGAATTATTTCTAGCCCCTAGTCTCAGGTAGACATTAGAGAAAACACATCGCAGACACGCCAACACAGTGAAGATAGTAACAGGCATGCAAAACATAGAGAAGATAGTAACAGGCATGCAAGACACAAAGAAGCCAGTATTGAAGACACACAAAACACAATGAATACAGTGAATGCAGTGATTATTTCTTTTTCATTTTCTCATGAATGTAGATACATGGAAAGTAAAAATGTAACACACAACCCTAAATGTAGGAGGGGCATTTCGCCACACTCTTTAGACTACATATGGGGTAGCAGACAAGCAATACAAATCTCAGAGTGTAGGATGGGCATTTCTCCATGCTCTTTGGACTACACTTAAGAACAAATATGCCATACAAATCCTAAAGCATAAGAGGGGCATTTCACCATGCTCTTTGGACTATACTTGGGAACAAACACATGAAAGACACACAGAAAACAAGAGCACTGTATAGGATGCCAAAGACATGTTATACGTCTAAAACACAACAAACAAGGTGATGGAAGGAACTTGTTTCTAAGCCCCCACCATCTCAAGCATGCTTCAAGCACACCTGATGGTTAGGCTTATGTGACAAAAACCACCAAAGACACGCTTAAGGGAGGATACACCAACTCCACCTACTCGGAGGACTTTTGAAATAAAAGGATGTGCACTAGCTCAAGAGATACACCATCCCTACATCCGTAGAGGGATTTAAATAAAAGGATATGCATGATATCCCACCTTTGTAGAGGGCCTTTTGATTGCAATATAACATAAAGATGTGCACTCGAGTGGAGATACAACATCCCACCTCTGCAAAGGGCTTACAAGCACGCTTCGTTAGTACCAAAATCATAAGACAACTTACCTTATATGCCCCCACCTTAAGGTGGTTGATGTCATGTACCGATATCAAGCATGTTAAGGCAAAGAGAAAACATGATGTAGAAGCATCCCTAGTTCAAGAGCAATCTTGCATCAACCAAAAACATTTGGATTTCAGTTTGTTTACAGTTCAGTTTGTTTCTTTTCATTTTCCAGTTCAGTTTAGGTAGTTTAGTTAGTAGCAGTTTCTATATTTTAGTCCGCATTCTACTACAGTTGCATTTTAGATCTTGTGGAGCTGGACTTAGCATCTAGATTCATTCATCTACATCATATCTAGAATTTAGAGCATTTGGATCAGTCACCAAAATGTTATCGCTATTAGAAGATCGACTGTTTTCTTAGAACAGGGCATCCTGATAGTCTCAAACAAATCAGTTGAAGGAGAAGACTTGCAGAGCATTCCTTGACTAATGGAGCCTAATGACACATCATTCAATGTTCTTTGGTTCATGGCTGACCTTCCTTGAGATCTGTACATCATTCCATTCATTTGCGGAGGTGTTCTATGCATGGTTCAAGTTTACCTAGATGCTTGTATTAACTTGCTAAATCAAAATCCATGTAAGAGATACTTAGGTCATCATGGTTTAATTATATGTAGATGCTTGTATTTCCTTACAACATTTTAAAAGATTGATGATGAAAGAAGTACTTCAAATATTTGTATACAAGTTGACTAAATCTCATTTATACATATTAAGGTTGCATTTCATTTCATTTATAAGCATTCCATAAATTATCATTTTCCAAGGGCCTTAAGATCCAAGTCAATTTCTTTCATTTCATCCAAATTATCCATTTGTCCAAATCATTTCTTTAATTTATCCAAATTATTCTTCTAAGTTATTCATCATATCCAAATCATTAGTCTAATTCTTCTAAGTGTTCTTTCATTTATGATTGTGTATACTTGGCATAGCAAAAACAAATCATCATTATCATATTATAAGTGTGTCCATCATAGGTTCATATCATTTAAAGTGCATTAGTTACATTAAGCATTTAGATCATGATAGTGATGTTATATATAGGTCTCATACATAACATTTATCATCAAAAATCAAATAACAAAGATATCATTGTCATAGCATTTCCACATTAAAGCATCATACATAGAAAATTAAACATCATGTATTACATGTAGCAATCATCAACATATGCATTAGGTCATCATAAACTATAAGCATATATGATCATTTCCCATAACATTACACATAGATATAAGTCATCATGTGAATCAATAGAAGCATCATATCATAAATACCAAATACGTCATGGAATCAATATGTTAGAATCATCAAGTAGAAGCATAACATCAACATCAAACATATAGGTAATATACATCTATATGTGCACATGCATATAGTCCATCGAACCCATGTATATATCATCATCAAAAATAATAAATTTCCAAGTATACAATGATATCATCAAAGGAATATCTCGAACTGTCAAAATAATGTGTATACAAAAATGATATAAACTGATACATGTCCCAAAAATGCCTAAGAGGTACTACCTCCGAAAGGTGCTGGCTGCTGAGGATAAGGCTGAGGACCTATCCCTAGTGGCCCTTGAGGAGGTGGTGGTCCCATAACTCCTCCACTCTCTAATAGTGTCCACCTGGATCTATTGCATGAGCTTGGATGAAAGCTACCCGATCTTTGCTCTGGAGGCACTACCTGCTCATATAGAGATTGTTGAAACACACCAAACAACTAAGAGGGGGGGTAAATTAGTTGTCACAAAACCTTTGCTTCATATGAACATCAAACCATCAACAACTTTAATTGCTTATAATCAGATCTAATCATGAAAGCATGAAACCATAAACTTAATCACAAACACACATCCAACATAGTATACACTAGATTTTTACATGGAAAACCCTAAAAGGGAAAAACCACGGTAGGTGTTAGCCCATAGAAATATATGAGTTATAACAATACGAAAAAATAGAGGCTCACTACCTACAGGACTCACTGCCTAAATTGCTCACTAAAAGAATGACTCATTACCAAAGGGTGGCTCATTGCCAAGGGGTGGTTCACTGCCAAAGTGGTGAATTGATTAAGTAGCATCTACTCTATGCCAGGATTTAGTTCCATTGAAGCACATTATAACTTCTCTGCTCTACTCTTTCACATTTTCACACTTATCTCTTCATATTCACATTCACACACATTTTTTGTAACTCTATTACATGCTTTTATACAATTCATCAACCTTGGAATGTACATCAAGTTCAACATTACATTCATCAACCATTCGAACATTCTCCAAGGTTAGAATTACAAAACATACACAGAAATTGGTCTAGACCTATTACAAAGTTTAGCTAAGGAAGGATGTAGAGAAGTATGATGAACATGCCATGCCTTAGCTGGGACTCAAACACAATCCTCCATGCCACAACACACTTCTACAATCTCCAATGCATCTCCACAAATAGTGAAATCAACCAAGTCGGCCAAGACTGGAGTTAACAATAGGTCTTCTAAGAACATTCTTCTTTCATGATCCAAACTTCTCTTTGCAGACCAATCCAAAGGTAGGAACATGATTAGGAGAAATCCACAAACACATTGTAAACACCAGGAACAACCGCACAATCTCTAACCACTCAGTCAAGAAGATTCCTCAAACTGAAGCACAAGAACAACACTATCAGCTACTGTCATAAAGAAAGGATAGCTTATAGACCACCAAATCATGAACCATTGGAGTTGAAAACACTTAACAACATTTTAGACTTAACCCTAGAACCACAGATCAAAATACTTTAATGCGAAGGAATGCGGAGCATAATACTTTCTCCCTGTCTTTACCAAACATATAGAAAAATCTATTTTCACTCTGGTGAACATAACTCACTCAATTATTCATACCGAAGGCTCAAACTTGGAACATAGCATCTTCAGATGGACTTCTAAATAACTTCCAATCCACAGACAAATATATTCATTCTTCAGAAGATGCGGGGCACTCTTCTGGACTGTTCTTCTATATGCAATACACTATTTCCACTGCAACTCACTATTTCTACTAGAGAAGCTAATTTCTCAATATCCTCAACATCAGGATTACTTACATAAGTAAATACAAAGCATCTTACTCATTACAAGAAAACAACAAGATAGGAGCACAGTTGACACCAATGACAACATAGATATGCTGACATTAATGACAACACCGATTAGGCACATACTTGCAACAATCTCCCCCTTTGTCATTGATGGCAACATATGATGTGAAAAATTGTAAAGACCATCAAGACACGATTCTCCCCCTTTCTTTTTACACATCTGCATTCTTTTCTTTTCTAAGTTTTTTGTATGATTTCTCTCCCCCTTTGACATCAATGGCAAAGGGCACATACTTGCACTGTACTTCTCTGATCAAATTTGAACTTCTACAACCAACTCTTTTTTCATCATTCAGCTACTCCCCCTAAGAGGTAGCTCTCAGAACATCAATCTAGATCAAAGAGTGAATCTTTGGGCACCACTGGACTGATGCATTCCTTTCCATCTTAGTTAAGATATGGATGGGTAATGACCCCTAATTTTTCCCTAAGATACTCAAAAGTATCTTTAGGCAGAGGCTTGGTGAAAATATCTACAATTTGATTCTTTGTGGACACATATTCCAACTTAACTTCATTCTCTATCACTTTTTCCCTCAAAAAGTGATACCTTATAGATATATGATTTGTTCTTGAGTGCATCACTTGATTCTTGGAAATATTTATGGCACTTGTATTGTCACACAGGATTGCAATAAGATCTTCATAAACAACTCTTATATCCTTCAAGGTCTTCTTCATCCATAACACTTGAGTACAACAATATGCTGCTACAATATACTCTGCTTTTGCTTTTGATAAAGAGATTGAATCTTGCATCTTTCTCAACCATGAAACCAATCTATTTCCCAAAAAGAAAGCAACTCCACTTGTACTTTTTCTTTCATCAACATCTCCTGCCCAATCAGCATCTATATAAGCACTGAGAGTAAAATCATTATCCTTTGGATACCATAAGCCATGATCTGGAGTGCCCTTCAAATACCTAAGGATTCTCTTTACTACTATCACATGTGATTCTCTTGGATTAGCTTGAAATATTGTAACAAGACACACTACATGCATAATATCAGGTTTGGTTTGAGTTAGATAAAGTAATCCTCCAATAATGGATCTATACTTTTTCTGATCAATCTTGGGTGATTTATCAATTTTGCTCAATTTACAATCAGTCATCATGGGAGTACATACTGGTTTAGAGTCTTCCATCCCAAACTTTTTTAACAACTCTTTCACATACTTAGACTAATATATGAAGATTCCTTTATCTGATTGGTTGATTTGCAAACCCAGAAAGAAATTCATCTCACCAAACATAGACATATCAAACTCTTTTTGCATTTCACTAACAAATTTTATACACATACCTTCATTTCCACCAAAGATGATGTCATCAACAAAGACTTCAACAATCAAAATTTGATCACCATTAATCTTGAAATAAAGATTACTGTCAGTAGTGCCTTTACTGAATCCCAACTGCAATAAGTACTTATCCAACCTTGCATACCAGGCCCTAGGAGCTTGCTTGAGTCCATACAAAACTTTCTTCAACCTGCATACCATATCACCTAGATTTGATAGTTGGAATCCTTCCGACTACTCAATGCAGACTTCCTCTTCAAACTCCCCATTCAAAAATACAGACTTCACATCCATTTGATACACTTTGAAGTCTTTCTGAGCTGCAAATCCCAGAAACATTTTGATTGCTTCAATCTGAGCTACTGGAGTAAAAGTTTTTTCAAAATCTATCCCTTCAATTTAAGAATATCCTTTGCACACAAGCCTTGATTTATTCCTTACAACTTCTACATTTTCATTCATCTTATTCCTGAAGACCCATTTGGTCCCAATAACATTTTTGTTAGCAGGTCTAGGAACTAATTCCCAAGTTTCATTCTTCTCTATCTGTATTAGTTCTTCTTCCATTGCCTTAACCTAATTTTCATCATTGCAGGCCACACCGGAGTCTAATCTATTATGGAAAGGGCTCTAAGTTTGTACCACAGTTTGTAGGACCATTTGAGATCTTGGAGCGGTTAGGACCTGTAGCCTATCGTCTAGCCTTGCAACCTAGCCTATCGTGTATCCACGATGTTTTTCATGTTTTAGTTTTATGACGTTACATCTCTGATTTATCTCATGTATTGGATTGGAGTGCTCCTCAGGTAGAGGTAGACAGTCAGTTGGCTTTGGAGCCAATTCGCATATTGGCTCATTAGACACTGGGCCTTCGAGGTCGAGAGCTAGACTAGGTTAAGGTACAGTGGGACATATACGATGAGGTCACGGTGACATGGGAGGATGTAGCAAGATTGAGGGCTCTTTATCCTCACCTCTTTGATGACTTCCAAGAGGAAGTATAGTCTTAGGGGGAGGATGTGAGGCCTACTTTTTCATTCCCTTACATTTGACTATTTATTTTACTGTTGAAGATACAATTAGACTAGTGGGACTGTTGATCTCAAATTTCTAGACTATTAGACTTTATGCTGTATGTGGATTTGTTATGCTTAGTATGTTTACGATGTGTTTAGACCTGGATATTGATGTATTGATGATGTTAGACATATGGTTTATATTATGATGTTATTAGGAAACTATCCATGTTATGTTAGTTAGAAATTTGTTTTGTGATTCAATCTTGGGAATGGATGTTTGAAATGCATAATTTAGAATCCAATTGTAATGTTACTACCTTGATGCTTAAATGGATATGTGATGTTGTATGCGAGTGTATGTTTCAATTTTCTTCGGCTATTATATATATGTGGAATTAACTTTTCATTTGAGTGCGCAGGTATTTCTAACAAAGCCATAGAAATTGGAGATCATCCCACACACGATGTTGTTTTCCCTTGTGAAGCCGATCTAGTTCCAAAAGGAACCAACATCAACCACGTGCATGATGAGTTTCTATAATGTGTTGCATGTTGTTAGTTGGGCTAAGTCTACCCCTCTTTTATTTTGAATTCTAATTGGTGTTGTAAGAATATTGTCTTTTGAATTTCATTTTTTAAGTTATAATTTTTGAGACCCCTTTTCATGTGCTTTAACTGAACCCTTGGTGCTCAAAATGGGCTAAACTTAATCCTGGGTTGTACCCCTTGCGTCTAGGGACCTTTTTAACTTGTGTAACCCTAGATAAATCTCCATTTAGTCACTTTAGCTTCACCCTGAAGTAAAGTGACGAAAATGGAGGCATGGGAGGGAGAGGATGAGTGGGTCCAACACTCCAGCTCATCCTTTCCTCTTCCCTAGGTTTGGGAAGTCTCCAAGTCTCTCTCACAATTGGTGAGGGTACCTTGGGGTTGTGTGGTCCCTCTTGGGAGGAAAGTAATGGGGCACAAGTGGAACCCATTCCCTCTTAAGCTCCACTTTTATCTCCCATATGTTCTAGAGAGGACAAGTGGAAGGGACAGAGACTTGGGGGATGGGTGAGTGACATGTGTCACCACCCATTCCATGGGTCTTGCTTGTAGTTGGGAGCAGGAGTGAGGAGGTGACAAGTGTCACCTCCCCATTTCGCAAGGCTCATGGGAAGAGCTTATTTTAATCCCACTTGGAGAGGGGTATGGGTTGTTGAATTTTTGTCAAATTTTATTGATTTTAATTTAATTTGGGGGAAAAGTTGGAGAGAGTTTTGTGGCTTATTTTGGAGAAGGAGTTGGAAGAGCTCTACATCAACCATCTACCAAATTGGGCTTTTTAAGGTTGGTTTCAAGGTTAAGGCCTTACCCTATGCATTTTATTTACATGTGTGATGCTATATGTGAGTTCTATTTTTGAGTTTTTACTTGTTGTTGTGGGGAAAATTGTAAGGGTGTTGTAAGAGCCTCTCCCACTTGGGAGAAGATGCTCAACAAGTGTGGGGTGGGGGAGGAGTAAACCTTCTTGGGGTCATTTCCTTGATTTTGTGGTATTGTAGCCTTGAGGGCAATATGTGAAATGGATTAAGAGCCAAATGGAAGCCTTGTGAAAATTATGTTTAAAATTGTTGGCTTGAGGCCTTGAGAGGTATTTTGTATTGGGATATTTTAGGAGTGGCACTCTTGAGTTGAGTGTTGTCCACTCCCCTACACCATTGAACTCATCCTGAGTGAGTTCTTGTGTTGTGTTAACCATGGGAGTAAATTTGTGTTTCGTTGTTGAATGCCTTGTTGTGATGTGGTATGAGTTTCCAAGTGTGTGGGTGACCTCCGTAGCTCAGGGGTGACCCACTAGCGGGTCTATGGTAGGGAGGAGAGAAAATTGTTGTGGCTTCTTTCCCTTCTTGTGATATTGCAGGTTCATTGGAGCTAAGTTTGTGAAGTTGAAGAAAACACCATTGTTCTTGGAGTTGATATCCCATTTCCTTTTAGCTCTTTAGATAGAGCTTGGCCAATTTAGGAGTTTGCATCAATTGTTAGTTTTCAAAGAGGAGAACATTGTTCTCTCTCTTGTTGTAAAATTATTATTTTTTTATTTGTGTGTAAGCTATTTACTTTTGGGAATAGAAATTTAAAATTTGTTTATTTTATTGTTTATCATTCAAAAAATGTTGAAGGGAAAAAGATTTAGTTTCAATGCTATTTCATTTGTATGTTTATTTAAAAAAAATATCAAATAGGAAAGTTGTGGTTTTATTATTGAGACAAAATATGAAATTTGTATATGGTTTTTATGAAAAAGAAAATTAGTTGTTGTTATGTATTAGAAGTACTTAATTGCATTTGTTTCTTTTCCTTAAAAAGAAAATATTAATATTACAATGAATATATTTTGTTAAGAGAAATGAGTTCCTTGCCTTAGAAAAATTTGATAACAAGATAATATAACTTTGATTATTGTTCCTATAAGTAAATTTGTATGTGATTGGAAGGAAAATTATAGTTGAAAATATAATTATATATATAAATATATAATTATATATGTATATTATGAGTATTTTGAATGTATACATTTAAATATAAACTGATTTTATTATTTTTGTCAAACAAAATTAAGTGACTGCATTAAATATACACATTATATATATATATATATATGTATGTATGTATTTTAAAAATATCATAAATTGTGATTTTAGATTAAATTAAATCAGGGTTTACTGTGTCTATATATATTAATATAAATAGAACTTAAATAAATAAATAAATAAATAATACAAATGCTGAGTGATAAAAGGGGACTGCATTTTGCAGTCGTTGTTTTGAGTAACAAAGAATAAAATAATGATAATGGTGGGGGGGTTCAAACCCCCCCACCACTGTGGCTTCTTGTTTTTGGGTGTGGGGAGGGGGGCGGAGCCCCCACCCACACCCCATCATATGGGATGTGGGTGGGGGCTCCATCCCCCTCCCCACGCTCCCCCGTTTCCTCCCACCTCCACAGATCCCCCGCAAACCACACCTGACACTGCGGTCCCTCCTCCAAATCCATCCCTCCACAATCTCCCCTATCCCACCACCGTTCCACCTATCTAGTGGCTCCCCACTTAGATCTGTCACTCCACAACACTTCTGCCACCACCGCCTCTAGCAGCACCACTCTCTGTATGTATGTGTGTGTGTGTATATATATATATATATATATATTCATATTCCATCATATGCATTTCATATATGGCCCCCATAAACCTGCAACCAAAAATAAAACAAAATGAGAGAAGGAAAAAAGAAAGAAGAGAAAATAAAGAGGATAAAAGAAAACGAGTTTCAGAAAATAGGGTTAGGGCTTTTGTCCATAAGGAAATTAATTTTTTAATAGAGTGAATTTTAGGGCTTTGTATTTTAAAACTAGCCTTATTTTCTTTTCCCACCCTTTTATTATTCCTTTTTCATTGTTTTAAACTTTATTTTAGAATGAAATTAATTTTGGAAATTGTATAATGGGTAAACTTATTCATTTTGGAATGTTATTTTTATTTGTTAGTGGTATGATTATAAATAGGTTAGTTTATGATTAAGAGGGAGTTTATACATTATTGATTTCTTTAATTTGGCTATTTCAAAAAAGGATTTTATTTGATTTAATTAATTTTTACAACTATATAATTATTGAGATATTAACCTGGGTCCTCAAACCTAGATCAACGAGGACAATTTAAACTACATCATAATTAAGTAAAGTTTAATATTCTTTTTAATCATTTGGGGGCAATTTAATTAACGAATTTAAATTAGACGTTGTTCAAAACCAACTTGGAAACCTAGTAAACTTTTAAAACAAAGTTAGTGTAACTGTAACCGTGATCTGATCCACCAAGAAATTAGGAATGATGTAAATGATGTAGAGATAACTTTGATTGGTAGAAAATGTGAAGAAGAACAAATTGATCGAGCTTTGTTGAAAAATGTTTTAAATTATAGAAAACATGAAGGAGAACAAATTGATCAAGCTTTGTTGAAAAATGTTCAATTAACTTATTCAACTGATCTACCAATTCAACTCGTGAGACGTAGGTAGTATAAAACCAAACCAGTAAACCTTTGATCAAAATTAGTTTAATTATAATAAACCCTAATCACTCCCGTGAGGCGTTATACTGTCAGATTTTCCCAGAATTTAGGGTTTATCTAGGTTAGTGAAATTTAACCCTATTTAGGATTATATTATTGTTTTTTTTGTCGAGTATCAACATTAGCTTTTTATATTAAATTATTTTCTCTCACGCACTTGTTTTTTTTTGGCTGTTGATTTTGACTCATGTCAAAATCCCATCATTCACCTAGCTTAACTTAGGGTTTCGATCGTTGATCCTAACCCTATTGGCGACATTAACCGTGTCGCTTTGACCCCCTAGTTGGCCTTCATTGCAAATGGTATGCGCAAGTGAACGCATCACCCCTCATTCAACTGTCATGTTTACGCCTTAGGTATAATGCCACCGAGCACTCTTACGCATGCAAGGGGGTTTCTAGGGAAGCGCAAATTTTTTTTTTGATATTTCGTGTCGTGACCACATGACAAATGTGGACATGACACATGTGATGCATGTCGTGACCACGGGAAATGTGGACATGACACCAGGACAAGCGATGTTTGAATTCCCTATCCCAAACCAAGGATGGGCTACTACTCTGAAAAATATACCACCTTCTGCATTGCTTGTTTTCTATGGCTTGGTGACCGAAGATCTTGACACTTTCCTATTCGAGTTTGGTTTCTTGTGTAGGAGTTATGACTACACCAATGATCCTTATAGACTCAAGCTATTCCCTACCACACTAAAAGATGCTACTTTAAGGTGGTTTATGGGGTTGGGGAAAGATGTCATTCTAGACTAGGATACCATGAAGACAAAGTCCCTGGCAAAATATAAAGACTACT
This sequence comes from Cunninghamia lanceolata, assembly GCA_027924645.1. NCBI lineage: Eukaryota > Viridiplantae > Streptophyta > Pinopsida > Cupressales > Cupressaceae > Cunninghamia > Cunninghamia lanceolata. The sequence continues at coordinate 3,247,084 of BSBN01000994.1, read as the reverse complement.
GCAGAGGACATGATAGGAGAAGGGATGACATTTTTAGGATGTCACAGAAAGAGGATGAACCACTAGAAGACTATGTTGAAAGATTTAGTTTTCCTTGAAGAAAGACCCTCAGAATAGATTGTCTAAAAAATCATTGAAGCTGGTCTTTTTTAGAAGAGTTAATGATGACTGCATGGATTCCCTCAATCTCTTTGGAACAGGGGATATATCTCAACTTCCTTTTGAAGATATCTATATAGCCTGCAGAAATTATTCTAGAACATTTTCTAGAAAACCAAGGGTAGAAAGAGTAGCCATCATAGGCAAGGCAAATAATGGAGTTTCAAGAGTGGAGATTAGTAACCTACTGACCAACATGGAGGACATTATTAGCCATATGTTTACACAACTAGACACTCTTCATATTAAGAAGAAATAAGAAGAGTTAGATGCAATGGTTACTAAGTACTACCCCAGCTGTAGACAGAGGAAGGCCAATTGTAAATGCAAAAGGGTGGCTAGTATCCAGCAAGAAAAGATTGAAAGGCCAGAATTCTAACCATTTGAAGGAGAAGATGGAAAATTGTTCTTTATATCCCAGAGGAGACCTTGACAGTAAAGGCAAGGTATGCCCTTTGATCCATTTAGTTTTAATTCTCCCTTTCTTACTACAAATCAGAACTTCTCTACTTGGAATGCTCAACAATGGCCTGGTAATCCAAATGCATGGCAAAACCCCCAATGACCTACTCCTTAATGGCCTACTCCACAAGCTGGTTGGAACCAACAACAGCCAAACTCATGGCCTCAACAAAATTTCCAAAGTCCCAACTATAACCCCTAGTGGCCTACTCAGTAGCAACAATGGCAGCAAAATGCACAATTTTAGCAACCTATGATTCCACCTCAGCCACAGTAGCCAGCCATAATTTTGCCATCAACACCTTCAAATCCACCTCCTAGACCTACCCAAATCCCTGCCAAACCTGCACCTAACCCTAACAACAAGCCTGTCTGGTAGACTTATACTAATGAGGCAATGTAATATCCCACCTGTGGGGTGGAAGTGAGTAATGTTCATCTTAGATTAGGGAAGCAACTTGCATGGCCTTCATCTCCCCAAATTACAGAGCTTGAAGATGAAGAACCCACTGAAGAAGCCTCAGATAAGCCACCCTTGGAACTTAAATCAACCCAAGATGCTCAACTACCTTACAATAGAAGTCTCCTCCTTTCCTTGAGTGCTTGGCCATGCAAAAGCAAATAGCCCAAACTGATACTATCCTTCTCAGCCAGCTAAAAGATATAAGCATCAAGATTCCCTTAGTCCAAGCCATAAAGGATATTCCTATCTATACTAAAACTATTAGGGATCTTTGCATAAAGAAGCTAGGAAGGAAGAGAATAGACCCTCAGACAGTGCATGTTTTAGGTAATCTTGCTAACATCATGTTGGGTAATACAAATGTTCCCAAATACACATATCTAGGTAGCCCAGTGGTAGATGTAAAGATCAATGGGACTCTGATTAAGAATACTTTGATAGATCTAGGACCTACAATTAATGTCATGACCAAGGAAACAATGCAGACACTCCAATTAAAAAAACCTTAGGCCTACTCAGACAGTCTTGCAATTAGCTGATAGGTCTACAGTCAAACCTGAAGGTGTCATAGAAGATTTGGTCATTGCATTAGATTCTTGGGAATACCCTACTGATTTCATAGTTTTGTAGCCGAAGGTTAATCTTGCCAGATATCCTCTTATACTAGGTAGACCATGGCTTGCCACTGCTAATGCATTTATAGGTTGTAAGTCTGGCAACATGGTCATATCTAATGGGACAGTGACCAAGAAATTAGTTTTATATCCACCAGCCCAGCCATACCATGAGCTTGAGAAGACCATTTGGCCTAGCCTGGAGGATGAGGACACCTATTCTCTGCAAACCCTGATGACTATAGAATGTAGCCCTTTATTGAATATTCCAGATGAAGATGAATTAATTGCTCATGTTATACAAAACAATTGTGGGAGACACCCACAGCAGCAAGACTGCCTATCTTGCTTACAAGACCCTTTGAGTAGCATAATACCCAGCAATTCATCAGAAGAAGTCTCCCAAATCTTCCATGCATTATTACCTCAGTAATGCTTACTTGTATTACCTAGCCTTGATTTGTCTTCCATTCAAGAATTGTCCAAACAAGTAGAAGTCAAGCCAGGTAAGATGTTGAACATTAACAATACATTGACTGATGAACAACAACAATCCTTGAATGAAATATTGCATACACACTCAGTAGCATTTACCTGGGATTACAGTGACATGAAAGGTATTGATCTTGCCTTATGCATGCACAAGATATACATTGATGATGGGTATAGACCTATCAGGCAGCAGCAGAGGCACATGAACCTTTCCCTTAGAGAGATTGTGAAAGCTGATCTTCAAAAGCTTCTGGATGCATGCTTTATATACCCCATTTCAAACAGTGAATGGGTTTCACCATGGTTATAGTCCCCAAGAAAGGTGGAAAATGGAGGGTCTGTGTTGATTATAGAGAATTGAATACTATTACCAGGAAGGAACACTTTCCATTGCCTTTTATTGACCAAGTTCTTGAATCTTTAGCAAGCAAGAAATATTTTTCCTTTCTTGGTGGTTTTAGTGGTTATAACTAGATTAAGATTGCTCCAGAGGATCAAGATAAGACAACGTTTACTTGCCCTTGGGGGACATATGCATACTATGTCTTACCCTTTGGCTTGTGCAATGCTCCAGCTACATTTCAAAGAGCATTCCTTAGTATTTTCTCTGATTTTGCCCATGACAGTATGGAGATTTATATGGATGACTTCGCCACATATGGTGACACATATGATGAAGTGTTACACAACTTGGATAAGGTATTGAAGATGTACAAAGCACAACCTCTCTTTTAGTAATGAAAAATGTTTTCTGATTATGACACAAGGAATAGTCTTGGAACATTTCATCTCAAGTGTAGGCATCCAAGTTGAACCAAAGAAGATTGAGATCATATCTACCCTACCTATTCCACAAAAATAGAAGGATGTAAGGAGCTTCCTGGCCCATGTAGGATATTACAAGAGGTTCATTCAAGATTTTAGCAAGATTGCTACCCCTTTGTTTACTCTACTCACCAAGGATAGTGAATTTGAATGGACATCACATTGTCAGATCTCATTTGAAAAGATAAAAACATCCTTAACACAAGCCCTATTCTTTGAGGTCTGAATTGGTCACTACCTTTTCACATCCATATAGATGCATCTAATTTTTCCATTAGGGTAGTCCTGGGTCAACAAAAAGGAAACAAGGAGTATGCCATATACTATGCAAGTAAGAATCTGCAAGGAGCTGAGTTAAACTACATTGTAACAGAGAAAGAGATGTTGGCAGTTGTTAATGCAATTAATAAATTCAGGCACTACATAACTAGTTACAAGGTTTTCATACATACAGATCATGCAGCCATCAAATATTTGATGAATAAACCAATAGTGGGTGGCCAACTTGTAAGATGGTTATTATTGTTACAGGAGTTTGATATTACAATTGTTGACAAATTAGGCAAGGATAATGTAGTTGCTGATTTTATGTCCAAACTACCTACACAGACTTCAGAAGGAGTGGTTGATGATTATTTTCCTGATGAGTATCTATTTGCTCTCACCATACACACTCCATGGTATGCAGATATAGCCAATTATTTGGTTATAGGGTAGATTCTAGGATACTTCTCTCCAAGGGAGAAGTTACAGCTAGTTCACAAATGTTTTCCTTATTCATGGATTTATGGATTTCTATTTTACACTGGGCTAGATAATATTATGTGTAGATGTATCAAAGAGGATGAAGTGTTTGATATATTGAAGGCCTGTCCTGATGAGCCTTGTGGGGGTTATTTTGTAGCCAAGAGGACATCCTTCAAAATATTAACAACAGGGTATTACTGGCCAACACTTCACAAAGATGTTGTCAAGTACACTAGGAACTGTGATAGATGCCAAAGAATGGGGAGGCCTACTAGAAGTGATGAGATGCCTTTGTAACCACAAATCTCATTGGCTCCTTTTGACAAGTGGGGTTTGGATTTTGTGGGTCCTATATCTCCTACATCAAACAACAAAGAATATATTCTAGTATGTCCTGACTACTTAACTAAATGGGTTGAAGTTAAGGCATTACAGTTTACACGAGATGACAATGTGGTAGAATTCCTGTATGAAGACATCTTCACTAGGTATGGTGTTCCAAGAGAGATAGTAATTGACCAAGGACCACAATTTACATATGATTTAATCACCAAATTGGTTGAGAAATATCAGATCAAACATAAGAAATCTACTCCCTATCATCCTCAAGCCAATGGTTAGGTGGAAGTCACAAATAGGGAGATTGAGAACATCTTGACAAAGATAGTGTATCTTCACTGAAGAGATTGGGTTTCTAGGCTCCCTGAAGCTATTTGAGCATACAGAACAACTTGGAAGACAACTACAGGGTTTACACCTTATGAGTTGGTCTATGGCAAGACAACAATCCTACCTATTAAATTTGAACACAAAACCCTGAGGACAGTAGTGGGCCTAGGAATGGATTTGACCACAACACAACAAGAAAGGCTACAACACTTGAATGCTTTGGATGAAATCTGATTGGAGACTATTCATCACAATGAGGTCATATAGAAACAAAGAGCAAAATGGCATGACAAGTACATCAAGACAAAGGAATTCACTGCAGGTGACTGGGCACTCCTTTATGATTCAAGGTATAAGGACTTAAAGGGAAAGCTTTAGTCACATTGGTTAGGCCCATATGAAATCAAGCAAGTCTTTCCTAACAGTGCAGTTTAATTGCAGACTATTGATGCAGTTAGGTTTTCACTGGTAGTCAATGGGCATAGGCTAAAATTGTATAAAAAGCCACTTCAGAAGGATGACTTCTTATTTCTTTATCTGCTCAGTATGATCCTCCTGACACTCCTGATGATGATCCTGTGACACCAGATGATACACATTTAGATACTGATCCACCAACACTATCCAGTGATGTGAAGGTTGAGTTGCAATACTCAACCCCTATTGCTGAAACATAATTTTCTTTATTTTAAAACTCACATGCACACACAAGACAATTTCCATGGTTACAACAAGTTATTTCCACTAGGACCTATTTTTCACTCATTCAGTTGGGACCTAACTCAGTTGGGACCTGATATATTGTGTTTACAATTAGACAGTCGAGACCTATACTAGAGGCACCCGTAGCAACATCTGTATGTAGCTCTCTTCCATCACTTGGTGAATAATACCTAAATTCTCCTGCCAATTCCACATGCCCGTATCCATTTTCAACTACTTCATTCTATTGCTTCACGTATCAATTCTCATTTATGAGTTGGTACTTTTTTCCATCATCTTGAGCTATCACATTATATCTCTATAGCCATACCTGCCACCTTCTCGTTTGTCAATGCATATCATCTCAAATCATCAGAGTTGTTCACAACTTCCAAGGTATGTTAATTATTCATTTCCCATTCATATGTACATTCAATAACTTTCAATTATTACAACTAGATTTCTTTTTATATTCATGATTAGTCATAGTTTATTTAATGCATGTGATGAATATTACCACCATTTCTTTTAATCACTACTCCTCATTCTATAATACCTACCACATGAAGTGTAGTCACTTCACAATGAAGTTGGGGGGAGGGGTTTATCTTCAATTTTTTCTATTTGAACATCATTTGCCTTTGAAAACCTTACCTTTCAAGAAAAATAGATAAATATTCTGTGCTATGAACTTACGTTATTCTTCCAATAAGTGAGTTAGTACCCTAAGGAAGTTATAGTGAAAAAGAAAGAAGAGGCAGATTGTAAGATTGATTCTTTTGGGTGGCAAGCTGAAGTAGTAGGAATTGAGCAACAAAAATTGGCATTGTGTAGAAAATTGACACTGTAGAGTTTGCAATTCACAACAGTAATGGGAGGGGACATAATCATAAGAGAACCATCAGCACATAAGGAAATACTGGAGGATGTGATGGTTCTCCTGCTCTTTACGAGAGTAGGTTGGTTAGATTACTTCCTAAAATTGACAGAGTATGATGATGATATGGTGAAAGAATTTGTATTTACTCTATAGTATGATGAAGCAATGGTGAAGGGGTTGACTATAGATGCTTCCAAGTTATCTATTTCTCAGGTCACAGGGTTGCCACGAATAGGGTCCAAGTACCAAGCTAGAGTTGATGCAGCTGCAGCTAGGGAGGAGTTTTGTGAAAGAGGTGAACACCTAGATTCTACCACACAAGGAACCAAATGACTATCTCTTACCTTCTTTTGGGGGAAATGTGCCTTATATATTATCAAGTATATTACCTATGATGGTATATACAATATGTTAAATACTGCACATCTTAAATTGCTCAACCATTTATGACATGCAAAACTTGTCAATGTTCCAAATTATCTGTATATTATGTTGAAAAGGATGTCTTTAGAATATCAGAGAAATAGGTAGACACCACTCTTTCCCACCATTGTTTAATAGCTCTGCTAATAAAGAGGAGTTTAAGAATTTAGTACTCACAGATTGGGTGGGAAGCTTTTAAACAGTGTATAGGCATTTCAACACTTTTAGAGGCACCAGAACCAGAAGATGAGATTCCATATGAGCCTGAGCTTCCTTTTGAAACTAAGTAGGAAGAGGCACAACATGAGAACCCTCCAGAGTTAGGTCTGTATCAGCTAAAGAATCCACAACATCCACCCCTAAAACTAAAAAAACCACTCCTTCAACATCTGGTAAGGAAACGAAGAGTAGGAAAGGAGTGAGGAAGCACGAGAGTGTAACAAAAGAAGAAAGTGCAGGGGAAAAGAGGAAGAAGGGGGGCAATAAAAGGAGGAAAAAGGTAGATAAGAAGGAAACAGTCAGTCCTAGATGCTTAGGTAGGTTAAGGAGGCAAGGTGCCAAAGAAAAAGTTGTTGAGAAATAGAGAGGAGAGGACAAAAATATAGGCCAGCAAGACAATGATCCAACTCCACTAAATCTAGATTCAGATAGAGGAGAAAACCTTTTGAGGATGTCTCTTTAGATGCCTATGAAAATGTTGATATGCCTGCAAGGAAAAGAAAGTATATTTTGTCTTATGATTCTGAGTTAGAAGATTTGTTTACTGCAAGAAAGATGGGAAAACCTGTGCCTGATGATTTCGCTAAAGAAGTTTTTGATGTTCCTAGAGAAAGAAATGATGAAAATGTTGAAAAAGAAAAGGAATTATTAGAGGACAGAGATATTAGGAAGGAACTTCAAGAAGCCTTGGACAAAATAAGACAGTTGGAGAAACAGGTAAGGGGGTATGAAAAGAAAGATAAAGAGAAAGAGAAAAGGATTCAAGAGTTGGAGGAGAAGATCTAGACTTATGACCATAATTCTAACTTAGATTTGTTGGCACAATTGGATGAAAATAAAACAAAAATTGAGGAAGAAGAAGTTGAAATTGACTGATAAGACTAAGCAAGAAAAAGAGAATTGGGAAAAAGAGAAACATAGTCATTAGTTACAGAAAAGGATTTGATAATCAAAAGGTTGGAGGATCGTCTGGCAGAGGTTATTGATAGAGCCAAGCAAATAATTGGATGCAGACCTCCACCAAGAGTTTATGTATTGTTTCGAAAAGAAAAATTCCTTAGTTTTCAGTTTAATAGATTTATTAATAATCAACCTGACTTGCATTCAAGGCACATTTTTTGCAAATAATTCAAAGAGGTCAGTTTAGAAGAACAGGACTAGTTGTGTGAATACTATCTGCAAAATTACTTGATGGATGAGGACATAGAATGGAACTCCTGCATCTATGTTGGAGACCTACAGATCAGAGCACTAATATCATACTTTAAAAATGAACAATTTAGAGGAGAACTGATGGACCAGCATGATGAGTGGGAAAAGAAGGAGCTGTTGGATTCAGGATAGACAACTAAGAGAGGGGGGTGAATTAGTTGTCCAAAACTTGCTTACAATTCAAATACTTAATTCCTATTTGTTATTTAATAGCATATCAATTAATCACTCATGAAAGCATAAAGCATAAACACCAAAGCAGATACACATCAACACATGAGACACCAAGATTTTGACGTGGAAAACCCGGTCAAGGGAAAAACCATGGGGTCATTAACCTAAGGATTATTCTCTGTTAGAAGAATAAGAAAAATAGATGGCACATGCCAATTAGGGCTCACTGCCCAAGCACACTACTCACAAGAGGCACACTACCTACAAGAGACACACTGTCTACAAAGTAACAAGTATCACAAACTTGAACTGGAGATTGACATCTTTACCATGACTGGATCAGTTCCATTTAAGCCCAAAAACTCCTGCTCTGCCTTTCGCTCTTCTTCTTTGCTATGCCACACTCATCTGCACACTCCACACTTTGGAATGACTTCACAATCTTTATTTATACAAGGCATCGACTTAGGAACAATCATCTAAGTTGGAAAACACTTTTAGATCATCCGGAAGACATGTAATACATCTGGTCGGCCTGTCTTAGGAAGAACACCAACATTCGGTGGTTTTTACAACAAATCCAAACTCTAACTTCAATGCAGACCACCAATAAGAATTGTACATGATCTAAAGATCACCAAAACCTTTCCTGAGTCACCAAGAACATCTGCACTTTATCAGCTTACTGGAATTCTTCTCTTCTTCAGCCGAAACTTCAAGAACACAGTCTGTCATCACTGTCACAATCAAAAAGGTGCTTCCAGACCTCCAAACTATGAACAAATCTAGTTGTCACTTCACATGGACTTCTTCAACGCTCCCTCCAATCTACAGAAAGAGATAATGCAATTCTGGATCTCACCGGACGAATCTATGACACTCTGTCACCACTGAACATCTGTAAGAACCGGTTCTACTAGAGCAGTCATAACTTCTTCAGATCATTATGCGGACCTCTGGAAACTTTACTGGATCATCTCAAGACTCATATCTAAAAACCCTTTAAATTGCATCCTCTGATCTTGATCTTATCTTGGACTTTTACCTTAATGTCATCACTGTTCTTTATTGTTCCTAAGTGAGACTATTTTCCTCAATATCCTCAGCACACAGCTCATCCAATCCTTCTCATTAATGCAATATGAGTATGTTGACATCAATGACAACACTGGCTATCCTCATACTTGCAACAATCTCCCCCTTTGTCATTGATGGCAACATATGATGTGAAAAACCATTAAGACAAGAACTTCTCCTTTCTATCACAGCTCCTCCTATCAGCAACAACTCTGCACATGTCTTCTCTTTCTTTACTGCTCCCCCTTTGATCATTAACCACTTATTTTTCACATGTCTTCTCTCCCCCTTTGAAATCAATGGCAAAGGGCTCATACTTGCAATTGTAACACATCAGAATCATACTAGTTGCTCCCCCTGAGTAGCAGCTCCCCATCACCAATCCGGATCACAAGATATGACTGTGATATCCACCAGACTGATGCACATCAGTGCATCCTAGTTCATCACCAGAGGGGCAATAACCCCTAACGTCTCCCTGAGAAACTCAAAAGAGTCCTTGGGAAGAGGTTTAGTAAGGATATCTACAATCTGATCCTTAGAGGGCACAAACTCTAGTCTAACTTCATCCTTGTTCACTTGTTCTCTCAGAAAGTGAAACTTGATAGATATATTCTTAGTCTTGGAATGCAACACTAGATTCTTAGAAATATTTATTGCACTAGAATTATCACAGAAAATTGTGATAGGCTCCTCATACTCTACTTTAATATCTCTTAGCATCTGCTTCATCCATAAAACTTGAGTGTAACTGTTGGTCATGATGTTAGTCATTCACAAACATAGAATAAAAGTTACACAACAACCTTTACTCATCTTGAAAGATACGATGAATTCAAAGAATTCATGATCCCAAGTCTCCATTGATTAGGTCTTAATCTACTGACGTTACTCAGTGGTTGATGTGTGTTGCTGTTTTCCATTCAGGGGCCTTACGTGTTTCTGCACTGTTCATCATCATCATCTTCAAATATCCTGCTCTGGATGTTCGCTCTGCATAAGTCTCCAACAATTCTACCTCTGCACTGTAAATTTAGTCAAATAATGTGCATACAGGCTGATATTTGCATGATTTCTACCATTATTTATGATTCTTTGCATGATATTTTCAATACTACATGCATTTAACTCAAATATGCTAAGGATCTTCAGTTACCTACGGGATTTCAGCATATTTCACTGTTTCTGCTTGTTATTTATCATGATTTGCAGTTATGGTGATGAATTAATGAAATTGAAAAAAGGAAAAGGGTTAGAGAGTGAGATTCCTAAAATTACTGGACTTAGATCACTGATTCACATACAAGCTCCCATACTTGCAATGAAAAGAAGGAAAACTAGAAATCATACTTCACCAGGACAATCCACAAATCCGCATGATCTAGTGCAAAGCTTCAAAGGAAAGTTGACAACAACATGTAATGAAATGAAAGCGCTTCCAGTTGAACACAGCATTCACCAGTACATATCCAGAAACCAACAGAAGATTACGTAAAATTTACAATTAAGATGTAATCTGGAACTTCATCTTCATTCAGTATGCTCAAGAACAGGTACATTTACAGTGATCTGAAGAAAGAACCTTGACATTTCAACAATTCTATCCTCATTAGTCTCAGTAATCCGATCTCCTAACTTATTCTACAGTAATTGACTCTTTGCGCCAGATGCGTCTGTGTATTCTAGTGTATTTCCCCCTCTCTTAATGACAAGCTCTGGCTCTTATATAGAACAACCGCCAAAAAAACGGTTACAACGATCCAAGGATCAGGATCCTCTCATAGCAATTAGCGGTCCAGATGAAAAGCACATGCTTCGCCAGTTAGCAAATGTACAGCTGGCACATAATATTCCAGCATCTTCAACTTGATTCGGTCTCCAGCTGGCGAATAGCATATTTGACAATATCCTCCTCATTTCTAGCTCATGTTGCCTCCATGCGCAACTTTGTAATGCTCAGCTTCAGCAGCATCATGACTTCAATGTTCAGCTTCAGCAGCATCATGACAAGGCTCAGCCTCAGCAACATCATCATGATTTCCACGCTCAGCTTCAGCAGCATCATGATGACTTCCTGCAAGTAAACAAACAAACATTAAGTTCATTATCATCATGATAAACAACAGGAAGTAAAACGTTTTATTAAACAAGCCCCAAAAAATGCGCAGCTACAGGCAATAGGACTCCAAATTTCCATCGCTTCATGTTTTTGCCCATTTTCTTGTATATCGGGTTCAAAATATGATCATGATGATCTCAAATTATACAAGGAAATAATCGCCCTTCAACCATCCTTAGAATCCGGCCTTACATCATCATCATATTTGCATCAGCGTGATTACATATGATCAGGGTGACAAATCCACCCTAGGCTGAGGGCAACAGCTATACCTACGCCAAACATCATGAGGATGACCAACTATATGCCCTCTATCTGGCCGCAGGATACCATGAAATATGATGCTCCTCCTTTCTGAATGCTCTGAGGAAAAGCACATCAGGATGTTTTGTTTTTGCATATTCGGGAAAGAAAGACATCGTCATCATCATCATGATGAAGACAAACAGGAGGACTTGGAAAATGATCCTGCCGCTGAGGAATATCATGATGACGTCATCGTCATCATCAGGCCTCGTTAAAATGCAAAGGGATGACGTCACCGTCATGCTTCGTTAAGAGCAGGAGATAAATGGAATATCGGGTCACCTCTAAGGAAGATGATCAGGTGGATGAATGCAATATGACCCTTTCGGACAAGGCAACCTGCTTGGAAGATCAGGATGATGAACATCATCATCATCATATCCGCACTGGGTGATTTAAAATATGATCCTGCTGAAAGTCTTGATGATGATGATCAGGATATCTGGGCCTTCGTTAATCTTCGAACATGACGTCATCGTCATCATCATATTGGCGAACAGGATCATGCCTTGGAAAATATCCTGCCGAAGGACAAAGGTGATGGTGACGTCATCATCATCATCATATTTGCCAAAGGTTATACTTGTCGGCAGGATGATATCACGAACTGTCGGGAGAGACGAACAAGATCATGATGATCTTGTTCAACAAGGCTTGGAAAAGGAAAATCATCCTCCGTTTCGAAAGATAAGGTGATCATCATGATCACGCAAAAGGAGATCAGCAGGATATTACGAAATGTGATCCTGTCATGAAAGATCATGATGATGATGTTCAACAGCACATTGTCGTGCGCATGCAAATTATGCAGATGACAGATTTCTTAAGCAAGGTGATATTAGATTCATCAGCATGATATTACAATATCGGGTGATATTGGAATATCATGATGCTCGCGATGTTAGAATATCATGATGATGATGATGTTAGAATATCATGATGATGATGATGTTAGAATATCATGATGATGATGATGTTTCCAGGGTCGCTTGACGGGAAAAGCTCACCATGACTTAAGATTGACGTCCGGATGTTTCGGGACTGCATGATTTTTATCAGGTGATAGAGTAAGATCATGATGATGACCTTAGGCGATACAAAAGACCGCCCGACGGGAAAGGATTATTACGACTTAAACTTGACGTCCGGATGTTTCGACCTCAGGATATTATCGGGGGGCTTTTCGAATATCATGATGATGATGCTCATACAGCAATTATCAGGTTTAACCAAAACTTTGACTGCTTACAACTCCTTCATATGGACGAATTTTCAAGTGATGCAAAAGGCAAACCTGCATGGAATTTCAAGCTCTTTCTAACCATGAAGTCATAGAAACAAAATATGAACTTTGACAAACTAACCTCATGATGATGACCTACCTCATCCTGACCTTCATGATGATGATGCACCTGACTTATTTTTACCAAACCGCCAGAAACAGACAACACAAGCCAAAACAAAAGTTGGGTCCCTGTTTTGCCAAGTCAAAATGGGGCGTGTTGTGTAACCACACAACAACTTGCCACCAAAGAAAACAACAAAATTCAAATGATTCAAGTGATATGACCATATTCATCTATAGTGTTCTAATTCTGTCTAAGTAAAATCATCATGATCTTTGAATGATAAAGTTTCATTAAGGTAACAGTGCTAACAAAGGATCATGTGTGTGCATATGATTAATTATCCACATCTTGAAAGTAAGTTGAAAACATAAGTAACTGGTGTTAAACTACATAGTTGGAGATCATCCCTCATAGCCAACCTGGATAGAGCCTTGCTGCCAGCAGGTGTCTATAACCCCGGCAAGGTTATCTGTACAATCTCCCTAAGTAGAGCCCCACTGCCAGCAGGCGTCCATAGCCCCGGTAGAGTTACTTAGATGGCCTAATTTTATTTTGTTTCTGATTTTCCTTTAAAAATTTAAATTTGATATCATCATGTCTGCTCATTTGTACAAGGTGTAGTCACTTGCAGCTTTAGGTTGGAGATTGTATTGGTAGCAAGGGAGTCCCTTTAGATTTTTCACTTAACACCTATACTCATATCTTCAACAAGCCCAAGGCTGTTAGGTGTTTCATTGTGTTTGATTCACTTTGGACAAGAAAAAGTACCCTGATGAAAAGACATCATAAACCTGATCATGAGTATTTATCAGAATGAATTACAATCTATATCTAAATCTGATCTCATCACTTGAATCCTAACAATTTAGTTATTTTCTTAGGTGATGAAGTGCATCATCCTGACTTACCAAACCAAAACTCAACCAAAACAACACAAAACAGAAGAAACACTATACAAACAACTAACCTACAAAAAGGAAACAACAGGAACAGAACAAGAAAGCAAAACAAGCAGACTGTACAAACAACTAATCTACAAAATTATATACAAACCACTACCAGGCAAACAAAAAACCAGAAAAAGACCTAAGGACACCTGCATTTGCATACTTCTTTTGATTGTGCAGGAGCATCAGGGTATTAGTTATGGTTCTCAACCTAGCAAGTTTATCTTTATATTCTGAAGAATATTCTGGTATTCTGAATTCACTGTATTCAACAGAACAACTCTTGATGATCAGCAACTGAGGAAGCTCATCATGTTCATGATTAATCCATATGCATGTCTTATCTCCTGAATTTCCATAATCAAAATGGTATTCAACATCATTTACTGTGGAAAGGAGAAATACAACCTGGTGTATTTCTGGCTTTGCTGGACATGCTTCTTCATTGGCAGTTGGTCTTCCATTTGTCATTATATTTTCACTGCTTGGCTCAGTGCCTGGTCCCTCTTCGAATTGAAGGATGTATGACCTTTGATGTGTTAATTCTTCATCTTTATCCAACCTTGTCCCTCCATTCTGGATGTTCAGTTTATCCTCCAGTTCAGGAAACTTCTCAATATTTTCTTCAATTTCCTGCACATCAGTGTCTAAATAAGTATCTTTATTATCACAACCTGATATACAGAAATTTATTATTTCTAAATCATTTGACTGTAAAGGAGAAACAACTTTCACTTGGTGAGGACACTCCCCTGTTTCATTTTCAAAATATTTCTGGAATGACATCTGATTATGCACAACAACTCCAAAGTCTTCTACGTCTTCATCTTTCAGGAATTGTTCATTGAATAATTCACATTTTCTATCTATTAGAGGATCTGGTTCCTTTAACCTGCAACATTCTTGCATTTGATCATTTAATTCAAAGAAGTCAAGTAATAAATCAGCATTTATTTTCTTCTCTATAACTCCCTGAGTTACCATCATAGGAACTTCATCATCAGGAGTGCATTTAAATTGCTCTACTATCTGTTTACACTTCTCTTTACCATAGAATGACTCCAGGAAAGATGTTTCATCTTCTTTATCAAAAGTATTAGGATCAGAATAAAAAATATTATCCTGATAAGTGATTTCTTCTCTAAAATTTTCACAAGATTCATACCTGCATACTGACTGGTCCTTACTTGTATTAGGAAGTAGAGAACTCTTATCAATATCACCATAAAATGAATCCAGGAAAGATGTTTCCTCTTCATTACCTTCTGGAACTGATTCAGCTATTGTATTTTCTAGAATCTTTTTCAACATGACCAAGCAAGGATAGCAATCTCTCTCTGAATGCTCTTCATCATGTAATCTGCACCAGCTTTCAATCAAGACATCATCAATGGGTAAACCTAATATTTGAATACACTGTATATTTCTAGACAAGTATAATTGAAAATCTTCAGAATGATCCACTTCAGTGTCTGGACAATTAATAACTTCTGGTGCTGCATCTGCTTGTTGCTCCAGAATTTCTTCATTTCCCTGGCAGATCTCTTCATTTTCTTGGCAAGTTTCAGCTCTGAACACATCCGGGAAGAATATTAGTCCTTTCAAATATAAATCCAACCTTGTGAGGAAAGTTAAACAATTAATTTCACTGTGTTCTACAGTCTGGTGTATCCTGCAACAGGTAGATAAACCAAAGTTAGACAAATTGTGAGGGTAAAGCTGCCTACTCAAAGTTTCCTGAAATAAAGGAATGTTAATTTGACCATTATTTTCATATACATCCATCAAAATGAGATTCTATTCTTCAAATTTCTTTAGTATTTTGCAATTTTAAGGAGATCTGTCATATCTCAGATTAAAACTTTGAAAGTCCAGAAAATCAAACAAATATTTGATGCTTTGGGCTAGATCTTTGCAAAGGTGCAACCAAAACATCTCAGGTAAGAGATATTTGCAGACATTTAACTGAAATGCTGAAATATTTATGCAATATTTGCAGAAAATCCAAAAAAAAATTTGTTCAGGAACAGGATCTATTATTCGGCCCTCCTTCTAGCGCCAATTTATGTTGCGTTAGGAGCGAGGGGCCTGCAGATACGTTTGCAAGATTTAAAGCGGGCTGCTAAACTGAGGCAGGGGATATCACTTCAACTGAACAGGATTTATTTGCTGAGAAACGGCTCATGCCCTCCTTCTATTGATGATGCTGAGAAACAGCTCTGCCCTCCTTCTAGCGCCAATTTATGTTGCGTTAGGAGCGAGGGGCCTGCATAAAATGAATGATGACTGAAGCAATGGTGTCTTTTCTAGTTCGGCCCTCCTTCTGTTGATGAAATCCAGAAATTCTCTGTCGGCCCTCCTTCTAGCGCCAATTTATGTTGGTCATGATGTTAGTCATTCACAAACATAGAATAAAAGTTACACAACAACCTTTACTCATCTTGAAAGATACGATGAATTCAAAGAATTCATGATCCCAAGTCTCCGTTGATTAGGTCTTAATCTACTGACGTTACTCAGTGGTTGATGTGTGTTGCTGTTTTCCATTCAGGGGCCTTACGTGTTTCTGCACTGTTCATCATCATCATCTTCAAATATCCTGCTCTGGATGTTCGCTCTGCATAAGTCTCCAACAATTCTACCTCTGCACTATAAATTTAGTCAAATAATGTGCATACAGGCTGATATTTGCATGATTTCTACCATTATTTATGATTCTTTGCATGATATTTTCAATACTACATGCATTTAACTCAAATATGCTAAGGATCTTCAGTTACCTACGGGATTTCAGCATATTTCACTGTTTCTGCTTGTTATTTATCATGATTTGCAGTTATGGTGATGAATTAATGAAATTGAAAAAAGGAAAAGGGTTAGAGAGTGAGATTCCTAAAATTACTGGACTTAGATCACTGATTCACATACAAGCTCCCATACTTGCAATGAAAAGAAGGAAAACTAGAAATCATACTTCACCAGGACAATCCACAAATCCGCATGATCTAGTGCAAAGCTTCAAAGGAAAGTTGACAACAACATGTAATGAAATGAAAGCGCTTCCAGTTGAACACAGCATTCACCAGTACATATCCAAAAACCAACAGAAGATTACGTAAAATTTACAATTAAGATGTAATCTGGAACTTCATCTTCATTCAGTATGCTCAAGAACAGGTACATTTACAGTGATCTGAAGAAAGAACCTTGACATTTCAACAATTCTATCCTCATTAGTCTCAGTAATCCGATCTCCTAACTTATTCTACAGTAATTGACTCTTTGCGCCAGATGCGTCTGTGTATTCTAGTGTATTTCCCCCTCTCTTAATGACAAGCTCTGGCTCTTATATAGAACAACCGCCAAAAAAATGGTTACAACGATCCAAGGATCAGGATCCTCTCATAGCAATTAGCGGTCCAGATGAAAAGCAGATGCTTCGCCAGTTAGCAAATGTACAGCTGGCACATAATATTCCAGCATCTTCAACTTGATTCGGTCTCCAGCTGGCGAACAGCATATTTGACAATATCCTCCTCATTTCTGGCTCATGTTGCCTCCATGCGCAACTTTGTAATGCTCAGCTTCAGCAGCATCATGACTTCAATGTTCAGCTTCAGCAGCATCATGACAAGGCTCAGCCTCAGCAACATCATCATGATTTCCATGCTCAGCTTCAGCAGCATCATGATGACTTCCTGCAAGTAAACAAACAAACATTAAGTTCATTATCATCATGATAAACAACAGGAAGTAAAACGTTTTATTAAACAAGCCCCAAAAAATGCGCAGCTACAGGCAATAGGACTCCAAATTTCCATCGCTTCATGTTTTTGCCCATTTTCTTGTATATCGGGTTCAAAATATGATCATGATGATCTCAAATTATACAAGGAAATAATTGCCCTTCAACCATCCTTAGAATCCGGCCTTACATCATCATCATATTTGCATCAGCGTGATTACATATGATCAGGGTGACAAATCCACCCTAGGCTGAGGGCAACAGCTATACCTACGCCAAACATCATGAGGATGACCAACTATATGCCCTCTATCTGGCCGCAGGATACCATGAAATATGATGCTCCTCCTTTCCGAATGCTCTGAGGAAAAGCACATCAGGATGTTTTGTTTTTGCATATTCGGGAAAGAAAGACATCGTCATCATCATCATGATGAAGAGAAACAGGAGGACTTGGAAAATGATCCTGCCGCTGAGGAATATCATGATGACGTCATCGTCATCATCAGGCCTCGTTAAAATGCAAAGGGATGACGTCACCGTCATGCTTCGTTAAGAGCAGGAGATAAATGGAATATCGGGTCACCTCTAAGGAAGATGATCAGGTGGATGAATGCAATATGACCCTTTCGGACAAGGCAACCTGCTTGGAAGATCAGGATGATGAACATCATCATCATCATATCCGCACTGGGTGATTTAAAATATGATCCTGCTGAAAGTCTTGATGATGATGATCAGGATATCCGGGCCTTCGTTAATCTTCGAACATGACGTCATCGTCATCATCATATTGGCGAACAGGATCATGCCTTGGAAAATATCCTGCCGAAGGACAAAGGTGATGGTGACGTCATCGTCATCATCATATTTGCCAAAGGTTATACTTGTCGGCAGGATGATATCACGAACTGTCGGGAGAGACGAACAAGATCATGATGATCTTGTTCAACAAGGCTTGGAAAAGGAAAATCATCCTCCGTTTCGAAAGATAAGGTGATCATCATGATCACGCAAAAGGAGATCAGCAGGATATTACGAAATGTGATCCTGTCATGAAAGATCATGATGATGATGTTCAACAGCACATTGTCGTGCGCATGCAAATTATGCAGATGACAGATTTCTTAAGCAAGGTGATATTAGATTCATCAGCATGATATTACAATATCGGGTGATATTGGAATATCATGATGCTCGCGATGTTAGAATATCATGATGATGATGATGTTAGAATATCATGATGATGATGATGTTAGAATATCATGATGATGATGATGTTTCCAGGGTCGCTTGACGGGAAAAGCTCACCATGACTTAAGATTGACGTCCGGATGTTTCGGGACTGCATGATTTTTATCAGGTGATAGAGTAAGATCATGATGATGACCTTAGGCGATACAAAAGACCGCCCGACGGGAAAGGATTATTACGACTTAAACTTGACGTCCGGATGTTTCGACCTCAGGATATTATCGGGGGGCTTTTCGAATATCATGATGATGATGCTCATACAGCAATTATCAGGTTTAACCAAAACTTTGACTGCTTACAACTCCTTCATATGGACGAATTTTCAAGTGATGCAAAAGGCAAACCTGCATGGAATTTCAAGCTCTTTCTAACCATGAAGTCATAGAAACAAAATATGAACTTTGACAAACTAACCTCATGATGATGACCTACCTCATCCTGACCTTCATGATGATGATGCACCTGACTTATTTTTACCAAACCGCCAGAAACAGACAACACAAGCCAAAACAAAAGTTGGGTCCCTGTTTTGCCAAGTCAAAATGGGGCGTGTTGTGTAACCACACAACAGTAACTACCTGCTGCTGCAATGTATTCTGCTTCAGTTGTAGACCAAGATATTGCCTCTTGTTTCTTGCTTAGCCAAAAAACCAATCTCTTTCCCAAAAAGAAGGCTCCACCACTGGTACTCTTTCGGTTATCCACATCTCCTGCCCAATCTACATCTGTATATGCATGAAGAGAGAAATCATGATCTCTAGGATACCACAAACCATACTCAGCTATCCCTCTTAGATATCTAAAAATTCTCTTGATTGCCATGACATGAGATTCTCTGGGATTAGCCTGGAATCTAGCAACAAGACCAACAACTTGCATAATATCTGGTCTAGTTTGAGTGAGATACAACAATCCACCAATCATTGATCTATACTTTGTCTGCTCTACTTTAGGAGAGTCATCATCTTTACTCAACTTACATTTGGTTGCCATGGGAGTATTCATTGGCTTTGAATCTTCCATCCCAAATTTCTTCAACAATTCTTTCACATATTTGGTCTGAGAAATAAAGATTCCTTTCTTTGATTGAGAAATTTGTAGACCCAAGAAGAAATTCATTTCACCAAGCATTGACATCTCAAACTCACTTTTCATTTGATTTACAAAGGTTTTACACATACTGTCTCTTCCTCCAAAGATGATATCATCAACAAATACTTCAACAATCAGGATGTTTTCATGGTCAATTTTGAAATATAAGTTACTATCAACAGTACCTTTGTTGAAACCAATCTTCAAAAGATGTTTGTCCAATCTTTCATACCATGCTCTTGGGGCTTGCTTTAGTCCATACAGTGCCTTTTTTAATTTGTAGACCATATCACTATCCTCAGATAATTGAAATCCATCCGGTTGTTCAATATACACTTCTTCTTCTAAGTCACCATTTAGGAAGGCAGATTTGACATCCATCTGATACACCTTGAAATCCTTGAAGGCAGCAAATGCAAGAAATAATCTGACTGCTTCAATTCTTGCCACCGGAGCAAAGGTTTCTTCAAAATCAATTCCTTCTATTTGAGAGTAGCCTTTGCAGACCAATCTGGCTTTATTTCTGATTACTTCACCAACTTCATTTAGTTTGTTCTAGAAGACCCATTTGGTTCCAATCACATTCTTATTTCTGGGTCTGGGAACAAGATCCCAAGTGTGATTTTTCTCAATTTGCATCAACTCTTCCTCCATTGCTTTGGTCCAGTATTCATCATTGCAGGCTTCATTTATTGTCTTAGGTTCAATCTTTGGAATCAGACAATATTCATCTAAATTTTGAGCAATTTTCCTTCTAGTTTGTACACCTTTGCTTTTGTCACCTATGATCTGATCTTCAGAGTGGTTTAGTCTTACATACCTTAGAACTTTGGGAGATTCTTGCACTTCTATTTCTTGATCAGGCTCATTTAGACCTATCTCTTCTTCCTGATTTACTGGATCAGTCTGAATCTGACTTTCAGAAGAGGATTGAGCTCCTTGAACCAGAACACCATACTGATCATCTTCATCATATTCATAAACTCATCAACCTTTACATTTGTACTTTCTATCATTTTTCTTAGTCTCTTATTGTAACACTGGTATGCTTTGCTTTGAGTGGAGTAACCCAAGAAAATTCCTTCATCACTTCTAGCATCAAACTTTCCTAGATCTTCATCTCTTTTAATGTAACATTTGCTACCAAATACTCTAAAATATCTCATAGTAGGAGTGATGCCAAACCAAATTTCATAAGGAGTCTTACCGGTATTGCTTCTAATTTGAACTCAATTGAGAGTATAGACTGCAGTGCTGATAGCTTCTCTCCAAAACATCTGTGGAACATTTGCTTCCATCATCATTGTCCTCGATGCTTCCTGGATGGTCCGGTTCTTTCTCTCTACTACTCCATTCTACTGTGGAGTCCTAGGAGAAGACAACTGTCTCTTTATGCCATGCTTCTCACAAAAATCTATGAATTCACTGGATGTGAATTCACCACCTCTATCAGACCTTAGACATTTTAGTTTTAATCCAGTTTGATTCTCTACCATAGCCTTGAAGATTTTAAAATTCTCGAAAGCTTCTAATTTCTCTTTCAGAAAGGTAACCCACATCATCCGGGAATGGTCATCAATCAGTAACATGAAATATCTATCACCTTGCATACTCTTGATTCTTATCGGACCACATAGATCAATATGAACTAATTCCAATAATCCAGTAGAGGATTGATCCTTGCTTTTGAATGAGACTCTGCTCTGTTTACCTAGCTGACATTCTTTGCACAAACTATTTGTAGGTTTTACCAATTTTGGAAGATCTCTTATAGTCTGAGTATTGCTTATCTTGATGATGTTATCAAAATTTACATGACACATCCTTCTATGTCATAACCAACTCTAATCAACTTGAACAAACAGACAACTTTTATTAGTACCAACTAGATGAAAGATATTACCTTTTGTTTGAGTACCGGATGCAATCTCAGTTTTGGAGCTTTCAAAGATCCTGCATTTTCCATTCTTGAACTGGAGATCATAACCTTTGTCCACCAACTGTCCAACACTGAGAAGATTGTGCTTCAATCCTTCAACATATAGTACATTACCGGTTTTGTTCTTTCCATCAAAAGAAATAGTTCCCCTACCTCTGATTCTATTAGCAGAATTATCACCAAACTTTACCATTCCTCCTCCATACCTTTCCAAATCTAAGAACTTGTTTTTGTCACCTGTCATATGGTGAGAGCATCCACTATCAATAACCCAATCATCCTTTTCTTCAACTTGGGCAGCCAATGCTCTTTCTACAACCTTATGATTGACAGATTCAGAGGACATTGGATCTTCTTCCTTGATGGCAATAAACACCCATTCATTTCCGGATTTGTTTCCTATCTCTGATTCATCATCTATTAGTCCTTCATTATCATCTTGTTCATGAACATAATAGCAATTCTTTTGGAACCTTTGTCTGTTAGAGTTTGGCCTTGTAAATCTTACTAGACATCTTGAGGCAAAATGACCAATCTTATTGTAGTTGAAGCACTTAAAGGGTAATTTTCCTTCATACTTACTGGATCCTATTGGCAGTCTCTTTGCAATGAGGGCTTCAAGTTGAGCTATTTCTGCTTCTTCCACTTCCATGCCTTTTCTTGCTTGATCATACCATGACAGTTTCCTTGAAGAGTTTTCTCCCGGATCAAATCTTTGTTTACCTTTCACAGAGGCACTAGCTTCGAATGCAGATTCAGTCTTGGGGGAATCATCTCCAAACTTAGTCATTTCAAATGCAGCCAGTTTGCTAGCCAATTGGTCTCTTGTGACAGTTGTATGGGCTCCGAATTCATCAATGGCAGTAACCTTGATTTTGTAGGCAGCAAGAAGGGATCTGAGAATTTTGCCAACAATCTCATTTTCATCCAAGACTCCACCAGCATTCCTAATTCCACACACTAGCTCATTTACTCTTGGCATAAAGGTAGTAATATTTTCATCATCTCTCATCTTCAGTCTTTCAAATTTCCCTTTTAGGCTCTGTACTCTTGCACACTCAACATACTGCTCTCCTTCATGCAAGAGTTCTTGTTTGTTCCAAATCTCAAAAGCAGTTGGTAGGTCAATAACATTTGAGAGCTCTGAGTTAGATAATGCACTTAGAAGAGCGTCTTTGGTCTACAGATTGTTTTCAGCATCTATTAGTTCATTTAGGGTTGTCAGACCACCCTATGGAGGAACATATGCTCTTGTGACCATGGACCAGTACGCTATTCCCATACACTGTAAGTGACATTTCATGCAACCTTTCTAGAGTGTAAAGTTGGTTCCATCAAACTTCAGACTATCCTTCTTGTAGGACGACATCCTGGATCTCCTCAAGTGGTTAAGCTCCTTCTAGAGGAACTTGGCTCTGATACCAATTGTTGGATTCAGGACAGACAACTGAGAGGGGGGGTGAATCAGTTGTCCAAAACTTTCTTACAATTCAAATACTTAATTTCTCTTTGTTATTTAATAGCATATCAATTAATCACTCATGAAAGCATAAAGCATAAACACCAGAGCAAATACACATCAACACATGAGACACCAAGATTTTCATGTAGAAAACCCAGTCAATGGAAAAACCATAGGGTGATTAACCCAAGGATTATTCTCTGTTAGAAGAATAAGAAAAATAGATGGCACATGCCAATTAGGGCTCACTGCCTGAACACACTGCTCACAAGAGGCACACTGCCTACAAGAGACACACTATCTACAAAGTAACAAGTATCACAAACTTGAACTGGAGATTGACATCTTTACCATGCCTAGATCAGTTCCATTTAAGCCCAAAAACTCCTTCTTTGCCTTTCGCTCTTCTTCTTCACTATGCCACACTCATCTACACACTCCACACTTTGGAATGACTTCACAATCTTTATTTATACAAGACATCGACTTAGATACAATCATCTAAGTTGGCAAACACTTTTAGATCACCCAGAAGATGTGTAATACATCCGGTCGGCCTATCTCAGGAAGAACACCAACATCCGGTGGTTTTTACAACAAATCCAAACTCTAACTTCAATGTGGACCGCCAATAAGAATTGTACACGATCCAAAGATCACCAAAACCTTTCCTGAGTCACCTAGAACATCTGCACTTTATCAGCTTACTGGAATTCTTCTCTTCTTCAGCCGGAACTTCAAGAACACAGTCTGTCATCACTGTCACAATCAAAAAGGTGCTTCTAGATCTCTAAACCATGAACAAATCTAGTTGTCACTTCACACGGACTTCTTCAACACTCCCTCCAATCCACAGAAAGAGATAATGCAATTCTAGATCTCACTGGACCAATCTGTGACACTCTGTCACCATTGAACATCTGCCGGAACTGATTCTACTAGAGCAGTCATAACTTCTTCAAATCATTATGTGGACCTCTGAAAACTTTACTAGATCATCTCAAGACTCATATATGAAAACCCTTTAAACTGTATCCTCTGATCTTCATCTTATCTTGGACTTTTACCTTAATGTCATCACTATTCTTTACTGTTCCTGAGTGAGACTAATTTCCTCAATATCCTTAGTACACAGCTCATCCAATCATTCTCATTAATGCAATATGAGCATGTTGACATCAATAATAACACTGGTTATCCTCATACTTGCAACAGGAACCACTGCTAATTAGGAAAGAAGCCTTAGACCCTGAAGTGATCCTGACCCAATGGCTAACATTACTTTCTCATAAAGGTCTAGGTAAGGTGATCATGGATTTAATACTTAGGGATTACAGAAGGATATAGAGATTAGTAGTGTCAATCATTCAAAATTGCCAAAGGTATGTGCAGAACATGTGGGATAGCGTAACTTCAGAATTGCAAAAGAAGGAACCCCACTCTTTCCACAACTTCATGAATATGTTTGAGAGGTTACGTAGGTAAATCCAGATCTTAGAGAAAAAGGGAGTAGCATGGTTTCCTCTTACTTATCATCCTCCTATCTTTCTCTATCTAGTGCCACACTGGACAGGAGGGAGAGGTGATAAGTGTAGGTGAGCTAAACAGGATGAAGAGACTTGCATGTTATAATGGATTTTATCTCAAACAAGGAGGAGTCAAAGAAAACATGGACCTTAGAAAAATCACTTTGCATTATAATCTTCTGCCCTAGATGTTAGTTCCTTGGTTTTGCTTAGGGACAAGCAAAAGTTTAAGTTGGGGGGAAATGTTGGGTTGAAATACTGACTTTCTTTTATAATGTTTTTATATTTTTTTAAGACCTTTTCACCTAACCTTGCAAGAACCTTATAGACATTACCTTTATTATATGTTGTCTCACATATACTTCTCAGAGACTTTAAACCTATGCTGATAAATGGAATATGGTGGTTATATTATCAAGTGGATGATTTAAAGTATCGATATGCATGTAATATAGATATGATTTCATAAGTTTAATATGAAAGGTTATTTTGTGTATATATGTTGGATAATTAACCTTGTGCAACAAAGACATAGCATCCAGGAAGGAGTAATTGAAATAGACTGTAGAATAGGGGAATTAATTAAAGTGCAGTCCAAGTGTCAGAAGTGAAGATCAATGGAGATGAACGTGGCCATCATGGAAAAATAAATGCAAGAGAAGAAGAAGACTTGTTCTAGAAGTCTAACCGTAGCTTATGTATTTTCATTCATGATCCATTGTGTGGGATTTCTATTTGAATAGGACTCTGCTTCCTTTGTTCTAGATAATTAATAAGTTGATCTCAAAACTATATCCGTATATCTAGGGATGAATTGATGATGACAGTTAGTTGGAAGCTTGTATTGAACTCTCCCACTTTTGTATAAGTTAGGGGATGAGTTTTTTGATTAGTTAGTTATTATTTTTACTTTCTATCTATATAGTCGTTACTCTATTTTTACAGTTATCAGTTATTCCAGACATGTTTTGATTTTGAATAAAATTTGAAGAAGATTTTGTCTTTGATATGAATTGAATTCAACTGCATGTCATGGGAAATGTGTGAAGTTCTAAAGTAGATTTAATTTCCAAAAGAAGTGAGATATTTCCCTGAGCTGGCCACTCAAGGTACTCACTCTTACTTCATACATTCACTTATTTAATCATGCAGTTCTAGTTAAACTATTTCATGCTATCTTATACATTGCATTGTGAAATAAGTAAGAAATCATGATTGCTATTTCCAATAGTTGTGATTCATGAATAGAATACATAATTGAAGTCCTCTAGAGGTTAGTGTCAAGTATTTTATCATCCCATGTATTTCAAGTTCATTCTATAATTCTCTATTGAATATAGCTATCTTCAGCTTATGCTAAGGGTACTCGTAGAAACTAGGTTTTTAACTATTTTTATGTTCTTTCATTTCTGTGAACTTCAGTCAATTAAGTTGATTAGAATAAGTTTGTATGAGTTAGTTTAGAATAGAAATGAGTCTTGATGACATATATAGTGCAAGCATCATCATAATCTTACTCTCCTTGGTCAATAATTTAATGTAGGAATGCAATGATAGAGTGCACTGTTCAGTTTGGTTTAACCCTGGATTTTGTTTAAGTCTACAATGCATTAGTTTCCTCTATAGTTACCTAGCTATACTATCATTAAACCTATCCTCTTATCTCTTCTGAGATTCTATCAATTTCAAAGATGACCTATCAGTTGGCCGACATCAATCAAGATGCTGACTTAATCAAATCAGCTAAGTAATTTGACCATTTTAATCAAATGCACAGCTCTATTTATCAAAAGCATGACTTTGTAACATATGTACAAGAGCCCTAATCATTTGCACAATTTTAGGTAAATGTGCAGAAACATGCATTGTATGCACATTTTTAGACCAATTGTGTAGTATCATATCAGATGCGCCAAACCCCTAACTGCATGCACATGATTAAATCACATGTGTAGGACTGTTAATTAAAGGCATGAAATAACGTATTTGTGCGGAACCCCTAATTGAATGCATGATTTTATTTTATATGTGCGAGACTATTTATCAAATGCAAAAATATTGCATATGCACTGTTTCATAGCTCAGATGTGCAAAATCGGGTCATATGTGCAGACATAATTATCAAATGTGCAGAAACATTTCTGCCACGCATTCAAAATTGACATCTTTGACCCTAATTTTTTACCATAATAAATGCCCTTCGACCCAAATTAAAGGCTTAAATACTAGGGGTTTGTACTATGTTGGCCACCCAAATCATCAAATCCTCTCAAACCTGTGATTCTCTATCAAAATCTGCTGCATCTTCGCTGACTGCTCTACTTTGCTGTGCACTAGGGATCCCTATAATCTCTCCTCAAATGACAAGTGTGCAAATGAGTGGAAAGGAGACCCCACATCCTTATTTATAGCCAAGTGAACCCTAACTGGAGGTGTTTGACCTTGCGCATGAATGTTATGTTCTTCGTCCGTTTCTCATTCTCTATCATCCAAATCTTTCACTCACAGATCAGATCATTAATTCTTCTTCATCATGAGATCGTTCATCATCCTTTTACCAAATTCAACTTGACCAATCTCCTGAGGGGGCATCCTACCATCATCAAACCTGTACCAGGGGCAAACTGGGGCATGTATCATACTTAGAAAAAATTTATTCTTTGAAACAACGTGATAAAACAGATTGTCTCAAAGAGGGGCAAAATGTATACACCTAAAAATGGCTCAATTTGAATTAAATAAATATTTTAATATTTATTTTATTCCTATTCTTCTATCAATAATTAAATATCTTAATTTATTTATCTGGTTCAAATTCATCATATTCTTCTAATAATTAATCATTCCTAAATTCTTCTAATGTCATATCTAATTAAATAATCCTAAATTATTTAATTAATCTCTCTAAGACAAAGTCCTATGTCTAAAATCCACATCATCTCATCCTTGTCATTTCCACATCATTGGACACCTCATCATGTTGCTCCAATGATTAAATGATCTTAATATTTAATTAGTCAATTATCCTCTCAAACATGTGCCCTATATCTTCTCAACCATCAAACATGGTCAAAGACACTTGTCTTCTAAATCCTATATTCCCTCTCACATTCCAACAACCAAGGACTCCTTCCTCCATGTTCTTCTATTGGTCTCCCACCTTTGTCTCATTGGTCCTTGTGAGTATCATGACATGTTGCTTATGGTTCCACATATTTTTCCACCTTGTCATCGTAGTAGGAACATCTCCCACCTTTATCTCCCTCATCCCAACCAATTTGATTTTTTTTTATTCAACATGGGTAAATGCTTTTGACTGGAGCTATGAACTGGCTACAATATTAGGTTGGCAAGGGGAGACTGGACCTCGTGACCTTGTGCTTACCACAAGAACTGTCCACCAATCGAGCCAGGCCCCCTGCCGCCCAACCAATTTGATTTTGACCATACATGTAACAAGACTTATTCTCCATCATTGATCTTTTGACACTTCGATTGGACTATCCTTGGCCTATAAAAGGAAGATCCTCACCTCCATTTTATCAATCACAAGAGCTATAGTACTTACATGCTACAAAAATTCCATCAAGCAATCAAGCATGCCTTTGGCCCCCCATTTGCATTAGTTTCATAATCTCATATAGCTGCATATCATTATCCTCATTATCAACACCATGGCAATATCAAAATCATTATCCTTATCTTAGTTGCATTGTAGAAATCCTTTACATTGCATTTCAATCCACAATTTCATTCATCTCATTGTCATCTTGGAAAGCAAACAAGTACACTTCTGAGAAAAATATCATCATCAACAAGATCATTGAGAAGATAGGAAACAATCCACCTAGGGCTGATAATGGTAAGGAGCCTATCCCAGGTGATGGTAATGGAGATGATGGCTATGTCCCTATCAAGGCTCGCAATAGGAATCGGGGCCAAAAGCAGCCCTTGAGGGAGAGGTAGGTTGATGAAACTTTTAATAGGTTTGAGGTGCTGGATGATCTCAGCCAGGGGGAAGTGAATCCAAGGTTACTGAACTTGGATCAGGGAACTTTGGGTACAGGACAGGATGGGCCACCATTGGAGGCCATGCAGGTTGTGCAAGAGATTGGGGTTGGGAAGATGGATACAGATCAACAATTGAGTGTCCAGACTGAACAAGAATCTTCTATTGGAGCTTCAAAGAGTGGTGGAGGTGTTTCCCCATTGCCCCTGAAAGGAGGCAAGACTATGGGGAAGAGCTCTTTGGCTTCCCCTCTTTTGGGTATTCAGCAAATTGAACTGAAGAAAGGGATTGGTGACAGGACTTCCAAGCTGGGAAGGAAGAAGGATATGGAGAAGATTAAATTAATTGGGGAAACTTTGGTGGAGTCAGGGTCAGTCAAGACTCTGGATTCACATTTTTCATGCCCCCAGAAATGATTGTTCTCTCATGGAATGTAAGGGGCTTGAACAGTGGCCCTCGACAAAAAGTTGTTCGTGATTTGGTTAGGAATCATTCTCTGGATGTTCTTTTTCTTCAGGAGACTAAATTATCTATAGATAATATGTTGGCCATGGCTCCTAAGTTGTGGAAATATGGTGAATGCCAGTGTATGGGGGCTCTTGGTGCTTCTGGAGGGGTGGCTTGTTTTTGGAACCCTCGAAAGATTTTCCCTCTCTGGTGGATGTCCTCTAGATCCTCTATATCCCTAGTTGCCTCTTGGTATGAGATTGGTGAGTATATTCTCCTCTCTAATGTGTATGCTCCTGTTGAGTTTCTGGGTAAACAACTTCTATGGTCCCATCTTCATTTTGTTTGTAGCTTAGCTCCTTACCATCTATGGGTTATGGCTGGCGATTTTAATGCTATTGTGGAGTTGTCTGAGAAAAGAGGTGGTATTCCTAGGTTGGAGCCTTCTACTCTGTTATTTAGAGATAGCATTTCTAAATTAAATCTTATTGATGTTCTGCCAAGTAATGGTCGCTTCACTTGGAATAATAGGAGAATTGGTGAGAGTTGTGTTGCTGAGAGGCTTGATCGATTCTTGGTTTCCTGTTATTGGGTTGGAGACTTATGGTCCACTCAATCTGAAATTCTTGATTGGAGAGGCTCTGATCATTGGCCTATTAAGCTTAGCATTATCTCTGCTCAGGGGCCTCGTTCTCCCTCATTCAAGTTCCAGATTATGTGGTTACGGGATCCTACTCTTCATGAACTTGTGGCTGAGTGGTGGCGGATTGGTAGACCAACTTTTGGTACGGCAATGCACACATTCTCCAAGATTCTTTAGTTTGTCAAATATCAGCTTAAAAGGTGGAATCAGTGATGTTTTGGTAATATCTTTCATGCTAAGGTTTCTGCTCAGGAGGAGTTGAATAATATTATGCAGTTGATTCGTGAGAATGGGGCCTCTGAGGATCTTCTAAGGGAGGAGGCTAAGACTTTGAAAGTGGTTGAGGAATTTGAATTGTGGGAAGAAATCTATTGGAAGCAAAAGGCCTAGGTTGAATGGTTACAGGAAGGTGATAAAAACACCGCCTTCTTCTTCAATTCTGTGAAGGATAGGAGGCATGGTAATTCCATTCCTTTTTTGGTGAATGATAGGGGTGAACATCTTGCCTCGTTTCAGGAAATCTCTGCTGAGGCATCTCAGTATTTTGCTAGTTATTCAGGGAGCACTCTCGCGGGGGCTCTATTGAGGAAGCACATGTTCTTTCTTGTATTCCTCAGTTGGTCTCTAGGGAGGCGAATGAGTATCTGATGAAAGATATATCTCTTGATGAGCTGGAGGGGATTGTGTTTCAGATGAAGAAGGGTAAAGCTC
Source organism: Cunninghamia lanceolata (assembly GCA_027924645.1). Taxonomy (NCBI): domain Eukaryota; kingdom Viridiplantae; phylum Streptophyta; class Pinopsida; order Cupressales; family Cupressaceae; genus Cunninghamia; species Cunninghamia lanceolata. The sequence goes on along the minus strand of BSBN01000994.1, from coordinate 3,216,417 downwards.
CTGGTCCCGATGGTTTCCCGATTGAATTTTTTCAGGAATTCTGGGATATCATAAAGTTGGATCTTCTGGCGGTTGTCCTTGAGTCCCAAAGGAATAAGCAGATGCTTCGTGCTCTGAATTCCATCTTCCTTGCTCTCATACCCAAGTGTGAAGGGGCTAATAGGTTATCTTAGTTTCAGCCTATCTCTCTTTGCAATGTGGCTTACAAAATCATTTCTAAGTTATTGGCTGAGAGATTGAAGAAGTGGCTTAACGTGCTGATTTCAGAGGAACAGAGTGGATTTGTGGCGGGTCAACAGATTCTTGACGGGGTTGTCATTGCTACAGAGACCATCCACTCCATGGACAACTCCCACGAGAAGGCTATGTTCATTAAGCTGGATATGGCTAAGGCTTATGACAGGGTTAGATGGTCTTTTTTGCAGAAGATCCTTGTTTCTTTTGGTTTTGGTGAGGAGTGGATCCAATGGGTCATGAGCTGTGTCACGTTTGTTTCCTTCTCAATTTTGATAAATGGAGATCATTCTAAACTTTTTGGTGCCTCAAGGGGCTTGCGCCAAGGGGATCCTCTTTCTCCGTATCTTTTTCTGCTTCTTGTGGAAGGCCTTGGACATTTGTTGAAAAGAAGGGTGGAGCTTGGCACCATTCAGGGTTGGCGATGGGGTGGAGACTTGCCTCTGCAATCTCATTTACAGTTTGTTGATGATACTGCCTTGATGGGGATGGCTACTGTTAGGGAAGCTACTAACTTGAGGTAGGTGTTGGACATATATCTTGTTGCTTCAGGACAATTGATTAATGAGGAGAAGTCATCCATATTCTTCTTCAATACGCCGACCCCCATTCAAAGAAGAATTGCTAATATCTTGAGGTTTCAGATAGGGGTTCTCCCTTTGACGTATTTGGGTTTCCCAATTTCTGTTCGCCATCTTCCCAAGGGTTCTTGGCAGAATATTATTGATAAGCTCTGTGCCAAAGTTAATCATTGGACCCACAGATGGTTGTCTTTTGCGGGGCGAGTTTAGCTTCTCAAGTCAGTGGTGCAGGCTCTTCCTACCTACCAATGTATGCTTTAGGTGGCTCCAATGGGTTTTCTGAGGGAGTTGGATTCTCTTGCGAGGCAGTTCTTATGGGTGGGAAGTTTGTCATCCTCCAAGTGGAGCCTAATCAGGTGGGATGTTGTGTGTAGCCCAAAGCAATTTGGTAGTCTTGGTCTTCGACAGTCTACATTATCTGGAGTGGCTGTGGCTGCTAAGCTTTTTTGGAGATGGTGTGTGGAACTGGATCAGCCATGGGCCAGGATATTATCTCATAAGTATTTCCCAGGGATTCCACGGTAGGATCTCCCTCGTTACCCTCTTGAGGGGAAAGGTTCAGTGATTTGGAATACTCTTTAGAAGGGTGCAAAGCTTATCAAGGAAGGTTTATTTTGGATTTGTAGACAGGGAACTAAAGCTCTCTTCTACTCAGATTCTTGGGATGGATTCCCTCCACTTACTTCTCAGTTCCCTAACCTTCTTCCTTTGTGCCAAAGATTTCTCGAGGCTGGTTGGGCTAGGGTGAGTGACTTCAAGTCTGTTGCTTCTTTTGGTCAGTTGGAGGTAGCTCATTGGAAGGATCCCGTAGTGTGGCCAGATTTGGGACTTGCTGAAGATAGTGCTGAGCTTCACAAGATTCTTCATAGTAGGAGTTGTAGTTCTCTTCTAGAAGAGGATATTCTTGCTTGGACCCATAATCCTAAGGGGGTTTACTCTGTTGCTTCTGGTTATCAGGTGTTATTGGCTCAGAAGCTAACTGGGGTAGAGGTTCATTGGTGGAAAAGGGTGTGGAATAAACTCTCGTGGCCTAAATGCAATTGCTTTGTTTGGACTTTGGCTTGGAATAGGTGTTTGACCTAGGATAACATTCGTAAACGGGGATTTCAAGGACCTTCAATTTGTGTTTTGTGTGGGGGAGCAGAAGAGGATTCTTCACATTTGTTCTTCCGGTGCCCCTTTGTTGTGCAACTTTGGCATTGGTGGTGGGAGGTATGGAAGCTTCCTTGTATTCATGCGTGCTCTTTGGTTGAATTCTGGGATAGTATGGGAAGACCTCCTTCTATGGCTTCCTTTTTGCAGGAAGTTTGGTTTGTGGGTCCTACCTTTCTGCTTTGGCAGATTTGGCTGGAGCGGAACTGCCAAATTTTTCGTGATTAGAAGTTGGTGGGTCGGCAAGTTTGGCTGCATATGCTAGGAATGGTGCAGGAGTCAGTTTTAGCTAAATGTGATTTGGATTTTCCCTTGGAGAGAGGTGATGATGAGTTGGTGGCCAGACTGGGTCTTCAAGAAATTCATTCTTCTTTTGTCAATTCCAAGAACTGTAGGCATGGGAAAAAGAGGGTTCAACGGGTTGGAAGGTGGTTACCTCCTCCCAATGGATTTTTAAAGATCAATACTGATGGTTCTTCTAGGGGCAATCCTGGGCCTGCTGGAATTGGTGGAGTTGGTAGGGACTCAGCTGGGTCGGTGATTTTTCTGTTCTCTATACATGAGGGGGTGAAGACTGTTAACTTCATGGAGGGTTTGGCAATTCTACATGCTATTGAGAGGGCCCTTGCTTTGGGCTGGAGAAAAGTTATATGTGAAGTTGATTCATAGATTTTGATTAATCTCTTGAATGAGTGAAAGATATCTGATATGAATTGGCAGTTGGCTTCGGTGGTTCAGCGGATTCTTCAGGTAGTTCTTGGTTGGAGGAGGCATCCCTTGTTCACATCCTAAGGGAGTGGAATCGAGCTGCCGACTGCTTGGCCAAATGGGCCTCTAAGCATGATAGTGGCTGGAAAGTTGAGGATTGGGATCAGGTTAACCCTGAGCTGCATCTGGATTTAGACCGGTTCTTAGAGGAGGATAGGAGGATACATGAGGATAGTTGATGTTGTTTATGCTGTGGGGTTTTCGCCTTGTTTTCTGGGGCTGGGTCCCTTGGTTATTATTGTAATGCACTTTTCTGATTTCTAATAAAGTTTTTATCCCTTTGTTTTTTTAAAAAAAAAAAAAAAAAAAGATAGGAAACAATGGAACACATGGGATAAATCAGTTTACAAGGTATAACTTATGTTTTCTACATTTTTCTTAGTTTCATTGATGTTTTCAATTTGAGTAGGAATTCTAGATTATTTGTGGTATCTTAGTAGGTTCTTACAATAGTTTCAAATTATCAATCACAGTATCAACAAGACAAAAGTAGCTACAAGACAATATGGCTACCCTGGCATAGTACAAAAAATCTCAGGGGCAAAAGTATTAAAATCCCATCCAATGAATGCAGTCGTTTATGCTTGACAGTTTTGAAGCATATTTTGCTAAGACCTATTATGCACTTTGCCAAGTCATAGGGGCTGTATATGCCTAAAAATGACATGATTCAGTCTAAATAAATATTCTTAATATTTATTTTATTCTAATTCCTCTATCAATAAATAAATAAACAAATTTATTTATTTGATTCATATTCCTCTAAGTTAATTAAATATCAAAATATTTAATTACCTCTTCTAAAGTCAAAATTAAATAAAATCCTTTTTTTAATCAAATTCTTCCAAACAATTGCCGATGATGGCATGGTTCGGTGGTTAAGTCGCTCAGGATGTAGTGGCAGCCACCAAAGTTCAAACCCTCGCTGGGCCAACGAGCTCGCAAGGCTTTACCCCTTCGCTGGGCCAATGAGCTCGTGGGTTTGAAGTGTTCTTCCTAGAGGATGAGGTCCCCCAGTTGTGGCCTCATCGTTTCATTGCTCCGGGCAAAAGCATTCGCATGGAGCCGGAGGGTGTGTTGCACCAGCGTCACCGGTCACGTTAAAAAGTTTACCAGGTGCATTATCTTTAAAAAAAAAAATTCTTCCAAACAATTAAATAATTCTTAATTATTTAATTAAGTCAATTCTTCTTCCAATTTAAATAAATAAATCAAATTGATTTAAATTATCCCAATCTCTAAAAATAAAATACAATCAAATATTTTATTTACTCTTCCAAATCATGCACAAACAATTAAATAAATTTATTTATTTATTTTGCTTTCTTATCTTCTAATTCCTCAAAATATCTTCCAAATCTTCTAAAAATAATTCTTCTTCATCATGCACACAAAATTAAATAATTTATTATTTAATTTCTCTCAAATCATGTAAAAGCAAATCACAAGTTGAGTTAACTGACTCAATCAACTTTGTTTTTATCAATATCTCTTAAATTAGAAAAAAACTTTCTAATTTATGAAGTCATATCTTATCTTTATAAAAGAAAGTAGTTAACTCAAACAAATAAGCTTTTGTGTGACACTTGTCTTCTTTCTATTCATGCACATCCTCTCAAGTCTTCTATACCATTGATCTTCTCATTATTTCTGTACCATTGATCTTCTCTCTCACAATTCTATAAATTGAACCCAATTCTTCAATTTCATTGATCCAAGCTTTTAGTATCGTTACTCTGCAGAATTAACAATGCGCCTTTGCGATCACCCTTTTATTGTATTAAAGCTCATCTCCATTACAAGAAGTATCATAGCCATCTCTCCATCGTCATCTTGAAAAACAAAGCAAGGAAGTGCATCTTCTGAGGGCTTCAATTCACATACAAAGATAGATTGAGACTAGGCGAACAATGGAAGCAGCAAAGTAACAAGGTTTGCACAGTTTGTTCTTTATTATTCGAGTCTTTTTTACTTGTAATTTCTATTGAGATTATTGGTTTATTGATTGAGTTTAATACTTTGACAATATTTCTGGTAACATTTTTGGTGCCCACCATGGGGCCTTGCCCTGATTTAAGCCAAAAACTAAGTTTTTGGTGCAAAGGTTCCTTACATAGGAGGATTCAACGCATCTAAATAATTCTAACGTGCATCTAAGCTCTGTTTCAGCACATCTACTCTTTCAATGCATTTACCTCTTGAAGCTGCGCATCTGTGTCCTGTTTCAGTGCATCTACCGAACTACACATATGCTCTTTGTTTCTATACTTTTGACCTCTGTCTCAGCACTTTTGTAATAGCTACACATTTGATCTCTGTCTCTACACTTCTAACCTCTGTACCTGCACATCTAATTCTAACAGTAGTTTTTTGGGCTTTCTTGTGATTTTGCTAATGTTGACACCTTTTGCAAGAAAATTCTCTGATCTACTTGCAAGATAGGGGCTGGTTTAGTCATTCTAGTTGCATTGTTAACACACATAATCTTTTTAGAGGATAGTAATCGAATGTTCATGAAAAGTCACATCTAGATCTAACTAGGAAAGGAGTAACTTGATCTTGTTGCATCAACAGCTTGAATTTAGTCCCAATGCTAGGAGGATAAAATTGAACCATTGCTATCTTGCTTTCAAAGTTAACAACTCACGTGTGTGCCCAAGATGCTAGCTCATATAGTCTTTTTCATTTTAATTAGGGGAAAGAATCACCGTCTTTTGTGTTTTTGGGAATAATACTAGGCCTATGCCTCCCCTATCTTGGGTGACCAAAATGCTAGAAATATCATTTTTGCATGTGTTAAACCTTTAGAGAGGCCTACCCTTGGATATCCTTCCATCCAAGCGGGAATGACCTTAAGTGGTAATAGGCTAAAGCCAAGCCCTACCAAGCCACTATAAATAAATTGTGTTTGGAGTGAAAGCTTTAAAAAATGAGTGAAGTTGTGTTATATCGATAGCCAACCTCCCCCAAAACCCTCCAAGGTGCAACCCTTGCAGGCTGGGAGACTCCATAATGGAGAGTAGTGTTGTTGCATGTATAACCACTCAAACGATGGTACTTATAAATCTTCCTTTGTTTTTAGTAGCTAAAAACCCCTATAAGCCAGTGTAGGGAAGGGCGATTATCACCTCCCAAAGATACCTCATCTAGAAATAGTGAGAATTTAGTTTATATTGTCCCAGCCAGCCTAGGATTTGTACTTGCTTTTGAGTAAAAAAAGAGTCCATAAAATTTGAAAGATAGATCAAAAAAATTCATGAAAACTTCTTTGTGTTTGTTGTGTTTTACTTGCCATAATTGAGAAAATTAGATCAAAAACACCAACTTGCAACCAAGAAACCAAAAACATCGAAGAACATGTCAAAAAATTTACAAAAATAGTAAAAAACTAGAGTTGCGCATCTGTCTTGCAGAGTTGCGCATCCAACATGACCAGCTGTGCATTTGTACCAACTTTCTGCACTTTTATCATCTATTATTGTGCTTTTATACCGACTTACTGCACATTTATCCTTTATTTCAGCGCATATATTGCTGCGCATCTGCAACAATGAGCATTTCCATATCTTTTGAGAGAAAAATTTCAGCTTTTCTGGATGCCCATTTCATCCTTGTTCTAGTTTCTGAGATCAGTTATACCGTGCAGTCACCTCTTCTATCTATTTCCATAGCATATCCTCTCTTTCATCAGTCATCTCATCCACCTTTTGCCAGGTCTTCCCATAAACAAGTCAAAGTTCCTATATCATATTAGTGCAAGATCTTTTCCAAGTCATTTCAGATTCAAGTAACCCTAGTAGGTCACAGAACTTCACTAGTGGTCTTGGTGCAAGACTAGTTTCTACATAGTAAATGGGTACTAGCTATCCTTACTTGTGGCTATCGTCTTGTGTCAACCAAATTACTTGGAATCATTGATGAAAAGAGTCCCTTGTTCAAATCTTGTCACAAGTATCCTCTTCTCAACAATCTCCACCAACACCTTACCAAAATCTCTCGTTTCACCCCACTTCTTCCCATGTTGCCTCACATGGTCTTAACTAGATCCCAATACCAAAAATTACTTGAAATGGCTGGAACATCTAACTGCATTGTATCCCCTCACGATAGTGAGGAGGAAATCTCTCATGAAGATTACCAAGGAACCCTCCAAGATCAAAAATTTTAACGCATGCAAGAAAAAGTGCTCATAGAGGACCCTCAAAGGTACTTTCTTCATCTTGCAAACTTAGGACTTAAACTCCCCATAGACTTTGATCTCAACAAACTGAAAGAGACCGTAGAGGAAACTCATGAAAACCACACTAGTGAGGATAAAGGAAAGAAAATCGCAGACCCAAATGTACCTATGGAAACATTGCAGAAACAAATCGAGAGCCTAATGCAAAAAATAATAGATCTTAAAATAGGAACAACCACTAAAACTTATTCCTTGGAAGACATTGCACCATATCCCTTTGACAAAAGTTTGAACATGGTACCCTTCCCCTTTTGGTTCAAAGTTCCTAAGTTTGACAAATACAAAGGGAAAGGAGACCCAAGAGATCACATTAGGGAATTTAACGCCGCGTGCCTAGAAGTAGCTCACAACGAAACATTCCTAATGAGACTATTCCCTAGATCTCTAGGTGGTCAAGCCATGGAATGGTTCTCGCGACTTCCCTTGGGTATCAAAACTTTTGATGAGTTAGTAAACAAGTTCGTCACACACTTCTCATATAACATTGAACATGAAGTTTCAATGCTCTACCTATGCAATACAAAGCAAAAGGGTGGCGAATCCTTCACCTCTTTCTTACAAAGGTGGAGACAACTCACGAGTAAATGCTCATATGACATGCCTAAGAAACAATTAACAAAAATGTTTGTCCACAACCTTAACCCTGATTTAAGTTACCAAATCCAAATTCAATGCCCTACCTCATTTACAAAAGTTATTGAGATGGGATTATTTATTGAGAAAGCTAGGATCACCAAGGGGAAAATAAAGTTGTACAAGGACACCCCTAACTCTAATTACACCATGGACAAGTTGAAGTTTTGGACAAAGAACAAAAATGTAGTCAATGATGGAGTAGTTGATGCCAAAGTGGCAACTCCCAAACAACAACCAATCTTCACTCTCAAAGAAGAAGCAAGAAATGCTACACCAAACAAAACCTTCTCTCACGAGCCAAAGCCATGGTTCACCTCCAATCCTAGATAAAAATTCACACCTCTAGGGGGGTCCCAAGAATATGTGTTAAGAAAGCTATTAGCTAACAATGAGATCACTCTTCCTCCTAATAGCAACTATGAACCACAAGTGAAACCTCATTATTGGAAAGACACTAATTTCTATGAGTATCATAGAGGAAGAGGCCACACAACCAACAACTGTATCCATTTGAAAAATGTCATTTAGGACATACTTGACCAAAATTAAGTAGGTACTAAAGAACATACCTCTAACGAGACACGTGGCATACAAGGATCCACTCCTCAATCATGACAGGCCATACAACAACAACAACAACAATAACAACCACAACAGGCAGAATCAAAACAACGGACACAACAATGCTAACTACGCAAGCGTGCCATTTGATTACACTGTCAACTACATATCAAAGTACATCCCACAAGTCAATGTGGTCATATTCAACCAACAATCAGGACCCAAAAAAACTAAGTATAGCATCATCACCCGCAGTGGTAAGGTCATGTTAAACATGCTTCCTCCAAGGTCGTCACCTTCTCCATCTAACTCCCATAAGTACAGTGTCATAGACCAACTTCAAAAAAATCCTATCCACATATCTATCTTAGAGTTGTTGCATATATCTCCCTCCCACAAGGAAATTCTTGATAAAGCCCTAGTGGAAACAACTGTGCCCACGAACCTAACCCAAGAGAAGTTTCAAGCAATGGTAGGAAATCTAACCTCCTCTAGCATCATTTTGTTTACCAAACAGGATGATCTTTCAGTGTCTTAGCATCATAACACATCCTTGCATATCGTCACCTTCATTCATAAACACCATATCAAAAGAGTTCTCATTGATGGAGGAGTCAGTCTAAATATTTGCACACTCAAGCTAGTCCTTACATTGGGGTTCTCTGAAACTGTAGTGGATCCTAGGAAAAAGATGCCATTAAGGCCTATGATGAAGAGGAAAGGACTACTAAAGGACCAGTGGTGTTACCAATACAAGTTGGACCAATAATAAAGGACGTTATTTACCAAGTCCTAGACATGGAGCTAGCCTATAACATTCTCCTAGGTAGACCCTAGATTCATGCCATGAAAGCTGTACCTTCTACCTATCACCAATGCATCAAATTTCCTCATAATGGCAAGAAGATCACCATCCAAGGTGATCCAAATCCTTTTCAGCATTGCAACACTATCCACTCAAAGCTTGGTTGCATCATTCCCAACAATAGAGCTTCTACATCCTCCATCTCATAGCATGATTATACCTCTAAAGCTTCCTCATCCAATCCCAAAGAGTAGAAAATCACAATCAAAGAAACAAGGGGTAGGGGAATACTCCATCGAACACAGCCTCAACTTAGCCAAAATGCTTCTCTCCAATATCCTTTGGGCAACCTACACCTAAGTACATTCCAAAACCTTCTTCTTCTCTCGAACCTCCCATAGCTCCCTTTGTAAAATGGGGGGCCCTATCAAATGAGAGTGAGGAAAGAGATGTCTTGCAATGGCTCTACACAGAGGAAGATAATACACAACAAGAACCACCTAAGCTCCCAACAAAAATCTATGGGCATGGTGAGTCTATCCTACATAGAATGGGTTATGAAGGACAAGATCCCATTGGCCTAAGAAAAGAAAGAATAATAGAACCCATCCAACCCTCCTCATCCTCATTGGAAAGAAATACAAAAGGGTTAGGATACAAGGACAAGGGCAAAGCTAAGGCCAATGCTTGTTTTGTGGAATAGATCCATGCTCTACAAGAAGACAGTGACATAGATTCCAATGAATATGAATGGGATGAACTCACAAAACACTCCTATGAGGATAAAGGAGTTGATACCATTCAAACCTATAGCCCCTACCATGAGGGACAAATGCTAATGCATAGACCATTAAAGTCTGATTCACCAACTCCTGAGAGTACAACTTTCGAGGAAGGTCAGAGTTCCATTGCAATAAACAATCTGGAGGAAAGTACCATCCTAGATCCTATCCCTACCAATCAAAATCCTGACCATGTATCCATTCAAACTATCACACCCAATGAATTAGATCTATCTTTCGATCCCCTTCAACTTGTGCATCCTGAACTTATCGACTGGGATATACAAGGAACCCCGCAACTAGACATGTTCCAGAATGATGATGCCTATATTGACTACATGGAACTTAGGGACCACCTACCTATAGGAGATCATAAAGCTGGCTTCGCCATTGAACTCAACACCATGGCTTATTTTGGAGAGGGTACCAAGCCTTCTAGTTGCAAAAACATAAAAATCAAAAATGGATCTGATGGTGAAAACTACTCTGCGGAAGTATCAAATCCCAAAATAGTAAAAAGAAAGGATGCATTGAATGGTGAAAACCTCTCTAAGGTGTCAAATGACGGAAAGCTTGACACTCTCTCCACTGACATGTATCAGGAGAAGTCTCATATTGTTGTGGAACCTACAAAACCTGTCAACATTGGAATAGAGGATAATCCTAAGATCATTCACTTTGCAAAGTCTATCTCCACTAGAAAAGACAAAATATGTACCATTCTTCAAGAAAAAGCAAGGCAACTTTGCTTGGTCATACGCAGATATGCCCAGTTTAGATCTAGATTTAATTCTACACCATCTTCCACTAGATCCAAGGGTTAAACTAGTCAAGATGAAGCTTAGGAAGATGCATCCACGCATTGCATTACTAGTAAAAGAAGAACTCAAGAAACTGCTGGATATAGGGTTCATCAGGGCCATAGATTATCCAGAGTGGGTATCCAACATAGTGCCAGTGTCTAAACCTTATGGAAGAGTAAGATTATGTAATGATTTCCAAGATCTCAACAAAGCTTGCAGAAGAATGATTTTCTGTTGCCCAATATTAATATCATAGTCGACTTGACAGCAAGACACACCATGCTTTCTCTTATGGATGACTTCTTTGGATACAATCAAATCAGGATAGAACCAGAAGACCAACATAAAACATCTTTTACTTGTCCATGGGGCACCTTTTGTTGGAATGTCATGCCATTTGGGTTAAAGAATGTCGGGGCAACATATCAATGTGCTATGACCACCATCTTCCATGATATGATGCATGTCACAATGGAGGACTATGTAGATGACATCCTTGCAAAGTCACTAACAAGAGAATCACACCTAGATGTACTAGAGAAGGTCTTTCAGAGACTAGAACACTTCAAACTCAGGTTGAACCTGAAGAAATGTGTGTTTGGAGTCACCTCCGGCAAGCTCCTAGGCTTCATTGTATCAACAAATGGGATCGAAGTAGATCCTACCAAAGTCAAGGCTATCATGGAAATGCCACCACCAAAGAACATCACTCAACTACAGTCTCTACAAGGCAAGTTACAATAAATCCATCGGTTCATATCACAACTGGTAGACAAGTGCCAACCTTTTAGCCATCTCTTACATAAAAACATTCCATTTAGATGGGATGAAAAGTTTGAGGAAGGATTTCGCAAGATGAAAGAATACCTCATGAACCCTCCTATTCTAATGCCTCCTATACAAGGAAATCCACTATTACTTTACATATCTACTATGCCAACAGCTTTGGGTGCCCTTCTAGAACAACAGGATTATGAAGGCAAAGAAAGAGCTATCTACTACATCAGTTGTACATTGGTGGGCTACAAATTGCAATATTCTCAAATAGAAAGATTGTGTCTTACTATGGTTTTTTCTTCCCAAAAACTATGACATTACATGCTAGCACATCCAGTCAAGCTTATTGCAAAGATAGATCCATTGAAATACCTATTAAGTAAAGCAGCTCTAACAGGCCACCTAGCTAAGTGGGTAATGCTTCTAAGTGAATATGACATCGAGTATGTAGAAAGGAAGGCTATCAAAGGTCAAATCATTGCCGATTAGTTAGCAGAAGCACCATTACAGGATACCACACCAATGACGTTTGAGTTTCCAAGTGAATCCATATTCAGTATCACAACACATGCATGGAAACATTATTTTGATGGATCCTATACAACCCATGGATTGGGGGCAGGAATCTTGTTGGTCACTCCTCATGGTGACACCATACCTAAGTCTTATTGTCTGCTATTCCCATGCACAAACAATATAGCAGAGTATGAAGCCTTGGTCATTGGTCTCAAAATGGCAGCAGAATGGAAAATAAAAGAGCTACATGTCTATGGCGACTCACAACTGGTAATCAATCAAGTCAATGATGACTATCGGACCAAAGATGATAAGTTAATACCATACAAGCATATGGTTGATGACTTTAAAGATTACTTTGTGATCATCTCCTTTGAGCAGATACCCTGCATTGAAAACAAAGTAGCAGATGCCATGGCAACCATTTCCTCACTCCTTGATATCCTACAGAATGAGTCATGGTATGAATTCTTGGTGGAGTCAATTATGCAACCAGCTTATGATATCCTTGAAATACACTCCATATGCCTATTAGTCAGATCTAATTCACCTTGGTATGGTAAGATTTACACTTACCTTAAGGATAACACCCTACCGCCTAACTTATCTTCTAATCAACACCGAACCTTCATTCACCAAACCTCTTGTTACACCATTATCGCTTATACCCTATACCGATGAGGTATGGATGGCACTTTACTCTAATGTTTAGAACGGGAAGAATCTTAAACCGCCTTACAAGACATGCACGAAGGAATTTGCGGAACACACTCTAGCAGTCCTTCTTTATCTAAGAAACTCATGCATTTGGGATACTATTGACCGAACATGGAAATAGATTCATATCAGTTTGTGAAGAAGTGCAAGCAGTGCTAGATACATGGAAACTTGATACATGCACTAGCTCAATAGCTCTGACCTTTAATGACACCTTGGCCCTGTTGTCAATGGGGATTCAACCTTGTGGGAAAAATTCACCCTCCATCTTCCAATGGCCACAATTTCATAATAACCACCACTAAATACTTTACCAAGTGGATTGAAGTCGTTCCACTCACAAATCTCACAGGCAAACAGATTGCCTCCTTCATCCTCAATTACCTCATTTGTAGATACAGAATTCCCTCATCCATTATCACAGATAACGAAAGACCTTTCAAGAACCAGGATGTCTAAGAGCTTTGTGAAAAATTCAAAATCCAACACCATTTCTCCACCCCTACTATCCACAAGGCAATGGCCAAGTAGAGGCATCCAACAAAACAATCTTAAAAATCCTCAAAAAGACAGTCAATGATGCTGGCCGTGATTGGCACATACAACTCAATCCCACTCTGTGGGCCTATCGAACCAGTATACACACTCCCACAGGTGCTACCCCATATGCCCTTGTCTATGGATCAGAAGCCATTTTGGCCATCGAGGTCAAGTTACCATCCCTAAGGGTGTCGTTAAAAGGTCTTATTATGGATGAAGACTAGAGAGTTTCCAGATTGCAAGAGTTAGATCTATTAGAAGAGAGAAGGCAATAGGCCTTTAACCATCTCAAAGCATAACAACAGAGAATGTCATGAAGCTACAATCATGGATTCCGTCCAAGGATATTCAATGTTGGTGATCTAGTACTTAAGGAAAATCCCCATAATCAGAAAGATCAAGAAAAGAAAGGTAAGTTTGAACCCAATTGGCTTGGTCCTTATGTCATCATTGCTGCCTATGGATCAGGGGCATATTAGTTAGTAAAATCAAAGGGCGAGCTATTTGATGACCCAATCAATAGTATGCATCTTTTCCGGTTCTATACTATTGCCTTTAATTCAACCTTATTTAATTTTTCACGATCCTTCCTATGCAAAAAGTTGACCTACCATCTTTCCTTATTGGTTATATGTTTGTTTCTGAATTCGGCTCTTTGTCTTTAAAAGTTCATTCGCCTATCATCTTATATGTGAAATTACTGAAGAATTGAACCTTTGAACTTGAACCCTTTTCAAGGTTCAAGAGTTCAACGGTTCAAGAGTTCAATACTCAATGCTTCTTAAGGAGTCGTGTACACTCAGTCCCCTTATGTAATTCAATTTGTGTCTTTGAACCTTTTGGTTGAACCTCATAGTGGAGTTCAACGGTTCAAGAGTTCAACGGTTCAATGTTTCTCAAAAAGTTGTGAACTGTTGGTCCCTTTGTGTCACTCAATTTGTATTTTTGAACCTTTGAGTCTCATTTTGGGAGTTCAAAATTTCAAAGGTTTAAAGGTTCAACATTCCGTGACTTTAGTCCCATTTTTCCCGAAGTCTTCTTTAAGTCAAAATTTGCAGGAGATTTTAAAAGAAGTAAATCATTTAGAGGGAAATATATCCAGAACATTTTATGAAATGGAAAGTTCTAACTTTGAAAGGTTATGAGTAATCTTACACATTAAGGTCGTGTGCAAGAACTACTTACAATTAATGCACCTATTAGAATTTGCAACCTATCAAGCAAGCTCAGCACAAGTTAATTGATCTAGTAATTATTCGACCCGATTTCATGCTTTTTATCGAGAAAGGACAGGCCATTTTTAACAGTAAACACATAGGGTGATGCAAAAGGAGAGCAGCATTGGAGGTATAAGATTTTTATTGCCCAATTTCATAGTAATTTCTGATCCATTGAAGGTGAGTTCAACTTTTCCTATAGCTAATTCCATTACTTTGTTGGAAAGGAGAATCATTGTGAGTTTCTGGTATTATTAGAGAAGTTCAAGATCCCACAGTTCAAGATTTCATAATAGAAAAAATAGATCTTGGGACTACATCACGTGTCATGGACGTACACCATCTGGAAGCATCTACCAAGAGGATAGTCAACCATACCTAGAAAGATGAAAAAGATAAGAAGGAGTTGAAACAAACTTTATAATCAATGGTAGAATATATTGATGCCATTCATAATCCAAATCCACTACCTATTTCTCAACTACCTCTATCTTTTGACCCAAAATCTCTAGCCAATCAGAAAATGCTAGATCAGATACACAGAACAAAATGGTGACCAGAGTGTTTGACGATTGGTTGGATGGTATCATCAGAAGGGTACAGAGTACATTAATAAATTGAAAAGTATATATGATGAAACTATGGCTACTATCGAAGAGTTGAAAACACAAAATGCTTCGTGGGTAAAAGATGAAGGGAAGTGGATGAATGTGATGAATCAAATTGATGAAGTTTAGAAATATGGGGTAACAAATTTTTTATCAGAAAAGAATTTGACAAGTCTGAATGATGATACACTGTATGTAAGCAAGAGAAACATCGGATGGAGAAACTCAGTATCTTGTCAAGGACGAATTGAATTTACAAAAATGATTAAAGAAATAACTAAGTTTACCCAGTCTTTGCAGTATGATTTGGAATGCATCGATGTAAAATATATAAAAGATGATGGGGAGCCAGAGAAGGATATCGATACTGTGGTTCAATCCTTCAGGGAAAAAATAGTTTTGTTAAAGAAAATGATAACCTATTAATTGAAGATTTCTCTTAGATATCAAAGGTAGAATCACTTCTTCACCTTTGTGTCGATGCACTCTCGAAGCATGCAGAGAAAGTGGCAAACATTCGAAGAGAGAAAGATGTATGGAAAGCAAGGGTTAAACACATTAGCATTCCTAACTTCTTGAAAATCCAAAAATTTGTTACCGTATTTCAGGAGTGGAAGGTTCAATGTGTCTCCTCAGCCGAACAAAGTAAATCTGGAGATTCTAATCTGCCGCCCCATTCATGATCTTGCTTGCATAATATCTTTATTCAGCTATTTAGTTGGAATTATGTTCAAAAAACTTTATCTTTCAATGAGCTTTTATGAAACTAAAATCCTGTATGGGTCAGAGTTGGTTTTAACTCTTGGTTCAAAAGAATGGTTAATAAGGGTAACTATATATATGTTTTTAGTTTTTAAAACTGAGATACAAAAAGTTAAGGAGAAGATACAAGGAATTTTTAGAGCTGAACTATTGGCTGTTTTACAATATATATGATGTTTGTCTGAAACATTTTTCATCTGTGAATGAAAAGGTGAAATGATTGCTACAGTCTTAAATCTATGTGTTTAAGTTATTTGAAATTGGGTTTCTATGCGAACTCTTCTTTAATGTGGTAATTGTTCTTTCATTAGATAACTCATCATATATGTTTTATCATTTATTGATTCAGCAATATACAAATTTATAAATCCAATTATTATTAAAGATGGAATCTGTGTATTCTATTACCGAATGATGTTATAAAGAAGAAAGTTATCACATTCATAGCATGATGATGTATGAATGTTAGTTTGCCTTTAATGCTTTTTGGTTAAAAGTATATCTGAATGATTAGAATAATTTGAATTCATTAAAGATTTAAAAGGGAGCTGTACCTTAATTCAGAGGGGAATTATTCTTGATAGTTCACCCATTTGTTGTTTAACTTATTTGTTCTTGAAAGAAAGGGTTATAGAGTCAGAACAAAACATTTTTAGACTAGGACAAATCTGTTAGCCAACAGTTTTTGGCGACTCTACTGGGGACTCGAAGTCATTTGTTGAAAGATTAGTCGCCTTAATATGAAGCAACAATGGTTCTTCCTCATGAAAATATAATTCATGTTCTACAACCTAATCTTGGTTTTCAAGACAAGCAGGAAGATATAATTGGTCAGTTAAATACTCTTGCATGGCGCACTCACTGAAATATTGATGATAATAGAAGGGTAAGCCGAGTATTAGAAAAGGAAGAAGAATTGGCCAATAATTTGAGATTGTTGTTACTTAGACGAAGGAGGCAAGCAGAAAACGCAGTAAGAAATCAAGCCCCTGAAGTCCGAAGAGGTCAAGAACAGCCTGGAAACCAATAACTACCTACCCAATTACAATATCATAAACTGGATTGTAGAAGATACACAAGGTCTTTGAGGAGAGAGGGAGTTGAAGATTCTACTTTTCAAACGCTACAAACCCTAAATTTTCCTTATATTCCTACTCCTATTAGAAGAGCTAGAAGTAGACCTCCCAACCCTCCTAAACCCTCTACATCCTCTATCTGTCAAGCCTTAACTCTTTTTGGTACTGTCATTCCTTCTTCTATAAGCTTTCTACCAATGGCTCAACCTTGGGGAGCAGCTATAGGACCTCTAAATTTAGGAACTAACTTGAATCCTCTGCCTAAAAATGCAAGGGAAAACTTACCTAAATTTAATGGAGATGGAAGACAATCACCAGATGAACATCTGAGTGCCTTTGCCACAGCATGTGGTGTGTTAGGTGTGCAACATCAAGATGTAGCCATCAGGCTCTTTGTCCAAACTCTAATTGATACTGCAGTACAATGGTTCTATCATTTGTATGACTC
Organism: Cunninghamia lanceolata; assembly: GCA_027924645.1. NCBI lineage: Eukaryota > Viridiplantae > Streptophyta > Pinopsida > Cupressales > Cupressaceae > Cunninghamia > Cunninghamia lanceolata. Next base: position 3,199,194 of record BSBN01000994.1, on the reverse strand, counting down.
TTCAATTACAAACTGGAATGATATGGAAATTGCATTCAAAAATAGATTCAAAAGTGCAGAAGATGAACATTCCCTTCTTTCTCAATTGACTCAGCTCAAGAATGAAATTCACGAGCCTATGAGGGAATTTATAGCCAAATTCAATAGAATTGTGCACAAAATCCCAAATGCTAAGAGGCCAACCCCTGAGAATCAAAAATGTTTCTTTATCAATTCTATGCCCTCTGATATTAGTTTCCATCTTAGAAGAGGTGCAGTTGCCGACTTAGTGATCGCACAAACCTTGGCAGTTGGGTTAGAAGATGATCTTCTTATGGATGGAAAATGGAAGAGAGAAGTCCAAGTACCTAATGCTCATCCCTCATCCTCTACAGATCCTATGGTTCAAAGGCTAGTTAATGATATGATCACTTTGAAAAGATAGATGCCTAAGGTTGGTACTTCATTTCAACAACCATATCAAGATATCGGCAGGAGAAATTTTAATCAACAGATAAATACTGGTAGGATATTGCCACTTACATCAGCACAACCAAGGTTAACTATTGAAGCTCCTCCTGGGAGAGGGAATATGTTTGCCTTTCATTTGACTACTGATCATGACAGAAATTCTTATCCAGAGATGCTTAGATATGCTCAAATGGCCACTACTCAAGATGTATTGGGAGAGATTACTGAAGAAGAAAGTAACTTTGAGGAGCCTGGCGACTCTGAAAGACACTTCTTAGAATATGAATCAGATTCAGAAAGAGGAGGTGAAATATTGGTTACTCTTGAAGATCCTTCATGTGTTGTGCTTACCAAAAGTCAGAAGAATCTGAGATTTTCTAATACTCAAGAAGTGCCTGTTAAAGGTAAGGAACCTCTTATTAGAACCTCTGATGCTAATTTGAAGACCCAAGAAATTAAATTATTACATAGAAATGATCATGAAACTTCTTTTGATATTCTAGAATTTTGTAAGTCTACAAAGATTCAAATATCCCTTGCTGAATACCTCAAGTTAAAACCCAAAGAACTTGATAAATTGGTTAAATATGTCAAAGGCGGTCCTACACAAATTGAACCCGAAAGTCAACTAAATGTTAATGCTGAGTCTCCCATTGCTCAATTATTTACCTCTCCACTTGAATCACCCATGCACACTCCTAAAATGGTCCTCAATTCATCTAATGATACTTCTTATATGGCTGATAGGAAGCCCAACCCTTTTTATGTTTCTTTATTCATAAATGGCCATAAACTTAGTAATTGTATCATAGACTCAGGTGCTTATGATAATATTATGCCTTCTTCTGTAGCCAAAGTCCTAGGCCTATCCCTTACAAAAAAATTTGGTAGGTTTACTCCATGGATGGCAAACAGATTTCTTTCCTCAGACAAATTAAAGATGCACGAGTTGCTCTTGCAGCCTATCCTGATAAAAGAGTGAAGTTGACTATCCTGGTAGCAGATATTCTTGCTAGTTATGGGATGTTGTTGAGCAGGACTTTTTGTAAAGATTTAGGCAGATAGATTAAATTGGATTGGTCAGAAGCTACAATTCTAATGGGAAAGCAGAAGGTTAAGCTAGAACCTGAACTTAAATGAAAGTTTATTGTATACCCTTTTGATGATCCTAAGTCTCAGATTCTATTTGAAGAATGTGAATTTGGTAATTATTTTCTCTTCTGAAGACATGAAGGAAGAATCTATACCAAAGTCTATTCATTTAGATGATCTATGGACCATGGAATTCGATGGTAGTTGTGCTACCATTGGTTCAGGAGCAGGGGTTGTTTTGATCTCACCTAAAGGTAAAATTTTTCCTTACTCTTTTAAGTTAGAATTTAAAAATACTAATAACACTATAGAGTATGAGGCTCTATTGCTTGGGTTAAATGAAGCCAAAGGAAAAGGTATAAAGATGCTCAGAGCAAAAGGAGATGCTGAATTAATTGTTAAATAGGTGAGAGGCATTTTTTAGTTAAAAATGAAAGATTGAGACATTATAGGAATAGAGTTTGGGATGAGATAGAATGTTTTGATGCCTTTTCTATTGAGGCAATTCCTAGAGATCTGAACACATGGGTAGATTCCTTAGTAGTGTCAGCTTCTCTTCTTCTCCCATACCCTGATTTCAAAAAGGATTCATATAGAATAGAATTGGTCTATCGTCCTAATGTCCCAGATAATGCTAAAAATTGGCAAGTTTTTGAGAATGATAGGTAGATTAGAAAGTTCTTGGAGAATGCTGAGATGTTCCTGGGGACTTATTTTGAAAGTTCTAAAGCAGAATGTAAAGAATTCAGTCCTGATCCAGGGATCAATTTAAAGGATGATGTAATTTAGTTAAAGGAGACAAAATCCCCAAAGGACTGGTCTCTCTAGAACATTTGTTCACTTGACAAGATGAATATACCAAAGGTGAACTTGTTTAGAATCCTGACAAATTGGGGGATTATGAGAAAATAAACATTGGAAGTAAAACTAATCCTAAATGGATTTCTATTGGTAGGCGTTGTTCGCCAGAGGAGAAAAACAAATTGATTAATATGTTGATTAAATATAAGGATGTCTTTGCTTGGTGCTATGATGACCTAAAGGATTTTAGGAGTGGGCAATTTCAGCATCATATTCCTTTAAAAATGAATGTAACTCCATTTAGGCAAAAGTTGAGAAACTATAACCTAAAGGTTGCTGAGGCTATCTTTAAGGAGATCGACAAAATGTTGAAGGCTAGGATTATTTATCCAATTCATCACTCCACCTGGGTGGCAAACATTGTCCTAGTAAAAAAAATGGAGAAATAAGGATTTGTGTTGATTTTAGGAACTTGAACCAAACCAACTTGAAAGATAATTATCCCTTACCTGTGATGGATCACATTTTAGAAATAGTTTCTAGATCAGAGATGATGTCCATGTTAGATGGGTTCTTAGGTTATAATCAAATAAGTGTGGCTGCAGCCGATCAACATAAAATTGCTTTCACTACACCCCAGGGAACTTTTACCTATAACCGTATGCCCTTTGGCTTCATTAATGCTGGTGCAACTTTTTAATGGGCAATGGATTCATCCTTTAGAGATCTAAAAGATAGAATTATTGTCATTTATCTTGATGACTTGACTATTTTCTCTAGAAGAAGAGAGGATCATCTGAAAGATTTAAAGATCATTTTGCAAAGGTGTCAGAATCATGGAATATCTCTTAATCCTAAGAAGTTAGTTTTTTGTGTTACAGAAGGTAAGTTGTTGGGACACTTAGTTTCAAAGGATGGAATCAAGATTGATCCAGAAAGCGTTAGAGCAATACAACAGCTAAGTCTCCCTTCTAATAGGATGGGAGTTAAGTCTTTCAGTAGCCAGATTAACTTCCTCAGAAGGTTTATTCCTGATTTTGCTGAGATTACAAAACATATTGTAGGGATGATAAGTGAAAAACAAGCATTCAGATGGAATGAGACTGCTAAGAAAGTATTTGAAGATATTAAAGAAGTAATTGCACAAACACCTACTTTGCTAAACCCTAATTTCCAAAAAGATTTTATTATTTATTGTTATGCTTCAGAACATACCATGTTTGGTATCTTATTACATAAGAATGAATTGAATGTAGAAGCCCCAATAGCCTTTATGAGTGTTCCTCTCAAGAAGCATGAACTTAAATATTCTTTAACTGAGAAGCAAGCTTTCACTGTGGTAAAGGTTGTCAAACAGTTTAGATATTACATACTACATTCTCATTCAATTGTATTTGTGCCTAGTTCAACTGTAAAGAGCATTCTGACTCAACAGGTTGTTGGGATGAACAATAGAGCAACATGGGTTGCTAAGATTCAAGAATATGACTTGGAGGTTAGGCCAACCAAATTATTTAGAGGTCAAGGCCTCTAGAAATTAATTGCTGAAAGTAAGGAAGAAGAAGAAGAACTTCCCACTGTCCTGTTGGTAAGTTTATAAGATCCACGGTTCCTAAATGTGGCACACTATCTTACTTATGGAGACTGTCCCAGTCACTTATCCCCAAAGGAGAAAAGAAATCTGAAGTTAAAAGCAGTAAAATATGTCATTTGGGGTGATGTCTTATACAAAAAGGGACTGGATGGAACCTTTCTGAGATGTGTAGATAAGGAACAACAACACAAGCTTTTGGAAGTTTTTCATAATGAAGCCTACAGTGGACACTTCTCTTCTTCGGTCATAGCCTTCAAAATCCCTAGAAATTGTTATTATTGGCCAGGTATGTTTAAAGATGCATACAGATGGGTAGCTAACTGTGAAAAATACAATATGTTTTCAAGAAGGCCACAACTTGCAGCATTGCCTCTGAGGTCTGTCATTATTGAAGAACCTTTCAAACAATGGGGATTAGATTTTATTGGGCCTCTCTCACCTCCTTCAAGTGCCAGACATACACACATTCTTACAGCAATAGACTATTTTACAAATGGGTTGAAGTAGTCCCTGTGAAGAGAACCACTTTAGAAGTAGTGTGCAATTTTCTCAGAGAGAATATACTGGTGTGTTTTGGTGTCCCTCAGAAACTTGTAGCAGATAACGCCACTAGCTTTTCCTCAATTGAACTTACTTCTTTTTGCTATGAGCATAGTTTATCTCTCTCTCACTCATCAGATTACTACCCTCAAGGGAATGGACAAACTGAGTCTAGTAATAAAAATCTGATAGCCATCATGAGAAAATTGGTGAGTGAGAATCCCAAAGATTGGCATAAAAGATTGTATGAAGCAATCTGGGCTGACAGGGTAACCCCAAAAAGGGCAATAGGAATGGCACCTTTTGAGCTGGTTTATGGAATAGGTGCTCAGTTATCATTACCTTTGGAATTATCTGCAGCCAAATTACAAAATGTCATTAAAGATCAATACTTTCAAGATTCCTTAGAGAAAAGAGTTATGTACTTAACCAGGATTGAAGAAGAAAGGAATGAACTAGTTGATTGGATTACTGCTCACCAAGCCAGGGTTAAGAAGATTTTTGATCGAAAAACAAGGCCCAGAAAATTCATGGAAGGAGATGAAGTGCTGTTGTAGGATAGGAGGAGAGAACCTAAAGGAGCACATGGCAAATTTGATTCACTCTAGAAAAGACCTTTCAAAATTCATTAGGTACTGGGTCCTAATTCTTTCAAATTGGAATATTTGGATGGATCTATTTTACCCCTGTCTTATAATGGACAGGACCTTATATTGTATCGACTGTAAAATAGGTGTCCCGTGTTTTGTACATAGTCTTTCCTTTGTTGTCATGTGTTGTTGTTTTCCTTTTCTAGTTTTGGTTTGCCTTGTTTCTTTTCCTTCAGCACCTACGTTTCAGTTTGTGCGTAACCAGAGTTTCTGAGTTCTTTGCATTTTGTCATAAAATGCAGTCCCTAGTCAGAGCCAATGTTACCTTTAATTCACCCTTATTTAATTTTTTGCGATCCTTCCTAAGAAAAAAGTTGACCTACCATCTTTCTTTATTGGTTATATGTTTGTTTCTGAAGTCAGCTCTTTGTCTTTAAAAGTTCATTTGCCTGTCATCTTATATGTGAAATTACTAAAGAATTGAACCTTTGAACTTGAACCCTTTTCAAGGTTCAAGAGTTCAATACTCAATGCTTCTTAAGGAGTCATGTACACTTAGTCCCCTTGTGTAATTCAATTTGTGTCTTTGAACCTTCCGGTTAAACCTCATAGGTTCAAGAGTTCAACAGTTCAAGAGTTCAATGATTTAATGTTTCTCAAAAAGTCATGAACTATTGGTCCCTTTGTGTCGTTCAATTTGTATTTTTTAACCTTCGAGTTGAACCTCATTTCGGGAGTTCAAAAGTTCAAAGGTTCAAAGGTTCAAAGGTTCAATGTTCCATGACTTTAGTCCCACTTTTCTTGAAGTCTTCTTTAAGTCAAAATTTGCAGGAGATTTTAAAAGAAGTAAATTATTTAGAGGGAAATATATCAAAAACATTTTATGAAATGGAAAATTCTAACTTTGAAAGGTTATGAGTAATCATTACACATTAAGGTCATGTGTGAGAACTACTTACAATTAATGCACCTATTAGAATTTGCGTCTTATCAAGCAAATTTAGCACAAGTTAATTGATCCAGTAATTATTCGACCTGATTTCATGCATTTTATCGAGAAAGGATAGGCCATTTTTAATAGTAAACACATAGGGTGATCCAAAAGGAGATCAGCACTGGAGGTATAAGATTTTTATTGCCCAGTTTCATAGTAATTTATGATCCAATGAAGTTGAGTTCAACTTTTCCTATAGCTGATTCCATTACTTTGTTGGAAAGGAGAATCATTTTGAGTTTCTGGTATTATTAGAGAAGTTCAAGATCCCACAGTTCAAGATTTCACAATAGAAAAAATAGATCTTGGGACTACATCACGTGTCACGGACGTACACCATCTGGAAGCATCTACCAAGATGATAGTCAGCCGTACCTAGAAAGATGAAAAAGATAAGAAGTTGAAACAAACTTTACAATCAATGGAAGAATATATTGATGCCATTCATAATCCAAATCCACTACCTATTTCTCAACTACCTCTATCTTTTGACCCAAAATCTCTAGCCAATCAGAAAATGCTAGATCAAATACACAGAAACAAAATGGTGACCAGAGTGTTTGATGATTGGTTGGATGGTATCATCTAGAAGGGTATAGAGTACATTAATGAATTGAAAAGTATATATGATGAAACTATGGCTACTATCGAAGAGTTGAAAACACAGAATGCTTCATGGGTAAAAGATGAAGGGAAGTGGATGAATGTGATGAATCAAATTGATGAAGTTTAGAAATATGGGGTAACAAATTTTTTATTAGAAAATAATTTGACAAGTCTGAATGATGATACACTATATGTAAGCAAGAGAAACATCGAATGGAGAAACTCAGTATCTCGTCAAAGATGAATTGAATTTACAAAAATGATTAAAGAAATAATTGAGTTTACCCAGTCTTTGTAGCATGATTTGGAATGCATCGATGTAAAATATATAAAAGATGATGGGGAGCTAGAGAAGGATATCGATACTGTGGTTCAATCCTTCAGAGAAAAAATTAGTTTTGTTAAAGAGAATGATAACCTATTAATTGAAGATTTCTCTTAGATATCAAAGGTAGAATAACTTCTTCACCTCTGTTTCGATGCACTCCCAGAGCATGCGAAGAAAGTGGCAAAGATTTGAAGAGAGAAAGATGTTTGGAAAGCAAGGGTTAAACACATTGGCATTCCTAACTTCTCAAAAATCTAGGAATTTGTTACCACATTTCAGGAGTGGAAGGTTCAACGTGTCTCCTCAACCGAACAAAGTAAATCCAAAGATTCTAATTTGCTGCCCCAGTCATGATCTTGCTTGCATAATATCTTTATTCAGTTATTTAGTTGGAATTATGTTCAAAAAACTTTATCTTTCAATGAGCTTTTATGAAACTAAAATCCTGTATGGGTCAGAGTTGGTTTTAACTCTGGATTCAAAAAAAGGGTTAATAAGGGTAACAATATATATGTTTTTAGTTGTTAAAACTAAGATACAAAAAGTTAAGGAGAAGATACAAGGAATTTTTGGAGATGAACTATTGGTTGTTTTACAATATATATGATGTTTGTTTGAAACATTTTTCATCTGTGAATGAAAAGGAGAAATGATTGCTGCAGTCTTAAATCTATGTGTTTAAGTTATTTGAAATTAGGTTTCTGTATGAACTCTTCTTTCATGTGGTAATTGTTCTTTCATTAGATAACTCATCATATATGCTTTATCATTTATTGATTCAGCAATATACATATTTATATATCCAATTATTATTGAAGATGGAATCTATGTATTCTATTACTGAATGATGTTATAAAGAAGAAAGATATCACATTCATAGCATGATGATCTATGAATGTTAGTTTGCCTTTAATGCTTTCTGGTTGAAATTGTATCTGAATGATTAGAATAATTTGAATTCATTGAAGATTTAAAAGGGAGTTGTACCTTAATTCAGAGGGGAATTATTCCTGATAGTTCACCCATTTGTTGTTTAACTTATTTGTTCTTGAAAGAAAGGGTTATAGAGTCAGAACAAAACATTTTTAGGCCAAGACAAATCTGTTAGCCAACATATACCTAAGAGAACCCCAATGTAAGGGGGGTAAAAATTCAAAAAAAAAAAAAAAAATCAGAGAAAATAAAAAAAATCAAAAAATGGAAAAACAACAAAAAAATCATCCTCTAGTGAAAACTTGGCAAATAGGCACCTTGGATAGGTACCATGATGAAAACCTGGCAAATAGGCATCATGTGTACTTTTATCTTTCGTGCAAATAAAAGCAAGTGGTGAAAACCTGGTAAATAGGCCTTACTTGTGATGAACTGCTTCCTCCATCTTTGGGAAACCAATCACTTTGTGTCCATTCTTCCTACCATCATTTCTCATCCGATCCATATATGTTCCATAATAAAGCACCTTGTGTGACCTAACAATGACCTATCATGGCTTGATACTCTATCTCTTTTTGTCACCTTATCAACTAAGGTCTTATCCAGTATCCTATCCACAGTGTCAGCCTAGCTTAGTGTTTGTCATCAATATCATAGGGTCAACCCCAAACTACATTGCCTTTGCATCGTCATGTAGGCAATGCCATTTTTCAATGCACCCCCGAGGCTTTCTTGTCCATCCCATATCTTGTTATCTATCCTCTAATCCATCCATAGTCCAAGTCTCGAACTACGTTGCCTTTGCGTCATCGTGTAGGCAAGGCCATTTAGCAATGAGCCCCCAAGGTGCTAGGTCAGTCCCTTAGGATCCATTTTACTAGGCATGCATGCAAGCACAAACAAAGCCCACTTCCAAATAAAAAATCTTAGTGCCAAACGTCAACCTATCCAAGACAAAGAAAACAAGCACCTAAAGCACTCTAAATAATTCTATCTACATTATGGCAAGAAAAACACATCTAAATGCAAAAATGTTTTGTGGTTGTGATCAGATTAGGTTATGGTGTCTTGATTTTTGTTATCATGTCTTTTTATGCTACTCAAGGATGCCAAAAGCTAGAGATGCTATGATGGGGGCATGATTATTTTCTTTGTTTACTTTTTGTAGATCAAACTTTAGTAATGTGAAGCCTTGTCTAATGACATGATCAGCAAAAGATCATCGAGGACATCAGAGGTCTAACATGAAAGGGGGCAATCCTTGTCCATTGATACGCAAGAAATACTCAGGTCATCTCAGTTTAATTATACCTAGATGCTTGTACTAACTTGCTAAATCGAAATCCATGTAAGCGATACTCAGGTCATCTCGGTTCAATTCTACCAAGATGCTTGTATTAACTTACAACATTTGGAAAAAATACCCAAAAAAAATTACCCAATGATGAAATAAACACTTCAAAAATACTTACAATATCAAGATGGCAAAAACCATTTCGCATCCATATCGTATCCATTTACATCCATATCTCATGCAATAAAGATCCAAAATGTAGAGTATCAATGTTTATAAAAGCTTGTGAGTCCTTCTACCAACTCAGTCTTTAGTCAGTCTTCTATCTATCATTGTGTCATTTCTATGTCGATTGAGTACATTTGGACATAAAAAAAACATAGCATAAATTGCATACCATATCACATGAGATAGTCATTAACATGAGTAAATCATTTGCATACACAATAAGTGCATTAGATCATCCATATACATTTGCATCATAACATAATGTCAACAGAAAAATCAAAAACATAGACAAGTACATGTAGATCATCACATAAACTGCATAATCATATAAATGACATTTGCATTCCAGATCATCCGAAATCATCTAAGTTTGCATTAGATCATCATCAAGCATCATAGTATAGGATCATACAGTGTATCCATAATGACATCACATAGCATCATATAGACAACATAAACATATGCATCACATGTGAAACATCAAAAGATACAATGCATCCATGGCATATAGCATAAACAACTGCATATAGAGATCATATAGCTGCATCATCAAATAAATAAGCATAAAACATGTCTAAATGTACAATATATCAAAGTCCATCTCTGAGTCAAATCGTATAAAGTGTATACATCACAAAAATAATGATACATGTTTCAATACAAAATGATACAAGTATATACATATCAGACTATTTGAGCCATCAAAAAGTGTATACATAAACCAAAATCTAGTACAAGTGTAGTGTCAGCTAGCCCTACTGCTGTGGGACACTGCTCCTGGCACTGCCCTCTCCATCTCCTCCTCTGCTAATCCTTGATTGTTGTGGGCCCATCACCGACGCTACAGACCGTGAGCCCCCTGCCCTCTAAGACGTACCGACTACTAATTGGTCTTGAAGCTGGGTTCCCTCTGATCTGCTGGCACAATCCCATGGTATAGACCCCTATAATACTAAGTCTGGGTCTGTGCCCTAGAAAGCTCTACCTGAATCTGTGCAAGCTGCGCTTGTGCCTGCTGCACCTATGTAACCAAAAATATAGTGGCCCCATCCGTACCCAAGTCGGCTAGGGCCGCATCTCTCTCCAGTCTCAAGGCCTTCACCCTCACCAATGCTACATCTCACTCTATAGTGAACCCTAATAAAACTCATGCATCAGCCCCTCTTTGTGACTCTGCCACTCTGAGATGAGCCCTGAGATATCTCACCTATCCCTGTAATGTAATAATAGCTTGCTAGTGTAGATTGAACTGGGTAGGAGCCTGAGGAACCTGAACCTGTGGCACCTGCTGCTAACCTACCTGCTAGGGTACCTACTATGGTGCTGGCATTTGTACCTGTAGTGCAACTTGTGGCTGCACTACTTGATGCTACTGGGAGGATCCCTCCCCAGCTCTCCTCCTCTGTCTCTGCCTCCCTCTACCTCCATCTCCTCCTCCTCCTCCTCTGTCACCTCCTTCTCCACCACCTCCTCCTCCTCCATCATCTCCGCCTCCCCATCCTCCTCTCCCCCTCATCCATCTGCTCCTCCTACCTGCACCATCCTCATCATCTAAGTCCTCCTCATCAAGGTGAGGAACCAACTCTCTGGGTCCTGAATATCTCAAGAATGGATGAGCAACCAACCACTCCTCATAATCAGGAGTCATCCCCGCATCTATCACCTCCATCCTCATCGGCCAAGCCACATAAGGAGTCTTCTGAAACTTTGCTAGTGCCTCCTCATATGATGCAACTGGGCCCCATCTGAACCATTCTACATGTGTCTGTGCAAATCGGGCCTGCCCCTGTGGTATCCCTGTATCCTCCCAAACTACCTCCAAACCTAGCTAACAATTTGCCTCTCTAAGATAAATCATGTCCTACCAATGAGCCACCGAGTCTGAAAGCAGTATGGCAGCTCATCGTCCTCGTCATCCCAAGGCTCACAATCTAGATAGGGATGCCAGACAACTCTATCTACATTGTCCAACACATGTCTCCAGTACTCAAGCTTTCCCAGCTTGTGCTGGGAAATAACACTTGCATAACCATAGTTGTACGGCTCACCCCTCTGCCTGGAAAAGACGCATATCGGTCAGGTAATTGCAATATGCTCCCATAGTCAAAACTGAAGTAATGAGACACCTGCTGACAAACTGGCACCCCTGTGGTATACTAGCTAATGCATATCATAATATAGTGAGCCAAAACATAGACACCCCATGCAAACTGGGTACCCTCTGTAACCATCCTCTCCATAACCCTACCCCAACCAATAGGGAAGCCATGCAACCTCCTATCAGGGTAGACAACACCCCCGATCAATCCAGCCACTATCCCTGGGAAGTAGTCATAGTAGTCATGAATATCCTACCAAGATATCACTTGCCCCTCCAACTCTAGATCATCAAAGACTTGCCTGCACTCTGCCAGTCCTACATCCTGCTGAGGATCATACTCTACAAGCTCACCCTGTATCGGCAAGTGCATAATCCTATAGACATCCTCCAAGGTAATTGCCATCTTGCCAGTAGGCAAGTGAAAGGTCCCATCCTCGCTGTGGAAACACTCCATACCTGTAGTCAATAAACTGAGGTTCAAACCTCAGGCATGAAACACGCATAATCTAGTCCCATAGCATTGAGAGCCTCTCGATCCATCTCAGTGAGCATGTACCACTACAACAATGGCAAGTGAAACTACTCCCTCGACATAAGTACATCTCAAATGTCCTCCCGCAATTAAGAAAAGCAATGCGTCAACCAAAACTACAAATCTACTCAAAACTATCTAAAGAATCATATCACTTAACATATCAAAATTGATCAAAACAACATACAACATCTCTTGACTAGGTTCCTACAATCTCAGAGATCGCTTATCGATTGACGCATCAAACAAGATGCCAATCAAGTCAATTTCGTTAAGTAAACTGACTATCTAAAGCATATGCGCTGCACCAGAAGGAACATGTACCATTTCATAGTAAATACATCACTTCTGGCAAATGTGCTACCAAATTAAGTAAAAGCATAGTCCCATATCAAAAGCGCAACTTCGCAGTGAATGTGCCGGAATAGTTGTCCCATGCGCTGCTTCTACATATGTGCCACTTCCCATATCAAATACATAATTTCCTAATCTATGTGCCGACCCATAATGTATATGCGTAAAACTTATACATGCACTGATTCATAATGCATATGTGCTGAATCATATCATATGTGTTGTTTCAAAGCCCATATGCATCAAAAAGCAGATCGGCGCATACTTTCCCTAGCATTTATTGCACTAATAAATGACCCTAGGTGAGTTTTTTCAACCTACATATCAGTGGTCTTGCATCAGCTGGCTGATTGAACCATTGGACTCGCTCAAAGTGGTGCTCCTCACATGGAATATCCATCTCTATATCGACTGCTCTATGCCCCTATGCTCTCCTAAGCTCTCAAGGACCTATCAACAAAAGCCAAGTGTGCAAATGACTTGTGTTGTGGACCTAGCTCCTATAGATAGCAAGTGAATCCTAACTGGCTGTGTGGCGACTATGACTACTTCCCAAGCCCATTTTCTCCCATTTCTCCAAACCGTGACCCATTTTTCTCCATCCTAACCTATTTTTCACCTTCTTCTTTGTGAGATTGACCATCTCACGTCCTTCTGCCTTCTTCTCGTCCAATCTCTCGAGGGGACATCCTGTCGTTAAACTTGTACTAGGGCAAAACTGGGGCATGTATCATTATCAGAAATTCTTATTCTTTGAAGCAACGTGATAAAACACATTGCATCAAAGAGGGGCAAAATGTATATGCCTAAAAATGACATGATTCGGTCTAAATAAATATTCTTAATATTTATTTTATTCTAATTCCTCTATCAATAAATAAATAAACAAATTTATTTATTCGATTCATATTCATCTAAGTTAATTAAATATCAAAATATTTAATTACCTCTTCTAAAGTCAAAATTAAATAAAATCCTTTATTTAATTAAATTCTTCCAAAAAATTAAATAATTCTTAATTATTTAATTAAGTCAATTCTTCTTCCAATTTAAATATATCAATCAAATTTATTTAAATTATCCCAATCTCTAAAAATAAAATACAATCAAATATTTTATTTATTCTTCCAAATCATGCACAAACAATTAAATAAATTTATTTAGTTAATTTGCTTTCTTATCTTCTAATTCCTCAAAATATCTTCCAAATCTTCTAAAAATAATTCTTCTTCTTCATGCACACAAAATTAAATAATTTATTATTTAATTTCTCTCAAATCATGCAAAAGAAAATCGCAAGTTGAGTTAACTAACTCAATCAACCTTGTTTTTATCAATATCTCTTAAATTAGAAAAAAACTTTCTAATTTATGAAGTCATATCTTATTTTTATAAAAGAAAGTAGTTAACTCAAACAAATCAGCTTTTGTGTGATACTTGTCTTCTTTCTATTCATGCACATCCTCTCAAGTCTTCTATGCCATTGATCTTCTCTCTCACAAGTCTATAAATTGAACCCAATTCTTCCATTTCATTGATCCAAGCTTTTAGTATCGTTACTCTATAGATTAACAGCATGCCTTTGGCATTGAAATCCATCCATAGCTTGCGATCACACTTTTATTGTATTGAAGCTCATCTTCATTACAAGAAGTATCATATCCATCTCTCCATCGTTATCTTGAAAAATAAAGAAAGGAAGTGCATCTTCTGAGGGCTTCAATTCACATACAAAGATCGATTGAGACTAGGCGAACAATGGAAGTAGCAAAGTAACAAGGTTTTCACGGTTTGTTCTTTGTTACTTGCAATTTCTATTGAGATTATTGGTTTATTGATTGAGTTTAATACTTTGACAATATTTCTGGTAACAGGGGCTGATAAACTGCAGAAAATGTCTATCCCTCTTATGTATATGGTTATAGATATTCAGGATGTGTGGATTAATGATGAATTTGATTATGCTACTTACCTTGCAAATGTCATACACAAGGGATTGGTTAGTATAAAGGAAAGGAAGCCTATGGTAAGATTTTGGTGGTATTCCCTGTTGTGTCACATGCTCCTATACAAAGGTAAAAAGGAGTGGGGTCCTACTTTGAAAATTTGTGATAATGATGGAAAAGGTGGTCAACTTCTAATCTAATATTGGACTCATGTTTGAGATAGGCAATGTATGGAGGCCATTTATGTTACATTCAGATATCATTTTGTTGGCAAGGTATTATCATTTTTACAGGGGCTAGTAACTAGGATACCCAAAGAAATATTGGATTTCTTGAGACTTGTGGAAAGAAGGTCAGATCTAAGAATCTAGCACAACTGGGGGGACTTCATTCTCTATTATGACTATACAATCTTAAGAATATATGTATTCCCAATGGGACCACATGTCCTACCTAGATTTGTGCCCATGAGGATCAATTTCTTAGAGGTCATTTGATAGCTTGCTAAGTTAGATAAAGCACACCTGGCAAATTAGAGGAAGGTCTCTTTCTTTCCTTATGTAATAGTTTTATCTTATTTCATGATGAACAAAGGTCTTGAAAAGTTATATGAGAAATTTAAAACATTCAGGATGGCTCAAGTACCGGCAAGAAATTAAGACCCTGAGGGTTTCATCAATAACCTCAGAAGAAACATCAAAAGATCTCAGTATAACCATTAGCCTTATTACTCTGACGATGTGTTAAGAAATTGTCTAAATGAGAAGGAAATAAATGAAAGAAGAGTGAAATGGATAGCCTTTCATAAAATTGAAGATGCTAAGAAGAAGAAGGATGTTTCCTACAAAGGAGCATATGCAAAGGTTGCATACCCAATCCTGAGGATTTAAACAATTTTAGCTAATATTGATAGAATAATTGGGGAAGCCCCTCAATTTGAAGAGAGGGAAAGAGGTAAGGCTCCAATCATAGAAGAATTACCTTCTTACTAGCCTCAAAATGTTAGTCCATACAAGTATTCTTTTAGAAGAAAATCTAGGGATGTGGAAATAAGAGAGCAAGCTCAACAATCTTCCTCACCTACACAGCTACCCCCATCTCCTCCACCAATACAACAAACACCCTCCTCTCTAGAAAAACATTCTAGATATTGATTCTCCCCCTACAAAGCCATCTCCAAAGAGAAGAATGGTACATAAATCACCTCTTGTGGATTATCTAGTTGCTCTTGAGGAAGATGATGATTATGAAATAACAGGAGATGAGGTGATTAGAACAATGCCTTCCCCACAAAGGGATGAGGATGTACAACCACCCCTAAACAGAGTGAGTAAAAGCATTATGGAGGGAAGGGATAACATAGATGATGTAAGAGAATTGACATGCAAAAATTTTATGAATGATAAATAGTTTGTCAAAACCCAAGGAGGTTGCTGATTTCATCTGGAGAAGAAAAAGGGATGAGTTTGCCAAGAGATTTGAGGAAGAGAAGGCCAAGTCTCCACAAGAGACATAGGAACAAATCTTGTAGATGATATTATTACAAATGAAAGATGAGGCCAAGGTATATCACTCCTGAGGAGGGCAGGCACTACAAGGAAAGCACAGGTGCGGAATATAGCTTCTCTAATGTCAATTCAAAGGGGATAATGCAGACAGGTAATGTTTAATTCAAATACACAGATGAACACACTAGAAAAATATAGAATAAACATTCAAGACAATAGAGAACAACACCAGATGTATGTGGGAAAACCCTTTCAGGTGAAAAACCTACTACCACAAGAGAGACAATCTTTATTACAGTAAACTTAAAAGTTACAACAAAGATACCGGTCTTCTTGCTCAGGTATCGATTCTCAGATCATACAAATAGTTTAATTCCACTATACATTTACAGAATGAACTACTTGATCGAATCAAACTTTCTTCATCATGTACAGTCAATCTCATCAAACCTATATATTAAAGTTTCCAAGAGCAAGAAACTATTTTGCAACTTCTGCCCTAACCATTCAATCCAACTAATCCAACACCAAGACTTCAACCGTTGCAAAACTGTTCACATACTTGTGAGACCATTAGTCCCACATTCACCAGTTCAAATATCATATTCCAATTTACATACACGCGTACTCACTAATTCTATCGTCAGCAATTTTGCTACCGACGACGCCAAGCTAAGTCTCATTGGAGTGACCTCTGCCATCGGCCCAAAGACTTTACTCTGTGCCAATGGTTTTATGTCTCGCTAAACATCAGGATGACATGCTCGTTGGTAAGAGCCATTACCACTAAGACGATAGAGATTCTCACTCCGATGGTCTTCCATCGGAGTGACAATTAACATCAGAGTGACTACCACAACCTTAGCCAACGTCCAACCTCATACCAATAGACATATGTCAACGGTGAGACCTTGCATATCCATCAAAGGCTCCTCACTTCTACCGACACAGAAAGTCAACCCGATAGCTAGTCCTTCATCACTGTGAACAAAACTATCTTTGTAACATTAACAAGGTCTTCAATCTCCCACTTGTTGAAGAGATTACTGCTACCTCTTAATCCTCATACGATTACTGAGAATTATGGGTCTGAAGACCCATTGCATCTGAGCACCATTTGAACTTGGCTATGTTCACTAGTTTAGTTAAGGTGTCAGCAACATTTTCCAAAGTGTCAATCTTTTCTAGCTTCACCTTCCTATCTTCCACCATATCATGAACAAAGTGATATTAGACATCAATATGTTTTTTCCTAGCATGAAATGTAGGGTTCTTCGCCAAATATATAGCACTTTGACTATCACAGTGAATTTGTATCTGCCCTGCATCAAAACTGACATCAGAACACAACCTCTTCAGCCAAATGACTTCTTGGCATGCATGAGTAGCTGCCATGTACTCTACCTCTGTTGTGGACAAAGTGACTACAACCTTCCGCTTGCTCATCCAACTGATAGCACCACCATTTAACATGAATACATATCCACTGGTGGATCTTCTACTGTCAATGTCCCCTGCCCAATCAGATTCAACATATCCCTGAATGCTTATAGATCTCTGAGATCCAACTAAGTTTCCATGATAGCAAATAGCATAGTCAGAAGTTCCCTTCAAATAGCTCATAACTCTCTTCATAGCATCCCAATGTGTTTTGCCTGGATTTGCCATAAATCGGCTCAAAACTCCCACTGCTTGGGCAATGTCTAGTCTGGTACAGACCATTGTGTACATTAAACTACCAACAGCACTTGCATAAGGCACTTTTTTCATGTTGTCAATTTCATTCAAAGATTCTAGACAATATTCAACAGATAGTTTCGTTCCCTTCAAACTAGAATAACTAACTATTTGCAATCAGACATATTAAATTTATCAAGAATATTGGTAATATACTTTATCTGGCTGAGCCAAAGCTTTCTCATAGATTTATCCCTTTTGATTTCCATTCCCAGAATGTACTTCACTGCCCCCAAATTCTTCATTTCAAATTTCAAGGATAACTAAGATTTTAAATCTGAGATTATCCCATTAGCATTGCCAATGAATAACATGTCATCCACATACAATGCAATTATAAGAATACGATCACCATCAGTTTTATAATAGACACAATGATCATATTTAGATCTCACATATCCCAAAGATAAAACATATGTATCGAATTTCTGATACCACATTCTGGGAGATTGCTTCAAGCCATAAAGAGACTTTTTAAGTTTACATACCAGATGTTCTTTACCTTTTTCTGCAAAATGCTCTAGTGGGGACATATAAATTTCTTCTTCAAGGTCCCCATGAAGAAATGTTGTCATCGCATCCATCTACTCAATTTTAAAGTCATACGCTGCTGCAAGTGACAACATAAATCTAATGGATGTCAGCTTAGCTATAGGAGAAAAGATTTCTCCATAATCTATACCTTCCTTTTGGGAATACCCCTTAGCAACCAGTCTTGCCTTGTACTTTTCAATACTACCATCTGAACCATATTTCTTTTTAAATACCCACTTATAGCCCACAGGTTTTCTACCTTTAGGCATGGGCACCAGATCCCACGTTCTATTTTTCTCCAATGATGACATTTCGCTATCCATGGCTTCCAACCAAGAATCTGAATCAGGTAAACTAGCAGCTTCTTTCATAGTCCTAGGTTCATTAGTATTAGTAAGCAAAGCATAGGCACAACTTGAATCAAGTACTGAAAATCCATACCTATCTGGTTGTCTTCTTTCACGTGTAGACCGCCTCAATGGCTGAGGTGTTGGTTCAGGTTCTTCCTCTAGATCTGAATCTTCAAAACTACTCGAACTCACTTCTGAACCATCTATATTTGGTGATTGTTGTTTCTCTTTTACAGGGGTCAGAGGAATATTAACAACACTCTTTTCTTTCTTTTCTTCTATCTTCTCTGGCTGAGGATCAATAACCAAAGGTTTCAGCTCTCTAAAAATTGCATTCTTTCTTTAAATTACTTTTTCAGTTTTAGGATTCCAAAGCTTGTACCCTTTAACACCCACTCCATAGCCAATAAAGATACATTTGACTGCCTTGTAATCCAGCTTAGATCTTTTTACCTCAGGAATATGAGCATATGCCTCACAACCAAAGACACGAAGATGTCTTAGAGAAGGCTTCTTTCCAGACCATGCTTTCATAGGTGTCTTATCAACCAATGCCGAAGTAGGAGAATGATTCAACAAGTAACAAGCTGTAGCAACTGTCTCATCCCAGAACCTTTGTTCAAGACCAGAATAACTCAACATACTTCTTGCTTTCTCCATCAATGATTGATTCAATCTTTTAGAAACTCTATTTTGCTATGGAGTATAAGGTGTAGTTTTATGCCTTTTTATTCCATGATCAAGACAAAATTTATCAAAATCTGCATTGCAATATTCACCACCGTTATCCATTCTCAAACATTTTATTTTTCTACGAGTCTGATTTTCCACAAGATTTTTAAAATCTTTAAACCAACTGAATACTTCTGATTTATTTTTCAAAAAATATATAAATGCCCTCCTTGAATAATCATTAATAAACGATACATAGTATCTTGATTTAGATAGAGAAGGAACATCAACTAGACCAAAAACATCAGAATGTACATAGTCTAGAACACCAGAAGATTTATGAGAACTAGAGTAAAAGGAAACACGATTCTATTTTCCATATATGCAATGTTCACAAAAATTAAACTCCAGATTACAATCAATCAGCCCATCTACCAGGTTTTTGTTTTTCAAAGTTTTTAAACCTTTTTCATGTATGTGACCAAGTCTATGATGCCAGAGCATTATTTTCTCTGCAGGAAGTTTAACTTCCATAGAGTTCGCATCATGTGTTACAATAGTAGCCTTTTCAAATTTTACAGAGACATTATTACAGCACACTGGTTTAGCATCTAACCTATACAAAGTTCCAATGCGTTCACCCTTTTCCAGTACAATAGAACCTCTAGTCATCTTACAGCCACCATTCACAAAAGTAACTTGCACTCCAACATCATTAAGCTTACTAATAGAAAGTAAATTTTGAGCCAGACCTGGTATGTGTAGTACTCCATTCATTCCCTTTATTCTGCCATCCGGGAACTAGATTCTGACTTTTCCTCAGCCAACAATTTACAATGTTGAATCACTTGCCAGGAACACCTTCCCACCAGCATACGGTTCATACTTAGTGAACCATTCTCTATGAGATGCCATATGAAAAGATGCTCTTGAATCCACCAGCCATATATCTTTAGATGCAGGTGTTGCCAAGGCAGCAATGAAGGCATTAGCATCACTCTAAGAAGAATCAGTGTGAGAGAAGTTCTTCTTCTTCTTCTTTTTCTCCTCTTTGCAGTCTTTTCTGATGTGTCCTTTCTGCCCACAATTCCAACACTTTAGCTTGGACATTTTGCTAGGAGATTTTGATCTCCCCTCTGATTTGGACTTAGACTTCTTGTCCTTCTTCTTATCTCTTTCCTTTGATCTACCTCGAATGGATAGGGCCTCTTTGGCCATCTCAGAATATTTCCTCTGCATCTCTTTAGATAAAAGGGAGGCAACAACTGCTTCAGTTGTAAACGTGGTTTTTGTACTTCCAATAGCCATCACAAGATGATCCCATGAGTTAGGTAAGGAACATAACAGAAGCATACAGTGGTCCTCCTCTTCTATCAATTGTATTAAATGTGTTTAGATGGTCTACTATAGATGCTCCTTCATCCATCTTCAAAGAATACAACTTCTTTCTGAGAAAAAGTTTATTCACCAAGGACTTGCCCTGGTAAATATCTCCCAACTTTTTCCATAAATCTTTGGCTGTCTTCTCCTCATGGAATAGAACAAAATCTGCTAAACTTAATCATATTAGTCCTCTGGCTTTCCTGTCTGCCAGGTCCCAATCTTCTTACTTCATGCCTGAAGGTTGAACCCTAGACACAGTAACCCAAAGATCTCTGTCGACCAGCATATCTTCAACCTTAAGCTTCCACAGCTCAAAGTTTGTGCCATTGAACTTTTCAATGTCTATTTTTCCTGATGTACTTGCCATCTAATTTAATAAAATAGACCTCTACAGAACTCCCACTCACAGAACTGACACAAAAAACCCAAACTACCAACAAGGATAGCACAACTGGCTAGGCTCTAATACCACTTGTAAGGAAAGCACAGGTGCAGAATACAGCTTCCCTAATGTCAATTCAAAGGGGATAATAAAGATAGGTAATGTTTAATTCAAATACACAGATGAACACATCAGAAAAATATAGAATAAACATTCAAGACAACAGAGAACAACACCAGATGTACGTGGGAAAACCCTTTCAAGTAAAAACCCCACAACCAGAAGAGAGACAGTCTTTATTATAGTAAACTTAAAAGTTACAACAAAGATACTAGTCTTCTTGCTCAGGTATCGATTCTCAGATCATACAAAAAGTTCAATTCCACTGTACATTTATAGAATGAACTACTTGATTGAATCACACTTTTTTCATCATGCACAGTCGATCTCATCAAACCTGTATATTATAGTTTCCAAGAGCAGAAAACTATTTTGTAACTTCTGCCCTAATCATTCAATCTAATTGATCCAGCACCGAGACTTCAACCATCGCAAAATTGTTGACATACTTGCGAGACCATTAGTCCCACATTCACCAATTCAAATACGATATTCTGGTTTACATACACGTGTACTCACTAAGTCTATCATCAGCAATTTTGTTGCCGATGATGCCAAGCTAAGTCTCATCGGAGTGACCTCTGTCATCGGCCCAAAGACTATACGCTGCGTCGATGGTTTTAAGTCTCACCGAACATCGGCATGACATGCTCATTAGTAAGAGCCGTTACCACTAAGCTGATAGAGCTTCTCACTCTGATGGTCTTCATCAGAGTGACCATTAACATCGGAGTGACTACCACAACCTTAGCCAACGTCCAACTTCATACAGATAGACATATGTTATCAGTGAGACCTTGCATATCGGCCAAAGGCTCCTCGCTTCTATCGAAATAGAAAGTCAACGTGATAGCTAGTCCTTCATCGATGTGAACAAAACTATCGGTGTAACATTAACAAGGTTTGCCGATAGTGAAAGTCTACCTAATGAAGAACATGTGAATGATATGAGGTTCCAAGCAGTAATATGAGACACTAGGTCTCTTCAGGCACATGGTTAGAGAAAGTGGAATTTTATTGCTCCCTGAGTGGGATATTTCCTCTGCCATTGTCCTAGGTACTATTAGAAGACAAGACCAAGAGATTGTCTCCTCAGAAGATGAAGCAATCATTGCATTATCTGGTATAGGTTTTAATCCTAAGTGGGAAAAAATAGCAATTTGGTCTTTGGCCCCTAATACCAATAAACCACTAGTTGTTGAGCCTGATCAAGATTTGAGGAGAAGTTTGATTATCAAAAGGCTATCTGACACCCCTGTAGTTGACGCAACAACAATGGCAGTGGATGTTGCCAGGTTTAGTAGGGAAATAATAGAGGCTCTATAGAGTAAGTATGATAAATTACTATAGAAGCACATGGAGTTATTGAATGAATATAATAAGTTGAAGGTATTGGAAGCCCAATGACAATAGCAACAACAACAAGTAGCTTCTCCTCTCCCTTCAACATGACTAGTAATAAGAGATGTAAGAACTATGGTTGCTAGTTCTTCATCGGCTCCACCACCAAAGTCTGGACTTGAGAACGAGAATGAAGAACAAAAAGAATAGATGAATGCCTTTGAGCAAATTGTTATGAATTCAAGAAAGATCAACATGAAGAAAACTATCATGTTGTTTCAAGTGTGTTGGGACATCTGATGAACAAGATTTTGAAGAAGTTGGAATAGGTCCACAAGGACTGCTACCAATTGGTGATGGTAGTTATGAGGATATAGAGAAAGCTACACCCCTACTAAATAAATGGATCCCAAGAATCAATTCATCGTTGGAAATGTGTAAGGGATTAGCTCATGAACTAGATGCACCAAAAGAAATTAAACCAACATATAAAATAGTCAAAGCATCAAGGGAATTATAGGGGTTTGTGGATCAACATGAAGGAAGAGCAAAGGAAAGAATTGAAGAATTCGATGATAAAAACATATAAATGATACCTAATATTAAGAAGGAAAATGGAGATGTTAAACCTTACAAGATATGGTTAACTCAATTTGAATCCATCATTCCAACTATTGGCTTCCTCATATGCAAAGAAGATGTGATTGATTTGGATCTCCTCAAGAGCAGCATAGATAAGATATGGAGTTCAAATCAGCTCATAGAGGATTTCCTAAAATAAGCTAAATCTATTTTGACAAAGTACAATAACAAATATGTACCAAATGTGGATGAACACCTTGGATTCTAATGGCCTTCAAAAAAGCAATATAATGCCTAGGATGACAAATATAATAATTTGTCAGAGTAATATTTATTCTACTGATGTGGTTGTATGTGTTCTTTTATTCTTTGTTCAAAGTGAATATTATTTTGGCTCATCTACTTATTCAACATCAACGTGGACCTTCTGTGGCTCCACAGATATTTTATCTTCTAGTGGACTTGTCCTTTTGTCCTCATCTACATAAGTGGCATTTCCTTGATTTTTTGGAGCTAAAAGAAGGTGGACAAAGAAGTGGCAAAGTGTTTTGCAATAGTTTTCCATGAGCACCTTTTGGAAGAAACAAGGATTTACAACTACACATGCAACAACTTTTGGAATATTCTCTCCATAAGTAGTTGTACTTATATTTTGTTATAGGTTGTCAATTGAAAATATGACACTTGTCATAAGGCTTGAAGCTTGTTTGCTCCCTTGTTTATATAAAAGGGAATTCAAGGCCTTTGGCAAACAATCTTGGAGAAATTTTGTATTGCAGATCATAGTAATAGAGTCAGTATTTTCTAATTTAGGTTATGTCTAAGAATAGAATTTGATGTATGTGTAAACTTTGTTTGAGAGTACTCATTGAAGTCTAAATATACTACCAAGTTCAAAGCTATGGTGTCTCCTACATTGTATTCTTCATCTCATTTACGAATGGAAATTGATCAAGGATCATTTTATTCATCTTCACAATCTTTCCTATGTATGAATGTTCTTCTTCTGACTTTTACTCAAGGAGTAAATTTAATTCTTTAAGAGAATAGTGAATGCTATGAATGTCTATAGGGATTTGTAAGAAAAAATTGTTTTGAGTTTGTTGAATTCTGATAATGTAATGCATTATTGTAATGCTTCATAGATTGGGAAAATACTATTGAATTGGGGTTTTATTTACATCTATTTTTGACTCTGTAGCCTGGGTTAAGGCACCGATGTCTCTAATTTTGTTTTTGGTACAAACTCCTTGGTCATTATAATTGAAAATCATAATGAGTTTCCCATTTCCTGCAATAAGTTATTTTTTTATTGTTATTTTAGTGTTCTCCTACAAGTGAATGCACAGAATCCTAAGGATCTCGCTAATTGCTTTAGCATATTCTGTAATTCTTTGGCATATTAGGGAGAACAAATATGCTTGTAGCAGTATTTTGAGATAAATGGTAAGGAGATCTTAAGAAAATAATGTAAAGGATTACCCTCCTAGGTTTTGCAAAGCCTAAAATGTAGAGAAGTTTAATCCAACTTTTCCTATTCGTTGGCCAATTCATCAAGGCAAATTAATCATTATAATTGGCTATTCTTTATATTTGTCTTTGAGATCTAGTTGGGAATTTAAAGCAACCAATAGATTGGCAAATCTTCTAGGGAACTAGTCTATAATTGTCAAGATTTGTCCAGTGGTTTATCATAGGTGTTTAGAGTTTCCACAAGTGTAGTATCATTCCCTTTAGAGGGTGGTGACTCTGGTATTCTCCTTACTGGTGGATCAAGGAAGAAAATAATTGTGAAAGGAAAATAAAAGATCTCTATATACTTCTGATGCTATTACATCTAGTCATTTTAGTATTTGATAAAGATTTTATTTGTTATCTATACAGCAAATACTATTCAGATCATTCAATTTTTGTTTTCCATTTCTGGGTAGCGACTCTGCAATATCTTTGAACCAATGATAATTAAAGAAAATTTCAAAAGAAAAAGGATGAACGAGAGAAGATCACTACAATAGGGGCATCCCAACAAGCCTATGGGTCTTGAGCCTAGAAATCAGAGATGGAGGGCTAAGGAATCTAGTGAGTACACTCCTCCACCTATTAATGATAACACCTCTTTTAAGTGGTAAGAGAAATAACATATAAATAAGAGAAGAACAAAGGAAACATGGTATTACTTATGCTTCCCAAAATGTTCCTGAATGTCATATTGATTTTGATGGTGATGAAATGTTCTATGTTGAACGCCCCCCTGTTTCTCAAAGAGTGAGTCCCCCATTACAAAATGAATCTCAACTAGTACCCATGCCTATTGCTCAGTCTACTCATGAATCCTTAAGCATAACCCCTTATGTGAGGTTAAATTCCCCTTCATCTAGGAAGGCCAAATCTATCAATGCTAATGAGTGTTCTATACCCAATACAACTTCTGGTTCTAACCAAACTGATGAGGAATTGGAAAGGGAGGTGATTGAGTTGAGTCTTAGGGTAGCTAGGATAGAGACTTTAAGAAGAAAAGAAGACTTTATTTTGAGAATGCAAGCCTTAAATAATTCTACTGTTACTAGTAGTTGCTCTAATCCTAGTTTATCTGTTGCTAATATACAACACATCATGTGTCTACTGCCCCACTAGAACCTTTGATACAACTTGTACTGCCTGTATCACAACAAGTCATCCAAACAAGTGTAGCAGCTATGCCTCCCCCCATAAATAATCATGTTGGGTTAGTACCCATGTACCAACACCAAAGGCAACAACACTTATATAATACAAATGCTAGAATTGTTGGTCAACATGTACGTTACAATCCTTATGCAGGATAGGGAGGGATACAATACCAAAACCATCCAGTGGCCCAAAACTTTGTAGCATAGCCTAATAGCCAAAACCAAAATGCACCAAATCATCAGCATTTTCCAAACCCACAAAATCCTCCAATAGATCAAAATAATCAGGGTGGGCAACCCCTGGTAAATCCTTTTGCCAGGAGACCAATGCAATTGAAAAGATAAAGGTAGCTAGATTTCACTGGTATACTAGCCTATCCAAACCCTATTGGGAATAATGTCAAGAATGTCATTCCAAAGTTTGGTGGAAATAATGCTATATTAGGGGAAGGACATCTAAAGGATTTTATAAATGTCATTGATGATTTTGAGATAGAAGAAGAAGATGTTCTAATGACATTATTCATGCAATCCCTTACTGAGGATGCTAGAGACTGGTATAGGACTCTTCCTGATGGAAGTATTGATAGTTGGAAAGAATTTAGGAGAGATTTCAGAGAATAATATGGTGATCACATAGATCCTAAGTTTATTGTGAATGAGATAACAAGTATTCAGAAAGGGTACAATGAAGTAGTGGCTGATTTCAATGCTAGATTCATGAAGATTTTAAATAAGATTCCAAATCATTTGAAACCTAATGATTCTATGTGCCTAGTTTTCTATTTGAATGCATTTGATTCAAAAATGGGTTATGAGTTGAGGACAAAAGATCCTCTGACACTGAGAGATGTTTTCAAGACTGCAATGGGTATTGAAAGTAATAGAAAGACAGTTGAAAAGGTAGGGGAAATGGATGATGTCACAATATTGCAGAATTTCAAAGAACGTCAGCCAAGTTAGCCAAGATAAGAGGATAAATTGGACAAAGTCATGAGTGCATTAAAGGACCTCAGTTACAAAGTTGCTAAAAATGAGAAGGGATTGACTCATGAAAAACCTAATTTCCAGAGGTCGAGGCTGCAAGACATGCCCTATAATACTACATGGAAGGATGGTAAACTAGTACATGGCATTCTAAAGGGTTATCAAAATAAAGAGACCCCTGATCCATTGAAATAACCTATTGCAAATATGGTTGAAGACCATATCTAGTGTGTTGTACGTTAGTTGCCTTATTCCCTAGCTCAATGCGTGGTGGCTCAGTCACTTCAGGAAATCAATATGCCTAATGGAGAATATAATGAAGATAATAATTATCAGGACTTGTTCAAGGTGAAATTTGATGCAAGAGAATTTTCTAGTGTATAGGGTTAACTTGTATGAATCCTCCTTTCACCTCAAACATTCAAGGACTTTAATTAAGTAGGAAGTCTACTATCAGGCTTTCAGTCACTTGGAATGTAGGGAAGAGTGGAATTGCGTTCAATTTAGTTGTTCAATTAAGCCCAATTATGCTCAAAACCCTAATTATGCAAATTCAGAAGCAAAAAGATAAATTACAAAAAATGTTCACATATAGAGATATCAAATGACAATCAAATGCATACCAGATTTTAAAGTTTAGAAAATGGAACAATCAGGGAGTAATGAGTGGGTACCCGAGTCCAGTGCCATAACTTTTGTCAAGATTTGGAAGCATTGTATGTAACCTGTTCTTGCTGTTCTGAAGATTTTCCTATTGCAGGATCTAGAGGACTAATGAGCAGGCACCTAAGTCTAGGTCCCTATTTTATCTTTAGATCTACAATTTTGACAGTCTGCACTACTCTCCTACAACTCTACTTTTTCTACTCCTGCAACTTATAACCTACAATCATGAAAAAATGGGTTGGGGGTTATGGTGTTTAGAGGCTTGCCTCAGTTGAGCCCCAGAGAGACACTCAAGTCTTTCAAACACCATTGTCAGATAAAGATTGTGTATCCCTATGGGATAGAGGCAAAATCTAAATGATAAATGATTGAAAACATAATTGATATCACCTTGTAGTGAAGATCTCATGGAAGGAAGAATCTCTTCATGCCACGAGGAGATGGATGCCAAATCTGCAAATACAAACACAAGAACAACACAAAATCTACTCTGTAATACACAATGAATGCCTTGAATCACCTTCACATAAGCTAGAAGTACACAATATCCATCTAATGTCCATCTAGTTTACAAATGAATGCCTAAACATGCTTATATATGCAACTACAAATATTCTCGCTAAGAATTTTGTAATTGAAACTTACTATGTCGGCATAGGACCTAAATAACAGTCACAAACCAACACTTTGAAATTGGTCCTGATCTAAAATAGGGTAGTTCTAGGATGAGGGCACCCAAGTCCTCCCCCCTATTTCAAGAAGGATTATTGTTAAGTGCATCCCCTGAGTCTAAATTGCCATGAAACTTCAGGGTTTTCTCATCGGGATGTCAAATTATCATGAAAGATGCTCTAAATGCATAAACAGGACTCGAGAGCTAAACCTTAAGAGGGAAAAGCCCCCAAGGGGACATTTTTTGATGTAGAATTTGGCCCCCACTTTAATGTATGTATAAACACAAGGCCAATACATGCATTAAATTACAGTCAACAAACACAGCAAACACGCCAAGCACAGAGAAGACATGCCAATCACAGACAAGATAGTAATAGGCATGCAAAACATGGAGAAGATAGTTACAGTCACACCAGTCATGGAGAATACAACATTGAAGACATGCAAAACATAGTGAATATAGTGAATACAGAGAAGACAGAGATGATTTTCTTTTTTCTTTTTCATTTTCATATATGAAATGCAGATGCAAGTACAAGGAAAGTAAACACACCACCCATAATGTAGGAGGGACTCATCACCATCGGTCTTTAAGACTACATATGGGGCAAAACACACACAATACATGCCATACAAATCAAGCACGCCATACAAATCCCAAAGCATAAGATGGACTCATCGCCACTAGTCTTTAAGACTATGCTTGGGAACAAACACACAATACACACACAATTGGAAGATGCAGAGAAAACACGACAGACAAGCGATGGAATGTTCCTATTTCTACATTCAACACCATCTCAGGCACATTACAAGCACACACTAATAATTGGGCTTCATCACAACAATCACTGAAGACACGCTTAAGGGTTGAGTTAGTCACAAAACTGCTCCTCGCCTCACAATGAGGACTTTTGAAAATGATGGGATATGCACTCTCTTTGAGAAATACACCATCCTCGCCTCCATAGAGGGCTTAAGATAGAAAAGGGATGTGATATCCCCACCTCCATAGAGGGCTTAAATGATTGCAATAGATTTCAAACAAATCTCAGAGTACAGAAGGGACTCATTGCCACCAGTCTTTAAGACTACACCTGAGAACAAGCACATTGCTAACATCTAAATCAGATAGCTTACCTTATATATGCCCCCACCTTAAGGTGGTTGATATCAGGTATCGATATCAAGCACATTAAGGTAGGAAGAAAACACACAAGGGAACACGAGCTCGTGTAAAGCCCATGCCCCGCGGAGGTGACATGTACTTTACGATCGCCAAATGTTCCCGTAAGCACATCCTTGTAAAAAAAAGTGTTAGTGTCCATATAATCATGATAAACAACATCAATGCATATGATCAACCACACAAAGAGCCAAGGTTATACTATGAATTTGGAGATTGAATATAACCATGGGGCTATACTACAAAAATCTCAAAACTGAGTGTCACCAAGGTGAGATTCAAAGACAAACAAAGTGCACAGAGCAATAGTTTTGTTATGGTTTGTAAGTGTGATAAGACACCATTAAGATCACATGACAAAGTACATAGAGTGATTCTACTAGCCAAGTGTCAGATAATATATATCAACCCCATCGTCATATAGGAATGAAGTCCAATTTTTTATTTCTCACTAAAGGGACGCTAGGTGCGCATCAGTATAATATGTTTTCTGTCGTTTGCTTGCTAGAAAGAAACACTAGAAGAAGTGAAACAACAAATCAAGAGAGGAGAAACAAGTGCCTTAGGTACAGTCACATAGGAGGGTGCTCCCAAGTCACCAACTGCAATGCTATGTCTGTAAGACACACACACAATAGTGAAAATAGAGGAGAAGCAATTTAGAAGAATGATGATACAAATAGAAGAAGGGTCACAATAGATGCAGTCTCCTGGTATCCTAGACCTTACAAGAGAATCAAGGGTCATCCCAGGAGGCCTGAACAACACATAACACATCATGGGGGAAACACATCATGAGAGATAAAGGGTTAGAGATACTTACCTGTGAGGATTATCGAACTAAGTGTTGTCAATGAGCAAATCATCATCATCTTCCCATTCCTGAATGTTAGAGGAAAGTGGGACATAAGGTACCATAGCCCAACTCTTGTTCTTGTTTTCAAGTTGTCTATTCTTAAGATCTTCTTGGTTTGGTTCAATGTTTGGTGAGATGATTTTTTGTTGAGATGCAAGTCGTTGGGCATATTCTTATTGTCTCCTCCTCCTTTCTCTTGCTTGTCTATTTCTTTTTGTCCTACCACTTATCTCTTGTAAGATAGTGTTTTCTTTTCCATAGGTTTTTGTGTTTTAGAGGAGGAAGCACCAGGATCAAATCTTATTTGTATAGGTGGAATATTTTGTTGTCAATGACTACTTCCCAATCCTTGTAAGGATGATGGGGGAGAAACCTCAGCATAGGGTCCATTTCCTTTCGGTCTAGGATTCTCTTCAAATGTAGGTTTTTCATCTCTTGTTGTTTCTTGCATAGAAGGACCAGCCACTTGATGTAATAGTTTTGTTTTGTAGTTTCTATAGCCCAAGAAGTTAAAGTCTATTCGTGGCTCCAGTTCCACCTCAGATTTTTCCCAAAAGTAATCTAGTGTACAATGTTGTCTTGTAACCAAAGGTTTATGCTTATTGCGAGTGATAGTAATCACTTGTCCATTCAAAGGAAATTTTACATAGTTATGAATTGTTGAAGGGATAGATTTCATAGCCTTTAACCATGGATGTCCTAGTTTTATATGAAAACGTCAGAAATGGGGACAACATTAAACCATTGTTCTACATGTTTCTCAAATATAGTGACCAATAAATAAAATTTCCCAGAAGTGTTTACAAAGGTTCTCTTATGTGTCTTAATCATCATATCCGAAGGGTCATAAGAGCCTTGCATTAATTGATGTGAAAAGAGGAACTCTTTCATGGTGACATTAGTCATGCAATTAGAATCAATAAGGGTTCCATCCATAAGATTTACCATTATCTTCATAGTGATATAGAGAGGTCCTTCAGTTTCTCCAATTGTTCTATAATGAGGTGTAAACACAATTTCAGGTTCGAGGACCTTTCTTTTCATGTAAGGCCTATGAGGGAACCTATTTTTATTGTTACGATTAGAAACCATGATTTTAATTTTTCAATTCAATGCAATATCAGACTTTAAAAGAATTTTAAAAGTTATGCAAAAGACAAGTGCAACACTATGTATGAAAATGACCTAAAATGCTTGACTTTTTCAACTTTTTTCCATGCAAATAAGTAAAAGAAAAGGTGTTGTCAGAAAATTGATGAAGTGAATCTAGTAATATGTCTTATATTAGTCCAATAAAGCAATAATATCCTTCACAACATGCTTTTGATGCAAACCTAGAATGATGACAAGTCAAAACCTAGTGAAAATACACTAAAATATGAAATTTTTCACAACTTTTCAACGCAAAGACCCAATAAAAGGAGTGTTGTAAAGAATTTTAGGAGGTTTAGATGATTATAACAGTAATATCAGTAAGCTAAAGCCATAAAATTTTTCACAACATGCTTGGAGTGCAAATCTAGGTCAAACCCTAGGGCAAATATAGCCAAAATATGCAATTTTTCACCAAATTTCAATGCAAAAGAGTATGACAAAGGGTGTTGTGAGGAAAATGATGATGGAAACAAAATTATAATGGTAATAACAGCCACCTAGTTCCAGAATATCCATCACAACATGCTTATAGTGCAACTCAAGGTCAAACCCTAGGGAAAAGTATTGCTAAAATATGCAATTTTTCACCAAATTTCCACTGTAAGAGCCCAATAAAAAGGTGTTGTAAATAATTTTAGGAGGAGAAGAAAATAATAACCATGATAACATCCAATTAGTGTAGAAAAATCCTTTACAACACACTATGATGCAAATCTAGAGAGATGATAAGGCCAAAATCTAGTGAAAAATGGAGGTTTTTAAACCCTAGGCATGAAATTTTGCAAGCAAACCACTATGATGAAACACTACAGTTATAAATCAGTCCTAATGAGTGTTTTAAAATGGTAGTAAAATCTGAAACAAGATTTTGACTACAAACCCTAGCTAATGCAAAACTAGGTTATATGGAAAATGCATAATTTCATGCAATTTTCAACAATTTAAGCATGAAAATGCAATCTAAATGAATGATGAATGAACATTTTCTGTATTTTAAATCAAATCTGATGATAATGACAGAAATTTATTGAAATTGAATGCCAATTAATCTAAAGTACATGAAAATGCAAGCTAAAAATGCCAATTTTTTCAAATTTTTCAATTTTTTTGTAATTTTCCAAATGCAATAAGATGAACAATGATATGAATGAATGAAATGAATGTAAATCTGAAGTACAACACTCAAAAAGGTACAAAATTTATTAAAAACATAGGTTCACCAAAATACTTAAGGTGAAATTTGATGCAAGAGCATTTGCTAGTGTTTAGGGTTAACTTGTATGAATCCTCCTTTCACCTCAAACATTTAAGGACTTCAGTCAAATAGGAAGTCTACTATCAGGCTTTCAGTCACTTGGAATGTAGGGAAGATTGAACTGTGTAATTTGGTTGTTCAAAAAATCCCAATTATGCTCAAAACCCTAATTATTCAAATTTGGAAGCAAGCAGACAAATTACAGAAAATGCTTGCACACAGAGATATCAAGTGACAATCAAATGCACGCCAGATTTTGAAGTTTGGAAAATAGAATAGTTGGGTACTAATGAGTAGGCACCCTAGTCTAGTGCCATAACTTTTTTTGAGATCTGGAAGCCTTGTCTGCAAACCTGTTCTTGTTGTTCTGGAGATTTTCCTATTGTGGGATTTGGGGGACTAATGAGTAGGCACCCGAGTCTAGGTCCCTATTTTCTCTTCAAATCTACAATTTTGATAGTCTGCACTACTCTCCTGCAACTCCACTTTTTCTGCACCTACAACTTGTAACCTGCAATCACGAAAAAATGGGTTGGGGGTTGTGGTGTTTAGAGGCATGCCTCAGTCAAGCCTCGGAGAGACATTCAAGTCTTCCAAACACCATTGTTAGATAAAGAGTGCATATCCCTATGAGATAGAGGCAAAATCTAAATGATAAATGATTGAAAACATAATTGATATAGTGAAGATCTCATGGAAGGAAGAAGCTCTTCGTGCCATGAGGAGATGGATGCCAAATTTGCAAATACAAACACAAGAACAACACAAAATCTGCTATGCAATACACAATGAATGCCTTGAATCACTTCACATAAGCCACAAGTATGCAATATCCATCTAATGTCCATCTAGTTTACAAATGAATGCCTAAACATGCTTATATATGCGACTACAAACATTCCTGCTAAGAATTTCATAATTGAAACTTACCGTGTCGACATAGGACCTAAATAACGGTCACAAACTGACACTTTGAAATTGGTCCTAACCTAAAATAGGGTAGGACTAGGGCATGAGCGCCCAAGTTGTCCCCCCTATTTCAAGTAGGATTATTGATAAGTGCATCCCCTGAGTCCAAATTGCCATGAAACTTTAGGGTTTTCTCATCGGGATGTCAAATTATCATGAAAGATGCTCTAAATGCATAAACAGGACCCGAGAGCTAAACCTTAAGAAGGAAAAGCCGCCAAGGGGACATTTTCTGATGTAATAGGACCATACAATCAACATGTTCTCTTCTAAACCATATATGGTAAAAGATGAATATGCTTCTTCAGAGGAAGACTATGTTGAAAATGATGCAAAAAATAAAAAAATATTATAGATAGACTTACCATCATCAGATTTTTTCTAATTGTAAGGATGATGAAACAGAAGGTACAATTGTGTGCATTACAGATTTAGGAGTAGGAGGGATCAGTTTAAGGAGATCCTTAGAGGAAGAAATTAAATCCTTAACTGTGGATGTTGTTTCTTAGGCAAGAAGTAGTTACAATTTGATAAATAGAATGGTGAATGCAGATTAGGGTAGACCTGGCAATATCTTTATCAAGGAAACACCCATTGCTACTAGAAGTTATAAAAACATGAAAGAATTAGATAAGAAAAGCATGTTACTTGGAGTCTAGAAGGTTCAGTTTGATGTGCCTAACAAATCTTAGAAAGAAACAAAAGTGGAGA
This sequence comes from Cunninghamia lanceolata, assembly GCA_027924645.1. Taxonomy (NCBI): domain Eukaryota; kingdom Viridiplantae; phylum Streptophyta; class Pinopsida; order Cupressales; family Cupressaceae; genus Cunninghamia; species Cunninghamia lanceolata. The sequence goes on along the minus strand of BSBN01000994.1, from coordinate 3,165,073 downwards.
GAGAGCCGAATAAAAATAATGCTCCTAAAGTTCTTGTATCTAATGAGAAAGAAAGGACCAAGAAAACAAAGGTAAGTAAAGAAACCCTAGACTCTTCTTTTGTTCCAATATTTGATATGACTCAGACATTATCTCAAATAAAATTTTTAGTTCCTCTGTCAGAAATGAAGAGAATAGATGAGCATAGGAACAATGCATTGAAAATGATTGCAAATATACCTGAGACACCATCTAGGGGTCACAAGGAAATAAATGTATCTCAAAAGGTCAATCAATAGGTTAATGAAGCCAAAGAGAGAGAAATGAAAATACCTAAAGTCTACATAGGTGAAACATTAACCAAATGTCCATCCCAAGTTGACCCTTTTTATGTCACCTTGCTTATCAATAACAAAATGGTCAAAAATTATATGATAGACTTAGGAGCTGCCATAAATATCATGCTATTAGAGATCATGAATGAATTAGGACTTTGGGTTGACATAGTTTATGATAAGTGTTATGCCATGGATAATAGAGTTGTCCTAGTCATTGGGATAATGAGGGTAGTAGACTTGAGATTTGCTGGATTTCTTGAAAAAGTATACAAAATGGATATAACTGTTGTAGATATTCCACCACAATATGGAATGATACTATCAAGACAGTTGACTGCACTAGTAGGAGGAAGTATACAACTTAATTTGTCATATGCCACTATTCCAATGAATGGACATGAGGTTAGATTAGATAGAAAGCCTAGGGCTTTTATAGTGGTAGAACATATTGACAAAATTATTGATCCTAATCAGCAGGTTATTTTTTGTAGCACTGATATGGAGAATTTCATGGTTGAGTCAAGTCAAGAAGGGTCCAAATACAGTGGTCCATTAGAAGTTGAAACTTAGACTAAACAAGAGGGGTTATGGCACATGGAATTTGATGGAGCATGTTCTAGAGAAGGTTTTAGAGATGGAATTGTGCTCATTTACCCTTCTAAAAAGACCTTCAGATCATCTTTTAAGTTGGGTTTTAAATGCATGAACAATGTTGCTGAATACAAAGCTTTGCTTCTAGGTTTGAAGGTGGCTCTTAAACATGGAATTAAGAATCTTAGGGTGCAAGGGGATTCTAAGTTGGTGGTCTCGCAGATTAGAGCTAAGTAAGCATCCAAGAACAAGAGGCTCATGCAATACATAAATGTTGTTTGGAACATGATAGTGGAATTTGATGCTTTCTCTATTGATTGGGTAGAGAGGAGTAAAAATATAATGGTTGACGTCCTAGACAACATTGTAGTCAGATCAGAATATCTGACCCTGGTAGGAATCTCAAAAGTTGAGATATTGACTAGGCCTTCTATCCCAGATAATATCTACCATTAGCAAGTTTTTAAGGATGATGAAGACCTGTATAAATTCATGAAATATGTTGATGAGTACCATGCATAGGAAATTGACTTCCAAAAATTTATGGAAATAGTGGATGGGAAGGAAATGGTATTTGGGAATGAGATCATCCAGTTGAAAACAAACAAAATTCCAAGAGGGTTGGCTGCCCTATAAAGAGTATTTGATGGAAATGAATGACAAACTGCTAGGTCAACACGAATGCATGAAAATGATTTCAAGGAGGTAAATCTTAGGACTAAGGCCAAACCAATGTTTATCTACATAGGTAAGTCCCTAAGTCCTAAAATTAAGACAATGTTGATTGCATTACTTAGGAAATATAAGAAAGTGAAGGTGGAATTATCAAGCCTATCAGGCATTCAACATGGGTATCTAACCTGGTCCCTATTAGGAAACAGAATGAAGATATCAGGCTTTGTGTTGATTTTAGAAACTTGAACATGGCATCTTTGAAAGATAATTATCCTTTGCCAAATATGTAAGCCATATTACCAAGGGCAACTAGTTGAGAGCTCTTGTCAATGATGGATAGTTTTTCTCGATATAACAAAGTAATGGTCAAAGATCATTTGAACAATATAAGACCACACTTACTACTCCATGGGGTACTTATGTGTCTATCAGAATGCCCTTTGGATTAACAAATGCAGGGGCCACATTCCAAAGGGCTATGGATGTAGCCTTCTCTAATCTCATCAATGTTATAATGGTGATTTTTCAAGATGATTTAACTGCTTATTCAAAGAATGAACAGGATCACTGTTCCCATTTAGAAAATGTGTATTTGGGGTAACAGAAGGGAAATTATTAGGCCATATTATGTCCAAGGAAGGGATTAGGATTGACCCTGAAAGGGTTGTAACTATTGATAAAATTCATATACCCAAGAATGTCAAAGGAATTCAATCTTTCTTTGGGCAGGTGAATTTCTTGAGGAGATTTGTTACAAATTTTGTAGAAACCACCAGACCAATCTCCAAGATGTTGAAGAAAGTAGAAGCTATCACATGGAATGAGGAGGTAGTGAAATCTTTTAAGAGCATCAGAGAGGCTATAAAGGAAGCCCCTATGCTAAAATCACTAGATTTTTGTAAACCATTTCAGTTGTTTTCCTTTGCTTCATTTCATACTATAGTTGTTGTTTTGTTACATAAAAATAATGAAGGTTATGAACAACCTATTGCCTTCTTTAGTAAGTCTCTCCAAGATATAGAATTGAAATATGACATAACAGAGAAATAAGCTTATGCATTAGTACAGGTTGTCAAGAATTTCAAACCATACTTAGTAGGCACTACTATTATTGCATATGTTCCTTCAACTGTTGTCAAGGACATCTTCACCCAACAAGAAGTGATTGGGAGAAGATGTAGATGGATCAATAGGATCTAGGAGATTAACATCAACATTCATATAACTAAGCTAGTAAGAGGACAAGGATTAGCTAAACTGATGGTTAAAGCAAATTTAGAGGCTAATCAAGTATGTAATGTTGAAGTTGACCAAGCTAGTCCTAATTGTGACATGAAGGAATTTGAATGGTATAAGGATGTTGTGTATTACTTACAAAAAAAGTCTTGTCCTAAAGATATGACTAATAATTAAAGAAAGGACACTGAAGTTATAGGCCATAAAGTATGTAAATATCAAGAATGAGCTTTGGTGGAGGAATTTAGAGGGCATCTTGCTTAAATGTGTAAATGGGGAGCAAGCAATAGAAATCTTGGAGGAGATGCACCAAGGTGTATGTCAAGGCCATTACATATCTAAGAGAATAGCCCATAAGGTTTTAACGGATGCATGATGGTGGCCTACAGTTTTCAAAGATGCTCACAGGTTGGTCAAGAGTTGTGATACCTACCAAAATTTTTTAGGAAAACTAAAATTTTCTGGAAATCTACCTCTCAGACCAATGATAGTTGAGGCTTCTTTTCAACAATGGGGAATTGATTTCATAGGAGAAATTAATGAAAAGTCCAGTGGAGGACATAATTGGATCCTATTTGCCCCTGATTACTTCACTAAATGGGTTGAAGCCATTCCAACCAAAAGGGCAACAAGCAAAGTTGTGATAGATTTTCTGATGAATAATGTTTTGACTAGGTTCAAAGTGCATGCAGATATAATATTAGATAATGCAATGTGTTTCAGGTTAGATAAATTCACAACCTTTTACAACCAATATGGGATAGTAGTTTCCTACTCTTCCCCATATCATCCTCAAGGAAATGGACAGGTTGAATCTAGCAATAAGAACTTAATGAAGATTGTTAAGAGGATGCTTGAAAAGAACAAAAGGCCCTGGGATTCTAAGCTAAGGCTTTCTTTGTGGGTAGATAGGGTGATAGTAAAAAGGGTTGTTGGGAAGTCCCTATTTGATTTAGTGTATGGCTTGGAAGTAAGAATACCAATCAATAATCTGTTGCAAGTACACATAGGAGTACGATGAAGATATATCATATGCAATGCATAACAAAATAAATCAAGTGGCACAACTGGATGAGACAAGAAGGTTGGCACAATAGAAGAATATCAAAATGCAACTACAAGTGAAGCATTTGTATGACAAATGGGTTCCTAAAAGAAAGTTTCAAATAGGAGATATGGTTCTGCTATTGAATTCAATGGCTCAAGATAAGGGAAAACATGGTAAGTTTGATGCCCTCTGGTTAGGACCATACTTGATTAGCAACACACATGGAGAGGACTCCTACTTTGTGTAAAATCTGACTGGAAAACTTCTTGAAGTACCAGTGCATGGATAATTCCTAAAGTCATACTTGTCATAAGGTATGTTTTATTCCATGCACATTGTATTTTATGTAAATAGTCTTTCCCTATTTTGGTTTGGTTTTGATTTTTTCTTATTTTTCTCTGTGGTCTGCTTCTCTAGATTTTTTTGTGATCTTGCTTTGTTCTAATCAAACAAACATCCCCAACTAGAGCCACTAATAGGACTTGCATTTTCCTACCTTCTATGCCTAGGGTTTTGTCAGCCTAATCTTATAAAACCCTAAAGGAAGAACTCTTAAAATATTTAAAGCTTGCACTATGGTCCCTTGCTTTGTTCAACATTTCTAATTTCTCAGTGACCACTTACTTCTTGTTGTTGGCCCTTTAAGTTGCAATGTTATGTCTAGGGCACCATGTGTTTACCGACACCTTAGTTCTCATGTTACCGCCTTCGCCCATGCACTAAATTTATTCACCATATGCTAAGGTATTTTTCTCGTGCCCTTTATTCATTTGGCCTCACCATGGTTAAAATATTTGAGTTTAAGCTTGTAGAGGAAATCAGAAATTAACGCGTGGCTTTGTCCTGATTGGTTTCTACCATTCCGCGCGAAGCATTTTTTACTAAGGAAAGGGTTGCCTACGGAACCGCAGAAAAGGTGACATGTGTCAGGTTTGACCAAGCAATATAGTGGGGCTTGTTGGTAGGTTCCCACTAAGTCCACATGGCAAATTTTGAGGCATTCTGCCATTCCATGGAGCCCTTTCGGGAGGACACACAGGTGGGTTGCGGAAGCACAGAAGGAAGGCATTTGGCAAAGAATTCGGTGGGGATAATCATGGAAGTTTATTGGATGCCATGTGGCATTTCCCTGTAGATTTTTTTCCATTCCAAAGGTCTTCATCCGCAGCCAAATTTTATGACTGTGGAAATGTGGGAGACTACCATGTGGATTAAAGTGACTATTTCTTTCAACGACGAGCCTTTTTCTAAGTTGTAAAGATAGTCCAAGTGGATGCATTTCATTGCTCCAAGATCTTTTCCATGTGTCTCAAAATATTTTCAAATAAGGTGGACCAGTCTATGCCATCGAATCAAGTCTTCTATTAAAAATCAACGGCCCACATTCAAAATAAGGAAACTGGTAGTTACAGTGCTTCAGCTCATGCGAGCTAGCAGTAAAGGAAGAAATGATGGTTTTGGATAAGTAATAGATGCAAAATCCTCCATAAAGGCTATAATCTAGGCATTGTAACAATTCATCTAAGTCTCCCAAGCATCTAGAATGAATAATTTCTGGCATTCAAAGGTTTCTCTACATTAAATAGGGCTTCCAAAGAACAAAACCAGTAAGTTCTACTGTGCCCTTCAAATTGTCTCAATTACCTATTGATTAGCTTGTTGTTCTTTTGACTTTTGTTCAATAGAGTTTCATTTTAAATTAGGGTGTCCCTGTGTGTCTCCAATTATCTTGGATTTGCCCTAGTTATTGTCTAAATTTTCAAAGAACCTTCAAACCCTAGAGATAACCCCTCATTTTTTCAAATACACCACCCAAAATGAGTCCACCTAAAGTCCAAGATTCTTCCTTTTCCCAAATCTAATCTCTACATGAGGACCTTGTCACACAGCTTCCTGGTTCATCTACTCAAACAATTAAGGTTCAGGGCCCCGGTGCTGCTAAGGGTTTAGTGGACTTATTTCATGAATGCAAGGATGTGGAAATTCCTGTGGAAGGGTGGCAATTATTCAACCATTGGTATGGAAAGAGGAATGCATCTGCCCACTTTCAAATGTATGGGGGTATGACTTAGGAAAGTTGATAACCCCTAATGTTTTCATAGATACTGACTTGTTGAAGGTTGTAGTTGCCAATTATGATGAGACTGTCCACAGAGTGAGAATGGCAAGTGGTAAAATTATGGTGCAAATAAATAAGGCATCAATTTCTAAGATCTTCGTGCTTAACCTGGCTGCTACTAAGCCTATTGATTTTGATTACTTCAAAAAGAAATATGAACAAGACAAAAGTAGCTATAGGACAAAATAGTTACCTCAGCATAGGATGAAGAATCTTAGGGGCAAAAGGATTAAAATCCCATCCAATGAAATGGAGCCTTTTACGCTTGATAGTTTTGAAGTATATTCTGCTAAGACATATTATGCACTTTGCCAAGTCATAGGGGATGATAAAATGGATAGAATGCCTATCCCTCTTATGTATATGGCTATAGATGTTCAGCATGTGTAGATAAATGATGAATTTGATTATTCTACTTACCTTGCAAATGTCATACACAAGGGATTGGTTGGTATAAAGGAAAAGAAGCCTATGGTAAGATTTTGGTGGTATTTGATGTTGTGTCACATGCTCCTATACAAAGGTAAAAAGGAGTGGGGTGCTACTTTACAAATTTGTGATAATTATGGAAAAGGGGTCAGCTTCCAGTCTAATATTGGACTCATGTTTGGGATAGCCACTGCAAGGAGGCCATTTATGTTACATTCAGATATCATTTTATTGGCAAGGTAATGTCATTTTTACAAGGACTAGTAGCCAGGATACCTAAAGAAATATTGGATTTCTTGAGACCTATTGAAAGAAGGCCAAATCTAGGCATCCAGCTCAACTGGGGGGACTTCATTCTCTATTCTAACTGTATAGTCTTAAGAATATATGGATACCCAATAGGACCACATGTCCTACCTAGATCTGTGCCCATGACGATCAGTTTCTTAGAGGTTATCTAGTAGCTTGCTGAGTTAAATAAAGCACACTTGGCAAATCAGAGGAAGGACTCTTTCTTTTCTTATTTGATAGTTCTCTCTAATTTCATGATGAACAAAGAAGGTCTTGAAAAGTTATATGAGAAATCTAAAACATTCAGGATGGCTCATGTACCAACAAGAAATTCAGAACCTGAGGGTTTCATCGATAACCTCAAAAGAAACATCAAAAGATCTTAGTATAACCATCAACCTTATTAATATGAGGATGTGATAAGAAATTGTTTTAATGAGAAGGAAATAAATGAAAGAAGGGTGAAGTGGACAAACTTTCAGAAAATTGAAGATGCTAAGAAGAAGAAGGAGGCTTCCTACAAAGGAGCATATGCAAAGGTTGCAGACCCAATTTTGAGGATTCAAATAATTCTAGCTAATATTGATAGAATAATTGGGGAAGCCCCTCCAATTGAAGAGAGGGCAATAGATAAGGCTCTAATCACAGTAGAAAGACCTTCTTACCAGCCTCCAAATGTTATTCCATACAAGTATTCTTTTAGAAGAAAATCTAAGGTTGTGGCAATAAGAGAGCAAGCTCAACCATCTTCCTCACCTACATAGCTACCCCCATCTCCTCCACCAATGCAACAAACACCATCCTCTCTAGTAAAAGTTGTAGATATTGATTCTCCCCCTAGGGAGCCATCTCCAAAGAGAACAAGGGCAGATCCAGTTTTCCTTGAGGAAGATGATGATTATGAAATAATAGGGGATGAGGTGATTAGAACAATGCCTTCCCCACATGGGGATGAGGATGTACAGCCACCCCTAAATAGGGTGAGTAAAATCATTATGGAGGGAAGGGATAACATAGATGATGTAAGGGAATTGGCTTGCAAAAATTTTATGAATAATGAATATTTTATCAAAACCCAGCAGTTTGTTGATTTCATTTGGAGAAGAAAAAGGGATGAGTTTGCCAAGAGACTTGAGGAAGAGAAGGCCAAGTGTCCACAAGACACAGGAACAAATCTCACAAAGGATATTATTACAAATGAAAGCTGAGGCCAAAGACATCACTCCTGAGGAGGGCAGGTGCATGGTTAGAAAAAGTGGAATTTTATTGCTCCTTGAGTGGGATATTTCCTCTACCATTGTCCTAGATGCTATTAGAAGACAAGACCAAGAGGTCTTCTCCTCATAAGATGAAGCTATCACTGCATTATCTACTATAGGTTTTAATCCTAAGTGGGAAACACTAGCAATTTGGGCTTGGCCCCTAATACCAGTAAACTACTAGTTGCTCAGCCTGATCAAGATTTGAGGAGAAGTTTGATTGTCAAAAGGGTATTTGACACCCCTGCAGTTGAGGTAACAACAATGGTAGTGGATGTTGCTAGGTTTAGTAGGGAAACAATAGAGGCTCTACAAAGTAAGTATGATAAATTACTGCAAGAGCGTATGGAGGTATTAAATGAATATAATAAGTTGAAGATATTGGAAGCCCAGTGGCAGCATCAACAACAACAAGCAACTTCTCCTCCCCCTTCACCAACACTAGTAATAAGAGATGCAGGAACTATGGTTGCTAGTTCTTCATCAGCTCCATCACCAAAGTCTGGACTTGAGAAGGAGAATGAAGAACTAAAAGAACAAATGAATTCCTTTGTGGATATTGTTATGAATTTCAAGGAGGATCAGTAGGAAAATAACCATCATGTTGTTTCAAGTGTGTTGGGACATTTGATGAACAAGATTTTGAAGAAGTTAGAACAGGACCACAAGGACTACTACCAATTGGGGATGGTAGTTATGAAGATTATAGAGGATATGGAGAAATCTACATCCCTACTAAATAAATGGATCCAAAGAACCAATTCACTACTATGAATGTGTAATGGATCAGCTCATGAACAAGATGCACCGAAAGAAATTAAACCAAGATTTAAAATAGTCAAAGCAGCAGTGGAATTACAAAGGTTTGTGGATCATCTTGAAGGAAGAGCAAAGGAAAGAATTAAGGAATTCGATGATAATAATATAGGAATGATATCTAATATTAAGAAGGAAAATGGAGAGGTTAAACCTTACAAGATATGGTTAACTTAATTTAAAGCCATCATTCCAACTATTTCCTTCCTCATATGCAAAGAAGATGTGATTGATTTGAATCTCATCAGGAGCAGCATAGATAAGATATGGATTACAAATCACTTCATAGAGGATTTCCTAAAAGAAGTTGAATCTATTTTGACAAAGTACAATAATAAATATGTAGCAAATGTGGATGAACTCCTTGCATTCCAATGGCATTCAAAATAGTAGTATAACACATGGGATGACAAGTATAATATTTTTTTAGAGTGATATTCATTATACTAACATGGTGGTATGTGTTCTTTTACTCTTTGTTCAAAGTGGGTATTCTTTTGGCTCATCTGCTTATTCAACATCAATGTGGACCTTTTGCAGCTCCACATATATTTTGTCTTCTAGTGGACTCATCCTTTTGTCCTCATCTGCACAAGTAGCATTTCCCTAATTTTTGGAGCTAAAAGAAGGTGGGCAAAGAGGCAGCAAGTGTGTTGCAATAGTTTTCCATGAGCACCTTTTGGAGGCAACAAAGATTTACAACTGCACATGCAACAACCTTTGGAATATTCTCTCCATAAGCAATTATATTTATATTTTGTTATAGGTTGTCAAATGAAAATATGACACTTGTCATAAGGCCTAAATCTTGTTTTATCCTGTGTTTCTATAAAAGGGAATTCAGGGCCTTTGGCAAACGATCTTGGAGAAATTTTGTACTGCAGAGCATAGTAATAGAGTTAGTATTTTCTAATTTAGGTTATGTCTAAGAATAGAATTTGATGTATGTGTAAACTTTGTTTGACAGTACCCATTTAAGTATGAATATACTACCAAGTTCATAGCTATATTGTCTCCTACATTGTATCCTTCATCTCATTTATGAATGGAAATTCATGAAGGATCATTTTATTCATTTTCAAAGTCTTTCCTGTGTATGAATATTCTTCTTCTGGATTTTACTCAAGGAGTGAATTTAATTCTTTAAGAGAATATTGAATGCTATGAAATGTCTGCAGGGATTTGTAAGGAAAATTAGATTTGAGTTTCTTGAAGTGTGATAGTGTAATGCATTATTGAAATGATTCATAGATTGGGAAAATATTGTTGAATTGGGGTTTTATTTACATCTATTTTTGACTCTGTAGCCTAGGTTAAGGCACCGATCTCTCTGATTTTGTGTTTGGTACAAATTCCTTGGTCATTATAATGAGTTTCCCATTTTTTGTAATAAATTATTTGTTTAATGTTATTTTAGTGTTCTCCTGCAAGTGAATTCATAGAATCCTAAGGATCTAGCCAATTGTTTTAGCATATTCTATAATTCTTTGCCATATTAGGGAGAACAAATATGCTTGCAGTAGTATTTTGAGATAAATGGTAAGGAGATCTTAAGAAAATACTGTAAAGGATTACCCTCCTAGGTTTTGTAGAGCCTAAAGTGCAGAGGATAAGTTCAATCCAACTTTTCTTTTTCGTCAAGGTAAATTGATCATTAGAATTGGCTATTTTTTAGATTTGTATTTGAGAAAACAACCAATAGTAGCAACTTGGGCAATTTGGATTCCTTGTGAGTTAGTGGTGATGTGTGACAATGTTCTTTCTTATTTTTGTTTTGACTGAGCCTTCAACACTTCCACCATAGTGGCAAGGTCATCCTCCTCAACATATGATCTCTTTCTCCTCTCTATTATTCTATTGAGCTAAGAAGGACGACCTGATTTTGCTATCACTACCTTCGGAAGGGATAACTAAGGTGGAGATTTCTCATGGGGAGGAGAAGCAAATCTTGTGGGTAGAGGAGTCAATACCAAAGTTCTTCCTTATTCTTTGAACCCCTCACCCTACTCTAGTGGAGGAGAGGAGATAGAGCTTAGAAAACCACCCAAGTCCTAAGTATCTTGAGGTTCCTCTTGTTGAACACCCTCCATATGCTCCCCTTCAATTGACTCTTTTTTCACTCTTTGCTCCTCTTCTTGTTGTTATTTGGCCAGGAACTCTTCTATTGATGATTGCTTGGCTATAGGTTCCTCCACTATACGGCCTTGAGAAAGGGATGATGGTTATTGTAGTGGGATGGTGGTAGGGTTTGGAGATGGAGGGGAGGTTGATTGTGGATACTATTGTTATACTAGTAGAGATGACGTTGATGGAAGATGAGTTTGTTGTGAATGGGTCGGAGAAGATGGAGCTTGTAGAAGTGAGGGTGATATAGTTGGAGGTGTTTGAGCTTGGGTAGAGGTAATGGAAGGGGCAGTGTCAGTTTCCACAATTGATGTGGTGGAAGGAATACCTAGCCCTAGCTGAGAGGATGGATGAGTGAAGGTAGAGGGATGAATACAAGCAACAATTACACCTTCACTAGTGGGAAGAAGGTAGAAGTAGGAGGCACAATTGTCCATTTGAGTTTTCATGCCAATGGCACCATGTCTTCCTCCTCCTCACTGGTTTCCACTTCCACAACCTTTATCTTTTCTTTCTCCTTGGAAGAAATAACAGCCCTTGTTTCCCTCTGGGTTGTAGGTGCTTTTGTTCTCTTACTCTTGGGAGCAACAAAGGATTCTCCCTTTTTAGTCTTGTTCTTCTTCTCTTTAGATTCTTTGAAGGGATAGGGATCAAACATGACATATGGCCTCTTGATCCATTCTTTTGTTAGTTTGATTACCAATCTAGACCTATTTTCTATTGAAGCATCCTCATCCTCATCATATTTCATAATGCTTGGTGATTGACTAAACACCTCGTTCTTTGCATATGAAGGGTCAAAGACCTTTCCATCCTCCTTCATTCCCTTAGGGATCTTGGGCATATCTTTGATATTTAGTGCCTTCACCATGCCCAAAGTCAACCTAAAGTAATATCTTTTTTAGACCTCATGGTCATCATTGTAGTTGTTATGTCGTAAAATATCTCCCTAGGACTTTTACCTTCTAAGTTTAGCTCCCGGTCCCTTGTTTTGCATTTTCCATGTTCATTTTAACTCCTAGAACAAAATGGCCTGAAACCTATGTCAAATGGGGCTTGAGGGTCATCTGTGGGATTAACCCTGCCCTAAAATAGGACCTAGGGACTTGGGTACTCGTGCCCTAGTCCTACCCTATTTTAGGTAGGTCCTAAATTTCAATGTCAGTTATGTGACCGTTAGAAGGTTTCTTCACCGACATCTTAAGTTTGAATTACGAAATTAAAGTGGGAATGAATATAATTATGTTTAGGGATTAATCTACAAACTAGAAGATGATTATGGACTTTTGGCAAACTTATGATTTTAGAGCATTCAAGATATTCATTGTTGTAGAGCAAAATATTATTTTTGTCTTTGTGATTGCAGATTTAGCTTCATTTTCTCGTGTATTGAAGGATATTCATCTACATGTGAACTACACCTCTGAGTTGATATCTATTTATGTTTTCAATCATTTATCAATTTGTTTTTGCCTCTATCCCGTAGGGATACACACTCTTTTATCTGACAATGGTGTTTGGAAGACTTAAATGTCCTTCTAGAGCTTGACTGAGGCAAACTCCTAAACACCACAACCCCCTACCCCATTCCCCATGAATGCAGGCTAGAGGTGGCATATCTAAAGGAGTGGAGTTGTAGGATGTTGGAACAAAGTATTTGGATCCCGTATCTAATAGAAAAAGTAGGACCTGGACTTGGGCGCCTTACACCAAAGCCCCTGGATCTTCAACATAGAAATCTCTAGAACAATAGAAACAAGTTACAAACATCTTCTAGGATTCTCAACAGAAAATTGTACCTTGGTCTTGGGCACCTGCTCTTTAGCCCCCAACTTTTCCACATCTAGAATCTCAAAGTTTGGTATGTATCTACTCTGAATATTACATCTTTGTCTGTGAGCATTTGTCATGATTCATGCGTTTGTTTACAATTTTACATAATTAGGGTTTCTATCATAATTAGGATTTAATTAATCAATTAATCAAAAAATTCCAAGTTTCCACAACATTACAAGCAACAACCAACCTATACATGATTCCTCTTGCAAAGGTTGTGATTCAACTCAGTTGAATGTCCTTGGATGTTTATAGTGAAAGGAGGATCTAACTTATATAAAACTCTCTTCCCCCTTTTTCTATAAAACATTTTGGTGAACCTATGTTTTTATTGAATTTTGCACCTTGGTGAGTGTTTTACTTCAGATTTATATTCATTCATTTGATTTTCATCTTATTGCATTTGAAAATTTAAAAAAAAAATGAAAACTTTGAAAAAAATTGGCATCCTAGGCTTGCATTTTTGACATAGTTTACATCAATTTCACTTAATTTCCTTTAATATCTGATATTTTCATTAGATCTGATATAAATTACAGCAGTACATATTTAGACATTCTTTTTCATTACATTTTCATGCTTAAATTGTTAAAAATTGCTCGAAATTGTGCATTTTTCATAAAACCTAGTCTTTGCATTAGCTAGGGTTTGTAGTTAAAATCTTGTTTTAGCTTTTACTACTCTTTTAAACACTCTTTCAAATCTGATTTTGCACTGTAGTGTTTCATCATAGTGCACTTTTGCATTTATATTTCATAATGAGGGTTTAAAATCCTTGCATTTTCACTAGATTTTACCTTGTCATCTACCTAGACTTGCATTATAGGTGTGTTGTGAAGGATATTGATGCATTATTGGACTGATAATAAGCATTTAATTTTTTTCCCCTCATCAATTTCTTCACAAAACTACTTCTTTTAGGCATTTGCATTGGAAAAGCAAAAAAATCAAGCATTTTACATCATTAGCATATATAGTTTTGCACTTGTTCCTTGCATAAGTATTGAAAATCTTTTAAAATCTAATTTTGCATTCATTTGAAAACATATACACATGGATTATAACCACAACAATAGTGCTAGGTTACCTCCTAGGTCTTATTTGAAAAGGAGCCCTGAACCTGAAATCACATTTACACCTCATGATAAAACATTTGTAGACAATGAAGGGCCTATTTACATCACTATGAGTATAATGGAGATTCCAGTGCATGGTACACTTATAGATCCTAATTGCATGACTAATGTGATAAATGAAGAGTTCCTTCTCTCACATAATTTGACAGAAGATTCTTATGACCCTTCAGATTTAATGATTAAAACACATACCGGAGCTTTCATGCCTACCTTTGGGAAAATATCCTTGTTGGTTATGGTATATGATAAAGTTGTAGATCAATTATTTGATCTTATCCCTTTATCTGACCTCTTCTACGTAAAACTAGGACACCCATGGTTAAAATCTATGAATGTTGTCCCCTCAACTATTCACAATTGCATAAAATTCCCTTTACATGGACAAATGTGTACTATTCGACGTAATACATGACAACCTCTGGTAATGGAAAATAATTTTACTCTTGATTACTTTTGGCCACAACCTGATAGAGACCCTAAGCCACAAAGAGACCACTCTTTCTTACAATATAGATGATACAAAGAAAAACTTATATCTAGAGTGGTCGGGCTTGTAATATACAAGCAATAAGAGAAGAACAACCCGCATTAGAGGAACTTCCTAGAGAAAAAGGTAAAGGACCCTATGCCGAGGTTCCTCCTCCATCATCCTTACAAAGAACAAGGCACTTCATCAAGACAAATGAGATTTGAACAAGCTTCCTCCTCTAACACAAAAGAACCAATAGAAAAACATGACAATACTTTTGAAGATATAAGAAATAGGACAAGAAGAAATAGACAAGCAAGAGAAAGGAGGAAAAGACAAGCTTTTGCCCAACGAAATGTACCTCAACAAGAAAAGATTCCACCTAACATTAAATCAAACCATGAAGAGCTTAAGAATTAACAATTTAAAGAAAAAAGTTGGGCTATGGTACCTTATGTACCTCTTTCCTCTAATATTCGAGATTGCGAAAATGATGATTTGCTTGACAACAACTGCTAGTTTAGTTGTACCTTCAGGTAAGTATTTCTAACCCTTTACCTTTGTGTTGTTTTTCCCCCATGATGTGTTATGTGTTGTTTAGGCCTCCTTGGATGACCCTTGATACTCTTGTAAGGTCAAGGATACTAGGAGACTGCCTCTGTTGTGACCCTTCTATTCGTATCATCATTCTTCTATCTTGCTTCTCCTCTATTTTCATTGTTTTGTGTCATACCTTAGGGGCATAGCATTGTGGTTGGTGACCTGGGGGCACCTTCCTACATGACGACCCTAAGGCACTTGTTCTCCACCCTCAATTTATTGTTTACCTTCTTCTAGTGGTTCTATCTAGTTGGTGGATGATGAAAAATAAACATATACTGATACGAATCGTGTGTCCCTTCAGCAAGTACGCAAAAATGGACCTAGTCCATACATGACAATGGGGTTGATTTATATTATTCGACGCTTGGCTAGTAGAATCAATCTGTGTGATATTTTGATGATGTCTAATATTTTCTAACAAACCATAACATTATGGCTGCTCCGTACACTTTATTTATCCTCGATCTCACCTTGGTTACACTCGATTCTGAGATCTCTGCAGTATAGCTGCTAGGTTATACTCAGTTTCTAAATCTGTAGTATAACCTTAGCTCCTTATGTGATTGTGTTTATGCATTGTTTTTATCATGTGATGTGGTTATTATCTTAAAGAAAGATTTCTAACCTATCTTCTTGCAAGAAATTGTGTTCGCGGGAACATGCAACAATCATAAAGTACATGTCACCTTTGGGGGCATGGGCTTTGCAAGAGCTCTTGTTCCCTTATGTGTTTTGGTGTAGTCATGGTAGGAGGGTTCAAAGAATGAACTGTCCTGACCGTGTAGCAAGAGTAAACACAATGGAAACAACTCAAAGATAAGAAACAAACACAGGTTCAGTCATTTAGTATAGCATAGAATTCAAATACAGATTGGCCAGCAACATGTGGGCTTACAATTGGGCTCATAGGCCTAATTACAGTATATTAGAATATGCACAAGATATAGCTTTAAAGCTCCTTTACGGAAATCCAAACTATGAACTTATGAATCAATTCCTAATTATCAAAATCTTCTTTCCTAAGGATCTATTACATCCTTATATATCATCTCCAGTACAAAAGATTCCTCCGTGTCAGCCAAGGAAGACCACAAACTCCAATGAAGAGCTGTAACGTGTGTATAGTATGGATAGGTTGGACCTAAATGCATAGAACACCTCCACAAATGAATGGAATGATGTATGGATCTTGGGGAAGGTCAGTCACGAACCAAAGATCATTAAATGATGTGTCATTAGGCTCCATTAGTTGAGGAATGCTCCATAAGTCTTCTCCTTCAGTTGATGTGTCTGAGACTGTTAGGATGCCCTATTCTAAGAAAACATTTGATCTTCTGATAGCGATGACTTTATGGTGACTGATCCAAATACTCTAAATTTTGGATATGATGTAGATGAATGAATCTAGATGCTAATTCTAGCTCTGCAAGAAACGAAATGCAACTATGGCAGAATGTAGACCAGAATTAGAAATTGCTACTAACTCAACTGCCTGAACTGAATTGGAAAATGAAAAGAAACAAACTGAACTGCAAACAAACTGAAATGCAAATGTTTTTGGTTGATGTAAGATTGCTCTTGAACTAGGGATGCTCCTGCATCAGACATCTGGGGTTATTGAAAAAGTGAGCCCCTCACTTTGTTGGGGCTAGGGGAGAACCAAGATGGTCCACCTCAGCCTGAGAAATCCATGATGAATCTTCTTCCTATCTACCTTTCCACTTCATAAGGTATTCTCTGTATTGTCTTCCACTAGTGCTATGCCCAACTCTGTTGTCCAAAATGTCTTCAATCTACTCTGGTGCTTGTTGCGGTAACTGTTTCTTCAAGTCCTCTACCATGCTGTCACTAAACTCTGCTTTGTGATATTGGTACAAGTTTGTAATGTTGAAAATAGGTGATATGCCCAATGTCTTTGGTAATTCCACTACATATGCATTTCTTGAATCAAATTTTTTGAGTATCCTACAAGGTCCAAACTTCTTCATCTTCAACTTGTTATATGTCCCAACTAGAAATCTTTCTTTTCTCAAGTACACCATCACTTCATCTCCAACTAAAAAGTCTTTGTGTCTTCTCTTCTCATTTGCTTGCTCCTTATATTTGTTGTTCATGTCTTCCAAATGCTTCTTCACCTAATTATGCACTGTCTTCATGTGGTCTGCAAATTCTTCTGCTTCTACACTTCTCTTTTCTTCCATACCCATGTCTCTCAATTCTATCACTCCTCTAGGGTTTACTTTGGTAACAATCTCAAAAGGTGTTCTTCCAGTACTCCTATTTATTGAATTATTGTATGCAAACTCTACTTGTGAGAGAATCAAGTCTAAACTTCCTACCTTTTCTCCAACCAAACATCTCAACAAGTTTCCCAAACTCCTATTTACTACCTCTGTCTATCCATCAGTCTGTGGGTGAAAAGTTGAACTGAACTTCAAATCTTTCTTCATCTTCTTCCAAAGTGTCTTCCAAAAATATCTAAGGATTCTGGTGTCTCTGTCTAAAATTATACTCTTAGGTAATCTATGTAACCTCACAATCTCCTTGAAAAATAGGTCTGCTACATGCACTGCATCAATTGTCTTCTACAAGGTATGAAATATGTCATCTTTGAAAATCTATCTACCACTACAAATATAGAATTATGTCCTCTCTGTGCCTTAGGCAATCCCATTACAAAATCCATACTTATATCTTCCCAAGGTCTCTCTAGTACTATCAAAGGTTTATACAATTTGGTATTCGGACTACTTCCTTTTGCAACTTGACAAACTTTGCAATTCTACACAAATTTCCTAACATCCTTATGTATATGAGGCCAAAAGTAATTTTCACTCACCAAAGCCACAGTTTTATCAATGTCAAAATGTCCTGCCAATCCACCACTATGTTCCTCCTTGATCAAATTATCCCTCATTGAACTTCTAGGTATGTATAACTAATTTCCTCTTAACAACATATCTTCCTAAATGAAATAATCTAACCACTTGCTCCTATTTGTCACAATAGGTTCCTTACATGCTTTCCAAGGTTTGGCAAAATCAGTGTCTCCCTCATACATATTCTTCAATTCAGCGAATCCTATCACTTCAATTCTCATTTCTGTGAACAAGTTTGTTGTCCTACTCAATGCATCAACAACTTTGTTTAATTTCCCACTCCTATGCTTCAACACAAAAGTATAACTTTGCATGAACTCCACCCATCTCATATGTCTCTGATTCAACTTACCTTAACTATTCAAATACTGTAAAGCTTGATGATATGTATACAACACAAATTCCTTAGGCAACAAATAATGTCTCCACTTCTTCAAGGCTTGAATTATGGAATAGAACACTTGATCATAAAATGAGTATCTTCTCCTTGCATCATTCAACTTCTCACTAAAATATGCTATAGGTCTACCTTCTTGACTTAACACTGCTCCAATTACATTTCCACTTGCATCACAATCTACTTGAAATACCTTATTGAAATCAGGTAATGCTAAAATAGGTTTCTTTGTCACTTTATGCTTCAACAATTCAAAACTTTTATCTGCTCTTGATGTCCACTTAAAGTCTTTTCTGTCACCTCTCATTGTCTCTGTCATAGGGTTACAAACTGAATTCAAATTTCTGATGAACTTCTGGTAGAAACTAGCCAATCCATGGAATGATCTAACTTCTCCAATGCTCTCTAGTGTAGGCCATTCAATAATTGCTCTCACTTTATCAGGGTCCATCTTCAATCCTTCTGCAAAAATCACAGATCCCAAATATACTAGTTCTTCATGAAACTACATTTCTTGATTTTTATCAGCAATTTCTCTTCTCTCAGTCTCTGCAAAACTAGCCTAATATGCCATAAATGTTCTTCTTTTGTCTTACTAAAAATCATAATATCATCCAAATATACAATCACAAACTTACCCAAGAATTTCTTCAAGACTTCATTCATTAATCTCATTAAAGTACTAGGTGCATTTGTTAATCCAAAAGGCATCACTAACCACTCATACAATCCTTCATTTGTCTTAAAAGTAATCTTCCACTCATCTCCTTCTCTGATTATGATATGATGGTATCCACTCTTCAAGTCTATCTTTATGAAATATATTGCTCCACTCAAACAATCTATGGTATAATCCATCCTAGGTAAAGGAAATCTATACTTAACCATGATCTTGTTTATTGCTCTAGAGTCAATACACATTCTCCATTCTCCATCTTTCTTAGCTGCTAACACTACAAGTACTACACAAGGACTCAAATTTTCTCTAATCAAACCTTTCCTCAACAATTCTTGTATATCTCTATTCAATTCTTCATTCTCTACTAGTGTCATTCTATGTGCTGCTTTGTTAGGCAAACTAGCTCCCAGTATAAGATCCATGTGATGACTGATACTCCTTATAGGTGGCAATCCTTCAGGTACATTGTCTGATATGATGTCTTCATACTCTGTCAGCAACTCTGTTATATCCTCCAGTTGTGATTCTTTAGTCTCCTTCTTCAATGCTTCAAGCTTCTTAGGAATCAAGGCAAAACACATATTCTCATATCTCAAACCATCCAGAAATTTTCTTCCATCTACCAAGCAAATTCTGTTGGATCTAGGGCATACAACTGAGGGGGGGTTGAATCAGTTGTATAAAAACTTGCTCTTACTTCTAACACTTGATTCTTCTTTGTTAGTTAACAGCATATCAATTAACCATCCATGAAAGCATAATGCATAAACACAAGAGCAGATAAACATCAACACATTAAACACCAAGATTTTGACATGGAAAACCTGGTTAAGGGAAAAACCACGGGGTGATTAACCCAAGGATTATTCTCTATTAGAAGAATAAGAAAAATGAATGGCACATGCCAATTAGGGCTCACTGCCCGAGCACACTGCTCACAAAGAGGCACACTGCCTACAAGGAGACACACTGTCTACAAGTGATAAGAATCACAATCTTGAATTGGAGAATGACATCTCTACCATGTCTGGATCAGTTCCATTTAAGCCTAAAAACCCTTGCTCTGCCTTTCGCACTTCTCTTCGCTATACCACACTCATCTCCACAATCCACACCTCAAAATGAATTCTCAAACACTTATTTATATAAGACATCGACTTAGGAACAATCATCTAAGTCGGCAAACATCACAATAACATTCGCAAGGCGTGTAGAACATCCAGTCGACATCCGGTTGGCCTGTTACAGGAAGAACACCAAAAACTGTTAGCCATAACATCAAATCCAACTCTAACTTTAATGCGGACTGCCAACATGAACTAGATATGATCCAATGATCATCATAGCCTTCCCTTAATCATCAAAAACATCCGCACTTCATCAGCTTACCGAAATTCTTCTCTTCATCATCCGGTACTTCAAGAACACAGTCTGTCACCACTGTCACAATGCAAAAGGTAATTCCAGACCTCAAAATCATACACAACTCGAGATGACACATCACAAGGACATCCCAAACACTCCTTCCAATCCACAGATTAGGATAATACAATTCCAGACCTCACCGGACCTTTCTGTGATCCTCTATCACTTCTGAACACTTACCGGAACCGGTTCCACACAGATAGCCACAACTTCTTTAGATCTTCATGCGGACCTCTGAAATCTTAGCTGAAGCATCTCAAGACTCATATCTACAAACCCTTTGATCTGCATCCTCTGGTTCTCAACCTATATAGTACATTTGCCTTCTTCTCATCACTGATCTTCACTGTTCTTCATTGTTCCAGATGGAGACTGATTTCCTCAATAACAACAGCACACAACTTATCCAAACCTTCTTACTAATGCAATATGAGTAAGTTGACATCAATGACAACACTGGTTCACCTCATACTTGCAACAATCTCCCCCTTTGTCATTGATGGCAACATATGATGTGAAGAACCATCAAGACAAAAACTTCTCCTTTTTGTCACAGCTCCCCCTATCAACAACAACTTTTCACATGTCTTCTCTTCCTTTACTGCTCCCCCTTTGATTATCAACCACTTGTTTTTCACATGTCTTCTCTCCCCCTTTGACATCAATGTCAAAGGGCTCATACTTGCAATTCTAATACATTAGAATCATACCAGCTGCTCCCCCTTAGTAGTAGCTCCCCATCATCAATCTGAGTCACAAGATATGACTGTGACATCCACCAGACTGATGCACATCAGTGCATCCTAGTTCATCACCGGAGGGGCCATGACCCCTAACTTCTCCCAGAGATATTCGAAAGAGTCCT
Organism: Cunninghamia lanceolata; assembly: GCA_027924645.1. Lineage (NCBI taxonomy): Eukaryota > Viridiplantae > Streptophyta > Pinopsida > Cupressales > Cupressaceae > Cunninghamia > Cunninghamia lanceolata. The sequence goes on along the minus strand of BSBN01000994.1, from coordinate 3,143,879 downwards.
TGGGAAGAGGTTTAGTAAAGATATCTGCAATCTGATCCTTGGAGGGAACATACTCCAATCTGACTTCTTCCTTGTTCACTTGTTCTCTCAAAAAGTGAAACTTGATAGATATGTGCTTAGTCTTAGAATGCAATATCAGATTCTTAGAAATATTAATTGCACTTGAATTATCACAGAAAATTGTAATAGGCTCCTCATATTCAAATTTAATGTCTCTTAGCATCTGCTTCATCCATAAGATTTGAGTGCAACTACCTGCTGCTGAAATGTATTCTGCTTCAATTGTAGACAGAGATATTGCATCTTGTTTCTTGCTTAGCCAAGAAACCAATCTCTTCCCCAAAAAGAATGCTCCACCACTAGTGCTCTTCCGGTCATCCACATCTCCTGCCCAATCTACATCTATGGCATGAAGAGAGAAATCCGGATCTCTAGGGTACCATAGACCATACTCAACTATTCCTTTCAAGTACCTAAAAATTCTTTTGATTGCCATAACATGAGATTCTCTAGGATCAGCCTAGAATCTTGCCACAAGACCAATAGCCTGCATAATATCTGGTCTAGTCTGAGTGAGATACAACAATCCACCAATCACTGATCTATACTTTGTCTGATCTGCCTTTAGAGAGTCATTATCTTTGCTCAACTTACATCCGGTTGCCATAGGAGTATTCATTGGCTTTGAATCTTCCATACCGAATTTCCTCAACAATTCTTTCACATATTTGGTCTGAGAAATGAAGATCCCTTTCTTTGTTTGAGTAATTTGCAGACCCAAGAAGAAATTCATTTCACCAAGCATAGACATTTCAAACTCACTTTTCATCTGATTTGCAAAAGTTTTGCACATACTATCTCTTCCTCCAAAAATGATATCATCCACAAACACTTCAACAATCAAAATGTTTTCATGATCAATTTTGAAATATAAGTTACTGTCAGCAGTACCTTTGTTGAATCCAATCTGCACAAGATGCTTATCCAACCTTTCATACCATGCTCTTGGGGCTTGCTTCAATCCATACAAAGCTTTCTTCAACTTGCAGACCATATCATCATTATCTGACAATTGAAATCCATCCGGTTGTTCAATGTAAACTTCTTCTTCCAGATCACCATTTAGGAAGGCATACTTGACATCCATCTGATATACCTTGAAGTCTTTGAAGGCAACAAATGCAAGAAATAATCTGACTGCTTCAATTCTTGCCACAGGAGCAAAGGTCTCTTCAAAATCAATTCCTTCTATTTGAGAGTAGCCTTTGCAGACCAATCTAGCTTTGTTTTTTATTACTTCACTAGCTTCATTCAGTTTGTTCTAGAAGACCCATTTGGTTCCAATCACATTCCTGTCTCTAGGTCTAGGAACAAGATCCCAAGTACGATTTTTCTCAATTTTCATCAATTCTTCCTCCATTGCTTTGGTCCAGTTTTCATCATTGCAAGCTTCATTTACTGTCTTAGGTTCAATCTTTGAAATCAGACAGTATTCATTTGAATCTTGAGCAATTCTTCTTCTTGTTTGTACCCCTTTACTTTTGTCACCTATGATTTGATCTTCAGAGTGATTTAGAGTTACATACCTTGGAACTTTGGGAGTTTCTTGCACTACTAATTCTTGATTAGGCTCATTCAGACAAACTTCTTCTTCTTGATTTACTGGATCAGTCTGGATCTAAATTTTAGAGGAGGAAGGAGCTCCTTGCACCAGAGGATCATTTTGATCATCTTCATCACATTCATAGAACATTGAGGGCTTCTCAATTCCTTCATCAACTTTTACATTTGTACTTTCTATCATCTTCCTCAGTCTTTTATTGTAACACCGGTATGCTTTGCTTTGAGTGGAGTAACCCAAGAAAATTCCTTCATCACTTCTAGCATCAAACTTTCCTAGATCTTCATCTCTTTTAATATAACACTTGCTGCAAAATACTCTGAAATATCTCACAATAGGAGTGATGCCAAACCAAAGTTCATAGGGGGTCTTATTAGTATTATTTCTGATTTGAACTCAGTTGAGAGTGTAGACTGCAGTGCTAATAGCTTCTTTCCAAAACATCTGAGGAACATTTGCTTCCAACATCATTGTCCTAGCAGCTTCCTGGATGGTCCAGTTCTTTCTCTCAACTACTCCATTTTGCTGTGGAGTCCTAGGAGCAGACAACTGTCTCCTTATACCCGGTTTCTCACAAAAGTCAATGAACTCACCAGATGTAAATTCACCACCTCTATCAGACCTTAGACACTTTAGTTTTAATCCGGTTTGATTCTCTACCATAGCTTTGAAGATTTTGAACTTCTCAAGGGCTTCTAATTTCTCTTTTAGGAAGGTAACCCACATCATCTGGGAATGGTCATCAATTAGCAACATGAAATATCTATCACCTTGCAAACTCTTGATTCTTGTCAGACCACAAGGATTAGTATGTACTAATTCCAACAATCTAGTAGAGGACTGATCTTTGCTTTTGAAGGAGACTCTGCTCTGTTTACCTAGCTGACATTTTTTGCACAAACTATTTGTAGGTTTCACCAATTTTGGAAGATCTCTTACAGCCTGAATATTGCTTATCTTGATGATGTTATCAAAATTTCCAGGACACATTCTTCTATGCCATAACCAACTCTGATCAGCTTGAACAAATAGACAACTTTTCTTTGAACCAACCAGATGAAAGATATTACCTTTTGTTTGAGCACCGGATGCAATTTCAGTTCCAGAGCTTGTAAAGATTTTGCATTTTCCATTCTTGAACCAGAGATCATAGCCTTTGTCCACTAACTGACCAACACTGAGAAGATTGTGCTTCAATCCTTCAACATATAGTACATTACCTGTTTTGCTCTTTCCATCAAAGGAAATAGTTCCCCTACCTCTGATTCTACCATCAGAATTGTCACCAAACTTTACCATTTCTCCTTCATACCTTTCCAAATCTAAGAACTTATTCTTGTCACCAGTCATATGGTGAGAGCATCCACTGTCAATAACCCAATCATCCTTTTCTTCTACTTGAGCAGCCAAAGCTCTTTCCACAACCTTGTGATTGACAGATTCAGAGGATATTGAATCTTCTTCCTTGATGGCAATAAACACCCATTCATTTCTGGATTTGCTTCCTAGTTCTGATTCATCATCTACTCCTTCATTGTCATCTTCTTCATGAACATAATAGCAGTTCTTTTGAAACCTTTGTCTGTCAGTATTAGACCTTGCAGATCTTTCCAGACATCTTGAAGCAAAATGACCAATCTTATTGCAGTTGAAACACTTAAAGGGTAGTTTTCCTTCATACTTACCGGATCCTCTTGGTAGTCTCTTTGCAATGAGGGCTTCAAGTTGAGCTGTTTCTACTTCCTCTTCTTCCATGTCTCTTCTTGCTTGATCATACCATGACATCTTCCTTGAAGAGTTTTCTCCTGGATCAAATCTTTGTTTGCCTTTCACATAGGTACTAGCTTTGAAAGCAGATTCAGTCTTGGGTGGATCATCTCCAAACTCGGTCATTTCAAATGCAGCTAGTTTGCCAGCCAATTGTTCTCTTGTGATAGTTGTGTGGGTTCTGAATTCATCAATGGTAGCAACCTTGATTTTGTAGGCAACAGGAAGGGATCTGAGAATTTTGCAAACAATCTCATTTTCATCCAGAGTTCCACCAGCATTTCTAATTCCACATACCAGCTCATTCACTCTTGGCATAAAGGTAGTGATGTTTTCATCTTCTCTCATCTTCAATCTTTCAAATTTCCCTTACAGACTTTGCAACCTTGCACTTTTGACAAACTCATCTCCTTCATACAGAAGTTCCAGTTTAGTCAAGATCTCATATGCAGTTGGTAGGTTGATAACATTTGAGAGATCCGAGTTATTCAATGCACTTAGAAGAGCTTCCTTGGTCCGCAGATTATTTTCAGCATCTGTGATTTCATTCAGAGTTGTCGGACCACCCTGTGGAGGTACATATGGTTTTGAGACCATGGCCAAGTATGCTTTTCCCATACACTCCAAGTGACATTTCATGCGACCTTTCCAGAGAGTGAAGTTGGTTCCATCAAACTTCAGACTATCCTTCTTGTATGACGACATCCTGGATCCTCAAGCGATTAAGCTCCTTTCAGAGGAACTTGGCTCTGATACCAATTGTTGGATCTAGGGCATACAACTAAGAGGGGGGTGAATTAGTTGTATAAAAACTTGCTCTTACTTCTAACACTTGATTCTTCTTTGTTAGTTAATAGCATATCAATTAACCATCCATGAAAGCATAATGCATAAACACAAGAGCAGATAAACATCAAAACATTGAACACCAAGATTTTGACGTGGAAAACTTGATTAAGGGAAAAACCACGGGGTGATTAACCCAAGGATTATTCTCTGTTAGAAGAATAAGAAAAATGAATGGCACATGCCAATTAGGGCTCACTGCCCAAGCACACTGCTCACAAAGAGGTACACTGCATACAAGGAGACACACTATCTACAAGTGATAAGAATCACAATCTTGAACTGGAGAATGACATCTCTACGATGTCCGGACCAGTTCCATTTAAGCCCAAAAACCCTTGTTCTGCCTTTCACACTTCTCTTCGCTATACCACACTCATCTCCATAATCCACACCTCAAAATGAATTTTCAAACACTTATTTATACAAGACATCGACTTAGGAACAATCATCTAAGTCAGCAAACATCACAATAACATTCGCAAGGCATGTAGAACATCCAGTTGACATCTGGTTGGCCTGTTACAGGAAGAACACCAACAACTGGTAGCCATAACATCAAATCCAACTCTAACTTCAATGCGGACCACCAACACGAACTAGATATGATCCAATGATCATCATAACCTTCCCTGAATCATCAAAAACATCTGCACTTCATCAACTTACCGAAATTCTTCTCTTCATCATCCGGTACTTCAAGGACACAGTCTGTCGCCACTGTCACAATGCAAAAGGTACTTCCAGACCTTAAAATCATACACAACTTGAGATGACACATCACAAGGACATCCCAAACACTCCTTCCAATCCGCAGATTAGGATAATACAATTCTGGACCTCACCGGACCTTTCTGTAATCCTCTGTCACTTCTGAACACTTGCCGGAACCGGTTCCACACAAATAGCCACAACTTCTTCAAACCTTCATGTGGACCTCTGAAATCTTAGCTGAAGCATCTCAAGACTCATATCTACAAACCCTTTGATCTGCATCCTCTAGTTCTCAACCTATATAGTACATTTGCCTTCTTCTCATCACTATTCTTCAGTGTTCTTCACTGTTCCGGATGGAGACTGATTTCCTCAATAACAACAGCACACAACTTATCCAAACCTTCTTACTAATGCAATATGAGTAAGTTGACATCAATGACAACACTAGTTCAGTTGACATCAATGACAACACTAGTTCACCTCATACTTGCGACAGATTCTAGCATTTCCACACACTTCACTCTTAGGATCATCTTCCAAAGGAATCAAAGTAATTCTCTTCCCATTTGATGTTATAGTGTATGTATTCTTTCTCCCATCATGTATTGCTTTCCCATCATACTGCCAAGGTCTACGCAACAAAATAAGATATACATCCATAGGCATAATATCACACAAGACTTCATCATGATACGATCCAGTATGAAATTTCACCAAACATTGTTCACTCACTGGTACCTTATGATCATCCTGAATCCATGCTATCTGATAGGGCTTAGGGTGTTTCAATCTTTCCAACTTCAACTTAGTCACCATCTCCTCTAAAACTAGGTTATCTGAACTACCACTATCAATTAGAACTTTACAACATTTGCCTCTGGATTTGCATCTTGTTCTAAACAAACTTTTCCTATGTGGTGGTTCTTCATTTGTCTTTGCTTGAAATAGTGCTCTCCTCATCACCAGTGATTCTCCTTTCTTAGGTTTACCGACTAAACTAGGTGATCCAACAGGTTCTTCTTCAACATAGGCTGCTCTTCCACTGTTCTCTATTCTATTGCTTGTACCCCCTTGATTACATTCAAATGCTCTATGTCCTTCACCTCCACACTTGAAACAAGTTCCTCTAAATGTTCTCTTATCAAATCCTGTTGAGAATAGGGTAGACAATTGAGAGGGGGGTGAATCAGTTGTCACAAAAACTTTTAAACTTTGCTATAACTTAAACATCTTTACCACTTATTAACAGATGAATGATATAACCATGAAAGCATGGATTGATAACACATGAGAAGAAACAAATCAACACACAACACCGTGATTTTTATGAGGAAACTTGGTTAAGGGAAAAACCACAGTGGGGGTTAACCCACAAGAATTTATACTCTATTAAAAGTATTAAAAATGGGGAAGGCACATGCCTTCAGGGCACACTACCTAGAGTTCACTGCTCTAAGAGGCTCACTGCCTACAGAGATGATTACAAGAAGATTACAGAATGTTTGAACAGAGAAATGACATCTACCAATGCTAAAATTCAGTTTCGGTTAAGCACATAATACTAATCTTACACACTTCATCCTTACTTTGCCCTTTTTTGCACTTACTCCATCATCACATCACACTCACACACCAAAACACTCAAATCCATTAGCTATATATATCTACATCAAGAAATTCCATCAATTGTAGTCAGCTTCAAGAAAACTTAGAACATTTATTAAGAACTCTGCTCTGTCAGCTAAATCCATGCACAAACAACAACACGGACCAAAAAATTGTGTTCTCAAATCATCAATCATGTTGGACAATACCACTAATTATCACAAATTGCTTAACCAACAACTTTTCTTCATCCGGACCAAGATCAAATACTAGGTTGGCCTATTCTTCTTCAGATTGTACTGACTAACTGGAACCTGATACTTAGATGGTTATAACTTTTGAATCCTTCATCATCAGAGGCTCCATTTCTGGATTTAGATAGTCTTGACAAACCTTATCACTCCCTTAGATCCACAACACACTATGATTTACCACTGGAGAGATCTGGACCAAGATACTAGACCCTATCACATGCTCTATTTCTGACTACCCAGGCTTAGACAAATCTTCACTCTAACTTCCAGTATGAATGGATTATGTAATGTGGATGTGAAAGATAGACTTAGTTGCCATCAATGACAACACCTATCATGCATAGCACTATCTCTTGCCAACAATCTCCCACTTTGGCATTGATGGCAACACTTAGTGAAAAATGACTAAGTGTAAGAACAACTCCCCCTTACTTTATACACTTATGCTTTTCACTGTTCTCCAGTGCTCCCCCTTTGCTGGATTCCTTATTTTTCACTACGCTTCACTCCCCCTTTGACATAAATGGCAAAGGGTGGGATCCACAAACCAGAATTTACACAAAAATTCTATATACCAAGCCACATATGTACAAACAATCCTTAAGTCCTATTTACATAAACTTAAGTATATCACCAAAAATGTTTTTTAGTAGTGCTAGCTCACTATCTCAGCTCTTCTTCATATTGTTCAAAATTGAGATGTGGCCACTAAATAGAAATACTTGTGACTCTACCTTCCACAGATCAGTGGGGTCACTTGTCTGAGCGGCAGCTTGGGCTTTGGTCAAGGCATTGAACATTGCTTCCATTTTGGGGGAAATTAGTCCCCAGAGCTCACACATCCTTGTCTCAATGTTGTCCTTTTCCTTCATCAATTTCTTTATTTCTTCAATCAAGTTGATTGTTTGACATTCTTGGCTCATCACTGATACTATTAGAGGATCGAAAGATTGGGATACACTTGACAGTTTTTCCTTAGACTACTTTATTTTTATTTCAATGTCCTCTATAGCTTTAGGACAAGATAAAAAAAATTTATATACATTCCCTCCTTCTATAAGAGCATTTTGAATACTCTTTATACTAGTGTCTAGCACAATTCTATCTAATGCTAACATCCCTTTTAGAGCATCAAATCTTTTATCATTGAATTCATTTTTAACCTTAACCTCTATAAATTTTTCAAGGGACTCAAAATGAGTACTTACAAAATTTATCAAACTCTTCAACTGACCAGAGGGGGAAGCTGATGAGTTCTTCTAGTAAGTTGGCATAATTTTCTCCAAAATCCCTGATGCCAGACCAAGTAGCTCACTCTCTTCTATGTGAGACTTCAAAATATCTTCTCTAGCCTTAGCTTGTGCGAGAGAGGCCCACTTTATCTTTTGAATTGGTGAAAGACTATCCAAATTGATTGGACCTTTCAACTCTTCTACAACTAGTTTATCATTTTCCAAAATTTCTTTCACTGCTTCTGTAGTGTCTCTTGCCCAAGATGCTGATGTATCTATTTGATCCTTATCGATACTGTCAATTGGATTGTCCTGCTTAGGCTCTTCATCAACCTTTGCAATCTCTTCTTCTTTTCCATTTTTGTCCATGGCTTTTTCTGCTTCTTGATCCTTAGCTTCTTCTATTCCATGCTCTTTATTCTTTAATGAGTCATTTTTAGTTTGAGCATCTGTTTCAACATTTAGCTTTGTATCTTCTTTTCTAGATTGATCCAGGGGAGTTTGAATACATCCTGTATCATTAGTTTTATCTATCATCTTTTCATCTTCTTTGTTTATTCAAAGGAGTCATCTATCTCAGTTTGCTGCTCATTGATCTTCAATTCTTCAACATGAGAAATTGAGGAATCAATCCCATCATCAATCTCTTCTTCCACAATGGGAAGATTATGCCTTTTCAATGCACTTAGAAGAATCTCCTAAGTATCTTTGACTATCTCATCAGTTTCACCAAGCATGAGTTTATTCATTCTTTTCTTACTCCCGAAGTCATCTTTCAGTTCTTTGAATATCATGTTCATTTGATCTAGAGTAATCTAAGGGCACAATTTTATCAACACTATGCTCCCTAAGCTCAATGTCTTTACCTTTTGCATTTTATTTTCTTAAATCCAGAATATCTACAAGACCTTTTGGGATTTCAGAAGTTATTTCAATTAAAGCTTTATTGTAGATATTTAGATATTTGATTGTTGCTTCCTCAAGAACCTTCTTATCAGCATCACTGTAATAATCATAAAATTCAGTCATTGGCCTTAAGTTCCCATCTATAGTGACTATTTTGATGATGTCATCCACAAAAAGAGTAGGCTTTTCAACATATGTTTCAATATTTTTCCTCTTGCTTGCCCTTTTGGTTTCAAAGGGCTTCTCCTTAGATATCTTGGCTACTTTTGTACCTAAGGCCTTCAACTCTTTGACCTCAACATCAAAATCAATTCCTTCTTCATCATTTTTCATGCTTTTATAGGTCTGGGAGGCCTTAGTTTTCATGCTTTTCTCTTCTTTTTCTAGATGATTTGCCTTATGATTTCTCAAGTTTGATAGGTTTTGGGGGAACAAGGGTAGCAGCAGAGCTTCTAGTAGTCCTTGATGTGGAGGAGGATTCTACCAGATCACTTCCTTGTTTCTTATGCTGCTTCTTCTTCTCATCTTTTTCTATCCTTTCTCTGTTCTGCTTCATAGCTTCCTTAGTTATGCCAATGCTTTCAGCACACATTTCTACTTGATTTTGAACATTCCTCTTGATTTCAGATTTTCTGAGCTCAACATACAATATCACACTTAGCTCCTTATATGTCTCAAATCTTTCAACTATTGTGTCCTTTGGCTTGCTCAAAAGGTGTTGAGCATACATATCCAATACTTTCTCATCAACCTCATACCCCATGGGCATGATCCATACTATTCTTGGTTCAATAGCTTCCATTAAACACTGATTTGTATCCACCATAAAGAAGACTGTGTCCTTGTATTTTTCAACCACAGATGTAGGAATTATCTCCCTTGAACGCATCATGTTCTGAAAGTTTTTGAAGAAACCCCAAAGAGCAGTCCTTTGGGCATTGGAGTCACCACTACTATTCAAGTGCTCTCTTATTTGAATAGTAACATGTTTATCATTGGTCCAACACATGCTTTTCTTGTCGGGTAACTCATTAATGAATTAGAAGAACAAATACAAGACCAGTGTACCAAATTTGAAGGTATTATTTTTATCCTTCTTAAATTTATTCAAATTTTCCATCAGCTGGCTCAATAGCAACTCACACAAGTCATAATCAACATTCTCTCTTAACATCTTATAAGTTGCATAGATAGTTGTACCGAATACAAAATTCTCCCTGCTGGAATGATAAATCTTGTATCCAATCACCATTGAAGCAAATTTGACATCTGGATCAGTGATGTCATTTATTGTCATTGCCCTTTTGTTAAACCTTAAACTGGTAGCATCAATTACTATTTGATTCTTTACTGCTTTCAACATTGGCAGTCCACCGAATGAGTTTAACCCTGTCACGGCCTTGATGGCGTCCTTGGTGATCTTGAAGGGTTTCATTAGCCACAAAAATTCATCATGCATTCGGCTTAAAACATATCGGACCCATTCATCTTCATCGAAGGATGGAAACCCTATAATCTGAATGAAATGTTTATCATGCAGTGCCTTATACTCAGGTTTACGATCATGAATTTCATCCCTTATATGATTCTTGAACAAATCTAAAAACCTTGAATCCCCAAATTCATCTATGCTTGCATGAATATATGCCCTAATATCTTCAACATGTAATACACCATACGAAACATTTGAAAATGCACCTAATGGGTCAACTTCTACTAATTTGTGTGGATGCTTCTTGAATTTGGGTCAGGGCCTTTTAGTAATATCAACAACCAACGGTGTAGCCATTGCAATAGATTACAAGTTCAAAGCTTTGTAGAAAAATATCTTTTTCTTCCACAAAATTAGGGTTAGTTGATGAAATTAGGTGCTCTTTTACTTACTCTCTTCAAATGCAAAGTGATCCAAATGATTGAATGAATGACTTTTTATCCTCCGTAAAACCTAATTTGTCATTGTAATAAATGTTCTACCCTAATACATCTGGTTGCACTATTTTTGCATGCAGTCAATCTTCAATTTCACTGCAATCAATCACATTTGCTTCTTTTCTTCTAGAATTTGCTTCAATAGATCTGCAATGGGCTTCTCTATCTTCATTCATTGTACTAGATTTAGGCACCCACTTACTGGTAGGGGAATTAGATTTTCAATGCAGCTCCCCCTGAGCCACAGCTCTTGATTAAATTCCCAGAGGAATTATCAACACCAGATTCCGGTGTGGATCCATCACCTTCATTGTTTGCATCTTTCTTCACCCATATTTTATTCATTTCTTTCTAAATCTCATTCACATCTATTTTTCCTTTGCCTTTGTCCATCTTCTACTCTGTTCTTCCTGTCTATGAGTTCACCTTTTTGCTTCTACAAAACTTAGCAATGTGTCTAGATTTGTTGTAGTTAAAACATATAGTCTTGTTTCTTTGACAATCACATGTTGGAGTAGGTTTAGATCTGCATTGCATTGCCATATGCCCAAACTTGTTGCAAGTAAAACATCTTCCATTGAAAACTTGTTTGTTCTTAGGAGGATTCCTTGATCCACTTCTGCATTCCTCGGCCTTATGACCTATCCTTTTGCAATTAAAGCATTGATCAGAGAAAGATGATGCATTTTGATTCACTTAACTTCTACATTGATTAGCTCTATGACCATACTTATTGCATTTGAAACAATTGCCATTGAAAGATGGATACCTTTGAGCATTAGGTTGTCTTACCAGAGGCCTTCTAGGTTTCCTTCCTTGATTTCTTGCTTCAAGATTTCTTTGACCAGATCTAGAACTTTCACCTTTCTCAAATCCCAGACCATGTTTATCATTTGCCATCTTCTGACTATCAAGAAGTACCTCAAGTTTAGCTGAGCTTATTTTGAAATTTTCTTTATATTCATTTGCAACTTCTAGGTCATGTTTGAGAATGACAATTTGCCTTTCAAGTTCTTCCTCATTATCCCTACTTTCATGTAGATCAGACTCTAGATCACCAATTATTCTATCCAATCTATAGCATTCTTTGGTTCTTTCTTTCAAAGATTGATTCAGTTTTTCTTCAGTCTTCTTCCTTTCTTCAATTTCCTTGGTTAGTCTCATCACCCTGGATTCCATCTTATGTTTTAGAACAACAACTTCTTTTGCTAACTTCTCACATTCCTTTGTCTTCTCTTTCAGAGCCTCATCCATGTCATTGTCTTCATTATGATTTCCTAGTTGAAGAAGTAGCTCCTTCCTCTTTTCATTAGATTTTCTCAATTTTTCTCTTAAGGTCTAAATGAAGTCTTTAGCATCTTTAAGGTTCTCTTGTAGTTCTTTGACTTCTGCTCTAGACTGATCAAGATCTTCTAAAGCAAGTTTACATTGTTCCTAAATGCCATAAGAATACTTGAATGAACCCATTGAACATACCTTCCCAGATCTTCCTCAAGCTGTTAAACTTCTTTTAAGGAACCAAGCTCTGATACCAATTATTGAGAATAGGGCAAACAACTGAGAGGGGGGGGGGGTGAATCAGTTGTCACAAAAACTTTTAACCTTTGCTATAACTTAAACTTATTTACCACTTATTAACAGATGAATGATATAACCATGAAAGCATGAACCAATAACACATGAGCAAAAATAAATCAACACACATAACACTAGGATTTTTACGTGGAAACCTAGTTAAGGGAAAAACCACAGTGGGGGTTAACCCACAAGAATTTATACTCTATTAAAAGTATTACAAATGGGGAAGGCACATGCCTTCAGGGCACACTACCTAGAGCTCATTGCTCCAAGAGGCTCACTACCTACAGAGATGATTACAAGAAGATTACAAAATGTTTAAACTAAGAAATGACATCTACCAATGTTGAAATTCAGTTCTGATTAAACACAGAATACTGATCTTACACACTTCATCCTTACTCTTCCCTGTTTTACTTTTTGGCCATAATCTGAGCTTAGATCTTCACCTTTGCGCTTCTTTCTACCCTTTTTTGCACTTACTCCATCATCACATCACACTCACACACCAAAACACTCGAATCCATCATCTATATATATTCACATCAAGAAATTCAATCAACTGTAGTCAGCTTCAAGAAAACTTAGAACATTTATTAAGAACTCTGCTCTGTCGGCTAAATCTATGCACAAACAACAACATAGACCAAAAACTTGTGTTCTCAAATCATCAATCATGTCAGCCAATACCACTGATTATCACTAATTGCTTAACCAACAACTTTTCTTCATCCATACCAAGAGCAAATACTAGGTTGGTCTATTCTTCTTCAGATTGTACTGATTAACTGGAACCTGATACTCAGATGATTATAACTTTTGAATCCTTCATCACCGGAGGCTAAATTTCTGGATTTAGATAGTCCTAACAAACCTTATCACTCCCTCAAATCCATAGCACACTGTGATTTACCACCAGAGACATCCAGACCAAGATACTGGACCCTGTCACATGCTCTATTTTTGACTACCTAGACTTAGACAAATCTTCACTCTGACTTGCGGTATGAATAGATTATGTAATGCAGATGTGAAAGATAGACTTAGTTGCCATCAATGACAACACCTGCCATGCATAACAATGTCTCTTGCTAACAAATCATCTTCCTTCTCTTCTGTGTCCCTCATTTCGGTATGCACTAGGGTTTCCTCTCTGGTAAAAATTTATGTCATCTCTCTGGTAAGCATTATTATCTCTGTCATCCTTCTTGAATGTGTTGTCAAACTTTTTCTGCTTCGGATGTGATCTATATCCTCTAGAAAATGTTCTTCCTCTCTAAAATTTACCTCCTCTACCTCTCTGTCTCTAATCATGTCTCTTATTCATCTTTTCTTCAACTTTCAGGGTAAACTGATATGCTTCCTCCAAAGATGTCATCCTCACCAGACTTAGTTCTTCTTGAATGTTCAATCTCAGTCCATTAATGTATCTAGCCACTTTCTCCTTTCTTGCTTCACTATGTCCTGTCCTTGTAATCATCTTATGAAATTCTTTAGTGTACTCCATAGATTTCTCGTTTTGTCTCAGGTTTTGCAATCTTTTCAATAGCTCCAACTCATAGTCAGCATGTATGAATTGATTCTTCAATTTTGTCACCATCCTATCCCATTTTATAATCTTTTCTTTTCCTCTTTTGTTTCTATCCAACTAAATTTATTTCCACCATATAGCAGATGTCCTTTCAACTTTGTCTTTGCAAATTTCACCTTCTCTGGATCTTCAATTTCTTCATATTCAAAGTATTCTTCCATGTCACAATAGCTCCAACTCATAGTCAGCATGTATGAATTGATTCTTCAATTTTGTCACCATCCTATCCCATTTTATAATCTTTTCTTTTCCTCTTTTGTTTCTATCCAACTAAATTTATTTCCACCATATAGCAGATGTCCTTTCAACTTTGTCTTTGCAAATTTCACCTTCTCTGGATCTTCAATTTCTTCATATTCAAAGTATTCTTCCATGTCATTTATCCAGTCAATCAATTCTTCAAGGTTCAAATTACCAGTATAGTTTGGAACATCAACTCTAGGTCTCTTTCCAATCTTTGAAATAGCTCGTAACATCTTTACTTGATCCGATTCTTCTTCTTCATCACCTCCTAGGGTTTTGCCAATTTGTTCAAAGGATTGAAATTCTTCTTCATCATCCCTTTCAAAATCAGGTCTAGGTGTCAATCCTCTTTGCCTATCTTGTTCAACTAGATCCAATTGAATTCTCATTGTTTTCATCATTTCCATCATTTCATCAATTCTACTAGCCATTGTTCCAACAATGGCAACTATCCTCGATGGCATTTTTCCTAGGATCAAGTGTAAACTACCTCAAGTTCAACGATCATGCTACAAGGTGACAACTGCCTCACAATCAATGATTGGTTGTGACACAAGTAACCTACCTCAATTCGGCGATCTATCCATAGCAAGCTCTTATGGAATTCCTTCGCCAACTTCGCTCAATTCCCTCCCAAAGATTCAAACTTTTGCTCTGATACCACTTGGTGCAGTCATGGTAGGAGGGTTCACAGAATGAACTGTCCAGACCATGCATCAAGAGTAAACACAATAGAAACAACTCAAAGATTAGAAACAAACATAGATTCAATCATTTAGTATAATATAGAATTTAATTATAGATCAGTCGGCAACATGCGGGCTTACAATTAGGCTCACAGGCCTGATTACAAAATATCAGAATATGCACAAGATATAGCTTTGAAGCTCCTTTGTGAAAATCCAAACTATAAACTTATGAATCAGTTCCTAATTATCAAAATCTACTTTTGTAAGGATCTATTACATCCTTATATATCATCTCTAGTACAAAAGATTCCTCCTTGTCGGCCAAGGAAGATCACAAACTCCAATGAAGAGATGTAATGTGTGTACATGGATATGTCAGACCTAAATAGTGTTGGCAAGAGACACTATATGGATTCATGATTGTTGTCATTAATGGCAACAAAGTTCATCCCACACATCCGCAAGACATGGTATGTCTATACCGGAAGTCAAAGTGAAGAATGTTGTGGTCCGGTAAACAAGAATAGAGCAGTCAGTAAGGTTTGATAGACAGGTCCAGATCTCTCAGTAGAAGTATCTCAGTGAAGTACAGATTTGGGGAAGTCAAGAGGAGTTTCTTGACTGGTAGATTCCAAGGTTTGAGCCTCTGGTGTAGAAAGGATAAAGAGATATGAATGCTTGAGTGTCAGGTTCCCAAGTGACAGTGTGAATAGAGGAAGAACTGACTGGCAGAACATTAGACATTATTTTGGATGTGTTACTAATGTTGGTAAAGGTTATGAAGGCATGAATTATTTTTGGCTGACATGATTAATGATTTCCACAAGTATATCCTTGATCCGCATTACTTGGTATGCAAGGATTCAGCCGACAGATTAGAGTTTATGGAAAATATTGACTATTCTGGTGCTAACTAGAAAGGTGATGAAATCACTTGTGTGAATATATATACAAGATGGATTTAGTTATGAGAAGTGGTGTGGTTGCAAGTGATATGCAAATAAAAGTAGAAGAGTAGAGCAAAAGTGGTAAGGAAGGTCCAGTATGTGAAAGGAAAGCAGCATAAAAGAAGAGGAAAGATGAAGTGCAGCAGATCAGTGTACTGAGCCTAACCGGAACTAAACTCTAGCATATGTAGATGCTCCCAATCAGTTCAAGTATTGTATAACACTCCTTTTTGTAGACAGTGAGTCTCTTGTAGGTAGTGTGCCTCTTGTAGGCAATGTGCCTCTTGTGAGCATTGTGCTCGGGCAGTGAACCCTAATTGGCAAGTGCCATTTTTGTATTTCCATTCTTCTAACAGAGAATACAATCTTGGGTTAATCACCCTATGGTTTTCTCCCTTAATAGGGTTTCCACACCAAAAAATATGGTGTCATGTGTCTTTCATTTCATGGTTATGTTTGCTCATTTGAATTAATGTTACATTGATTATTAATAAAGTTCAAAAAGCAGAAATAATTAGGATAGCTGATTCACCCCCTTCTCAATTATCAACAATTGATATCAGAGCTAAGTTCCTGCTAATAGAGTCTAACAACTTGAGCAAGATCCGGGAATTCAAATGGATGCATATGGTTTAAGAGAGCAACTCAAGACTACCCTTGATGATCTTGAATAGTCAAACTCTAAAGTCAATGAATTAAAGGAAAGACTCAAACAGGCTGATGAGTTCATGAGAGAACTAAAAGACAAATTAAGTCTCTCTATGAAAAAGAGAAATGAGCTGCTTCAGTAATTGGCAAGACAAGGTGAAGCAAATGATGCAAAAAGAAAGAGCTGAAGGAGAAAACTGAGTTGTGTGAAAAGTTATCAAAAGAAATCATTATGGTAAGACATGAAATGGAATTAGGAGTTTTGAAGTTTACCCAAGAAGTTGAAGAGAAAAGAGAAACTGAAGATAATCTAAGACAATCTCTCAAAGAGAAATCAGAAGATTTCCACAAGATGGATAGAGTTATCAGACATCTCGAATCTGATCTTGAACATGCTAAAGATAATAAAGAAAAACTTGAGGAAATTGTCTCTCTCAAAAGGGATCTTCAAACAACAAATGAATATAAAGAGAAATTCAAGATAAGTTCCGTTCAACTTGAAGTTCTTCTTGGAAGTCAAAAGAGGGTAGATGACAAGTATGGTTTGGGATATGAGAAAGGAGAAAGCTCCAGATCCGGTCAGAAGAATTTTGGATTAGAAAATCCAAGGAATAGGCCTAGAAGACCTCCGATAAGACAGCCTAATGCTCAAAGATATTCATCCTTCAATGGATACTACCACAACTGCAATAACTTTGGTCATAAAGCTAATTAGTGCAGAAAGAGAATGAATTAGACTAATTCATCCTTCTCCAGATAGTGTTTTAACTGCAAAAGGTATGGTCACAAATCTCATGAATGAAGAAATATGCAAATGAACAAATCATTCAATGGTAGATGCTTTCAATGTGATAGAATAGGTCATATGGCTAATCAATGTAGATCAAGAGGATATCAATCAAATATGCAAAGAAATGTTGTTTGCCAAATTTGCAATAGATCCGGTCATATTTTAAAATTTTGTAGAAGCAAGAATCAGGACAAAAGAGGTCCGGTATATCATAATCACAATCAAGACAAGGGAAAACAAAAAGTGAATGTGGATGAAGTTCAAAGTGAGATGAACAAGATTTGGGTGAAGAAAAGTATAGAGAATGTAGTGGATGGATCTGCACCAGACTCTGGTGCTGATATTCCTTCCGAAAATTAAAAAGTGAGCTCTGGCTCAAGGGAGACACAAAAAAACCTTGTTCTCCCAGCTAGTCAATTGGTGCCAGAACTAGCACAAGAAGAGTTGTAGATTAAAGAGTTCTTAAGGGAAACATCCAGACAAACTGTGGTTAAGATTTGGAAGATCTGCATGATGTTTAAAGATTAGGATTGATCTGGTTCTTCAAGTCATCCGAATAAGGCAAACTGGAATAACTTAGGTCGAGCATTTATTGCAACCTGACATTAGGGTTTGTGGAGCAATATAAGGGATTTCTCATTAATCACTTGTTCATTCTGCATTCAAGAAGAAACAAAAAGTGAAGCTCTACAACAAAATTCCTCAAGTTCATCAGAAATCATTTGCAGAAGTGAATTCATCCATAAATCATCTGGCCAACTTCGTGAAACTGAAAGGCACAAAAGGTATTTTCTGTTCTCAATATCTTCCTGTAAATCTTTTGAAAGATGGATACTCCAAATATAGTAAAGATCTTTGATAGGCCCCGCCCTGAATTTAAGAAACATCCATACAAATCATTGGAGGTAGATCCCCTAGGAGCATTCTCTAGTGTTCTGCATGGCATTTTGCACACAGAAGACATTAGGGTTTACATACATGCAAATATTGAAGAGTTTGGGGAATTCAGACTAAGAGACATCTATCACAAACAATTGATAGATGATGCTTTTGAGCTTAAACCAGAATATAAGGGCATCAAGGAGAAGCATTTTGATCAGTTCATTCATTTCCCCTACTTTGAAGAAGATGAATGGGTCTGGTACGTATTGAGTAGGGTGCATGATAACTTCCTATGGCTGAACAAACCTTGCAAGATCACTAAGGAGGCAATTAGGGCAGTAACTGGTTTATACTCCTCTGGAGGAATACCTGTCCTCAAATCTGTCAAAAACAACATTGTAACTGAGGCCACCAGATCAAAATTTGATAAGAGGGCAATGACCATTGAAGACATTACTGACCTGGATGTCAAGTTTGCATCTATGATAATAGGATACAAGATATATCACTCCAGTAGGGAGAATTCAGTATCCAGAACTGTAGTATATACTGTTGGATCTAGGGCATACAACTGAGAGGGGGGGGGTGAATCAGTTGTATAGAACTTGTTCTATTTCAAACACTTTATTCTCTGTTGTTAGTTAGCAGCATATCAAATAATCATTCATGGAAGCACAATACATAAACACAAGAGTAGATAAGCATCAACACATTGAACACCAAGATTTTGACGTGGAAAACCCGGTTAAGGGAAAAACCACGGGGTGACTAACCCAAGAATTATTCTCTGTTAGAAGAATAAAGAAAAATGAATGGCACATGCCAATAAGGGCTCACTGCCCGAGCACACTGCTCACAAAGAGGCCCACTGCCTACAAGGAGACACACTGTCTACAGAGTGATAAAAATCACAGTCTTGAACTGGAGAATGACATCTCAACCATGTCCGGATCAGTTCCAATTAAGCCCAACAATCTCTGCTCTGCCTTTCGCACCTTTCTTTGCTACACCATACTCATCCACATGCCACACACTGAAATGAATTCACAAATCATTATTTATACAAGACATCGACTTAGGAACAAGCATCTAAGTCGGCAAACAATCATAGGAGTATCCGCAAGATGAATAACACATCCGGTCGGCTATCACAAGAACATTCGCAGGATGAACAACTCATCCGGTCGGCTAAACAGAGCAATAACTTCATCCGGAAGAGTAACTTCAATTCCGGGCTCTACCATCAATGCGGACCAACAACACAACCTAAACATGATTCAAGAGCCTTCACAAGTCTGTCTGATTGTCCGGATACATCCGCACTTCCTCTGCTTACTGGAATCTCTTGTCTTCCTCATCCGGAACTTCAGGAACACAGTCTGTCGCCACTGTCATAATGCAGGAGGTACTTCCGGACCTCCAAATCACACACAAATCAGGATGACACATCACAAGGACATCTAAAACACTCCTTCCAATCCGCAGATTATGATAATACAATTCCGGACCTCACCGGACCTTTTTGTGATCCTCTGTCACCTCCGGATACTTGCCGGACCCGGTTCTATACCGGCAGCCATAACTCCTTCAGATCTTCATGCGGACCTCTAAAATCTTAACTGTAGCATCTCAAGACTCATATATACTAACCCTTTAATCCGCATCCTCCGGTTCTCATCCTATACAGTATATTTACCTTCTTCTCATCACTGTTCTTCACTGTTCCTGACTGAGGCTAATTTTCTCAATATCCTCAGCACAAAGCTCATCAAATCCTTCTTGTCAATGCAGTATGAGTATGTTGACATCAATGACAACAATGGCTCACCTCATACTTGCAACAATCTCCCCCTTTGTCATTGATGGCAACATATGATGTGAAAAACCATCAAGACAAGAACTTCTCTTTTCTGTCACAGCTCCCCCTATCAACAACAACTCTTCACATGTCTTCCTTTGCTGCTCCCCCTTTGATCATCAACCACTTGTTTTTCACATGTCTTCTCTCCCCCTTTGACATCAATGGCAAAGGGCTCATACTTGCAACTCTTATGCATCAGAATAATACCAGCTGCTCCCCCTTAGTTGCAGCTCCCCATTAGTCCGGATCACAAGATATGACTGTGATTGCCACCGGACTGATGCACATCAGTGCATCTTAGTTCATCACCGGAGGGGCCATGACCCCTAACTTCTCCCGGAGGAATTCAAAAGAGTCCTTGGGAAGAGGTTTTGTAAAGATATCTGCAATCTGATCCTTGGAGGGAACATACTCCAATCTGACTTCTTCCTTGTTTACTTGTTCTCTTAAAAAGTGAAATTTGATAGATATGTGCTTAGTCTTGGAATGCAATACCGGATTCTTGGAAATATTAATTGCACTTGAATTATCACAGAAAATTGTGATAGGCTCCTCATATTCAACTTTGATGTCTCTTAGCATCTGCTTCATCCATAAGATTTGAGTACAACTACCTGCTGCTGCAATGTATTCTGCTTCTGTTGTAGACAGAGATATTGCATCTTGTTTCTTGCTTAGCCAAGAAACCAATCTCTTCCCCAAAAAGAATGCTCCACCACTAGTGCTCTTCCGGTCATCCACATCTCCTGCCCAATCTGCATCTGTGTAAGCATGAAGAGAAAAATCTGAATCTCTAGGATACCATAGACCATACTCAACTGTCCCTTTCAAGTATCTAAAAATTCTTTTGATTGCCATAACATGAGATTCTCTAGGATCAGCCTGGAATCTTGCCACAAGACCAACAGCTTGCATTATATCTGGTCTAGTTTGAGTGAGATACAACAATCCACCAATCATTGATCTATACTTTGTCTGATCTGCCTTTGGAGAATCATCATCTTTGCTTAACTTACATCCGGTTGCCATAGGAGTGTTCATAGACTTTGAGTCTTCCATACCAAATTTCTTTAACAATTCTTTCACATATTTGGTCTGAGAAATGAGGATCCCTTCTTTTGTTTGAGTAATTTGCAGACCCAAGAAGAAATTCATTTCACCAAGCATAGACATTTCAAACTCACTTTTCATCTGATTTGCAAAAGTTTTACACATACTATCTCTTCCTCCAAAAATGATATCATCCACAAACACTTCAACAATCAGAATGTTTTCATGATCAATTTTGAAATATAAGTTGCTGTCAGCAGTACCTTTGTTGAATCCAATCTGCACAAGATGCTTATCCAACCTTTCATACCATGCTCTTGGGGCTTGCTTCAATCCATACAAAGCTTTCTTCAACTTGCAGACCATATCATTATTATCAGACAATTGAAATCCATCCGGTTGTTCAATGTAGACTTCTTCTTCCAGATCACCATTTAGGAAGGCAGACTTGACATCCATCTGATATACCTTGAAATCTTTGAAGGCAGCAAATGCAAGAAGTAATCTGACTGCTTCAATTCTTGCTACCGGAGCAAAAGTCTCTTCAAAGTCAATTCCTTCTATTTGAGAGTAGCCTTTGCAGACCAATCTAGCTTTGTTTCTGATTACTTCACCAGCTTCATTTAATTTGTTCCGGAAGACCCACTTGGTTCCAATTACATTCCTGTCTCTAGGTCTGGGAACAAGATCCCAAGTATGATTTTTCTCAATTTGCATCAGTTCATCTTCCATTGCTTTGGTCCAATTTTCATCATTGCAGGCTTCATTTATTGTTTTAGGTTCAATCCTTGAAATCAGACAACATTCATTCTGATCTTGAGCAATATTCCTTCTAGTTTGTACACCTTTGCTTCTGTCACCTATGATCTGATCTTCAGAGTGATTCAGTTTTACATACCTTGGAATTTTGGGAGTATCCAGTACTGCTGTTTCTTGATCAGGCTCATTTAAACCTAACTCTTCTTCCTGATTTACCGGATCAGGCTGACTCTGTTTCACCGGAGAGGATTGAGTTCCTTGAACACTATCTTGGTCATCTTCATCAAACTCATAAAATCTTGAAGGCTTCTCAATTCCTTCATCAACCTTTACATTGGTACTTTCTATCATCTTCCTCAATCTCTTATTGTAACACCGATATGCTTTGCTTTGAGTGGAGTAGCCCAAGAAAATTCCTTCATCACTTCTAGCATCAAACTTTCCTAGATCTTCATCTCTTTTAATATAACACTTGCTACCAAATACCCTGAAATATTTCACAGTAGGAGTGATGCCAAACCAAAGTTCATAGGGGGTCTTACCGGTGTTGTTTCTGATTTGAACTCGATTGAGAGTGTAGACTGCAGTGCTGATAGCTTCTTTCCAAAACATTTGAGGAACATTTGCTTCCAACATCATTGTCCTAGCAGCTTCCTGGATGGTCCGGTTCTTTCTCTCAACTACTCCATTCTGCTGTGGAGTCTTAGGAGCAGACAACTGTCTCCTTATACCCTGTTTCTCACAAAAGTCAATGAATTCACCAGATGTGAATTCACCACCTCTATCAGACCTTAGACACTTTAGTTTCAATCCGGTTTGATTCTCCACCATAGCTTTGAAGATTTTGAACTTCTCAAAAGCTTCTGATTTTTCTTTTAGAAAGGTAACCCACATCATCCGGGAATGATCATCAATTAACAACATGAAATATCTATCACCTTGCTGACTCTTGATTCTTGTCGGACCACATAGATCAGTATGTACTAATTCCAACAATCCGGTAGAAGACTGATCTTTGCTTTTAAAAGAGACTCTGCTTTGTTTGCCTAACTGACATTCTTTACACACACTGTTTGTAGGTTTTATCAACTTTGGAAGATCTCTCACAGCCTGAGTATTGCTTATTTTGATGATGTTATCAAAATTTACATGACACATTCTTCTATGCCATAACCAACTCTGATCAATTTGAACAAACAAACAACTTTTATTTGAACCAACCAGATGAAAGATGTTACCTCTTGTCTGAGTACCGGATGCAATTTCAGTACCGGAGCTTGTAAAGATTCTGCATTTTCCATTCTTGAACCGGAGATCATAGCCTTTGTCCACTAACTGACCAACACTGAGAAGATTGTGCTTCAATCCTTCAACATATAGTACATTACCTGTTTTGCTCTTACCATCAAAGGAAATAGTTCCCCTACCTCTGATTCTGCCAGCAGAATTGTCACCAAACTTTACCATTCCTCCTTCATATCTTTCCAAGTCTAAGAACTTATTCTTGTCACCAGTCATATGGTGAGAGCATCCGCTGTCAATAACCCAATCATCCTTTTCTTCCACTTGAGCAGCCAAGGCTTTTTCAACAACTTTGTGATTGACAGATTCAGAGAGCAAGGAATCTTCTTCCTTGATGGCTATAAACACCCACTCATTTCCGGATTTGCTTCCTGGATCTGATTCCTCATCTGTTACTCCTTCATTGTCATCTTCTTCATGAACATAATAGCAATTCTTTTGAAACCTTTGTCTGTGAGTATTAGATCTTGCAGATCTCTCCGGACATCTTGAGGCAAAATGACCAATCTTATTGCAGTTAAAACACTTAAAGGGTAGTTTTCCTTCATACTTACCGGATCCTCTTGGCAGTCTTTTTGCAATGAGGGCTTCAAGTTGAGCTGTTTCTGCTTCTTCTTCTTCCATGTCTCTTCTTGCTTGATCATACCATGACATTTTCCTTGATGAGTTTTCACCCGGATCAAATCTCTGTTTGCCTTTCACATAGGCACTGGCTTTAAAAGCAGACTCAGTCTTGGGTGGATCATCTCCAAACTCGGTCATTTCAAATGCAGCTAGTTTGCCAGCCAATTGTTCTCTTGTGACAGTTGTGTGGGCTCTGAATTCATCAATGGCAGCAACTTTGATTTTGTAGGCAGCAGGAAGGGATCTTAGGATTTTGCAGACAATCTCATTTTCATCTAGAGTTCCACCAGCATTTCTGATTCCACATACCAGCTCATTTACTCTTGGCATAAAGGTAGTAATGTTTTCATCATCTCTCATTTTCAATCTTTCAAATTTCCCTTTCAGACTTTGCAACCTTGCACTTTTGACAAACTCATCTCCTTCATACAGAAGTTCCAGTTTAGTTAGGATCTCATATGCAGTTGGTAGGTTAATGACATTCGAGAGATCTGAGTCATTCAATGCGCTTAGAAGAGCTTCCTTGGTCCGCAGATTGTTTTCAGCTTCTGTGGTTTCATCAGGAGTTGTCGGACCACCTTGTGGGGGTATATATGGTTTTGAAATCATAGCCAAGTATGCTTTTCCCATACATTCCAAATGACACTTCATGCGACCTTTCCAGAGAGTGAAGTTGGTTCCATCGAACTTCGGACTATCCTTCTTGTATGACGACATCCTGGATCACCTCAAGCGGTTAAGCTCCTATCAGAGGAACTCAGCTCTGATACCAATTGTTGGATCTAGGGCATACAACTGAGAGGGGGGGGGTGAATCAGTTGTATAGAACTTGTTCTATTTCAAACACTTTATTCTCTGTTGTTAGTTAGCAGCATATCAAATAATCATTCATGGAAGCACAATACATAAACACAAGAGTAGATAAGCATCAACACATTGAACACCAAGATTTTGACGTGGAAAACCCGGTTAAGGGAAAAACCACGGGGTGACTAACCCAAGAATTATTCTCTGTTAGAAGAATAAAGAAAAATGAATGGCACATGCCAATAAGGGCTCACTGCCCGAGCACACTGCTCACAAAGAGGCCCACTGCCTACAAGGAGACACACTGTCTACAGAGTGATAAAAATCACAGTCTTGAACTGGAGAATGACATCTCAACCATGTCCGGATCAGTTCCAATTAAGCCCAACAATCTCTGCTCTGCCTTTCGCACCTTTCTTTGCTACACCATACTCATCCACATGCCACACACTGAAATGAATTCACAAATCATTATTTATACAAGACATCGACTTAGGAACAAGCATCTAAGTCGGCAAACAATCATAGGAGTATCCGCAAGATGAATAACACATCCGGTCGGCTATCACAAGAACATTCGCAGGATGAACAACTCATCCGGTCGGCTAAACAGAGCAATAACTTCATCCGGAAGAGTAACTTCAATTCCGGGCTCTACCATCAATGCGGACCAACAACACAACCTAAACATGATTCAAGAGCCTTCACAAGTCTGTCTGATTGTCCGGATACATCCGCACTTCCTCTGCTTACTGGAATCTCTTGTCTTCCTCATCCGGAACTTCAGGAACACAGTCTGTCGCCACTGTCATAATGCAGGAGGTACTTCCGGACCTCCAAATCACACACAAATCAGGATGACACATCACAAGGACATCTAAAACACTCCTTCCAATCCGCAGATTATGATAATACAATTCCGGACCTCACCGGACCTTTTTGTGATCCTCTGTCACCTCCGGATACTTGCCGGACCCGGTTCTATACCGGCAGCCATAACTCCTTCAGATCTTCATGCGGACCTCTGAAATCTTAACTGTAGCATCTCAAGACTCATATATACTAACCCTTTAATCCGCATCCTCCGGTTCTCATCCTATACAGTATATTTACCTTCTTCTCATCACTGTTCTTCACTGTTCCTGACTGAGGCTAATTTTCTCAATATCCTCAGCACAAAGCTCATCAAATCCTTCTTGTCAATGCAGTATGAGTATGTTGACATCAATGACAACAATGGCTCACCTCATACTTGCAACATTGTAACTGAGGCCACCAGATCAAAATTTGATAAGAGGGCAATGACCATTGAAGACATTACTGACCTGGATGTCAAGTTTGCATCTATGATAATAGGATACAAGATATATCACTCCAGTAGGGAGAATTCAGTATCCTGAACTGTAGTATATACTGCCTATGAGATGCTGAGAAAGAATGCAGAATATGATCTCTATGAACTTCTTTTGAGCTAATTAATGGAAAACATACAGAAGATCAAAAAGGACAAGAAGAACTCCTTTAAATATGATGGATTAATACTATGTCTATTTTTCTACTTCATGAATGATCTACCTGGTTCAAATGGATGGGTATGGCAAAATGATAAACCAGTAGCAATTCAGATCAGAGATTACTTGCATGAACTTGGGGATGCTAAGGCAAGGAATACAGCTTTGTGGGGTTACTTCAAGCAATTTCAAAATACAATGCAAATCAGAGAAAGAATCCCCAAATCAGTAGTTAAGGAATACAAGGATACAGTGTGCTTCATAGTAGACACTGATCAATGCCTAATGGAGGCAGTAGAGCCAAGGACAGTTTGGACCATGCCTATAGGGTATGAAGTTGATCAACAAATTATAGAGCTGCATGTTCAACACATGCTCAGTCAGTCAAAGGACCCAAAAGCAGAAAGATTTGGAACCTTTGAAGAACTAAGTGTGAAAATTCATATAGAGCTAAGGCAGCCAGAGATCAAGAGGAAAGTGAGAAAAGAAGTAGAAGATGTTGCCAAAGGCTTTGGCATCTCAAAGGAGGCACTTGATGCCAATAGGAAAAAGATGGAAAAGGCTGAGGAAGAGAAGAAAAAGGTAGAAAAGAAAAGTAAGGAAAGTGTTCTAGTAGAATCTTCCACTTGGACAAGATCATCAAAGAGATCAGCACCTGTCACAGCCAAAAGCTCAAGAACATCAAAACCGGAAGTCCAGGCATCCAGAAAAGGAGAAAAGAGAATAAAGAAAAAGGCAACAAGGTCCTATGTTAGCCTAAAGGATGATGAGGAAACTGAATCAGATGAAGAGATAAAGAAACTGAAAAAGAAGAAGAAATCATCTGGTGAACACTCTACCGGTCAAGGAGAAGAAGAGAAGGAAGAAGAATTTGTTGAGAAACCCACTCTATCCATAGATGTTGTAGTGAAAGCAGTCACTGTGGATGGGAACCTGCAACCCTTAACAGAATTCTATGATGCTTATAATGAAGCAGATAAAAAGATTCTGGAGGAAGCCACTGTTCAGTTTTTGAACACTTACAATAAAGCTTTTATTGAAATTATCTCTCTAATTCCCAAAAGCTTAGAGAAAAGGATTGAAATGAGGAAGAACAATGCTCGAGCAAAAGATCTAGAAATTTGGGATCAGATAGTAATTCAGCTATACCCTTCAATCACTCCACAACAAATGAACATGGTATTCAAAGATTGTAAGGATGAGTTCAGGAGCAAAGCCAGGATGAATCAGCTAATGCTTGGTGAAACTGACAAAGTGGCAAAAGAGACCGAAGAGATCCTCTGAAATGCTTTTAAGAAATTCAACATTCTAGTTATAGAGGACTTGGGTATTGACCCCTCAACCACAAGTGTTGCAGAAGAGTCTACTGAGAAAATAACAGAAGAGGTAATGGACTCCGGTGCAGAAACAACTAAGGACTTGGAATCCTCTGCTCTAGAAGAGGTGGTCCATGGACAGACTAACATCTCTCCTCTAGTTTCCCCTATTGACTCTAGATCAAAAGGAGAAGAAAGAGTAAAGGAGAAAGAAGCAGAGGTGAAGGGAAAAGAAGATGAGAGTACCAAGGTTGCAGAAGGAGAGAAGACCTCAACAGAGAAGACCACAATTGCTAGTGGTAAGAATGTAGAAGGAGAAAAAGCTCCAAAAGATAGTTCTATGACTGTGGGAGAAAAGAAAAATCTGTCTTCGGCAAGAGACACTGCAGAATCAGTCAAGGACTTTTTGACAAAAGCAACTATGGAGATTGATGAACCGAAACTGCTAAAAGGGCCATTAGACTTTGACTCTCTATCACTGGTGCAAACAATGAAAATAGCTTCATTTGTAAATGCCAAGGCCAAAAAGAAACTACTGAAATCTCACATGGAAGACTGTGAGCTTATAGAGGTAGCATCCGGAGTTTTGGAAAAGATCATGCCATCTTTTCAGAGGGATCCCACAGCCTCCTCTTCTAGGAATCTCAAAACTCTAGTCAGCAGTGTTAGTACACATTTTGATTCTCTAGAGAAGTCAGCTGAAGAAAAGGTCCGGAAGGAGTCTTTGGATAAAAGATTCTCTGAAGTATAGGGTCTAATAACAAATGATAGGAGAGTTATGGATATTGGGATAAAGAGCTTGGAAAATACTCTTAAAGATGGCGGAAATATGTACAAATTTTGCTTATCTTGGCCCACAGTGACCAAAGACATTGAGAGGAAAGTAAAAGAACAAGAGGATAAACTCCTAAGTCTGTCCCAAAGTTTTGATCCTCTCTCATCCTCCATAGTAAATCAAGAGTGTCAGTCTATTGCAATCACAAATGCAATAAAGACTTTTGAGAAGGAAAGGAAGAACATAATTAACCGAATGGGTGAACTTAGAAGAATCATTATCCCTAAGTTAGAGGCCATGCATGAGGCCATAAGTGAGGCTCAGACTACCACCTGGACCAATGATCCAATAGATCTTAAGAAGGCAGAAGCTTTTGCATTCCTATTGAGTGGTCACATCTTAATTTTGGATAGGATAAAGTAGAGTTGGGCAACAGAAGTTGTACAATTGAAGAATACTTTTGCAGACATACTTAAGTATATGTAAGTACAACTTGTATATATGCTTATGTAGATATGTATAGACTATTTTTGGAAATTTTGGTGTGTGGACACTACCCTTTGCCATTGATGTCAAAGGGGGAGTGAGGAGCAGTGAAAAATGAGGAATCCAACTAAGGGGGAGTTTTGGAAAATGTATATAAAAATAGAGCATCAGCCAAGGGGGAGCATAGTGTAAACACTTAGTCATTTTTCACTAAGTGTTGCCATCGATTCATGATTGTTGTCATTGATGGCAACAAAGTTCATCTGACACATCCGTAGGACATGGTATGTCTATATTGGAAGTCAGAGTGAAGAATATTGTGGTCCGGTAAATAAGAACATAGCAGTCAGTAAGGTCCAACAGACAGGTCCGGATCTCTCAGTAGAAGTATCTTAGTGAAGTGTGGATTTGCGGAAGTCAAGAGGAGTATCTTGACTGATAGATTCCAAGGTTTGAGCCTCTGGTGTGGAAAGGATAAAGAGATATGAATGTTTGAGTGTCGGGTTCCCAAGTGACAGTGTGAACAGAGGAAGAACTGACTGGCAGAACATCAGACATTATTCCGGATGTGTTACTGATGTTGGTAAAGGTTATGAAGGCATGAATTATGTTTGGATGACATGATTAATGATTTCCACAAGTATATCCTTGATCTGCATTACTTGGTATGCAAGGATTCAACTGACAGATTAGAGTTTATGGAAAATATTGACTATTTTGGTGCCGACTAGAAAGGTGATGAAATCATTTGTGCGGATATATATACAAGATGGATTTAGTTATGAGAAGTGGTGTGGTTGCAAGTTATATGCGAATAAAAGAAGAAGAGCAAAGCGAAAGCAGTAAGGAAGGTCCGATATGTGAAAGGAAAGCAGCATAAAAGAAGAGGAAAGATGAAGTGCAATAGATCAGTGTACTGAGCCTAACCGGAACTAAACTCTAGCATATGTAGATGCTCCCAATCAGTTCAAGTATTGTAGAGCACTCCTTTTTGTAGATAGTGATTCTCTTGTAGGCAGTGTGCCTCTTGTGAGTAGTGTGCTCGGGCAGTGAGCCCTAATTGGAAAGTGCCATTTTTGTATTTCCATTCTTCTAACAGAGAATACAATCTTGGGTTAATCACCCTATGGTTTTCTCCCTTAACAGGGTTTCCATGTCAAAAATATCGTGTCATGTGTCTTTCATTTCATGGTTATGTTTTATCATTTGAATTAATGTTACATTGATTATTAATAAAGTTCAGAAAGCAGAAATAATTAGGATAACTGATTCACCCCCCCCTCAGTTATCAACAAATAGATGACCTGAGTATTGCTTGCATGTATCAACAGACAAGGATTATATCTTTTTCATGTTTAGACCCATAATGTCCTCGATGATCTTTTTTTGATCATGTCATTAGACAAGTCATTGCATTACTAAAGATAAACCCATAAACAACAAACAAATGAAATAATCATGCCCCATCATAGCTCCTCTAGTCTTGGACATCCTTGAGTAGCATAGGAAACATGATAATGAAAATCAAGACCTAAGACATAAACTTATAATAACCATGAAATCTTCTTACCATAGATATATTTTCTTGCCATGATAATAGATATAATCATCCTGATAGTTTAGGGACATTGTTGCCTGGGACTGACCTAGTGCCTCGGGGGCTCATCGATGATGGCCTTGCCTACATGACAATGCAAAGGCAATGTAGTTCGATGGTGTGGACTATGTGGACCTAAGACCTAAGGGTGGGAAGCTTCGGGGGCTCATCAATGATGGCCTTGCCTACGTGATAGCTTAGAGGTGATGTAGTTTGACAATGAAGGCTGACACTGGTAATGGAATGAACTGATGAAGTGTAATTATTATGGTAAGATGAGTAGTATAGATGGATGGGAAGCCTTAGGGGCTCATCAATGATGGACTTGCCTACGTGATAGCTTAGAAGTGACATAGTTTGATAATGACACTAATGATGGAGTTACGATAGATGACAAGATGGATGAAGGATTAGATGGATAGCTTGAGGTTTGATAAGGTGATAAAGATGAGCGAACAACAAGCCATGATAATTATCATTATGCATTTTTGATGGATGAGGAAATAAAGGTGGATGAAAACCAAAATCCTACAAGATGGAGGAAGCGGGTTTATCACAAATAGCACCTATTTCCAGGTTTTCACCACTTGCTTTTATCGTACGATTTTTTTTTAAAATTTTATATTCCCTTGCATTGGGGTTTTTAGGTATAAAACTTGTGAAGATGCATACTGTTGATGGGATCATCGAACAACTAACCTTCTGATGTTGCTAACTGGTACTCTCCTAATCTGTAAGCAGCAATGATTACATATGGACCAAGCCAGTTGGGTTCAAACTTGCCTTTCTTTTCCTTGTCTTGCTGATTTCTGGGGTTTTCCTTGAGAACTAGGTCACAGACTTGAAAGACTTTGGGTTTTACACTATGGTTGTAACTCCTTGACATCCTTTGTTGATAGGCTTTCAAATGAGTAAAGGCATTTTATCTTCTTTCCTCCAACAGCTCTAACTCCTAAAGTCTAGAAATCTGATACTCTTCATCAATTATTAGACCTTTTAATGATACTCGCAAGGATGGTAACTCAACCTCTATGGGCAAGATTGATTCAGAGCCATAGACTAGGGCATAGGGTGTTACAGCTGTGGGTGTGTGGATACTTGTATGGTAGGCCCACAGAGAAGGATTCAGTTGGATATGCCAATCATGACCTACATCATTGACAGTCTTCTTAAAAAATTTTAAGATGTTTTTATTAGATGCCTCCACCTAACTGTTTCGTTAGGGGTAATACGGGGTGGAAAAATGGTGTTGGATATGGAATTTGTCACATAGTTCTTTGACATCCTAATTTTTAAAGGGTCTTCCATTATCAATGATAATGGATAAAGGAATGCCATAGAGGGAAATGATATAATTTAGGATGAATTTGTTGAACACAGAGAATACTGAGAGGGGGGTGAATCAATATTCTACAAAACCACTTAGTTTGTTGTTCCTTAATCAAATTACCAAATTCAACAACATGAAAGTAGAATAAACATAAGAACAACCATAAAGACATAACACATAGACACTAGGATTTTTATGTGGAAAACCCAAAAAGGGAAAAACCACGATGAGTGTTAACTCACAATATATTATGATAGCACAATATTGAATTACAAGAAGGCTCACTACCCAGGGCTCACTTCCCTATGAAGAAGTGCTCACTACACAAAGGCTCACTACCAAGAGAAAAGAAGATAGAAGAAGGATTGGCTCACTTGCAGGAGATGAACTACTGTAAATGCATCTACAATATGCTAGATTACAGTTCCATTGAAGGCTCAATATATAGATTCAAAGGTCTTCATCTATTCTGCCCTACTTCTCAAGTCAACTACATGTACTCTATTTTTCTTTTTCTATTCTACACTCTGATCATAATCCTTCACACTTAGAATTCACACATTACACCATCTAGAACACCTTTAACATCACAATCCATCAAATATTTATATCCGCAACAAGATTCATTTAATAATCAAGTCAGCAAGCCAGACATGAAGCGTGTATACAATGTATTTTACCTTCTTGGGTTGATCATGTGTACAAATGATAATGCGGACTAAACCAAACTTATAATGATCTTCATATAGGTTGGCACCAATTATACCACCACTTAGATTTATTATTCAAACAATATATCTTCTCCGCATATGGATTTTACATGCTTGGCCAATTCATCTATCACATCAAAACTCTCACTGCAGACCATAGGAGACTCAAGGATTCATAACTAGAATTCATTCTTGACCTCTTGGCATACCTCCAGAACTACAAGACAAAATATGCAACTGCGGAGAAATGTGGACCCTTTTTCTCAGGCACTATACATTGTTCCTGTCTTAGTTCTGTTCACCTAAACTTAGACATTTCATAGTATGACTTCTGAAGGAAGTCAAGTCTTGATCATTGGAACATAACATCATCAAATAGCTATGAACAACATACCTAAACCGCATATAATGATCTTCTACTACATAGGCATACTGACCCAATCTCTGTCACTTACTCTGTATATAGTCCATAGTCATTTTAGCCTTCTGGACCAGAATACTTTTGTGCCTAGTTGTCAAACCAAGCTGGTTTTCTAGAGTAATATCTCTTTGTCATGCCAGTGGAATCCCTTGGCCTTGTTGCCATCAATAACAACATGCAATCCTTCATCAAAGTAATGTCTCTTGCCAACAATCTCCCCCTTTGGCATTGATGGTAACACTTAGTGAAAAATGCTTGTGTTTGCTCCCCCTTACTCTGTATTCCTTCTCTCCCTTTGCCCATTTTTCACTGGTCTTCTTCTCCCCCTTTGACATCAATGACAAAGGTGTATTTACAAAAAGTCAAAATTGTGTCAAAACTACAAATCTGTCATACTCTGCTGCATATGTACATATACAATCTTCAACTTAATTAGTTGTAGGTGAAAGGATATCCTTGTACACAATATTTAATTGTGTAATCTCTTCATCCCATTGTTTCTTATCTCTTTCCAAAATTTGAATGTGATCATTTATCATAAAGACTGATTCTTCTACCTTTTGCACATCAGAAGGTGTGTCAATTTGCAAATCTACCTGTGCTTCTACTGCAATACTAATCATTGAATCTAACTTGGGGCTAATTAGTCCTCTCAACTAACACATTTTATTTTTCATTTGATCCCTCTTATTCAGAAGATTACTTAACTCATCATGAATATTAATTACTTGTATTTCTTTGTTTCTCACTGACTTAACTATTGGGTGAAATGATTTAGCAATGTTTGTAAGCTGCAATTTCAGATCCTTTATCTTTTCTTCTAGCTCTTTTGTGGCTTCCAGCCAAGATAAGAAAAATTTGTACAGGTCACTTGCTTCTTTGATAGTATTCTGTATGCTTTTCATTTTATTTTCTAGCAGAGCTTTGTCATTTACTATCATAGTCTTCAACTCATTTATTTTTTTCTCATCAAATTCTTGTCTTACTTTTGTCTTAGTAAATTTCTCGAAAGATTCAAAATGCTCACTTATAGAATTTATGTGTCCTTTTAGTTGACTTATTGAAGACAAAGAGGTGTTTTTCTGATATGATGTCATCAGCTTCTCTAAAATACTGGATGCCTCACCAATTAGTTCAATGTCCCATATGTGAGACTTCAAAATTTCTTCCTGTGCCTTTGCTTGCACAATTGATACCAGTTTAAATTTTTGTATAGGGGACATTGAGTCTAGGTTTATTGGTTCCTACAAAAATTTAGGCTCATCTAAGATATGTTTCTCTTTCTCCAAAAATTCTTTAATCAACTTTGCAATGTCTCTTGCTAAACCGGAGACTTGTTCTTCTCAGTTTAATTCTAGAGGATCTAAATCCATGACCTCATCATTCTTTTGTTCTAGATAGGAGTTTTCTTCAGCTTATTCCTCTTTAAGATCTTCATCTTTGTTTAGTTTCTCACACTTCTCCTTGTCTGTTTGAACATCAATATCTTGTTTTGGAGGACTACTTAGTTTGGATTTATTGCAGTATCTGTAGAAGGGATTGGATCATATTTCTCTTTTAGCTCTTCATCACTTCTATCCAAGTTTTCCTCAAGAATAGATGTGCCAACCCCAATAATTATTTCTGCTTTATCATATATAGTTGGGAGATGATGATCCCTCAATACTTTCAAGGTAATTTCCTCTGTATCCTTTGCTACCTTCTCAATGTCATCTGACATGAGAGTGTTCATCCTTTTCTTTGTTCTGAATTCCTTTTGCAATACTTTGGAGACTTTTTCTCTATCTTTCAGTGTGATCTCCAGAGATAACTTTATCAGTGTATATTCTCTGAGCTCAACATCCTTAGCCATAGCTGCTTCCTTTCTTGCAGTCATTATACTGCCCAAGCTATTTGGGAGATTAGTAATGATCTCAATAAGGGCTTTGTTGTAGATGTCCAGATATCTGACAACAATAGTCTCAATAATTATTTTATCCAGATCATTATACTCATCATACAGTTGGGCTATGGGCTTTAAATTTCCATCAACAATTATAGCTTTTAGGACATCCTCAAGATTTATAGTGGCTTCTCTTGTTTGAGACTCATCTTGCCTTGGCCTTATCTCAGCTTTACTCTTACCAAAAGGTTTCTTCTTGCTGCTCCCAGAGGCTTTGGTGGCCTCAGTTTTCATTTTCTTCACTTCTTCATCTGACTCAGTCTCTTCCTCATCAGCTCCTATACTAACATACATTCTATGACATTTGGTTTTCTGTCTCTTGGGGCTCATTGCATGGGTTTCCATACTTGCAGAGGGTGTAGGACTGAAGGTCATAGATGTAATTCCTGTAGAAGTAGAACCTCTAGTTCTCCTTTTTGTTACTGTTGGGTTCTCTGATTGCCTCTTTGGCTCTTCTGGGGCCTTAACCGGTTCACTTTCCTTCCTCTCTTTTGCTTCTCTATCTACTTGTGCCTTTTTTCTTGTCTCTTTGATTTGTGTTTTGGTGAAACCCCCTTTTAAAGCTTAATCTTCTTCCATGTTATGTTCCTTTCTTGAAATTTCAAGTTTTCTCACCTCAACATGTATTTTTGCAGACAGTTCCTCATGAGTCCCAAATCTTTCTTCATTGGGATCTCTAGGTTTGCTTAGCTTATGTTGGGCATAATTTTCCAATATCCCTCTATCTACTTCATAGCCCATTGGCATAACCCATACTATTCTAGGCTCAACGGCCTCCATCAAGCATTGGTCTTTTGTCACAATAAAGCAAATAGTGTCCTTAAACTTTTCAATGATTGATTTAGGGATCCTTTCCCAAGTTTGCATTAACTTCTAGAAGTTTTTAAAATAGCCCCATAGGGCTAAGTTTTGTGTCTCAATATTTCCTATGCTACTCAAATGGTTTCTGATCTATACTGCAATAGGTTTGTCTCCAATCCAAAATAGATTCTTCATGCCTGGTAACTCTTGCATAAAGTAGAAAAATAAGCATAAAATCAACGTATCAAACTTGAAGGGATATTTGGTTTCTTTTGTCTTCTTTAGGTTCTCCATTAACTATTGTCGGAGTAGTTCATATAGGTCATACTCTGTATTTTCCTTAACCATTTGATAGGCAGTATATATGGTAGTACCAGAGATAGAGTTTTCTCAGTTTGTGAAGTAGACCTTATACACAATTACCATGGATACAAATCTAACTACATGATCTTCAATATCACTGATCATCAATGCCCTTTTATCAAACTTGGATCTGGTGGCTTTCATCACTTTATCATTCTTCACAGCCTTCAATACAGGCACTGTATCAGTAGAGTTTAGTCCTATGACGACCCTTATGGCATCTTTGGTGATCTTTAATGTAGAGTTGAGCCACATAAACGCATCATGAATTCAACTTAAGATGTACCAGACACATTCATCTTCCACGAAAATAGGGATATCTACATATAATGAATAAGTTTCTTTTCTTCCAGTACTTTGAATTCTTCCTTTAGATCAAGTTTATTGTCACTTAGATGATTTAGATATAGATATTTGAGTTGACTACCTCTGTGTTCTTCTAGGAGAACATGTATATAAGCCCTAACATCCTCTGCATGCATCACACCAAATGAAATCTTTGAAAATGCACCATTTGGATCGACCTCTATTGATTTGAATGGGTGCTTCTTGAATTTTGGCCAGGCTCTTTTGGTTATATAAATCACATGTGGTGTTGCCATTTTTTTTGCAAAAGTTCAACTAAATTCATAGCAGGGTTTCAAATATGAAAAATACCTCTTTTCACCATATTAGGGTTTTCTTTGGTATTATCTTAATTTGCTTTCGAAATCACTGAGTTGCTTGGAATTTTGCTTCAATTTGCCTTAGACACTAATAGTTTGAATTCAAAATGAATTTTTTATTGAATGAACCATTTTTTTTTTTAATTCTTGACTTCATCGCCATAAATGCTCCTATTAAAAAGTTGTCATACACTTTTCTACAGAATGTAGTTTATTAGGATTGCTTCGCAATGTTTCACACTTGAACCTTTTTCCCCAGAATTTCTTTCAAAGGATTAGTCATATGCATCTTTTCAATATATCTTCATGCCAGATTCCAACACTGATAATCTGGCTAAGGGATTAAGATTTTCATTGCAGCTCCCCCTGAGCCAAAGCTCACAAATTCACTTCCCGGAGGAAGTATATGCACCAGATGTTGGTGCTGATCCATCCTTGACTTCAATCACATCTTTCTTGATCTAGATCTTACCCATTTCTTTCTTAGTTTCAACCAAATCAAATTTTTCTTTAAATACCTTATCATTCCTCTACTCTAATTTCCTTTCTTTAGCATAGTAGTTTCTTTTCTCATTCTTACTTCTGCAAATTTTTTCCATATGACCAAGTTTGTTGGAATTATAGCACACAATACTTCCCTGTACTTGATTCCTTCCTCTAAATGAATTCATCCTTGATCTGCATTGATTAGCCATGTGTCCAAATCTATTGTAAAACACTTTCCATTGAATGATTGAGTATTCCTTGCATTGTAAAACCTATTTCTTACCAGACTTCTGCATTCATTTGATCTATGACCAATTTTCTTGCAATTGAAACATTGACCAGAGAATGATGGAACATTCTGATTTATTCTACTCCTACACTGAGTAGCCTTATGACCAAACTTATTGCAATTAAAACAATTGCCATTGAAAGATGGGTACATTTGAGCATTTGGCTGCTTGACCGAAGGTCTTCTTCTTTGATTGCTGAATTGGTTGTGTTTGTTTTGCTTCAACTAAAAGTTTTCTTGACCTAATTTTGAGATTTCTCCTTTCTCAAATCCCAAGCCTTTCTTATCATCTGAACTCTTCTGACTTGCAATTAACTCCTCAATCTTTGAAGAGCTTATCTTAAATTTTTCTTCATAGCCCTTAGCTTTCTCCAAATCTGATTTCATGCTTGTAACTTCTTTTTCAAGTTTATTGCATTCTTCTGATTTGCTTTTTACCAACATATTTAGATCATCTTCTGCTTTAGCTCTTTCTACAACTTCCACTTTCAAATCATCTAGGGTTTCATTGGCTTATATTAATTTTTTGCTAACCTCTTTATATTTTCTTTGAACTTCTTGACCTATTCTTTTATCTTAAGAATGCATTCATCATCTTCTTGACTGTTATCCTTCAGATCCTTGATTTCTGGTTTAGATTTTTCAAGATCAATAAGAGCAGCTTCTAGTTCAACATTGTCTTCATATGAATAATTTCCAAGTCTTCTAGCCACCATGAGTGAACTCTCCCAGGTCTTCCTCAATTTGTTAGGCTTCTTCTAAGGAACCTTGCTCTGACACCAATTGTTGAACATAGAGAATACTGAGAGGGGGGTGAATCAGTATTCTACAAAACCATTTCATTTTTTGCTCCTTAATCCAATTACCAAATTCAACAACATGAAAGCAGAATAAACATAAGAACAACAACCATAAAGACATAACACATAGACACCATGATTTTTATGTGGAAAACCCAAAAAGTGAAAAACCACTGTGAGTGTTAGCTCACAATATATTATGATAGCACAATATCAAATTACAAGAAGGCTCACTGTCGAGCGCTCACTGCCTTATGAAGAAGTGCTCACTGCCAAGAGAAAAGATGATAGAAGAAGAATTGGCTCATTGCCAGGAGATGAACTGCTATAAATACATCTACCATATGTTGGATCATAGTTCCATTGAAGGCTTAATATATAGATTCAAAGATCTTCATCTATTCTGCCTTGCTTCTCAACTCAACTACATGTACTCTATTTTTATTTTTCTATTATGCACTCTGCTCATAATCCTTTACACTTAGAATTCACAAATTACACCATACACCACACCTTCAACATCATAATCCATCAAATATTTATATCTGCAACAAGATTCATTTAATAATCAGGTCAACAAGGTAGACATGAAGCGTATATACAATGTATTTTACCTTGTCAGCTTGATCATGTGTACAAATAGTAATGCAGACCAAACCAAACATATAATGATCTTCATATAGGTTAGCACCAATTATACCACCACTTAGATTTATTATTCAAACAATATGTCTTCTCCGCATATGGATTTTACATGCATGTCGGCCTATCTCTTAAGAACATGCTTGGCCAATTCATCTATCACATCAAAACTCTCACTGTGGACCACATGAGACTCAAGGATTCATAACCAACATTCATTCTTAACCTCTTATCATACCTTTAGTACTGCAAGACAAAATATGCAACTATGGAGAAATGTGGACCCTTTTTCTGAGGCATTATGCATTGTTCATGTCTTAGTTCTATTCAGTCGAACTTAGACATTTCATAGTATGACTTCTGGAGGAAGTCAAGTCTTGATCATGGGAACATAACATCATCAAATAGCTATGAAAAACATACCTAAACTACATATAATGATCTTCTACTGCAGAGGCATATTGACCCAATCTCTGTCACTTACTCTGTATAAAGTCCATACTTAGTCATTTTAGCCTTCCAGACCAAAATACTTTTGTGCCTTGTTAAACCAAGTTGGTCTTCTAGAGTAATGTCTCTTTGTCATGCTAGTAGAATCCCTTTGCCTTGTTGTCATCAATGACAACATGCAATCTTTCATCAAAGCAGTGTCTCTTGCCAATAGAACGAGGCAATTTGCTTACCTGTGACATTGGCTAAGTGTGTAGCTTCGATCCACTTAGTAAAGTACTCAGTGGCGATTATTTTAAATTTATGGCCATTAGATGATGGGGAATGAATCTTTCCCACAAGGTCAAGTCCCCACTAACAAAAAGGCCAAGGATTTGTTAAAGGCTGCAGCTCTTGTGCCGGTGCATGTATTAGATTTCCATGCATTTGGCATTATTGAACCTTTTCACAAAATGATAAGAGTTTGTTTCCATGCTTCACCAATAGTATCCCATACGCATGAGTTTCTTAGCCAAAGTAGGACCACTAGAGTAGGTTCTACAAATTCCTTCATGAACTTCCCTTAAGGTGGTTTGATATTCCTCACTTTCAAGACACCTAAGGAGAGTACCATCAAGACTTCATGGATAAAGGGTATCGACAATTATGGTATAGTGAGCGGCTTAATGGATGAAGTTTCTTCATTGATTACTAGATAAAACAAGTGCTAAGGTGTTCTCTTTCAAATAGGTATAGATATTTCCATACAAGGGGGAATCAGATCCTACTATGTGGCATATGATTCTTGTTTCAGGGATATCGTAAGATGGATGAGACATTGGCTCTACTAAGAACTCATAATGTGACTAATTTTTTGGTATGTCTAGAAGTGATGCAATGGTTGCCATGGCATCTACAACTTTGTTCTCCAGTCTTGGTATTTGTTCAAAGGAAATCAGAGCAAAATATACTTTAGTCATCTACCATATGCTTGTAGGGTATTAACTTCTAATCCTTGGTTTTATAGTCATCATTTGCCTTATTGATGACTAGTTGTGAATCTCTGTACACATGAAGATCTTAGACTTTCCATTTTATGGCCATTTTGAGACCAATGACCAATGCCTTATACTCTACAACATTGTTGGTACAAGGGAAAAGTAGTCTATATGATTTTGGGATTATATCCCCTTGAGGTGTGACCAACAAAATGCCTACTTCTGACCCATGTTGTGTATAGGATCATCAAAATAGAGTTTCCATGCTTGGGTTGTTATGTTGAAGATGGCTTCATCTGGAAACTCAAATCTTAATGGATTGTCATCATGCAATGGTGCATCTGCTAATTGATCTGCAATCACTTGGCCTTTTATATCTCTTCTATCTACATATTCAATGTCAAACTCATTGAGAATCATTACCCACTTTGATAGCCTGCCTATCAGAGTAGCCTTACTGAACAAATACTTCAATGGATCTATCTTTGCTACCAACTTGATTGAATGGGTGAGCATATAATGTCTTAGTTTTTTGGATGTAAAGACTACGACAAGACATGCTCATTCAATAGGCATGTATTGTGGCTCATAGCCTACCAATGTTCAACTGATGTAGTAAATAGCTCGTTCCTTTCCTTCATAGTCCTGTTATGCCAGTAATGCTCCAAGAGCAGTTGGTGTAGCTGAAATATAAAGCAAAAGTGGTTTGCCTTGAATTGGCAGCATCAAGATTGGAGGATTCATTAGATACTCTTTTAAGAGTTGAAAGGCTTGCTCACACATCTCATCCCATCTCAAAGGAATGTTTTTGTGAAGGAGATGGGTAAATGGATGACATTTGTCGGCTAATTATGAGATAAACTGATGGATAGATTGCAACTTTCCTTGCAATGACCTTAGTTACTTGATATTTCTAGGTGGTGGCATGTCCATTATTGCTTTCACTTTGGCCAGATCCACCTCAATTCCTTTGGCTGAAGCTATATATCCTAAAAGTTTGCTGGATGTGACTCTGAACACACACTTCTTTGGATTCAAGAGAACATTGAATTGCTCTAGTATCTAAAATATTTTACCTAATACCTCTAGGTGCCCTTCTCTTGTGAGTGATTTGGCTAGAATATCATCCACATAATCTTCCATAATGGTGTGCATCATATCATGGAAAATTGTTGTCATTGCTCATTGGTATGTTGCTCCTGCATTTTTCAGTCCAAATGGCATCACACACTAGCAATATGTACCCCATGGACATGTAAAGGAAGTCTTGTGTTGGTCTTCTGGTGCTATTTTGATCTGATTATAGCTAAAAAACCCATCCACGAGGGATAGCATAGTATGCCCCACTGTAAGATCCACAATGATGTCGATATTAGGCAAACGAAAGTCATCCTTGGGGCAAGCTTTATTCAAATCCCTAAAATCATTACAAAGTCTGACCCTTCCATCTAGTTTTGAGATAGGAACAATATTGGAAATCCATTCCAAGTAATAAACCCAACATCCAACAGCTTCTTCAATTCTTCCTTCATTAACAATGCTGTATGCAGATGCATCTTCCTTAGCTTTTGTTTTATTAGTTTAGCTCCAGGAGCTAGTGATAAGTGATGCATTATGAGATTTGGATCAAGCCCAGGCATATCCACATAGGACCAAGCAAAATTTATCTATCTCTATTTGAAGAATTGGATTAATTCTAGCTTTTCTTGTTCAGATAAAGATTCTGCTAGATGGATTATCTTTGGATTGTCTTATGTTCTATCAAAATTGATGATCTCTCTTGATGTGTAAAGTTGGGGAGAGTGTCAAGCCTTTCATCCTTTGGCACCTCAGAGAGGTTTTCACCATCGGATTCATCCTTTATTTTTTTTACTTTTTTCGTGATCTAACACTACCGCAGAGCAGTTTTCACCATTAGATCTATTTTTTACTTTTACATTTTTGTGACTAAAAGGCTTGGCACTCTCTCCAAAATAAGCCTTGTCATTGATTTCTATAGTGAAGCTATATTTATGGTCCCCTGATGGTAAGTGATCCCTTAGTTCTAGATAGTCAATAATAGCATCATCATTTTGAAATGTATCTAGTTCAGGGGCCTCCTGTAGTTCCCAATCTATAAAGTTGGGATGTACTAATGGTAGAAGATCATTAGGTTGGTCTGACTCAAGGGAAATGATGGTTAGGATGGAGGAGTTGTCTAGGTTTGTGGGGGTATTTACAAGGTCTAAAATAGTACTCTCCTTAGTATTATCTATCAAGTGTGACATTTGACCTTCCTCTTAAGACTCACTCTTGTTATTT
Source organism: Cunninghamia lanceolata (assembly GCA_027924645.1). Classification (NCBI taxonomy): domain Eukaryota; kingdom Viridiplantae; phylum Streptophyta; class Pinopsida; order Cupressales; family Cupressaceae; genus Cunninghamia; species Cunninghamia lanceolata. The sequence continues at coordinate 3,101,369 of BSBN01000994.1, read as the reverse complement.
TGTGAATCAAACTCTAGCAGTCTAGGCCTTGACCTTTGACCCTCATGGTATGTATTTGTTGAGCTATATGTTTGAACCACATCAATACCTTTATCTTCACAAGATATCTTAGAAAGACTATCCCATTCCCATTCGTTAGATTCTGTTTCACTCCCCTCTTGCAATTTGTGAATTTTCTCAATTCGATTGGTCGTAACCTTTTCCTTGTCTTTTCTTTTGTATCCTAGCCCTATAGTGTCTTGGGCCGATAAGGAAGAAGGTTGTATGGCTTCCATGATATGTTGTTTTCTCAAGCCTATGGGACTATGACCATCATATCCCATTCTCTGCAAGATAGTAAAACATGGGCCATATTGGTCAATTTGTAATTAGGGTTGTTGATCTTGTGGCTTGGATTCCATATCCTCTTCTTTGTATAGCCATTGAAGGACATCTTTCTCATCACTTTCATCTGATAGAGTTCCCCATTTGATAAAAGGACCTTTAGTATTTTTTAATAATTGTGGTTTGTCCATAGATGGTTTGCCATAAGACTTGGGTGATAGGGGTAGTTTTGCAAGACAAAAGGTTTGCTCAATGGAATACTCTCCTATCCCTTTATCTTTGAGATTCACTTTTAGTTCGGCGATTTTGGATGTAGAAGGTATTGAACTTGGGTCAACAAGGGGTGTAGAATGAGCTTGCACGGTTGGTAGGTATGACAACTTTCGGCTTTGGTTTGATGGTGTTACAGTATTGAAATGGGTCAGGATCACCTTGGATAGTAATCTCTTGGCCGTTGTAAGGGAACTTTATACATTGATGATAGGTGAATGGTACGGCCTTAATCACATGTATCCAAGGTTGGCCAAGGAGAATATTGTAGGCTAGTTCCTTGTCAAGTACTTGGCAAACCACGTCTTTCTCTACCAGTCCAACTCGTATTAGCAAAACAACAGTGCCTTTAGATTTCCTTTCTTCCTCATCATATGCTTGATTGTGATCTTCTTCTTTGGGTCAACATCATTCTCAGAGAACCCCAATGCAAGGATTAATTTTAGTGTGCATATATTTAAACCTGCCCCTCCATCTATAAGGATCTATTTTATTCTGTGTTTATGAATGAGGGCTTTAATGTGAAGGGATGCATTGTGAGGTTATGTAGTGGACATGTCATCTTTTTTGGTAAAAGATAGGAAGTGAGGGGTAGTAAGATGTCCTACCATGGCTTGGAATTTCTCTTGGGCTAGATTACTTGGCACACTAGTTTCCAATAGAGCTTTTTCTAGGATAGCCTTATGGGATGGTGAAAGATGCAAAAGCTCCAAAATAGATATATGTGTCGGTGTCTTTTGGAGTTGGTCAAGGACATTATATTGATTGGATATGGAAGATGGTTTAGGTGGAGCCCCTTGGAGAGTAATCTTTCCATGATGAGTGGTTACATTACAATCAGGCTTGTTATTTATAGTAATCACATTTACATGTGAGTCACTTTGGGAGATGTGGTTAACAATGTATTCATATGATACATTTGTGTAATTGGCATTGTTTTTCTTAGAGGGACCTCCCTTCTCATAGTTATGGAGTGGATTCTTGAATTCCATATGGTCATCATTGGATGCATGTCCATGAATTTATATATCTCCTCGATCTATCAAATCTTGTATGGTATTTTTCAGTCATTGGTAATCGTTAGTTTTATGACCTTTACTTCTATGGAATTCACAAAAATCAGAATCTTTCCACCAAGAGGGTTTGAACTTGGCTTCATATTCTCTTATCGTAGGAAGTGTTATAAGTTTGTTTTCTATGAACTTCCTTAGGGTTGATGCAATTGATTCCCCTAATGGTGTAAATTTTCTATGAGGAGGAAAGCTTGTTGGTCATGGTTCATTGTTTGGAGTTTTGTTTGAATGTATATTGTTGTGTGGACTTGAGAGATTTAGAATAGGTTGTTTTGGTGTCACATGTTTTGCATCTACAACTCCATCATTGACAATGTTCTTGTTCTTAGTCTAAAACCTTGATTTATCCATGTTGTTGCTTGAACTAGGCATATCCTTATAGATTTTTAATTGTCCTTTTGCTATCAAGGCTTTCTCAATAAGTAGTCCCATCTCAATGACCTTACTAAAAGAAGTAGGATACTGGATTTGGATTTGATAGCTTAATTTGGTGTTCAAGTTATGGACAAACATTTCAATCATATGCTTTTCAGGAATATGATAAGGACATTTACTAGCAAGTTGTCTCCACCTTTGTAGGAAAGTGGTGAAAGATTCTCCATTCTATTGTTTGTTATTACATAGATCTAACATTGAAATCTCATGTTCAATGTTGTAGGAGAAATGAGTGACAAACTTTTCTACTAGTTCATTGAATGTTTGGATTCCGGGAGGTAGACGAGAGAACCACTCCATAGATTGACCTCCTAGGCTGCGTGGGAAGAGTCACATAAGATATGTCTCATTGTGGGTGACTTCTAAGCATGCAACACTGAATTCTCTAATGTGGGCACATGGATCACCTTTCCCTCTATATTTGTCAAATTTAGGGACTCTGAATCTTGAAGGGAAAGGTACCATGACCAAGCTTTTGTCAAAAGGATATGGAGATGTATCCTCCAATGAGTAATGTTTTGTGGAAGTTCCCATTTGTAGGTCCACAAATTATTGTTGTAAGGCTTGAATTTATTGCATGAGTGTATCTAAAGGATTTAACATATCCTTAGCCTTTTCATTCTTAGGTGATTCTATTTCATTTGATGAGTTTTTTGCTCTCAATTTTGAAATGTCAAAATCAACAGGTAGCTTGGCACCTTGTTGTGCAAGTAAGAAGAAGTATTTGTGAGGATCTGTTGTTATGACATTATCCATCAATTTTTGGAATTTTGGATCTTGTAAGCATCTATCAAGTTCCTCTTGGTTGATTTCTTCCTCTCCATCACTGGAAGAGTGTTCACTACTATTTGTGTAATCCATTTTTTTTCTTCTTTTGGCTTGAGACCTAGTTTCAACCATACAAAAGTGTGATATGAATGAAGTTGGATGATAGACTTGTGGATGTAAGTAATGTTTGTGATGGGATATATTTTTAGGTGAAAGATTGGATTGAATGTGTTGGTGATGAGATTTTCTCAAGGTGGTGTTTTTTTATTCCTTGTTCAAACAATGGTCTTGAGCTATGATGTATAACTATCAAAATGTTTATCCAAAGTGAGTCAAATAGGGATGATTGTAACCACTATTGATGTAGACTAACCTTGTCAAGAAGTTTAGTGTAGTTTCTAGATAGAGGATGATTGATCCTGATAGGGAAACCAACTAGTTTGTTTGAAATATGAAGATTTCAATAGCACCTTTGGGAAAATTTGTTTTTGTTAGATTTTGAAAAGGCTAGATATGGGATGTAAGTGGAATGTTTGAAAATTGGTATAGGATGAATATATATGGCCCAAATGAATTCTCAAGTATAATCTAAGCAGAAATAGGTATCCAAAAATGATTTTGTTTTTTCTCAACACCTCGAGAATAGGTCACTATAGTGGATGCACAGGTTTATATGCACAGAAACAGAGTTTAAATGTGCAACAAAAAGTGATGTATGCAAAGGTTTGAATGCACGGTAGGGTATACGCATAGTAGGATTGATCAAATGTGCAGCAAGATGCTTTAAATGCGTAGCAAAAATATCTACATAGCAAGAAATTGCAAATGCACATGTCTGCTGAAATGACTGAATTTTATTCAAGTTTGAGTATTTTTGGCACATTTTTCAAGATAACCTAATGTTTTTCTTGTGATTATTTTCTCTATTCTTAGGCAAGAAAACATAAAAGACAGTACAATTTGATGTTTGTTGGTGACATTTAGTGTTTAACACAAATTTGAAGACATGTACAATCCTAGGTGAGAAAGGATACTACTTGTTGAATCCCAACCTAGATTTCTCCAGCCACTTAAATCAAGGTGGACAGTTAGAAACTTGGTAGCACTAGCTCCCCCTTACATGGCACACACTTCTTGGGCATACCAAGTTTCATTCCTCAAAAGAGGAATTTCTATCTCTACACATGATTAGTGAAAACGTTGGGCGGCTTCAGAGGTCTAACCTCCTACGTCAACAAGTAAAGGGATTTTGGTCTCTAAAACAATGGTTCTTAGCAACTTTGAGGGACCAATGCCTTGCGAGCATGCGGCAAGCTACTAAAAGATTTAATCAATCCTACTAAGAGTTTTAAATACTTCACACAATGGGAAAATCATTTCCACAAAGTGCTAGTACATCTCTTCTCGATTTGGCACCAAAAGGCAAGGATGACACTAGTTAAGACTTAGCTTTCGCCTTATCTCATTTATATAGCAAGTCAAAGGAAATCTCCACTTAAGGTCATCCCTCTTGGATGAGTCGTAATCCAAGAGTAGGCATTTCTAAGGGTAAACAAGAAAAGGGTAGATGAGTCTGGCTTTTTGATCACCCAAGATATTGCAAGGGGAGAGCATATGCCTATCACCTTTTGCAAGCACAACAAACACTTGTTTATTGACCACCTAGATTAAGCTAAGTGTGACTAATCTAACAACACAAGATGTCATTTTTGCATGATAACATAATGAGCAAAAGATAGTCAAATTTAGCCTCCAACTTAAACTATGTTATGATTTGTATGCGAGATGAAGTTACTTCCTCCTATTTATTCTATGTTTGGATTGTATGCAAGATTGTATGCAAAATTTGTCCAATTAACCTCTTGATTTATGCTATGTAAAGATTGTATGCAAAATTTGTCCAATTAACCTCCTAATTGAGACTATGTGATGAATATTGTATGCAAGATTGTATGCAAAATTGTCCAATTAACCTCCTAATTTAGACTATGTGAAGATTTGTATGCAAGATTGAGTTACTCCTATTTTAAACTAGGTAATGATTTGCATGGAAGATAGAGTTACTCCTCCTAATTAAAAACTAAGTTATGATTGTATGCAAGATTGTAATGCAAAATGGTATGATTACTCCTCCTATCTTAAACTAGGTGCCAATAGATTAACAATACAAGAGTAAATGATGTCTAAACCAAGCCCTAAACCTACAAAACCAATTGTCAGTAGTCTAAATACACTTCTTTGATGATCGATGACATTTGCAACAATAGTTAGCATCAACAATTATTGAAAGACTTATACTAAAACTGACTAATTTTAAATGTGCGGAAACAGACAACAGATGCACAACAAAATAGGTTATATGTGCAGAAAGAAAAATGTGTAGTAGAATGTATCATATGTGCACCAAGGTAAATTAAAAGCACAGGAAGAATGGATGCACAAAAAAATTTGTCATATGTGCCGCAGGAATGATCATATGCATAGGACTACAATTTTCTTCATAGGTGTGCAGAACTGGAACTCAAATGCACAAAAATGACCTGTTATGACTGTAAGTACACCAAAAACTCAAATTTGGAAGTTAAAAACAAGGCAAGGCCCCACGGTGGGTGCCAAAATGTGATTGATAATTTGAAACTATTGTAAGAACCTACTAAGATACCACAAATACTCTAGAATTCCTACTCAAATTCAATACATCAGTGAAACTAAGAAAAATGTAGAAAACATAAGTTATACCTTGCAAACTAATTTATCCTATGCCTTCCATTGTCTCCTATCTTCTCAATGATCTTGTTGATAATGATATTGCTCTCAGAAGTGTACTTCCCTGCTTTCCAAGATAACAATGAGATGGATGGAATTGTGGATTCAAATGTAATGTAAAGGATTTATACAATGCAACTAAGATAAGGATAATGATTTTTATATTGCCATGGTGTTGATAATGAGCATAATGATATGCAGCTATATGAGATTATAAAACTAATGCAAATGGCAGGCCAAAGGCACGCTTGATTGCTTGATGGAATTTATGCAGCATGTAAGTACTATAGCTCTTGTGATTGTTAAAATGGAGGTAAGGAGATTCCTTTTATAGGCCAAGGAGAGGTCCAATCCAAGTGTCAAAAGATCCATGGTAGAGAATAAGTCTTGTCAAATGTACAGTCAAGATCAAATTGGTTGGGATGAGGGAGATAAAAGTGGGAGATGTTTCTACAATGATGGCAAGGTGGAGGAATACGTGGACCCATAAGCCACATGTCATGATACTCAAGGACCAATGATACAAAGGTGGAAGACGAAGAGAAGAACATGGAGGAAGGAGTCCTTGGTTGTTGGAATGTCAGACGGGATATAGGATTTAGAGGACAAGTTTCTTTGACCATGTTTGATGGTTGAGAAGATATAGGGCACATGTTTGAGAGGATAATTGACTAATTAAATATTAAGAATATTTAATTATTGGAGCAACATGATGAGGTGTCCAATGATGTGGATTTTAGACATAGGGCTTTGTCTTAGAGAGATTAATTAAATAATTTAGGATTATTTAATTAGATATGACATTAGAAGAATTTAGGGATGATTAATTATTAGAAGAATATGATGAATGTGAACCAGATAAATAAATTTAGATATTTATTTATTGATAGAAGAATAGGAATAAAATAAATATTAAAATATTTATTTAATTTGACTTGAGCCATTTTTAGGTGTATACAGATATTTCTTTTGAAGTAATCAAAATCAATAGGCTTAGTAGCAGCTAGGTTGAGCTTGAAGATCTCAGAAATTGATGCCTTATTTATCTGCACCATAATTTTACCACTTGCCATTCTCACTACCTGGATAGTCTCATCTTTATTGGTAGCTATGACCTTCAACAGGTCAATATCTATGAAAACATTAGGGACTATCAACTTTCGTAAGTCATACCCCCATATATTTTAAAGTGGGGTAGATGCATTCCTCTTGGCATACCAATGGCAAAATAATTGCCACCTTGCCATAGGAATTTCCATGTCCTTGCATTCATGAAATAAGTCCACTAAACCCTTAACAACACTAGGGCCCTGAACCTTAATTTTTTGAGCAGATGAGCTAGGTAGCTATGTGAAAAGGTCCTCATGTAGAGATTTGCTTTGGGAAAAGGAAGAAGCTTGGACTTTAGGTGGACTCATTTTGAGTGGTGTATGTGAAGAAACAATGGCTTATCTCTAGGGTTTTAGAGTTCTTTGAAAATATAGATGATAAGCAAGGAAAATCCAAGATAATTGGAGACCCATAGGGATGCCCTAATTTAAAATGAAACTCTAGAGAACAACAGTCAAAAGAATAGCATGCTAATCAATAGGTAATTGAGACAATTTGAAGGGCATAATAGAACTTACTAATTTTTTTTCTTGAAATCGTATTTGATTCAGAGAAACCTTCGAATGCCAGGAATTCTTCACCCCAAATGCTTGGGAGACTTAGGTGAATTGTTACAATGCCTAGATTGTGGCCTTTATGGAGGATTTTGCATTTATTGCTTATCCAAAAACCATCATTTCTGTCATTCTAGTAGCGTGCGCGAGCCAAAGCACTGCAACTACCAGTTTCCTTAGTTTGAATGTGGGTCATTGATTTTTTAATAGGATGATGCCACGTGGCATCCAATAGAGCATCGTGATTATCCCCACTAGATTCTTTGTCAAATGCCTTCCTTCTGTGCTTCTATAATGCCCCTGTGGGTCCTCCCCAAAGGGCTCTACAGAATGGCAGAATGCCTTGAAATTTTCCATGTGGACTTAGTGGGAACCTACCAGCGAGCCCCACTATATTATTGAGTCAGCCCTGCCACACGTCACCTTTTCCACAGTTTCACAGGAAACCCTTTTCCTTAGTAAAAAATGCTCCACGGTATGGCAAGAACCAATCAGGACAAAGCCACGCATTGACTTCTAATTTCCTCTAGAAGCTTAAACTCAAATATTTTAACCTTGCTGTGGCCAAATGAATAAAGGGTGTGGGAAAAATACCTTAGCATATGGTGAATAAATTTAGTGCATGGGCCAAGGTGGTAACATGAGAACTAAGGGGCTAGTAAACACATGGTGCCCTAGACATAACATTGCAATTTAAAGGGCCAACAACAACTAGCAAGTAGTCATTGATAAATTAGAAACACTAAACAAAGCAAGGGACTATAATGCAAGATTTAAGGATTTTAAGGGTTTCTTCTTTTAGGGTTTTACAACATTAGGTAAACAAAACCCTAGCATAGAAGGTAGGAAAATGTAGGCCCTAACAGCTACCCCATTGGTAGACAAGGAGGAAGCGGTGATGACCCTTGTAGAATACAAAATCTACTTGGTTTTCTTAGGCCATCGAACCAGAGAGGGAGACAAACATTCTTTAATTGAGTCAGTCACTTCCATCTTGGAAAGAATGAAAAAGAATGAAACCACAAAAGAAGAGCTTAAGAAGCAGGTGGTTCAATCTTCATCATATGTTACACACTTGGTCATGCCCATGGACTCTAGCACTCCTCCACCAACCTTATTAGAGGCATTGAACAAGGATAGCTAATCTTCATATCCCCTTGGTATTCTCCGTATTGCAACTTCATTGAAAGATTCATTGGAGACCTTTGGGAGTGGTACTATCAGGAAGGCATTGAGGACTTTTCATTCCATCAATGAAGAAGTTGAAAATGTAGAAAAATTTAAGCACTCCATTGATGAGGAATTGTTGGTTTGGGAAGAGTACCTCCCAGTTTTACAAAGAATGGAGAAACACCTCCAAGTGAGATTTTCTAATTTCAAATCTTGGACAAAATCTACCTAGGCTTGGCCATGGAGTGGCTACATGCTAGAAAATTAAGAGTCAAAGTCCTATAAAAATGCAAGGGCCAAATGCAAATGAGGACTGAGGTTTCTAATGAAGGCTTAAACAAGGTGGAAGCCTTCATTGAGTCCATTCCCTATATTTTCAAGTATATATCTTTTGTAGTTCTCCTAGCAGCTAGGATCATTAGAGAATTCTTTGCTATCTTCCACCAGATGTTGACCATGCAAGGTATATATAACTTGATGATGCTAAAGACCATATTCACAGAATTCTAGGGGTAGTTGATTGATCTAGTAGTCCTTCAACCTAACATCAAATGGTTGATCTACTCATAGCAGGTCAAAGTGAAGTACCATGGTAGACCTAATGTAAATGACATAAATGAGGCTATTTTGAGTTTCCAATCCTAGTTTCTAGAAGGAGAATAATATCCTTGTTCTCCACTCTCCTTCAAATTTTGTTGTTTGTTGAAAACTCACCCTTATGGGTCCAATGTTTAATATGTAATCTAAAAGATGTAACTTGTAAATTTTTTGAATTTTTTGGTCCAAGGTGCCAAAATAAGGCTGGGCCAACATGGCATCAAAACTTTGTATCTTGGATGCTTAGGATAGGTATAAAAGTAGTCCTCCATTTTTGGAGAAAAGGGGGGGAATACATACTCTTTGCAAGAAGGCTAGACTATTGTGATTTTGTCAAGGCATGTAAGGGTAAACATTCATACATTGGAGGTGTGGGAATCCTGTTGTCATTTTTAATCTATCAATTTGGTGCCAATTTAATGGAAAATTATCAGTATTCTTGTTGTTCTTTCCTTTGGTGGTAATGTATTTGCATCTTTCATTTACATTTGATGAGTTTTGATGAGATCTAGTTTAAGATTGCTTTGATATGACACATGAAATATGGTGTTTTCTTACATATTATTCATATTTCTCAAACTATCCCTAGACTCTTACATTAGTGGTGTGTATGTATGTGTGAAATACTGGTCATCACATTATAGGTTATTATAGGTCTTTTCCTCACTAAATGAAGTTAAGGTCAGATACAAATGTTGTCCATTTTTTCATTAGTATAGAAAGATAGAAATTATTTAACCCTATTCCCTTTGTATATTTGTTTGATAGGTTAGATTAGATTTAGGGTTTGAACTTAAAAGTATATCAGTTTTTTTTTGGAGATCAACATAATTTAATCCAAAAGTCATTTAACCACCACATGCCCCTTGAACAAATAAGATGCATTAAAAACTAAGCTGATCCAACATGGCTATGACCCAAATAATAGAGACCTTGGGGTAATCCAAACATTGCATAGATTACCTTTTAGGAGAAGTAGAGTGATCATTGTTCTACTTACTATTGATGTGCATAAAACACCCCTTAAAAGAACTAGCACTAGAAGGAGGGCCACTTCACTTTGGATTGATTTAGGGTTTCCCCATCTAGATAGAAAGGAGGTTGACTAGATCCACATCTATTGGGGAAACAAGTTTTCAAGAGCTCGAACAACATCGAAAAACTAGGAGTGATTGTGGTAATAGGAAGAGACAAAGATCTAGATCTACTAGCCCATTTAAATTAGAAATCCTAGAGGCCTCTTTATGAGTACCACCTAATTTACCCATGGCTACCTTTTTGGGGCAAACCATTCCCCTTTAACATCACAGGGGCTCTCCATGAGATGCTTAGGAATCCTAAAAAATTTTGTCCCAGATACATATATAGTGAGAGTAGAAGAATTGAAGAATAGATTCAAGCCTTTTAAGAAGCCATCATTAGGGTGTGTATTCCACATCTAGATGTTATTCTAAGGTTTTTACCATACTCATTAGAGGAAGTGGTATATTCATGGTATTTGGGTTTGTCGTCAGGATCCGTTGCCACATGGAATGAACTAGAAACTGCCTTCCTCAACCAATTCAAGGTTTACAATGACTCATGTGTGGTATATCAACACTTTTCCATGTGCAGGATAGAGAAAAATGAACCTTTAACCATGTTTAACACTAGCTTTTACAAACTATACAAGAGGCTTACTGATCCTTACACCATGGCTAAGCCAACCGCTATCAAGGTTTACCTTGGGGTAATTGACCCTCAAACTTCAGTCTCAATAGAACTCAGCAAAACTTGACCTCTTTAGCCACAACTTACTTTGAGGCCCTCAAATTACACAAATAGATGCTCCATATGATTGGAAGGGCCATTGGCAATGTGCCTTCCCTAGGATTTCCTAGAATGACCAATCAAATCCTTGTAATAAAAAATGCCTTGGCTAATAACACACCTATGATGAATCCAATTCTAGTTGTACTTCCCCAATGAAAAGGTCAATTTTCCCAGCCTCATCTTATTAGCTATATTTTTCCATCTCCCATGTTACCATGCCCTAGATAAAATTACAAAAACCTTGTTGTTCCTACCATTTCCTAGAATTTATGGAACTCCTATTTTGAGAAACCATATGCTAGCCAATCATCTGCTGTCAATTCCCTAGGATTTCCTAGAATGACTAATCAAATCCTTGCAATCAAAAATGCCTTGGCTAATAACACACCTATGATGAATCCAATTCTAGTTGTACTTCCCCAATGAAAAGGTCAATTTTCCTAGCCTCAGCTTATTAGCTATATTTTTCCATCTCCCATGTTACCAATGCCCTAGATAAAATTTCAAAAACCTTGTTCCTATCATTTCCTAGAATTTATGGAACTCCTATTTTGAGAAACCATATGCTAGCCAATCATCTACTGTCAATTCCCTAGGATTTCCTAGAATGACCAATCAAATCCTTGCAATCAAAAATGCCTTGGCTAATAACACACCTATGATGAATCCAATTCTAGTTGTACTTCCCCAATGAAAAGGTCAATTTTCCCAGCCTCAGCTTATTAGCTATATTTTTCCATCTCCCATGTTACCATGCCCTAGATAAAATTGCAACAACCTTGTTGTTCCTACCATTCCTAGAATTTATGGAACTCCTATTTTGAGAAACCATATGCTAGCCAATCATCTGTTGTCAATTCCCTAGGATTTCCTAGAATGACCAATCAAATCCTTGCAATCAAAAATGCCTTGGCTAATAACACACCTATGATGATTCCAATTCTAGTTGTACTTCCCCAATGAAAAGGTCAATTTTCCCAGCCTTAGCTTATTAGCTATATTTTCCATCTCCCATGTTACCATGCCCTAGATAAAATTACAAAAATCTGGTTGTTCCTACCATTTCCTAGAATTTATGGAACTCCTATTTTGAGAAACCATATGATAGCCAATTATCTACTATCAATGAACAATTTGCTAGTCAAGTTGGCTCAATAGCTAGTGGGATGTAGTCAAACATAGACCAGACATCTCATTTGACTTTTGAACTAGAATCTCTAAAGAGGACCTTAGCACAAGTCACAAATGAACTCACCACTTGAGCTCAAAGTAAATTCTCCACAAGTGCATGACTAGGGTAAGAATCAGGAGCAAGGTTTTAGGCAACATCAAAACTCTAATAATCAGTACAACCAAAGTAACTGTCACCAGAACTAGAATGTTCATAATAGAGGGTTCAATCAACAAAGACAAAATAGGCAATGGAATACTAGGTCGAACAATGGGGGAGTATCGTCCCCTTTTGATACCTCAAATCAATTAAATTCTATAATTTTTACTGAAGTAGACCCATTATCACAAGGATACTGGTTACATGATACATTCTCTCATTCAGAATTGAATTGCCTTGGATTGAATTAATGGTCTCATACTCCTATGATGGAGTAGAAAGCCTCTTTTGAGGGCTGTAGTGATCAACCAAATGATATGGGAATTCCCATGATGTTTGACACTCTTATCTTTCCAAATGAAGAAGACAATGAACTGGAACAAGAATACAATGAGGTCCATGACTACCAATAGACTAAAAGTAAATACTTCCTAAGGAACAAGGGGAAGGAACCTCTTCCCCCTAAGCATAGTCCAGTCTCACCTCATCTTGATGTAGATAACAATCCACTACCCCCTAAAGGACCACTAGTGGGGACCTTCAAACCCAATTCATACACCTTACACCAGGCATACCCACATGTTGATCATGGTTATGACATTGTAGATGATATGAATAAAATGAAAGAAAATATACCATTGTTAGATGTGGCACAAGAGTTCCCAGCCTAGAAGGATGCCCTACTTAAGGCCTTGAAAGGGACAGTCTTGTATCACACCCCACAAAAAATAAAGATAAAGAGGCGACTCAAGAAGATGTCCTCATTGCCCTATACAAAGGAAAACCAAGGGTACCCCCATTCCTATTGGGTATTAGGATATTTAGTAAGAATTTGTACAATTGTTTGGTAGATTCAGGTGCTTCTTGTAATGTCGTGCTTTACACTATAATTTAGAATCTTGGCCTTACTCTCACCAGAACCAAAAAAAAGGTTATTCAACTAGATAAAATTGAAGTGAACGTGGTAGGAGAAATCAAATATGTTCACATATAGTTGGTGTTTGACCCTCTAATCCAAATCCATATTGGTATTCAAGTAGTAGACATCCACGAGATATATGGTATGTTACTTAGCAGAGATTAGACTAGGAGTCTCAATGGATACTTTTCCATAGAATTCTCTCATTTATGGGTTCCTTGGAAGGTTAACTCGAACTAGATCAAGATCCTTAGTGAACCTAAACTTAAACACATGATTACTAAGTATAGCATAGCTAATAAAGTTTCTTTTGAAGATGTTGATTTTGGCGTGTATAGGATGCATGAGGTCCTTATGATCCTAACATCTCTAATGAAGCAGAGCATGATACTAGCATATCAAGTTGCACCTCAAGAATTCATGTAGAAATTATTAAATGATAAGAAGATTTTGGGCTCAAAAGTACCCACAATAGAATTGTTATTTCCCAACAGGTGCAGGGTCCACCAAAGTCCTCATTCAAAATTTTCTTGCTTAGAGTGTCTTGATGTTGTCAATATTGTGGATATTGCCCATTATATAGCCTAATATAGAAGCCATGATTGAAGAAATTGACTAGATGGGAAGAGAACAACCCAAAAAGGCTTATAAAGATGAAACAATAGTGATACTCCAGAATGAAGTTGATGATGCAACTCAGAGTCAACCATAGACCAAGGAGCCCAAGTCAACACCTACCCCTGGGAAGTTAGTAAGGAAAGGGAAACAAGTCCCTTATGATGATGCTTTGTGGACTCTGAAGTTTGATAGTTCCAAGTCAAAACAAGGATTTGGCGATGGGTTGACCAGGGATAACTTTAAGCAACCCCCCCTAAAAATACCTATAAAATCCTAGCGAATCTATGCCTATTTTTGAAAAAAAAAATAATTTCATTAGCAATTTTTTTCAAATTTGTCAATAGTGGTTTTTTTGTTGGTGAATTGTATATAGATTTGAAAAAAAAATAAAAATTCCTTGGCAAATTATTGTTGTATTCTAAACAAATAAATAAATTAGGTGGTGAATTATAGTTGTATTCCAAAAAAAAAAAAAAATTAGGTAGCAAATCATTTTGATATTCAAAAATGTAAAATAAATTATTTGGCGAATGTGCTGGCAATTTTTTTAAAAAGTCATCATGTGGCTGGTGAAAATATCAAATGCCAAATTATAATGACTAATTTACTTGGCAAATTTATAGCTTAAAAAAATATTTGCATTTAGATCGATGGATAGTCAGTATTAGAGATGAACGACATCAGTTCTATTCTAGGTTGCAGTTCTAACACACCCATCTTTCTCCATAAAGTCTCTAGAATAGAGATGAGTGTCAATGAAGGAACAATTCAGATTAACAAAAAATGAAAATAACAATTCATATATTAAAAATAACTGAAATATAGAGTAACACAAAATTGCCCTATCAACAACACAAAGTTTGCCAAAAGATCTTAAATGCATCAACTGGCTTAGTATGTATAGCCTTGTCATAAAATAACTATCTTTGAAATAATAACAGCTTCTTGTGGACAACCGATTTAAACATAAAATAATAATAAGTCTTTTGCCACAAGAGTATCCAGAGCATGTTTAAAGAAATAACATAAAAATAAGAAATGCCATCACATGGCAATAGTTTGGTCTTTGTCCCGAGCAGCAGTCGAGCCCACCTGAATTGATGCTCTCAGTTTCGCCTTGTACCTAGTAATGATGAGATTTAAAATCTTGTCACTTGGTCCACAGGAAATGCTTTCCCGAAGTTTCCACTTACTTATCATTCTGTCTGCATCTGTTAGTCTCTTATAGACATCATCAATTTCATGCTTGAAAGGTCCAAGATACATTGCTATATGTCCAAGCTTCCCTAGTGATTCACCATTAACTATGTCAGCACCAACAAGCTCTTCAATAAGCATCTTCTGAAAATTTTGCTTTACTTCCTTGACATCAAGCAAGTTGAAGTTCTCTTTTCTTTCATCTAAAATCTCTACATCTATTGTACTACAATTGTTTTTAAGATCACCCATATCATTGATTCAAAATTCTTCTTATTTGTCCACTAAAATCCCCTAGCATAGACCTCTTCCACTCTAGTGCATCTAGCCAAGACATAGAATCATTCTCATTTGGATCATTTAAAATTTTTTCATCTACAAGAATATTTTTATCAATTTCCATCATATCTTTTATCTCTGTAAACATCGTGAGCAGATTACAATCTTCCCTCTTTATATTTTGTAACTCTACAACTAATCCTTTCCTTTTATCATAAATGAGGGTATATAGTTTCATGACCTCCTCAATGTACAACAAACCATCAACAGTGAGTTACTCTACCCATTTCTCGATGGCCTTACCTAGAGTTTGATATCTCATGATTTGTTGCAACATGCTAGGATCCATTCCATCAACAGAAACACTAGGAGTTGCATCGGAGGATTGATAAGTATATTCAAAATAGATTGAATGAAAGATGTCAAAGAATTCACCTGGGCTTGCAACTTTACATTCTCCTTTTGATGAGCTTTAACTCTCTTTGCTAGCATGCGTTGAGAGAATTTTGCATGATATAAATTACCTTCCACCATAGGAGGACCCAAGTCAATCTTGGTCATATTGAAATCCACTTCTGTGACTTCATTTTCATTTTATCCCCGATGGGGTCTGCAATCTCCAAAATCCTATGCCCTAAGGAAGAATCCATTACCATCTGAGACATCCTCTTAGACTTCTTACGCTTAGGTGTAGGATGCAACAATTTAGCTACATTGGAAACATTTGTGTCTGCCATTGGGGCATGTCTCCTGATCCTCTTTTTCTCAACAACTTTCTTTAGCCAGGAAGGGGAAGACAAAATTGTACCACACTCACTTGCACCCAGGACAACTCTATCTGGCTGATTAGGAGTATCTTGCACATGAATTTCATTTGATACAGGGGAGGCTGGAATCTCAAACAAGGAACAAAAAGTATTATCATCAACAATCTGTTGAAAAATGGAAGAATCACTACCAGGTGAAGGAGACATAGGACAAGTCATGTGATTTTCCTGCAATTGTTGTAAGGCATCCAACTTTTTTTCTCATGGTTTCACGAATGTGGGTTGACCATCTTGTTCACATACACCTTTTAGTTTCCTATTATCTTCAGGCTAGTCTCCATCACCACCACTACCAGATTGTGAACCAACTCTGTGATGCTTCTCTCCACACCAGTTGAAGGTTTCTAAATTCTAGAGGACTGGGAGGTTCCTTTCTCTCTTGTTCTTGATTCTTTATGCACAGAAGAAGAACCAGCGTGCTCTCAAAATTTCCCCTTAAGCCACCTCTCAGTCTTCTCCAAAACAAAGGATGACCGGACCTTAATATCAAGATAATAGTTCTTTGTACATGCAACAACTAGGTCTAGACATGGCACAACGGGTGCGAAACCCCCAACAGGAGCTAACCTGCTTGTTAGGATTTTCTCGGCTATAGGTGATGAAGGGGGTAAACCATAAAACACACAACAATAGAAATGGAAAACAGAAAATAGAACATTTACTAATTGATCTGGGCAACTCATTACATTATAGAAGCTCAATTACAATAAGAGGAATCCATCCTCCATAGGCTGCAACACACTACAGCTACACAACACTAGGCTCTGGAATCTTCTCCCTTTTGTAACCCCAAATTAGCTAGGGTTTCTATTTTCCAAACCTATTATTGACTCTACACTTTCCCCCTTATCTCTACTACTGCCTAGGGTTCCCAAAATAGTCATAAATAGCACTTTTTGGTGGCCTCCAACTAAATTTCAAAATTTGTAACTCCGTCCAAAAGTAGGTCAACTTCCAGGAAGCATAACTTTTGATCTAGGTGTCCGATTGACAAATTGTTTTAAGCGTTGAGAAGCTCACGATGTTAACTATCATGCTGAAAATTCGTAAATGGATTCTTGTCAAATTTTTAGGATGTTATGGGATGTTTTAGTGCCTCATATCTCGTTTCAAAAATTTTTAGGGGCTTTTCAGAAAATAAAAACTTTATTATCTTTCAGCTCACAAATGATCTTTGCCTGATTCCTTCGCTAATGGTCTTTTATTTTAGTTATGAAGCTTTCTGTAACTTTTCACTTCAATCTGTGCCCAAATGCAAAGTTTCTTGAAATGGTAGTTAAACTTTCCAAAATTGGCAGTTTGCTATTTTTAGCAGTTTGGAAAAAACTGAAAGTCTTACATCATTATTTAGGAGATTATGGAACCAAAAACACTAATTATGGAAAGAAATGAAAACAATTGCAATGATTTTGAATCAACTTCTTTTTGGGTGGTGGAAGATTACCCTTACACCACTGGATGCTCCTGCATGAGACACCTAGGGTAATTTGAGAAGTGACCCTGTCACATCTCAGGTGTTTGTTTGAGGAAAACCCAAATGGTCAACCTCTACTTTAGACAGCCAAGAAGAATCTTCAACAGGCCTTCCTTTCCATTTCACCAGATATTCTTCATATTGCTTGTTTTGAGTACTTCTTCCCAAACGGCTATCCAAGATCTCTTCTATCTCCTCTATTGAAGTAGATGCCAGAATACTCCACTGTTCTTCTATTGGTTCATCCTCTATGCCACCTTCATGATATTATGTTAGATCAGCAATGTTGAACATAGGGGAAGTATTGATCCCACTTGGCAGCTCTACCTCATATGCATTTTTTGAATCATGCTTCTTGAGGATTCTGTACGGTCTAAATTTCTTCATTTTCAACTTATTGTATGTTCCAATTGGGAACCTTTCTTTTCTCAAGTGAACCATGACTCCATCTCCTACCTAGAACTCCTTATATCTCCTCTTCTAATCTTCCTTAGCCTTGTACTAAATATTCATCTTATTAATGTGCTTTCTCACCTCTTCATGCAAATTCTTTAGATGTTCTACAAAGTCTTCGGCTTCAGCACTTGTCTTTTCTCCTTTGTCTAGCTTCCTTAACTCAGAAGCATTTCTTAGAATATTGCCATATACAATCTAGAATGGTGATTTACCAGTACTCCTATTGACAAAATTGTTGTAAGAAAATTCTACCTGTGGTAAAATCAAATCCCATCCCTTGGGCTTATCTCCTACTAAGCATCGTAGCAGGTTACCCAAACTCCTATTCACCACTTCTGTCTATCCATCAGTCTATGGATGGTGTGTAGAACTGAACTTCAAATCGGTCTTCAACTTCTTCCACAATGGCCTCCAGAAATAACCAACAAACTTGGTATCTTGATCTGAAACTATGCTCTTTGGTAGACAGTGTAATCTCACCACCTCCCTGAAAAATAATTCAACAATATGAACATCATCATTAGTCTTCATGTAAGGAATGAAATATGTTATCTTCAAGAATCTATCCACCACCACAAAATAGAATCATGTCCTCTCTGTGTGCTTGGTTAACCAAGAACAAAATCCATACTAATATCATCCCATGGCTTCTCTGGTATAGCTAGTGGCTGATATAGACCTGTATTCTGACTTGCTCCTTTCGCCATCTGACATACTCTACAACTTTGCAGAAATTTCCTCACATCCTGCTGCAACTGTGGCCAATAATAATTTTAACCAACAATAGCAGTGGTCTTATCTTGACCAAAGTGTCTGGCCAATCCTCCACTATGCTTCTCCTTAATCAAGTTCTCTCTCATGGAACTCCTCAGAATGCACAACTAGCTTCCCTTAAACAACATGCCATCTTGGATTATGAAATTCAACTATTTTGTACTGTCCAAAGTAATAGGTTCTAAACAAGCTTTCCAAGCCTCTGCAAAATCTAGATCTTCAGGATACAAAATTTTGAGCTCATCAAACCCAACAACCTCTATCTTCATTTTTGTCAACAAATTTTGCCTTCTACTCAAGGCATCTGCAACTCTATTGGACTTCCCACTCCTGTGCTTCAAAACAAAAGTATAGCTCTACAAAAACTCAACCCATTTTAAATGCCTCTGGTTCAACTTTCCTTGACTATTAAGATACTGTAAAGCCTGATGATCAATATATAAAACAAACTCTTTTGGCAACAAATAATGTCTCCATTTCTTCAAAGCCTGAACTATTGCATAAAGTTCCTGATCATAAACATAATACTTTTTCTTGTGATCATTAAGCTTCTCACTAAAATAGGCAATGGGCTTACCTTCTTGACTCAAAACAACTCCTATAGCACTACCACTAGCATCACAATCTACCTGGAATACCTTATTGAAATCTGGAAGTGCCAAAACTAGTTTCTCTATAACTTTCTGCTTCAATGTGTCAAAACTTTTGTCTGCTCCTTTAGTCCATCTAAACTCTTTTCTATCCCCTCTCATTGTCTCAGTCAGGGGTGCACAAATGCTACTAAAATTTATGATAAACTTTCTATAAAGACTTGCCAAACCATGAAAATATCTTACCTCTTGTGGCACTCTTTGGTGTAGGCCATTCAAGGATAGCCCTTACTTTTTCTGGGTCCATCTTAAGACCTTCCTCTAAGACAACAAATCCCAGGTATACCAACTCCTTCTTTGTAAAACTACATTCCTTTAGATTAATCAGCAACTTCTCCTCCCTCAGCTTCTCTAAAACTCTTCTGATATGCATCAGATGCTCATCCCAAGTCTTACTACAAATTAAAATATCATGTAAATAAACAATAACAAAACTTCCCAAAAATTCTTTTAGTACCTCGTTCATGAGCTACATGAATGTGCTTAGTGCATTGGTTAGCCCAAATGGCATGACTAACCACTCATATAAACCCTCCTTTGTCTTGAAGGCTATCTAACATTCATCTCCTTCTTTGATTCGGATCTAGTGATACCCACTCTTTAGATCAATCTTCGTGAAGTACTTGGCTCCACTCAAACAATCCATTATCTCACCCATTCTAGGTAATGGAAATCTGTACTTGATCGTGATCTTGTTGATGGCTTGAGAATCTGTACACATTCTCCACTCTCCATCTTTCTTCAGTGCTAGTACTATAGGTACCGCACATGGACTTAGGCTCTCTCTTATCAGCCCCTTCCTTAACAGCTCTTGAACTTGTCTGTTCGGCTCTTCACTCTCTGCAGGGGTCATTTTGTGGGCTGCCTTATTTGGCAAACTGGCTCCTGGTATCAAATCCATTTGATGACTTATCTTCCTCACCGGTGGTAAACCTTCCAATACATTATCAGAGACAATGTCTTGAAATTCTTCCAACATATTTGACACTTCTGCTAGTACATCTTCACATTTCTCTTGACTGATCTTAGGAATCAATGCAAAACAATGACGCTCATGCTTCATACCTTCCAAAAATTTCCTACCATTTACCAAGCAAATTCTAGCAGTACTACATACCTTTTCTTCCACCTCCTTCAAGGGCTTCAACTTATGATGAACTCCATCCTTTGTTAGGGAATATGTGTTTGCACGACCATCATGGATAGCACTCCTGTCATACTGCCATGGCCTCCCCAACAACATATGACATGTATCCATCGGTATGATATCACATAGTACCTCATCATGGTAGTCCCCAATCTTGAACTTCACTAAACACTACTCATTGACCAAAGCTCTGTGGTCCTTCTACAACCATGCAATCTGATATGGATGTGGATGCTTTCTTCTTGTCAACTTCAACTTGTCAACCATCTCCTTTTAAACAAGATTGTTAGTACTTCCATTGTCAATAATAATATCACAACACTTACCTTCACATTTACACCTTGTGTAGAATAAACTCTTCCTCTGATTGGGTTCTTTCTCTTCATTCAACAAAGTTCTTCTGACAACTAGGGTTTCTCCTCTTTCAGTATCTTTAGAACACTCAAACCGCGCAGCTTCATCTACATGTGCAACTCGTGCATTACCTTTAGGTCTTCTATTTGTCCTTCCTTGATGTTGCGGACACTCATATGCTCGATGCCCTTCTTCTCCACATTTGAAATAGGTTCCTCTAAAACCTCATCTTCCTCTTCCTCTTTGCTCACCATTGTTCTAGTCACGAGGGCGATAGGAATTATCCCATCTTTGATTTCAACTGGTGCCATCTTCTTCACTTTTCTTTTGATCTTCATTACGACCTCCATAGGCTCTTCCACTAGTCCTTCCACCTTGACCTCTTCCCCTTTGCTTGCTATCAAATCTTTTATTCAACTTCTCTTCCACCTTCAGGGAAAACTGGTACGCATCTTCTATGGTGGTCATTCTGACCAAGCTCAGCTCCTCTTGAATACTTTGCCTCAACCCATTAATGTAATGGGCTACCTTCTCCTTGTTGGCCTATGCATGACCTATCCTAATAGTAATCTTATAAAACTCTTGTGTATACTCCTTAATAGACTTGTTACCTTGCTTTAGTCCTTACAGCTTCTTCAGCAACTCCATCTCATAGTGTACAGGAATGAAATACTTCTTCAGTTTCTCCACCATCTGATCCCATCTAGTGATCTTTCTATTTCCTTTTCTATTCCTCTCTAATTGGACCTCCTTCCACTAAATATTGGCGTGGCCCTTCAACTTTGTTTTTGCAAACTTGACCCGATCTAGGTCCTCCACATCTTCATACTCAAAATGCTCCTCCATGTCATTGATCTAATCAATAAGCTCTTCCAGATTCAAATCTCTAGAATATGTAGAAACTTTGATCTTGGGCCTCTTTCCAATCTTTGAAATGGCCCTCAACAACCTAACTTTTGCAAGATCCCCTGTAGCTTCTTGTTCTTCCTCAGATAGCTCTTCTTTAGCTTCATCTTCGCTTTCTTCTCTTGTTCTCAGCTCAAACCCTCTTCATAGCTCCTCTTGCAATGCATCGATTTGCCTTTGCAGGGCTCTAAAACCCTCTTCCATCAAAATCATTCCTCCCAATATGATTTCTTCATGGAGGCATCTTGATCTCCACAACAAACCCACAACCTTCGGTCCTAGTGCAAACTGCCTCATGGTCAGCAATCTGTGTACACACTTAGGAACCTTTGCTCTGATACCACTTGATGAAGGGGTAAACCATAAAACACACAACAACATAAATGGAAAATAGAAAATATAATATTTCTTTATTTATCTGGGCAACTCATTACATTACAGAAGCTCAATTACAATCAGAGGAATCCATCCTCCACAGGTTGCAACACACTACAGCTACACAACACTGGGCTCTAAAATCTTTTGCCTTTTGTAACCCCGAATCATCTAGGGTTTCTGTTTTCCTACCTATTCTTGACTCTACACTTTCCCCCTTATCTCTACTACTGCCCAGGGTTCCCAAAATAGTCATAAATAGCACTTTTTGGTGGCCTCCAGCTAAATTTCAAAATTTGCAACTCCCTCCAAAAGTAGGTCAACTTCTTGGAAGCATAACTTTTGATCCGGATGTCCAATTGATGAACCGTTTTAAGCGTCGGAAAGATTGTGATGTGAACTATCATGTTGAAATTTTAAAAGTAGATTTATATCAACTTTTTGGGATATTATGGGATGTTTTAGTGCCTCATATCTCATTTTAGAAATTTTTAGGGGCTTTTCAGAAAACAAAAACTTTAATATCTTTCAGCTCACAAATGATCTTTGCCTGATTCCTTCACTAAAGGTCTTATATTTCAATTATGAATCTTTCTGTAACTTTTCACTTCAATCCATGCCCAAATGCAAACTTTCTTGAAATGGCAGTTAAACTTTCCAAAATTGGCAGTTTGCTATTTTTAGCAGTTTAGAAAAAACTAAAAGTCCTACATCATTATTCAGGAGATTATGGAATCAAAAACACTAATTATGGAAAGAAATGAAAACAAATGCAATGATTTTGAATCAACTTCTTTTTGGGTGATGCAAGATTACCCTTACACCACTGGATGCTCCTACATCAATAGGTGACTTGGGGTTTTGCTCTAATAGAGCCCAAAAATCCTCCAAGTCCAAATCTATATATCTTAGCTTGGTATCCTTCACCTTAGCTAAACTATTCTAAATAAACAAAAGATTCATCTTTACTTGTTTGAGAAACCAGTAAATAAAAGCTTCTATAACTGCTAAGGGTGCTAAAAAAATTTCTAGAAGATTTGGGGTAAACAAATAGTTTAGACTCATGAAAAAATAATTGTTCTTGCCACATAGTTGACTTAAAGAATTCATATTTATCACTATAAGAAATGGGCAAGAAAGAGCACCAATTAGCTAACCTGGTTGCAAATGTCTTGTGTTCAACACCTATAGAAGATGCAGTCCAGAGTTCCTCCAAAGTACACCAGTGAAAATGTAGAATAAGGTAGGTGTGAAGGTTGCAAACCTAATAAAATGTTTCCATAAATTGCATTGATTTCAACAGCATGTACTGTTGTACAATTCATAAACGAGCTGTGTAAATTGCCTTCTGGAAAATGTGCAATTCTGCTTCCCACGATATTCCTTATTTATTAAAAAAGTACATATTTCACTTCTGCCACACATGCCAATAAATGGAAAATATTCTAAATTTCTAATAGTTTTTGATCTTCAGATGATCGCAAATCGATGGTACAAGTTTTATTTCAGGCCAAAGTACTGACACACCCAAAATTCTACATAAAGTCTTCAAAATAGAAACAAGTGGACTATCTTGTATGCCATGTGGCTCATCATGATTGCATTGTGATATTTCATGTACATCACAAAATTAAGGGGTAGGCCCATCTTCACAGTTGAGGGCTTGCGCTCTACTGCCACCTTGACCTTTATACAATAATCAATATAAATATATTTGTATTTTATTTTTATATATATCTCAACCATTGATCTAATAATATCTAACGTCTCCTGATTGATTCTAGAGGATTTTTTGGTAATGTGTAGCATTGGAGATCTACCTTTCAAAATTGAACTACAACCATTCATCACTTGTTCATCAAATGACAGAACAAGTCGCAAGTGGAACAATTTGCTCTGATGGCTGACGTTTTGGTGGTCACATTAGTCACCCAAGGTGATCAATTGGATGCAAATTTCAAGCTTTGTAAAGGGAGCCAATTTACTTTTTGATGCGAGATATCAAGTCTATACATGTAAGATGACAAGTCCATAGGAGGATTTCTTGAATTGGATGCCCAAACGCGCTCAGAACATGATATGATTCTGAAGTGACATTTTGGCATCTAGAGATTTATTTGCAAGGTTAGTAAGATAGACTGATGAATAGGTAATGATTTTTTAAATTCCCAACTTGCCAGCAGTCATGGCTATAAAGGGATAGAGAAAGTTGCTTTTGACAATCAATTTCAACTTTTGGTTGTTCCTTGTTATCTAATTTTGTGAATTATTTAGTTAGAATGCAGTCTTTTTTGGTAGAGGAAAGGGTTAGAATGGTTACACAGTTGGGTTTTTATCCTTACCTTGAAGGACCTAGTTCTTGTAAGATGAAAAAAAATGAGTCATGGGAACTCCATGTATGACATGGGAGGATCTGGTAAGATAACAACCATCTATGTGGGAAATAAAGAGGAAGAAGAATGGTGCCTTCTAGCATCATTCTTCTTTCACTACAGCTAGAAAGTGCCTTGGCTCAGCAGACAAATGCATCTGCCAACATTGTATGCTAGATGGTCTTGCATCTATCTGATGGGTTGTGGTTAGTGTTCTCTCCCAATCCATTGATGAATCTTTCTGGTAGCCTAGTGATGGATTATGGACAGTGGTCTCTCCCAATCCATTGGTTCATGTGTCTGGCAACCAGCTTAGTATGATGATTTTTCTGGGTTCCTTCCAGACAGTCCATACTTTAGAAGGCTTCTTCTTTCACCATGTTAGCTTTTCTTCTTAAATTTGGATGAAAGCCCTAGTTTTATTCCCAATTTCATTCACATATTCTTCGTAGTCCAGCAGCCAGGACTCAAGCGAAGGTTTCTTCTTCATTGTGTTGTAAGGAAAATACAAGGGAATTATACAGTGTTTAGTTCTCTGTCAATTAGAAATATTTATCCAACGAGGGGCCCAGGGCTTCTTCTTTCTGTTGAAAAAAATGTAGATAACTAAGAGGGGGGGTGAATTAGTTATCTTATAACTTTTCTTCTTTTCACTTTCTTTTCTTATCTTAACATTTAGTGCTATATCAAAATATGAAAGCAAAGGAAACCATAAAAACTGAAATAAAATTAACACACAACACAAGGATTTTTATGTGGAAACCCTATTAAGGGAAAAACCATGGGGTGACTAACCCAAGATTGTATTCTCTATTAAAAGAATAAGGAGTACAAATTCGGCACTTTCCCTCAAAAGAGGCCCACTACCTACAAGAGACTCACTATCTATAGATGCTTACAGATGATACCAAAGTATTTGAACTAATGAACAACATCCATACATGCAAGAATTTAGTTCTAGTTAGGCACTGTATACTGATCTGGCACATTTCATTCTTCCTCTGCTCAATATCACTCTTCAGTCATATTCCAGATTCAGATCTTTGTTTTTGCATTTCTTCCTATATTTTCTTCCACTTCACCATACACATATATCCCACAATCTTGAATCCATTGAGTATATATATCCACATCAAGGATTTCCAACAACTTCATAGTCGGCAACAAAAACATTTGAGATATTTGCAAGTTTTTGTTCTGTCAGCTGAATCCTTGCTTGATTGATGATGTGCATAAAAAACTTAGACATAGAAGTCATTAATCATGTTGGCCAATAATGCATAATGCCACAAACTGCTTGATCAACACCTTTCATACATCTGGATTGAAGTCTGGTACTCTATCAGTCAGTTCTTCCTTTGTTTGCTCTGTCTGACTAGAACCCATCACTCAGAAGCTCATATCTTTTTCATGCTTTATCACCGGAGGCTAAATCTTTAGAATATAATAGTCATGATACCCTTCTTGACTTTTCCAAGTCCACAACTTACTGAGTTACACCATTTGAGAGATCTGGACCTGATTGTCGGTCCATGTTGCATACTTTGTTCTTGTCCACCGAACCAAAACAATCTTCACTCTAACTTCCGGTATAGGCATATTATGTACTGTGAATGTGTAGAATAGACTTTGTTGCCATCAATGACAACACTTATGAAGCCACACAGTGTCTCTTGCCAACAATCTCCCCCTTTGGCATTGGTGGCAACACTTAGTGAAAAATGGCTAAGTGTTGTAGTAACTCCCCCTTTGCTTGTGCTCTGTTTCTTTATATTTCTTTCCCGATGCTCCCCCTTTGTTGAATTCCTCATTTTTCAATACTCTTCACTCCCCCTTTGACATCAATGGCAAAGGGTGAAATCCACATACAAAATTGTGCAAAAACTATTATATAATGGCCGCATATGTATATACAAATCATATGTTATACTTACATATACTTAAGTATATCCGCAAAGGTTGTCTTCAACTATACAATCTCTATGGCCCAACTCCTCTTCATTCTATCCAAAATGGAGATGTGTCCACTTAACAAAAATGTATATGCTTCTGTCCTCTTCAAGTCTGTTGGATTACTAGTTTGGGCTATACTTTAAGCATCTGTTAAAGCATCATGCAATACTTCTAACTTAGGGAGGATTATTCCCCTAAGTTCACCCATTCTATCCATCAGATTCCTCTTCTCCTTAACTAGTTTCTTTATCTCATTTATGATAACAACAACTTGACATTCTTGGTTTATCAGAGAGATAGTAAGAGGATCAAACTTCTAAGATAGGTTTGTCAAATTTTCTTCTTGCTCTTTTATCTTCTTCTCAATGTCTTATGTAACTCTAGGCCAAGATAAAAAAAATTTATATATATCTCCTCCATCTTTAAGAGCATTTTCAATGCTCTTTATGCCAATATCTAACATTCTTCTGTCATTGTTAATTAGTCCTTGTACTTCACTAAATCTTTTTCCAAAGAACTCTTTCTGGACCTTAGTTTCTGCCAATTTTTCTAAAGATTCAAAATGAGAATTGATAGAATTAACCAAGTTATTCAAGTTACCGGATGGAGAGGTAGATGCATCCTTTTGATATGTAGGCATGACCTTCTCTAGTATATCAGATGCAATATTCATTAGTTCACTATCCTCCATGTGTGATTTTAGAAGTTTCTCTTTTGCTTTGGCCTAAGAAAAAGATGCTATTTTCATTACCTGAACTGGAGAGAGAGAGTCCAAATTCAGTGGCCCTTGAATCAACTCAGATTCATCTAGCTCCATCATTTCTTTGTCCAAGAAATTCTGTACTGTCTCTATAGTGTCTCTTGCTGGTGATTCAAACTTCTTTCCTTTAGATATATTAGGACTGACTGGTTTGGATAAGTCATCACCAACCTTTTCTGCTTGTTCTTCTTCTTTTACCTTATCCTCTTTCTCTTGATTCTCCTTCTCTTCTCTTCTTCCTTCTCCTTCTTCTTTAGTGCCTGAAAGATTTGTCTTGGCGACTGTGGGATCTGGAGGAGTGACATTACTAGAGTTTACTGCTTTATGAACTTCCTCTTCAAGAACAAAGGAGTCTAAGTCCTCAGATTTCTCTTTATATATTTTCTTTAATCCTTCGACATCCTTGTCAGAGAATTCTTCATTGATTACCTTTAATCCTTCAACATCCATGGTAGAAGGCTCTTCATCTATTTCATCTACAATAGGAAGATTAAATCTCTTCAAGGCTTTCCAAAGAATTTCTTTTGTTTCATCAGCTATTTGATCAATTTCTCCAAGCATGAGTTTATTCATTCAAGACTTGCTCCAGAAATCATCTTTACAATCCTTGAAAACCATGTCCATTTTGTTGGGAGTGATAGGACATAGTTGTATCACTATCTGCTCCCAGATCTCCAAGTATTTTTCTCTTGCATTATCTTTTCTTTGCTCCAATACTTCTTCTAGGCTCTTAGGAATTAATGAAATTATTTCAATGAATGCTTTGTTATAGATATTCAAATACCTAATAGTTGCCTCCTCAAGTATTCTCTTGTCTGCATCATTGTATTCATCATAAAATTCTATTACTAGCTGCAGGTTTCCATCCAAAGTGACTGCCTTAATGATGTCTTCAATTAAGAGAGAGGGTTTCTCAACAAATTCCTTTGTTTTCTCTTCCTCATTTCTGCTATCAGAGGACTTCCCAGAAGTTCTTTTCTTCTTCATTTTCTTGATTTCCTCATCTGATTCTGTCTCTTCATCATCCTTTTGGCTCACATATGTTCTTATGGCCTTGGTCTTCATTCTCTTTTCTCCTTTACTAGATGGCTTGACTTCCACTTTGGTGGTTCTTGAGTTTTTAGGAGTAAAAGGAGTAGAACTCCTGGAAGATCTTGTCTAGGAGGAGGCTTCCACCAGAACACTTTTCTTCTTTGCTTCTTGCCTTTCCTTTTCTGTTTTCTCTTATTTTTCTCTATTAGCATCTAATGTTTCTTTTGTTATGCTAAACCTTTTGGCAAGTTCTTCAACTTCGTTCCTCACTTTTCTCGTTATCTCAGGCTGTCTTAATTCAACATGTATTTTTATGCTTAGCTCTTCAAAGGTGCCAAACCTTTCTACTTCAGTGTCTTTAGGTTGGCTCAATAAGTGTTGAACATGTGCCTCCAAAATGTTTTCATTGACCTCACATCCCATGGGCATTATCCACATAGTTCTTGGCTCAACTGCCTCCATTAGGTATTGATCAGTGTCAACCATGAAGCAGACTATGTCTTTGTATTTCTCAACTATTGATTGTGGTATTCTCTCTTTGGCATGCATTATGCTTTGGAAATTCTTGAAGTAACCCCAAAGAGCTGAGTTTTGGGCTTGAGCATCACCAAGTGCATACATGTAATCTCTTATTTGAATTGTAATGGGTTTATTATTTTGCCAGCCCTAACCCTGTGATCTAGGCAACTCATTCATATAGTAGAAAAATAGACACAATATTAGACTGCCATATTTGAAAGAGTTTTTCTTATCTTTCTTGATCTTCTGCAAGTTTTCCACCAGTTGACTTAGTAGAAGCTCACACAAATCATAATCTACATCTTCCTTCAGCATCTGATATGCAACATAGATTGTTGTACCAAACACATAATTTTCCCTACTTGAGTGGTAGATTTTGTAGCCAATTATCATTGAAGCAAACTTGACATCTGGATCTGTGATGTCATCTATAGTCATTGCTATTTTGTCAAATTTTGATTTGGTGGCTTTAGTTACCATTTGGTTCTTTACAGATTTGAGTGCGGGTAACCCACCAGTTGAATGCAGTCTTGTCATAGCCCTGATGGCATCTTTTGTTATCTTGAATGGCCTCATTAGCAACATAAAATTATCATGCATCCTACTTAGAACATACCGGACCGATTCGTCTTCTGTAAAAGACAGAAAATGTATGCAATGTTTGAAGTGTTTGTCCCTTAGGGTCTTGAACTCAGGTATGAGTTCAAAATTCTCATCTATTAACTATTTTTGATAAATGTTGATCAATTTTGAGTCTCCAAAATCTTTGATGTTTGCATGGATATAAACCCTAATATCTTGTACATGCAAGACACCATGCGGAATACTAGAAAATGCACCCAAGGGATCAACTTCTAGTGACTTGTAAGGGTGTTTCTTAAATTTTGGTCTCGGCCTTTCAGAGATATTAACAACCATTGGAGTAGCCATTCTAGCAAAGAAATCTGGAGAGAATTTGCAAAAGGGAAGCACCTTTTCACACCTTAGGGTTTGAAGCAGATGTTAGAGTGATTTTCTCTTTGAATTCGATCTTCAGCTTCAACTTGAGTAAACTGTAGGATCTCTTCTCAAAGCTCTTCTTTCTTCTTCATGAGTGCAAGTGTGTAAATAATGAGTGAAAAAACCTTTTTATCCTTGCACAAAACCTAATTCCCTTTTGTAATAAATGCACAAAATTTTAAGTCATTTGGTTACCCTGCTTCTCAAGTAAGCTTTTCATGAATCGTCTTATAGATCTTCAAACTAGTACCTTAGTGATAACACCCAGGTGCCTTAAAAACATTCCTCTGGATCCGTAGATTAGAGTATTGTATTTACAGATCATACCGGATCAATTTGTATTGCTCTGTCAATACTGGATGGTTGTCGGAACTGGATCTACTCAAGTGGTCATAAACCTTGTGAAACTTCATGTGGACCTCTCACATTCTGAATGAAAGTTCTTTGGGGGATTTTATAGGAACCCTTTACTCAATGTGCTAAATTCAGGCACTTACTGACTAGCTGGGGGGAAAAGATTTTCTTTGTAGCTCCCCCTGAGCCAGAACTCACTTTTTAGTTTCTGAAAGGATTATCAGCACCAGATTCCGGTGCAAATCCATCTCCAATATTCATTGTACTCTTCTTTACCCAAATCTTGTTCATCTCCTTTTGAACTTCATCTGTATTTACTTTACCTTTGCCTTTATCTAGTTTCTAATCTTGTTTTACCAGACCCCTTTCATCATGATTTCTGCTTCTGCAGAATCTGGCTATATGACTAGATTTTTTGCAATTGTAACATACAACATTTCTTTTCTTATTTGGTTGATATCCTTTTGATCTGCACTGATTAGCCATATGCCCCATTCTATTGCATGTAAAGCTTCTACCATTGAAAGAATTGTTCATTTGCATATTTCTGCATTCATGAGATTTGTGACCATACCTTTGCAACTAAAACATTCACTGGAGAAGGATGAATTGTTTTGATTCATTTTGTTCAAGTACTGAGTTGGTTTATGACCAAATTTGTTGCAATTGAAGTAGTTTCCATTGAAATATGGATATCTTTGGGCATTTGGTTGCCTTATCGGAGGTCTTCTAGGCCTGTTTCTTTGACTTCTTGATCCAAAGTTCCTTTGACCAGATCTAGAGCTTTCACCTTTCTCATATCCCAAGCCACGCTTATCATCTACCCTCTTTTGACTTTCAAGAACTTCAAGTTAGGTTGAGCTTATCTTGAATTTTTCTTTGTATTCATTTACAGATTGAAGATCTTGTTTAAGAGTGTCTATCTAGCTCTCAAGTTGTTCTTCATTGTCTCTGGCTTCTTCAAGATTAGATTCAAGATGCCTGATTATTCTATCCATTTTGTGGCAGTCCTCTATTTTCTCTTTAAGGGATTGTTTTAAGTTATCTTCAGTCTTTCTCTTCTCTTCAATTTCTTGGGTGAATTTCATAACCCCTAATTCCATTTCATTTCTTATCATAATGAATTCTTTTGATAGCTTCTCACATAGCTTAGTTTTCTCATTCAGATCCTCATTAGTATTATTGGCTTCATTCTAATTTGCTAATTTTTGGAGTAGTTCCTTTCTCTTTTTCATAGAATTACTGAGTTTTTCTTTCAGCTCATTGATGAAATCATCATCTTCCTTGAGTCTTTCTCTCAAATTATTAAACTCAGAGTGGGATTGTTCAAGATCATCTAGGGTAGACTGAAGTTGTTCTTTCATACCATATGCATCCATTGGGATTCCTAGATCTTCTTCAAGTTGTTAGGGTTGTTCAGAGGAACTTAGCTCTGATGCCAATTATTGAAAACAATGTAGATAACTAAGAGGGGGGGTGAATCAGTTATCTTATAACTTTTCTTCTTTTTACTTTCTTTGCTTATCTTAACATTTAGTGCTATATCAAAATATGAAAGCAAAGGCAACCATAAAAATTGAAATGAATTTAACACACAACACAAAAAATTTTACGTGGAAACCCTGTTAAGGGAAAAACCACAGGGTGACTAACCCAAGATTGTATTTTCTATTAAAAGAATAAGGAGTACAAATTTGTCATTTGCCAATTAGGACTCACTACCTGAGCACACTACCTACAAGAGACTCACTATCTACAAATGCTTATAGATGATACCAAAGTATTTGAACTGATGAACAACATCCATACATGCAAGAATTCAATTCCAGTTAGGCATTGTATACTGATCTGGCACATTTCATTCTTTCTCTACTTAATATCACTCTTCAGGCATATTCCAGATTCAGATCTTTGTTTTCGCACTTCTTCCTATATTTTCTTCCACTTCACCATACACATATATATCCCACAAGCTTGAATCCATTGAGTATATATATATCCACATCAAGGATTTCCAACAACTTCATAGTCGGCAACAAGAACATTTGAGATATTTGCAAGTTTTTGTTATGTCAGCTGAATCCTTGCTTGGTTGATGATGCGCATCAAAAACTTAGACACAAAAGTCATTAATCATGTCGGCCAATAATGTATAATGCCACAAACTTCTTGATCAACACCTTTCATACATCTAGACTGAAGTCTGGTACTCTATCAGTCAGTTCTTCCTCTGTCTGCTCTATCTAACCAGAACCTATCACTCAGAAGCTCATATCTTTTTCATGCTTTATCACCAAAGGCTAAATCTCTGGAATACAATAGTCATGATATCCTTCTTGACTTGTCCAAGTCCGCAACTTACTAAGTTACACCATCTAAGAGATCTAGACTTGATTGTCAGACCATGTTGCATACTCTATTCTTGTCCACCGGACCAAAACAATCTTCACTCTAACTTTCGGTATAGGCATATTATGTACTACAAATGTGTAGAATAGACTTTGTTGCCATCAATGACAACACTTATGAAGCCACATAGTGTCTCTTGCCAACACTTTCACCATGTAACCTTTATTATAAAGGGATGTTATCTTTGTGTTGTCATCTTTCTATAATAGTTGTTTAAGTTTTTTGACTTAATAAAATGAGAGATGATTCTAATTCTAATTTGTTAATTTCATTAATTACACACATTGTTAATCTCTTTTCTGAAGGATTCAAGGAATGATTTTGATTAAACTTATTTTTACATATATTATGAATTTTAATACTTCCAGAATCAACCAATCAATCTAACCATAAAATAATAAAACGTAAAACTTCCAGAATTATGTTATTATCTAAAAGTAATAGATAATAAGACAAAATAATTAAAATGTTGTCAACAATTGTAATCTATATCGATAGCCCATATTAATATATTATATTAAACAAAAGAGTTTAAGACATCCCTTTTTTATTACAAAAGGACAGATGTCACTTCTGTTGCGCATGTCAATGAGGTATAAGTTCTATTTCGGGCCAAAGTACTGACACACCCAAATTTTTAATTTTCTACAGTTGAGGGCTTGCGCTCTACTGCCACCTTGATATTTATACAATAATCGATATAAATATATTATATATTTTATATATATCTCAACCTTTGATCTATTAATATCTAACTGCTCCTAGTTGATTCCAATTTCTGGAGGATTTTGTTGGCAATGTGTACCATTGGAGATCTACCTTTGAGAATTCAACTACAACCATTCATCATTTTTTCAATGGTTCACCAAATGGTGGAACAATTTACAAGACTACAAGTGAAACAATTTACTCTATCATTAATTAGAGTCATACTATTGATTTGTAATGATGCTAAAATCTTACTTACTAAAACTAGGAACTCAAAAGAAAATGTAATTCTAAATTTAGAAAGAAAAATGATTCAATACTCAAATATTCATAGTTGCATAAAGATAGCAAGTTCCAATAATGAAGTACAAATTTAATCAATCAATAAATTACATTTCCATATACTTTCACCAAAAAGGTGTTCAAGACATTTGATTCCATGTTACAAGAGATTGTATCAATATTTTAGTTACTTCAATAAAATTACAATTACAATTGGGCTTGAGCAAGCCATACAAAATTAATACAAGTATATCCATAAGAATCATATATATGTAAAGAATCCTCTGATCTCAA
Organism: Cunninghamia lanceolata; assembly: GCA_027924645.1. Lineage (NCBI taxonomy): Eukaryota > Viridiplantae > Streptophyta > Pinopsida > Cupressales > Cupressaceae > Cunninghamia > Cunninghamia lanceolata. Next base: position 3,067,502 of record BSBN01000994.1, on the reverse strand, counting down.
CCGCCATGACCCCAATGGTCTTCCGCAAGTTGAGGTCAAGAATGTGGTGAAGGTGCTTTTTCCACCCAACCACGAAGTACTAGACTTCCCTGGTTTCCTTCCTAACTCAAAGGAAGCACCGACCCTACAAGAGGAGCCTAGCAACCTAGAACGGTAAAGGCAGGAGGGAGCTCTTGATGCATGCCTAGTGCCTGTATGCATTCCTAAACTATACTAGAAATGACATAACTCTCGCAATAGGATGTGGCAGAGACATATATATAATTCTAGGCTTTTCAAATCCATCTTTTATCAGCTTGGCCAAGCTTAACAAAACAAAATGATAATCTAGAAAAAGTAGATTACCGTCTCTGGAGCCCACATTCAACATCCTGTCCTGGAAGTAAAGTAACTCTCTAATATAACATAGAATTTATCCAGACAAAAGGAATAAATCAATTTCCAAAGTTTAAAGTAATGCTTCATAGTTTTTAGGTTTCAAAAAAATCTAAAGGGTTATAGTGATCTTTCAAAAAATAGATGTTTTCTAATTTGGTAAGAAATTATTGTTGAAACAAAAGTTAATTCTATTACTTTACTTTGGTGCTGGTCCATTTTCATCCTATTGGGTTTGGTATATTTTCGAATAAAAAGTTAGACAATATGATCCCACTAACATGTTTTTCTACAAAACCAACATAGAAAGTTTTTAATCAATTATATTCATTTATTGTCCAATTTTTGAAAGAAATAACAAATTCGTTTATATTCCATGAAAATTTTTAGTAAAACATTTATATTTTTGATAAAATCAAATAATTGAATTGAATATATGTTAATATAATTCCATAGATATAATTATTTAAATATATATATATCCCATTATAAAAATAGAGTAAAATAAATATATTTCTGATAGAAATTAGTTAAATCGAATATATACTAATTTAATTCCAAATATATATAAATTAAATAATATGTGTGTGTGTGTGTATATATATATATATATATATATATATATATCAACGAATGATTCTAACTCAGAATTTCCAGCAAATGTTATAGATAGAAGTTTCAACGAATGATAAAAGACCAGCAAATAGTATAATTTCAAGTGAATAATACTCATAGAAAAACTAAAGTTTGGCATATGAAAGCACGTTGAAACAAAATTTAACTTAATGTATAATATTAAATATCTTTAGTGGGAGCAACAGTAAAAATTTGTAAGTGATTTTATTATATGAATCAGATGTTCTATATAAATATATATATGTATATACTGCTTGTATATATATATATATATATTGCATAAAAATTAATATTTTATATATATAATATTATAATTTTACTACAATCACCATTACATATTTGAGAAAATGCTTTCTCAATAACTTCAGATCTATGTGATAGATTAAAATAATAATATAAATACAACAGTGATATTAAGTTTATAAATATATGAATATATAAAATTGAAATTTGATAAAAGAAAATGATTTTAAATTTTCATAGAAAAATGATCGAATATATATAAATAAATTATGCATAGGAACCTGGCTTGCTATTCTTCTGTTGATCTCTTGATATTTCTCTTTTCCTCTATTTTTTCCTCTTCTTTATTCTGTCTTTTTGCACTAATTTTCTCTTTGGCTTCCAAATTCCTATGAATATTTTCTGTGTGTGAATAATGAGAGTTAAATCTTTATTTAAATTCCTTTATTTCCTTTTTCCAATTTCCTTACTATATTTCCCAGTTCCTAATTTTTGTATAGATTTTGTCTTTTTCTAAATCTATGTCTTTTTCCATTTTTCTATTTGTTTCTATCTTTTTTTTTTTAATTTTTTTATTTTGTTTTCTTTTTCTAAGTTCTTTATTTCTAATTGTCAATTAAAATAGATTTTTATAATTTTGTAACTCACATATAGGACTAACTTAATTTATTACTAAATCTTGGAATAAATATAGATAATAATTCTAATTTTGAAAAAGGCATAATTTTAATAACTAATGTGATTCTAATAATAAAGTTGCCACATAACTTATTTCTAAAATAATAATTAAATAAAATATATAAATATATAACTATGTAAATATGTAATTAAGTTTACTTTATATTTCATATAGAATATTTTTAATATAAATAGAATAGTAACTAGAAATATAAGGTATTTTTCTTTTCTAAAATAAAATAATAAGAAAACAATGTTTTAATAATGCAATACTAATGTATCTATATGCCATCTACATGTGTGTGTGTGTGTGTGTGTGCATTCGAGAGAATCCCCTCCATCCTAACCCTGCCAGGGAGCTAACCACCTCAACCTTGACCACACCCCTATCTTCGACAACTTGCAATTCATGAAACTCAAATTTTCTGTTAATAGATTAGTGTCCAATAGTCGAAGCATCACAATTTATTAAATAAAATAATATTCACTTTATCATTTCAAATAATATTCACTTATTCCATCTTTTAAAATAAAATTCCATCTATTTAATTCAAATCAAAATAAAATAAGTGTCTATCTATTTAATTCAAGTCAAATTAAAATAAAATTTATTTAATCCACATATAATTATCTAAAAATAGATCTAAATATAGTAAGTTCATAATGTAGCAGAGTTTGAGACGTGACATGATTTCAATGAAAGCATCACTTAACCAACTAGATTAGCCAATGTCAATTGAGTTCATTAATCACAAGTGACATACCGCATAGATTGGCCAATGTGAATTTCCAGGGTATGGTAGAGTCAATTAAATGGAGTTGTTTGTTATTTATTGCCCATTTGTCATGGAAGTACTTGTCATGTATATATGATAGTGTTTATTGTTTCAACCTTATATTGCACTACTAAGTTTCAGATAGTAGAAGAATCAATAAACTGTAAAAGTTCAAAGTAATGGCTTTCATTACAGCAGCTGCGCAAAGAAAGTAAGTTACCAAGTAGTTATTTTGTGATCATTCATGATTTTGAATTTAACTGTGTGATAGAGTTCTCAGTTCACAGATGTAGAATAGTAATAAGAATGATGGTTCGATGGAAAATTTTGTTTGTGTGTGCCTATGCAGGATGTTATTGCTTTGCATGTCTCAGAATGAAGAAATACGAGCATTCGTCAAGTGGAATAAATCATGTCAAGAATTGACACTTTTAACATTTGCAAATGATGCATTCTATTCTAGGTGGTGGGTTGAATCTCTCACACATGCATGCATGCATGAGAAATTAGAAATTTGAATTGACACATGGAATTGGTATTGCAACTCAATTGCCAGTGACCTCAAGAAAATCAATTTAATTCTCCTTTACTAGCCTTATTGTTGCTCATACCTAGTGGTTTCTTGTACATATAAAGCAAGGTTCTATAGTAAATCATTGACTATCATTGTGAATGAGGACATAATTGGATTTGTAATAGACCCATTGCCTATTAATAGGATAATTATGGACTACAGTGAAATCTTCATTAAGCGTCATTGAAAAGACAAACCAAAAAGATTTTGGAGGATCAAAGCAAGGTTTAAAGGTTGAAGGATAGGAATTTTGTTTGGAACTTTGAGGTTGGTTAGATGGTAAGCATGAGTTTTCCACAATCCATGACAGTATTGCATTAAGAGCTTCTAGATTCAATAGTCTATGTGTTTTTTCATATCTGTTACTATTAGATGTTGGTTAGAAACTTAGATGTTCATGTACAATTTAATTCCCCAATCTTTTTTAAAGGGTGATGTTAAATTTTAATAAACAAATATAGAAGTAATTACAGATTGAAATTTACATGAGTTTAATGGCAAATTGCAATGTATACAGATCATAGATGGTTCAAATTTTCACTATTAAAAATTTAAATAAGATTCATCAGATGGAAAAAAGAAATGAGTTTAATGGCAATGTATAGTGATGTATAAAAAGGGAAAAGATAAATGGATGTGTTATGTCAATTCAAAATTTTATGGTTTTTATGTTATCACGATTCACTCTACAAAATCTCCAAGTAAAAACACTACAGCTGGTGTTGTTTAAGGCATTTAGAGTTTATCCTTCTAATTGATCATTGACCTGTGTAGCCAATTTCCCCAACTTAAGTTGTTATTTTATCCCCTTGGTGGTGGTTATTTAAATATTTTATCATATATTATATTAATATCAATAATAATACTAATACTAATACATTATATAGTATAAATTAATAAGTTATGACGTTAATCATATTATATAATACAATATAATATAATAATAGTTATATATTGTTAATAATTATTAAAGCAACCATACTTTTCCCAAGCATTAAATTGCTCTCCCATGAGAGCTTTTGACAACCCTGCTAATGTGAGGAATAATGAATTATAATTATTAATGACAACACGAACCAAAGATTGATGCTACAAAAATCTAGATAATGAATAAATACATCTTTCACCTAAGGCATGTGTTCATTAACGAACTTCTTTTAAATCCTGAAGGTCTCCAACAAAATGACACTCATCTAGCTTATTCAAAACATAGGATGGAGAATTTGATAAGGCTCCACTGTAATAAGAACTAGGTTGTTAGACTTAGGGCACACAACTGAGGGGGGGTGAATCAGTTGCCCAAAACTTCTCTCAATTACACACTTAAATGCTCTTAGTGATTAGCAGTATATTAATCATGAAACATAATGGACTTAAATCAAAAGAAGAAACGCATCAACACATAAGACACCAAGATTTTGATGTGGAAAACCCGGTTAAGGGAAAAACCACAGGGTGATTAACCCAAGATTGTATTCTTTGTTAGAAGAATAAGAAAAACAAAATGGCACATGCCAATTAGAGCTCACTACCTGAGCACACTACTCACAAGAGGCTCACTACCTACAAGAGACACGCTGTCTACAAAATAATAAGTATCACATACTTGAACTGGAAAATAGCATCTTCATCATGCTTGAATCAATTCCATTTAAGCCCAATACTTCTGCTCTGCCTTTCACTCTTCTCCTCGCCACCACACTCTCATAACAACAAGGACACCTTTGAAATGACTTCACAATCCCTTATTTATACAAGACATCAACTTAGGAATAATCATCTAAGTTGGCAAACATCTACCAGAACATCCGCAAGATGTAAAACTCATCCGGTCGGCCAATCTTAGGAAGAACACCATCATCCGGAAGTTATTCCTCAATTGCAAGCTCCAAATTCAATGTGGACCACCAACACAAACTGGACATGATACAAAGACCTCCACAAGCTTTCCTGAATCACCAAGAACATCCACACTTCATCTACTTACTAAAATCCTTCTCTCCTTCATTCGAAAACTCAAGAACACAGTCTGTCATCACTGTCATAAAGGAATAGATGCTTGTGGACCTTAAAACCATGAAAAAATACATTTGACACTCCACAAAGACTTCCTTAACACTCCCTCAAATCTGCAGAATAGGATAATGCATTTTCAGATCTCACCGGACCTGTTTGTGTCACTCTGTCACCACTGAGCACCTACCAGAACTAGTTTTACTTGAATGGCCATAACTTCTTCCTATCTTCATGCAAACCTCTGAAATCTTTACTGGATCACCTTAAGACACATATCTACAAACCCTTTAAACTGCATCCTCTAATCCTCATCTTATCTTAGACTTTTAGCTTACTGTCTTCACTATTCTTCACTGTTCCTGATTGAAACTAATTTTCTCAATATCCTCAATACACAGCTCATCCAATCCTTATCATTAATGCAATAGGAGTATGTTGACATCATCAACAACACCGATTAGGCCCATACTTGCAACAATCTCCCCCTTTGTCATTGATGGCAACATATGATGTGAAAAACTATTTTGATCATCAAGACAAGAACTTCTCCTTACTATCACAGCTCCCCCTATCAGCAACAACCATTCACATGTCTTCTCTCCCTTTACTTCTCTCCCTTTGATCAGTAACTACTTGTTTTTCACATGTCTTCTCTCCCCCTTTGACATCAATGGCAAAGGGCATATACTTGCAATTTCAACATTTTAGAATCATACCTACTGCTCCCCCTGAGTAGCAGCTCCTTGTCATCAATCTGGACCACAAGATATGACTGTGATATCCACCAGACTGATGAACATTAGTGCACCTTAGTTCATCATCGGAGGGGTAATAACCCCTAACTTCTCCTTGAGATACTCAAAAGAGTCCTTAGGTAGAGGTTTAGTAAAGATATCTGCAATTTGATCCTTGGAAGGCACAAACTCCAATCTAACTTCATTTTTATTCACTTGCTCTCTCAAAAAGTGAAACTTGATGGGATGTGTTTAGTCTTTGAATGCAACACCAGATTCTTAGATATATTTATAGCACTTGAATTATCACAGAAGATTGTGATAGGTTCTTCATACTCCACTTTGATATCTCTTAGCATCTACTTCATCCATAACACTTGAGTGCAACTACTTGCTGCTGCAATATATTCTACTTCAGTTGTAGATAGAGATATTACATCTTGTTTCTTTCTTAGCCAAGAAACCAATCTCTTCCCCAAAAGGAATGCTCCACCATTGGTACTCTTCCGGTAATCCACATCTCCTGCCCAATCCGCATCAGTATATGCATGAAGAGTGAAATCATGATCTCTAGGATACCACAGACCATACTCAACTATCCCTTTTAGATATCTAAAAATCCTCTTGATTTCCATGATATGAGATTCTCTAGGATCAGCCTAAAATCTAGCAATAAGACCAACAACCTACATAATGTCTGGTCTAGTTTGAGTAAGATACAATAGTCCTCCAATCATTGACCTGTATTTTGTCTGATCAGCCTTAGGAGAGTCATCATCTTTGCTCAATTTACATCTGGTTGCCATGGGAGTATTCATTGGTTTTGAGTCTTCCATCCCAAATTTCTTCAACAATTCTTTCACATATTTGGTTTGAGAAATGAAGATTCCTTTCTTTGTTTGAGTGATTTGTAGACCCAAGAAGAAATTCATTTCACCAAGCATGGACATCTCAAATTCATTTTTCATGTGATTTGCAAAAGTTTTACACATACTATCTCTTCCTCCAAAAATGATATCATCAACAAACACTTCAACAATCAGGATGTTTTCATGATCAATTTTGAAATACAAATTACTATCAGCAGTACCTTTGTTGAAACCAATCTTCAAAAGATGCTTATCCAATCTTTCATACCAGGCTCTTGGGGCTTGCTTCAGTCCATACAGTGCTTTCTTCAACTTGCAGACCATATCATCATGATCACACAATTGAAATCCATCTGGTTGCTCAATGTATACTTCTTCCAAGTCACCATTTAGGAAGGCAGACTTGACATCCATCTGATATACCTTGAAATCCTTGAAAGAAGCAAAAGCAAGAAATAATCTGAATGCTTCAATTCTTGCCACCGGAGCAAAAGTTTCTTCAAAATCAACTCCTTCTATTTGAGAGTAACCCTTGCAAACCAATCTAGCTTTATTTCTGATTACTTCACCAACTTCATTTAGTTTGTTCCAGAAGACCCATTTGGTTCCAATCACATTTTTGTTTCTAAGTCTGGGAACAAGATCCCAAGTGTGATTTTTCTCAACTCTTCCTCCATTGCTTTAGTCCAGTTTTCATCATTGCAAGCTTCATTCACTATCTTAAGTTTAATCTTTGAAATCAGACAATACTCATCTGAATTTTGAGCAATTCTCCTTCTTGTTTGTACACCTTTTCTTTTATCACCTATGATCTGATCTTCAGAGTGATTCAGTCTTACATACCTAGGCACTTTGGGAGTTACTTGCATTTCTGCTTCTTGATCAAGGTCATTCAAACTTATCTCTTCTTCCTGATTTACTGGATCAATCTGGATCTACATCTTAGAAGAGGCTTGGGCTCCTTGAGTCAGAACACCATTCTAATCATCTTCATCATATTCATAAAATCTTGAGGGTTTTTCAATTCCTTCATCAACCTTCACATTTGTACTTTCTATCATCTTTCTCAGTCTCTTGTTATAACACCGGTATGCTTTTCTTTGAGTAGAGTAACCCAAGAATATTAGTTCATCACTTCTAGCATCAAACTTTCCTAGATCTTCATCTCTTTTGATGTAACATTTGCTACCGAAGACTCTAAAATACCTCACAGTAGGAGTGATGCAAAACCAAAGTTCATAAAGAGTCTTACTGGTATTTTTCTAATTTGAACTCGGTTGAGAGTATAGACTACAATGCTGACAACTTCTCTCCAATAGATCTGAGCAACATTTGCTTCCATCATCATTGTCCTAGATGCTTCCTGGATGGTCTAGTTCTTTCTCTCAACTACTCCATTTTGTTGTGGGGTCCTAGGAGCAAACAACTGTCTCTTGATTCCATGTTTTTCACAGAACTTTATGAACTCACCGAATGTGAATTCTCCACCTCTATCAAACCTCAGACACTTCAATTTTAATCTGGTTTTATTCTCTACCATAGCCTTGAATATTTTGAATTTCTCAAGAGCTTCTGATTTCTCTTTTAGAAAGGTTACCCACATCATTCGAGAATAGTCATCAATTAGTAGCATGAAGTATCTATCACCTTGAATACTCCTAATTCTTGCCGGACCACAAAGATCAGTATGAACTAAGTCCAATAATCTGGTAGAAGATAGTTCCTTACTTTTGAATGTGACTCTGCTCAGCTTACCCAACTAACATTCTTTGCACAAGTTGTTAGAAGGTTTCACCAATTTTGGAAGGTCTCTTACAGCCTAAGTATTGCTTATCTTGATGATATTATCAAAATTCACATGACACATCCTTCTATGCCACAACCAACTCTAATCAACTTGAACAAATAAGAAACTTTTATCAGTACCAACCAAGTGAAAGATATTACCTTTAGTTTGAGTACTGGATGCAATCTCTGTTCTGGAACTTTCAAAGATCTTGCATTTTCCTTTCTTGAACCAGAGATCATAGCCTTTTTCCACCAACTATCCAACACTGAGAAGATTGTGCTTCAAACCTTCAACATACAGTACATTACCAGTTTTGTTCCTTCCATCAAGAGAAATAGTTCCTCTACCTCTGATTCTACTAGCATAATTATCACCAAACTTTACCACTCCTCCTTCATACCTTTCCAAATCTATGAACTTATTTTTGTCACCTATCATATGGTGAGAACAACCACTGTCAATGACCCAATCATCCTTTTCTTCAATTTGGGCAGCTAGAGCTCTTTCCATAGTCTTATGATTGACAGATACAGAGGACATTGGATCTTCTTCCTTGATGGAAATGAACACCCATTCATTTCTGGATTTGTTTCCTATCTCTGATTCATCATCTATTACTCCATTATCATCATCTTCATGTACATAATAACAGTTCTTTTGGAACCTTGGCTTGTTAGGATTTTGCCTTAAGAACCTTTCCGAACACCTTGAGGTAAAATGACCAATCTTATTGCAGTTAAAACACTTAAAAGGTAATTTTCCTTCATACTTCCCAGATCCTCTTGGTAGCCTCTTTGCAATAAGGGCTTCAAGTTGAGCAGTTTCTACTTCTTCTAGATCTTTTCTTGCTTTTTCATACCATGACAGCTTCCTTGATGAATTTTATCCCAGATCAAACCTTAGTTTACCCTTAACAGAGGCACTGGCTTTGAATGTAGATTCAGTCTTAGGGGGGTCATCTCCAAACTTTGTCATTTCAAATGCAGCCAATTTTCCAGCCAATTGATCTCTTGTGATAGTTGTATGGGCTCTGAATTCTTCAATGGCAGCAACCTTGATTTTGTAAGAAGCAAGTAGGGATCTGAGAATTTTGCCAACAATCTCATTCTCATCCACGATTCCACCAGCATTTCTAATTCCACAAACAATCTCATTTACTCTCGGCATAAAAGTAGTAATATTTTCATCATCTCTCATCTCTAGATTTTTAAATTTTCCTTTCAGACTCTATAACCTTACACATTTAACATACTTGTCTCCTCCATGCAAAAGTTCTAGTTTTTGCCAAATCTCAAAAGAAGTTGTTAGGTCAATAACATTTGAGAGCTCTGAATCAGATAATGCACTTAGAAGAGCCTCTATAGTCCACAGATTATTTTCAGCTTTTGTGATTTCATTTTGGGTTTTCGAGCCACCCTGTGGAGGTACATACTATGTTGTAGCCATGGTCCAGTACGCCATTCCCATACATTGCAAGTGACACTTCATGCGACCTTTCCAAAGATTAAAATTGGATCCATCAAACTTCGGACTATCCTTCTTGTAAGATGACATCCTGGATCTCCTCAAGTGGTTAAGCTCCTTTTAGAGGAACTTGGCTCTGATACCAATTGTTAGACTTAGGGCACACAACTGAGAGGGGGGGATGAATCAGTTGTCCAAAACTTCTCTCAATTACACACTTAAATCCTCTTAGTGATTAGCATTATATTAATCATGAAACATAATGCACTTAAATCAAAAGCAGAAACACATCAACACATAAGACACCAAGATTTGATGTGGAAAACCTGATTAAGGGAAAAACCACGAGGTGATTAACCCAAGATTGTATTCTCTATTAGAAGAATAGAAAGAACAAAATGGCACATGCCAATTAGGGTTCACTGCCCGAGTACACTACTCACAAGAGGCTCATTGCCTACAAGAGACACACTATCTACAAAAGAATAAGTATCACATACTTGAACTAGAAAATAGCATCTTCATCATGCTTGAATCAGTTCCATTTAATCCCAATACTTCTGGTCTACCTTTCACTCTTCTCCTCACTACCACACTCTCATCACAACAAGGACACCTTTGAAATGACTTCACAATCCCTTATTTATACAAGACATCAACTTACGAATAATCATCTAAGTTGGCAAACATCTACCAGAACATCTGCAAGATGTAAAACTCATCCAGTCAGCCAGTCTCAGGAAGAACACCATCATCTGAAAGTTATTCCTCAATTGCGAGCTCCAACTTAAATACGGACCACCAAAATGAACTAGACATGATACAAAGACCTCCACAAGCTTTCCTGAATCACCAAGAATATCCACACTTCATCTACTTACTGAAATCCTTCTCTCCTTCATCTGGAAACTCAAGAACAGAGTCTGTCATCACTGTCATAAAGGAATAGATGCTTACGGACCTTAAAACCACGAACCAATCAATTTGACACTCCACAAAGACTTCCTTAACACTCCCTCAAATCCACAAAATAGGATAATGCATTTCCGGATCTCACCGGACCTATTTGTGTCACTCTGTCACCACTGAGCACCTACCGGAACCGGTTTTACTTGAACGGCCATAACTTCTTCCTATCTTCATGCGGACCTCTGAAATCTTTACTAGATCACCTTAAGACACATATCTACAAACCCTTTAAACCACATCCTCTGATCCTCATCTTATCTTGGACTTTTACCTTACTATCTTCACTGTTCTTCACTGTTCCTGACTAAGACTAATTTTCTCAATATCCTTAATACACATCTCATCCAATCCTTATCATTAATGCAATAGGAGTATGTTGACATCAATGACAACACCAGTTAGGCCCATACTTGCAACACAGGTCAGCTTTTTGTGTCATATCACAAATTACAGACTGATGATCATTTGTAAGTGGCAAAACAGACTCTTAATTGAGGCAGTGAAGATGGTACTAGGTAAAGACTTCTTAGTCTTGGAGGATAGATACAGGGTAAATACAAACATTTCCTTGTGCTTTCTAGCTTCTTTGTTTGACCTAGGAGAGACAAAGGTGGATGCGTTTGTGATTCTATGGGAGGTATTCACTCTGGATATTCTTGTGGATGACATAGATGTGATAGTTTCTACAAAATTAGGGGTCGGGATCCCACAGTTGAGGGACTTGGAGAAGTTGTAGTAGGAAGAGGAGGGTGTAGCTAGGTAGTCATTCCTACTAAACATGAATGAGTAGCAACTGGGAAGGCATAGGCTTTGGGCAGCTCATGGGAGAGACTTTCTTTGGTGGCCAATTGGAATGGACAGAGAGGAGACTCCGGTATGGATTGATCACTTTACAACCACTGTGAGTGCGGGGGAATTTGACTAGTCATAGGAGTGGTCGGGCTCACAGTCCTGGGGCCATTTTTTGGTAATTTCCATGTTGGGAACCGAGGTGGTAGGGTGGCAAGTTTTTGAGCTGGTGGTTGGTGTTGTGTGTTTTTTGGAGCCTGGACTGGTAAATTAGAGGGCTAATTTTGGGAATTTTGTTGGCACTATATTTGTTTTTTTGGCACAATGAGTGCTCTTGTAATAATCTATGAAGAGCCCTCTAGGGTCAAACTGAATGTAAATCTTTATGTATTAATATAATTTCCTACACATGGTGCAGTTTACCGATCAAAAAATGTGTATACTTTCTACATTATTATTGATGTGTTTATTTTATTCTATTAGTTATTATGCAATTAACATATGAAGTTGTGAATATTATCTTAATTTATTGATCTTTAATATTTTTAATGTCCCTTAGATACCTTGGTGCAATAATGAGCAGAGTAGGAGCAAAGAAGGCCAGCTGATTTTGAAGGCATTTGGCATCCAAGAAGGTGGACAAGAGAAACATAATTAGATATTCTAGTAGAAAGAATCAGACAATAGGAAGCAAATGAACCATGGAAAAACCCTAGAAATCAAACCTTCAAAAGATGAAATATGTCGCGATATCAAAATCAGGGATTTCAGAGACCAAGAAATCACGAGCAAGGGAAAAACAATTTCAATTTTCGTAGGAATTATGATGGTCCATGAAGAGGCGGTCGAAACCCTAGAGGGGGCAGTCAGAGAGGTGGTTTTAGAGGATGAAACCCTCAATTCAGACAGTATAATTTTTGAGGGAATGAAGAGAATATCATCAACCAGCTGGAGGAAAATAGCAGAACTATAGAGCTAAATCTAGTAAGAATTCAAAAGAAGATTATGAAGCTGGAAAACTTAGCTTTGATGGTCAAATGGTATGGGAAAAATCTAAACTGGGAAGGGTTCAAAACTTGGTGGGTCAGAAAATGGGGCAAGGAGTTGGAATTCAAACCGCTAACAAATGATTTTTTCACGGTAATTTGCCGTACACTAGAAATTAGAAATGAAATAGAAAGTGGGGTATGGATCATGGACGGTTGTGGATTCTACATCCATTGATGGACAATAGGTTTCAACCTAACACAACATCAAATGGAATTAGTTCAAGATTGGTATGTCCTCCCTAACCTACATTTGGAATATTTGGGATCCAAAAATCTTGGAAGAAATAGGAAATGGAATAGGGACATATTTGTGTGCAAAAGAAAGATCTAACCTTGAAGGGACTAGTTCACATGTAAGGATCTGTATTATAAATAATCCTGACAGAGAAATCTTAAATGAGATCAAGTTATCCTCTGATCTCAGGGTTTGGACACAAACCCTTATTCCAAAATCTAGCACCATGGACCCTTTGGTGAAAATATTGGGGTGGAGAAATCCCAAGGGGACTCTAGAAAATTTAGGGTGGAGCAAAACTGCTCAATCTTTGAACCATCAATCTTTGAATCTAGAAATCTAAGATCGACACTCAGATCATATGGATCAATTGTAACATAAAGAAACAGAATTGCAAGACAAATCAAAAGTAGAGGAAACACTAGGTGACAAAGAAAGGTCAACATCATTGGATCAGAAATTATCTGAAGCTATTGGAGTGCTGGGGAACAAGGTAAAGAAGAAGACTTAGATTCTCTTATAGATGTGGGTAATGAACTGGCAGATTTGGTAAGGGTGGCCAAAAATGGAGTCCTAAACATAGATAGCGTCAAATGTGAAGATTGGCTAGATGACCAAGATTTGGAAAATCTAGATACTAATCTTTATTTTGAAGAAGAGAAAATCCCAAGTAGGGTGCTAAATACACCCCTCCAACAAAATACAGTTCACGAAAAGCTAGGACTTGGGACCAAGGAGCCCATCAAATCATCCTTGGATTGTGGAGATCATAGGGGCAAAGACAGAATCCCAAACAAGGAAAAATTGAAATGGGATGGAGAGGCCACTAGCCAATTGAATATAAACTCAATGCTAAAAGTAGGGAAGGGGGATTCCCTTCTTGAACAATAATTAAAATCATATCTTGGAATGTTAGGGGCCTCAATACCCCTAACAAATGATGCTGTCTAAGGCATCATCTAGGTAATATTCAGCCTGATATTTGTTTGTTGCAAGAAACAAAGCTAGGAGAACAAGAGAAGATCAATTTGGGTTTGAAATTGAAGATGTGGAAAATGATAGGAGTCAATTCTAATGGAGCCTTTGGCGGACTGTTGGTTCTTTGGAAGCCTCAATCAGTTATTTTGGAAGAAATAATGTCAAACAAATAATGGATAGCATGTAAGGTAAGAAGTCTTGCCTCTGATTTAAGTTTTCTACTCGTGAATGTTTATGGATGAAATAACTATATTAAAAAAAGAATGGTTTGGAGTGAATTGGATAATATCTATAGCCTCCCTGCTTCTGAATTTTGCATTTTGGGGGAGGACTTCAATGTAATCTTGAAATCTTTAGACAAGAAAGGTGGAGTTGGAAGGAAGCTACAATCTCATATTGATTTTGAAAGCTTTGTAGAGAGAAATATGTTATATGATATTTAGACAGGTGAGGGACAATTTACTTGGACAAATAGGAGGTTGGGTTTTTGCAACATAGCTGAAAAACTAGATAGGTTTCTCCTCATAGGAGAACTTCACTTGTTTCCCTACACTTTAGATTGCCAGATTCTCCCCATTACTGGATTAGATCATTATCCAGTGAGTTTGGATATTGTTGGGGAAAGGGGCCCTGTTAGATGTCCCTTTAAATTTGAGAACATCTGGTTCAAGGATAATTTTTTTTTTTATTTAATAAAATCTTGGTGGGAAGCCTACCAACCAAATGGATTGAAAATGTTCTACATTGCTGCAAAGTTGAAAGTAATCAAACAAAACTTAAAAAGTTGGAATAAAGAAAACTTCAAAAACATTTTTGAGGAAAAGCAGAAGTGTGAAGCAGCCTTGAAAAAACTCTCCAGAAAAATCATTGAGCAAGGGATGGACAACCAAAGATACATTGAAGAAAAAGAGCTCATGCAGAAAATGAATGATCTATGAGAAAATGAGGAAATCTTCTAGAGACAGAAGTCGAGGGAAGTGTTGCTCAAATTAGGGGACAAGAACACAAAATTTTTTCACAACTCAACAAAAATTTGAAGATAAATTAATAGAATTTTTAGCATCAAAACCAATGATGGAAGAACTTTGGATAAGGTAGAAGATGTTAAACAGGCAGTGGTGGAATACTATAACTCTCTTTTGAATGACTGGGGTGGATCCAATCTTTCATCCCAGAGAGATCTCTTGGAATGCATCCCAAACCTATTCATGGATTCCTAGAATGATGTGTTAAATAGTAATTTCTCTGAAGAAGTCAAAATAGCTCTCTTTTAGATCCACCTGGACAAGGCACTAGGTCCAGATGGCTTTCTAGTGGGATTCTTTAAAAAATGACGGCACATCATAGGTAAGGACATTACTGAGGCTCTCAGAGAATCTAGGAATTTGGGTCAGATTCTCAAGGAGATTAACAACACATTCTTAGTTCTTATACCAAAAAAGGAAAAGCCTGAATCTTTGGATGAATACAGACCCATTGCTTTATGCAACACCTTTTATAAAATCTTGGTAAAAATGATGGCAAACAAACTCAAGATCATTCTTTCATATATCATTTCAGAAGAACATATGAGATTTGTGCCTGACAGGTCGATTCTTGATGGTTTTATTATAGCACAGGAAGCCATCCATTCAATCCAAAGAATGAACAAGCAAGCCATGCTAATCAAGTTAGATATCAAGAAGGCATATGATTGTGTCAACTGGTACTTCCTTTTCAAGGTTTTGGAAAGATTTGGATTCAATAAAAAGTGGCTAGATTGGATATTTAATTGGATTTCTTGCCCAAGATACTCAGTGATTGTGAATGGATCCCCAAAAGGTTTTTTCAATGCATCCTGTTGTTTAAGACAAGGTGATCCAATTTCACCCTTTCTCTTCATCATTATGGTAGAGGCTCTTGGAAGATCAATCACTACTGCATGGCGCACTAGAAAAGTGTCAGGTATACAAATCACTAATGGAATCCTGGAAGCCAATCACCAGCAATTCACAGATGATACCATGCTCTTTAGTAAAGCACAAGAAAGAGAAGCATGGCAATTCAAAGAAATCCTCAAAAATTACTCTCTAGCATCAGGTCAAGAAGTTAGCTTGGAAAAATTAGAATTTTTTTCTTCAATACTTAGGCCAGATTAGAAATTCAGATTCTAAGAATTCTTGGCTTCAAGAAGGGATCTCTTCCATGCAGGTATCTTAGTATCCCCTTAGTCATGGGTATCTATCTAGGAAATATTTGGGACAGTCTGATTGAAAAGGTAAGTATTAAAATAGCTTCATGGAGAAACAGGTGGCTTTCATGGGCTGGCCAGTTAACCAAACTCAAGTCAATAATTTCTGTACTACCTACATACCTGATATCATGTCTTCCTCTCTCAATTAATGTAAGCAAGGAACTTAACAAGAAAATGAAAAACTTCTTTTGGCAAGGCTCCTCAAAGCAATTTAAATACCCTTTGGTCAAATGGAAGCAGATATGTGAGAGCAAACTAAGGGATGGCACAGGACTGACAAATCTCTTAATGTAAAATAAGGCTCTTGGGGCAAGCTAGTATGGGCCATTTAAGTCAAACAAGACCTAAAATGGGTCAAAGTGATAAAGGCGAAATACTTAGATGAAGGTGAGGATAGCATCTTCACATCAAGATCACTTCCAAAAGGATCCAGAATCTGGAACTACATCAGGAGCTGCAGGGATTTGATAATAGACTATTTATCATGGGAAATCAGAGATGGAAGGACAACAAATTTTTTGTGAAGATTCATGGCAAGGATATCTGAAAATATCAGACAGAGAAGAGTTGGTAAAAATCAAAAGAATAACTAAACATACATGGGGGGATAAGGTAAGAGACTATCTAATTTCTAACTTCCAGGATGGAATACCTTCAATTTAATGGAAAATTCCACAAAACTTGGGGCTAAACCAAAGGGAAGAAGAATTGTTTGATAGGATGATGTCAGAATGAACAATTTACTTAAGAGAGGAGCAAGATGTTCTCCATTGGGTTCGTTCTCTATCTAAAGTCTATAGCATCAAAGAAGGTTACAAAAAACTCTCTGAGTCACAAAACTATGAAGCAAAATTTCCAAGTGATTTATGTTGGAATCTAGATTGTCTCCCCAAGGTTGGAACCTTCCTATGGATAGCCTCACATGGTCAAGTTCTAACGGAAGACAGATTTGCCAAATTGGGTTTTCATGGTCCATCCAGATGCCGCTTATGCAAAGAAGCTGAGGAGAATGGGGATCATATGTTCCTAAAGTGTCCTTTTACCCAAAGGTGTTGTTTCTGGTTAATAGACAAGCTCCAATGGAGGACAACAATTCTGAACTCTTTTTTAGATTGGCTTCTGGGGTGGCCAAGTCTTAACAAAAAAGCTTTGTATCACAGTTTATGGACTTCTAGTCCCTCCCTTCTCATTTGGGAACTATGGAAAGAGTGAAATAGGAGAATCTTTCAAGATAAGGAAATGTCTATTCCTTCTCTCCAGAATAAGGTAGAAGTAGGTATAGTTGAACTAATAAACTCTAGACTGAGGGATATGACTAATACAAATCCAACCTTCATAGTATGGGATGCAAAGATGAGACAGAATTGGCACAGCCTAATCATTCCTCCCATTTGTGGGGAAGGGGGAGAAAAGATAGAAAGTAAGATAAAATATGCCAAATGGTCTGCTACAGATTTTGATTGGTATAAATTAAACTTTGATGGTGCTTCCTGTGGCAACCTGGGCATTTATGGAGTAGGATGCATTATCAAAGATTGAAATTGTAGATGTATAGGCAAATTAGTAGAGCCTTTGCAAATGGGCATAAACAATTCAGCAGAGTTGGAAGTGCTTATTCTTGGATTAAGAATGTACCTTGAGCTAAAACTCAAAAAGGTGGCGATTGAAGGAGACTCCCTTTTAGTGATCAAGACTCTTCGTTCCCTTAAAATGATTAATTGGATCCTGGCGGCCAAACTAGAAATAGCCCTAAGTCTGATGACTATCTCTCATGTCTATAGAGAAGCTAATTCTAAAGCAGATCTTTTGTCCAATCTAGGAGCCGATGGGATTAAGGTAAAAGATACTAGAAATTCTAACAATTAGAAACAGTGGGCAGAAGGGTGGGCACCTTATTCACTCATATAAAGTGAAAGGGTTAATTTTAATGTTAATCAAACTGATTTCCTAATCACCATTCCAAGTGATTGGATATCTAAAGCACATAAGAGATTTATTATAAAGGTTGGTAGAGGCTTCACATGGGGAAATCCAGATACAAGAAAGATAACCATCATCAATGTAATTCCTACAGAGAGAGCTAAGAAATCATAATTAGTTTCTAGGCTCTTTGATTAGACAGTAGTCTCTAGATCTTTCCATCGCCTATTTACTTTCTCTTTCTCCTGCTATCCCTCATTTCTTTTTTCATGAAGAGCTCAATTGGAGAATAGTCTGTGACTTCAATGGCTGGTAATTCAAGATTCATAGCCCACATTGTGATTGATGACATGGTGAATTTGGGAGTCGATACTCTAATTCAATTAGAAAGTTCTATGAAACAGATGGCATTCAAAGGTAGAATTACGAATCAAAGGCTGAAGAGAGTCTTACAAATCCATGATGATCTCATCTTGGCAGTAGGAAAAATCATCTTGGGAAGTAGTTTCATGGAGTGAGGGGAAGCATACAGAGTAGATACCAATATTTCCTCAAGATTTCTCACCTCTTTGTTGGATGCATGGGTTTCCAAGGCCGAAGCTAGGCCTTTAATCTCCAAGCTCTTCAAAGCTGATCTCCTTGGTGATTTGGAGAAGACTTAGTGTTATGTTTGAAGGGATTGGGGTTCCCCATCCAAGAGACATCCCTTTGCCTCAGGACTAGGGTGAAGTGATAAAAGTCTTTCCCTTCATCCTCGACATGAAAGGTATGATTTTGCTAGAGCACAGAGAAAGGGCGCAAAAAAAGTGGCTTCTTTCCTCAAAAAGATGTTGTAAATGGAGGCTGTGAACAGGCAATTTGAATGGGTGTAGTCTTTCCAGCTATTGGTACAAGAAATGAATCTCATGTGATTTAGTGGTCTCCTCTCTTGGTAAAATGTTGGTCTTGTATAAAAAGCTTTCTAGTTTATGTTTTCGACTGGTTCGTAGGAAGATAGTTTTCTCTGCTTTTCTCAGGAGATATAGATGCCATTAGGGCCAATTTTGGTTCACTCTAGCCCTGTGTGGCCCTGGTCCATTTTTGAGACCCTACGCGGTTAGATAGGGATAGTATTTAGGAAGTATATACTGAAGCTTAGGCTATAGCAGCCCCAATGTAATTTTCAAAGTTCAATATATATATATATATATATATATATATATATATATATATATATAATATCCTTTTTACATTAAAAAAAGCATATGAAGTTGTAAAACTGTGTTTTCATCATATCTTTGTTATTACTTTTGGATGATTAATTACTCGCTACATTGCTATTGATGTGTGCAGTTTATTTTGTTAACTATTGAATTTAATCTTCAAGGATAATATATTTTAATCTTGGTGTATTGCTTCTTTTGTTTTCAACATTCATTTTAGTTGTTGCTACCTGTTTTCTATAGACAAGGTTAGATTAAGCCATTTAACAAGGAACTAACCTTTAGAATCTATTATTATCATATATTTATTATATAATAATTATAATTATTATCATATATTACATTCAAAGTACATATAATGTTTATAGAGAAAGTACATTCAACATGACAGAAATTGAAACTTACTACTGAAAATATGATAGCTTCTCAGAAATTGCTCTGTATTCAATTGGGAAGCTAATTCAAATTACATATGAAAGAGAAAAAGAAAAAATACAATGCAACTTGGAGATGCCAAAAAACCGTTAGAAGTGTTTTATCTCAATGATGAAGAAGACATATCATATGATTGGATCTTTGTTCACCCTGGACACATTTATCCATACTTCTCCACCCAAGTTGAACATGCTTTCTCCGATGGCCATTGGAAAGGAATCAATTTTTCTATTTTTTCATTATGCCCTACATACCTAGCATCCAATAAGATTTTTGACTCCTTACAGAATATCTCAAAATTCAACTCCAATGCATGTAGCTTATCAAGTGTAGAACTTAAAATTTTCATATTTGGATCACCATCTACACAACTTGAAGATATGAGCTGGCTGGCTATATCTTCAAAATTAGCCATCCATTTGTCCAAACTCTTTATTTGTCCATCATTTTCTAATATGCTTGGCATAATCTTTTTATCTGTCTTCTCAATTGATTGTCTTTTCTCCTTCAAAACTTTATCCAATTTTAGCTGGAAAGCCACTACCTCTTCTAACAAAAGCATCATGTCAAGGGTTAATTTTATTTTTGCTGGAGCATTAGGGGCAAACCTTGGACATCTATGAATTTCCCTTATTTCTCCAATTCTAGGTAGCCATACCCTAATCGTTTCCTTCAAGCTTTCCTTATCCTTCTCATGTTTGTCTTGGGCTATCCTCAAACTTGAATAAGATTTCCATGTATCATCAACCACAGCTATAATCTTGGATAGCCTATGGTTAATCAAATTTGTAACCATTTCCTTAATAGTGGTCTTCTTCTCATCTTTCAAACTTTTTACATCTTCCTTCAACTCTTTAATCTTTGAGAGAAATGTCTCTCTATCTATTGGGAAAGCTTATGCAGCATCCACAGGGACTAAAACATTTTGAATTGAAGTACCTGGTGATAACAACATTTTCCCCTTGTACTTATTCAAATACCCTTGGGGATTCGAACCCCATCTTGTAACCTTCCAAATTGAATAAATTTGATCCACAACATCTTTATTTGTAGCCTAGAAGTCATAAAACTTGGTGGCAGTAGGGAAAAATGACCCTTTCTTCTGCAATCTCAGGTGTTCTTTATCTGATTCATTCAATTGCTAGATAACTTCCAAATATGCAATCCTCCTTGGCACATACTTTGGTAGTATATGTGGGGCAACTTTGCTCCCATAAACTCTAATGCAAGTAGTGCGAGTGTGCAAGAACCAATCTCCCTAATTATGTTGAATTCCTAGTTTAGGGGTTCTATCCAATGGTCTCAGAAATTCTAATACATCCCTTGGAACCCTTTTAGCTTTAGGCTCCATAAACTTCAGCAGCCTTCTCACAAAATGTTCTTCAAAAATCACATAGTCTGAATTTTCACAGTGCATATCTAAAAAATGAGTCCATAATTGGACAGGGAGAAGAGTACCATCCTATTCTAATTCTCTAACATGCAAAGCCTTATGCCACATCCTTGTTCTAACATATAAAAACATATGGCACATAATTGAATACCATTTAAATTCCACCTTTGCATCTACAACATACATATTTTTCTTAATCTTTAATAACTATTCATGCATCTTGTCTACTATATATGTTGCATAATCAAATGCTTCAGTAGTTGAAATATCTTGTATATTTGCAGCTAACATCATCATAGGAATTGGGATCTTATCCAATGCATCTCTTCCCAGTACATGGCACAGAGTGTGGTAAGTCTTTACAAAGTAATGCATGAATTGTGAAATGTCAAAAGGTTCTTCTTCACTATCTGATATTCTAATTAAATTTCCATCAATTCCCCTTGCTCTGTGCTTAGGCAACTTGAATACTTTGTATGCATGTCAAGCTCTTCTATATTCATCTTTTAGGACATTGAAATCAATCTTTTTGTTTGCAACAGGGTTGAGGCCAAATACCTTTGTGACATGAATGCCTTTGTTTACTAATCATGACTTCATTATTCCCTGCCCTAACAGTCCTAGAAGCAGGATCATATCTCTATGCAATAGCCCTTACTAGGTCAGGATTTACAAATACATTAGGGCACATCAACTTTGCCACATCCAAATTCTAGGCATTACAAACAGGAGCTTTGTACTCCTTCCTATCATGCCAGTGCTTAAACAAAGTCCACCCATGCACAAGCAATTTAGCATCTTGGCACCTATAACACAAATCTAATAGTCTATCATTAGGCCCACCTAGACTGTATGCATTCACTGGCCTTCTTGAAGACCCAGACAACTATTTCATTAAATCCTCATCCAGACTCCTCTTAGAAGTCGAAGGCTGATTTGTTTGACTCATTTTTTGAAATAACACTTCACCAGATTAGGGTTTTCTCTTCTAAGAATGCTCAAATATCCTCTACCAAGTAGCAAATTAGCAATTCACCTTCAAATAGACACAACAGGCAAGAATAACTTACAGGGTTTAGTTGCAGAATCTTGAAATGACAATATTTTCTCGTCCAATTGCTCACTGCACAGAAATCCTCTTCATGTTTATGAAAATGCTGTGAAAAAACCTTACCTTCAACTTTAATCAAGCTTACAAATTAGGGCTCGGTGCATAAATACATGTCTAAGCATCTTTTTCAGCCATCATTATGAATTCATGATACGTGTACACAAAAAATTTAAATTCCAACCGTTGATGCAGGATTCATATTGTGAGATCAATGACTGTGAATCAACCGCCATATTTGGAAATATAGGCCTTTACATGAAAATAAGCCATCTCGGTGGCCAATCAAATTACCCCATCTCAGATGCACCTTCTTGCTAACTTTTTGACTTTTTTGTCCTACGTGGCCACATGGCATCATTTCGCAGTGGCACAATAGAAAATAGTTCACCTCCTTTTGGCTCCATGGGTGCGCACTAAGGCTTCGACATGGACATCCATTATGCAAACCTTATTCTTTTTTCTAGGAGTTAGATAGATGTCAAAATCTCGTAGTAGTGCAGAGAATCTTCCCCTCAGACAAGATTCTCTTGCAAGGATGCACTACCATCAGATCTTCAATATCTATGGCCCCACTACTTCAATCGATCCTTTGACACCTGGCACCATATCCTTGATTCAACTGAATCATTGATATTATGGCCATAGGCCATGATGTATGTCCTTGACACTTGTCTTCACCTCACAGCCCTGCGGTGCAAACATGATGTCACCTTCCGCATTGTGCGGGCTTATGATATCCTACCAAGTGGTACTTTCAGACCCTTACAAGGATATAAGACAAAGACTTTGTAATGCATATGACTTGACAGGCTAGAATAGGTAACTCAAGACCTGGGGGCTGGTTAACTCACGACATAAAATACATACTTGGTTACAGCTTAGCTAACTGGGAACCTAGGCTAGACAGTCAACAGTAAAATAGAACATAAAGTAAACTCTCAACTATAAGACTTAGGGTTTTAAGGAAAATAAGTAAAAAACTTGCATGAATGTTTTGATGCCAGATGGATGGCTGTAGTTGAATTTTGGAACAAAATGTCTAGAGTGCTAGACTGGCAAACTCATACCTCTAGAATCAATCTAGAGCCATTAGATTTATAAAGATCAACAGATGAATAATTATTATATATAATAATATAATATAATATACTTATTGTATAATAAAATATATAATTCTAATTATTATATAATATATTATAATAATATATCTAACCTTTAACCTATATTTTAATATTTTATATAATATATCTAACCTATATTATATTCAGACTTTTGCACCATGTATCACCCATTCGATGAATGTTTCGATGCTAGATGGATGGATAAAGTTGAATTTTGGAAGGAAAGTCTGGGGCACTAGACTTGGGAACTCAAATGTCCGGAATCAATCAAGAGCCGTTAGATTTACAAAGATCAATGGTTGAGATTATATGATAGTTTTCAATTCCACGAATCAACGTACATGATGTATAAGTATTAAATTATTAATTCATTTGAAGTGGGAGTACTCAGTAATAGTACAACTACAACTACAAACTTGTACTGAAAGTGAAGAATAGAATAGAATATAATAACTTTTAAAAAAATTAACTTCCTTGAGAATAAAATAAAATTTATAACTTTAATAAAAGAATGTAACACGTTTCACTCGCTTTACTACACAGTTGGCACTTAGCATTTAGCAATTTTAATTGATACTATTTGGAAGTGAGAGGGTGAAGGACTCAAGGAGATTGTAGTGCACTAGAAATTTTAATATCAATCGTGCGATGCCACGGAGTCACTCAGTGCCAGTATTTATATTCATCTTTTCTGGGTAAGTGAAATATAGAAATACTTCATTCCTATTACTATTGCTATTACTATTCTCCTTGAAACTCCAATTTTTTCAATCTTGGGGACTGAGGTTTAGAAATTAGGTTTGATTGTTTACAAACATGTCTACCAGCACTACCAGACCAAAAATTGGGAAAACCAAAGAAAGAGATAAAAAAGACTACGCCGGACTACTTAAAACCCTAGGTTTTATAGATGAATACCATGATATTTATGACCCTATATTCTTTGGAAGGTTTACCTCAACACTTAGATATTCATCAGAGAATAAGGTATGTCAAGCATAAACTAACCCTAGAAAACCAATACCAATTAACGAGTTGACTGTACCATGGGTGGTTGGATTGGGACGCTTGATGTTCCTTGAGGTTTTCCCTTGCCCTGAATTTATCATGGTTTGTGCCTAGAATTATGATGAAAAAAGAAAAGCAATAGTTATAAAAGATAGCCAGGAAGTAATGCTTCCCATTAATGGAGAAAATTTTGGCAAATTGTTGGGTTTTACCATTGAAGAATGTAGAATAGTGACCATAAACCTAGAAAGACTTGCTAGTACTTATGAAGCAGTTAGTGAAAATGATAAAAAAAATTTATCAAATCTCTAACATTGGATATTGCCCTACTCAATCAGAATCATAAGCCTCCTTATAAAATTGATATTTTTAAACCATGGGTTCAAGATACTATTTCCATGCTACTATTTTTCCTTGGATTGGATAATAATAGTCAAGTGGATGCAAGCCTCCTTGAAATGGTATACAATATCCATCAACGCAATCCACATGCTAAATATAGATTTCTTGAGCACATTGCAAGATCCATGCAAGATTAGTTTTTAATGATTAAACAAAGACAAAGTGAAGCTCCCAATCCTAGTTCCAATAGAAAGACATTTAGGTTCATAACCTACTTGTGTTATTTTTTCTAGTGTAGTTTGGTAGGATGTTTTAGGACAACAAGCTTTAAATTCAACGTCAGCCAGATAAAAATGGACTACTAGATTGGACCCATAAGATAAAGATGTATCATAATCAAAAGAACTACAATCATGTTTTGGACTACTTTTTGGCTTCATTGTATCAAACCATTACAAATACTCCAATGCCTAGATTGCCTGAGTCTTGTAGAAATTGCATTCAACTGGGAAAAGAAATACAATTGGCTGATTGGTACTTCATGGAGGAATATACTGTCCTAAGATTTTATGGATCGGGAGTAAAGCCACACAAACTTCCAATACATGTGAAAGAGAGGATTTTTGTATTGGAATACATACATCAGATGGAGAGTACAGATCTACTGCACTTTGTTAGTTAGCAAAAGAAGAGTATATTTCCTTCCTTACCTTTTTCATGTGGAGATTTCACATTCGAGAGAAAAGCATTCACTATGGCACATGAAATTTTACAACTTTTTAAATTTGATGTTGA
Source organism: Cunninghamia lanceolata (assembly GCA_027924645.1). Classification (NCBI taxonomy): domain Eukaryota; kingdom Viridiplantae; phylum Streptophyta; class Pinopsida; order Cupressales; family Cupressaceae; genus Cunninghamia; species Cunninghamia lanceolata. The sequence continues at coordinate 3,041,768 of BSBN01000994.1, read as the reverse complement.
CTCTCACTGGCAGTATGACCCATGTGATGTGATTAAAACAAGGCTTGTGGCCAATAAGAATGCTCCAAGTAGAATTCAACATGAAAGTAAACCCCTGCTAGAAATGTTGAGAAACAAGAATTCTTGGGATGAGGTTAGAAAGGTCATGGAAGAAACTGTTGCTCAAAGAGGTGTTTATTTTGAAATATTGTCATAAAAAATAATGGGATCACATCCAATTCCACAAACACAAAGAGATGTAGAGGTGGCACTAGCAAACAAGAGATATGACATTTTTTATAGAAAAGGTGCTATAAAATCTACATATACAAAAGTTCAACAGACTCTAAAAGAGGCTTGTATAAATGAAGGTTGGTCACACTAAAAAATTAGTTCCTTTTGGTCTATGAGGAAGGATCCTAGTGATCCAAAAGCTACTGCATAATTCAAAGAAAACTCAGAAGATGAAGAGTTCAACAAATTGTGGGATATAAAGCATCCCACTATCGATGAAGCATCTAATGCTAAAAGTGATGAGGATGAAGAACAACCCACAGATATTAGTGCCTTTGCATTCAAACCTTGTGTGAGTGAGACCACAAGAGAAACATATACTACATGGGCATCAATAGCCCAAAAATTGGGTTATGAAGGTGGTGGTTTGTGGCCCATAGGAGAAGGCATTTGGATTGTACCAAATGTATACCCTAGAAAACCTAATGATCTTTGACTTGGCATTGGAGGTGATGAACAAGCCAAAGGGCATACACATATAGATCAAGAGATTAGATTTATTCAGCTTTAAATCCTCAAAGTGAGATCCAATCAGTAATAGTACCACAAGGGTCTTTTGATCTGCATGTTTCTCATTCTTTTGCTGCAAGAGCTGGTGGACATTCTAGTGCTACTAGTGGAAAATCTGGTGATGGTATAGGTAATAGTAGTAGTACTAGTCAACAAGATCCACAATAACAAACTCACAAGAGGCCATCAATAAAATTAGATGATACTATAGACAAACTTAGAGAACAAGGCCTTTTAAATACTAAGAAGCAAAAGATTATGATAGGTTTTGATTCCACATCCACATCAAATAAATTATTTCCAGAAGGCACCCCCCTACTATCATTAGTGTGACTGGGACAGGAATGGCTAATCCTTAGTATCAATTAATTAAAGATGCCGCCAACACTACAACTACTCCTTCACCATTCAAAGTTATGTCAAGTGTCATAGATTCTAATTATAAAGCTGAGTTTGAAAAGAAAGCCAAAATATCTAAAACACACAAGAAAAAAGTGTTAGAGATAAAGACTACTGCAACTTCAGAGCCTACAACAACCAAGGTATTGACTACATTTAACCCGGAAATAGAAAAAATGGATTACATGATTATTGTTCTCAAATTTAAAAAAAACAGAGGACCAAATGCAATTCTCTGACTATGAGGTGAGCATCATCCAAGTGGATTTTTTTGGAATGAAAATTCTGACAAAATTAATGTATCAAAAAAGAACAATGAAGTGGTGTTAACATCATTGCTAAAGCAAGAGAGAGAACAAAAAAGGTATGGTTGTTTTTTAATTTCTTGGTAACTTTGTTGAATATATTGTCTAAAAATTAGAGTTGTAATATAGACAGGGCATAGGTTCTAGTAATTGAGTTACAACAGAAGAAAAATATATTCAATGATGTTAATTCCATTCAAATTGCTCATTTTCATTTGACTTTGTGATTTACGTAATAGGTTGTAGACTCATATAGAAAAGCTACGGGGAGACATAGCAAATGAAAAAGCCAAGAGGAAAGTAGCAAAGAACAAGACCAAAGAATTAGAGAAAAGGATAAAAAACTCTGAGTCTACATCTACAAGTGAAGTGAATAAACAGACAAAGGTGGAAGTGAATAAACTGCAGAAAATGTTAGGTGAAAGTAAAAAAATATGATATTGAAAAAACCAATTTAGAAAAATTAGAACAATCCTTGAATCAAGTCAAAGACAAACTGCATGCAATAGAAAAAGTAGGACATTTGTGGGAAGAAAATGTGGAGAGAGAGAGAGAGAGAACTCTAAAAATTTGTAGATAAAACTAAAGAATACAGAAAATGAAATAAAATCCTCCAAAAAGAAAGTATCTGAATTTTATAAAAACACAATGGTTTATGTAAAACATAACATGTGGGAGAAAATTATGAAGAGGATGTCTAAAATGTTTGAATTCACTCATGATCTACTAATATGTAGTGATACACTCCAAAAATACATTGCTAAAAATGGATACATGGCAACTTCAAAACTATCAGATGGAAACAACATTTTGGAATCAATCTACAATGCTATTGGCGAAGAATTGGAATCGAAAGGAATTCAGAACCGTATTGATGCCATAATAAAGGTCTCGTCTATCATTGAAAAATGTGAGAAGTTGAAAAAAGCATGACATCTTTTGGAACAAGCTACAGTATTGACAAAGGGGATGCAAACAAAGGAAGAATACTTCAAAAAGCTTAGTTTTCTGGGGGCTTTTGACCCATCATGCCGATACATTAGAAAAGTTGCTTTCAAAAAGAATATGGAGGATAAAATCAAGTGGGATAAGGACCGGTTTCCTCAAAATCTTGATGAGGCAAACTTTTTGGATTCTATCTCACCACTGATAGCCTTGAATGGAACTTATAGTGAAACATTGATGTCAAGTAAATATATGAATTATAAACTTTTATCACACTTACAACTTGCTCAAATTGGGTTAAGAAAAGCTACACTTCCATCAGATGAAAATTGGAGCACTCTACATAAGCTGATAAAATGATTTAGTAATATGTGTTTCCAAAAGAGCATTATGCAAAGTTGGTTTTTGAGCAAGTTATTGTACATTGTAAATGTAATACTTCAATGTATTCCTTCGGACCTTCATTTGAAAATCTATATAACACTGGAATCCATTTATGTGTTCATTGTTCAAATTATATGTACTATTTAATTGCCTACTTCAAGAAAACTCTGGTTTCTACATACACATTAAAATTTGCTAATGATGTATATAAATATGCTACTATTGTTGATTACTATGCAATGCGATAAAGGAAAACAAATGAAACACTACTGTAGTTATAAAGAAGAAAAATTACTTTGCATTTAGTTGAATGCTTGTAAAACTTATTAGTATAACAGAATAATAATATGAAAATATTAATTTTTTATATAAAAAATGAAGAATCTACATGAATGATAGACAAATAAAATGTCATCAACAATATTTTGGAGTTTGGAACATGAAATATAGTATAAATACCTAATAACTGCTAATTCCCTTCAAATTGCTAAATCATCTTGTCATCCACATTCTCCTCCCTTTGACCATGATATCCAATGTCATCTTAATCATGTTCTTCATTTTCTTCTATCTCCATATCTCCACTTAAGAGTGTCTCATCAACACCACTACCACTACGTGTGGTTCTAGTATTCATTATGTCACTATCATTTGTGCTATTATTGTTTGAAGTGTTGCACAACCTCTTCTTTCACATAAGGACCTCCAGATTGCGAGTTCCCTATCAAAAGGAAAACTCCGGATATCATGTCTAGTTGTATACATTCTCAAGTAGTTTTCCAAATTCTTGTCAAGTTTCTTTCTTATCTTTAATTTCAAGAACTTCAATGCACTAAAAACTCTCTCATCCTCCACTGACCCCAATATCATGGTTTGACATAAATCAGCAAGTTTGAAAAATTTTCATAATGCATTACGCAATATTTCGCTTTGACTTAAGGTTGCCCAAAGATTTGTTATCAATCCCTCTTGGTGGGGAGCCTCCATGAGTTTAAACTGTTTAATTATTGAAGTTGCAAATCGACTTGATTACTCTGTAAGCTTAGTTTGATTTTAAATTCCTTCTATTTGTTGTCCATTGAGTTTTGTACTTCTACAAAAATGATCTGTTAAGGTCTTTATCTTTTTTTTATAATCACTTGGCTCATAGTTGACCCAATATTGAGGATACACTATAGACATGGCTTCGAGTAGTTCATCATGAGGGAATCAATATCTAATCTCTCTGGAAAGATATTTTGTAATATTCTTTAAAGTAGTACTTATAGAAATAACAATCTTGTCAAAAGCTTCCCTTGAAACAGGTTCTTCTCTGATAGTATGCTTGACCTTGTTAAAATAGTGCATTGGTATCTCAAATCCCTTTACAGAGACACATAACTCCCCACTATCATTAAACTGTAAAAAATTAGCAGGATTGGTCACATTTGTTATCAAGTGCTAGCTACTAAATTTTGGACTTATGAAGGATTTGTCTGATAGATATAGATTATCGAGGGTCATGCATATCATTCGACACAGTTTAGTATATTTAGAAATATACATAGTTCTTTCTTGGGCTTTTTTCATAAGCACATTCATTTCCTCTAGCATGGGAAGAATACCAGCTAAAAGGAGTAGTGTCTCTATGTCACTTAACCTATGTAAGAGGTCAGGAGCCCTATCAACTAAGAAGCGATGGTCGTACATTACACCAATCAAGGATTGATATTCTGTAAAAACTCTTTTCATCGGTTCATGCAAGGAGATCCATCTGGTATCAACATCCTTAAGAAGCTTGTTTCCAACAATTATTCCCTCACCAAAATGTTGAAATTGCAAAAACTGTTTGGGACTTCGGTAGAAGTATGAGTAGAGCTCGCAGACTAGATCTTAAACTTTTGATACTACAGGAAACTTTCTCACCATTGTAAATGCTAAATTCATTATGTGAGTCATGTAGTGGATGCCAATCATGTATGGTGAAATAGAAGTTTGTATCTTTACACACAGACTGTTCCTATGACCTTGCATTACTAAAGCTCCATCTACCCCTACACACACCAACTTTCTGGCAATTGTGTAGTCATCCATACCTCCAATTTCAATCAAAGATTTCTTAACTATGTCAAATAGATTTTGTGATGTTGCATTCTCCTTCATTTTATAAACAAAGAGTAGATGAGGTTGGCAGACATGATTTGCCATAGTATTGGTACAAATATGTGTTTAAGAAGTGTTGTTGTTGATGTCAACATATTCTTGTTGTCATTGGTGTCAACTATATCCTAATTTGCTACATGTATAGAAGACCAGATTGTTGAGGATATTGAGAAAATTAATCAAGATCAATGTATGCAGACCAGATGGCTATGTAGAGGTTTGTTTGAAGAAGCTCCAATTAAGATTTGAGAGGTTCACATTAAGATCTAAAGAAGTTATGGCCATCTGAGTAGAACCGGTTCCTGCAATATTCAGAAGAGACAGAGTGACAGAAAAGAGGTCTGGATTATTCCTGATATGTCAAATGATGGTTTGCAGATCTGGAGGTAGGTTTGATAAGTCAGTGTGTATCATCCATTCAAGTGTGTAATGTTAGAAAATGTCCCCTTGGGGGCTTTTCCCCCATAAAGTTTAGCTACTGGGTCTTTATCATGCATTTAGGACATCTTAGTTCATATTTTGGCATCCTGATGGAATGAGGCCAAGGTTTCATGGCAAGGTGGACCTAGGAGGACCCCTTGACCATAGCCATACCCAAAATAGGGGGGAGAACTTGGGTGCCCATGCCTTAGTCTTGCCCTATTTTTGGTCAGGCCCAAAATTTAAGTGTCAGTTGATGACCGTTATTTGGTCCTTTTGCCAACACGGTAAGTTTTGATTTTTGAAATCTTGGTGGGAGTTCTTGTAGTTGCATATAAAAGCATGTTTAGGCATTCATTTTTAAACTATATTTTAACTAGATGATAACTAGAAATCTATTGTGTTCTCAAGGTGATTCAAGGCTTTCATTGTGTTGCAAGAGAAGACTTGTGTGTTTTGTGTGTTGATATTTACATATTTGAGCATCAATTTCCTCATGGAATGAAGGACATCTTCCTCCCATGAGAGATTCACTACAAGGTGACATTATATTGTGTTTTCATCATTAATTCCTTTAGTTTTTTCCTCTGCCTCACAAGGGCACGCACTCTCTATCTAACAATGGTGTTCAAAGACTTAAGTGTCCTCTAGGGCTTGACTGAGGCAAGCCTCTAAACACCACAACCCTAAACCAAATCTTGTGATTGTAGGTTATAGGTGTCACATTTGGGAAAAGTGAAGTTGTAGGAATGATTAGCAGGAATCAAGGATTCAGGATCTGAGGAAAAGTAGGACATAGGAGCATTTCCAGGACTTGGGTGCTCTCTCTAGTGTCCTCCGTAGATAAATTTCCTGAAATAGAAGTTATAGGGCTGATCAGTGTCAGAAGGAGGTTTGGATCCTGCAAAGAAACTGGTACCTTGGACTAGGGCACCTTCTCCAGTGTACCTGACTATTCTGCTTCAGAACCCCAAAAATAGGTACTCTGTGATTTGATATTTTACTCCTGTCTACAAGATCTTTTTCCATTATTTGTCAATTTGTTGTTGTATTTGCATAATTAGGGTTTTAATGGTCAATTGAGCATAGAAGAAGGAAAGTTGACAATTAAATTCCCTAATCCAAGTTTCCCTACATTTCACAAGTGATCTAGGGTATGATAGTACTCGCCACTCGACCCTAGATCCTTGAATGTATAATGGAGAGGAGGATTTAAACATCAAAACACTAAAACATTAACAAATCCAATTTTCCACTAAACATTTTGGTGAACCCATGTTTTTGGACTTAAATTTCAACTTTCTAAGTGTGTGTCTTCATATTTGGATTGATTTCATTCATTCATATAGTCATTCATTTTATTGCATTGAGAAAAATTCAAAAAAACTAAAAAAATTGGAAAATACAAAAAAATTGCATTGTTTGGCTTACTAAATTGCATCAATTCTTTCTAAATTTTCCTAATTCATGATTTTTGTATCAGATCTGATATAAATTATAGAAAAATCGAAAAAATCAGAAATTTGCATTGCATTTTCATTATTAATTTGCTAGGTTTTTGTAGAAATTTTGACAATTTTCATATAACCTAGTAATTCCAAAATCTAGGGTTAATAGGCAAAATATTTTCTGAGATTTTTCTACTAATTTTAGAGGCTCATTAAAATTAACATTTGGTTTTAGTCTTTCATTTTAGTGTAAATTTGCATTTAGATCTAAAATATTTGTATTTTTGCATAGAAAATTTCAACAAAAACTAGCAATTTTGATGCATTTTCATTAAATTTGCATGGGCATTTTGCATGTTCAATCTTGAAAATCATTTTAAAATATGAGAGTATTTAATTTCCATCATAAATCAGATTTCAAAACATTTGCATAGCATTTGTCCCAAGATCTCAAACCTAGGGCTTCAAAAACAACGATTTTCACTAAATTTGCCTTATTGACTCTATAAACTTGCACCATAGGCGTGTTGTGAAAATTATTTTAGAATTAATTTTCTGTTATTAGGGTAATAATTTGCTTCCCCTCATAAAAATCTTCACAACACCCTTTTATCGAGCTTTGTAGTGAAAATTTTGCAAAAAAAACTACACATTTTGACTATTTTTGCCCTAGGGTTTGACCTAGTTTGCACTCCAAGCGTGTTGTGATCAATTTTATGGATTGAGGTGACTGATATCATTTATATTATTTTTTGTACCTCCTGATATTCATTACAACACCTCCTTTTCTAGGTCTTGGAATTGAAAAATCGTGAAAAATAGCCTATTTTTGCTATATTTTCACTAGGGCTTTACCTTAAGTGGCACTAAAAGCATGTTGTGTTGGGTATATTTGCATCAAGTGGCTGTTATTACTAATATTATTTTTTTTGCATCATCATTTTCCTCACAACACCCTTTGTTATGGTTTTGGTGAAAAAAGTGCCTATTTTGACATATTTTCACTATAATTTGACTTGGCATTATCTTAGATTCGCATCAAGAGTGTGTTGAGAAAGATATTTTTACTATTTTGGACTGATATCAGACATATAACTTTCTTCCCTTGACTAAAATCCTTACAACACCCTTTGGTTCATTCATTTACATTAAAAAAGTACAAAATTCCAAGCATTCTTGGCCGTCAATCATATCCTTCTCCTAGGATTTGTTCTCTTAGTTTGTGCATTGTGTGTTGTATGATTTTATAAGCTTTATGACATGCTATCCTAAAAAAAATATCCCTTTGAGAAGAAGTAAAAGATTAATGGGATCTAGTGCTCTTGAAGAAGTTGGTACTTTGGATACCTTCTTTACAAAGGGAGAAACTCAAACTGTGCAAGATATTATACATCCTCCAACCAAAATGGAAGAACAAACTTTTCATGACGTTGATAATACTATTGAGGCAACAGGATATGCATCTGATGAGAAAATAGAAAAATTGGATAAAGAGCTAGCTGAATTTCAATCATTTATGGAAAATGAGAGAATAGTTGAAGAAGCTATCCCTACAATTCATATTATAAGACAATCAATAAAAGAGGGACAAGATGGTGTAAATGCAATTCGTGGTCTAGCACATATTGTACAAACCAATATCATGCTAATGACTGAATTTGCACAAGCGATAAATAACACTTCATCACCATCTCGTACTCAAGTTTCGACATCTATACCGACTACGATAATATCTACTTTTACGTCAACGATCTTAACAACTAATGCGAATGCTTGTAGTAATGCTACCATTGGTATTGGAGTATTTAATGGCACTAATTACAAAGTTGTGGGATTTAATTATCAGAATTTAGTTCCTAAAGGGACCTCCTATATGAATACTTGTTCTCAACCTCCTATCTATTCAACTCATTTCCAACCACCTATTACCTACTCACAGCCATCTTCCACCTATCACTATCTCCAACCACCGTTAACATATTCTTAGCCTCCACCTATCGTATCTCAAGCTCATTCACCTCCTCATTTTGGTTCTAATTCCTCACAACAAACCGCATCTCCCAATGATGCCATCCTAAACCAACTTTTATAGGGCATGACTGCTTTACAACAAAAGGTAACAAACTTGACAAATTCATCGCAGCTTAGTCTACCAACATATCATGCCCGTAATCCCCTATCCTATGCAATCTTGAGAACTCCTATGCCTGAGAGGTTTGAAACTCCCTACTTTGAAAAATATGGTGGAAAAGGTGATCCTAATATTCATGTGGTAGCATTTACAGCTGTGTAGTGACTTTTATTTTGAAGAGGATTTGTTAGCAAAACTTTTCCTGCGATCTCTCAAAGATACTACTTTAGAATGGTTTTGCTCATTGCCTCTGAATTCAAAACACTCCTTTTTGCAGTTGATTGATCAATTTTTACAACATTTTCAAGCAAACATTGGACCCCAAGTCACTCTTATTGACTTGGTTCAATGTAAACAAGGTCCCAAAGAAAAGTTGACTGAATTCATTAGTCAATATCAAGGACTTTATGCACAGATTCAGTATCAGATGAAAGATGAGGATGTTCAAAAGATATTCATTACAAATCTACAACCTAATATGCGTGATAAGATTCTCTTGATGAAATATAACTCCTTTCAACATTTATGCACCGCTCTTTGTGATTATCAACTTTCGTCTAGTCAGTATGAAAACCAAAACTCATCAGCTCAAGTTGGTTAATCCATGGGTGGATCATCACAAAACAATTTTAAGAGAAACAATAATAGGAGTTTCATCAAGATCAATGAACCAAATACGAATGTATCTACTATAAATAATCCAAAGAAAGCATCATATCAACCAATAAAGCTTACTCTGATAACTAAGACCTATCATTCTATCATGAATCAAGCTATGAGTAATAACATTCTGAAGCTTCCCCTGATCAAGCATGTTGATCCTAATAAACAAGGACCTTACTTTGATGCTAATTCCTTTTGTCATTATCATCAGACACAAGGACATGACACTGAACGATGTATGTGTCTTAAACATGAAATACATGACCTTATTGATTCAAATGTCATCTAGGTATCGAGTGTGAATGATAATGGAAATAAGTCAGTTGCTCCACTGAATCAAAATTTACAAATCTTCACTAATCCTTTCCCTAAGCATACTGAAAGCAATATGGTGGAACAGGGTTTAATGGAAGTAGACGAGGATGATTACTTGGACTATGATAGTATCATTGGAATGATTGAAGTGGATAAGAAACAAGTGGATAATCCACCTCGTCCATGAAGAAATGAAATTTATACTAAGGTCCATCCCCCGTTATCCTTATATGGATCGGGAGAAAATCAAAAGGTATTAAAAAAACAAGAACAATTGATACAGATGGGTAAGATGGTACAGGATGATATCTGTTACTGTCCTAGAAAGATTCAACAATGAAAACTCGCTAAAAATAAAAAAAAGAGTAAGACAACAATCAATAGTCAGAAATAATAGTGGTTCTCCCCCTCATAAGAAACAAAAGGCATCATTTAAACAAGGATTTAAGGAACAAGCATCATATGGTAACAAACAAAATTTTCATAAGAACCACTCAAACTTTGCATTAAATATGATCGAGTACCTCTCCAAGAGGTTCATGAGCTCCAAGATATAATACAAAGACCCTACAGGTAAGTATCTCTAACCCTTTATCTCTCTCATGATGTGATTCCCCCATGATGCGTTATGTGTTGTTTAGGCCTCTTGGGATGACCTCAAATTCTCCCATAAGGTTCAGGATACCAAGAGACCACCCCCATTGTAACCTTCCTCTATTTGTATCATCATTCTTCTATATTGCTTCTCTCTCTAATTTCATTGTTGTGTGTTGTGTCTTATGGACATAGCATCGCAGTTGGTGACCTACGGGCACCCTCCTACATGACCGTCCCTAAGACACTTGTTTCTCCTCTCTTATTTATGATTTCCCTTCCTCTAGTGTTTCCACCTAGCGAGTGGATGATGACAAACATTTATACTGATGCGGACCTAGTGTCCCTTTCGAGAGCAATCAAAAAATGGACTTAGTTCCTAATATGACGATGGGGTTGTATATATTATCCGATGCTTGACTAGTGGAAGCACTTGTGCTTTCTGTGTAGTGAATATTAATGATGTTTTTATCACATTTACAAACCTTAACAATACTACTACTCTATGCACCTTTGTTTGTCTTTTAATCTAGCCTCGGTGGTACTCAATTAGAAGAGCTTCATGATATAGCCCTATGGTTATCCTTAAACTCTGGATTTGTTGTATAACCTTGGCTCTTTGTGTGGTTAATCATATGCATTGATATTGTTGTTTATCATGATTTCGTAGACACTAACATGTTTCTTGCAGGGATGTGTTTGTGGGAACATTTGGTGATCATAAAGTACATGTCACCTCTGGGGGGCATGGGCTTTGTGAAAGTCAGTGTTCCCTTGTGTGTTTTCTTCCTACCTTAACGTGCTTGATATCAATAACTGATATCAACCACCTTAAGGTGGGGCATATATAAGGTAAGCTGTCTATTGTAGATGTTAGCAATGTGCTTGTCCTTAGGTGCAGACTAGTCCGATGAGTACTTCCTACATCCTAAGTTTGTTTACAATCAACCAATCTATCTTGAAATCTATTGTGTATACCTCCTTTTCACTGTAAGGCATCTCCTAATGTGGGTGGGGTTGTATACTTTTGAGCTCATACCTCCTTTTCATTGTAAGGTGTCTCTGTGATGCGGGTGGGGTGGTATGCCATGCTTCCTTTTCACTGTAAGGCATCTCCGTGATGCGGGTGGGGTTGCATTTTCAAAAGTCCTATGCAGAGGCGGGGAGCAGTTTTGTGACTAACTCAACCCTTAAGTGTGTCTTCAACGATTGTTGTGGCAAAGCCCAATCGTCGATGTGTGCCTGTAACGTGCCTAAGATGGTGATGAGCCTAGAAATAGGGAACACACCATCGCTTGTCTACCATGTTTTCTCCATGTCTTCAAGTGTGTGTGTTTTGGCATGCTTGTTTTGTGTGGTGTGTCTATTGCCCCATATGCATCCTGCATTTTGGGAGGTTTTGTATGTCTTGCATGTGTGTTGCCCCATATATACAAAGACCTGTGTGATGAATGCATCATGTATTATGGGAGGTTTGTTTACTTTCCAGTACTTGCATTTGTATTTCATATATATATGAGAAAAAGAAAAGAAAAGAAATCATGTCTGTCTTACATGCATTAATGTGTCTTCTATGCATTAACTATCTTCTCTGTGTTCTGCGTGACTGTAACTATCTTCTCCATGTTTTATGTGCTTGTTATTGTCTTCTATGTGATTGGCATGTCTTCTTCATGCTTGGTTTTACTTTAATGCATCTATTGGTCTTGCGTTTATACATACATTAAAGTGGGGCTAAATGTAACGTCAGAAAATGTCCCCTTGGGGGCTTTTCCCTCATAAGGTTTAGCTCCTGGGTCTTTAGCATGCATTTAGGACATCTTAGTTCATATTTTGGCATCCCAATGGAATGAGGCCTATGCTTCATGGAAAAGTAGACCTAGGAGGACCCCTTGACCTTAGCCCTACCCAAAATAGGGGGGAGGACTTGGGCACCCGTGCCCTAGTCTTGCCCTATTTTGGGTCAGGCCCAAAATTTAAGTGTTAGTTTATGACCATTATTTGGTCCTTTTTCTGACACAATAAGTTTTGATTTTTGAAATCTTGGAGGGAGTGCTTGTAGTTGCATATAAAAGCATGTTTAGGCATTCATTTGTAAACTAGATTTCAACTAGATGATTACTAGCAAGCTATTGTGTTCTTAAGGTGATTCAAGGCTTTCATTGTGTTGCAAGAGCAGACTTGTGTGTTTTGTGTGTTGATATTTGTAGATTTGAGCATCAATTTCCTCATGGAATGAAGGAAATCTTCCTCCCATGAGAGCTTCACTACAAGGTGACATTACATTGTGTTTTCATCATTGATTCCTTTGGTTTTTGCCTCTGCCTCACAAGGGAACGTACTCTCTATTTGACAACAGTGTTTGGAGACTTAAGTGTCCTCTGGGGCTTGACTGAGGCAAGCCTCTAAACACCACAACTCCCAAACCAAATCTTGTGATTACATGTTATAGGTGTCACATTTGGGAAAAGTGAAGTTACAAGAAGGATTGGCAAGCATCAAGGATTCGGGATCTGAAGAAAGCAGGACATAGGAGCATTTCTAGGACTTGGGTGCTCGCTCTAGTGTCCTCCACAGATAAATTTCTAGAAATAAAAGTTATAGTGCTGATTAGTTTTAGAAGGAGGTCCGGATCCCACGAAGAAATTGGTACTCGCTCCAGTGTCCCTGACTGTTCCGCTTTGAAACCCTAAAAATAGGTACTCTGTGATTTGATATTTTACTCCTGTCTGCAAGAGCTTTTTTTGTTATTCGTTAATTTGTTGCCGTATTTGCATAATTAGGGTTTTAATGGTCAATTAAGCATAGAAGAAGGAAAATTGATAATTAAATTCCCTAATCCAAGTTTCCCTACATTTCACAAGTGATCTAGGTTGTGATATTTCTCACCACTTGACCCTAGATCCTTGAATGTATATTGGAGAGGAGGATTTAAACATCAAAACACTAAAACATTAACAAATCCAATTTTTCACTAAACAAAGTGGTTCATGGTTTGGAGGTCCACAAGCAATCTTTCTAATGTGACAGTCATGGAAGATAGTGTTCTTGAGGTTCTAGAGGAAGATGCAAGTGATTCAGATGATTTGGAGGAGTGCAAATATTTTTGTTGAATTTAATGTGCTTGTGGAAGTCTCTGGATCGTGTGACTGCTATGTTGGAGGTCTGCATTGAAGTATGAGCTTGTCAATGCAGATTTTCTTCTTGGTGTTGCTATTCTTCCTAGTCTTGGTCAACTGGATGATTCAAGCATGTTGCAGATGGTCTAAGAGAAATTCATTGAAGCATGACGTGTTGATCAAGGAAGATTTGAGTCCTAGTTATGTTTGGTCGATAGCTTAGTGATTCCTATTAAGTCAGATGTTTGTAGTGCAGACCTTGATGTTCATTCTAAGGATGATGAATTGTATAAATACTTGTTGATGAGTTGTGGAAAATCATCCTTGTGCAAAAATAATATAATTTGAAGAAAGGATCAAAAGGTAGAGCAGAGCAGAGGAGAAGCAGAAGAACAAGAGCTATTTTGATGGAGTTAAAGAAGAAGTATTTGGGCCAAAGTAGAAGTCTTGTGAGCATTCAATAAAACTGAACCAGGCATGAAGTAGATGTTATTTCTCAGTTAATTCTTTCTATTCTAAAATAAATTCTATAGGTAGTGAGCCTCTTTTTTGAGTAGTGAACTCTAGGTATTGTACCTGAAGGCATGTGCCTTCTATTTTTCTAAAGTACTTTTAACAAGGTACAAATCTTTGTGGGTTAACCCCCACTGTGGTTTTTCCCTTAACCAGGTTTCCACATCAAAATCTTGGTGTCAAGTGTATTGCTTATGTTTCTACTCATATGTTGTTGATCCATGCTTTAATGTTTACATCATTAATCTGATAGTAAGTTAATAAAGAAGGTTAAAAGAAAAAAGGGTTTATTTTGTGTGACAACTGATTCACCCCCCTCCTCAGTTGTCTGGTCTAACAATTGGTATCAGAGCCAGATCCTCTAAAAGAAGCTTGACCACTTGAGGAGATCCAGGATGTCGACCTACAAGAAGGACAATCTGAGATTTGATGGAACAAATCACTCTATTTGGAAGAGTCGTATGGAGTGCCATTTGCAATGTATGGGTGATGTATATTGGGTGTTAACTAAGGATGAGTATAATCCTCTAGAGAAAGGTTCATCAACTCTAGATGAACTAAAATATGCTAAAAATAACCTTTGAGCTACAAAAGCCTTGTTGAGTGCCCTGACTAATTCAAAAATGACAAATGTCTTTGGACTAAAAACTGCTCATGAAATCTAGAAAAATTTGGAGAATTTGTATGAAGGCGATGAATTTGTCAAATGTGCCAAGCTGCAAAGTCTAAGAGGAAAATTTGAAAATCTAAGGATGAGTAAAGATGAAAACATCACAATCTACATGCAAAAATAAATGAACTTATGTGTGGTATTAGGTGTGCTGGTGGAACTTTGGAAGAATCAGAGATTGTGGAAAAAGTGCTCAGATCTTTACCTAATTCATACAAACTTAAGGTTGCTACTATAGAGGAGATCAAGACTGTCTCAGAAGTTACAAGAGATCAGCTAGTTGGAAAAATTTCAGCTTTTGAATTAAGTGAATTTGGTGATTCTCTTCCTAAGTCTGAATCTGTATTTAAGGCCAGTGTATATGGAAAACAAAGATATGATCCAGGTAAAAGCTCTTCAACAAGATCAAACAAATTTGTGAAGGCAAGGAAGGATCTTGAAGATGATGAAATCGAGGCTACAGATCTTGAAGCTCTTATTGCCAAAAGAATGCCAAGAGGATCTGGTAAGTATGAAGGAAAGTTACCACTCAAATGTTTTTCTTTTAATAAGATTGGTCATTTTGCCTCAAGATGTCCGGAGAGGTTTTTAAAACCAAACCCTAATAGATATAAAGGTTAGAAGAAATGTTACTATGTCCAAGAAGTTGGAGAAGAAGGAGTCACAGATGATGAATCTGATCATGGAGGTTCCACTAAAAATGATTGGGTGTTCATTGCTATTAAAGAAGAAGATCCGGTGTCTACTAAATCTGCTAGCTGTGAAAATATGGAAAGTGCCTTGACTGCTCAGGTTGTTGAAAAGGATGAATGGGTGATTGATAGTGGATGTTCTCATCATATGACTGGTGATAAAAGTAAGTTTATAAGCCTTGAAAAATATGAAGGTGGGCTTGTTAAATCTGGAGATAACTCAGCTGGTAGAATCTGTGGCAGAGGATCCATCTCTTTTGATGGTAAGAATAACACCAATGATGTTTTGTATGTGGAAGGGCTGAAGCATAATCTTCTTAGTGTTGGACAGTTGGTTGACAAGGGTTATGATCTCTGATTCAAGGATGGTAAATGCAAAATCCTGGAAAGCTCTGGAACTGAAATTGCATCTGGTACACAAACTAGAGGTAACATCTTTCAATTAAGTAGTTGTAGTAAAAGTTGTTTGTTTGCACAGACATATCAGAGTTGGTTGTGGCATAGAAGAATGTGTCATGTGAATTTTGACAACATTGTTAAGATAAGTTCTACTTAGGATGTGAGAGATCTCCCAAGACTTGTGAAACCTAATAGAATGTGTAGTGAATGTCAATTGGGTAAATAGAACAAAACATCATTCAAAAGTAAAGAACAATCTTCAAATGAGTGATTGGAACTTGTGCATACTGATCTATCTGGTCTTGCTAGAATTAGGAGTGTGCAAGGAGATAGATATTTTATGTTGTTGATTGATGATTACTCTCGGATGATGTGGGTAACTTTCTTAAAAGAAAAATCATAAGCTCTTGACAAATTCAAAGTGTTCAAAATTATGGTGGAAAATGAGATTGGTATGAAGATAAACTGTTTGAGATCTGACAAAGGTGGAGAATTTACCTCCGGTGAGTTTGATACTTTCTCTGAAAAGCATGGAATAAAAAGATAGTTATCTGCTCCTAGGACTCCTCAGCAAAATGGAGTTGTGGAGAGAAAGAACCAGACCATTCAAGAAGCTTCTAAGACCATGATGATGGAATCAAATGTTCCACAAGTTTATTGGTGAGAAGCTGTAAGTACTTCTATCTACACTCTTAACCGGGTGTAGATCAAAGGCAATTCTAGTAACACTCCTTATGAACTCTGGTTTGGTCATCCTCCTATTGTAAGATATTTCAGAGTTTTTGGCAGTAAGTGCTATATAAAAAGAGATGAGGATCTAGGAAAGTTTGAAGCAAGAAGTGATGAAGGGATGTTTCTGGGTTACTCTACTCAAAGCAAAGCTTACCGGTGCTTTAACAAGAAGTTGAAAAAGATTGTTGAAAGTACTAATGTCAAAGTTGATGAGAGAAAAGGAGTTGCCAGGTATTACAAATATGATTTAGATGATCAAGATGAAAATCTAAGTCAAGGAAGGCAAGTTCAATCCTAGACTCAGATCCAGATTTATCTAGAAATTCTAGGAACTCAAGAGGATAGTACAAATGTTGAGGAACAAGCTCAAGAAATAGAAGTTCAAGGAATTCCCAAAACTCCTGGGTATGTAAGACTGAATCATCCTGAAGATCAGATCATAGGAGATAAGAGTAAAGGTGTTTGAACTAGGAGAAAAATTTGTGAAGATCAAGAGGAGATTTGTTTGATTTCAAAGATTGAACCTAAATCAATAAGTGAAGTCCGTAATGATGAAAACTAGGTAAAAGCAATGGAAGAAGAATTGATGCAAATTCAAAAGAACCACACTTGGGATATTGTTCCTAGACCTGAGGATAAAAATGCGATTGGAACCAAATGAGTCTTTCGGAATAAACTAAATGAAGATGGAGAAGTTGTAAGAAACAAAGCAAGGTTGGTATGCAAAGGCTATTCTCAAGTGGAAGGAATTGATTTTGAAGAAAATTTTTCTCTGGTGGCAAGAATAGAAGCATTTAGATTATTTCTTGCATTTGTTTCTTTCAAATATTTTAAAGTTTATCAGATGGATGTCAAATTAGCATTCCTGAATGGAGAGTTGGAGGAAGAAGTCTACATTAAACAACTGGAAGGTTTTCAGTT
Organism: Cunninghamia lanceolata; assembly: GCA_027924645.1. NCBI lineage: Eukaryota > Viridiplantae > Streptophyta > Pinopsida > Cupressales > Cupressaceae > Cunninghamia > Cunninghamia lanceolata. Next base: position 3,024,193 of record BSBN01000994.1, on the reverse strand, counting down.
GTCTGATCAGAGAAATATGGTCTGCAGACTAAGAAAATCTTTGTATGGACTCAAGTAAGCCCCAAGAGCCTTGTATGCAAGATTGGATAAATATTTTCTTAAGATAGGATTTAGCAAAGGTACTACTGATAGTAATCTTTACTTCAAGATTAATCATGAGGACATCCTGATTGTTGAGGTCTTTGTTGATGATATCATTTTTGGTGGAAATGAATGTATGTGCAAAGCATTTGCTTATCAAATGAAAAGTGAATTTGAGATGTCAATGTTTGGTGAGATAAATTTCTTCCTAGGTCTAAAAATTGTTTAGTCAAATAAAGGTATCTTCATATCTCAGTCTAAGTATGTGAAAGAATTGTTGAAGTTTGGAATGGAAGACTCAAAGCTAGTAGGTACACCTATGGTAACCGGATGCAAGTTAAGTAAGGATGATGACTCCCCCAAGAAAAATTATAAAAGGTATAGATCAATGACTGGAGGATTGCTCTATCTGACTTAGACCAGACCTAACATCATGAATGCAGTTGGACTTGTTGCTAGATTTCATGCTGATCCAAAAGAATCCCATGTTGTGGTAGCCAAAAGAATTTTTAAGTATCTCAAGGGGACAATTGATTATGGATTGTGGTATCCAAAGGATAATGACTTCACTCTTCATGCATATACAGATGCTAATTGGGCAGAAGATGTGGATGACAGAAAAAGTACTAGTGGTGGTGCATTCTTCTTGGGAAGAAGATTGGTCTCTTGGATGAACACAAAGCAAGAGGCAATATCTATGTCTACTGCAGAGGCAGAGTATATAGCAACAACAAATAATTGTACTCAAATTCTGTGGATGAAGCAAATGTTAAAAGACATCAGAATTGTGTTTGAGGAGCCAGTCACAATCTTCTGTGATAATTCAAGTGCAATAGGCATCTCAAAGAATCTGGTGTTTCATTCAAAGACAAAGCATATATCTATCAAGTTTCATTTCTTGAGAGAGAAGGTAAATGAGAATGAAGTCAAGTTGGAGTTTGTGTCTTCAAAAGATCAGATTGTAGATATCTTCACTAAGCCTCTTCCCAAGGATACTTTTGAGTATCTTAGAGATAAGTTAGGGGTTATTACCCCTCCTTATTAGAACTAAGATGCACTAAGGTGCATCAATCTGGTGGAATTCACAATCATATCTTATGATCTGAATTGATGTTAAGTAGATACTACTCAGGGGAGGTAGTTAGTATGCAATTTTTGAGATCAGTCTAAAATAAAAAGAGGGAGAAAAGATTGAAAATATGTGTCCTTTGCCATTGATGTCAAAGGGGGAGAGAAGTTCATGTGAAAAACTAGTTGCTAATGAAAGGGGGAACAATGGAGAAAGTATTTGTAGAAGTGAGAAGTGAAAGGGGGAGAAATTCTTGTCTTGATGGTTGAATTCAATTTTTCACATCATATGTTATCATCAATGACAAAGGGGGAGATTATTGCAAATATGTGCTTAAGCAGTGTTGGCATTGATGTCAACATATTCCTGTTGTCATTGGTGTCAACTGTATCCTAATTTTCTACCTGTATAGAAGACTAGATTGTTGAGGATATTGAGAAAATTAATGAAGATCAATGTATGTTGACTAGATGGCTATGTAGAGGTTTGTTTGAAGAAGCTCCAGTTAAGATTTGAGAGGTTTACATTAAGATCTAAAGAAGTTATGGCCATCTGAGTAGAATTGGTTCCTGTAATATTCAGAAGAGACATAGTGACAGAAAAGAGGTCCAGGTTGTTTTGGATATGTCAAATGATGATTTATAGATCTAGAGGTAGGTTTGGGAAGTTAGTGTGTATCATCCATTCAAGAGGTTCATGGTTTGGAGGTCCACAAGCAATCTTTCTAATGTGACAGTCATGGTAGATAGTGTTCTTGAGGTTCTGGAGGAAGATGCAAGTGATTTAGATGATTTGGAGGAGTGAGGATGTTTTTGTTGAATTTAATGTGCTTGTAGAAGTCTTTGGATCGTGTGACTTCTATGTTGGAGATCTGCATTAGCGTTTGAGCTTGTTAATGAAGATTTTCTTCTTGGTGTTACTATTCTTCCCAGTCTTGGCTGATCGGATGATTCAAGCATGTTGCAGATGATCTAAGAGCAATTCTTTAAAGCATGGCATGTTGATCAAGGAAGATTTGAGTCCTAGTTATGTTTGGCTAACAGCTTAGTGATTCACATTAAGTTAGATGTTTGTAGTGCCAACCTTGATGTTCATTCCAAGGTTGATGAAGTGTATAAATACTTGTTGATGAGTTGTGGAAAATCATCCTTGTACGAAAATAATATAATCTAAAGAAAGGATCAAAAGGTAGAGTAGAGCAAAGGAGAAGCAGAAGAACAAGAGTTGTTTTGATGAAGAGTTAAAGAAGAAATATTTAGGGAAAAGAAGAAGTTTTGTGATCATTCAATGAAATTGAACCAGACATGAAGTAGATGCTATTTCTCAGTTAATTGTTTATGTTCTAAAATAAATTCTGTAGGCAGTGAGCCTCTCTTTTAAGCAGTGCGCCCGAAGGCATGTGCCTTCTATTTTTCTAAAGTACTTTTAATAGGGTACAAATCTTTGTAACCCTGGTTTTTCCCTTAACCGGGTTTCCATGTCAAAATCTTGGTGTCAAGTGTATTGCTTATGTTTTTGCTCATATGTTGTTGATCCATGCTTTAATTTTTACATCATTAATTTGATAGTAAGTTAATAAAGAAGTTAAAAGCAAAAAAGGGTTTATTTTGTGTGACAACTGATTCACCCCCCTCTTAGTTGTCCAGTATAAAAAGTATACACATGCATACATACCCAAGAAGTATTATCTGTTGTTGTAACTTCATCTAGAGATAATGCAATAAAAGTTGACTCTTTTATTTTTTCCTATAAATCATATTTTTCCACATCAACAAGACAACTTGTCCATTCCCATCCACTGTTTATTGACCAATGTGTGTTAGGAAAATTAGGAATGCCCATAAGATAATAAACTATTATATTCTAGGTAGTTTGTCATAGGACACCCTCTGGTCAAAATATGAAAAATAACATGCAACTAAATAGTTTTTGCCATTTGTGCTTGTCCCATCATCTTTCCAAATTGAGCTTCAATTGAACCTCCACCTACATGAATCTTCGCCTTTCTTTGCATATGTGCATCATATTCGAGGGCATTCTTTACATGAAGACATTCATCCTTTGATTTCCATCTTACCACTGATTTTTCCTATCCATCTATGATTTGTTTTTCATAAACTTTGCCAATATGTTTTTCTATGGTGTCGAGTTTTAGCTGCAACCTCTTCTCCCTATAATATTTCCTACTACAAATCTTACACTTGCATTCTGTGGGAGGTTCATCTTTGTTTGCATTCTCCATTGATTCAATGAATGGGAATTTTGACACCCAATCAATCTAAAAACTCCATGAGATTTCCCACTCATGCCCCTTTTTCAATTTGGCTTTTCTTTTCCCCTTGCGTGCACTTGCAGGATCTTCATCTTCATTGATTTCTATAACTTCATTAACTTCATTAGCATTTGTTGAGTTTGATTTATTCATATTATCATTCATGCTATCTTGGGTATTCCCTAGAACATCAATATCATCTATGGCATTGTCATCATTCTTGCTACCTTAGGTATTCCCTCGAACATCATCTGTGGCATTCTCATCATTCCTAGTACATTGGGTATTCTTTGCCCCTGGAACATCATCCATGGCATTGTCATCATTCCTTCTACCTTGGGTATTCCCTAGAATATCATCCGTGGCATCGTCATCTAAGTCAATAGATGGTACAGGTTCTGATGTTGTAGCTCCATCAAATGGACCACCAACATTGCCAAAGTACGACTTTATGTTTCTTCATTTTGATGACCTTGACCTTCCTTCACCACCCTCAGACAACTTCTTCATGGTCAACATCTCTCATGAATTAAAATCTACAGAAAAAATGTCATTTTGTTCAAGAAGGAATCATAGATGATAGAATATAGATCCCTGATTCCCTGGGTCCTAGATTAAGATATCTCCCTAGTCCTAGACTCCTAACTACTACTCAATCAATATCATCTGTAACAAATTACAATGAAACCAAACAAAGACATAAATAATCAACATGAATCTTATATGATTACATAGTAAAGAAATGATCACTTACCTTTTATGTGACTGTAACTGTAGCTGTAACTTCTCTATGATCCGAAATCAATCAAGGATTCGAGAGCTCAGAGATGAACAAAATGTCTAAAGGATTAATTAGGATTCAACTACATTTATATCAATGCATATTTGGCAAATACCACAAGATTTTGAAATGGTAGTGTAATAATTTGGCGAATCACACGTACTATTAATAGGACACTTATAAATGTTAGGTGAAATGGACCTCCATCAAACACATATGTTCTAATTTTCTAGGCGAATAAGGCCCTCGGATTAGCATGGAGTTATAATGGTATTAGCAAAATTGGTCCTCATACATGTGAACAGTTTAATTATACTGGCGAAATTGGTCCTCATCCGTGTCAACTGTTTAATGATATTGGTGAATATGTAGGTGAATTAAAACATGCCTTCAAAATTCCAAGCGAATCACCATTAGAACTACATAGAATATCATGGCAAAAATACTAACTATAAATGACAAATATAATAGGGTGGTGAATTTAAATGCATTGGACCAAAAATTGGAAAAAACTGGGCGAATTGGCCCCCCTCTGGTGGGAATGTATTCACTAATTCCTAATCCGTGGATATGAACTATTTGCCAATTGCCAAAGATTCACCACTAAAATAATCTTTGGGGTTGAGTTGGTTAATCCTAAAGGGAAAACATTCTTTGCATCCTACCGGCTACAATTTCCCCACACTAATAATATTGTTGCATATGAAGCATTGATAAGGGGGCTACTATTGGCTCATCAAAAGGGAATTAAGTTGTTGCAGGTGTAGGGGGACTCAAAGTTGGTGGTCAAGCAAGTCAGGAGTCAATACACATGCCATGGTAAAAGGTTAACCACCTATAGAAATAGATTATGGGGCTTGATAGAAGATTTTGATACATTTAACATAAGCGCAGTCCCCAGATGGACAAACCAGATAGCAGATTCCTTGGTATTCGCAGCAAGTACCTTAGAACCTATGGCGGGGTCTAAGATAAAATTCTTTTATGTGGAGATGATTCCTATCCTAGCAGTTCCAGATAACATAAAACACTTCCATATATTTCAATATGACAAGCATATTATAGATTTTATCACTGATACTAGTATTTTTTAAACTTAGATTATGAATGAAGAACAAAGAGATCCCTTTGAATTAGATGACAATGGGATTATCAATTTAAAGACCAATAACATCCACAAAGGGTTGGTAACACTGGAAATATTATTTGATATGGATCGTGTGGCACAAAATAGGATGTTCTCCAATGGGGAGGGAAGGAAATGTGATACTTATAATCTAGGAGATGAGCAACAGGTTAGAAACATATTCATTAGGAAAGCCTACACCCCATTAGAAAGGGAAGGAACAATTCAATCTTTGAAAAACTTTAGTGAAGTGATTACTTGGGGATGTGAAGATTTGAAGACCTTTGACACATCAATTATCACACACACTATCCCACTAAAGCCCAATTCCAAACCATTTAGACAAACACAACATCCTATGAATGCTCTATTGGAGCCTTTGATTTACAAAGAAGTGTAGAAAATACTATCAACAAGAATCATATTTCTAGTCAGACATTCCACATGGGTTGTAAACCTAGTTCCTAGTAGGAAGAAGAATGGTGAAATCAAATTGTGCGTAGACTTCAAGAACCTAAACCAAGCCTTAGAAAAGGACAATTACCCACTCCCTTCTTTGGATGAAGTTCTTTAGATTGTCAATAGTTCTCAAATGATGTCATTCCTAGATGAGTTCTCTAGATACAATTAAGTTATGATCAAAGAGGAAGATAGGATGAAGACCACCTTCACTTGTAAATAGGGCATCTATACTTACAAATGAATGAATTTTGGATTGATCAATGCAGGTGCTACTTTCGAAAGAGCTATGGATGTTTCTTTCAAAGGATTGGTGGGTAAATGTATTATTATTTACATGGATGATATTACAATCTTCTCAAAAATAAAGTCACTCATGTATCTGATTTAAGGTGTAAGAAATATGGTGTTTCCTTAAGCCCCAAAAAGTGCATGTTCAGGATCACTAAGAGTAAGCTTCTAGGTCATATTATCTCATAGGAAGGTATCTCCATTGATCCAGGCAGGGTTAAAGTCATTCAAAAGTTGTCCTTTCCAAGAAACTAAAAGGAACTCAAATCCTTCTTTGGCAAAATCAATTTTGTTAAAAATTCATTACTAGCTTTGCTGTGATAGTGAAACCTCTAAATGATATTCTTAAGAAGGATACCAAGGTAGAATGGAATGCAAAGGTAAAACAAGCTTTCTCAAAAATCAAAGATTGTATTGCAAAATCTCTTGTGTTGACTAGCCTAGATTATAAGTTTCCCTTTTACATCAATTCATTGGCATCAGAGTCCTGATGTGCATCTATCTTAACACAAAGAAAGGAGAAGGGGATGAAAGGCCCATTGCATTTATGAGTACCCCTTTCAAGGACATAGAACTCAAGTACCCCTACATGGAAAAATAGACATTTTCTCTAGTAAAGCTAATGAAGAAGTTCTGACTCTACATCCTCAGGAGTAAAGTTTTTTCCATTGTCCCATAACATGTAAAATCCATGTTGATGCAAAAATGAATTGGGAGAGAAAAAAGGGAAAAGGATGGTTATACTGTAGGAGTTTGATCTAGAAATACAACTAATGAAGTTGGTTTAGGGACAAGGAATGTCTAAGTCCTTGGTAGCCCCAGATCAAATGATTGTCTGTTAGAACTATTCTATGGAGACTACTACCATTGATCCATGGTATAGAGACATAGTATACTATCTATTGAATAATAAGTATCTAGATGACTTGAATCTGAATCAGAGATAGGCTTTGAAGATCAAGAGCTAGAGGTACATGATCAAATCAGGAGCCTTATATAGGAAGAATAATGAAGGGTCCTACCTAAGATGCTTGGATAAGGCTGATGTGAGTCAGGTCTTGATAGAGTTTCATGAAAAATTTAGAACAATACATGATTTAGTAGATACCACTATGCACCAGATTCTTAGGTTAGGGTGTTATTTGCCTCAGGTGTTAAGATATGCACACCAACATGTTAAGAGATGTCATATTTTCTAGACTTATGCTCATAGCGACAGGAACCCTGCCATGCCTCTACAACTAGTTTATGAGGTGAGACCATTCACCCAATGGGTCCTTGATTTCATTGGTATGATTAACCCAAACCCTTATGTAGGGCACAAGTTTATCTTGACAGCTATAAATTATTGCATGAGATGGAGTGAATCTCAAGCTTGTAGAGACTATACTCAAGTTTTTTGAGGAACACATTATCACCAGGTTTGGAATGCCATTTTCTTTAGTACATGATAATGGCCATGCCTTTTCCTCTACTGATAGGACAATGGACTTATGAACATGAGGTTTAATTATAAAATATTCTTCCAATTTTTTATACCCACAAGGGAATGTTGTTGTTGAGTCCACTAACAAGAACCTAAATGAAGTGATTAAGAGGTTGTTAGAAAGGAACCCTAAGGATTGGCACACTCAACTAAAATTTGCACTTTGGGCTGATAGAACTAGAATTAAGGCTTCTGTAGGGACATCCCCATATCACTTGATTTATGGCCTCAACCTAGTCTTCCTAGTGAACCTGAAAACCCCAACCTTAATATTTTCCAAAGATTACCTAGGGGTTGAGGAAAAAATAGAAGAAATGTCACTAAACTTAATGAGCTTAGAGGACAAGAGAGATGTTGCACTAGAACACTTTGTTAAGAATCAAGTAGTAGTCAAAAGATGGTTTGATAAGAGGGCTAAGGTTAAAGCTTTCATAATTATCAACTTAGTTTTGATGTGGGATAAAGCTAAAGAAAGGAAGGGAGACCACTCGAAATTTGACAAACTAAATGGTTGGGACCCTTCCAGATTACTAAAATTTTGGGAGAAAATACCTTTAGGGTTAGTTCCCTTTTGGGGGAGGATGTTCCATTACCAGTCAATGGGTAATTCCTCAAACACTACTTCTCAAACTAAGGATGGGACTAGGGAACTTCTATTCCCATTTGTACATAGTTTGATTGTTAGTGTCTTTTGATTGGTTGTTTGTTTTCTTTCATTTGTTTGTTGATTCTTCTTTATTTTTGGTTTCTTTTAGCTATTGATTCTTTATTTGTTATCTTGAGTCTATCTGGTCCTGCTTTTTAGAGTGAGGATGTTTTAAAAGGGAGGCCTTTGGTCTATTCTTACTTGGGAAATCAGTCACCCCGCATGATCTCCAGTCTTGCATAATTTGTATTAGCTAGGGTGTCTATTGGTCCACCTAGAGTTAATGTGTTTTATGTGCTTGAAAAGATGATGTCTTGAAGTCTTATATACTTTCACACATTAATGCTTCCTTATGTTTGCTGGAATGAGTTTTTGGTATCTAGTTTTTGGTTGAGAATTCTAAAGATTTTACCTTTCTAGGTCACCACCATTGGTTTAACCTGGGAGTGGTTTGCTCCTTATAGGTTAAGATTAACCACCAAAAAAGTAGAAAGCTTCATTTCTTTCAAGTTGAAGAAGCTCTAAAAAGAAAAACAAGAAGAAGACTAAGCTGAGAAGAAAATAAAAAAAAGGAAAGGAATGATACATCAGGAGAGTTCAACTATTTGGGTGATTGGAGAAATCTCTATCGAGGCTATGGATGCCTAGCTAGCTGTAGAGCAAGGCCTTGGGTAGGGTTAGTGATATCTCTATCGAGGCTATAGATGTTTGGCTGGTAGCGGACCTATGTCTAGGTGATCATGAGAAAGTAAAATCCATTTCACCTAACCTAATCTTTGGTGTGTAATTGATGAGTTCTAGCATAGTAAAGGAAGGGTAAAGAACCACATGCACACACTTAGATTTCAAAAGCATTGGATCTTATTCTTTAAGTATTTTACTCTTGGTTTGCTCTAGTTTTCACCTTTCTGTTGTGTTTGATTGGACTAAGATTCTGGGTTTTGGTTTGATTTTCTCACCTTGGGATGGCCTAAAGTTTTTTTTTCTTTTTTTTTGTGGAAATTTGTTGTGATGTATCCCAACATGCCCCCATTTTGGATGAGAAAAATGGGGCCCCCCTTGGATTTTTGATTGTCTAACTTTGTATGTCTTGATCTATCTTTTCTTCTATTTTTCATTTTGTGTCCTATTAGATTTTCAGGGTTTGTCATTTTAGGATGATATTAGAAGCATCCTTGAATGTCTGATGTTTTCCTTTGCATTTACCTCTATTTTACCATGGAACTATTTTGCATGAAAAAGGAGGGATAGGGTTGATTTCTTGTTTTGGTGTTGATGGGTTTAGATCCTCCTTTCACTACAAACATTCAAGGGCATATCAACCGAGTTGAATCTCTACTAAGTGAGAGCATTCACCTAACAGGTTGGGCTACCACTTGGAACAATGTGGAAACTTAGATGTTATCAATCAATATCTCAATTTAATGCTCAAATTCTCTTAAAGCCTTAATAAGCAAAACAGTAAGTAAATTTATGAATTATGAAAAATCCTTTTAGATTAAGATAGTTGAAAGAAATTGATAATTGACCATTTTTTGAAGTTCAAGAAGCAGAACAGTTAGGGACACCTCCACTAGTGCCCCTGTGCAAGGTACTATTTTTTGTATGGAACTTGGATCTCTTCCTGAAACTGATATCCACGTTATCTTTTGTTTCTTCCCTGGAAGATGTGGAGGACACCTCCACTAGCGCCCTAGTCCAATGCTGGATATTCTTTAGGGTGTTAAAAGCTCTTTAGATGTTGATTATCACTATCTAGACTATTTCTATGTTTGCAACTCTGGAGGACACTGCCACTAGCACCTGTGTCTCGAAATGTTCACCTCTATATTCTTCTTTTTAGATCTTGAATCTTTATCCTCTACAACCTCCTTCTGTAACTCCACTCCATGAAACTCGGTACCAGTAACTTGCAATCACAAAGGAGTGTGGTTGGGGGTTGTGGTGTGTAGAGGCTTGCCTCGGTCAAGCCTTGGAGAGACATTCAAGTCTTCCAAACACCATTGTTAGATGAGAGTACGTATCCCTATGGGATAGAGGCAAAATCCAAATGATAAATGGTAGAAAACATAATAAATGTCACCTTGAAGTGTGGATCTCATGGAAGGAAGATGCTTTTTCATGCCATGAGGAGATGGAGTTAAATCTACAACAAACAAGTACAATAACAACAAAATACTTCTTTGCAACACCATGAATGCCTTGAATCACTTTTGCATAAAGTCACAAGTTTACAATGTCCATCTAGTTTACAAATGAAGTTCTAAACATGCTTATATGTGCAACTACAAACATTCCCGCTAAGAATTTTGTAATTCAAACTTGAGATGTCTGTAGAGGACCTAAATAATGTTCATAAAACCGACATTAAAATATAGGGCTAACCCAAAATAGGGCGAGACTAAGGTGCTAGCACCCAAGTCCATGCTCCCATTTTTGTTTGGGGATCATCAAAATAGCACCCCATAAGTCCTATTTTCCATAAGACTTTAGGGTTTTCTCATCAAGATTCATAATTATCATGCAAGATGCTCTAAATGCATTCTAATGACCTGAGAGCTAAACCTTAAGAGGGAAAAGCCCCCTAAGGGGACATTTTCTGACATAACATTTAGCCCCCACTTTAATGTATGTATAAACGCAAGGTCAATACATGCATTAAAGTAAGGTCAAAAACACGCCAAGCACGATGAAGACACGCCAAACACATTGAATATAGTAACAAGCATGCAAAACATGGAGAAGATAGTTATAGTCATGCAAAACATGGAGAAGACAACATTGAAGACATGCAAAACATAGTGAATGTAGTGATTATTTCTTTTTTCATTTTCTCATTTATGAAATGCAAATGCAAGTACAAGGAAAGTAAACACACAACCCAAATGCAGAAGGAGCTCATCGTCACCAGTCTTGAAACTACATAAGGGGCAACAGACATGCAAAACAAATCTCAGAGTGTAGGAGGAGCTCATCGCCACCAGTCTTGAAACTACACTTGAGAACAAACACGCCATACAAATCCCAAAGCATAGGAGGAGCTCATTGCCACCAATCTTGAAACTATGCTTGGGAACAAAGACGCCATACACACACACATGGAAGACATGGAGAAAACATGGCAAACAAGCGATGGAAAAAAGCTATTGATAGGTTTGTAGCCATCTTAGGCACATTATAGGAACACACCGAGGATTGGGCTTCACCACAACAATCACCGAAGACATGCTTAAGGGTTAGGATAGTCTTAGATCTACCCTACTTGCTAAGAGGGCTTTTTAGAAAATGACAGGATGTGCAATCTCCTCGAGAAATACACCATCCCCGCCTCCACAAAGGGCTTAAATGATTGCAATATAGAAAAATAAAGATGTGTACTCGCCCAAAGATACAACACCCCACCTCTGTAGAGGGATTCAAACATGCTTTGTTAGAACCAAAATCATCAGACAACTTACCTTATATATGCCCCCTTAAGGTGGTTGATATCGTGTACCGATATCAAGCACGTTAATGTAGAGAGAAAACACACAAGGGAACACGAGTTCTCCCAAATCCCATGCCTCCTAGAGGTGACATGCATTTTACACACAATTTCCTACAAGAAAAGGTGTTAGCAACCATATAATCATGATATAAAACAATGCATGTAATCATTCACATAAGAAACTGAGCAAGGCAAGATCCAAGATAATCAAAGTGTACAGAGCATTAGTATTGTTATATTTTGTAAGTGCGATAATATATCATCAAAGTACAACATGAAGTGATTCTACTAGCTAAGCGTCAAATAATATATATCAACCCCATTGTCATGTATGGACTAGGTCCATTTTTTGATTTCTCGTTGAAGGGACACTAGGTTCGTATTAGTATTGTATGTTTTTCATCATCCACCAACTCGATAGAATCACTAGAAGAAGGTAAACAATAATTCGACAGAGGAGAAACAAGTATCTTAGGGACAATCATGTAGGAGGGTACCCCCAAGTCACCAACCACAATGCTATGTCCATTAGACACAACACATAATAATGAAAATAGAGGATAAGCAATATAGAAGAATGATGATACAAATAGAAGAAGGGTCACAATAGAGGTGGTCTCCCAATATCCTTGACCTTACAAGAGAATCAAGGATCATCCTAGGAGGCCTAAACAACACATAACACATCATGGGAGAAACACAACATGGAGGTAAAGGGTTAGAAACACTTACCTACGAGGACCACCGAGCTAGCAGTCATCATGTATCTTGATCTTTACTTTAATGGTTAAAGCTTTATCTCTTCTTCTCTCTTCCACATTTTCATGAGCTTGTAGGGTTATCCTTGTAGGAAAGGTATCTATTAATGATGGAAGAGAGGGAATATCATAGTTTTCTATGCCGGTTAAATGAGGTGATGTAGGAGTTTTTATAATACCCATTCTAGTTGAGTGATGTTGTTGACGAACTTGAAAAGTGCCCATTTCAAACTATATATAGGGTGTTTGAATACCTTGGTTGTGAGGAATAGTTTGTTCTTCAATATTGTGTGAGTTTTCATTGTTTTCCAAGGTATGTGTAGGTTCAAGTAAAGGTGCATGATGTGTTTCTTTATTTAAGATGTAGTTAAGAAGTGCTTGAACATCAGTTGGTAAATTTTTAGTTTCAACAGGTTGAAGTAAATGTTCACAAATGGAATCTGCATCATCCAATACTTCATCTTGGCCAGGAAAAGCAGGAAGGGATGGCAGAGTAGTGTTAAGGAATGTGTCAATTATGTTTTCTTCTTGTGCCAAAATATCCTCACCAAGTAGGGTTATTTTGGGACAAGTCTCTTTATTAGATGAATCACCCAAAGCTATATCAGTCTCATAGGTCTCAAAAAGAATGTTCATTATGTCATCATGAAATCAAGGGTGAGAGGGAACGATGTTTTCACTACCAGTGTCCTCATTGTTATTTTTAGAAATGAAACTAGTGAGGTTTTCCAATATTGAAGGGAAAACACCCATGATAGTGAGAAAGCTTTCAAAATAGGCTATTATTCGAAGGATATCACATGTAGTACTTACAGACATGTCAATACCATAGATGTATGCTATTTGGTACAAGACTTGGGGATATTTATCAGTGAATTTGCAAAAATTATCAAAATTCATAATGTACTTAAACAAATCTTCCAAAGATGAATGACGAGGAGAATCCATGAATGCAAAACTATGTATGAATGTGACCTAAAAATGCTTGAATTTTCACTTTTTTCTCAAATTTTCAATGCAAATCACTAAGAGAAGAGGTGTTGTGAAGAATTTCAAGAGGGGAAGAAAATAATATGCATTATAACAGTCCAAAGATGTAATAATATCTTTCACAACATGCATTTAGTGCAGATCTAGAGTGATGACAAGTCAAAACCTAGTGAAAATACACCTAAAATATGCAATTTTTCACCAAATTTCAATGTAAATGCCTAATAGAAAGGGTCTTGTATGGAATCTGAGGAGGGAAAAAAGATTATAACCTTGATATCAGTCAAATAATGCAGCAAGATCCTGTACAACATGCCTATAATGCAATTCTAGAGAGATGATAAGGCCAAATCTAGTGAAAATGCAAGGTTTTCAAACCCTAGATATGAAATTTTGCAACAATGACACTATGATGCAAAACTAAAATTAGAAATCAGTCCTAAATGAGTGTTTTGAAAGGGTAGTAAAATCTGAAACAAGATTTTAACTACAAACCCTAGCTAATGCAAAACTAGGTTTTTATGAAAAATGTACAATTTCAAGCAATTTTTATAAAATTAAACATGGAAATGCAATGTAAATGAATACTAAATGATGAATTTATGTAATTTAAATCAGATCTGATGAAAATAATAGAAATTAAATGCCAATTAATTCAAATTATGCTAAAATGCAAGCCTAAGATGCCAATTTTTTTCAAAATTTTCAAAATTTGCAAATGCAATAAAATGAATGAATGCAAATCTATCACACAACACTAAGTAAGGTGCAAAAAATTCAAAAAAATTGGTTCACCAAAAAATTTTGCATAAAAAAGGAGGGATAGGGTTGATTTGTTGTTTTGGTGTTGATGGGTTTAGATCTTTCTTTCACTACAAACATTCAAGGGCATATCAACCGAGTTGAATCTCTACTAAGCAAGAGTATTCACCTAACGAGTTGGGCTGCCAGTTGGAATGATGCAGAAACTCAGATGTTATAATTCAATATCTATATTTAATGCTCAAATGCTCTTAAAACCTTAAATAAGAAAAACAGTAAGTAAATTGATGAATTACGACAAATCCTTTCAGATTAAGATAGTAGGTAGAAATTCATAACTGACCATTTTTTGAAGTTCGGGAAGCAGAATAGTCGAGAACACCTCCACTAGTGCCCCTATCCAATGTACTATTTTATTTATGGAATATGGATCTCTTCCTGACACTGATATCCACGGTATCTTTTGTTTCTACCTTGGAAGATGTGGACACCTCCATTAACACTCTAGTCCAATGTTGGATATTCTTCAAGATGTCAGAAGCTCTTCAGATATTGATTATCACTGTCTAGACTATTTCTATGTTTTCAACTCTAGAGGACACTGCCACTAGCACCTGTGTCCTAAAATGTTCACCTCTATCTTCTTCTTTTGAGATCTAGAATCCTTATCCTTTGTAACCTCCTTCTATAACTCCACTCCGTGAAAATCGGTACTTGTAACCTGCAATCACAAAGGAGTGTGGTTGGGGGTTGTGGTGTTTAGAGGCTTGCCTTGGTCAAGCCTCAGAGAGACATTCAAGTCTTTCTAGCACTGTTGTTAGATGAGAGTGCATATTGCTGTGGGATAGAGGCAAAATCCAAATGATAAATGATAGAAAACATAGTAAATGTCACCTTGAAGTGTAGATCTCATGGAAGGAAGATACTCTTTCATGCCATGAGGAGATGGAGTCAAATCTACAACAAACAAGCATAATAACAACAACATATTGCTTTGCAACATCATGAATGCCTTGAATCACTTTTGCATAAAGTCACAAGTTCTCAATGTCCATTTAGTTTGCAAATGAAGCCCTAAACATGCTTATATATGCAACTACAAACATTCCCACTAAGAATTTCATAATTCAAACTTAAGATGTCTGCATAGGACCTAAATAACGGTCATAAAATTGACATTAAAATTTAGGGCTGACCTAAAATAGGGCGGGACTAGGGTGCTAGTGCCCAAGTCCACCCTCCCATTTTTGTTCAGGGATCATGAAAATAGTACCCCCTAAGTCCTATTTACCATAAGACTTCAGGGTTTTCTCATCGGGATTCAAAATTATCATGCAAGATGCTCTAAATGCATTCTAAGGACCTGGTAGCTAAACCTTAAGAGGGAAGAGCCCCCAAGGGGACATTTTTTGACATAACAGGTGCTTTTTGGCCTGTCAAGTTTAGTAATGTTGGCATGACCATAGAATTATTCCCGACTTCCTGATCCCAAGGAAAATAGCATAAGGGTTATGTCTCACGTTCATCAGACTTTCAGTAATTGGCCTTCCGACATGCCCAAAAGGTCAACTCTAATGACATAGGATATGACATAACCCTAGAGCTACGCTTTATCCTACATTAATTGTAGGTCTCCCACACACATGCAAGAATGGGTTTTATTTCAATTTAGGTTTGTTTTCCTCTAATTTGTATTTTGTTAATTGCATCCTTTGAGATTTGATTACCAAAACCCTCTATAGTTGATTGATCATGTTTGGTGTGTTCGAATTCATCATCTTCATGCTATTAAGATACCTATAGCCCACCAATTACCATCATCATTTTGCTAGGTTGGTCATTTCAGCTAATGTTAATTTCACCATGTCTTGAGTCATTTGAATAGTTGTTCATGTGGTTGATTGGTGTGTGACATTAGGATTTTTTGTTTTTCCATTTTACACTCACTTTACTGTTTGATTTTCTATTTTCTTCTTGAAAATTTTTTGGGGTTTCCTTGTTTTTATTTCACCTTCCTATTGTAACCGTTCGATTTTGATCCATTTTCAAGTAGTGCATGTTTTTCAAAGCTATTTTTAATGATGTAATCCCTCAATGGGATGTTTCCCCTTCCTAATCTCCATTTTGAAAATAAGTAAGAGTTTTGACTTGACTCTCAATCCTAGTACTTAGCCTATTTTACCTTTCAAACTGCAGGGATCGAGCCTTCAGGATTACGCCTTCTAATTTAGAAAATAGAAGAGATTCCCCTTAACTTCTGGACCTGGCATTCTCCATGTATACCTTTTCATGGCCGGACTATCAAGCCTTCCTATTTTCTCCTTCATATTTTAGTAGATGGTAGAGGGTTCCCCTGATCCCTAAAGTTTGTGAACTTGACTTATATCCTCTTAGGATCCTTAGCATTGGGTACACTCCTCTCATCCTTTCATTTCAAAAGGATTCAAGAATCCTCACCAACCCCCAACTCCTGATAACTTACTCATCATTACGTTCTTGGGACTGCGGCGTCGGCTCTTCCTCCTTTAATCCCTACATTTGAAGATAGTAGAGATCAAGCCCAACCACCAACTCCTGATAACTTAATCAATATTACATTCTCAAGATTGTGGCATCAAGCCATCCCACTTAGGCTTTGACTTTTTCAGACAATAGAGGTCAAGTCTGACTTCTGATATGTTGTACAAAATAGTATGTTTCCTTTCATGCTTGTTATATATTCACCCTTCATGATTTCACCTAAAGGCTTATTATGTGCTAACCATGACATACTCGCTATCAACTTGTCTTAACAAATGACTTAGTTTTGTACTTTGTAGAAATGGATAAGGGTGCACCTACTAAAGAAACTAAACACGAGTTCAAAGGGTATCTCCCGCTATCAAAGATATTATCTACCCATCCAAAGATTGGAGATAGAGACTTGGGTCAGCCTGATGTCAAAGCTTACTTGAAACAAGTGTGCAGAGAAAATAACAAGTCATTTTAGACATAGTGCATGGAGACTATAGCGTTGCTCCAAGTAGCATCTTTCCCTATATCCTTACAGTCCCCTAAAATGGTGTTAGCATGTGCCCATAGATACAAGGCAGGAACTAAGAAGATCATAGGGCCTACAGGACATGTGATCTTAGATATCACTCATACAAGATTTATAAGGTCTTTAGGCTTCCCACATACATAGCCTATGAAAAGATAACACAAAACCATGCCTTGACCTATTACAGTACTAGGACAGGAGTGACCATAGGATACATTAACCAACAACTTCTTGTGAAAAAAAGGAAGCACCCACTGAAGATGGCCCCTATCCAACCAAGGGGTTAATTCAAGGAGGATGGGAGGAGATTCATCACTTTGCTCAATAGAGTGTTTGGATTTCCCATAGCAGAGAGATGGCACCCCTAGATATGTTAATTTTGTATTAAGATAGTGGATGGGAAGAGGATTGATTAGGGATCATTTATTAGTAATAAATTGGATGAGAAATTATCTGAGGTTATGGAGACCAAGTAACTATACATGACCTCTTATCTAGTGTATCTCCTAGCTTACCAAGCTAGTTTCCCTCAAGCAACTTGTTCATCTAGTTCAAGACATTTACTTACATAAGAGTAGTTGGCTTCCAAAAGGCTCCACACAAGATGCCAAGATACCCCAATGACAGGATTATTCTATTGGAGATATGTAGATAGGTGGTAGAGGTCTACAAATTGATAGTGAGCAAGCATAACTCTAGCTTCCAGTTCCCCATCAAGATTGGAGAATACTCCTTCCAGAACATAGTGAATTATAGACATGCAGAGGTGGAGATGGCCCCCTATCTATGCAATTATATGATAACATCAGTAGCATGTTTGATACCCTCATTTGGGTTAGCCCATTGATTGGGACCTGGTATCAACACAAGCTCACATTGGAGGACCATTGGGCTAACTGCATGGATGACCATGAGGTATGAAAGAGAGATTACTTTAGGTTGACCTTGGGCATGGTGAAGGCACTAAACATCAAAGATATGCCCAAGAGCCCTAAGGGAATGAAGTAGTATGGAAAGGTCTTTGTGTAATGCCCACCCATATAAATACATACAAGTGGGCACACACTTACATAACTACAAATTTTTTTCTAACTTAAAGACATTGATCTAGATAAAAATTTAAACCTCCATTTTCAAAGGATCTTTTAAATCATTGATTGTAACTTAGTGAAGACATAATGTTCTTTCAAATAATTAAGTTTTCATCCTAAACGAATTTCCTACTACAACAATGTAAATTTTCCACTACCTAAATAAATATAAACAAACATATCTTTTGTATAACCTTTAAATATTCTAATTTAATCAATTCTAAATAAGATAAATAAACAAAACACATTAATAATATTTATGAAATCTTAGACTAAAAGTTTAAAGCTTATCATTATAAATTAATTAACAAACATTAAAGGATAAGAGTCAAAGAAATAGAAAGTATGGCAAACAAAAGATTTGGCCAACTAAAAGGTAGAGATTTATTAGCACAAAAAAAAGATTAAATCTTACTAAATTGCACTATCATTTCTTACTATTTAAAACTCATTTACTAATTTGAATAGATTTAATAAAATGACTAAATAAAATAATTTGTTCTAATTTGAAAATAAATTATTAAATTATAAATGCAAACAACTAAATCTTAAAATAATTATTGCATTCAAATAGTCTTAATAAAAATAGTTGAATAAAAATAATTATGCTAAGAGGCATTCTACACTCACAGCAAGGGTTAAAAGATTCAGATTCCTATAAACATTTAGATTTTGTAAACAAAAAATAAAAAATATTTAAATAAATAAATTCATGTAAATAAGATTCATTGGAAAAAAATTTATTGTCAAATTTCTTTTTTGGTTCCATAGTTTTTGTGATTTTCTTATTTTCAATTTTTATTTTATTTTATTTTTTTTCCAATTTCTTTTTTAGTTTTTATTTTTTATTTTTCCCAATTTCTTTTTTTTGTTTTTATTTTTAATTTTTTCTAATTTCTTTTTTGGTTCGATAGTTTTTGTGATTTTCTTATTTTTAGTTTTTTTTTAGTTTTTTTTTTTTTTTTTTTTCCAATTTCTTTTTTAGTTTTTATTTTTTATTTTTTCCAATTCCTTTTTTGGTTTTTATTTTTTATTTTTTCCAATTTCTTTTTCAAATAAACTATGGAAAAGAGATATCCCTTAGCGTACTTTAGATATATTTTTTTAAATATAAATATACTAGTAGATATATATTTTTTAGAATGTTAAATTAATAAATAAAGCCACTCACTAATTAACTTAACTAATTGAATTTCTCATTTAAAAAATTAAATAAACTTATTATACGATATGTTTCCAAATAAAGATAAATGGAAATAAATTTAAACTAGTTAATTTTGAACTAACAATATTAGAAAATCAAATGAACATTAATAAAATAAATAGAAACTATTAGAATTGATTTGATGGATCATTAAAACAAACCAATAAAACAAGTTTTATTTCTAAATTTACTTTTCAATTCCTTTTGCTTTTCTATTGTTTTCTTTCTATTTTTTTTTTCATAAAATGCTTTGTCTTCTTTTTCATTTTAATCAAACTAAATATCCATGATTTTCACTATTTTTAAAATGTGTTAGAAAGGTAAAATAGAGATCTAAAAATATCATAAATAATAAAATATTAATTTTTTTTAATATAGTTTTATAAAAAAAAATCATATAATCACATGTAAAATCATAACCTTCAAAATACCAGAGATAGATAGTTACTGATTCATACATATCTCATAACTGAGAATCTGGATATGGCTGAATTCTTGTGAGGATTTAGAAATCTAGGTTTCACATCTTCAATAAAATTATCAAAGAAACCCAGATTCTACAATGAAATTTATTAAAGCTACAATGGATTGATTTTTATTAAGATAATTTATAACAGCCCATACATCCAGTCACAAATATTTTTATATCTCAAAATCTAGAATCTAGGTATCACTTATTTTTTTTATATGATTTAGAAAACTCAATGGTGCACTTGTCCTAAATTTTTCAGACGAACCTAGTTTCTAAAATAAAAGTTAATGAAGACAGAGCAGACTAGTTTTTCTAGGGACAGATTACCAGTTTTATAAAAATTAGTAAACTTGTTAAATTCACAAAATAAAAATAATGTGAGATGAAATTATAAAAATTATACATATACAAGAGATAATTCTACTATAAAAATTTACAAATGGATGTATAATCCATAATCCTCAACTTTCCAAAAAGATCTAAAAGGAAGAGCTCCAAGCTCTTAACAGATAAGAAAATAGAACAACACAAGTCTCTTCAATACAAATCTTCTTTCACAAATCAAATCCAATCGCAATTCCTGCACAGCAATAAGCCAAACTAGATGGCATGGCTCACTCTCCACCCTACCATAGAGTTGGAATACCAACCCAGCCACAAGCTTGAGAGATCTATCAAGAACTTGGTTTCAAGCATTTAAATAAACACAAAAATTTCACATGCACAACAAACTTTTCCAACTCTCGATTGAACTCACAAAAGACACAAGAATCAAACTAGATTCTTAATCAAGGGGAAAGAGGGAGAAACCTCCTCTCTTGGGGAACAAGAGAAAATGACTCTTCAACTTCATCACCCAACTACATAGATATAACAACCCTTCAGAAGAATAGCAACCCAACTACGAAAATATTACAACCCTTCATTTCATAACAACCCAACTACGGAGATATCACAACCCTTCATTTCATATCAACCCAACTACGAAGATATCACAACCCTTCATTCCATATCAACCCAACTATGGAGATATCACAACCCTTCATTTCATATCAACCCAACTATGGAAATTGTTCCCCAGAGAGAGGTTTGTCACCTCTCTAGATCCCCAATACAAAATATTCCCATAAACCCAACAGCAACCAAATTTTAAATAACAAACTTTATGTCAACAAAATCAAACCATACACTCATAAGAATTCTTTTCAAGATGAAGATCCTACCTTTGCCTTCCAAGTTAGGAGAGGCACAAACCAGGCAATAAACTGTAACTTCATGAAAATAGAAATCCAAAAGCAAGCCCTCCCAAAATAGATACACCTTCACTAGTGGGAAGAGTAGTAGAGGTAGGAGGCACAATTTTCCTTTTGAGTTTTTGTACCAACGGCACTGTGTCTTCCTCCTCCTCACCAATTTCCACTTCCACAACCTTTATCTTTTCTTTCTCCTTGGCAGTGATAGTAGCCCTTGTTTCGCTCTAGGTTGTAAGTGCTTCTACTATCTTACTCTTGGGAACAATAGATGATTCTCTCTTTTCAGTCTTCTTCTTCTTCTCCTTGGCTTCTTTGGAGAGATAGGGATCAAACATGGCATATGGCCTCAAGAAGGCTCAAAAAAAAATTCAAACTCCTTTTTTCAAATCCCTTTCATGAAAAAAAAAAACTCCTTCAAAACTCCATTAAAATAAACTTAATTCTTTTTTTTTAAAACAAAAAGAATTCATTAAAATAATAAATCTTTTCAATAAAATAGTAAAAACAAAAATAAAACAAAAGACTTAAATAAATTAAAAAGAAATAAATAAAACTAAAACTAAAATCTTATCACAACAATAAAGGTAATTTATCAACATTAAAATAAATAAATTATCGAAAAAGAATAATAAACCTTTGATTTAAAAATTAAAACACTTCACCAAAATCAAAACCATGATAAAATTTTAAAAGACTAAAATTAATTCATCTCACTTAAAAATAAAAATAAATAATATAAGTATAAACTAGATGACAAATCTTAAATCATAGAACACATACAAAAACTTGACTAAGCCTTTATTCCTCTAAGCAGAATAGGCTAGGGTTTTCATTGGTTTAACACAACAATAGTTCTTGATAAATCTCCGTATCATATAAGCCTTGGCCACCCCGTGCAAAACTCAATTTCGAACATCAGATTGTCTTGAAACATATAGCCGAAGCAACATTTAAATAAACATACATTTATCCATAATTGATCATCTCACATATAGCTAAAATTCATTTAATTTGACAACACCATTTACTTACATTTTTAAGTAAAAGTGTTCACCAATCTAACATAATCCCATTCACTTAAAAATCAAATAATCTAATTAACAACATCACATAAGTCAAACACTCCTAACCACACATTAATCACATAAATAAAATGTCCAAATCCACATACACCATAGTCTCCTACTCTGTTCATAATAGTATCACCATAATAATAAAAGAATATACCTCACTAAATAATATGTCATAAAAGCATAATAAAATATCTAAATAAATAGGTAGGCCTTACACTTTGAACCTTCATATGAAAAGAATAGGGTGTTAAATCAACCACCAAGCATTATCAAATGGGATGAGGACGAGGATGCTTCAATAGAAAACATGGCTAGATTGGTGATCAAACTAACAAAAGAATGAATCAAGAGGCCATATGCCATGTTTGATCCCTATCCCTCCAAAGATGCCAAGGATAAGAAGAAGAAGACTGAAAAGAGAGAATCATCTATTGTTCCCAAGAGTAGGATAGCAGAAGCACCTACAGCCTAGAGTGAAACAAGGGCTACTATCACTGCCAAGGAGAAAGAAAAGATAAAGGTTGTGGAAGTGGAAATCGGTGAGGAGGAGGAAGACACAATGCCATTGGTACAAAAACTCAAAAGGAAAATTGTACCTTCTACCTCTACTACTCTTCCCACTAGTGAAGGTGTAACTATTTCCTCCATTCCTCCATTCACCTTCACTTCTCCATCCTCTTAGCCAAGGCTAGTTATTACTTCCACCACATCAACTGTGGAAACTAACACTACCCCTTCCATTGCCTCCACTCAAGCTCAAAAGCCTCCAACTATATCAGCATCACTTCCTCAAGATCCATCTTGTCCAACCCATCCATAGCAAACTCCTCCTCCATCAACTTTATCCCCACCAGTTTCATTGTAGAAGCCACAGTCAACCTCCCCTTCATCTCCATAGCCTACCACCATCCCACTACAACAACCATCATCATCCCTTCCTTAATGCCCTATAGTGGAGGAAACCCACACCAAGAAATCATCAACAAAAGATTTCTTGGACATAGAACAATAGGTAGAGGAGAAACATGCAACAAAAGAGTTCGTTGAAGGGGAGACTATGGAGGAAGTTCAAGAGGAGGAACCTCAAGATACTCAGGACTTGGGTGGTTTCCTAGTCTCTATCTCCTCTCCTCCACTAGAGTAGGGTGATGTGTCCAAATAATCAAGAAGAATTGTGGTATTGAATCCCTCACCCACAAGATCTACTTCTCCTCCCCATGAGGGATGTCCAACTTAGTTATCTCCTCTGAAGATAGTGGTAGCAGAGTTAGCCGGTCTTCCTACTTGGCTCAATAGAATAATAAAGAGGAGAAAGAGGTCATATGTTGAGAAGGATGACCTTGCCACTATGGTGGAAATGTTGAAGGCTCAGCCAAAAGAAAAATAGGCAAGGACATTGTCCCACATCACCACTAACTCACAAGAAATCTAAATTGCACAAGTTGCTACCCCATTTGTAGACAAACAGGAAAAAATGATGACCCTTGCATACTACAACATCTAGAAGGTTGTCCTAGGCCATCGCACCAGAGAGGGAGACAAACATGCCTTAACTAAGTTAGTCACTACCATCTTGGAAAGAATGAAAAAGGATGAAAGTACAAAATAAGAGATTAGAAAGTGTTATGTCATAAAATGTCCCCCTAGGACTTTTACCTCTTAAGTTTAGCTCCTGGGTCCTTTAGAGTTAATCATGCATGTTAAAAATGAAACCCATGTCAAATGGGACCTAGGGTTGAGTCCTAAATCTTAACCAGCCCCTAACATAGGTCCCTAGGCAAGGGTACCCACACCCTTGTCCTACCCTATTTTGTCAGGGTCCCAATTTAAAATGTCCACAAAGTGACCATTAAAAGGTTTCCCTTTGTCGGCCTATTCAATTTGAATTATGAATGTTTAGCAAGAATGCATATTTAAGTAGATTAACGACTTCATTTTAGAACTAGATTGATAATGTGAACTTGTGATCTTATGCTAAGGATATTCAAGGCTTTCTTTATGTTACATAGCAAACTTCTATTGTTATTGTGTTTATTTGTTGTAGATTTGGCTTCATCAATCCATTTTCTCATGGCATGAAAGAGCTTCATCCTTCCATGAGGGTTTCACCTCAGAGGTGATATCTATTTATGCTTTCAATCAATTATTTATCATTTTTTTCACCTCCGTCCTGCAAGGATACACACTCTCTATCTAACAATAGTGATGGAAGGCTTGAATACTATTCTAGGGCTTGACCGAGGCAAGCTCCTAAACACCGTAACCCCCAACACCTCTCCTTGTGATTATAGGTGACATGTGTTAGATCTTGCAAAGAGGAGTTGTAAAGGACTACTGCAGAGCATAAGGAATCAAGATCTAAAGAAAAAGGCTGAAAGTACCCCTAAAAGGTCAAGGGTGGCTACTCTTTTGACCTCTAGTTGGCCTCCCGACAAATCAGCATTCAGAAACATCATCTGGGTACTCTTTGGAGCATTTTCTCAGTTTTGACCATTGGTAGATTTTCATTCCAAGGGCTTGGGTGTGAGCACCCTAGTCCTTCAACACCATTGCTTCTAGAATTAGGTTCTCTATTGACTGATCCCAATGCTTCTTTCGGTTTGTCCGTATCTATCATGGTTTGAAAGTTATGTCATGTTTATCATAGAACTAGGGTTTTGCCTATTATTGATCTAGGGTTTAACAAATCAATTAATAAATTCCAAATTTCCTTATCATTGCAAGTGATATCAGACTTGATAGCTAAGTCCTCTTGTAAAATTTGTGATTTAGCTCAGTTTAATGTCCTTGAATGTATGTAGTGAAAGGAGGATCTAATCCAACTACCAATCAAATCAACATACCCTCTTTTTCTACATTACATTTTGGTGAACCTGTGATTTTTATTGAATTTTGCACCTTGCTGAGTGTTGTACATCATATTTGCATTCTTACATTTTATTTTCATCATTCTACATTCAAAAAATTTTACAATTTTATTTTTAAAATTTGAAAAAATAGGCTTTTTTGGCTTGCATTTAGACATAATTTGCACTATTTTCCTTGCATATTATTGAAAACATTTAATTTTATGATTTTTACATCAAATATGAGATAAGTTACAGCATTTCATCATTTCATAATCATTTACCTTGCATTTGCATCTCTCATTTGCTAGGGTTTGCTTGAAATTTTGAATTTTTCATATAACCTAGTAATTCCAAAACCGAGGGTTTGTAATTAAAATCTTATTTCAGATTTTATTACTCATTTTCACACTTAGTCAAATCAAAATTTTGAATTTAGTGTTTCATCATAGTGCATTTTTGCATTTACATTTTAAATTTTGCATTTACACATTGTGTATTTCAACAAAAATAGGCATATTCATTCATATTTCCTTAAAATTTCACTTGCACTTTGCATTGTTGGATTTTGGCATCATTTTCAAATCTGGTATGAGTTATTTTACACATTAAATCTGATTATATTCCATTCATTCATTATTTTGCATATTTTCATGCTCTAATTTCACTGTTAGGGTTTCAAAAATCCTTGCATTTTTACTACATTTTAGCTAATATTTCATCTTGCATTGTAAGATTGGTGTCTTGTAACAATTTTTTCTGTATTATTGGACTGATTAAAAGGTTTTAATTTTCTTCCCCTCACCATTCTCCTAATTTTATTACATATTTTGTGCATTTGCAATGAAAAAAAGTGAAAAAATTAAGCATTTTAGAAGCATAAATAAGCATAGATTGGTGTTGTGTCACTGCATTCATCTTGGATATCTTTAATTTTATATCTTGTTCTCATATTCAAACATATATTTATTTGTCATTTGAAAATTTTGCATAATTTTGTATCATTGTGTGAAAATTGGCATCTTTTAAAATACACAGTGTGTATTTCAACACTGGGTGTTTACACCTTTTTCACACCTTTTTTTATCAAAACCTTTAAAACCATCAACCTTTCCTTGTTTTGTAGTACTATTTCCTCCTATCCACTTTATTTTTTGTGGACTCTGTGTATCTTTAAGAAATGATTTCCCTCAAACAAGTGCTTGGGTGCGAAATAGTCTCACATCTAGGGTCTATTAGGTATCATAAAACTTTGCATGTCTTGTCTTACTAGATCTTATTGGACATTGCTGTTTCAAGACATTTCATTATGATATCTTCATCTCATTGTTCTTTGGCATCTTTACATTCATATATCAAAAACTTTGAGAATTTTTACAAATTTCTTAATATGAATCCTCGTGTTCTCACTTATATACAAGCTATGTATCATAAGGATATATTTAAATGCTCTTCATTTGAAATCCTTGATTATGTATCTGATTTTGAAAACTTTATAGCTCTCATTAATGCATACCCTTTGGTAGTAGAAGATCTAACAAACACATTGAGAATGATGACTGTGAAAGTTCTTCTCTTAATGCTTTGGAACTAATAGCTAAAATATATGATGACGAGGATTCCATCGGTTATCCTACTCCTCCTATATTTGAATGTTCAAGAACCTTAGATGAGAAGATTATGGATAGCTCTACTTGAAGTCCCTTAGACATCACTAAAGATACAATCATCAAAAGTTCCCTCAACAACACCTTACCTTACTTTCATTCCAATGCTCTCCTTGGCCATGATGATGCATTGGCAGATGAAGAAAGGTCCCACACATTAAATCCTTTAGGGATGGATGTTGAGTTTAATCATAGTAAAAACAATGTTAATTTAATCATCACTAATAAACTTCTTCAACCTACTAAGGGGATAGTGAATCTATATACTAGTTTTCCTAAGATGATTGTGAATGGGGCACCCAATGCACCTTCTTCCTTAAAAATGGTGATAATAGTTCAAGGTGATCGAAAACCACCTTGACCACTAGATTACATTCTAAATTATACAAGACAAATCACTCAAAGAAATAAAGGTGTTCAAAATGTGCTACAACATCCCATGATTTCTCACACATATAACACCCATAATAACAAGCAAAGTAAGAAGCACCTCATGTGCCTATCTCTCTTCCATGTTCTCAACCTATGCTTCCTCCACCACCTCATCTTACTCATAAAAGTGATCAAGAATATGATCTTGTCAAACAACTTCATGCTACTTCGGCTAAGATCTCTCTTTGGGATTTGATACAAACGTTGCCTACATACCACAGAATACTCCAAGAAGCTTTACAAAAGGTGATTGTACCACCTGTTGTTAAGCCAAATGATGTAGCAGCTCTGTTAGATTGTATGCATGCGTCATAAAATGGATATTCTGTTTCGACCACATGAATTACCGTTAGCCAAAGTTCAAAACCAATATGATCCTCTTATGATCTTTGTCATAGTAAATAAAAAGTTGATAAAGTGAGTTATGATTGACAATGGATCAGCTCTTAATGTTTGTGGCATTGAATTGCTATGTAGAGGCAAGATCAACACTTCTTTAATCAAACCAGATAAGATTAGCATTCATGGATTTGATAATCATGGTAGACAATCTATAGGTACTATAACCTTACTTGTAAAGGGTGGTCCTGTGACTTTATCTATCTTTTTTCATGTCATACTTGATTCACTTTCATATAATATGATTCTCAGTAGACCATGGATCCATGCCATGGGGGCAATTTTGTCTACCCTTCATCGATCAATAAAGTTTATTTATCAAAACAAGCTCTACACCATGGAAGCCAATCCTGAACTGGATAATTGTTTACACATCGAAAAGAAAAAGAAAGTTAATAATCATAGGAGTCTAAATAAATTACAGGTTGATTTAGCAATACCTCTTGCCACAGATAATGTTGTGCAAGACTCTAAACCATCAAATGCACTTTTCGGCAATGATTGGGGTTCATTAGATTTTACTCCTTCCTGGATGGGGGAATATAAAATTAATAACCCTGACACATCAAAAGTTGCATCGATCTCATCTAAACAATCTTTAGAAACACCCGAGAAACCTAAAGTCTCCTTGGTAGAAAACAAAGACAATACTCTTACCTATACTTCAAATTATGACACCTACGAGGCCTCGCCATCCTCCAAAGAGATGGACTCCCTCTATGGTCGTGGATTTCAGATTTTGTACAAAATTTTTTATTATGCAAGTATTGGATGTAGTGTAAATCAACAAGGAATCAGAGTACTTTTACAAGTTGTTGGAATTAACTATACAACTAGTATTGGATATCATTCTTTGAAGCCCACTAAAGCTTCTCTTCATCCTAAACTTAATGTTAATGCAATATCAACGTGACTGAAATGACATGTGAGATATAATGAGCTAATAGACAAGAATTGTCTGCTAGGAAATATCCCATTTAATCAGGTAAGTATTTCTCCCCCTTTAGCCACACTCATTGTAGCATCTATTCTAGTTGCTCTCAAGGGTGGCCTCCTCCTAGATATATATGTTGTTAGAATTGTGTTGTGTTCCTTCGTGTTGTGCTATATGTGTTGTTTAGGTGTCCTTAGATGACCCTTGATACTCTTGTAAGGTTAAGGATACCAGGAGACCGCCTCTGTTGTGACCATTCTTCTATCTTGCTTCTCATCTATTTTATTGTTGTGTGTCATGCCTTAGGGGCATAGCATTATGGTTGATGACCTCGGGGCATTCTCCTATGTGATTTTTCCTAAGGCACTTGTTCTCCTCTCTCATTTTATTATTTACCTTCTTCTAGTGATTCTATCTAGTCAATGGATGATGAAAAAAAAACAACTAACTGATATGGACCACATGTCCCTTCAGCAAGCAAGCAAAAATGGACCTAGTCCATACATGAAGATGGGGTTGATTTATATATCCAATGCTTGGCTAGTAGAATCATTCTATGTGATATTTAATGTTGTCTTATCTTTCTAACAAACCATAACAATACATCTGCTCTATGCACTTTGATTATCTTGTATCTCACCTTGTTGTTACACTCAGTTCTAAGATGCCTGCAGTATAAGCCCAATGGCTATACTCGGATTCAAACCCATAAGTGTAGCCTTGGTTTCTTTGTTTTCATGCATATCTTTCATGTTTTTCTTAGACTAAGATGTGTTTGTGGGAACATTCATTGATCGTGAGCACATGTCACCTTTGGGGGCATGGGCTTTGTGAAAGCTCTTGTTCCCTTGTGTGTTTTCACTCTACCTTAACATGCTTGATATCAGTACATGACATCAACCACCTTAAGGTGGGGGCATATATAAGGTAAGCTATTTGATGGTTTTGATATTAACAAAGTGTGTTTGTAAGCCATCTATGGAGGTGAGATGTTGTATCTCCAGCGGGAGTGCATATTTTTATCTATATTGCAATCAAAGAAGCCCTCTACAGAGGTGGGGATGGTGTATCTCTTGAGCTTGTGCATATCCTTTTATTCAAAAGCCCTCTGTAGAGTTGGGGATGGTGTATCTCTTGAGCTAGTGCACATCCTTTTTAGTCCAAAAGTCCTTTGCGAAGGCGGGGTTGGATCTTGAGACTATCCTCCCTTAAGAATGTCTTTGGCGGTTGTTGTGGCATAAGCCCAACTGTCAGGTGTGTCTGGAACATGTTTGAGATAGTGGGACTTAGCAATTAGCTCCTTCCATTGCCTTGTTTGTTGTGTTTAAGATGTATAGTATGTCTTTGGCATGCTATATGGAGCTCGTGTATTCCATGTGTTTTCCATGTGTTTTCCTCCTTGTGTGGTTAACCGCCACTTGGGATTTGTATGGCATGTTTTCCCCTCTTGTGTATGTGTAGTGACAAGATCTACCTACACTCAAGGTTTGTTTGGCATGTTTCCCCCCCTCTTTTATGTGGTCTCCACCTACACTTGGGGTTTTATGTTGTAATTTGAGTTCCATGCGTATATATGAAAATGATATATTAGTGTTTTCATCATGTTTTGAGTGATTGCTCTCATGTATTCATCATGTTTTGCATGTCTTCAATACTGCCTTCTTTGTGTTTTGTGTGCTTGTTACTATCTTCTCCATGTTTTGTGTGTCTGTAATGTGTTTCCTAGTGCTTACTTGAGATTGGAGGCTAGAAGTAGTTCCTCAATCTTTGTGTATGCCTTAGCTTCAAGTACCTAGCGTGTTTTCTATGCTTTTTACCATACTTTAATGCATGTATGGGTCATAAGCTCATACATACATTAAATTGGGGGCTAAATGTTATGTCGTAAAATCTCCCCCTAGGACTTTTACCTCCTAAGTTTAGCTCTCAGGGCCTTTAGAGTTAATCATGCATGTTAAAAATGAATCTCAGAATAAAGTTCCATGAAACCCATGTCAAATGGGACTTAGGGGTGAGTCCTAAATCTTAACCAAGCCCTAAAATAGGTCCCTGGACAAGGGCACCCGCACCCTTGTCCTACCCTATTTTTTTAGGGTCCAAATTTCAAAATGTCCACAAAGTGACCGTTAAAAGGTTTCCATTTGTCAGCCTAATCAATTTGAATTATGAATGTTTAGTGGGAATGCATATTTAAGTAGATTAATGAATTCATTTTACAACTAGATGGATAATGCAAACTTGTGATCTTATGCTAAGACTATTCAAGGCTTTCATTATGTTATAGAGCAGACTTGTGTTGTTATTGTGTTTGTTTGTTGCAGATTTAGCTTTATCAATCCATCTCCTCGTGGCATGAAAGAGCTTCATCCTTCCATGAGGGTTTCACCTCTGAGATGATATCTATTTGTGCTCTCAATCAATCATTTAACATTGTTTTTGCCTCTGTCCTACAAGGATATGCACTCTCTATCTAACAACGGTGTTGGAAGGATTGAATGCCATTCTGAGGCTTGACCGAGGCAAGCTCCTAAACACCACAACCCCCAACCCCTCTCCTTGTGATTATAGGTGACAGGTGTCATATCTTGTGAAGAGGAGTTATAGAGGAATGTTGCAAAGCATAAGGAATAAAGATTTGAAGAAAAGGCAAGAAATAGCCCTAAAAGGTTAAGGAAAACCACTCTTTTGACCTCCAATTGGCCTCACAATGAATCAGGGTTCAGAAACATCATCTGGGCACTCTCTGGAGCATTTTCTTAGTTTTGACGGTTGGCAGATTTTCACTCCTAGGGCTTGGGCACGGGCACCCTATCCCTTCAACACCTCTACTTCTAGAATCAAGTTCTCCTCTGTTCACTAATCCCAATACTTCTTTCAGTTTGTCTATATCTATCATGGTTTGAAATCTATGCGATGTTTATTATAGAACTACAGTTTTGCCTATTGTTGATCTAGGGTTTAACAAATCAATTAATAAATTCCAAATTTCCTTCTGATTCCAAGTGATAGTAGACCTAATAGCTTAGTCCTCTTGCAAAAGTTGTGATTTAGCTCAGTTTAATGTCCTTGAATGTATGTAGTGAGAAGAGGATCTAATCCAACTACCAATCAAATCAAGTTATCCTCCTTTTCTACATTACAAAAAGAAGGTGACTCAGTTGTCAACATATGTTACACATTTGGTCAGGCAACTGCATCTGCAACTTTATTTGATTTTCCACTCCTATGCTTTAGTATAAAAGTGTAACTCTGCATGAACTCTACCCATCTCATATGTCTCTGATTTAACTTCCCTTGACTGTTTAGGTACTGCAAAGCTTGATAATCTGCATACAACACAAATTCCTTAGACAACAAATAATGTTTCCACATCTTCAAAGCTTGAATTATTGCATAGAACTCTTGATCATAAATTGAATATTTTCTTCTTGCGTCATTCAACTTCTCACTGAAATATGCTACAGGTATACCTTCTTGACTTAACACTGCTCCTATTGCATTTCCACTTTCATCACAATCTACTTGAAATACCTTGTTGAAATCTAGTAATGCCAATACTGGTTGCTCTGTCACTTTCTATTTCAACAATTCAAAACTTTTATCTACTCTGGATGTCCACTTAAAGTATTTTCTATCACCTCTCATTGTCTCTATCATAGGGTTAAACACTGAACTGGAATTTTTTATGAACTTTTGGTAGAAACTAGCTAATCCATGAAATGATTTGACTTCTCCAATGCTCTTAGGTGTAGGCCACTCAATAATTGCTCTAACTTTCTCAGGGTCCATCTTCAATCCTTCCGTAGAAGTTGCAAATCCCAAGTATACAAATTCTTCCTTCATGAAACTACACTTCTTGATGTTTATCAACAATTTCTCTTCTCTCAATCTCTGCAATACTTGTCTAAGGTGCCACAAATGTTCTTCTTTTGTCTTACTAAAAATTAGAATATCATCCAAATATACAATAACAAACTTACCCAAGAATTTCTTCAAAACTTCATTCATCAACCTCATGAAAGTACTCAGTGTATTTGTCAATCCAAAAGGCATCACTAACCAGTCATACAATACTTCATTTGTCTTAAAAGTAGTCTTCCATTCATCTCCTTCTCCAATTCTAATATGATGGTATCTGCTCTTCAAGTCTATCTTTGTAAAATATTTTTCTCCATTCAAACAATCCATAATATCATCCATCTTAGACAATGGAAATCTATACTTAACTATGATTTTTTTGTTTTCTCTAGAGTCTACACACTTCTCCATTCTCCATCTTTCTTTAGTGCTAACACTACAGGTACTACACAAGGACTCAAATTTTCTTTGATCAAACCTTTTCTCAACAACTCTTGTATCTATCTATTCAATTCTTCATTCTCTGCTGGTGTCATTCTGTGTGTTTCTTTGTTAGGCAAACTAGCTCCAGGTATAAGATCCATGTGATGACTGATACTCCTAATTGGGGGCAATCCCTCAAGTACATTATCTGATATGATGTCTTCATACTTAATCAGTAATTCAATTATCTCCTCTAGTTGTGATTCTTTAGTCTTTTTCTTTAGGGTTTCAGGCTTCTTAGGGATCAAAGCATAACACTTATTCTCATGTCTCAAACCATCCAAAAATTTCCTTCCATCAACCAAACAGATTCTAGCATTTCCACATACTCCACTCTTAGGTTCATCTTCCAAAGGAATCAAAGTAATTTCTCTTTCCATTTAATGTTATAGTATAAGTATTCTTTCTCGCATCATGTATAGCTTTTATATCATATTGCCATGGTCTACCCAACAATATATGACATACATCCATAGGCATAATATCACACAATACTTCATCATGATAAGATCCAATATGAAATTTCACTAAACATTGTTCACTCACCAGTACCTTATGATCATCCTGAATCCATGCTATCTAATATGGCTTAGGGTGTTTCAATCTCTCCAACTTCATCTTAGTCACCATCTCCTCTGAAACCAAATTATCAGAACTACTACTATCAATTACAACTTTACAACATTTACCACCTTATTTGCATCCGGTCCAGAACAAACTTTTCCTCTATGGTGATTCCTCATTTGTCTCTGCTTGAAATAGTGCTCTCCTCATGACAAGTGATTCTCCTTTCTCAGGTTTACCAACTGAACTAGGTGATCCAACAGGTTCTTCCTCCACATAAGTTGTTCTTCCACTGTTCTCCATTTTCTTGCTTGTACTTCCTTGATAACATTCAAATGCTCTATGTCCTTCACCTCCAAACTTAAAATAGGTTCCTCTAAATGTTCTCTTATCAAGTCCTCTTCCATCTCTTTTGTATCCTTCAGTCCAGTAAGAATTAGAGTTTCCTCTATGGTAGAAAGTTTTTTCATCTCTCTAGTATGAATTGCTATCTTTGTCTTCCTTCTTGAATGTGTTATCTTGTCTATTTTGCTATGCAAATTATCTTTCTCCTCTGAAAAATGGTCTACCTCTTTGTCTCTACTCATGCTTCTTGTTCAACTTGTCTTTGTTAGGATTAAGGTGCCATCAACCTTGTAAATCCTATGTAATTAATTACTCCTAATATTGTTTGTAAATCACCCATAAGGGACAAAAGGTTTCACTAGTAGCGATCTTGTTTCATCCATATGTTTATATCTGGTACACGATGCTCATTTGTCTGCGATGGGGGGTCTAGGGGGTTTCCCCCCTATGAAGGGTCCGGGGGGATCATCCCCCTGGTGGGGGGTCTGGGGTCCATGCACCCTGGTAGGGGTTTAGGGGCAGTGCCCCCAAAACCTCATTTTATTTATATTTTATCACTGTGAATCTGGACCATTTTCATTAGGTCATAAATCTGACGGTCGATATTTTTTTAGTTATCTTACCCTAGAAGGCAACCCCCTTTTATAAGGATATTTGTACTGTTGCAAATATGTGCCTAATTAGTGTTGTCATTGATGTCAACATATCCTATATCCTTGTTGTCATTAGTGTCAAGTAGATCTCATTCTAGAAGACTTGCATGTTGAGGATATTGAGAAAATTAGCCTCTCTGGAAGAAACAAGTGAGTTACATATCTCTCTGTCAAAGATAGTGAAGACAGTGCAGTTCAGTGAAGTGGATTACTCCACATTCCCGGTAGGATGAAGATCAGAGTCTATGGACCAATAGGTGTTGTAGAGGATTGTTTGAAGGTGCTCCAATTATGATTTGAGAGGTCCATATGAAGTATTTATGAAGTTATGGCCATCTAAGTAGAACTAGGTTTTTGTAGTGTTTAGAGGTGATAGAGTGATAGGAGTATGGTCCAGATTAATCCGCATTGGAATACTATGATCTGTAGATTTGGAGATGTGTTTAGGATATCAGTGTGTATCCTCAACTCAAGTGGTTCATGGTTTGGAGGTCCACAAATAATCTTTCTAGTGTGATAGTCATGACAGTTGGTGTTCTTGAGTTTCCAGATGGAGATGCAAGGGTTTCTAGTGAAGTGAGGTGGTGCAGTTGTTCTTGTTGATTTCATTGTGCTTGTCGTGGTCTTTGGATTGTGTGCCTACTATGTCGGTGGTCCGCATTGAGGATTGAGCTTGTGATTAGAGATTTGTCCTTGGGTTTTGCTGTTCTTTCCAGTCTTGGCTAACTGGATGCTTTGTGCATGTTGCAGATGATCTAAGAGAGATTCTATAACGAGTGGCATGTTGTTCGAGGAAGATTTGGGTCCCATCTAAGTTTGATCGACAACATAATGATTCGCATTTATTCATATGTTTGTAGTGCCAACCTTGATGTTTATCCCAAGGATGATGAAGCATATAAATATGTGTGGTTGAGTTGTGAAAAGGTATCCTTGTGCAAAAATGACAAGATCCTAAGAAAGGAGGAAAGGTAGAGCAGAGAAAAGGAAGAGAAGAAGAGGAAGAGAAGAAGAGGAAGAGAAGAAAAGGATGAGGAGATAGCGAAGAAGTATTTGGGGGCAGAGCAGATGTATTGTGCACTTCAATGGAACTGACCTTGGCATGAAGAAGATGTTGTTTTCCAGTTCAATCTTTCTGTGATAAACTTATAAATATTTCTATAGGCAATGAGCCTCTTGGAGTAGTGAGCTCTAGGTAGTGCACCCTGAAGGCACATGCCTTACCCATTTTCTATTCTTTTAACAGAGAATAAATCTTGTGGGTTAACCCTCACTATGGTTTTTCCCTTAACTGGGTTTCCATGTAAAAATCTTGGTGTTATGTGTGTTGATTTTGTTTCTGCTCATATGTTGTTGATTCATACTTTCATGGTTATATCATTCATCTATTATTAAGTGTTAAATAAGTTTAATTATAGTAAAAATTTTTGGTGATAACTTATTCATCCCCCCCTCTCAGTTGTCTGCCATTATTTCAACAATTAGTATCAGAGTTGGTTCCTCTAAAACAAGCTTGACCACTTGAGGAGATCTAGGATGTCAACTTACAAGAAGGATAGTCTGAGATTTGATGGAACAAATTACCCCCTTTGGATGAGTCACATGGAGTGCCATTTGCAATGCATGGGTGATGCCTATTGGTTGATAACAAAGGATAAGTATGAGCTCTCGGAGAAAGGTCCTTCAACTCCAGATCAACTCAAAGATGCTAAAAACAACATTTGAGCTAAAGAAGCTCTGCTGAGTACCCTAACTGATACAGAATGACAAATGTCCTGGATTTGAAAACTACTCATGAAATTTGGAAGAAGTTGGAAACTCTATATGAAGGTGATGAACATGTCAAATGTGCTAAGTTGTAGAGTCTAAATGGTAGATATGAAAATTTGAGGATGTGTGAAGATAAAAACATTACTTCCTACATGCAGAAGGTGAATGAACTTGTGTGTGGTATCCGATGTGCTGGTGGAAAACTAGAAGAATCAGAGATTGTTGGAAAAGTACTTAGATCCTTACGTGCTTCATACAAACATAGAGTTGTTGCTATTGAGGAAACCAAGATTGTGACAACTATCACAAGGGATCAGTTGGTTGGCAAGCTCTCAGCATTTGAAATGAGTGAGTTTGGTAATTCTCTTCCTAAATTTGAATCTACATTTAATGCCATTGTTTATGGAAAGGAAAGATTTGATCCAAGTGAAAGCTCTTCAAGAAGACTAACCAGATTTGAGAAGGCAAAGAAAAAGATGAATCAAAGTTTGAAGAACTTGAAGCTCTTTTTTCCAAAAGACTACCAAGAGGATCTAGTAAGTATGAAGGAAAGTTGCCTTTCAAATGTTTTGCTTGCAATAAGATTGGTCACTTTTCTTCAAGATGTCTGGAGAGGGTTTCAAAGCTAAACCCTAACAGACCTAGGGTTCAGAAGAAATGCTACTATGTTCAAGAAGCTACTAAAGAAGGAGTCATTGATGATGAATCTAATAAGGGAAGTACCTCAGAAAATGAATGGGTGTTCATTGCCATAAAAGAAGAAGATCTAGTGCCTATTGAATCTGCTAGCTGTGTGAATGTGGAAAAAGCCTTAGCTACTCAGGTTGAAAAAAAGGATGAATGGGTGATTGACAATGGATGCTCTCATCATATGATAGGTGATAAGAATAAATTTGTAAGTATGGAAAGGTATGAAGGTGGAATTGTGAAATTTGGAGACAATTCAGCTAGCAGAATCCATGGCAGAGGATCCATCTCTTTTGATGGTAAGCACAACACTAATGATGTTTCATATGCAGAAGGATTGAAGCATAATCTTCTCAGTGTTGGACAGTTCGTTGACAAGGGATATGATATCCGATTCAAGGATGGAAAATGTAGAATTCTGGAAATCTCTAGAACTAAGATTGCATTCAGTACATAGAGTAGAGGTAACATCTTTCATTTAAGTGGTACTAGTAAAAGTTGTTTGATTGCTTAGATTAATTAGAGTTGGCTATGGCATACGAGAATGTGTCATGTAAACTTTGACAACATTGTCAAGATAAGTTCTACTCAGGCCGTGAGAGATCTTCCAAAGCTTGTAAAACCTGCTAATAGCATGTGTAAGGAATGTCAGTTGGACAAATAGAGAAGAACTACATTCAAGAGTAAAGAAAAATCTTCAAGTGGATTGTTGGAACTTATGCACATTGATTTGTGTGGTCCTACCAGGGTTATGAGTTTGCAAGGAGACAGATACTTTATGTTGCTGATTGATGATCGCTCCCAAATGATGTGGGTCACCTTCTTAAGGGAGAAATCAGAGGCTCTTGACAAATTCAAAGTGTTTCAGGCTAGGGTGGAGAATGAGATTGGTGTAAAGATAAAGTGTCTGAGATCTGACATAGGTGGAGAGTTTACTTCCAGTGAGTTTAATGCATTTTGTGAAAAGCATGGAATAAGAAGACAGTTGTCTACTCCTAGAACTGCTTAGTAGAATGGAGTTGTGGAAAGAAAGAACCAGACTATTCAAGAGGCTACTAGAACCATGATGATGGAAGGAAATGTTCCACATGTCTACTGGAGAGAGGCTGAGTACTATTGTCTACACTCTTAACTAGGTGCAAATCAAAGGTAATTCTGGTAAAACACCTTATGAACTATGGTTTGGTAATGCTCGTTTTGTGAAATATTTTAGAGTTTTTGGTAGTAAATGCTATATCAAAAGAGATGAAGATCTAGGAAAGTTTGATGCAAGATGTGATGAATGAATATTTTTGGGTTATTCTAATCAAAGCAAGGCATGCCAGTGCTTTAACAAGAGATTGAAAAAGATGGTTGAAAGTGCTAATGTCAAGGTTGATGAAAGCAAGGAGAGACCTTCAAGATTTTCTGGATATGAATCAGATGATCAAATGAAAGTCCAAATGAAGGAAAGCAAGTTCAGTTTACTATAGAGAATCCAGTGACTCAAGAAGCTAATGTAAATATTGAGGAACAAGTTCAAGAATTAGAAGTTGAAGAAAATCCCAAAACTCCCAGGTATGTAATATTGAATCATTCTAAATATTAGATCATAGGAGATAAAAATAAAGGTGCTTAAACTAGAAGAAGAATTGCTGAAGAACAAGAGGAGTATTGTCTGATTTCAAAGATTGAACCAAATCAGTGAATGAAGCTTGTAATGTTGAAAGTTGGGTAAAAGCAATGGAAGAAGAATTAATGCAAATTGAAAAGAATCATACTTGGGATCTTGTTCCTAGACCTAAAAACAAAAATGTAATTAGAACAAAATGGGTCTTCTAGAATAAATTGAATGAAGATGGTGAAGTTGTGAGAAACAAAGCAAGATTGGTGTGCAAAGGTTACTCTCAAGTAGAAGGAATTGATTTTGAAGAAACTTTTGCTCCGATGGCAAGAATTGAAGTAGTCAGATTATTTCTTGCCTTTGCTGCTTACAAAGATTTCAAAGTTTACTAGATGGATGTCAAGTCAACATTCCTAAATGGAGAGTTGGAAGAAGAGGTCTACATTGAGCAACTGGAAGGATTCCAGTTGTCTGATTAAGAAGATAAGGTCTATAGATTGAAGAAAGCATTGTATGGACATAAACAAGCCCTAAGAGCATAGTATGCAAGATTAGATAAGTATCTACTATAGTTAGGCTTCAACAAAGGCACTGCTGACAGTAATCTTTATTTCAAAATTGATTATGAACATATCTTGATTGTTGAGGTATTTGTTGATGACATCATCTTTGGTGGAAATGAGAGCATGTGTAAAAATTTTGTTGATTAGATGCAAAGTGAATTTGAGATGTCCATGCTTGGTGAAATGAACTTTTTCTTAGGTTTGCAAATTTTTCAGTCAGAAAAGGGCATCTTCATATCCTAGTCTAATTATGTGAAAGAGTTGTTGAAAAAGTTTGGAATGGAGGATTTAAAACCAGTGAGTACTCCTATGGTAACCGGTGCAAGTTGAGTAAAGATGATGATTCCCCTAAGGTAGATCAAAAGAGGTATAGATCAATGATTAGAGGACTGCTTTATCTGACTCATACCAGACCTGATATTATGATTGTAGTTGGCCTTGTTGCTAGATTTCAAACTGATCCTAGAGAATCTCATGTTGTAGCAGTCAAAAGAATTTGCAGATATCTAAAGGGAACATCTAACTATGGCTTATGGTGTCCTAAGGGTGATGATTTCACTCTTCATGCATATACAGATGTTGATTGGGCAGGAGATGTGGAAGACATGAAGAGTACTAGTGGAGTTGCATTTTTGTTGGGAAAAAGATTGGTTTCTTGGTTGAGAAAAAAGTAGGAGGCAATATCTCTATCTACTATAGAGGCAGAGTACATAGCAACAACAAGTAATTATACCCAAGTTTTGTGGATGAAGCAAATGCTGAAGGATATCAGAATTGTGTTTGAAGAGCCTGTTACAATCTTCTGTGATAATTCAAGTGCAGTAAACATCTCAAAGAATCCAATGTTGCATTTAAAGACAAAGCACATATCCATCAAATTTCATTTTTTGAGAGAGAAGGTAAATGAGAATGAAGTCAGATTGGAATTTGTCTCTTCAAAGGATTAGATTGCGGATATCTTTACTAAGCCTCTGCCTAAGGATACTTTTGACTATCTCAGAGGGAAGGTAGGGGTTATTACCTCTCCCATTTAGAACTAAGATACACTAATGTGCATCAGTCCAGTGGAACTCACAGTCATATCTTATGGTCCGGATTGGTGTTAAGGGAAGGCTACTTAGGGGGAGTAGTCAGTATGTTCTGAGTTTAGTTTGAGTTTATCTAAGAAACAAAAAGGGGTGTGAGATGACTGCAAATATGTGCCCTTTGCCATCGATGTCAAAGGGCAAAGAAGTCATGTGAAAAACTTGGACATGAGTAGTTGCTGATGTAAGGGGGAGCAGTAAATAAAATGGTTGCAGGTGTGATAAGAGAAAGGGGGAGAAGTTATTGTCTTGATGGTTGAAACAATTTTTCACATCATAAGTTACCATCAATGACAAAGGGGGAGATTGTTGCAAATATGTGCCTAATCAGTGTTGTCATTGATGTCAACATATCCTATATCCTTGTTGTCATTAGTGTCAACTATATCTCATTCTATAAGACTTGTATGTTGAGGATATTGAGAAATATAGCCTCTCCAGAAGAAACAAGTGAGTTACATATCTCTCTATCAAAGATAGTGAAGACAGTGTAGTTCAATGAAGTAGATTACTCTGCATTCCCTATAGGATGAAGATCAGAGTTTGTAGACCAACGGGTGTTGTAGAGGGTTGTCTGAAGGTGCTCCAGTTATGATTTGAGAGGTCCATATGAAGTATTGATGAAGTTATGGCCATCTGAGTAAAACTGGGTTTTTCTAGTGTTCAGAGGTGATAGAATGACAAGAGTATGGTCCGGATTGATCTGCATTGGAATATTATGACCTACAAATCTAGAGAAGTGTTTGGGATATTAGTGTGTATCCTCAACTCAAGTGGTTTGTGGTTTGGAGGTTCGCAAGCAATCTTTCTAGTGTGGCAGTCATGACAGTTGGTGTTCTTGAGCTTCTAAATGGAGATGCAACAAGGGTTTTTGGTGAAGTGAGGTGGTGCAGTTGTTCTTGTTGATTTCATTGTGCTTGTGGTAGTCTCTGGATCATGTGCCTACTATGTTGGTGGTTTGCATTGAGGATTGAGCTCGTGACTGAAGATTTGTCCTTGGGTGTTGCTGTTCTTTCCAATCTTGGTTGACCAGATGCTTTGTGCATGTTACAGATGATCTAAGAGAGATTCTATGAAGTGTGGTGTGTTGTTCAAGGAATATTTGTGTCCTAGCTAGGTTTTGCCAACATCATAGTGATTCACATTAATTCAGATGATTGTAGTGCCAACCTTGATGTTTATCCCAAGGTTGATGAAGCATATAAATATGTGTGGTTGAGTTGTGAAACGGTATCCTTGTGTGAAAATGACAAGATCCTAAGAAAGGAGGAAAGGTAGAGTAGAGAAAAGGAAGAGTAGAAGATGAAGAGAAGGAAAGGATGAGGAGATAGCGAAGAAGTATTTGGGGGTAGAGAAGATGTATTGTGCACTTCAATGGAACTGACCTTGGCATGAAGAAGATGTTATTTTCTAGTTCAATCTTTTTGTGATAAACTTATAAATATTTCTGTAGGCAGTGAGCCTCTTGGAGTAGTGAACTCTAGGCAGTGCACCCTAAAGGCATGTTCCTTCCCCATTTTATATTCTTTTAAGAGAGAATAAATCTTGTGGGTTAACCTCCACCGTGGTTTTTCCCTTAACCGAGTTTCCACATAAAAATCTTGGCGTTATGTGTGTTGATTTTATTTCTGCTCATGTGTTGTTGATTCATGCTTTCATGGTTATATCATTCATCTTTTATTAAGTGGTAAAGAAGTTAAATTATAGAAAAGGAAAAAAAGTTTTAGTGACAACTGATTCACCCCCACCTCTCAGTTGTCTACCCTTATTTCAACATGTACTACATTTTTATCAGATTGGAGAGTAACAGGCGATGCTGGATTGAAGGCTGAAGGAGAGAGGAAGTGCATGTATTGTAATCTCATATTTGAAGATAATACAACTTGGATCCTCTTCCCTTGGTGGATTTTTTTACCTGAAAGGGTTTTCTCCATGTTACATACTGTGTTATGTGTTCAATTCTTTGTGCATGTTATTTTTGTGTAATGGGTTTTGATTTATGTTGCAATCTCCATTGATTCTACATTGTTTAGAGGATAATAAGGTTTGAATCAGATTTCTGTTGTGTGGTTTACACCTTCATTTCTAACATTTGGTATTAGAGCCTGGCCAGTATTGATCCTTAGGTGGTAATGTGAAGGTTTTTTAGCTGCACTGGGAGATTTGGTTGTTGTTTGTTTGTAGATCTTGTGTAGATATGATGGATTCATCCACTGTTGCTTCTACCTCTCAGTTGGACATCAAAAAGTTCAATGGCACAAGGTATGAATTGTGGAAGCTGAAAATGGAGGATTTGCTAGAAGAAAGAAACTAGTGGCTAGCTGTTACGAAAGAGAAGAAACCCAATTATGTTTCTCCTGATGAGTGGGAAAGATTAGATAAAAAGGCATGAGGTACAATCTAGCTGTGTCTTGCAGATTCTGTTCTACTAAATGTTGTGAGTGAGAAGTCCACACATAGCTTGTGGAAGCATCTGGGTGAGATCTACCAAGCCAAGAGTATGGTAAATAAACTTTATTTAAAGTGTAAGTTATTTTCCATGAAAATGAAAGAGGGTGAATTGATTGCAGAGCATTTAAATTCATTTAATTTGTTATTGAGTCAACTAGCATCTGTAGATGTGGAGGTGAATGAAGAAGATAAATGTGTATTGCTTCTCTATTCTTTTCATAAGTCATGGAAGAATGTTATTTTGGCTATCACTGCTAACCTCATAGATCCAAAGTTGGATGTGTTGATAACTGAGAGGGGGGGGTGAATCAGTTATCCTAAACTTGCTTCCAATTCAAACACTTAAATCCACTTTATTATTCAATAGTATAGCAATTAATCATTCATGAAAGCATAAAGCATAAACACCAGAGTAGATACACATCAACACATGAGACACGAAG
Organism: Cunninghamia lanceolata; assembly: GCA_027924645.1. Taxonomy (NCBI): domain Eukaryota; kingdom Viridiplantae; phylum Streptophyta; class Pinopsida; order Cupressales; family Cupressaceae; genus Cunninghamia; species Cunninghamia lanceolata. The sequence continues at coordinate 2,981,069 of BSBN01000994.1, read as the reverse complement.
ATTATGACGTGGAAAACCCGATTAAGGGAAAAACAATGGGGTGATTAACCCAAGGATTATTCTCTGTTAGAAGAATAAGAAAAATAGATGGCACATGCCAATTAGGGCTCACTACTTGAGCACACTGCTCACAAGAGGCACACTACCTACAAGAGACACACTGTCTACAAAGTAATCAAGTATCACAAACTTGAACTAGAGATTGATATCTTTACCATGTCTGGATCAGTTTCATTTAAGCCCAAAAACTCTTGCTCTACCTTTCACACTTCTCTTCGCTATAACACCCTCATCACCACAAGACACAATTCAAAATGAATTCACAATCCCTTATTTATACAAGGCATCGACTCAGGAACAATCATCTAAGTCGGCAAACACCTACAAGATCATTCGCAAGACGTGTAATACATCTGGTCGGCCAATCTCAAGAAGAACACCAATATCCGTGGTTATTCTTCAAATGCAAACTCTAACTTCAATGCGGACCACCAATAAGAATTGTACATGATCCAAATATCACCAAAACCTTTCCTGAGTCATCAAGAACATCCGCACTTTATCAGCTTATTGGAATTCTTCTGTTCTTCATCTAGAACTTCAAGAACACAGTCTGTCATCATTGTCATAATGAAAAAGGTGCTTCTAGACCTCCAAACCATGAACAAATCTAGTTGTCACTTCTCACTAATTTCTTCAACACTCCCTCCAATCCACAAAATGAGATAATGCAATTCTGGAGCTCACCAGACCAATCTGTGATACTCTGTCACCACTGAACATCTACCGGAACCGGTTCTACTAGAGCGACCATAACTTCTTCAGATCTTCATGTAAACTTCTGAAATCTTGACTGGAGAATCTCAAGACTCATATCTAAAAACCCTTTATACCTAATCCTCTAATATTCAACTTATATTGGACTTTTACCTTAATGTCATCACTATTCTTCACTATTCCTGATTGAGACTAGTTTCCTCAATACACAGCTCATCCAATCCTTCTCATTAATGCAATATGAGTATGTTGACATCCATGACAACACTGGTTATCCTCATACTAGCAACAATCTCCCCCTTTGTCATTGATGGCAACATATGATGTGAAAAACCATCAAGACAAGAACTTCTCCTTTCTGTCACAGCTCCCCCTATCAACAACTCTTCACATGTCTTCTCTTTCTTTACTGCTCCCCCTTTGATCATCAACCACTTGTTTTTCACATGTCTTCTCTCCCCCTTTGACATCAATGGCAAAGGGCTCATACTTGCAATTTTAACACATCAGAATCATACCAGCTGCTCCCCCTGAGTAGTAGCTCCCCATCACCAATCTGGATCACAAGATGTGATTGTGATATCCATCGGAATGATGCACATCAATGCATCCTAGTTCATCACCGGAGGGGCAACAACCCCTAACTTCTCCCGGAGATACTCAAAAGATTCCTTAGGAAAAGGTTTAGTAAAGATATCTGCAATCTGATCCTTTGAGGGCACAAACTCCAATCTAACTTCATCATTGTTCACTTGCTCTCTCAAAAAGTGAAACTTGATAGATATATGCTTAGTCTTAAAATGCAACACCGGATTCTTAGAAATATTTATTGCACTGGAGTTGTCACAGAAAATTGTGATAGTCTCCTCATACTCTACTTTGATATCTCTTAGCATCTACTTCATCCATAAAACTTGAGTGCAACTACCTGCTATTGCAATGTATTCTACTTCAGTTGTAGACAAAGATATTGCATCTTGTTTCTTGCTTAGCCAAGAAATCAATCTCTTTCCCAAAAAGAATGCTCCACCACTGGTACTCTTCTGGTCATCCACATCTCCTGCCCAATCTGCATCTGTGTATGCATGAAGAGAGAAATCATGATCTCTAGGATACCACAAACCATACTCCACTGTCCCTTTTAGATATCTAAAAATTCTCTTGAGTGCCATGACATGAGATTCTCTGGGATCAGCCTAGAATCTAGCAACAAGACCAATAGCTTGCATAATATCTGGTCTAGTTTGAGTGAGATACAACAATCCACCAATCATTGATCTGTACTTTGTCTGATCTGCCTTGGGAGAGTTATCATCTTTGCTCAACTTACACCCGGTTGCCATGGGAGTATTCATTGGCTTTGAATCTTCCATCCCAAATTTCCTCAACAATTCTTTCACATATTTGGTCTGAGAAATGAAGATCCCTTTCTTTGTTTGAGTGATTTGCAGACCTAAGAAGAAGTTCATTTCACCAAGCATAGACATCTCAAACTCACTTTTCATTTGATTTGCAAAAGTTTTACACATGCTATCTTTCTCCAAAGATGATATCATCAACAAATACTTCAACAATCAAGATGTTTTCATGATCAATTTTAAAATATAAGTTACTGTCAGTAGTACCTTTGTTGAAACCAATCTGCACAAGATGTTTATCCAATCTTTCATACCAAGCTCTTGGGGCTTGCTTCAATCCATACAGTGCTTTCTTCAACTTGTAGACCATATCACCATGATCAGACAATTGAAATCCATCCGGTTGCTCAATGTATACTTCTTCTTCCAAATCACCATTTAGGAAGGCAGACTTTACATCCATCTGATATACCTTGAAGTCTTTGAAGGTAGCAAATGCAAGAAATAGTCTGACTGCTTCAATTCTTTCCATCGGAGCAAAGGTTTCTTCAAAATCAATTCCTTCTATTTGAGAGTAGCCTTTGCAGACCAATTTGGCTTTGTTTCTGATTACTTCACCAACTTTATTAAGCTTGTTCCAGAAGACCCATTTGGTTCCAATCACATTCTTATTTCTAGGTCTGGGAACAAGATCCCAAGTGTGATTTTTCTCAATTTGCATCAACTCTTCCTCCATTGCTTTGGTCCAATTTTCATCAATGTAGGCTTCATTTATTGTCTTAGGTTCAATCTTTGAAATCAGACAATATTCATCTAAATTTTGAGCAATTGTCCTTCTAGTTTGCACACCTTTTCTTTTGTCACCTATAATATGATCTTCAGAGTGGTTTAGTCTTACATACCTTGGAACTTTGGGAGTTTCTTGCACTTCTATTTCTTGATCAGGCTCATTCAGACCTGTCTCTTCTTCTTGATTTACCGGATCAGTCTAAATCTGACTTTCAGAAGAGGATTGAGCTCCTTGAACCAGAGTACCATTCTGATCATCTTCATCATATTCATAAAACCTTGAGGGCTTCTCAATTCCTTCATCAACCTTCACATTTGTACTTTCTATCATCTTTCTCAGTCTCTTGTTGTAACACCGGTATGCTTTGCTTTGAGTGGAGTAACCCAAGAAAATTCCTTCATCAGTTCTAGCATCAAACTTTCCTAGATCTTCATCTCTTTTAATGTAACATTTGCTACCAAATACTCTAAAATATCTCACAGTAGGAGTGATGCCAAACCAAAGTTCATAAGGAGTCTTACCGGTATTGCTTCTGATTTGAACTCGGTTGAGAGTGTAGACTACAGTGTTGATAGCTTCTCTCCAAAACATCTGGGGAACATTTGCTTCCATCATCATTGTCCTGGATGCTTCCTGGATGGTCCAGTTCTTTCTCTCTACTACTCCATTCTGTTGTGGAGTCCTAGGAGCAAACAACTATCTCTTTATGCCATGCTTCTCACAAAAATCTATGAACTCACCAGATGTGAATTCACCACCTCTATCAGACCTTAGACATTTCAGTTTTTATCCGGTTTGATTGTTTACCATAGCCTTGAAGATTTTGAACTTCTCAAAAGATTCTGATTTCTCTTTCAGAAAGGTAACCCACATCATCCGAGAATGATCATCAATCAGTAACATGAAGTATCTATCACCTTGCATACTCTTGATTCTTGTCGGACCACATAGATCAGTATGAACTAATTCCAATAATCTGGTAGAGGACTGATCCTTGCTTTTGAATGAGACTCTGCTCTGTTTACCTAGCCGACATTCTTTGCACAAACTATTTGTAGGTTTTACCAATTTTGGAAGATCTCTTACAGCCTAAGTATTGCTTATCTTGGTGATGTTATCAAAATTTACATGACACATCCTTCTATGCCATAGCCAACTCTGATCAATTTGAACAAATAGACAACTTTTATTAGTACCAACTAGATGAAAGATATTACCTTTTGTTTGAGTACCAGATGCAATCTCAGTTCTGAAACTTTCAAAGATCCTGCATCTTCCATTCTTGATACGGAGATCATAACCTTTGTCCACCAACTGTCCAACACTGAGAAGATTGTGCTTCAATCCTTCAACATACAGTACATTACTAGTTTTGTTCTTTCCATCAAAAGAAATAGTTCCCCTACCTCTGATTCTACCAGTAGAATTATCACCAAACTTTACCATTCCTCCTTCATACCTTTCCAAATCTAAGAACTTGTTCTTGTCACCTGTCATATGGTGAGAGCATCCACTATCAATAACCCAATCATCCTCTTCTTCAACTTGGGCAGCCAAAGCTCTTTCTACAACCTTATGATTGACAGATTCAGAAGACATTGGATCTTCTTCCTTGATGGCAATAAACACCCATTCATTTCCAGAGTTGTTTCCTATTTCTGATTCATCATCTGTTACTCCTTCATTATCATCTTCTTCATGAACATAATAACAATTCTTTTGGAACCTTTGTCTGTTAGAATTTGACCTTGTAGATCTTTCCGGACATCTTGAGGCAAAATGACCAATCTTATTGTAGTTGAATCACTTAAAGGGTAGTTTTCCTTCATACTTACTGGATCCTCTTGGCAGTCTTTTTGCAATGAGGGCTTCAAGTTGAGTTGTTTCTGCTTCTTCCTCTTCCATTTCTCTTCTTGCTTGATCATACCATGACAGCTTCCTTGAAGAGTTTTCTCTCGGATCAAATCTTTGTTTGTCTTTCACAGATGCACTGGCTTTGAATGCAGATTTAGTCTTGGGGGGATCATCTCCAAACTCAGTCATTTCAAATGCAACTAGTTTGCTAGCCAATTGGTCTCTTGTGATAGTTGTATGGGCTCTGAATTCATCAATGGCAACAACCTTGATTTTATAGACAATAGGAAGGGATCTGAGAATTTTTCCAACAATCTCATTTTCATCCAAGACTCCACCAGCATTCTTGATTCCACACACTAGCTCATTTACTCTTGGCATAAAGGTAGTAATATTTTCATCATCTCTCATTTTTAGTCTTTCAAATTTCCCTTTGAGACTCTGCAACCTTGCACTCTTAACATACTCATCTCCTTCATGCAGAAGTTCCAGTTTGACCGAGATCTCATAGGCAGTTGGTAGGTCAATAACATTTGAGAGTTCTGAGTCAGTTAAAGCACTTAGAAGAGCCTCTTTGGTCCGTAGATTATTTTCAGCATCTGTGATTTCATTTAGAGTTGTCAAACCACCCTATGGAGGTACATAGGCTTTTGTGACCATGGACAAGTATGCCTTTCCCATACACTCCAAGTGACATTTCATGCGACCTTTCCAAAGAGAGAAGTTGGTTCCATCAAACTTCAGACTATCCTTCTTGTATGACGACATCCTAGATCTCCTCAAGTGGTTAAGCTCTTTTTAGAGGAACTTGGCTCTGATACCAATTGTTGATAACTGAGAGGGGGGGGTGAATTAGTTATCCTAAACTTGCTTCCAATTCAAACACTTAAATCCACTTTGTTATTCCATAGTATAGCAATTAGTCATTCATGAAAGCATAAAGCATAAACACCAGAGCAGATACACATCAACACATGAGACACCAAGATTTTGACGTGGAAAACCCAGTTAAGGGAAAAACCACAGGGTGATTAACCCAAGGATTATTCTTTGTTAGAAGAATAAGAAAAATAGATGGCACATGCTAATTAGGGCTCACTGCCTGAGCACACTGCTCACAAGAGGCACACTGCCTACAAGAGACACACTGTCTACAAAGTAATCAAGTATCACAAACTTGAACTAGAGATTAACATCTTTACCATGTCTGGATCAGTTCCATTTAAGCCCAAAAACTCTTTCTTTGCCTTTCACACTTCTCTTCGCTATACCACCCTCATCACTACAAGACACACTTCAAAATGAATTCACAATCCCTTATTTATACAAGGCATTGACTTAGGAAAAATCATCTAAGTCAACAAACACCTACAAGATCATTCGCAAGACGTGTAATACATCCAGTTGGCCAGTCTCAAGAAGAACACCAATATTCATGGTTATTCTTCAAATGCAAACTCTAACTTCAATGCAGACCACCAATAAGAATTGTACATGATCCAAAGATCACCAAAACCTTTCCTGAGTCATCAAGAACATCCACACTTTATCAGCTTACTGGAATTCTTCTATTCTTCATCTGGAACTTCAAGAACACAGTCTGTCATCACCGTCATAATGAAAAAGGTGCTTCCGGACCTCCAAACCATGAACAAATCTAGTTGTCACTTTTCACTAATTTCTTCAACACTCCCTCTAATCTACAGAATGAGATAATGCAATTTCAGAGCTCACCGGACCAATCTGTGATACTCTGTCACCACTGAACATCTATCGGAACCGGTTCTACTAGAGCGACCATAACTTCTTCAGATCTTCATGCGGACCTTTGAAATCTTGACTAGAGAATCTCAAGACTCATATCTAAAAACCCTTTATACCGCATCCTCTAATATTCATCTTATCTTGGACTTTTACCTTAATGTCATCACTATTCTTCACTGTTCCTGATTGAGACTAGTTTCCTCAATACACAGCTCATCCAATCCTTCTCATTAATGCAATATGAGTATGTTAAGATCAATGACAACACTAGTTATCCTCATACTTGCAACAGGATGCTCTTGTTTGAGTTTTGTTGTCACATGAATTGAGGAAGAAAAGTTTAGATAGTTTAGGGGATGCTATTAGTGTCAAGGGAAGGTCTATGGAAAGAGGACCAAAAGGAGATCATAAAAGGGGCTAAGGACAAGTCCAAGGGCTGATCTAAGACTCTTGGGAAGAAGAATAGAGTTAAGTGTTGGAACTACAGTAAAAGGGGACATGTGAAGGAGTGCAGAAACCCAAAGAAATAGTCGGAGAGTGCTTCGAATAAGTCCTCGAATGCAGGTGAAGATGTTTTACTTTCTATATGTAATGTTGTTTCTAATGATCACTGGTTGGTTGACTCAGGATGCTCGTTTCATATGACCTCACATAAGGAATGGTTTTCCACATACGAGGAGTATGATAGAGGTGATATATACCTTGGGGACAACTCTACATATCTGATAGTTGGGAAAGGCAAGGTAATGTTGTATTTCAGTGGTGGGAGGATTAAAAACCTCCCTGGTGTTTTGCATGTTCCTAGATTAGCTAGAAATCTAATTTTAGTTTCAAAGTTGAATGATTTGGCAATGTATGTAACATTTGACAAGTATGGCTACAGATTGATGAGAGGGAACTTGGTGGTAGCAAAGGGGAACAGATTGGGAAACTTGTTTAAGCTTGAAGCCACTATAGTTTGTAATGCCTCTTATGTATCTGAGGCTAGTACTTAAAATACATGTATGTTGTGGCACGTAGATTGGGCCACACTAGTAATAATGTTTTGAAAAATATCAAGAATAAAAATTTGTTGGATGGTTTCTCTTATTTTGATGAGCACTTTGATTTCTGTGAGCATTGTGTGTTTGGTAGACAAAACAAAGAATCATTTCCTTTAGGAAGCAATAGAGCAAAAGATAAGTTAGAAATTATTCATAAAGATGTGTTTGGACCTATGGATAATTATTCTATCAGAAAATCTTGTTATTTTTTCACCTTCAATGATGGTGTATCCAGATTTACATGGATTTATTTTATGAAACACAAATCTAAAGTTTTCACTAAGTTTAAGGATTTTAACATCTTAGTTGAAAACCAATCCGGATTAAAGATAAAAATATTAAGCTCTGACAATGGAGGGGAATATTGTTCTAAGGAATTTGATGAGTTTTGCAAGCATGTAGGTATTATCAGACAAAAGACAACTTAGTATACACCACAACAGAATGGTGTTGCAGAAAGGATGAACCGAACAATCATGGAAAAAGCCAAAAGTATGTTGAGTGATGCACAGCTAGATAAATGCTTTTGGGCAGAGGCTGTGTGTACTGCTTGCTACTTGATTAATAGATCTCCTTGTAAGGTTCTTGATTCAACACCTTATGAAGTGTGGATAGGTAGGAAACCTTTTGTTTCACATTTAAGGGTTTTTAGATGTGAGGCTTTTGTTCATGTTCCTAAGGAAAATCAATCTAAGTTGGATCCAAAAGCTAAAAAGTGTACATTCATTGGATATGGTGATAATGTCAAAAGCTATAAGATTTGGAATCCCCTAACCCATAAGATTATCTATTCTAGAGATATTATTTTTAGGGAACTTAGAGCTATTTCTAAACCTAAGCACCCAAAAGAAAAAGAAGAAAAGGTAAAGAGAGTGCACTTTGATTTAGAGAAGCAAGATGCACCTTAGGAAGAATACAATGATGGATTTGGGGGTGAAGAAGAAGAAGAAGATTCAAGTAGTTCTGATTAAGATGAATCTGTTGTTATAGAAAAAGTTGGTACAGATGATCATGCAGGAGAACAAGCTGAGACTCTTACTCCACCCTTGAGGAGATCCACAAGACAACAAAATCTAGTTGACAAGTATAGCCCACCAGATTTCTATTGTAAATTTGCTTTATTGAGTACTAACGATGAGCCTAGATCCTACAGGGAAGCTATTCTTGCAGATGATAGTGAGTCTTGGCAGTTAGCCATGCAGGAGGAGAGGATGGATTTAGACTCTTGTAACACTTGGGATCTTGTTCATTTGCCCAAAGGATGAAAGGTCATAGGTTATAAGTGGGTCTTCAAGAAGAAGTTTGGAGCAGACAGTTCATTAGAGAAGTACAAGGCTAGACTGGTAGCCAAGGGCTACTCCTAGATAGAGGGAGTTGATTTTGGTGAAATTTTCTCTTCTTTTGCTAAATTGACTTCTATTAGATTTATTTTATCCATTGCTGTAGCTTATGATTGGGAGATTGAGAAAATGGATGTTAAGATTGCATTCTTGCATGCAAATATTGAGGAAGAAATTTATATGTAACAACCTACAGGTCTTGAGGTAAAAGGAAAAGAACATTAGGTTTGCAGGTTGAAGAGGTCTCTCTATGCTTTGAAATAGTCCCCCAAAATGTGGTATCAAAAGTTTGATTTGTTTGTATTGAAATTGGGTATTTTTAGGAGTGAGGAGGATCATGTGTGTACATTCACTGTATTGATGATTCTATACTGATCATTGCATTGTATTTTGATGACATGTTATTTTTCAGCAATACTAAGGGTATGATCAGTGAGATTTAAGCCCAACTTTTAGGTGCATTTGATATGAAGGATCTTGGAGCTGCCAGGTATATTCTGGGTATGGAGATCAGAATGGATAGAGGTAATATAAAGCTTTGGTTGTCACAAAGTAAGTATGTGAATACCATTTTGGAGAGATTCAGTATGCAAGACTGTAACCCAGTTAGAGTTCCTTTACCCATTGGTACTAAGCTTTCATTAGATATGTGTCCAAAGAATGAGGCTGATTTTGAGGATATGTCTAATGTGCTATATGCTAGTGCTGTAGGGAGTTTGATGTATGCAATGGTTTGCACTAGGCTAGATATTGCCCAAGTAGTGGGAGTTTTGAGTAGATTTGTGTCTAACCCTTGTAGACAACATTGGAATTATGCAAAGAGGATTCTTAAGTATCTTGTAGGTACTCCTAATTATTGTTTGGTTTATTCTGGTACTAATAGTGTTGATAAATCATTGGACATACATGGTTTTGTTGATGCAGATTGGGCAGGTGACTTGGATAGTCTAAGGTCCACTAGTGGCTATGTGTTTACTCTGTTTAGAGGAGCAGTGAGTTGGATCAGTAAGAGGCAACCCACGGTTGCTTTGTCCACCATAGAATCAGAGTATATAACTGCTACTCATGTTTCTAAGGAGGCAGTTTGGTTGAGGAGACTGTGTATAGGTATTGGATTTGATTGCAGACTCATTTAGCTTGGTTGTGATAGCCAGAGTGCTATATGTTTTGCCAAGAATCCTATGTATCATGCTCGGACTAAGCATGTTGATGTACAATATCACTTTGTTCAAGAAATGGTTGCAAATGGATAGATTGAGCTGAAGAAGGTAGACACTCAGGAGAATGTTGCAGATGCTTTGACCAAGCCTATGAGCACAGAGAAATTTGTTTGGTGCAGAGAGGCCATGGGCCTTGCTTCTAGTGCCTGATTATTTTATGGTTTTCCTATGGGTATTTACAATGTATGATATCAAGTGGGAAAATGTTAGGATTAAGGTGCCATCAACCTTGTAAATCCTATGTAATTAATTACTCATAATATTATTTGTAAATCACCCATAAGGGATGAAAGGTTTCACCAGCAGCGATCTTGTTTCAGCTATATGTTTATATCCAATACGCGATGCTGATTCATCTACGACAGGGGGTTATAGGGGGTTTCCCTCCTGTGAGGGGTCCGAGGGGATCATCCCCCCAGTGGGGGGTCCTCGGGCCATGTGCCTTGGTGGGGGTTTGGGGGAAGCACCCCCAAAACCTCATTTTATTTATATTTTATAATTGTGAATCTAGACTGTTGATCATTAGGTCACAGATCTGACAGTCGATAATTTGTCAGTTATCTTGCCCTAGAAGGAAACCCCCTTTTATAAGGATATTTGTACTACGTTTTTATCATATTAGAGAGTAACAAGTGGTGCTAGATTGAAGACTGAAGGAGAGAGGAAGTACATGTATTCTAATATCATATTTGAAGATAATATAGCTTGGAGCCTCTTTTCTTGGTGGAGTTTTTTACCTGAAAGGGTTTTCTCCATGTTACAAACTGTGTTATGTGTTTAGTTCTCAATGCATTTCATATCTGTGTAATGGGTTATGATTTCTATTGCAATCTCCATTGATTCTGCATTGTTTAGAGGATAATAAGGTTTGAATTAGATTTTTGTTGTGTGGTTTGCACCTTCATTTCTAAGAGTCTTCAGCTTTCAGGGCAAATTGATATGCTTCTTCCAATGTTGTCATCCTTACCAAACTCAGTTCTTCTTGAATGTTTAATCTTAGTCCATTGATGTATATTGCCACTTTCTCTTTGCTTGCTTCACTATGTCCTATCCTTATAATCATCTTATGAAATTTTTCAGTGTACTCCTTCACATATTTCTCCTTTTGTCTCAGATTCTACAATCTCTTCAACAGTTCCAACTCATAGTCAGTAGGTATAAACTGATTCTTTAATTTTGTCACCATTCTATCACACTTTATGATCTTCTCTTTTCCTCTTATATTTCTATCCAACTATACTTCTTTCCACCAGATAGCAACATGTCCTTTCAACTTAGTGTTTGCAAATTTCACCTTCTCCATTCTTAAATTTCTTCATACTCAAAGTATTCTTCTAGGTCATTTATCCAATCAATCAACTCTTCTAGATTCAAATTGCTAGTATAGTTCGGTACATCCACTCAAGGTCTTTTCCCAATCTTCAAAATAGCTTGTAACATCTTCACTTGATTTGATTCTTCTTCTTCTTCTAGGATTTCTTCATTTTGATTAGCGGATTGAAATTTTTTATCATCAGTTTCAAAATTAGGTTGAGGTGTCAATCCTCTTCTTCGATCTTCTTCAACAGTATCCAAGTGAACTCACATTTTTTCATCATCTCCATCATCTCATCCATTCTTCCAGCCATAGTACCAACATAAGGTATTCTACTCGATGGCATCTCTTCCTAGGATCAAGTGTAACTGCCTCAAATTTGGTGATCAGGCACAAGGTGACAATTGCCTCACAATTGGTGATCAGTTGACAACACAAGTACTCTGCCTTAGGTTCGGTGATCTATTCACAAAAAGATCTTATAGAATGCCTTCACAAAATTCACTCACTTCACTCCCAAATGAATCAAACTTCAGTCTGATACCACTTGGTACAGTCACGGTTAGGAGGGTCCACAAGGTGAATAGTCCAGACCATGCAACAAGAGTAAACACAACATAAGAAACTCAATTATAGAATGTAAATGCAGATTTAGTCATTTAGTATATCATAGATTCAAAATGCTAACATGTCGGCAACATGCGGGCTTACAATTAGAGCTCACAAGCTTGATTCTCTAGTTACAATGTATGTGCAAGATATGGCATTGAAGCACCTTACAGAAGAAAATCCAACTTATGAACTATGCTATCTATCATTAACTAACTTCCTATGCATCTATTACATGGATATATATCATCTCTAAATCACAAGAATCCTCCACATCAGCCAAGAAGATTACAAACTCCAATGAAAGAGATGTAACGTGTGTACACAGGTAGGTCAGCCTTAAGCAACTTGTATTCCTCCACAATTGAATGAAACAAGGTGTGGATCTCAAGAAAGGTTGGCCATGTCCCAAATTACTTTAAATGATGTGTCATTTAGCTTTGCAAGTCTTCTCCTTTAGATGTCTATCTGAGATTGTTTAAATGCTCTATTAGGAGAAAACAATTGATCTTTTGATTGTGATATCTTTCCAGAAATTGATCCAAATGATTTGAATTTTTTATATGATGTGCATAATGATATTTAGATGCTAAGTTCAACTCTGTAAGGTCTAAAATGAAACTGCAGTACAGTGTGGACCAAAATACAGAAACTAATACTAACTTAACTGACTGTACTGAATTGGGAAAATGAAAGAAAACAAAATGAATGCAAGTATTTTTGGTTGATGCAAGATTGCTATTGAATCAAGGATGCTCCTACATCACAAATGAGGATTGAGGCTACTAATCAAGGCTTAAACAAGGTGGAAGCCTTCATTGGGGGTCAATGTACAAAGATGAGGGACCAAAAAGTGGCCACAACCACTTTTTGGTCCTATGTGAGTTATAACACGAGCACGTTATAACGCACTCACATTATGGCTTGGTATTACCAAGCCTAAGATGCAAGTGCATTATAATGCACTCACATTTTAGGTTTGTAAAAAATCAAAAATAAAAGCACTAAAAAGTGAAACCCATGTCTCATTTGCAAAAATTGGCTACAAGTTTTACTTCTTCTACTGTGAGTGCGTTATTGGAGAGATTGAAATCAATAGTTTCACCATGCCACCTCACCAATCCCACTCTTGAGGATGTCATGCACAAGGTGTAGAGGGTGTAGAAACTAAACAAGGTAGGGTTTGATTGTTTTTTGTGAATTTGAAAAGATTTTTTTAATTTTGCAATGTCTTGATTGGATTTTTATCTTGAATTTTCAGCCAATGAGCCACCACAAAACCCTAATCCAGGAAAGGAGGATCAAAACAACCCCCCTCAAACTAAGGAGAACCCTCAAAACCCCCCAATTTCATGTCCTCATGATCAAAGAGACACACAAGAAAACTATTTAGGGTGAATTGAAGAAAACAAAAAACATCTTGAAACCCTAATTGAAACATTAAATACTACAAATGAAAGCACCAATCAGAGGAGAACCCTTGCCAAGTCATTAGAGGTCATTGTTTCTCATATTGAATTAGTGACAAACTAAATCATGGAATGGAATGACTATAGGGAGAGGATTCGACAATACTATGCTAACAAATTGTCTTACAAACATGTTAAGGGAAAAAAAATTACAAAATCTCAATTATGTTCACATTTTATCAATCCTAAAATTGGCCAAACACTAGAAGAGAGTTGCAAATGATTCCTAATTCATTGGTGTGTAAATGATGGTATATCCCAAAACTTTTGGGATAGATGGTACATGGTCTTTGATGAGCATCCTTGTAATAACAATGAGGTGCCACAATATTTCTTGAGGAAACTCTATTGTGAGTTCGTCCTCAACCAGATTCCTAATTACATTGACATTCAAGAGTTCTAGAGCAGAGGTGGTGACTCTACCTAAGATAGATAGGGGAAACATCAAGACCAAAACCACGTACATAGACCCCTCATGAGGCCAACACATATCTCATGATGCTGGAGCAATAGCCAATGATGGACACATCCATATTGGATGATATTTCCCTCACAGATGTCATCTTGCAGGAAATGTTTGGTATTGACTCCCAGGTAATTTTTTACAAGGTTCAGCTTGATTTAATATATTTGTATTTGAAATTTCTAATTAATTATACGAGTATCTATATTGTAAGTCAAAATTAATATATGGAATTGTTTGCACTATGAAATTCTAGGGTCAAAGTATTCATCCTGCTTTTGTTAGCTGTCTAGTGTAGGGTTATGAGAGGAGGTCGGGTCAACAGGTATGTAATTTATCAAAAGATTGTAAATATAATACATATATTAATGGTCATCTTATTTAATGACAATTTGATGATGAACATGGAGCTCCACCACAACCACCATGATTTCCTTGGTCCCCTACACATAGAAGTAATTTCATTAAGGTAAATTTTACCATTTGTAATCATTATACATTTAAATAATGTTATGTATCTATTTTGGTCAAATAAATTTGAACTCTATTTTCAGGTGTTGAATATGGAGAATCCTCCTCATCTTTGTCAATCAGCAGAGGTGGGCATTGTTGCAGCTATTTTGTCTGCAAATCCTTTGACCGATGTATGAGCCAGTAGCATGTAAATGTCATTTGTATTTCTTGTTTTATCTCATGCCATTTAATGTACATTAATGATATTCATTTTTACTCAATTTTGCTTCTTCATGCTTCTCATAGGAGGTCACAACTCCAACCCATCCATCTACGAATGAAAAGAGACAAAAAATGATCGAGAGGGATCACCAGCTAGCGATAAGTGATTGATTACATATGCCATGCTATATTTTATGTTTTCTATATTAATGTGGATATTGTTTGATTGTATTAACAAGTGGAGCTTCAAAAATCTCTATCAAGGAGGTCCATTTGATAGGAGAGAGAGGATGAGTCATTGATTGACTATCCATCTTCACAGCCAAACAAGGACCGTCGATTATTTGATAAAAATTCATAGGAAATTTGATTTTGGGACATTTTTTTGTATGCCTAGTTAGCTTTGTA
The DNA here is from genome assembly GCA_027924645.1 of Cunninghamia lanceolata. Lineage (NCBI taxonomy): Eukaryota > Viridiplantae > Streptophyta > Pinopsida > Cupressales > Cupressaceae > Cunninghamia > Cunninghamia lanceolata. The sequence continues at coordinate 2,965,984 of BSBN01000994.1, read as the reverse complement.
TACATACTTTTGTATTTTACCGATGTATATCTTTGTATATGCATGTATGACTTTGTTTGTACATGCCTATATGGCTTTATATATACACTATATGTTATTTTCATGAGATTATGTATATGACATTTTACATTAAATATAATATGATGATCAATTATGGTTACAGGATAGATACTGTATCATTCTTAAAAAATTTTATATTACGTACGTGTTCTTCAATGTTTCAATGAAATGATATTATTTTCAATTATAGTTCAATATATGTGTCAAGTATGGTTTGATTAATTCAAATATTTTGACAACATCCTTGCAAAATACATTTTATACATATCTTGCAATCATTACATTTCATGAAAATGCATACCTTTGAGGCATCATGTCAATTAGTTCACGTGCCTTGTCTATGCTTTGACACTTTGCATACATGTCTACAAGGGTAGTTGCAAATACAACATGTGACAAAATTCCTATATCCTTTATTCTTTGATGGTTGTCCACACCCTGTTACGAAGATTCCATTTTGGCATAGGCAAGGAGGATGTTGGATAATGTTGTGGAATTTGGCTTGACACCCACCAGTTACATTTTCTTGAAAGTTTCTTTAAAGCCTTATCAAAAAATCCATTTTGTGCATATCTTGCAATCATTGCATTCCATGAGACAACATTTTTTGAAGCATCATGTCAAACAATTCACATTCCTTGTTTATGCTTCCACACTTTGCATACATGTCTACAAGGGAAGCCTCAAATATAAAATTTAACAAAATTCTTATATCCTTTATTCTTTGATGGTTGTCCATACCCTGTTCCAATGATCCTAATTTGGCACAGGAAAACTAGGATGCTTGCAAAGGTTATGGAATTTGGTTTTACACATGCCAATTGCATTTGCTTGAAATTTTATAAATCCTTTTCAAAAAATCCATTTTTGTGCATATCTTGTAATCATTCTATTCCATGAGATTGTGTGTTTCATTAAGGCATCATGTCAAACAGTTCACACGCCTTGTCTATGCTTCCAAACTTTACATACATGTCTACAAGGGCAGTTACAAATACAACATGTGATAAAAATTCCTATATCCTTTATGCTTTCATGGTTGTCCACACCCTGTTTTGAAGATTCCATTTTGGCATAGGCAAGGAGGATGTTTGATAAGGTTGTGGAATTGGGTTTTACATGTGCCAGTTGCATTTTCTTGAAAGTTTCTTTTGTGCATTTAGTTTAAAGATTCTAAAGCCTTTTTGAAAAAAATCCATTTTGTGCATATCTTGTAATCATTGCATTCCATGAGACAACATTTCTTTGAGGCATCATATCAAATAGTTCATGTACCTTGTATGTGCTTCCACACTTTGCATACATGTCACCTAGGGTAGTTGCAACTACAACATTTGCCAAAATTTCCATATCCTTTATGCTTTGATGGATGCCCATACCCTATTCTAAAGATTCCATTTGGGCATAGACAAGGAGGATGTTGGCTAAGGTTGTGGAATTCAGATTTAAAATTACCAATTACATTTTCTTGAAAGTTTCTAAAGCCTTATCAAAAAAACCATTTTTTGCATATCTTGAAATCATTAGATTCCATGGGACAACATTTCTTTGAGGTATCTTGTCAAACAATTCACATGCCTTGTCTATGCTTCATCACTTTGCATACATGTCTCATAGGGCAATTGCAACTACAACATATAATGAAATTCCCATATCCTTTATGCTTTGATGGATGTCCATACCCTGTTCTAAAGATCCCATATGGGCATAGACAAGGAGGATGTTGGCTAAGGTTGTGGAATTTGGCTTTACACTAGCCAATTGCATTTGCTTGAAAGTTTCTAAATCCTTTTTGAAAAAATCCATTTTGTGCATATCTTGCAATCATTGCATTCCATGAGACAACATTTCTTTGAGGCATCATGTCAAATAGTTCATGTGTCTTGTCTATGCTTCCACACTTTGCATACATGTCTCCTAGGGTAGTTGTAACTACAACATTTATCAAACTTCTCATATCCTTTATGCTTTGATGGATGTCCATACCCTATTTTGAAGATCCCATTTGGGCATAGACAAGGAGAATGCTAGCTAAGGTTATGGAATTTTTCTTTACACCCACCAATTGCATTTGATTGAAAGTTTCTAAAGCCTTATCAAAAATACATTTTGTGCATATCTTGCAATCAGTGAATTCCATGAGACAACATTTCTTTGAGGCATCATGTCAAATAGTTCACATGCCTTGTCTATGCTTCCACACTTTGCATACATGTCTCATAGGGCAGTTGCAACTACAACATCTGATGAAATTCTCATATCCTTGATGCTTTGATGGATGTCCATACCTTGTTCCGAAGATCCCATTTGGGCACAAACAAGGAGGATGCCAGATAAGGTTGTGGAATTTGGATTTACACCCACCAATTGTATTTTCTTGAAAGTTTCTAAAGCCTTATCAAAATAACCATTTTGTTCATATCTTGCAATCATTAAATTCCATGAGAAACCATTTCTTTGAGCCATTATGTCAAACAATTCACCTACCTTGTCTATGCTTCATCACTTTGCATACATGTCTCATAGGGTAGTTTCAATGACAACATCTGATGAAATTCTCATGTCCTTTATGCTTTGATGGATGTCCGTACCCTATTCGAAAGATCCCATTTGGGCATAGACAAGGAGGATGATGGATAAGTTTGTGGAATTTGGATTTACACCCACCAATTGCATTTGCTTGAAAGTTTCTAAAGTCTTATAAAAAAACCATTTTGTTCATACCTTGCAATCATTGCATTCCATGAGACAACATTTCTTTGATCCATCATGTCAAACAGTTCACCTACCTGGTCTATGCTTCATCACTTTGCACACATGTCTCATAGGGCAGTTGCAACTACAAAATTTGATGAAATTCCCATATCCTTTATGCTTTGATGGATGTTCATAGCCTGTTACAAAGATCCCATTTGGGCACAGACAAGGAGGATGCTGGCTAAGGTTGTGGAATTTGGCTTTACACCCACCAATTGGATTTTCTTGAAAGTTTCTAAAGCCCTATCAAAAAATCCATTTTGTGCATATCTTGCTGTTATATGTGAAAATGTAGAAGAGGGATGAATGGTGTAAAATATCTATCAAATCAAACCCTCCTTTCACAATAACATTTGAGGACAAAAAAGGAGCCAAGTCACTACAGATGAATGAGGACTTAGCTACAAGTTTGTGTACTCAAGAATGATATGGAAAGATAGATTAGATTGAGAGATTGGTCAAACCCTAGATCGAATAAGCCTCAAACCATAATTATAATTAAATCAGGTATAGACGAACAAAAAACTATAGAAAACTAGATATCAAGGCACTCAGGAAGGATCAGAAACATACCAGAACTTGTATTTCCATTATTGAAAACTTTGTGGACTACGAGGCACGTGCCCAAGTTTGATAGGGCAATATTTTTGTAGATCTGGAGGAGTGAGATGTGTCGTATGATATCCTAATCCTGACTGTGGGATGAATCCTGTCAGGAAACTATGGGGTGGGCACACTAGTCTAGTAGGTGCAAATATTAGTAACTTTCTTCTAGATCCTAAATCTCTATCCTCTGAATTTCTTCTTTGTACCTGCACTTTTCCAAATCCCACACCTGTAACTTACAATCACAAAGAGAGGGGTTTGGGGGTTGTGGTGTTTAGGAGCTTACCTCGGTCAAGCCCCGGAAGGACATTCAAGTCTTCCAGCACCATTGTTAGATAAAGTGCATGCCCAAGTAGGGTAGAGACCATATCCAATGATGAAATATAAGATTGAAACACAAATTGATGTCACCTTAGAGGTGAAGCCCTCACAGAGATGAAGATCCTTCAAATCATGAGAAGATGGATTGATGAAGCCAAATTTGTAACAAACAAACACAATAACAACACAATTATGCTTTGCAACACAATGAATGCCTTGAAATCCCTTAGCTCAATATCATATGTTTGGATTATCCATCTAGGTGTAAAATGAAGTCATAAATTCACTTATATATGCTTTCCTTCTAACTTCCATAATTTAAATTGAAAAGGCTGATAAAGGGAAACCTTTTGAAAGGGCCCAAGCCAACACATTAATATTTTAATCCCAACAAATTAGGCTGGACTTGGGCATGGGTACCCAAGTCCCAAGGGCCTAATTTAGTCTTAATTAATGTTTAGGATAGGCCCCTAAGTCCCATTTAACATGGGTTTTGGGTGCCCAAGTCCCAAGGGCCTAATTTGGTCTTAATTAATGTTTAGGATAGGCCCCTAAGTCCCATTTGACATGGGTTTCAGGGGAAATTGCTCTAGGATGAGTATTAAACTTGCATAATGTAAATGAGGGGACCTAGGAGCTAAACTAGGAGGTAGAAAGGCATAGGGATACTTTTTACTCCATAACATTTAGCCACCACTTTAATGTATGTATGATCTTACGATTCCATACATGCATTAAAGTATGGTCAAAGCACATCAAACACATCAAACATGCCAAGAACATAGAGCTAAGGCATACCCAAAGGTTGGAGGACTATTTCTAGCCCCCAATCTCAGGTAAGCACTAGAAAACACATGGTAAGACACACAAGACACAATGAAGACATTAAGAAGTACACAAAACATGGAGAATACAGTGGAAGCATGCAATACACAGAGAAGACATGAGAGCAATTATGCAATACATGAATTATGGATGGAGAAAAGACATGATTAAGCAAATACATACATATATATCTCTAACTAAGTGATGGGGAGGGAGCTCATTGTTATGCGCCACCATCAAAAACATGCAAGACATGTATAAAAAATGCAAGGTACGCCAGACACACAAGGAAGACACATGGAAAACACATAGAATACACGAGCACCATATAGTACATCATCTACATATTACACATCTTATACACGGAAAACATGATCGATATGGAGGAGCTCATCACTACTCCACTATCTAAAACATGCCAAACACACCTGATGGTTGAGCTATGGTACAACAATTGCCAAAGACACACTTAAGGGTAGAAAACTCAAGATCCAACCCCACCTCTGCAAAGGAATTTGTATAAAAGGATGTGCACTAGCTCAAGAGATACACCATCTTGCCTTTTGCAGAAGGGCTTTGTATTAAAGAATACGCACTAGCTCAAGAGATACATAATCCCACCTCGTGATGAGGGATTTTTTCTTGCTTTTTAAAAGGATGTGCGCTAGCTCAAGATATACACCATCCCACCTCATGATGAGGACTTTCAAACACGCTTCATCAATGTAAGAGTAATCAGACAGATACCATTATATATGCCCCCACCTTAAGGTGGTTGATCCTGCTTGCCGATATCAAGGACATTAAGGTAGAGTGAAAACACGCAAGGGAAAAAGAGATTTTGCAAAGCCCATGCCCCCCAAAGGTGACATGTGCCATGATCGCCAAATGTTCTCACAAACACATCAATATTATTTGCTAAGATAATCAACAAGATATAAGCTTTGGTTAGAAAATCTTACTCTAAGATAATAACCAAATGAAAGCTATGCATAGTTTATACATTAGATCACATCAAAGACCAAGGCTACACTTGTAGGTTTGGATCCAAGTATAGTTGTTGGGCTATATTGTAGGTATCTTGGAATCAAGTGTAACAACAAGGTGAGATACAAAACTATCCAAAGTGCTTAGAGCAGATTAGTATTGCAAAGGATTTGTTACAAGATTCTTCACAACACAACACATAACACAAAGTGATTCTACTAGTCAAGCATCAGAATTATATAAACCCCATCTTCATATATGGAATGGGTCAATTTTTGCTTTCTTGCTGAAGGGACACACAGTCTTTATCAGTATTTATTTGTTTTTATCATCCACCAACTACGTAAAATCACAGATGAAGGGAAACAATAAAAATGAGAGAGGAGACAAAGTGCCTTAGGAACACCATGTAGGAGGATGCCCCCAAAACACCCTTTGCAATGCTATGCCCCAAGGCACAACACACAACAATAAAAGAGGAGAGATGAATATAGAAGAATTGAGAAACAAATAGAAGAATGTTACGATAGAGGCAGTCCCGTTGTATCCTTGAGCTTACAAGAGAATCAAGAGTCATCCAAGGGGACCTAAACAAAAACACAACATGGGGGATCATGACATGACACATCAACATATATATTTAGAAAGAGGCCACCCTTGAAAGCATCTAGAATAGGTGCTACATAGAGTGTGGCTAAATGAGGGAGAAATACTTACCTGATTCAATGTGATATTTCTTGGTTGACAATCCATGTCTATCATCATAGGATGTATCACATTAAGTTTTGGTCTTGTTGATATTATATTAATATTAAGTTTAGGATGATGATAGGTTGTGGTGGGCTTCAAAGAATGGTATCCAATACCTACCATGTAGTTAATTCCAGCAACTTGTAAAGATGCTCTAATTCCTTGTTGGTTTACACCACAACCATTGCCTACATAGTCACAATTTTTGTACAAAATTTGAAATCCATGACCATAGAGAGAGTCCATCTCTTTAGAAGATGGTGAGGCCTCATATGTCTCATAATCTATAGTATAGGTAAGAGTATTGTCTTTGTTTTCTACAAAGGAGACTTTGAGTTTCTTAGGTGTTTCCAAAGATTGCTTGGATGAGATCGATGTGACATTTGATGTGTCAAGATTAGAGTTATTAAATTTATATTCCTCCATAAAGGAAGGAGCAAAATATAATGAACCCCATTCGTTACCAAAAAGTGCATTCGATGGTTTAGAGTCTTGCATAACATTATCTATGGAAAGAGGTATTGATGAATCAACTCACAAGTTGTTTAGACCCTTATGATTATTAATTTGTTTTTGCATTTCAATATGTAAACAATTATTCGGTTCAGGATCAACTTTAATGGTGTGGAGCTTGTTTTCATAAATAAAATTTATTGATCGAGGAAGGGTAGATGAAACTACCCCCATGGCATGGATCCACAGTCTATCGAGAATCATATTATATGGCAGTGAACCAAGCATTACATGAAAAAGGGTAGATAATGTTATGGGTCCAACCTTTACGAGTAAAGTTATGGTAGCCAAGGATTGTCTACCAATATTATCAAATCCATGGATGTTAAGCCTATCTAGTTTGCTTAAAGATGTGTCAATCTTGATTCTGTGTAGCAAGTCAATGCCACAAACATTAAGAGTCGATCCATTGTTAATCATAACTCACTTTATCAACTTTTTATCTATTGTGACAATTATTATAAGTGGATCATTTTTGTTTTGGACTCAATTGATCGTACTTCATGTTGTTGAAATAGAATATCTATTTTTGTTGCATGCATACAATCTAACAGAGCTACTACATCATTCATCTTAACAGCAAGTGGTACAATCACCTTTTGTAAAGCTTCTTGGAGCATTCTTCGGTATGTAGGCGATGTTTGTATAAAATCCCAAAGAGAGATCTTAGCTAGAGTAGCGCAAAGCTATTCAACAAGATAGTACTCTTGACCACTTGTTAAAAACTAGTGTTTAACCCTTCTCTTTACTTTGTTAGTATATTAGTTGCTATGGACACATGCTTTGTAAGTCATCCTGTGAGCATATTGTATTATCCCACATTCATGGGAAGTAGAAGTTGTTTAGATTAGACTTAGTATATAAGTAATTGTTGAGGCTAATGAAGGCATCCACAAATTTATTGTATTGAGCTTTCTCAAAGGAGGTTGCCCCCTCGAAGTGGCCTGCGATCAATAAATTCCTTCTGTGTTTTTGCTATTTCTATAAATTTGTTATTTTGTGCATTTTCATTATTTTGTTGTAGGAAGTTCCTCTCATCTAGTATCAAAGCACTTTCTTGAGTTCGCTGGGTGGAATTTTTGTAGATTTTTTTATTTCTGTAGTGGCCCTCTAAGTGCTGTGATTATTGCAACAATATTTTTTTCAACTTTGTATTGTTCATTTGGATTACAGGTTCGGATCTGGGAACATTTCTATCCACTTAACTATGGGAAGTACATGAGCATATAGCCCTAAAAATCATTGTGAGGAGTACCACAAGAACCCTGAAGTAGCTGGCCCATTGAGAGGACCTGCTAGTGAAAAGGGCAATGACCCCTACCTGATTGACTAGTTCCCATCCGTGAGGTAAACCAAGAGTTGTCATTTGTGGCAAAGTAGTTATTAGTTTTACCTGAGCCATGGAGTGCGAGGTACTGTCCCAATATGCAAGCCGTTAGATAGCATTGGTGGCCAGAGTGACTCCCTTGAACCTTTAGAAAGCCGAACAAACTTGGGGCCCATATCTATTGGCAGCAAGCAAACTACAGATTGAATTTGTCAAGAGTAGTTGACAGATCATTTCCAAAAAAGAAAAGTTAAAAAATTTCCATTTTTTCACCATATCATTTTTGTTTTACCTCTGTTTCCTCTCAAAATTCATTAGAATGCCTAAAATTTCATTCTCCACATTTCCTTCATTGAGGATCATATCCCAAATTCCACTTATCGAAGCCAAAAATCCCACATTTGTCTAATTTTAGGGTTTGCCATAACTCCTTCGATTCTCACCTAATAGCCTTGAGATTTTACTAGTGTTCCTTTCATATTTATGCTCCTTTGTCCCTCTTGGACAAATTTTCCCATTCTTTGACCTTGCTTCTGAAATCACCATTTCGTTCTCCCCTTCCCCTCAAAAATTGTCCAAAAGCTCGACAAACCCCAATTACCCATTGCAGTTTTCCCCAAATTAAAATTTCTCTTTACTAAACAGGTTTTAGCACATGTTTTTCTACCCATTAAAAAAAAAACTCTTTTGGCTATGGTAGTAACCCAATCAGGAGCAAAAAACATGGAGTCCATGAAATTTCTGCCCTCAAGTCCAAAATCTAAGATCTTGATGAAAATATTCTCGGCCTTAATCTTCAACATTTAGCCATGAGCAACAGGCAGCAACCAGACTCTTCTTTAGACACTGGGTTTTCTTCTTCCAACAATTTTTGTGGCCTTGTTGTGATGTTCACAACACATCCTATTTTACCCTTTAGCAAAATGAGGACCCTATGTGCTTTTTATTTTGTTGTGGCTTGGTTTGCTTGGTGGTAAAGGGAAAAGGGGTATGTACTGGGAGAAATGTTTGAAAAAATCAAAATACCTAGTGTTAAAAAGAAACAAGAGGTACTAGTGAATTCTGTGTGAAAAATGATTAGGTTTGCTTTTTGAACCAACTTGAAATTCCCAGTATTTCATGAAATATGAAGGTTTTGGTGAAATATAGTGTTCAGTTAAATTTGTATGTCATGTACAAATTTATTTGCATGTGATATGCTAAAATGGTTGTATTATAGTGTAGGCAGGTTCGTTGTATCTTGTCTTTTGCATGTACACTTAGAATGTTCAAACTTTAAAGTGCAAAGATGGACCTGAATAGTTTCAGAGGTGAATAAAACATTGATGTCTGCGTTTGTATTCAGGTATTGTATGGTGTGTTTATGCATTCAATATACAAAATTGGTGAACATACATGCCGAAACCCGAAAGAAATATGCAATCAAGTTTATAAAAAGTTGAAGTCGAAAATGAATGTTAAGTGTTATTTGTATGTATAAATGTTTGCATTTAAAATACAAATGCAATGGTGGATTTCAAAAGGAAGTGAAAAGTGATTTAAGTTGGTGGGACCTACAAGGTATTATCATAGGGGTTCCGATGTACAAAGGAGTTATACATTGATATATGCAAAAGTGGAACCAAAGCTATTTTAAATATGATGTATAGTAGACTAGGCTCTGCGTATTGTATGCATGTTATGATGTATGCAAACCCGATATACAAAAAAAATGAAGATACAAAGATACAATGCCTGAATTAGCAAAAAGGTTAAAGTTAGTTGAAACACCAGGAAGTCCAAATTTGTATGTTAGAGTGTATGTATTGCATATGCATTGTGATATACAAAAGGTAAATACAAATCCTGAAGCCATTAAAAGTGAGAATTGTATGCATTGGGTAGGGTTTTTAGTGATGGGATCAAAGTGCAAAATGCATAAATGATATAAACGAAGATACAAGGCCAGACATGAAATAAAATAAAATATGTTTGGTAAACTCGTGCATGTCCAAATTTGCATGTTGTGGTAATTATATGAAATATGAATAAGAACATACAAAGATTGATATACAAAAGGGGAGATACAAGCAGAAAGGTGAAAATTAACAAATGCAAAGTTCAAAATATGAATTTAAGTGGAAAGGTGAACATAAACCAAACTGTATGTATTAATGGTAGCATTTAATGCTCATCTAACACCGGTTTAATAGTGAAATGCAAGATTTGAACAAGTTAAAAGTAAAATTAGATGTTTTATTTTCATAGTTGCATTTGAAAGTAAAAATTGCAGAGAATTTGACTTAGTCGGAAAAACGCAATTCAGTAGCTGAACGAAATGGGAATGGTAAATGGTTAAAGGTTGAAATGGTAAATTATTATCAACAAACGGTTACAAATACAGGTTTGTACATCAAACACTGCTAAATTACAGTCAAGTAAAATTAGGGTAATTATAGTAATTCGTTAAGAAAATGATATAGATTGTTAGTCATTATTGTAATTAATTATGCAATATAATTTGATGTGGTTAAACTTTGAAAATCTTTATTAGTGAAAGTGACAAGAAAATCTAGGGTAAATGGTAAAAAATGTAAAACTGTGGTAAAAACCCTAAAATTGTACACAAGTGGGAGGGTAAAATGTATAATTTCTATTGGCAGGATGGCACCCAAACAAAAGGTGGATGTTATAGTAGCTAAGGAAAAGGAAAAAGTTAAAAGAGAAAGAAAACTGAGGAAGGAAACGGTTAGAGAGGAGTTGCCACTGGTCAGGGGATATTCATCCTTGATATTTAGTTCAGGAGGAATAGTTACAGATACAAATATTGGTCACTATGATGCGAAAGAAGTGCTATAGAAGGTCATGACGGTAGATGCTACCGCTGACATGAGTAAGATTTGGGAGAAAGGATTGTACAAAGCCGCAGGATTTCCATTGGTTATGGAGGCCAAGGATTTGGTACTAGAATTCATAGACTGATATAATTTGATTACTAGAAAGGTAATGCATAACAGTCGAACTATTGTAGATCTATCTACAAAAGGCATCGCCTAAACTTTTGGGCTTGAGGTTAAAGAGCAAATGATGGACATTGACATTGATCAATATGCTACAGATTTTATTAAAAATGAGAAAGAAGGTAAAACTACTATTTTTTATGCGTGGTATATAGCAGAGAACAAACCCAAAGCTGCTGTATGGGTGCCTAAGAATTTATATACGGTTAATTTCAAAGAGGAAGTATACTTAATGATTACAATGTTGAGCAGATTGGATGGATTAAAAGATGCCACAAAGTTTGACCTATGGATGTTCACCATCATACAATATATTAGAGCAAAGGAGGGAACTATTCATTGGGATAGAGCTATTAGTACAATAATATACAGGTAGGCAATGACATTCAGGAAAAATAGAAGGTTTTCTTTGTCTTCCTATGTGATTTATGCAAGTGCTGTTAAGATGCCACCATTGGTTGGAATAGATAGAGTGGGTACCTTGGGAAGTGGCCGAGGTCAAAAGCTGATTTATGATCATTATCCAAATTTATAGGAGGAAAATGCATGGCACAAATATGCTAGGGTTAATGATGTTTTTTATACTTATTTAGTGAGAATTTTAATAGGGGATAAAGACAGAAGATTGTCAGAGGAGGTGACAAAGGCTATAAGTTCTTTCAGTTCCGGGTATATACAATTTCCTACCTTCACCTATATTAGGATTGAAGGATTTGAGGGTAAACCATTCAAATTGCCAAGATATTCTCTAGACTGTTTGATTGTATTAGAATTCTAAAGATAAATTTTGAATGTATTCAGAATGTACAAAAAGAGATTTGGTAAAGGAAACATCAAGTTCCCTTGGGTGATTGGTAATTACTCATGTTATAATGAAGATGTTGCTAAGGAATCAGAAAGAGAGTTGAGATATTATGGGTTTGAGGAGTTTGAGTTAGTTAGACATTTTGACCCTTTTCATAGAATTGAAAACTACCTTGATAAAAAAATATAAATACCAAATCCACATTGAAGATTTTTGGTCAGACTGTGAGAATGGGCAAGAAGTGAGGAGAAGAGCTCTTCAAAGACTGACATTGGAGCAGATGAAAACCATGGGGGAAATCAATGTGCCCCAAGAGGTTAGAGATGATAAAATATTACACCAAAGTTATGAAAGTAAGGGAGTGGCCTTGTTGCCCATCAATGAGCCTAATTGGGAGGAGCTAGTAGAAACATCTTTGGATGTAATAACTAAACCAATTCTTTTATTTTCTAAAACATGGTTAAGTGATAGGGTGGAAGAGCTTAAGGCTAGAGGTGTTGTTGCCACTTATCAAAAAAAGGGAAAGAAGAGAGAAAGAGAAAAGAAGGATGAGTTGATGTGTTTTTATGAATTTAGAGAAGAAAATTTGTAGAGACTACAGTCCTTGAAAAGGGTGAAAATGCCACACTTCTAGATCCCTACGCTCTTGGTATCATAGTTGCCATTCCTTCAGGGACATTCATGGAAGAAGGAACATCAAGCCAAGTGGTTAATGTGGAACAATCACAAGCATCAATGGTTGCTATAGAACAAGTGCAAAGTAAAGAAATACCATTAGGATAGCGTACAATTAAAGTTGTGATAATAGATACCCCAAGGGGGAAGGCATGAATTCCTACTATACTAGTGGATGCTCCATCCGTGGGAGTGAGACAAAGGCCTATATCTAAAGATTTAACACCTAAGGAAAGAAGACTAGGTCACATAAAAGTCAAACAAGAGTTGACTAAGGAAATGCTACAAGAATCAATAGGCCCATTAGTCAAAAAAGTAGGTGAAATTGTGAATATTGATGAAGGGAGTAGTGATGATGAGGAGTCACAATTTGGAGTTGATATAGAGGTAGAGGATGATGAAGAAGAACAAACATCCAAGACTTCCCCTATCATGGGAGAACAAAGTACTTAGATGGAAAAGACATAAAGCCCAATAAAAACGAATGAAAATATACAGGAAAACATGGAAGTAGTGTATCCTTTTGGTCAGTTGGTGTCACCTAAAATCATAGAGGAAGTGCAGGTTGTTGCACAGCAAGTAGAAGAAGCAGAAAAAGAAGGAGAAAAGACTATAGAGGAAATAGATGTATCTTCTGGTCAGTCATTACAATCATAAATGATAAGTGAAACAGAAAATGTGCAAGTTCAAGATAAGGTGCAGACAGAGGAGGTAATGTTAGCAAGCATTACAGATACTAATGTTTTAAATGTTTCTAATATTAATATTGAATAGGGTGAACAAGAAAAGAACTCAGAGGAGAGAAATACAGATCAAGATACTAAAGGGGATACAAAGGATGATGAAGAAGAAAAGGAAAATGAAGAAAAGGGACCACAACATCAAGATGATGCATCACCCTCATTACTACAACAAAATCCACCTCTGGAACAAAATCCACTACAACAACAACAACAGGAGCCAATAGAAATAGAAACACTTGAGGAGGAGGTAATAAATGAAGAGAAGAGGGTAGAAATAAATAGGGAAGCACCATCTTGGTTGGGTTATGAGGTCTTAAGAGAAAAAATAGAGGTACACTTGGTCCCCATTGACATCAAAAGCTTGTTAGGTGGGCATCCACAGAAAGAAAAGAGAAAAGCTTGAACCATGTCAGCCATAAAAAGAAGCCCATCTGGATCTAGGACTTTAGAGCTGGCTATACCATAGAAGGACAAGGCAAAGGGAGAAATGACCCTTGAGGATTATCAACTACTGAATATAAACCTTGGACATGCGACTGGGGAACAACACATTGTTGAGTGGGAAGATATGAATAAAGTGACTATGGAAATGACGAAGAAGGATAAGGATAGGTTTGACTATTTGAAGGGGCATATTATGCAATTGCAATAGTTCATACAGGGAATATTTGACCCCTAATGTTGGCATGCCTAATTTACCTATAGACTTAGCCATTTTATCAAAAGATCAAGTAACTAAATTGGAAAACAAAAAGGTTGAAGCAAATGTTTTTGAAGAATGGTTTAATGCATTTATTCAAAAAGGAGAAAGCACAATAAGGCAGGTAATTCCCAATTGGGACGTGGCTCTTGCAGAGAAAAATAATTGCAATGTTGTTTTACATCATTTTCAATCTAGAATGGAGGAGTGCAAAAAGGAATTGAATCAGGTTGAGGATATGAATGAAAGAGTTGAAGAACTAATAAGTGAAGGAATAATAACTTCTCAAGTGGCAAATTATATGCCACAATACATATTGGAGCTGAAAGTTGAAGACAACATGTTAGAAGGCTACATTATGAGTACCCGGGATCTAGAAGGAATTGCTGATGAAGTGATCAGGAAGCACATGAAAATAATATAGAAGTTTATTGGGCATGAATGCCAAGAGATACCAGTCTATGATGCGGCTATTACAATTAAAGAATTCAAAGCTATTTATCTACCCTACCTAGAGAATCCTACTGCATATCTGAGCACTGAAATGATTGATTCCATCATGGAATTAAATGCATGGATAAGAAAATATTAGAAAAATAGAGAAGTGGAAGAACAAGTAAAGATATTAGAAGAGAAAGTTGAATTACAGAAGTATACATGGACAATGAGTCAAAAGAATAATCATAATTCTGTTGTAGCATTGATAGCCAAGTACACTGAGTACTTGAAGAAAATAGGAGAGGAGTGAGAGGGAAAGGTACTAGTGGCAGTGGTTATGTCTTTTGTATCTTCATTTACATATGTTGTGGTATATTTTATGTTGTTGCGGCCAAAGTCAACAAAGAGAAAGTCAAAGAAGATTCTATGTTTTGAAAGATCCTAATGGCATCCTTTCTGCCAAAAGAGAATATTCCTGAAGATATTTTAGCAATGGTTGGGAAATGATTCCCACCGTTAATCTTGTAAGTTTGAATTGGAACCATTGATTAAGTTCCTTCGTAACCATAGTAAGGGGGAATTCAAACTTATATAAAGAACCCTGCTACTGGAGTTTTAAGTACACAGAGTTTGAGAAAGACATATGTTACATTTAGGCAAGAGAAGTAATAGACTTTGAACATAATTTTATGTGAAGTGGAATGCACCTGTGTCTACAATAGAGATAATGTGGAATGTCCATTTTCTCCCTATATCTGTAAAATGTCTATGAGTTTTGATTAATTACTAATGTTTTTAGAGAATTTGAAGTCAAAATACATTGTAAATTTGAAAGACTTTTCATATGTTAATGAATGCAAACATCTATTTGCTACGTCTATTCTAGAGTGCTTTAGATTCATGTAGTCTTTAGTGTATTTCCTTTGATGATCACATTTTTGTATGTTAATTTGTGATACTGCTCAGGATAAGTATACATGGAATTTACTCCTTTGAAGCATTACAATCGATTAATCTTGCATACATGAGTAGCAGAAAATTAATTCCTGTTGAATTAAGTTTTCTAACCATATCTTTTGTAACTTTTCCCAAAAATCACAAATAATTAGCATTCACATAGAAATCTAAAGGAAATTGTCAGATATTTGAATAGAGAATGATGAATTGTAAAGATCTTTCACAATTTTCATATAAATTTGAACGGAAAAGTTTGTTTTATTGAAATTCATAAAAAGCTTTGTAGTTAAATAGTAAATACATGCAAAGGATCACTAATTCTGGTGTAATTTGTAGTTATTTGCATAAATTGAACAAGTCCAGTAAGTCACATATCACTTTAGTTTATGTAAGGCCCCTTGAACATTACAACTTCACAACGAACTGCTGACACATCCAACAAGGTCAAGACCTGACCATACAGAAAGTTGAGATTAAGAATTCCTAGTTAATTCTTCATATCTTTCAAGGCAACTAAGGTTCCTTTGTGAATTTTAACTTTGTTTCTTATGTACTTTACATACATCAACAGTTTTTGGCACTAGAAGGAGGGCCTGTTTGGAATTAAGGTAAGATTTGTGTAAAGATGGCTCATAATATTGATTGAGTGACCAGGTCTAGGTCTAATTCAGGTGATATCTTCACACAATTACCTGACAGATGACATAATAAGAGTCCTTTAATTTGGAATCCCAAAGTATTACAGGTAGGAAGTTCATCAAGGACTCCCCCTAGATCACCCTTGAGTATACCAAATATAGTGAGTCCTGATGGTTCTACTTTCAGATCGTTAAATCTTGGTTCAGGTCCTCCAAGAAATCCCAGCTTGCCTATAAATCCAAGCCCTCCAAGAGGTCCTAGTCCGCGTAGAGGTTCAGTCATGGCATACTTTAATGTCAATTCTCCCATACTATTTGTTGATTATCATGAAATGCCTAAGAATCCTAAGAAGATTTGCCCTAAGTACCAACTGCATCAAGATCCTGAGGATCACATCAGAATCTTCAAAGAAGCTTGCTTCAGGGAAAGATTAGAGCATTAGGATGTAGTGTACAGGTTGTTCCCATTCACATTCAATGAGAGGGCTTCTAATTGGTATGTTAACTTACCAAATGGTTATATAACTACCTGGGAACTCATGGAAGAGGTGTTTTTGTCTAGGTTTAGAGGACCAGTCAAACCATCTTCTTTGTATCACAAATTAGTAGCAATCAAAAGAGGTGAAGGGGAACTCATTGATAATTTTAATCATAGGTTCTGGAAGGCATACTCTAAATTGGTTGACCCTTACACTATGACCCCCAAGGCTATCTTAGCAATGTACTACACTGCTTTAGATCCTTTGACCTCAATGTTTGGTAAGAGGTAGGCTAATATTGATAGTTTGTCAAAAGCCTATATAGAGGCAGTTAAAGTTAACCAAGAATGGGACAAATGACATACAATCCTTTTTGAGTGTAGGAAATATAGGAATTCAAAACCAAACACAGCCATGGAATGGTGTTCCAATGCATCATACTCCATTATTGAATCTAGTGCCTACGTATGCACCAATGTATAACCCAGTCCCCACTCAGGTTATAGTTCCTTACACAAGTAACAATGCTAATAGTAATCAAACTAATGGTCAATTATTCTTTCAACCTCCTCAAGATACATATATGGCCAAAACACAGGATGATAGGGAGGAAATAAAGGAGATTACTGCACATCTAAGGAGACTAACCACTGATATGACTCAATTGAGAAATAAAAACTTTTATGGTAGAAATACTCAGGGTCAAGGTCAAAATTAGAATCAAAACTATAACCAAAATCAGAACTATAGTCAAGGTCAGAGTTCAAATCAAAATCAAAATCATAGGCAAAATCAAGGTCATAACCAAAGTCAAAATCATAACTAGGGACAAGGAACACAAAATAGGGGACATAATGGAGATAATAAGGCCTCAGGAAACAACAATAGAAATCTAAATTAGATTAAAACCTCTAGGATGTTAAATACAGGACCAAACAATGGTACTATGGCTTCTCCATTTGAGAGTCTAGATAATCAAGAATTAAAATAGCCTGCTAGGATCCAAATGGCTAACGTAGCATTAAAAAATTGGTGTAGGATTTATAACACGAATGCACATGCTGAACTCGATTGTCCTCAATTTCATCTAGTTGCTAGTATTTTTAATGTGGAAGTGCAGGCTCCTACATCTGAGTTCCTAATTCCCAAGGGAAATGAAATAGTACCTTCCAGATTTGAATCTATTATGGTCTTTGAAAGTTTTACCTTCACAACCAGGGAAGAAGAAAATCAGATAGCAAAAAATGAGCCTTATTATTGTGAGAACTTGTATCTAGAGTCAACCTTAGTACTAGAAGCCTTTCAGTTTCCCTTTGAAACTGAAAATGAGGTGTTATGTGAACCAGATGAGGTATAGGCTTTTCAACAATCTAATAGGAACCACACTTATAATTTGAGAAGTAACAGTAAGCCTGGAGGTCCCTTCACCACCTCTACACCTCCTAATAATTTCAATACCCCACCAGATCAGCATGCTAGCAATAACCTAGTGCCCCCAAAATCTAATTATCATGGTACTGGCACAACAGTAACGCCAAAGGTTCAGGTAGGGAAGACAGAGTCTAATGAAACATCAAAATTGATGAGTTACTTGTCTAAGGTGATAAGAAAAATCAAGGTTAATGTACCTCTATATGAATTGTTGAAAAGCCCAGGGGTTCCTAATGCCTTTATAAAGTCCCTAGATGAGTTAGCACCAAAGGAGAATTCAGTTGACATAGATGCTCATAATAGGGATGTACAGTCCAAGGATAGAGGTAAAAAAGTTGAACAACCAGCAAATACTAATGTTGTCATGTATGCAGAAAAGAAGGAATTTTCTCTGTTTCTATTAACCATAAGAATGTTTGGAAAAAATGTGCATAATTGTCTGGTAGATTTAGAAGCCTCAGCTAATGCTATGCCACTAGGAATATGCAAAACTTTAGGACTTACTCCCTCAAAATCTGCTAAAGTTGTTACTTAGTTGGACAAAAAAGAGGTTAATGTGGTAGGTGAACTAATGCATATCCAAATGCAGTTAGCATCTGATCTTAGGGTAAGCCAATTTATTGACATCCATGTCATAGATATCCCGGTCAATTACGGTATGTTACTAAGTAGGGATTGGTCCAAGACTTTGAATGAATACATGGCTACCAATTTTTCACACATGTGGTTGCCTTGGAGAGGTATCCCAAACCAAATTAGAATAGAGGCCAAACCTAGAATGAAGCATATGATTACATGGTACAATCAGACAAATGAGGTATTGTATGCTGTTATTGCACCAGGAGTCTATAGGGTGTCAAATAGAAGAGCTCAAATAGAAGAAATCCTAGTCTTGGACTTTAAAACAAAGCCTACTCTTGATGAAATAGATGTGTTCATTGAGTTTGATTATAACTCTTTTGATGAAGAGGATAATATCATTGGTAGCTTTGGTCAATTCATAAGACAAGAGATGGAGAAATGCATTCAACGGGAGTCTCCAATCCAATGTAAGTTGTACAAAAGTCTATGTAGGGTTCATAACACTGTTCATCTTGAAGAAAATTGTGGAATGTGTAGGGATATAATAGAATATCAGTACCAAAAATGCATAAAAGGGATGGGACAACAAAAGCTAGAGTCTATTCCTAATAAATTTGAATTGTGTTTTCATGAAAACGTGGATGAATCATTCCCAGGTTTAAAGGAAGAGGTAGGAGTAAAAAGTGTCAATTACTTTGACTTACACAAACAAGATAAAAATGCAAGGGTACATATAGCTCGAGAAAAAGCACATGAGGACACACATAATCTCACCAGAGGTGAGGTAGGTAGAATGATCCTTGTTAAAATGAGAGGTTAGGGTCAAAAGAACAAGAGTGACATCTAGACATTAAAATGCGATGGATCTAAATCCAAGCAAGGGGTAGGGGTAGGGGTCAAACTCATTGATCCAAATGGTAAATCCTTCTTGGCTACGTATAGACTCCAATTTCCTTGTACCAACAACATAGCAGAGTATGAGGCTCTGATTTATGGATTAGTTATGGCCATTAAGAAGAAGGTAAAGGTGATTAGGGTATTTTCTGACTCTGAACTAGTGGCTAGACAAGTCAAGAAATTTTATGCATGTAATTACAAGAAAATGGTTAGTTACAGACATAGGATATGGGATTTGATCAAATCTTTTGATGCCTTTAATATTGAACATATCCCTAGGGAGTTGAATCAAAGACCAAATGCATTAGCAGTTGCTGCTAGCACCTTAGAACCCTTAACATTATCGGGTCTAAAATGATTTGCTATTGAATTGGTAAATGTACCAAGTATACCTAATAATGTCACTCATTTTCAAGTGTTTGGAGGAGACCAATAGATTGTAGATTTTCTCACTTGTCATGAGGTGTTTAAAACTCAGATTATTGACAAACAGGAAAGGCTAGATATATCTTGGGATGAGGAAGACATAGTGGACTTAAAGAGTAATTTCCTACCCAAAGGGGTGATAGAATTGGAAAAGATCTTTGATTTTGATGGGGTAGTTAGATAGAAAGATCTTCCCAAAATAGAAGAAGGTAAGTGTGACCCCTTCAACTTAGGAACAAAACAGAATCCACATAATGTTTTAATCAGAAAATCTTGTTCTAATGAATTGAGAAAAGAAATTGCAAAAGTTTTGAAGGAATATAAGCATGTGATAGCATGGACCTATGAAGATTTGAAGACCTATGACACCTCTATTATAACCTATGTAATACCATTCAGACAAAAACAAAGGCCAGTAAATGCTATATTAGAGCCTTTGATTTTTGAGGAAGTTAAGAAATTGCTACTGGCTAGGATAATTTTTCCAGTGAGGCATTCGACCTGGGTAGCTAACTTAGTTCCTGTAAGGAAGAAAAATGGGGATATTAGACTTTGTGTTGATTTTAGAAACCTGAATAAGGCCTCTAAAAAAGATAATTACCCTTTGCCTCCAATAGATGAAGTGCTACGAGCAGTAAATGGAGCTAAGATGATGTCCTTTCTAGACAGATTCTCAGGGTATAACTAGGTTCTAGTAGACAAAGAGGATAGGCTAAAAAGAACATTCACTTGCAAATGGGGTAACTATGCATACAGGAGCATGCCATTCAGCTTAATAAATGCAGGTGCCACTTTTCAACGGGCCATGGACATGCATTCCGTGGATTGTCAGGTAAATGTATTGTTATTTACATGGATGATTTGACTATATTTTCTAAGGATGTATCCACACATGCAAAAGACTTAAGGAGAGTACTAAAAAGGTGAGAAAGGTATGGAATCTCTCTTAACCCAAAGAAATGTTCATTGGTGTAATTGAAGGGAAGTTTTTAGGCCATATTATTTATGAGAATGGGATATCCATTGACCCAGATAGAGTAGAGGGAATTAAGAAGCTACAATTGCCTAGCAGTAAAACGGAATTGAAGTCTTTCTTTGGTAAAATTAACTTTGTTAGAAAGTTTATCACAAGATTTGCAGAAATTGTGCAACCATTAAATGTAATGATGAAAAAAGATGCTAAGATAGAGTGGATGCCAGTGGCTAAGGCTGCATTTGAGGACACTAAAGAGGTTATTTCTGATGCTCTGGTGTTAGCTAGTCCAAATTATACTAAACCATTTTATATCTATTTGTTTGCATCTGAACATTCAGTTGCAGCTGCTCTAACACAAAAGGGAGAAGAAAATGAAGAGAAACCCATCACTTTCATGAGTGCTCCTCTGAAGGATGCACAGTTGAAGTATTTAGATATAGAAAGGCAGGCTTTCGTATTAGTGTAGGCAGTGAAAAAATTTAGGCATTACATCTTGAGAAGCTAGGTATAAGCCATAGTGCCTGATGCAACGGTAAAAATGTTATTAATGCAAAATGAGCCTGGGGAGAAAAGAGCAAAGTGGTGTGAGGCCTACTTTTTACACTACTATTCATGAGACTATTTGCAGTGCTATTGCTATTATTTTTATGTTGAGAGACTATTGTTCCTGAATCTTGTTTATTTAACCTATTTGATTTTTAAGAAAATAATTGTGAAATGGTAATTAGATGTTGCTTTTAAGAAAATGATGATTGGATATGGAACTTTGATGTGATTCCAGTATGATTATATGGTAGAATATTTAGGTATGCTTGTATTAAAGTTGCTTCAGCTATGATATCTTTATGTGTTATTGACTTCAAGTTTGAGTGTGCAGGTATTGCTAACGAAACCACATATACAGGGGATCATTCTATACCCTATGTTATATCCCTTGTGAGCCAATCTAGTTCCATGAGGAACTAAAATCAACCTCGTGTTTGGAGAAATGTTGTAATGTTGTAATCGGTTAATGTTGCATGAGGTCAAGGGAATTAGGGCTACCTTCTGATTTACTTATATTGTGATAAGTGTTGTAAGAAATGTTGTTTTAAATCTTGTTTAAACTTTTTTTTTAGACCCTTTCCTTGTGTTTTTACTTGACTTTGGGAGTTCTAACTAGGTAAAAAACAACCCTGGGTTATACCCCATGGGTCTAGGGACCTCTTTGACTAGGATAACCTTGGGTTAACCTCCATATGGTCACTTAAACTTCACAGTGAAGTTAAGTGACGAATTTGGAGGCATGGGGGACAATGGGATGAGTGGAATCCACACTCAGGCCCACTTCCAAGTCATGGAACAACTCCATGATCCCCTAATAATGGAGTGCTTGTCTCCTTGTGCCTCTCTTTTGGTGGGCTTTCCCTTAATAAGGGTGGTGTGTCTTCCACTCCCCTTTTTATTTATATTTTACTTTTTGTATTTTATTTTCCCATGTGTTGTAAAAGGACTAAAGTGGGGGACCTCTTGAGTGGGGTTAATTGTTTTAAGTCCACTAGGATAATGGATGAATGGTGGATTAGTTGTTTAATGCCACTTGGGAAATTAGGAAAAGACAGGGAATTAATTTTAAAAGAGAGAGGAGGAGGAGAGTAAGGGGGTTGGATTATTGTGGAAAGAAGGAGAACTTGGAGGTGGAGGCTAAGTGTGGAGCTCTTCATCAAATTTCTTCCATAATTGGGCTTGAGAAGGTTGGTGAACAAGACTTCTCACTTGTATGATCTGTTGCTTGTTATGTATATTTGTTCTTACTTGATGAATGAGTTTGCAAATGCTTTCTATGTGTTTTTCTATTATATTAGGGTATGTGTTGGGTGTTGAAAGAGCTCCTTCTAGTTGGAAGGCAATGTTCATCACGTATAGGGAAGGGAATGTGTGAACCTCCTCGGGTGTCTTTCTTGTTTTCTTGATATATGAAATGCCTTGAGGGCATGATGGTACTTTTGAGCCAAGAGGGCTTTAAGGCTTTGAGAGCCTATTTGGGATATCCCTGGAAATATGATTATTTGGATGGCTTGAGGCCTTGAGGAAGATTAACTTGTTGGCTTGAGGCCATGTGATTAGTTGTGATAAATGCTATGAAGAATGACACCTTGAGTGAGAGAGTCTACTTCCCTACCCTCCCTGAACTCACCTCAGCTGAGTCTTTGTATTGTGAGTAAACCATGGGAGTGTGTGTGTTATTTGCTTTGTTTGTTGTTATTCAATGTTGTGAAGTGTTTTGGTCTATTCTACCTGGGTATGTGGATGGTCTCCCTAGCTCGGGGGTGACCCTCTTGCGGGTCTATGGTAGGGAGGAGAGCTAGATGGTTGTTGTTTTCTCCCTTGTTGTCATGCAGGTTACTGTTGAAGCATGTTAAGAGGATTGAAGGAATTTTGTCTTGTTAAGAAAATGTACTATCTTCCTATTTGTAATGAGAGTTTGGTCTCTTTAAATTTCTTCCTGTAATAGTTTCTTTTGATGAGGAGAGATTGCTCCCTGTGAAAGTTGTAGAAAAATTGCATTGGGAGAAGAAAGTAAATCCCTCCCTTAGAGTGTTTTGTGAGTCGTGGGATTTTTACAGTTGTATGTTCTTGATTATCTAAATTGTAAATTGTGAGAATGGTTGTTGATCTGGATCAGTTGTTTAAATATATCTCTTGTTCGATTAGTGAGAAGGTTATCTTTACAGTATTATGAAGGATGCAATTTT
Source organism: Cunninghamia lanceolata (assembly GCA_027924645.1). Classification (NCBI taxonomy): domain Eukaryota; kingdom Viridiplantae; phylum Streptophyta; class Pinopsida; order Cupressales; family Cupressaceae; genus Cunninghamia; species Cunninghamia lanceolata. The sequence continues at coordinate 2,942,357 of BSBN01000994.1, read as the reverse complement.
GCCCTTGAAAATAAAACTAAAGCTTGAGTTAAGTATGCAATGGGAAACAATCTAAATTGAATTTACTTGATTGTTGTGTGTTATTGAAATGAAAAGATCTACTAGATCTTGTATTTACTCTTTATCATTAAATTTATTCGAAATGAAATGTAAACTTAATAGATTAAATTTTAGTTGGTAAATACAGAATAAAAAGGTTAGTGTTTTTCTGTTCACTTAAACATTTGTTACATTGGAAATAAAAATGTTAGAGATAGTGTGGAAAAGAATTACTATGGAAATTCGTTATATGTTTTTTTTTTAATATTAAATGAAGATTGGGAAAATTAGATACACTTGCATTTGTATATTTTTGTTATTAAATGATGTGAAAATTTGGGATGCGTGTATATATATACATATATATATGTATATATATATACATATATATATGCATATACATATATATTTAATTAGTTAAATTAAATGAAATTGTGAAACTGATATATATCTATATATATATATTTATTTAAATTTATTTTTATTTAAAATTTCGTAATAGCATATGCGACGAAGGAAGAGAGGATCGCAGCTTGCATTACACAGTTGAGACTAAATATGAAATGGTGGGGGGTTTAAACCCCCTCCACCGAAACTTAGTATATGGAGGGTGTGGGGAGGGGCGGAGCCCCACCCACACCCCACAAAGTGGGATGTGGGTGGGGCTTCACCCCTCCCCACATCCCCCGCTCCATATAACCCCCGCGCCCTGCAACAGGTCCACACCCCGTCTGAAGCCCCGCTTCCCCCCTTACTCCCATCGCCGTCCATCCACTATGCGGTTCCCTTCACCTGTGTCTGCCGCCTGTGCCTCCCCACTTCCCACACCCCTGTGACAACACTGCCACCTCCGTTCGGCCTGCGCCCAACTCAGATCCACCGCTGTCGTAGCCTCCATACCCTGCAACAAGACAATCAAACACAACAAGAAGTTTAGGGTTATTAAACCCTCTTCCTATGAGATGGAATTCCATATTTAAATGGTATTACCTATAAGTGGTGTTTCCACTAACCTTACTAAATAAACAATTATATATATATATATATATTTATATATATTAATTGTAAATGAATGAGCTTGCACTAAAAGGTTTTTTAATATATATATATATATATATGAGTGGAGTTTCCACAACAAGATTTAAAAGAAAAATTATATATATAAAGATAAACATATATATATATATATATATATATATATATATATATATAAATGGACAATTTTAATGGGGCTATTGTAATTTGCCCTTATAACAAATTACATTATTTTCGTTGTAAGGAAATTGTGTTTTCAAGAATAGTATTTCTTTCTAGTAATGAATTACCAAGGTATGGAAGATGATTTAACGTAAATAAAATTTAAATGCAAATACAAAAAGTAAATTAAGAAATACGTAAACGGGCAAAATAAGCAACGTTTTAAAACAAATCGATAGAGGGATAAACAAAGATTGCGAGGTAGAATTTTAACAGACTGAGTTAACCAATCAAAGATCAACCACCTACTAAGGGAATCCTAAACGAAGAAAAATGAACCAACTCAAACATAGTGATCGATATCAACATGCACATGTGTGTGGAATATTCCATAGCAACAATCACTTAGACAACTTAAACATACACAACCGAGCATGCTTATGCATGCGAGGGGGAGATTTCATGTAGTAAAGGAAAATTTTTGATAGTTCGTATCATGACCACATATCGCATGTGGACATGAACACACATGTTTGCATGTTGTGAACACACGTGAAATGTGGGCATGACATTTGGTATCAGAACACAGTCATTTTAAAACACTGGGCTTGTTTAGGCACATTATCACTTCCGTGACCAAACTGACTAGAGGTTACCTCATTTTGTAGGATGCCTCTCAGACGAGTTCAGCAAACACTATCCTACCGCACTCCAGCCACCAAGGTACACACTGATTCTTCAGCTGTGGGACCGGATCAGCTAGACCCATAGGCTCAACTAGTCCTACAGGCACAACCAGTTCCTCAGGAACCGCAAGCACCACCAGCCCCACCAGACATGGGACCACAGATATTACAGGCCTTACAGGCTATCTTAGATAGGCTTGCACCGGCTGTAGTTGAGCCACACATAGAGCCACGTGTTGAGCCCCGTGATGTTCCGCGAGAGGAGCCACGCGTGGAGCCACGAGCTGAGTCTCATGTCGAGCCACGTGTGAAGCCCTGCGTAGAGCTGCAGGGGGTACCACGTGTGGAGCCTTATGTTGAGTTGCCGAATATAGAGGAGGTTAATTCGGCTGGTAGGGCCCGTAGCAGGAGCCCCACACATCATGCTAGGCATGACGAGACAGTGCGAGTAGAGCAATTTAGTCCCAGGCCTTATGATTATTAGGCAGATGAGCCTTACAGGGGGCGCAGCGATAGAGGAGATCCCATTAGGGATATTTTGAGGTTGAACCCTCCTACTTTTATTGGAACCACAGAGGGAGCTGAGGCAGAGGCTTGGCTTATCAGTTTGGATAGGTGCTTTGCGTTGCATCCATACACAGGCAACATGAAGGCCCATGTGGCAGTACACTTGTTACGAGATGCAGCAGCTACATGGTGGCACACTAAGGAGTGCAAGCGTCACCTTTCTTTGGATACCCTCACATGGGAGACCTTTATTGAGTGCTTCAATTATCTATCTGACCATTATAGATAGCGTCGTATAGACGAGTTTTATGACCTACAGTAGAGGGGACTCTTAGTGGCACAGTATGAGAGTAAGTTTACAGAGTTATCTAGATATGTGGAGTATCTCCATGATGAGAAACTCCTGGTGCATAAGTTTATCAGAGGTCTAAACCACAGTATAGTAGGACTTGTTCAGATGGCAGATCTCCAGACTTTGAGTGATGCTACCGAGAAGGCTTACATTGCTGAGGAGATTTAGGGATGAGGGCAGAGTTCTCACCCTTAGTTCCAGGATTAGGGATAGCAAAAGCATCAATAGAATTTTCGTAGGCCAACACAGCCACCCCCTAGAGGAGGATACAGTTCAGCACCATTACCTCCTAGGCCCCCACAACAACAGCAATCACAGCAGCAACAAAAAGCTAGAACACAACAGAAATCATATGGGGGAAATAATAGAGGTTGGCAGTAGCAGGGCCCGCGTAGAGATCAGAGACAATAGGGACCACCTACGGGACCCACGAGGCCGCAGCAGTCGTATAGGGGTTCACAGGGGTCTACGGGCAGAATAGGACAACAGCAGTCGAGTAGGACTCAGACTGTATAGGTTTAGGTTAGGGGCCCTTGTTATACTTGTGGTGAAGCTGGACACATAGCTAGAGAGTGCCCATAGGGTTTTACAGCAGGGGGACAGTATCATGCAGGAGGTTCTAAGCAGACTCTGGGTGATGTGGGTAAATCCCACCATATGTTTGCAGTGGTTGACAACCGCCAGGCTGATTTTTAGGCTTCAGTTATTGAGATAGTAGGTATGATTGTAGAATCTCCCATCTCTATCCTTTTTGACTCCAGAGCTACCGACTCCTTTATATCTACATCATTAGTGGGACGTTGCAGGCTAGTGGCTTCTAGGCAGGACATTAGGTGGGAGGTCGAGTTGGCCTCTGGGGCCAGGATGTCAGTTGATACCATTGTTAGAAATTGTGAAGTTTCCTTGGTTTCATTCATTACAACATGGGATCTTAGGGTGATGCCATTAGGAACCTATGGCATAGTTGTTGGCATGGACTGGCTTGTAGCTCACAGAGCTAAGCTAGATTGCCATCAGAAGATGATTAGTTGCACAGATGATCATGGCACACTGGTCGAGATAGTGGGCATATAGAAGCCCACGACTGCTCGAACGATATCTACTCAGCAACTTAAGCGTTGCTTGTGGAAGGGTTGTCAGATGTTTGCTATCACAGTCAGTGATAGATCAGAAGATGAACCTGAGACTACATTAGATGATCAGTCCATCCTGAGAGAATTTGCAGATGTTTTTCCACCAGAGTTACCTGGTATGCCTCCACGTAGAGAAGTTGACTTCCACATCGATTTGGTACTAGGGGCAGAACCAGTGTCTTGGGCACCTTATAGAATGATTACACATGAGCTTGCAGAGCTTAAATTGTAGTTAGAAGAATTACTAGAGAAGGGACACATCTGACCTAGTGTTTCTCCATGGGGCGCACTAGTTATCTTTGTAAAGAAGGATGGATCTCTTCGACTATGCATGGATTACAGGCAGTTGAACAAAGTGACGGTGAGGAACCGGTATCCTCTGTCGAGGATTGACAATCTCTTTGACCAAATGCAAGGAGCTACAGTATTTTCAAAGATTAATTTAAAATCTGGGTATCACCAATTATGAATCACAGAGGCAGATATTCACAAGACTGCCTTTCAAACCAGATATGGCCTTTATGAATTTATAGTGGTACCTTTCAGATTGAAGAACGCCCCTACAGTGTTCATGAGTCTCATGAACAGAATGTTCCGCACTTACCTAGATCAGTTTGTGATCATTTTTCTAGATGACATTTTGATCTATTCACGGACTGAGGAGGAACATGTGGACCATTTGCGTCAGGTAATGCAGTGTTTACATGAGACTTAGCTCTATGGCAACCTGGCAAAATGTGCCTTCTTCAGAAAGGAGGTGCAGTATTTGGGATACATTTTATCAGGGGATGGCATCTGCGTAGATCCATCGAAGATTAGCGCAATTCAGGATTGGCTAGCACCCACCAGTGTTACAAAAGTAAGGAGCTTTATGGGACTAGCCAATTACTACCGTAGGTTTGTCGAAGGTTTCTCCAGGATAGATCATCCTATCACTTCCCTTTAGTGAAAAGGGAAAGGATTCACTTGGACTGAGCAATGTGAGAAGGCCTTTGGAATCCTTAAGGAATGTCTTACCAGTGCTCCCATATTAGTTGTTCCTAATTCGGTAGAAGATTTTGTTGTCTGCACAGATGCATCATTAGAGGGATTTGGAGCTGTGCTTATGTAGGGTGGTAGAGCGATTGCTTATGAATCGTGAAAACTTAAAACACATGAGCTAAACTATCCTACTCACGATCTAGAGCTCGCAGCTGTTATTCATGCTCTTGTTCGTTGGAGACACTTTCTTTTAGGCTGACATTTTGAGCTCCATTCAGATCATCATAGCTTGTAGTACATCTTCACTCAAGCCTAATTTGAACACTCGCCAGTGGCGTTGGATGGAGTTCTTATGTGAGTACGACTTTGACGTCCACTACATCAAAGGAAAGGAGAACGTGGTCGTTGACACCTTGAGTCAAAGGCGCCACAAGATCCTGACTCTAACTTTGAAGGTGGATTTGAGAGAACGTATCTTATAGCATCTGCCTGAGGATGAGTGGTTTCTTGAGGTGAAATAAGAAATCCAGAATCAAAGGGTCCTGAAGGGTAAATTCATAGGATATTCCCTTGAGTCAGATGGATTACTTAGACATAGGCAGCGCATCTATGTACCCCGTGCGAGTGATCTGCGTACAGTGATACTCTCTGAAGCTCATAGAGCACCCTATGCAGCTCATCTGGGAGTGAAGAAGATGCATGCAGATTTGCAGCAGTTATATCATTGGGCTAGAATGAGACGCGACATTGCAGAGTATGTTGCTCGATACCTTGAGTGTCAGAGGGTCAAGGCTGAGCATCAGCATCCAGCAGGACTTTTGTATTCTCTCGAGATACCTGAGTGGAAATGGAACACCATTTCTATGGACTTTATTGTTGGTCTACCTATGTCATCGCGACGCCATGATGCCATCATGGTGACAGTTGACAAATTCACCAAGGTGGTGCATTTCTCACCAGTACGCACAACATACAATGCACCATTGGTGGCGAGAGTGTTTCTAGATCAGATTGTCAGAATGCATGGAGTACCTCACCGCATCATATCTGATAGAGATTCTGTTTTCACATCATCATTTTGGAGGGCCTTACATCAGGCGTTGGACACACAGCTCAACTTTAGTTCTGCTTATCATCCTGAGATCGACGGTCAGACAGAAAGAGTTAATCAGGTGTTAGAGGACATGCTTCGCATGTATGTTATGGATCATCAGTCTAAATGGAAGGAGTACCTGTATCTGGTTGAATTTGCCTACAATAATGGGCATCACATCTCATTGGGTATGTCTCCTTACCAAGCTTTATACGGTAGACCTTGCAGAACACCTTTGAGTTGGGATCGGATAGAGGACTGAGTTGCCATTGGACCTGAATTAATCTAGGATATGGAACAGCAAGTCACATTGATCAGACAGAGACTGCAGGAAGCTCAGGATAGATAGAAGAAATATGTAGATGTGAAGAGAATGGATCGAAGCTTTTCAGTGGGTGACAGAGTATTCTTGAGAGTGCCATCGCATAAGAGTCTAATCCGTTATAGAAAAGGCTCTAAGCTAACACCTCGGTTTGTATGACCTTTTGAGATTTTGGAGAGGATAGGACCTGTAGCCTACTGTTTAGCCTTGCCACCTAGCCTGTCTCATATCCACGATGTCTTTCATGTTTCAGTTCTACATCGTTATATTTATGACTTGTCTCACGTATTGGATTGGAGTGCTCTTTAGGTAGAGGTAGACAAACAGCTAGTTTTGGAGCCAATACACATATTGGCTCATCAGACGCTAGGCCTTCAAGGTTGAGCGCTAGACCAGGTTAGGGTCTAGTGGGATATATACGATGAGGTCACTGCAACATGGGAAGATGCAACGAAATTGAAGACCCTTTATCCTCACCTCTTTGATGACTTCTAGGAGGAAGTACAATCTTAGGGGGAGAGGATATGAGGCCTACTTTTTACACTACTATTCATGAGACTATTTGCAGTGCTATTGCTATTATTTTATGTTGAGAGACTATTGTTCCTAAATCTTGTTTATTTAACCTATTTGATTTTTAAGAAAATAATTGTGAAATGGTAATTAGATGTTACTTTTAAGAAAATGATGATTGGATATGGAACTTTGATGTGATTCCAGTATGATTATATGGTAGAATATTTAGGTATGCTTGTATTAAAGTTGCTTCGGCTATGATATCTTTATGTGTTATTGACTTCGAGTTTGAGTGTGTAGGTATTGCTAACGAAACCACATATACAGGGGATCATTCTATACCCTATGTTGTATCCCTTGTGAGCCGATCTAGTTCCATGAGGAACTAAGATCAACCTCGTGTTTGGAGAAATGTTGTAATGTTGTAATGTGTTAATGTTGCATGAGGTCAAGGGAATTAGGGCTACCTTCTGATTTACTTATATTGTGATAAGTGTTGTAAGAAATGTTGTTTTAAATCTTGTTTAAACTTTTTTTTTAGACCATTTCCTTGTGTTTTTACTTGACTTTGGGAGTTCTAACTAGGTAAAAAACAACCCTGGGTTATACCCCATGGGTCTAGGGACCTCTTTGACTAGGATAACCTTGGGTTAACCTCCATATGGTCACTTAAACTTCACAGTGAAGTTAAGTGACGAATTTGGAGGCATGGAGGACAATGGGATGAGTGGAATCTACACTCAGGCCCACTTCCAAGTCATGGAACAACTCCATGATCCCCTAATAATGGAGTGCTTGTCTCCTTGTGCCTCTCTTTTGGTGGGCTTTCCCTTAATAAGGGTGGTGTGTCTTCCACTCCCCTTTTTATTTATATTTTACTTTTTGTATTTTATTTTCCCATGTGTTGTAAAAGGACTAAAGTGGGGGACCTCTTGAGTGGGGCTAATTGTTTTAAGTCCACTAGGATAATGGATGAGTGGTGGATTAGTTGTTTAATGCCACTTGGGAAATTAGGAAAAGATAGGGAATTAATTTTAAAAGACAGAGGAGGAGGAGAGTAAGGGGGTTGGATTATTGTGGAAAGAAGGAGAACTTGGAGGAGGAGGCTAAGTGTGGAGCTCTTCATCAAATTTCTTCCATAATTGGGCTTGAGAAGGTTGGTGAACAAGACTTCTCACTTGTATGATCTATTGCTTGTTATGTATGTTTGTTCTTACTTGATGAATGAGTTTGCAAATGCTTTCTATGTGTTTTTCTGTTATTTTGGGGAATGTGTTGGGTGTTGAAATGGCTCCTTCTAGTTGGAAGGCAATGTTCATCATGTATAGGGAAGGGAAGGTGTGAACCTCCTCGGGTGTCTTTCTTGTTTTCTTGATATATGAAATGCCTTGAGGGCATGATGGTACTTTTGAGCCAAGAGGGCTTTAAGGCTTTGAGAGCCTATTTGGGATATCCCTGGAAATATGATTATTTGGATGGCTTGAGGCCTTGAGGAAGATTAACTTGTTGGCTTGAGGCCATGTGATCAGTTGTGATAAATGCTATGAAGAATGACACCTTGAGTGAGAGAGTCTACTTCCCTACCCTCCCTGAACTCACCTCAGTTGAGTCTATGTATTGTGAGTAAACCATGGGAGTGTGGGTGTTATTTGCTTTTTTTGTTGTTATTCAATGTTGTGAAGTGTTTTAGTCTATTCTACCCTGGGTATGTGGATGGTCTCCCTAGCTCGGGGGTGACCCTCTTGCGGGTCTATGGTAGGGAGGAGAGCTAGATGGTTGTTGTTTTCTCCCTTGTTGTCATGCAGGTTACTGTTGAAGCATGTTAAGAGGATTGAAGGAATTTTGTCTTGTTAAAGAAAATGTACTATCTTCCTATTTGTAATGAGAGCTTGGTCTCTTTAAATTTCTTCCTGTAATAGTTTCTTTTGATGAGGAGAGATTGCTCCCTGTGAAAGTTGTAGAAAATTTGTATTGGGAGAAGAAAGTAAATCCCTCCCTTAGAGTGTTTTGTGAGTTGTGGGATTTTTACAGTTGTATGTTCTTGATTATCTAAATTGTAAATTGTGAGAATGGTTGTTGATCTAGATCAGTTGTTTAAATATATCTCTTGTTCTATTAGTGAGAAGGTTATCTTTACAGTATTATGAAGGATGCAATTTTGCCTTTGAAAACAAAACTAAAGCTTGAGTTAAGTATGCAATGGGAAACAATCTAAATCGAATTTACCTGATTGTTGTGTGTTATTGAAATGAAAAGATCTATTAGATCCTATATTTACTCTTCATCATTAAATTTATTCGAAATGAAATGTAAACTTAATAGATTAAATTTTAGTTGGTAAATACAGAATAAAAAGGTTAGTGTTTTTCTGTTCACTTAAACATTTGTTACATTGGAAATAAAAATGTTAGAGATAGTGTGGAAAAGAATTACTATGGAAAATCGTTATATGTTTTTTTTTAATATTAAATGAAGATTGTGAAAATCGGATACACTTGCATTTGTATATTTTTGTTATTAAATGATGTTGTGAAATTTTGGGATACGTGTATATATATATACATATATATATGCATATACATCTATATTTAATTAGTTAAATTAAATGAAATTGTGAAACTGATATATATATATATATTTATTTATTTAAATTTATTTTTATTTAAAATTTCATAATAGCATATGCGACGAAGGAAGAGAGGATCGCAACTTGCATTACACAGTTGAGGCTAAATATGAAATGGTGGGGGGTTTAAACCCCCCCCCATTGAACCTTAGTATATGGAGGGTGTGGGGAGGGGCGGAGCCCCACCCATACCCCATGAAGTGAGATGTGGGTGGGGCTCCGCCCCTCCCCACATCTCCCGCTCCATATAACCCCTGTGGCTTGCAACAGGCCCACACCCCGTCCGAAGCCCCACTTCCCCCCTTACTCCCGCCACCGTCCATCCACTGTGTGGTTCCCTTCACCTGTGTCCACTACCTATGCCTGCCCACTTCCCACACCCCTGCGACAGCACCGCCACCTCCATTCGGCCTACGCCCAATTCAGATCCGCCACCACCGTAGCCTCCATACCCTACAACAAAACAATCAAACACAAGAAGAAGTTTAGGGTTATTAAACCCTCTTCCTATGAGATGGAATTCCATATTAAAATGGTATTACCTATAAGTGGTGTTTCCACTAACCTTACTATATAAACAATTAGATATATATATATATATAGATATATATATATATATAGATATATATATATATATATATGTATATTTATATATATTAATTGTAAATGAATGAGCTTACACTAAAAGGTTTTTTAATAAATATATATATATGAGTGGAGTTTCCACAACAAGATTTAAAAGGAAAATTATATATATAAAGATAAACATATATATATATATGGACAATTTAATGGGGCTATTGTAATTTGCCCTTATAATAAATTACATTATTTCCGTTGTAAGGAAATTGTGTTTTCAAGAATAGTATTTCTTTCTACTAATGAATTACCAAGGTATGGAAGATGATTTAACGCAAATAAAATTTAAATGCAAATACAAAAAGTAAATTAAGAAATACGTAAATAGGCAAAATAAGCAACGTTTTAAAACAAATCAATAGAGGGATAAATAAAGATTGCGAGGCAGAATTTTAACAGATTGAGATAACCAATCAAAGATCAACCACCTACCAAGGGAATCGTAAACAAAGCAAAATGAACCAACTCAAACATAGTGATCAATATCAACATGCACATGTGTGTGGAATATTCCGTAGCAATAATCACTTAGACAACTTAAACATACGCAACTAAGCACGCTTACATGTGTGAGGGGGAGATTTCATGTAGTAAAGGAAAATTTTTGATAGTTCGTATCATGACCACATGTCGCATGTGGACATGAACACACGTGTTTGCGTGTTGTGAATGCACGTGAAATGTGGGCATGACAAGTGGATCACAGTGTTGCAGGAGTTTGATATGGAAATCATTCCTACAAAGTTAGTCAGAGGCCAAGCCTTAGTACAAACAATAGCTAATACTGATCCCAATTTTGTAAAACAACAGTATATGTTGAATGCTAAGGATACATTAGGTTGGTATGATGACCTACATACATTTCTCATATCTGGAAAGTATACTAATAGGATGAAATATTCTCAAAGGAGAGCATTGAAAATTAAAGCGTAGAGGTATATGGTGTAGGGAAGCTTACTGTTCAAGAAGAATCATGAAGGCATATACCTAAGATGCTTGAACAGAGATGAAGCAGATACAGTACTGTTAGAATTGCATGATAAATATGGAACTGCTCATGGTTCTCATCTAGCCACTGCTCATAAAATTTTGAGGTTAGGGTATTATTGGCCCACGATATTTAAAGATATAGAAAACCACATCAGAATTTGTCACATATGTCAAATTACATCAGACAAAGGGAGATATTAGGCTCATCCATTGTAGCCAATTATAGAGCCTAGGCCATTTGCACAATGGGGATTGAATTTCATTGGGGTTATCAATCCTCCATCCTCTACTGGACACAAGTTCATACTAATGGTGACAGATTATTGTATTAGATGGACATAAGCGACATACTAAAGTTTTCCACTACTGAAGTAGTCATTAAATTTCTTGAAGAGAATATCATCATTAGGTTTGGGGCTCCTTATTCTCTGGTATGTGATAATGGACCTGCATTCTCTTCTTTGAAATTTTCTAAATGGGTGTTTGAATGGGAAGTTCTTAAATTTTCTTCCAATTATTATCCTCAGGGTAATGGGTTAGCTGAATCCACTAACAAAATCTTGCTAGACATCATCAAAAAGTTGATTGCAAAAAACCCCAAGGAATGGAATACATTGTTGAAATATGCATTATGGGTAGATAGGACAAAAGTTAAGGCAGCCTTAGGAAATGCACCATATCACTTAGTGTATGGGACTAATCCCATATTCCCAGTAAACTTAAGAATTCCTACATGGAAATTTGCCAATGAATATTGAGGGTTCAATGACCATAGAGAGGCTAGGTTGGTTCAATTGTTATAGCTAGATGAGAAAAGGGATCAAGCCATAGACAAGTTTGCAAAACATCAGGCTGTAGTTAAAAGAAGGTTTGACAAAAGAGAAAAAGTGAAGACATTTAGGATATCAGATTTGGTATTGTGTTGGGACAAAGCCCATGAGAAGAAAGAAAAACATGGAAAATTTGATAAACTGTGGTTAGGTCCACTACAAGTTTCAGAAATTATAGGAGATAATACCTTTAGGCTTAAAACTTTAACTGGTGAAGATGTACCATTACCTATTAATGGCCAACATCTGAAACATTATTTTCAAGCTTAGAGTGTGGGTTAGTCTTATTATGTATCATATTGTAAATATTGTACAGTTGTGTGTTGTTTGGTTTGTTTTTCTTTTGTTTTGTTGTTTTGTTTTGGGTGTCTGGTGGTCTTGTTTTGTTTGTTGTTTTGGTGTTTTGTTATGTTGCTTCATTTATTTTGTGGGGATATTCATTTTGTTTCAGAGTAAGTAGGAGTAGATTGGTAACCACTGAAAATAGTAAAATCTAGGATATTTAGGTAAATCATTTGAAAATTATGCATAACTTGTTAAACTTTCATAAATGGGAGATGTTGTTTACTTTGTAAAGGATTTTATTCAATAATTGTAAATGAAAACATTCAAGGAGTTTTTCACAATGACACACTTAATAGCCTTGGGTTTGTTGAACATGCCAGTGTAGGTGTTAAGTGAAAAATTAGAGGTCACCCTTGCTACCATTGCAATTCTCAGCTTAAAGTAGCAAGTGACCACACCTTGCATAATGAGCTTACATGATAATATCTCATGAATTTATATATCATACAAAAAAAAGGATTATACTAAAAATACAAATTAGTCCATCTAAGTAACTCTACCAAGGCTATGGATGCCTACTGGCAGTGGGGCTCTACTTAGGGGAAATGCAACGATAACCTTGCTGAGGCTATGGATGCCTGCTGGCAGCAAGGCTCTATCTGGTTGGCTATAAGGGATGAACTTAACTATGTAGCTTAACATGAGTCACTGGTATTTTCAATTCATCTTCAAGATGAGGATTATTAATCAAATGCACACACTTAAACTCTTTTGGAGGGGTTCAGGCACATTATTGAATACATTTCTTTTATGATGAGTAATATTCTTACATATGAGGAAATTAGAAGTTATGAATTTATTTCATTTTCTTTTCTTTAATGGGTTGAATTTGGTTGTTTTATTTGGTTGCTAGTTGTTGTGATGTTCACAACACACCCCATTTTACCCTTTAGCAAAATGAGGACCCTGTGTGCTTTTTGTTTTGTTGTTGCTTGGTTTGCTTGGTGGTAAAGGGAAAAGGGGTATGTACTGTGAGAAATTTTTGAAAAAATCAAAATACCCAATGTTAGAAAGAAACAAGAGGTACTAGTGAATTTTGTGTGAAAAATGATTAAGGGTTGTTTTTTTAACCAACTTGAAATTCCCAATATTTCATAAAATATGAAGGTTTTGGTGAAATACAATGTTAAGTTAAATTTGTATGTCATGTACAAATTTATTTGCATGTGAGATGCTAAAATGGTTGTATTATGGTGTAGGTGGGTTCGTTGTATCTTGTCTTTTGCATGTACACTTAGAATGTTCAAACTTTAAAGTGCAAAGACGGATCCGATTAGTTTCAGAGGTTAAGTGAATAAAAAATTGATGTTCGCGCTTGTATTCGAGTATTGTATGGTGTGTTTATGCATTCAATATACAAAATTGGCAAACATACATGTCGGAACCCAAAAGAAATATGCAACCAGGTTTATAAAAAGTTGAAGTCCAAATGAATGTTAAGTGTTATTTGTATGTATAAATGTTTGGATTTAAAATACAAATGCAATGGTGGATTTCAAAAGGAAGTGAAAAGTGATTTAAGTTGGCAGGACCTATAAGGTATTATCATAGGGGTTTCAATGTACAAAGGAGTTATACATTGATATATGCAAAAGAGGAACTAAAGGTATTTTAAATATGATGTATAATAGACTAGGCTCTGCATATTGTATGCATGTTATGATGTATGCAAACCTGATATACAAAAGAAAATGAAGATACAAAGATACAATTATATAATTAGCAAAAAGGTTAAAGTCAGTTGAAACACTAGGTAAGTCTATGTTTGTATGTTAGAGTGTATGTATTGCATATGCATTGCGATATACAAAAGGTAAATACAAAACCCGAAGCCGTTAAAAGTGAGAATTGTATGCATCGGGTAGGGTTTATAGTGATGGGATCAAAGTGCAAAATGCATAAATGATATGAACAAAGATACAAGGCTAGACATGAAATAAAATACAATATGTTTGATAAACTCGTGCATGTCTGAATTTGTATATTGTGGTAATTGTATGAAATATGCATAAGAACATACAAAGATTGATATACAAAAGGGGAGATACAAGCAGAAAGGTGAAAATTAATATATGCAAAGTTCAAAATATGAATTTAAGCATAAAGGTGAACATAAACTAAACTATATGTATTAATGGTAGCATTTAATGCTCATCTAACACTGGTTTAATAGTGAAATGTAGAATTTGAACAAGTTAAAAGTAAAATTAGATGTTTTATTTTCACAGTTGCATTCAAAAGTAAAAATTGCAGAGAATTTCACTTAGCTAGAAGAACGTGATTCAGGAGCTTAACAGAATGGGAACGGTAAATGGTTAAAGGTTGAAATGATAAATTATTATGAACAGATGGTTACAAATACAAGTATGTACATCAAACACCGCTAAATTGTAGCCAAGTAAAATTAGGGTAATTACAGTAATTCATTAAGAAAATGATATAGATTTTTAGTCATTACTGTAGTTAATTATGCAATGTAATTTGATGTTGTTAAACTCTAAAATTCTTTATTAGTGAAAGCGACAAGAAAATCCTAGGGTAAATGGTAAAAAATGTAAAACTCTGGTAAAAACCCTAGAATTGTATACAAGTAGGAGGGTAAAATGTATAATTTCTATTGGCAGGATGGCACACAAACAAAAGAAGGTGGATGTTACAATAGCCGAGGAAAAAAAAAGTTAAAAGAGAAAGAAAACTGAGGAAGGAAACAATTAGAGAAGAGTTGCCACCAGTCAGGGGATATTCATTCTTGATATTTAGTTTAGGAGGAATAGTTACAGATACAAATATTGGTCACTATGATGTGGAAGAAGTGCTAAAGAAGATCACGGCGCTAGATGTTATCGCCGACATGAGTAAGATTTGGGAGAAAGGATTGTACAGAGCTGCAGGATTTCCATTGGCTATGGAGGCCAAGAATTTGGTACTAGAATGCATAGACCGATACAATTTGAGTACTAGAAATGTAATGCATAATGATCAAACTATTGCACATCTATCTATAGAAGGCATAGCCTGAACTTTTGGGCTGGCAGTTAAAGAGCAAGTGATGGACATTGATATTAATCAATATGCTGCAGATTTTATTAAAAATGAGAAAGAAGGTAAAACTACCATTTTTATGGGTGGTATATAGCAAACAACAAACCCAAAACTACTGTACGAGTGCCTAAGAATTTATATAGGGTTGACTTCAAAAAGGAAGTATACTTAATGATTACAATGTTGAGTAGATTGGATGGATTAAAAGATGCCACAAAGTTTGACTTGTGGATGTTAACCATCAAACAGTATATTAGAGCAAAGGATAGAACCATTCATTGGTCTAGAGCTATTAGTACAACAATATATAGGCAAGCAATGGCATTCAGAAAAAATAGAAGGTTTTCTTGGCTTCCTATGTGATTTATGCTTGTGCTATTAAGATGCCACCATTGGATGGAATCAACAGAGTGGGTACCTTGGGAAGTGGCCTAGGTCAAAAGTTGATCTATGATCACTATCCATATTTATAAGAGGAAAATGCATGGCGCAAATATGCTAGGGTTAATGATATTTTTTATACTTATTTAGTGAGAATTCTAACATGGGATAAAGATAGAAGATTGTCAAAGGAGGCGACAAAGGCTATAAGTTCTTTCAATTCCTGGTATATACAATTTCCTACCTTCACCTATATTAGGACTGAAGGATTTGAGGGTAAACCATTCAAATTGCCAAGATATCCTCCAGACTATTTGATTGTATTAGAATTCTCAAGATAGATTTTGAATGTATTTAGAATGTACAAAAAGAGATTTGGCAGAGGAAACATCAAGTTCCCTTGGGTAATTGATAATTACTCATGTTATAATGAAGATGTTGCTAAGGAATCAAAAAGAGAGTTGAGATATTATGGGTTTGAGGAGTTTGACTTAGACGTTTTGACCCTTTTCACGAAATTGAAAACTACATTGATAAAAAATATACACACCAAATCCACATTGAAGATTTCTAGTCAGACTGTGAGAATGAGCAAGAAGTGAGGAGAAGAGCTCATCCGAGATTGGCATTGGAGTAGATGAAAACCATGGGGGAAATCAATGTGCCCCAAGAGGTTAGAGATGATGATAAAATATTACACCAAAGTTATGAAAGTAAGGGAGTGACCTTGTTGCCCATCAATGAGCCTAATTGGGAGGAGCCAGCAGAGACATTTTTGGATGTAATAACTAAACCAATTCTTTTGTTTTCTAAAACATGGTTAAGTGATAGGGTGGAAGAGCTTAAGGCTAGACGTGTTGTTGCCACTTATCAGAAAAAGGGAAAGAAGAGAGAAAGAGAAAAGAAGGATGAGTTAATGTGTTTTTATGAAAAGAGAAGAAAATTTGTAGAGACTACAGTCCTTGAAAAGGATGAAAATGCCACACTTCTGGATCCCTACACTCTTGGTATCATAGTTGCCATTCCTTTAGGGACATTCATGGAAGAAGGAACATCAAGCCAAGTGGTTAATGTGGAATAATCACAAGCATCAAGGGTTGCTATAAAACAAGTGCAAAGTAAAGAAATACCATCAGGACAACATTTAATTAAAGCTGTGATCATAGATACCCCAAGAGGGAAGGTAAAAATTCCTACTATAATAGTGGATGCTCCACCGGTGGGAGTGAGAGAAAGGCCTATATCTGAAGATTTTACACCTGAGGAAAGAAGACTAGGTCACATAAAAGTCAAACAAGAGTTGACTGAGGAAATTCTGTAAGAGTCAATAGGCTCAGAAGTCAAGAAAGTAGGTGAAATTGTGAGTATTGATGAAGGGAGTAGTGATGATGAGGAGTCACAATTTGGAGCTGATATAGAGGTAGAGGATGAAGAAGAAGAACAAATATCAAAGACTTCCCCTATCATGGGATAACAAAGTGCTCAAATGGAAAAGGGACAAAGCCCAATCAAAAAGGATGAAAATATATAGGAAAACTTGGAAGTAGTGGATCCTCTTGGTCAGTTGGTATCACCTGAAATCATAGAGGAAGTGCAGGCTGTTGCACAAGTAGAAGAAGTAGAAAAAGAAGGAGAAAAGACTATAGAGGAAATAGATGTATCTTTTGGTTAGTCATTACAATCAGAAAAGATAAGTGAAACATAAAATGTGCAAGTTCAAGATAATGTGCAGATAGAGGAGGCAATGCCAGTAGGCATTACAGATACTAGTGTTTCAAATGTTTCTAATAGTAATATTGAATAGGGTGAACAAGAAAAGAACTCAAAGGAGAGAAATACAGAACAAGATGTTAAAGGGGATACAAAGGATGATGAAGAAGAAAAGGAAAATGAAGAAGAGGGACCATAACATCAAGATGATGCATCACCCTCAGCACTACAACAGAATCCACCTCTAGAACAAAATCCACTGCAACAACAACAAGAAGAGCCAATAGAAATAGAAAATCTTGAGGAGGAGGTAATAAATGAAGAGAAGAGGGTAGAAACAAATAGGGAAGCACTAGCTTGGTTGGGTTCTAAGGTCAGAAGAGAAAAAATAGAGGTACAATTGGTCCCCATTGACATTAAAAGCTTGTTAGGTCGGCATCCACAGAAAGAAAAGAAAAAAGCTTGAACCATGTCAGCCATAAAAAGAAGCCGATCTGGATCTAGGACTTTAGAGTTGGCTATACCACAAAAGGACAAGGCAAAGGGAGAAATGACCCTTGAGGATTATCAATTACTAAATATAAACCTTGGACATGTGACTAGGGAACAACACTTTGCTAAGTGGGAAGATATGAATAAAGTGACTATGGAAATGATGAAGAAGGATAAGGATAAGTTTGATTATTTGAAGGAGAATAGTGTGCAATTGCAACAGTTCATACAGGGAATATTTGACCCTAATGTTGGCATGCATGATTTACCTGCAGACTTAGCCATTTTATCAAAAATTCAAGTTACTGAATTGGAAAACAAAAAGGTTGAAGCAAATGTTTTTGAAGAATGGTTTAATGCATTTATTCAAAAAGGAGAAAGCACAATAAGGTAGGTAATTACTAGTTGGGATGTGGCTCTTACAAAGAAAAATAATTGTAATGTTGTTTTACATCATTGTCAATCTAGAATGGAGGAGTGCAAAAAGGAATTGAATCAGGCTGACGATATGAATGAAAGACTTGAAGAAATGATAAGTGAAGGAATAATAACTTCTCAAGTGGCAAATCATATGCCACAATACATATTGGAGCTGAAATTTGAAGACAACATGTTAGAAGGTTGCATTATGAGTACCCGGGATCTGGAAGGAATTGTTGATGAAGTGATCAGGAAACACATGAAAATAATATAGAAGTTTATTGGGCATGAATGCCAAGAGATACCAGTCTATGATGCGGCTATGGCAATTAAATAATTCAAAGCTATTTATCTATCCTGCTTGGAGAATCCTACTACATATCTGAGCACTAAAATGATTGATTCCATCATGGAATTAAATGCACAGATAAGGAAATATCAGAAACATAGAGAAGAAGTGGAAGAACAAGTAAAGATATTAAAAGAGAAAATTAAATTACAGAAGTATACATGGACAATGAGTCAAAAGAATAATTATAATTTTGTTGTAACATTGATAGCCATGTACAGTGAGTACTTGAAGAAAATAAGAGAGGAGTGAGAGGGAAAGGTACTAGTGTCAGTGGTTATGTCTTTAGTATATTCATTTACATATGCTATGGTATATTTTATGTTGTTGCAGCCAAAGTCAACAAAGAGAAAGTCAAAGAAGATTCTATGTTTTGAAAGATCCTAATGGCATCCTTTGCACAAAAAGGGAATATTCCTGAAGATATTTGGAAACAGTTTGGAAATGATTCCCACCGTTGATCTTGTTAGATTGAATTGGAACCATTGACTAAGTTCCTTTGTAACCGTAGTAAGGGGGAATTCAAACTTATATAAAGAACCCTGCTACTGGTGTTTTAAGTACACAGAGTTTGAGAAAGACATATGTTACATTTAGGCAAAAGAAGTAATAGACTTTGAACATAATTTTATGTGAAGTGGAATGCGCCTGTGTCTACAACAGAGATAATGTGGAATGTCCAGTTTCTCCTTGTATCTGTAAAATGTCTGTGAGTTTTGATTAATTACTAATGTTTTTAGAGAATTTGAAGTCAAAATACATTGTAAATTTGAAAGACTTTTCATATGTTAATAAATACAAATATCTATTTGCTACGTCTATTCTAGAGTGCATTAGATTTAGGTAGTCTTTAGTGTATTTCCTTTGATGATCGCATTTTTGTATGTTAATTCATGATACTGCTCAGGATAAGCATACATGGAATTTACTCCTTTGAAGCATTGCAATTGATTAATCTTACATACATGAGTAGCAGAAAATTAATTCCTATTGAATTAAGTTTTCTAACCATATCGTTTCTAACTTTTCATAAAAATCACAAATAATTAGCATGCACATAGAAATCTAAAGGAAGTTGTCATATATTTGAATAGAGAATGATTAATTGTAAAGATCTTTCACAATTTTCATATAAATTTGAAAGGCAAAGTTTGTTTTATTGAAATTCATGCAAAGATTTGTAGTTAAATAGTAAATACATGCAAAGGATTGCTAATTCTGGTGTAATTTGTAGTTATTTGCATAAATTGAACAAGTCCAGTAAATCACAGATCACTTTAGTTTATGTAAGGCCCCTTGAACATTACAACTTCACAACGAACTGCTGACACATCCAACAAGGTCAAGACCTGACCATACAGAAACTTGAGATTAAGAATGCCTAGTTAATTCTTCATATCTTTCAAGACAGCTAAGCTTCCTTTGTGAATTTTAATTTTGTTTCTTATGTACTTTACATATATCAATAGGGCCGAAGCTTGATTTTCCTCGATTCAATGGTGCAGATCCGACTGGATGGATATACTAGGTAGAATAATATTTTAGTCTCATAATACTTTTGATGTCAACAAAGTCCCACTTGCCTCCTTTCACTTGGAAAGTGAAGCCCTCTAATGGTTTTCCTGGTATATCAAGGCTCATGACGAGCCCCAATGGACTGATTTTTATAGATTCATTTTACAAAGGTTTGGCCCTAGTGCTTTTGATGACTTCACTCAAGGACATCGATGTTTTGAGCAAAAGCTAGTTTGGGTAAATGCTCAAGATACAAAAAATGATCAGGAAGAAACTTAGCAGCCACTTGTTGAACCTACTTCTCAGGAACATCACTCGGAGATCTCTCTCCATGCCTTAGTAGGAGTTACCATCCCACAAACCATGTGGGTCAAGGGTTACTTCAAGAAGCTCCCTTTTACAATACTCATTGATTCTCATAGCACTCATAATTTTATTGAACCTTGGATCACCAAACAGGTTGATTGTTTTGCCCATCCTTTCTCCAACTTCAAAGTCATGATTGCCAACGAGGGCACATTACCTTGCAAAGGGAAGTATCACAATGTGCATATCTCTATTGGAGATTATAACCTATGCTCTAACATGTTTTCCTTTCCCTTAGGTGGATGTGATGTGGTTTTGGGCACACAATGGTTATGCACACTTAGACCCATCCTATGGGATTTTACTGAACTTTGGATGCAATTGTTAGACAATGGGTAAAAACACACATTGAAGGGCTTACAACTGGGGTCTCTTAGCATCATAAGTTCACATCACATTGAAAATATTCTTAAGAAGAAGTCACATGGTGACATTGCCCAGCTCCATTCCATTCAAATGCAACCATCAATGGTCTCCACTACTCCTTTTGATCTACAACAAATTTTGGATAGGTATGCATGTGTCTTTGCCAAACTAGTGGGATTGCAACCTTCATGGCTAAAGGACCACCATATTCATCTCCTTCCTGGAAGCATTCCTCCCAACATCAGGCCCTACTGCTACCTATTTCACCAAAAGACAAAGATTGAGATGCTCATTCGAGACTTACTAAAGTAAGGCATTGTTCATTTTCTTCACCAGTTCTTGTCTAGAAAAAAGATGGGTCATGGCACCTCTGCATTGGCTTCCAAGCACTTAATCATATCACAATCAAGGATAAGTTCCTGATCCCTATTATTGATGAGCTTCTTGATGAGCTACATGGCGCTCATTTTTTCTCTAAGTTGGATCTTCGTTCTGAGTATCACCAGATCTGGGTTCATGAGGATGATATTCCTAAAACAACTTTTCACATGCATGATGGCCACTATGAGTTTCTGGTCATGCCCTTTGGCCTCACTAATGCTCCTTCAACATTCCAGGCATTGATGAATAAAATATTCCAGCCCTACCTACGAAAATTCATTCTAGTCTTCTTTGATGATATCCCCATCTATAGTAAAACATGGGCTAAGCATCTCCAACATTTGGATCTCACAATGCAACTTCTCTCTAATTGTCATATCTATGCAAACAATCTAAATGTGTTTTTGGCCAGGATGAAGTGGAGAATCTCACACATTGTTTCAGCCCAAGGGGTTTGGGTAGATCTCGCAAAAATACCTGCTGTGGACGATTGGCCTCTATGGTTTTATGGGGTTGACTGGCTACTATCGCAAGTTTTTCAAGGATTATGGGAAGATTCCAGCTTCAGTGACAGCTATGTTGAAAAAGGATGCTTTTACCTGGACACAAGTTGTTGAGTGTGCATTTGAAAAATTAAAGCAAGCTATGTGTACTACACCTATTCTAGCTATACCAGATTTTTCCAAGACCTTCACTATCAAGAGTGATGCTTGTGTAGACACCTAAAAATGACCATGTCTTCACATCACTTGCATTTCATCAAATTTGTCTAATCACCTGCATTTCAACATTAATTAAATAAATAAATTATTTAATTAATTTCATCAAAACCATCAAGTTCTTCTAAATCTCCTAAATTCAACATTAATTGAATAAATTATATTTATTTAATTAATTAAATCAAAATCAACTTTATTCTTCTAAAATTAAATAATTTTAATTATTTAATTAAATCATTATCTTCTTTCAAATTTCAAATCCACATCAATTGAATAAATTAATTATTTAATTAATTTATCATCTAAATCCTCTTATCTATAATTAAATAATTTCTAAATTATTTAATTAATCAACCATTCTTCTAAATTGAAATAAATCATTCAAATTTATTTAAATTATATATCTTTTCTAAATATAAAATATAATCAAATATTTTATTTATCTTCATCATGCAAAATAAATTAAATAAATTTATTTGTTTAATTTATTTAAATAATTAAATCTTTAATTCTTCTATCATGCACAATCAATTAAATAAATTTATTTATTTAATTTTAATTATCTTTCCAATTCCTCTAAAAATATCATGCTAACTTGTGCACAATCAGTGTTTTTTTTAGAACTACAAAAACCAAATCATAAGTTGAATTAATTGACTTAATCAATATCACTTTTATTAGCAACTCATAAATTAGAAAAAAATATTTCTATTTTTATGAAATCTAAAAATATGTTTGTCCCATGTCTTTTTATGTCAAATCAATCAGTTAACTCAAATATCTTTTTGTGCAACACGTCATGTGCACATTCATCATGAATTCTAGATTTATCTCATCCATTGATTCCATTGAATTATCTAGACCATTGATCAATCTTCATTGAAACCTATATAAATTCCCCTCATCTCCATAACAAATCCTCTTCATTCATTTATTCACAGGCATTCTAGCGCATTGAGCATACATCACATCGTTGAGCACACTTCTACCTTTTGAGCACAAACACAATCTGCATCCGCTTGTTGCGAACATGGTTTCACAATTTATGAAGAAATCCACGTTTGACCAAGATAACAATACAATCTAGGTGAAAACTTTCATTGTTTTTGGTACTATTCATTGATTATTTGGTTATTTGCTTAGATAGTTATCTTGATGTTATAGGATTGAATTGTTGATTATTTCATTGTTTTGATTATCATTCGATCTTGATTTTATTCCTATACACATTTTATTCTAGAGTATAATCTAAAGCATATGGAAACATCAACCCTTTATTTAAATCAAAATCAAAACAACGAAAACCAACCCAATCCAAACCCAACATACAACACATATGACCCAAACCAATCATACGATATGTATAACACAAATTCCTATGGCTTCAACTACAATCTTCCCTATGGGCAACAACAACCAATCCAAGTGCAATAGGAGATTCTTCCAACACCCCCAACAACTATGGAGCTTAAACTTGCCAAGGTACAACAACAAGTAGCTGATCTTACATTTGGTCATACTAAGAAAAGCTTCTCCTTGGAGGAGGTTTGTCCTTATCCATTTGATCGGTCATTGCAAATGATCCCTTTTCCTTACAACTTCACTATACCCAAATTTGATAAATGCAAGGGAAGAGGAGACCCAAAAGACCACATTAGAGAATTCTATATTGCTTGTTTCGAGCTTGCACATAATGACACATATCTCATACACCTCTTTCCTCGTAGTCTTGGAGGTCAAGCTATAGAATGGTTCTCACATCTACCTACGGGTATCAAATCTTTTAATGAGCTTGCAGAAAAATTTGCTGCCCATTTCTCATACAACACAGGACATGAAGTCTCTATGACCAACTTATGTAACAATAAACATAAAAATGGGGAAACTCTCATCTCCTTCCTTCAAAGATGGAGACACATGGCTAGCAAATTCCCATTCAAAATACCTAAACAACAGCTTGTTAGCATATTTATATAGAACCTTAACCAAGAATTGGGTTCCCATTTGCAAATACTAAGTGCTACAACCTTTGATGAGATTACTTATAAAGACATCAACATCGAAAAATCCCTCATCACTAAAGGTGTGGTCAAAATCTTCAAAGAAAATAAGGACAATTCTCCCCAACAACAATCAAATGATAAACCCAAATTTTGGAACAAAAACAAAAATGTGGTCAATGATGGTGTGGTGGATTCCAGACATGTCCAAACACTACAAACACCCCTTAATCTTTCATCCAAACAACACCAACCTCCACCTCAACAATAACAACAAAAACAACAAAACCAAAACTAGTAGCATCAACAAGAGTGGACTCCCCAAGATTACCCTCCAAGGCATAAATTCACTCCCTTGGGAGAGCCTATAGAGTTAGTTCTAAAGAAACTTGTGTAAAATGGACTCATCACACTACCAGACGCTCCTCCATATGGTGAACCTACTTACAAACCTACATGGTACAAAGATAATGAATATTATGAATACGATATCATGCATGAAACTCAAGCACATGATCCAAAACCTTATCAACAGAGGGGAAATCACTTTTGATGCACCTCCAAATCAAAACACCAACAAAGATCTCAACATGTACAAGGAGCCTTTCCCCAACCATGGCCAAAATCTTGATAAAGGTAAAGGCATTAACAAAGCCTCAACTTCCTATGACTCTATTGTAGGTCATTTTGAAGAAAGTTGTGTGTCTACCATCACTATCAAAGGTAAATTTACAGATTGCACCATCACAACTCGTCATGGTCATGTTACCCTTCGTGGGCCTACACTGAGTCTCCCAACCCAATCTAATTACAATCTTGTAGAACATCTAGGGAAAACCCTTGCACATATCTCTATTTTGGACCTTCTATGGTCATCACCCGCACATAAAGTTGTGCTAGAAAAGCCCTACAAGAGTCTTATGTTCCTAACAACATAGCGGTCATGAATTTCCAAGCTATAATAGGTAACATTGCCTCACCTTACAATGTGGTCTTTTCTGAAAAGGACCTCCCATCCCACGATCCATGTCATAATGATGCCCTTCACATTGAAGTTTTCATCCATAAATGAAAGATCAAATGCATACTTATAGATGGTGGTGCTGGTCTCAATATCTATTCTCTCAAGTTACTTAAACAATTGGGATACTCTGAGGATCATGTCAGCATTGATCAAAGCATTACAATAAAGGGGTATGATGATGCTGAGTGCCATTCAGAAGGTGTTATCCACTTGCCTATACAAGTAGGCCCTATCATGCTTGAAACTAGATGCCAAGTCCTTGACATTGAGCTACCTTATAACACTATCTTAAGATGCCCATGGATCCATACCATGAAAATTGTTCCCTCCACGTTCCATCAGTCTCTTAAGTTCCCATTTAATGGTATGGAGATCACTATCCATTTGAATTCTATCGTAACTTGCAAGGAAATTATAAGAATAGCAACCAAGTGCCAAATAATGACAAAGCCTATGAATCCCCATTGTATGTCAACTCTAAAAATCTAAAAAAAGCCCCAATCCTAAACCTATTCCTGAAATCACAACACACATCTGTGGAATAGGCTTTGGTGAATATGATATCTCAAAATCTTGTTGTGTATGGTGGATGCCCTTATCCCCTAAATCCTATGGCCAACCGCCCATAGCCAAAGCAACTGAGAAAGAAACTATCCCTCCTCCAACATCCTTAACCCAATTCCAAGAGGGAAAATTATTGGCAGAGGAAACTATTGAAGACATCTCATCTTGGCTCTACAAAGAGAAATAACCAATCACCATACCAGTCAAACAATATTGCAATGGCCTAAGAATTGTCAAAAACATGGGCTACAAAGGCAAGGGTGGCCTTGGGAAAGATAATCAAGGTGACATAGAACACATTATTGTGAAGAAGAATCTAGACAAGAAGGGGTTAGGATTCGGTAGGAAGGTACCACGTGCCTTGGACATCAAGTGTATTCTTGACAAGGTAGCCGAAACTTCTCTCACAAATTCAACGTCTAAAGAGGATATCGTCGATGACTCTTACCTCCATATGACTGACCTATTCACTAAATCCTCCATATTTATGCTCTCATTCGTATCCTTAACATCAACCACCAGCACCTAGATTGTAACATTTGTCTACCCTAAACTTGTCGATTGGGACCAGCAAGGGTCCCCCATTCTAGATGTTTTTCAGAATGATGAAGCTATTGTAGAGTTCATGGGACTCAAGGATGGTATCCCTCTTGGAGATCACAAAGTTGGTTTTGTAATGGAACTAGATCATGCTGATTATTTGGGTGAGAATGCCAAATCCTCCAGTCACAAAAGTAAAAATAAACAAAGATCTATAGGTGAAAACCACACTGTGGCACCTCCTGATCATAAAACAATAAAAATAAAGGACATATCCAAAGGTGAAAATCCAATGTGGTACCTAAGGATGGAGGATTTGACCTTCCCCTACCATCTAAGTATCAAGAGAAATTAGCTCTCCTAGTGGAAGATTCTACAGAGATAAATCTTGGCACAAAGCAAAATCCTAAGACCACATTCCTTGCAGCATCACTATCAGAACAAGAGCACAAGAATCTTACCTACTTCTTCTTATAGTGAACCATCAACTTTGCATGGACCTATGTTGATATGCCAAGGTTAGACCCTTCGCTAGTAGTTCACTATCTCACAGTTGATCCAAAAGCTAAACTAGTCAAGCAAAAGCTAAGAAAGATGTACCCACAGATCACTCTCTTGGTGAAAGTGGAATTACAAAAATTGCTAGATGCAAAATTTATCAAGCCTATTGATTATCTAGAATGGGTCTCAAACATTATACCTGTGGCTAAACCCAATGGGGGAATCCACATGTGTTCCGACTTTAGAGATCTCAACAAAGCATGTCCTAAAGATGACTTTCCATTGCCAAACATTGATCTCATAGTAGACTTGACTAGTGCTCATGAAATGCTTTCTCTAATGGATGGATTTTCTGGCTATAATCAAATAATGATAGCGGAAGAAGATCAACATAAAATAGCTTTCACTTTTCCTTGGGGTACCTATTGTTGGTGTGTCATGCCATTTGGTCATAAAAACATAGGGGCACCTTATCAAAGAGCAATGACAGTGATATTCCACTATTTCTTTCATCACATCATGGAGGACTATGTGGATGATATACTATTAAAATTTTCTAGGGCAGATCACATACAGGTTCTAGGCCAAATCTTTGATAGACTCAAAAAATATCAAGTAAGACTCAATCCAAAGAAGTGTGTCTTCAAGGTAACTTTAGGAAAGTTGTTGGGATATATCATATCTCACAGAGGCATTGAAGTAGATCTAGCAAAAGTCAAGGCTATAATAGAGATGCCTCCACCAAAGAATCTGAAAGCATTAAGGAGCCTTTAAGGAAGGTTACAATCCATTAGGTAGTTTATCTCACAGCTAGCGAATAAATGTGAACCATTTCAACAATTGCTCTGAAAGAATGTCTCATTTCAATGGGACGATAAGTGTCAAGCAACATTTGATCAACTCAAAGAATATCTAGCTACACCTCCTATCTTGGTACCACCAGTTGCTGATAGGCCTTTGATCTTGTACATCTCAACTACTACTACAGCCCTAGGGGCTCTTATAACATAGCATGATGAGTCAGGCAAAGAGCATGCAATCTATTATATCAGTCAAACCTTGGTGGGCTATGAACTCAATTATTCACCTATGGAAAGATCTTGTTTAGCCTTAGTGTTCGCTTCCCAAAAGTTGCGGCATTACATGCTAAACCAACTGATGCAGGAGCATCCAGTGGTGTAAGGACAATCTTGCATCATCCAAAAAAAATGTGTTTCAAAATTTGTGGTTTTAGTTCCATAATCGCTTGAATAATGATGTAGAACTTTCAGTTTTTCCAAACTGCTAAAAATAGCAACCTACTATTTTTAGAAAGTTTGCATTTGGGCATAGAATGAAGTGAAAATTTACAAGAAGCTTCATAACTTAAAAATAAGACCTTTCGCGAAGGAATCACGCAAAGATCATTTGCGAGCTAAAAGATATTAAAGTTTCTGTTTCCTGAAAAATGCCTAAAAATTATTCAAACTCAGGTCTGAGGCACTAAATAGCCTCGTACAGACTTGAAAATGGCCGGAACTAGTAGAGCGGGTTCTTAGCACATAGAGCACTTTGTGAGCTTTCCGACACATAAAATAGTTCATCAATCAGACACCCGAATCAAAAGTTATGGCTCCCAGAAGTTGACCTATTTTTGGAGGGAGAAGTATATTTTGAAATTAGGTTGTTGGCCACCAAAAAGGCTATTAATAACCATTTTTGGGAACTGTGGGCAATGGTAGAGTTAAGGGGGAAAGTGTAGAGTCAAGAATAGGTGGGAAAATAGAAACCCTAGCTGATTTGGGGTTACAGAAGGTTGATGATTCCAGAGTCTTGTAATAGGAAGCTGTAATGTGTTGTGGCCTATGGAGAGTTGATTCCTCTGATTGTATTTGAGCTTCTGTAGTGTAATAAGTTGTCCAAATCAATAAATAAAGTTTTATTTTTTGTGTGCAATTTCTATTGTTCTGTGTTTTATGATTTACCCCCTTCATCAAGTGGTATCAGAGCAAGGGTTCTTAAGTATGTAGATAGATCACCGACTGTGAGGCAGTTTGCACTAGGACTTGAGCTTGTGGGTTTGCTACGGAGATCAAGATGCCTCCACAAAGAAATCATATTGGGAGGAATGCTTTGACAGAAGAGGGTTTTAGAGGCCTGCAAAGGCAAATTGATGCATTGCAAGAGGAGCTGCGAAGAGGGTTTGATCCGAGAACAAGAGAAGAAAGTGAGGATGAAGCTGAAGAAGAGCTATCCGAGGAAGAACAAGAAGCTAGAGGAGATCCTGCAGAAGTTAGGTTGTCGAGAGCCATTTCAAAGATCGGAAAGAGGCCCAAGATCAAAGTTTCTACATATTCTGGAGATTTGAATTCGGAACAGCTTATTGATTAGATCAGTGACATGGAGGAGTATTTTGAGTATGAAGATGTGGAGGACCCAGATCAGGTCAAGTTTACAAAAATAAAGTTGAAGGGACATGCAAATATTTGGTGGAAAGAGGTCCAGTTAGAGAGGAACAGAAGAGGAAAAGGAAAGATCACCAGATGGGATCAGATGGTGGAGAAACTGAAGAAGTAGTTCATTCCTATAAACTATGAGATGGAGCTATTGAAGAAGCTACAAGGATTGAAGCAAGGTAACAAGTCTATTAAGGAGTATACAGAAGAGTTTTATAAGATTACTATTAGGACAGGCCATGCAGAGCTAAATAAGGAGAAGGTAGCCCGCTACATTAATGGGTTAAGGCCAAGTATTCAAGAGGAGTTGAGCTTGGTTAGAATGACCACCATAGAAGATGTATACTAGTTTTCCCTGAAGGTGGAAGAGAAGCTGAATAAAAGATTTGACAGCAAGAAAAGGGGAAGAGGTCAAGGCAAAAGGACTGGTGGAAGACCCTATGGGGGATGAAATGAAGATTCAAAGAAAAGTGAAGAAGCTAACACCAGTTGAATTCAGAGAGGAGATAATACCTACTGCCCTCATGACCAGAATAATGGTGAACAAAGAGGAAGAGGAAGAGGCAAACCTGGGCAAGGATCTGGAAGAGGAGGTTTTAGAGGAACCTGTTTCCAATGTGGAGAAGAAGGGCATCGAGCATACGAGTGTCCGCAACATCAAGGATGAATAGAAGACATGAAGGTAATGCACAAGTTGCACATGTAGATGAAGATGCTGAAAGGAGAGAAACCCTAGTTGTTAGAAGAACTTTGCTGAATGAGGACAAAGAACCAAATCAAAGGAAGAGTTTATTCTACACAAGGTGTAAATGTGAAGGTAAGTGTTGTGATATTATTATTGATAGTGGGAGCACTGACAATCTTGTTTCAGAGGAGATGGTTGACAAGTTGAAGTTGGCGAGAAGAAAGCACCCACATCCATATCAGATTGCATGGTTGCAGAAGGACCACAGAGCTTTGGTCAATGAGCAGTGTTTAGTGAAGTTCAAGATTGGGGACTACCATGATGAGGTGCTATGTGATATCATACTAATGGATGCATGTCATATGTTGTTGGGGAGGCCGTGGCAGTATGATAGGAGCACTGTCCATGATGGTCGTGCAAACACATATTCCCTAACAAAGGATGGAGTTCATCATAAGTTGAATCCCTTGAAGGAGGTGGAAGAAAAGGTACGTAGTACTACTAGAATTTGCTTGGTAGATGGTAGAAAATTTCTGGAGGGTATGAAGCATGAGTGTCATTGCTTTGCATTTATTCCTAAAATTAGTCAAGAGAAATGTGAAGATGTACTAGCAGAAGTCTCAGATATGTTGGAAGAGTTTCAGGATATTATCTCTGATAATGTACCAAAAGGTTTACCATTAGCAAGGAAGATAAGTCACCAAATGGATTTGACACCAAGAGCTAGTTTGCCAAATAAGGCAACCCATAGAATGACTCCAGCAGAGAGTGAATAGCTGAACATACAAGTTCAAGAGTTGTAAAGGAAGGGACTGATAAGGGAGAGCCTGAGTCCATGTATGCTACCTGCAGTACTAGCACCAAAGAAAGATGGAGAGTTGATAATGTGTATAGACTCTCGAGCCATCAATAAAATCACAATCAAGTACAGAGACATAATGGAATGTTTGAGTGGAGCCAAGTACTTCACGAAGATTGACCTAAAGAGTGGGTATCACCGAATTCGTATTAGAGAAGGAGACGAGTGGAAGATAGCCTTCAAAACCAAAGAAGGTTTGTATGAGTGGTTAGTCATGCCATTTGGGATAACCAATGCATCGAGCACATTCATGCGGCTCATGAACGAGGTATTGAAAGAATTTTTGGGAAGTTTTGTTATTGTTTATTTGGATGATATTTTGATTTTTAGTAAGACTTGGGATGAGAATCTAATGCATATCAGAAGAGTTTTAGAGAAGCTGAGGGAGGAGAAGTTGCTGATAAATCTAAAGAAATGTAGTTTTGCAAAGGAGTTGGTATACCTAGGATGTGTTGTCTCAGAAGAAGGTCTTAAGATGGACCCAGAGAAGGTGAGGGCTATCATTGAATGGCCTATGCCAAGGAGTGCAACGAAGGTACGATCTTTTCATGGTTTGGCAAGTTTTTACAGAAAGTTTATTAGGAATTTTAGTAACATTTGTGAACCGCTAACTGAGACAATGAGAGGGGATAGAAAAGAGTTTAGATGGACTAAAGGAGCAGACAAGAGTTTTGATACATTAAAGCAGAAAGTCATAGAACAACCTATTTTGGCACTTCCAGATTTCAATAAGGTGTTTTAGGTAGATTGTGATGCTAGTGGTATTAGTATAGGAGCCATTTTGAGCCAAGAAGGTAAGCCCATTGCCTATTTTAGTGAGAAGCTTAATGATGCCAAGAAAAAGTATTTTGT
The DNA here is from genome assembly GCA_027924645.1 of Cunninghamia lanceolata. Lineage (NCBI taxonomy): Eukaryota > Viridiplantae > Streptophyta > Pinopsida > Cupressales > Cupressaceae > Cunninghamia > Cunninghamia lanceolata. The sequence goes on along the minus strand of BSBN01000994.1, from coordinate 2,910,900 downwards.
TTATGATCAGGAATTTTATGCAATAGTTTAGGCTTTGAAGAAATGGAGACATTATTTGCTGCCAAAAGAATTTTTTTATATACTAATCATCAGGCTTTGCAGTATCTTAATAGTTAAGGAAAGTTGAACCAAAGGCATTAAAAATGGGTTGAGTTTTTGCAGAGCTATACTTTTGTTTTGAAGCACAGGAGTGAGAAGTCCAATAGAGTTGCAGATGCCTTGAGCAGAAGGCAAAATTTGTTGACAAAAATGAAGATAGAGGTTGTTAAGTTTGATGAGCTCAAAAGTTTGTATCCTGAAGATCCAAATTTTGTAGAGGCTTGGAAAGCTTGTTTGGAACCTATTACTTTGGACAGGACAAAATGGTTGGATTTCATGATCCAAGATGGCATGTTGTTTAGAGGAAGCCAGTTGTGCATTCCAAGGAGTTCCATGAGAGAGAACCTGATTAAGGAGAAGCATAGTAGAGGATTGGCTGGACACTTTGGTCGAGATAAGACCATTTCTATTGTTGATGAAAATTATTGTTGGCCACAGTTGCAACAGGATGTGAGGAAATTTGTCTAGAGTTGCAGAGTATGTCAGATAGTGAAAGGACAAGTTAGAATATAGGTCTATATCAGCCACTACCTGTACCAGAGAAGCCATGGGATGATATTAGGATGGATTTTGTTCTTGGTTTACCAAGGACATAGAGAGGACATAATTCCATTTTTGTGGTGGTGGACAGATTCTCAAAGATGCCACATTTTATTCCTTACAAGAAGACTAATGATGCTGTTCATATTGCTGAATTATTTTTCAAGGAGGTGGTGAGATTACATGGTCTACCAAAGAGCATAGTTTTAGATCGAGATACCAAGTTTGTTGGTTATTTCTAGAGGACATTGTGGAAGAAGTTGAAAATAGATTTGAAGTTCAGTTTTGCACGCCATCCATAGACTGATGGACAGACAGAAGTGGTGAATAAGAGTTTGGGTAACCTACTACGATGTTTAGTAGGAGATAAGCCCAAGGGATGGGATTTGATTTTACCATAGGCAGAATTTGCTTACAACAATTCTGTCAATAGGAGTATGGGTAAATCACCATTCTAGATTGTACATGGGAATAGTCCAATAAATGCTTCAGAGTTAAGGAATCTGGACAAAGGAGAAATGACAAGTGCCAAGGCTAAAGACTTTGTAGAACACATGAAGAGGTGAAAAAGCACATTAATAAGATGAATATTCAGTACAAGCCTAAGGCAGATCAAAAGAGGAGATATAAGGAATTCTAGGTAGGAGATGAAGTCATGGTTCACTTGAGAAAAGAAAGGTTCCCAATTGGAACATACAATAAGTTGAAAATGAAGAAATTTGGACCATGTAGAATTTTGAAGAAACATGATTCAGGGAATGCATATGAGGTAGAGCTGCTGAGTGGGATCAACATTTCCCCTATTTTCAACATTGCTGATTTATTAGAATATCATGAAGGTGGAACAGAGGATAGACCAACCGAAGAATAGTAGAGTATTTTGGCATCTACTTCAACATAAGAGATAGAAGAGATCTTGGATAGCTGTGTGGGAAGAAGTACTTGGAATGGGCAATATGAAGAACACTTGGTGAAATAGAAAAGAAGGCCTGTTGAAGATTCTTCTTGGTTGTCTAAGGTAGAGGTTGACCGTTTGGGTTTTCCTCAAACACATACCTAAGACGTGATAGGGTCACTTCTTAATTTACCCTGGGTGTCTGATGCAGGAGCATCTAGTGGTGTAAGGGCAATCTTGCATCACTCAAAAAAAGATGTGTTTTAAAATTGTTGATGTTCTTTCCATTTCTTTTCAAAATTTGTGGTTTTCGTTCCATAATCGCTTGAATAATGATGTAGAACTTTCAGTTTTTCCGAACTGCTAAAAATAGCAACCTGTTATTTTTAGAAAGTTTACATTTGGGCACAGAATGAAGTGAAAATTTACAGGAAGCTTCATAACTAAAAAATAAGACCTTTGGCGAAGGAATCACGAAAAGATCATTTGTGAGCTGAAAGATATTAAAGTTTGTGTTTCTCGAAAAACACCTAAAAATTTTTCAAACTCAGGTTTGAGGCACTAAATAGCCCTGTACGGGCCTAAAAATGGACAAAACTAGTAGAGCAGGTTCTTAGCACGTAGAGCACTCTGAGATTTTTGACACATAAAATGGTTCGTCAATCAGACACTCAGATCAAAAGTTATGGCTCTTAGAAGTTGACCTATTTTTGGAGGGAAAAGCAAATTTTGAAGTTAGGTTGTTGGCCGCCAAAAAGGCTATTAATAACCATTTTTGGGAACCCTGGGCAATGGTAGAGTTAAGGGGGAAAGTGTAGAGTCAAGAATAAGTGGGAAAATAGAAACCTTAGCTGATTTGGGGTTACAGAAGGCTGATGATTCCAGAGTCTTGTGATAGGAAGCTGTAATGTGTTGCAACCTATGGAGGGTTGATTCCTCTGATTGCATTTGAGCTTATGTAGTGTAATAAGTTGTCCAAATCAATAAAGAAAGTTCTATTTTCTATGTGTAATTTATGTTGTGTGTTTTATGATTTACCCCCTTCATCACCAACACACAAATCTAATAGACAAAATTGATCCATTAAAGTATCTACTAGCAAAAGCAGCTCTCATAGGCAAACTAGCTAAATGGGTCATGATCCTTAGTGAGTTTGACATTAAGTATGTCGATAATAAAGCAATCAAGGGACATGCCCTAGAAGATCAACTAGCAGAAGCACCCATGACAGATGTACATCTTATGGTATCTGACTTTCTAGATGAAAATCTCTTCACTCTTTCTATCTCAGTATTGTGGAAGTTGTATTTTGATGGTTCCTACACACAACATGCATTAGGGGTTGGCATCCTTTTTTATCACACCTCAAAATGACTATATCCCAAAGTCATATTAGCTTGCATTTCCTTACACCAACAACATAGCCCAGTATGAAGCACTCCTCATAGGTCTACATATAATAGTCCAATTGGACATCAAAGAACTACAGGTATATGGAGACTCACAACTAGTCATTTGACAAGTCATAGATGAGCACCAAACAAAAGATTGAAAGCTAGTCCCCTACAAGCAACTAGTGGATGCCTACAAACCACACTTTTCTAGCATCACTTTTGAGAAAATTCCAAGAGAGCATAACAAAGCTGCAGATTCTATGGCTTCTATGGGGTCACTTATAGACATGCCTACAAACACATAGAAATGTGAATTCTTGATCGAGCAATTGTTGATACAAGCTGTTGATGTTCCAACTACTAAAATCATCTGCGAACTTGTTGGTACCAATTCCCCATGGTACGAAGATATCTTTGAATACCTTAAACATGGTACTTTTCCCTTTGAACTATCTGTAAACCAACACAAAACCTTTATCCACCAAGCCTCCTATTACACCATTCAGGGTGATACTCTATATTTCCACAGTCTTGATGGTATCCTCTTACGATGTCTTGACACGGAAGAAGCCAATGCTACCTTACGAGAAATACACAAAGGTGTCTGTGGCACACATTCTACCAGTCCTAACCTTGCTAACAAGATACTCTGCATAGGTTATTAGTGGCCCACAATAGAACAAGATACTTTACAGTTTGCTAAGAAGTGTCTATAATGCCAACATCATGGAGATTTGATTCACGCACTAGCTCATGAACTACAACCTATGACAACTCCATGGCCTTTTTCACAATGGGGTCTCGACCTCGTAGGACAAATTCACCCATCCTCATCCAATGGCCATAAATTTATCATTAATGCTACTGAGTACTTCACAAAGTCGGTAGAATCCATTCCCATGACTTATACAACTGGCAAGAAAATAGCCAAGTTTATCCTTAACTACCTCATTTGTCGGTATGGTGTCCCCCAAGCCATTGCCACTAAAAATGAGAGACCATTCAAAAATCAAGATGTTCATGCCTTGTGCACCCAATACAATATCCAACATCACTTTTCAACTCCCTACTATCTACAGAGTAACGGCCAAGTCAAGGCTTCCAACAAACCATTCTCAAAATCCTAAGGAAAATGGCCAATGAAGCTAGTCATGATTGGCACCTGCAACTCAATCCCGTCCCATGGGCCTATCACACTAGTATCAGAACACCAACTGGTGCAACACTATATGCACTAGTCTATGGCTCTGAAGCCATCCTATCCATAGAGGTCAAGATCCCATCCATCAGAGTATCTCTACAACACCTGATTGATGGAGAGGAGTGTCACACTTCCAAATTAGCCGAGCCAGAACTATTAGATGAGAGACACCTTGTCATGCTTAATCATCTTCATGTCTATCAAAACTGCCTCCAATGCAACTATAACAAGAAGATCAAAGAAAGACAATTTCAATTTGGTGATGTTGTCTTAAAGGAAAATCAGAGAAGTCAAGTAGATCAAGAAAAGAAGGGCAAGTTTGAGCCTAATTGGTTAGGACCCTTTATTATCACAGTAGCATATGGATGAAGAGCTTATACTTTAGCAACACCTGAAGGAATTCCTCTAGATGAGCCACTCAATAGTGTTCATCTCAAGAAGTTCTTTTCCTGATCCTCAGAGTATCCATGTCAAAAAAAAAAGTAAAAGAAAAAGCAAAAAAATAAAAAATAAAAAAAGCAAAAAAAAAAACAAAAACAATATTCCATCCTCTGGTGAAAACCTGGTAAACAAGCACCTTGGATAAGTACCATAGTGAAAACCTGGCAAATAGGTGCTATGTGTAGAGTCAACATCCATCATCTATCAAGTCTTGTTCTTTCCATGTCTATTTTATAATAAATCATCATCCATCCATCCATAATAAAACCATTGACCTTTGTGCATTTCCAATTCCCTATCTAGAATAGCTTGGAAATTTGTCAAATGATCATTATCATTATCCCATGTTAGGTTATCCATGTCAATCGTCAGCTTATCCTATGTCAAGTTATCCATGTCAATTGTCAGCTTATCCTATGTCAAGTTATCCATGTCAATCATCATCTTATCCTATGTCAAGTAATCCATGTCAATCTATCATCGTTATCCTATGTCAAGTTATCCATGTCATTGTTCATTATCCTATGTTAGTCATCCATCATAACACCTCTACTGAAATGGGGGCAACTCTTTCCTTTACCTAGGTCTAGGAATGGATCCCTTTTCATGGTTCATTAACCATCTCAAGCAAAAACAAAAAACAAAAACACATCCAACCAATCCATTAACCATCTCACTGAAACCAAAAAACTTCATCCTATCCTACATCAAGCCAAAACCAGAGCTACATATCTTCTCATCTTAATCTTAAGGTACCTTGATCCCATGGATATGGGTATGTAGGCAGTCTGGAATATGATGGAAGTTTCCAATACTCAGGTACATAAGATTTCCTCATTTCACCTACCCAAGCTCAAACACCTTGACCCACTCATCACTCTACCCAGAACTACATATTATCACTTTCATTGTTCCTTGTAATGTGCCTTGATCCTATGGATATAGGGTATGTAGGCAGTCTGAAATATAAAGGAAGTTTCTAGTACTCAGGCACATACGATTCATCATTCTTCTCCATCTCAATCCATAAAACATCCCATCTTTCTCAGTCTTCCATTTATTGACATCCATCCTATCACCTCAACTTGACTAACTCAAGTAACGAAACAATCAAACTACGCATCCTTTCAATGCAAAAAATCCTTAACCAACGTAAAGTAAAAACACCTACTTATAGAGCCATTTGCTATCCTACATATCAATTGCCAACATCTACTACATCAATCAATTGTCTTATACAGAATGTTCCATTGTTGAAACCAGACTAGGCATCTTATACGACATGTTTCATTTCCTGAAACTAGACATTATCCTATCAATAGATCAACACCCTTTAATGGATATATTGTTCCTACAATAAGGTTGTTATCTATCCTATCTACCCTATCTATCCAATCTATCTTGAGAAACCTCTTTGGCAAGAGAATATGTTGGTTGTATGTTTACTTTGTAAGTCAGTCAGTTTGCTTTTTGGTTTATCTTTTTGTTCCTTTTCCATTACTTATTCAAGACTACCTTGATTTATCTATATCTTGGTATGTTGCAATGCAGTATAGATTGGGGGCATAGTCATTGCTTTTGTGTGCCATGTTTGAGGAACGATCTTTAGTATCTTTCTTAGTAGCATATCTATCTTGTGTGTGTGTTACAACCTAGCATCTTACATATCAATATTCTTCTTGTATTTATGTATTGAAGTTTATTTTATGTTCAAGACTATGGCTCATTCACATATCCAACAAGGTTATATTATGTCTAGTGGATCTAAGTTCAAACCACTTGCTTGCAGAGTCAACGTCCTATGCATTGGATACATCGTCACCTTGGTCTTCTATACCTTGGTACATAAAATCCACATGCTATATCAAAAATAAGGATTACTCTTTATAAACATTTGTTTAACCATTGCAACAAGCTCATCCAAGTCCACCCATCCTTTTATCCAAATCATCATATAGTTTTTCATGCAAGGATCGATCAATTGTCTTTCTATCATGTTCTATTCTGTCTCCACTTTCTTCTATCCAACCTCATCTTTCTCAAACACATTCTTCTAGTTGAGTGTCAACCCAGTTCTTCTGTCGCTTCCCTATCTTTCCTCTAGAGGGGGCATTCTATGCCAACTACACTAGGGTAGCTAGCTACATTGGGGCATCAAAATTGTATCATGTCTTCAACAATCATTTTCTTTGAAGCAAGACTATAAACTACATTGCATCAAAGAGGGGAAAAAAGTAGACACCTAAAAATGACCATGTCATCACATCACTTGCATTTCATCAAATCTCTCTAATCACCTGCATTTCAACGTTAATTAAATAAATAAATTATTTAATTAATTTCATCAAAATAATCAAATTCTTCTAAATCTCCTAAATTCAACATTAATTGAATAAATTGTATTTATTTAATTAATTAAATCAAAATCAACTTTATTCTTCCAAAATTAAATAACTTTATTTATTTATTTAAATCATTATCTTCTTTCAAATTTCAAATTCACATCAATTGAATAAATTAATTATTTAATTAATTTATCATCTAAATCCTCTTATCTATAATTAAATAATTTCTAAATTATTTAATTAATCAACCATTCTTCCAAATTTAAATAAATCATTCAAATTTATTTAAATTGAATATCTTTTCTAAAAATAAAATATAATAAAATATTTAATTTATCTTCATCATGTAAAATAATTAAATCAATTTATTTGTTTAATTTATTTAAATCTTTAAATCTTCAATTGTTTCATCATGTACAATCAATTAAATAAATTTATTTATTTAATTTCAATTATCTTTCCAATTCCTCTAAAAATATCATGTTAACTCGTGCACAATCAGTCTTATTTTTAGAACTGTAAAAAGCAAATCATAAGTTGAGTTAATTGACTTAATCAATTTTGTTTTTATCACCAACTCATAAATTAGAAAAAAACATTTCTATTTTTATGAAATCTAAAAATATGTCTGTCCCATGTCTTTCTATGTCAAATCAATTAGTTAACTTAAACAAAAATATCTTTTTGTGTGACACATGTCATGTGCACATTCATCATGAATTCTACATTTATCTCATCCATTGATTCCATTGAATTATTTGGACCATTGATCGATCTTCATTGAAACCTATATAAACCCCCATCATCTCCATAACAAATCCTCTGCAATCATTTATTCATAGGCATTCTAGCGCATTGAGCATACATCACATCGTTGAGCACACTTCTACCTTTTGAGCACAGACACAATCTACATCCATTTGTTGCAAACATGGTTTCGCAATTTATGAAGCAATCCACATTTGACCAAGATAACAATACAATATAGGTGAAAGCTTTCATTATTTTTGGTATTATTCATTGACTATTTGGTTATTTTCTTAGATCGTTATCTTGATGTTATAGTATTGAATTGTTGATTATTTCATTGTTTTGATTATCATTCGATCTCGATTTTATTCCTATACACATTTTATTTAAGAGTATAATCTAAAGCATGTGGAAACATCAACCCTTTATCTAAATCAAAATCAAAACAACCAAAACCAACCCAATCCAAACCCAACATACAACACATAAGACCCAAACTAATCATATGATCCGTATAACACAAATTCCTATGGCTTCAACTACAATCTTCCGTATGGGCAACAACAACCAATCCAAGTGCAACAAGAGATTCTTCCAACACCTCAAACAACTATGGAGCTTAAACTTGCTGATGTACAATAACAAGTAGCCGATCTTACATTTGGTCATACTAAGAAAACCTTGTCCTTGGAGAAGGTTTGTCCTTATCCATTTGATTGGTCATTGCAAATGATCCCTTTTCCTCCCAACTTCACTAGACCCAAATTTGATAAATACAAGGGAAGAGGAAGACCCAAAAGACCAGATTAGAGAATTCTATATCGCTTGTTGGCTCTTCATTTTCCTTGAGTAGGACATCTGACTACACATTGGTAGATCCCCTCATTATGGGAATTTGTCCTCTCTTTTTCTTAGGGATGTTCATCCCTACCAACAGATCCTCACCTTTCTTCACAAGTGTCTCTCCTTCATCCTCCATGTTCTCATTGGCATATTTTGGCTCATCCACTTATTTGGTAGTAATGGTGATGGCTGGGACAAGTGTATCTTTTGGAGGTGAGGGCATTCTGGTAATTGTAATGCCACTTGTGGTGAACTCTTCTATTGATTTGGAAGAATCTGGTTTGGCCAAATTAGACTCCATAATGTTTCTCTTTTGGATCAAAAAGTCATCAAATTCTAGATCTCCCAACTCTTTTCTTTTTCTCTTCTTATCAATGGTCACTGTCACTCCCTTTGCTTTTATTACAGCCAACTTTTGATCTACCCATTTCTTTGTGAGCTCCATGACCTTGGCTGTGATTAACTCAATAGATGTGACCTCAGCTTGGTTCCAATCTGGAGGGGAGAGAGTTTCTTTGTATACCTATTTGTCCTCATATTCCTTATCCATCGATTTTCCATCATGAGAGTGTAGTTGTGGACGAATATCAAAACACCCTAGTGTCTTGATTTGATTAAGAGTAAGCCTCTCATAATTTCTTTTCCTAACTTTAGATACTTCATCTGGACAATTTGTCCAATAGTCTTCAATATGCACTTCATGTCTTAGCTTGTTGTTCACATACCTTTCCATTCTATCATATAGATCATAATATATGGTTAGGGAGAAAGGTTGCAAATGGAGCATATGTAGCTCAACTTCTGATTATTAAGCTCCCTCTATAGATGCACATACATACCATCCAATGAATAATGGGAACCTGACATTACCTTTTTTGTTCCTCTTCACACATGCCTCATAAGAGGGTACGACCTACCTAGTCAGCTCTAGCAGCAAGACTTTGTCAATGGGATATCTTGCCAGCATAAAAGGTTGTCCCTCAACTCCTTCCATATGGATGTATGTGAAGGTGGAGAATTGTATAAACCAAGCCCCATTTCTTGTAACTACCTATTGAGCTTCATTGCTCAGTCATCCTCCATTAGTTAGACTAGGTGCATGACAAAGAAATCATTTACTCTTCTATAATGTAGAATGGAGGCCTTCCTCTCTAATTGGGGATAATGATCCCATATTGTCTTCTCTCCTAGACTGCTTGCTACTCTACGCACTATTTGCAAGATAGAGAATGTGGACTGGGCAGCACATGTGTATACCACATGTGAGGACATGTAAAATAAGCACACTTTACCTCCAAAATGCCACATACCCTCATCAAGGCTATCACTGATGAGTGATGCCCATTATACTACTCTGTTTGTGGATTGCACCATCCTAATGAGCCCATACATCCATGGCTCAAAATTACCTGAATCTAGCTTTCTATCCATTCTGCTCAACAACACCATCATGTATTGAACCTTTAGTGTGAAATCAAATTTGAATAGTTTGGTTGGCAACTTTGCAACTACCTTGGCTTTGTTATCTACAGTGCTCTAGAGTGTGAACATGATCTTCCTTCAGTCAGTAGACTTGTTCTTATACTGGGCTTCTAGGTCTTCAATGTTAATCTGGAACAGATTGGGTCCTATGGGCAACTAGAATGCCTCTGTAATCCCTTGGACTGAAAAGTATGCATATACCCTTCCTTGTTTTTCTATATTCCTGTTAACAGGATTGTAATTTTGTGCACAGGCCACCACCAACTCTAAGGCATCAGTTGTGTATGGAAACCCAACTGCATTCCACATGCTAGAGTTGAAAATCTTTTGGAGGATAGGGTTTCCATCTCCTCCATTTAGCTGAGATCTATATGCTGAGATCTATATTTCCAGAATGGGTATTCCTTGTCTTTCCAAATCGAAAGCCTATCACCCTAGGAGCTCGGAACATGGGGTGCTTAAAATCTACATCATTTCTATTGTTTTGGTCTTGCATCTTGTCCTATAATTACCAAATATGCATAATTTAACATATATTTCATCTATCATTCTGATGTTTATTTCTCTAGATATTCTAACTTTTACCATTTCACAAAATAACCATGTTCATATGCAAACAAATTCACCCTAAGCATAAAATTTACCTTTCATTGTTACTATAATCATACGATGAATAAAGAATAGGGTTTGTCATTTACACACCTATTTTTTCTAAATTTAAAACCCAATTATTTGTCTGGATATGCCCTTTTAGCCTTGCTATTACTCTTTACCATTCGCTATTCTTCACCGTAAGATTGTTATACAATCACCTGAGCTCTGTAATTTTGTCTCTAAATGCTTTGATAGTGTTAGAATGATCTAATTCTACCCTTTATGCATTAATATCTGGAATTAGGGCATAATAAATGCTAATCTGCATCAGATTAGGGATATTTTCTTGTGTGGCTCAAGAGATCTCAACAAGTGGCAAGCTCTAATTTGAAATTTTGAAATACCAACAACTCCTTTCGTGGCATTTAATGTGAGTCTAGATATAGGATATGTGAAAATGGACACATAAGTAATATGTTTGTTTTTCTAGAATATCTATATGGATATATCCCTATGATGTCATCAGTCATTTGGTCAAACATAGACTTGAGGGTGGATATCAGGATGGAGAAATCCTAATGCATTTTCCTTTTCTTTGAATGTCAGGACATAAGAATGTCCAATTTGAAAAGTCAAATGTGTGCCACGTGGCACCATTTCATTGGATGGAGGAAGGTCGTTGGTTTATTTCATAAAATAGGGATATGGACATTCAAAAATGTCTAGATGTTAGAACTCATGAAATATCCCTAAGCTCAAATGTCCTAATGATGTCAGCGTCATGAAATGTTTTCCTTAAGATGCGACAAGGTGATGTCATTAGGATATTTGGGAAGGTTTGGACATTAAGATTTGCAGAGTATCCCATCCATGAATGTCCTAATGATGTCATACTTGTAAAGTGTTTCTTTGGGATGAAATTTAATGATGTCATCTAGATACGAGCATTGAAGTATCTAGATATTAAGTGTTCATGCGAATATCCATATGTCAATATGCAGTTAAAACGTTAACTGGGGACATGTGGCGATATCAGTGAGTATATTCACTCCGCAGATGTGGATATTAAGAAAAGTCTAGATATTAAGGTTATGTTTGGATATTAAGATTGAATATCCATACCTTTGAAAATCCATGCACATTACAACTTTATTGTATGCTATGATAAATTTGATGGGCGCACCTATGGATATCGAGATAACCTTTTACTTAGTATTTCTCAAGTTTCTCAGGTAGGATAATTTGTCGGGATATTACCAATGTGAGGACATTGAGTGTGAATATGCTCATTAAGGAAATGTGAATATGGACATGTCCATATGACGTTTGACCAAACTTTGACCTTACATAACTTCTTTGTTTTAATAAATTTCAACATGATCCAAAAAGTGAACCTACTTAAAATTTAATTCTCCATCGTTTGGAAGGATTCATAAGGAATTCACACTTGGAATTATGATTCATAAATCAAGATCCAGACATGACTTAGACATACTACTAATAATTCTTTTACCATACTGCTAAAAATAGAATGGAAAGCAAAACAAGCAAAGAAAAAAAAAACAAGTTGGGTCCCTATTTTGCTAGGGTAAAATGGGGCTTGTTGTGTAGCCACACAACAACTTGCCATCAAGGAAAAAAACCAAATTCAAATCAATTCAAGAGAGGAGGAAAAATTAGAACATATAATTCCAACTCCTATTAGACATAAGCATCTCGACCTTTCCAAATGAGATCATTTTGATTAACAAAACTATAAGATGAGAAGGAATTCAGCTATGTGCATTTGATTCATTTCCTTCTTTTTGAGAAATGTTGAAAATGATAGTAATTAGTGTTAATCTACATGATTGGACTTAACCCTCTAAGCCAACCTTGGATAGAGCCTTGCTTCTAGTTAGGCATCCATATCCTCGACAAGGTTATCTTTACAATTTTCCCAAGTACAGCTCCACTGTGAGTTAGGCATACATAGCCCCGGTAGAGTTACTTGGATGACCTAAATAATTTCTTTTCTTTGGATTCTCAATATTTTCATTTCTCTTTTGAATTTTCATATGATATGATCTTGTAAACTCATTTGCTAGGTTTGGACACTTGCTTGTTAGGTTGAGAAATGCAATGGTAGCAAGGGAAAATCTTTAGATTTTTCACTTAACATAGACACTAGTGTTAGTTTTAGGATAGACAACTCAAAGGGGGGGGGGAATCAATTGTCACCAAACCTTCTGATCTTTAAATCCTTAAATCCTTCTTATATAATAATTATTCAATCATGAAAGCAAAATGCAATAACTCAAGAGTAGAAACACATTCAACACATATGACACCAAGATTTTAACATGGAAAACCTAGTTAAGGGAAAAACCATGGGGTGACTAACCCAAGAATCTATTCTTTGTTAAAATAATAAGAAGAACAAAAATGAAACTTGACAATTAGGGCTCACTACACGAGCACACTGCTCACAAGAGGCCCAATGCCTATAGGATACATACTATCTATAGAATAATATAAATATTACGTACTTGAATTGGAGATTTGCATCTTCACCATGCTTAAGACAGTTCCATTTAAGCTCAACACTTCTACTTTGCTTTTTGCTCCTTTACTCTCTATTACTTTCTCATCATGACCACACTTTTTGAAATGATTTCACAAATCTTTTTTATACAAGACATCGACTTTGGGATGATCATCAAAGTCAGCACAACACATACTTTATTTTGTTATAGAGCAATTACACAAATACAACTTGACTTTTTACAAAAACTTCATGCGCGTCACTACCTTGTTGGCCACACATAACTGAGACTTCAATCTTCTTTGAGGAACATGCCATTCTTTGTAAAATATCTTCAAGATCATCCACAACATGTGTAAAACATCTGGTTGGCCAGGACTAGGAAGAACATCATCACTCAAAGAAGTTATGAGCTCTATCTTTAATGCGGACTGCCAACATGAACTGGACACTAACTGGAGACCCCCACAAGCTTGCCTAAAACATCATGAACATCAACACCACTTTTGCTTGCTGAAATCATTTGCATCTTCATCCAGAACCTTAACAACACAGCCAGTCATCACTATCACATAAGAATAATTGCTTGAGGACCTCCAGACCATGAACCAGTTGAGTTGTCAATTCACATTGGATTCCCAAACATGCCACCAGATCCGCAGAAAAAGATATTGCATTTTTGGATCTGACTGAACCAATTTGTGTTACTTTGTCACCTCTGAACAACTGCCAAAACCAATTTTACTCATATGGCTATAACTTCTCCAAATCTTGATATGGATCTCTAAAATCTTTACAGAAGCACCTTCAGACATATATCTACAAACTCGTTGATGCACATACTCTAATCTTCAACTGTCTAGAATCTTCACTTCATGGAACTTGACTAACTTTACTGTTCTTCTTTGTTTCTGATAGGGCTAATTTTCTCAATATCCTTAGCATACAACTCATCCAATCCTTGACATCAATGCAACATGAGTATGTTGACATCAATGACAACATCGGTTAGGCCCATACTTGTAACAATCTCCCCCTTTGTCATTGATTACAACATATGATGTGAAAAATTGTTTTGACCATCAAGACAAGAGTTTCTCCTCACAAACTCCCCCTAACAACATTAATCATTCACATATCTTTTCTTTCTTCATTTCTCCCCCTTTGATCAGCAATCACTTTTGTTTTTCACATGTCTTCTCTCCCCCTTTGACATCAATGGCAAAGGGCACATACTTGCATCATACTTTAGAATCAAACAAACTGCTCCCCCTGAGTAGCATCTTCCTATCATCAATCCAGACCACAAGATATGACTATGAGATCCACTAGACTGATGCACATCAGTGCACCTTAATTCAGAATCGGAGGGGTAATAACTCCTAACTTCTCCTTGAGATACTCAAAAGAGTCCTTAGGTAGAGGTTTAGTAAAAATGTTTGCAATCTGATCCTTTGAGGGCACAAACTCCAATCTGACTTCATTCTTGTTCACCTGCTCTCTCAAAAAGTGAAACTTGATGGATATATGTTTTTACTTTGAATGCAACACCAGATTTTTTGATATATTTATTGCACTTGAGTTATCACAGAAGATTGTGATATGTTCTTCATACTCCACTCTGATGTCTCTTAGCATTTGCTTCATCCACAATACTTGAGTACAACTACCTACTACTGCAATATACTCTACTTCTACAGTGGATAGAGATATTGCCTCTTGTTTCTTGTTTAGCCAAGACACCAATCTTTTCCCCAAAAAGAATGCACCACCACTGGTACTCTTCCGGTCATCCACATCTCCTACCCAATCAGCATCTGTATATGCATGAAGAGATAAATAATGATCCCTAGGATACCATAAGCCATACTCAACTGTCCCCTTCAGATATCTGATAATTATCTTGATTGCCATGACATGAGACTCTCGAGGATTAGCTTGGAATCTGGTAACAAGACCAACAACATTCATAATGTCAGGTCTAGTTTGAGTAAGGTGTAGTAGTCTTCCAATCATTGATATGTACTTTTTCTGATCAGCCTTAGGAGATTCATCATCTTTACTCAGTTTGCATCTAGTTGCCATGGGAGTATTCATTGGCTTTGAATCTTCCATCCCAAATTTCTTCAACAATTCTTTCACATATTTGGTCTGTGATATGAAGATTCCTTTCTTTGTTTGAGTGATTTGTAGACCCAAGAAGAAATTTATTTCCCCAAACATAGACATCTCAAATTCACTTTTCATTTGATTTGCAAAAGTCCTGTACATACTATCTTTTCCTCCAAAGATAATATCATCAACAAATACTTCAAGAATTAAGATATTTTCATGATCAATCTTGAAGTACAAGTTACTGTCAGCAGTACCTTTGTTGAAACCAATCTTTAAAAGATGTTTGTCCAATCTTTCATACTAGGCTCTTGGGGCTTGTTTGAGTCCATATAATTCTTTCTTCAACTTGTAGACCATATCACCATGATCAGACAATTGGAATCCATCCGGTTGCTCAATGTATGCGTCTTCTTCCAAATCACCATTCAAGAAGGCAGACTTGACATCCATCTAATATACTTTGAAATCATTGAAGGCCACAAAAGCAAGAAATAATCTGACTGCTTCAATTCTTACCACTGGAGAAAAAGTTTCTTCAAAGTCAACTCCTTCTACTTGAGAATAACCCTTACAAACCAATCTGACTTTGTTTTTGACTACTTCACCATCTTCATTCAGTTTATTCTAGAAGACCCACTTAGTCCCAATCACATTTTTGTCTTTAGGTCTAGGAACAAGATCCCAATTGTGATTATTTTCAATCTACATCAACTTTTCCTCCATTGCTTTAGCCCAGCTTTCATCATTGCATGCTTCACTTACTATTTTTGGTTTAACCTTTGAAATTAGACAATACTTCACTGAATCTTGAGCAATTTTTCTTCTTGTTTAAACACCTTTGCTTCTATCTCCTATGATCTGGTCTTTAGAATGATTTAGTCTTACATACTTGGGAGTTTTAGGAATTTCTTGTACTTCTATTTCTTGGATAAGTTCATTCAAACTTGTCTCTTCTTCTTCCTGTATTTTAGGATTCTCCGGATTAGTCTAAATCTAAATTGTAGTTGGGGCTTGTTCTTCTTGGACAGAAACATCATTATGATCATTTGCTTCATACTCATAAAACTTGGAAGGATTTTCAATGCCTTCATCAACCTTCACGTTTGTAGTTTCTACAATCTTTCTCAATCTCTTGTTATAACACCGGTATGCTTTGCTTTGAGTAGAATAACCCAAGAATATTCCTTCATCACTTCTAGCATCAAATTTTCCAAGGTCTTCATCTCTTTTGATATAACATTTACTACCAAAGACTCTGAAATACTTCATAGTAGGAGTGATGCCAAACCAAAGTTCATAACGAGTCTTACTAGTATTGCTTTAGAATTGTACTCGATTAAGAGTATAGACAATAGTGGTTACAACTTCTCTCCAGTAGATTTGAGGGACATTTTCTTCCACCATCATGGTTCTAGATGCTTCCTAAATGGCCCGGTTCTTTCTCTCTACTACTCCATTCTGCTGTGAACTCCTTGGAGCAGATAACTGTCTCTTTATCCCATGTTTCTCATAGAATTCTATGAACTCTCTGGATGTGAATTCACCACCTCTATTAGACCTGAGACATTTTATGTTTAGCCCAGTTTCATTTTCTACCATAGCCTTGAATATTTTGAACTTCTCAAGTGCTTCAGATTTCTCTTTCAGGAAAGTCACCCATATCATCCGGGAGTGGTCATCAATTAGTAACATGAAATATCTATCACCTTGCAAACTCCTAATTCTTGCCGGTCCACATAGATCAGTGTGTACCAAGTCCAACAATCTGGTAGAAGATTGTTCCTTACTTTTAAATGTGACTCTGTTATGCTTACCCAACTGACATTCTTTGCACAAACTATTAGTAGGTTTCACTAGTCTTGGAAGATCTCTTACAACCTAAGTGTTTCTTATCTTGATGATATTATCAAAATTCACATGACACATTCTCCTATGCCACAACCAACTCTAATGAATTTGAACAAATAAACAACTTTTGCCAGTACCAACCAAGTGGAAGATGTTAAATTTTGTTTGAGTATCAGATGCAATCTCAGTTCCATAGCTTTCAAAGATCTTGCATTTTCCATTTTTGAATCAGAGATCATAGCCTTTGTCCACCAACTATCCAACATTGACAAGATTATGTTTTAGTCCTTCAACATATAGAACATCACTGGTTTTGTTCTTTCCATCAAAAGAAATAGTTCCTCTACCTCTGATTCTACTAGTAGAATTATCACCAACTTTTACAACTCCTCCTTCATATCTTTCCAGATTTATGAACTTGTTCTTATCACCAATCATATGATGGGAGCATCCACTGTCAATGACCCATTCATCCTTTTCTTCAACCTAAGCAGCCAAAGCCCTTTCTATCTTAAGATTGGCAAATTTAATAAGCATTGGATCTTCTTCATTGATGGCAATAAACACCTAGTCACTTCCGAATTTGGTTCCTAACTCAGATTCATCATCTGTTACTCCTTCATCATCATCTTCTTGAACATAGTAACACTTCTTTTGAAATCTTGATCTATTAGGGTTAGGCCTTGAAAATCTTTCAGGACATCTTGAGGCAAAATGACCAATCTTGTTGCAATTGAAACATTTGAAAGGTATTTTTCCTTCATACTTACCGGATCCTCTTGGCAATCTTTTTGCAATAAGGGCTTCAAGTTGAGTAGCTTCTGCCTCATCTTATTCTAGATCTTTTCTTGCTTTTTCATACCATGATAATTTGTTTGAGGAACTCTCTCCTAGATCATACCTTTGTTTACCCTTTGTAGAGGCACTAGCTTTGAATGCAGATTCAGTCTTGGGAGAAGCAACTCCAAACTTAGCCAATTCAAATGCAGCTAACTTCCCAACCAATTGATCCCTTGAAATATTTGATAAAGATCTAAATTCCTCAATAGCAGCAACCTTGTGTTTGTAAGCAGGAGGTAAGGATCTGAGAACTTTGGCAACAATCTCATCTTCATCCAAAGTTCCACTAGCACATCTAATGCCACAAACAAGCTCATTTACTTTTGGCATAAATGTAGTGATATTCTCATCTTCATTCATCTTCAGGTTTTCAAATTTTCCTTTTAGACTTTGAATCTTGGCACATTTAATATATTTGTCTCCATGCAGAATTTCTAGCTTTGACCAAATTTCATATGCAATTTTTAAATCCATAACATTTGTCAGCTCTATATCAAATAAGGCACTTACTAAGGCTTCTTTAGCTCAAAGATTATCTTCAGCATCTCTGATTTCATCTAGAGTTGTCAGACCATTCTTTGGAGGAATATACTCATTTATAGTCATGTTCCAATATTGAAATCCCATACATTGCAAGTGACATTCCATGCGGCTTTTCGAAAGAGTGTAATTTGTTCCATCAAACCTCAGACTATCCTTCTTGTAGGAAGACATCCTGGATCTCCTTAAGTGGTTAAGATCTTTTTAGAGGAACTTAGCTCTGATACCAATTGTTAGTTTTAGGATAGACAACTGAGAAGAGGGGTGAATCAGTTGTCACCAAACCTTCTGATCTTTAAATCCTTAAATCCTTCTTATATAATAATTATTCAATCATGAAAGAAAAATGCAATAACTCAAGAGCTGATGAGGAGCGAATAGTTTGAGATTCAACAACCTTTACTCATCGGCTAGAAAAGCACCATCGGTCTTCCTTGACTCGTGTCACTCTGACATCGCGCCTCTCACCAATGGGTGGCTCCACGCTTCTTGCCTATCGGCAAGAAAAATGCTATTGGTGACTTTTGGAAATGTTATGCCAAACACCAAGTCTGCTCAATACCTCCTATCGATGAGACTTCTTCTCCATTCGGTCGACAGTTAGCTCAACTGTAACCAATCTCTCATTGCTGTGACCTTTACCATTGGTGAGCACTTGTCAACTCAAGCCGATGCACCGATGGACCAACCCCCTCTTTGGCATGACTAGACCTGTCAGTGGGACTTATTCCGTAGTCGCCAATACGGTGATTGCTCTTGATGGATCTTCGTCGGTGTGAGTTATCCCTTATCACTCTGATACTCACCTTTGACCTTCTCTCGTTAGGATGACAATTACTATCAGTCACACTAGGGATTACTTCGCCAATACACCGTTGCACAGTCTACCTTCTCCCGAACCCTAGCACATGAAGATGCTAGGTCAACCTACTATGCAACATGCACTGTCTGGATCCTCTGTGCCGCCAAACCAAAAAAACAAAACAGAAAACAAAAATGGATATTTGTACAATGAAGCCATTCCACTAATTTTGATAGAAATCTCACCAGTGGAATGCTTCACATCGACATTTTGGAACAATAGAAAGTATAGAAAGAATGGAAATCTACAACTATACAATTTGCAGTTACAGGAAACAAAAATCAAATGGATGGAACAAAATCCTTCTATTTCTCCTTAGCACAATACAGAATTACATTCAATCCCTTCTCTTCGATTTGATTGCCCATAATGCTTATTTGGTTCATTCCTCTGGGTTTATAAACTCACCTTGAGGAAAATCAACCGATTCCAAATGGCTGGGAGAAAAACCAACCGATTCCAAGTGGCTGGGAGACCAACCGTCTTAAGACTAACAGCTTGACAAAAGTGACCTAAGTCACTTGGGACTTACAAATAGAAATGAAAATGCATTGGTCAAATAGACCTTATTACAACACAAAACATGATTTTCAAGGTGCTCTTGCACCATACTCCCCAGGTGAAACTTGTCTCAAGTCCTCTTAGAGACTAATTGCTACAAATCACCACCCTACTTTTTGATGTCTTTTTCCAGCATCCATGTGGCTTCTGAGTCTAGAAGTCCTTGCCATTTGACTAGGTGCTCAAAATAGGTTTGATTTCTTGTCTTCTTGGTTGTCTGGCTATCCAAGATGCACTCCATCTTCGGTGGTTACTTAGGTGGTAAATACTGCACCCACTCGGCATTGTCTTGGATAGAATCTGCTATACCTTCACCTATATTAGGACTCCTATATAATGTCAGATCAACAACATTGAATATAGGTGAAATAGCAATATCATCAGGGAGTTCAATTTTGTAAGCATTAGGACCATATTTCTCCAGAATCTGACAAGGTCCAATTTTTCTCATCATCAATTTGCTATGTTTTCTTGTGGGTAGTCTATTCTTGTTGAGATGAACCATGACCATATCTCCTATTTGGTACTGTACATCCCTTCTTGTTTGATCCACTCTAGCCTTGATCTTCTGACTGTTCTGGTGTAGAGTATCTCTGACTTGTTGATGGATCTCTTTCATAGCCTGTGCAAATGTATCAGCATGTCCACTTCTTTTGTCCAACCCTTGAACATCTCACAATTCAAAAATTCCTCTAGGATGACTACCATAGACAACTTCAAAAGGACTTAGACCTGTACTTCTATTTGTAGAATCATTATAGGCATACTCTTCTTGTGGGAGTACCACATCCCAACTACTTCCATGTTCTTTTGTCAAACATCTCAGTAGATTGCCTAATGACCTATTCACAACCTCAGTTTGGCCATCAGTCTGAGGATGATAAGCTGAACTAAAAGACAAATTTGTACCCAATCATTTCCACAAGGTTCTCCAGAAATATCCCACAAATTTCTTATATCTGTCAGATACAATACTCAAAGGCAATCCATGAATCCTACCAATTTCTTTAAAGAACAAACCTGCATTGTAACTAGCATCATTGGTGGTTTTACAAGGAATAAAGTGAGCCATCTTGCTGAACCTTTCTACCACAACAAACACACTCTAATAACCTATCCTTGTCTTGGGCAATCCCATTACAAAATCCATACTCAAACCTTCCCAAGGTCTATTTGGTATGGGCAAAGGTTGATACAATCCTGCATTGGTCAAGACTCCTTTTGCTCTTTGGCATACTATGCAACTTTCAACAAATTTTCTGATGTCAGACTGCATTCTTGTCCAAAAGTAAAATCTTTTTACAAGATCTAAGGTCTTATTGAGCCCAAAATGTCCTCCTAAACCACCACTATGTTTTTCCTTCACTATATTATCCCTCATTGAACACTTAAGGATACATAGTTGACTCCATTTAAACAAAAGTCCATCCTACAATGTATAATCTAAAAATTCACTGTGGAAAGCATTAGCAAACTCACTGCATACCTTGTAAATCTCCTTGAAATCTTGGTCCTTTTTATACAATCCTTTGAGTGCCTCAACACCCATGCTTTGTAGTTGCACTTCTTGCACTTGTCAACACCCTTCTGCTTAAAGCATTAGCAACCTTATTGGTTATCCCCTTCTTATGTTTGATGATGAAGGTGTATGCTTGAAGACTTTCCACCCATTTCATGTGTCTATGGCTAAACTTTTCCTATCCATTCAAAAAACTAAGAGCATGATTGTTAGTGTATACAACAAATTCTTTCGGAAGCAAGTAGTGCCTCCATTTTTTTAGAGCTTGTACCATGGCATACAACTCTAAATCATAAGAGGAGTACTTCCTCTTAGCTTCATTCAAATTTTCACTGAAAAAGGCTACTGGTCTGCCTTCTTGGCTAAACATTGCGCCTATTGCCAGCCCACTTGCATCACATTCAATGATGAAGACTTTATTGAAATCAGGAAGTACTAAGACAGGACACTTGGCAACTTTCTGTTTCAGACTTTCAAAACTTTGATCTGCCTCTTTTGTCCACACAAACTTCATCTTTCCTCCACCCTTGATGGTCTCTAACATAGGTGCACAAATATCACTATAGTTCTTAATAAATTTTCTATAAAATGTGGCCAAGCCATGGAAACTTCTGAGCTCTCCTACTGTCCTAGGTGTAGGCCAATTCAAAATAGCCTCTACCTTGGAAGGATCCATTTTCAAATCACCCTTCGAGATGACAAAACCTAGGTACACCAATTCTTGTTTCATGAAGTCACACTTTTCCAAGTTTATTAGTAACTTCTGATCTTGTAGCCTCTTCAAGACTATCTCCAAATGTTCCAAGTGTTCTTCCTTGCTCTTACTAAACATCAAGATATCATCAAGGTAGACTACCACAAATTTCCCTATGAATTCCTGCAACACCTCATTCATTAGTCTCATAAAGGTGCTAGGGGCATTTGAAAGACCAAAAGGCATCACAAGCCACTCATACAACCCTTCATTGGTTTTGAATGCTATCTTTCACTCATCCCCCTCTCTTATCCTTATCTGGTGATACCCACTCTTCAAGTCTATCTTGGAGAAATAAGTAGCTCCTCCCAAACAATCCATTAGATCTTCTATTCTAGGAATAGGAAACCTATACTTGATGGTTATCCTATTTATTTCCCTAGAATCAGTACATAGTCTCCATTTCCCATCCTTCTTTGGGGCTAAAATAGTAGGTATTGCACATGGGCTAAGGCTCTTCCTTATCAGCCCTTTGTTTAAGAGTTCTTGAATCTGGTTTTCTATTTCTTCCCTCTACTGAGGGGTCATTTTATATGCTGCCTTATTAGGAAGTACTGCTCCTGGTATGAGGTCTATCTGATGGCTAATGTCTTTGACTGGTGGTAGGGAATTAGGTACATCTTTTGCAATCACTCCTTTGTAACTCTCAAGCAAATCTCTGACCTCCTTAGGTCCTACTTCTCTCACAGTTTCCTTCTTTTCCCCCTTAGGCCTCACAATCAAAGCAAAACCTACTCCACCACCTTCCTTTAATGTGTCCATGAATTCCTTTTCTCCTACTATCATTACACTAGACCCTACATGTTGTGGATCCGCTTCTACCAAGGACTGTATCCTATAAATCAGACCATCCTTTTGGAATGAGTAAACATTCTTTTCTCCATCATGATGAGCCTTTTTGTCAAACTACCATGGTCTACCTAACAAAAGATGGCAATCATCCATTGGAAGGATGTCACACAAAATTTTGTCTCTGTACCCCCCAATACTAAATTCTACCCATGCTTGTTCATTGATGAGTATGTGCTGCCCCTTATTCAACCAACTGACTTTATATGGACTGCTATGGGGTATCTTTTCTAAATTCAGCTTATTCACTGCTTCCAAAGATATAATATTATCAGTAGAACCACAGTCAACAATAACTTTACAAACCTTACCTTGGATCTTGTAGTTGATTATAAACAAACCCTTCTTTGCGACAGTTTAGTCTATATTGGTTCCTTGAGCATCGTCCTCTTGATCATCAGATTTTCTCCCATTTCTGATGCTTGATTCAATTTAGGGGATGTCACACTCCTTGCATCTTCTTGAATCAAAGTGTTTCTCTTCTCACCACCATAAGAAGTTGAGGCCTTCTCCTGACACTTGTATGCCGGATGCTCTATTTGATTGCAGTTATAACATCTCATATTGGAGAACTTGGGTCCTCTACTTGATCCATTTGTCCCACCTCTTCCATTAGGCCTTCTTCCTCAGTAGCCTCCTCTACTACTAGAGTCTCCAACTTGCTCTTCTTGGCTAGACTCACCACTAGGCCTCTGGTTAGGACTTCTTCCTCCAAAACTACCTCTGCCTCTAAAATTTCTTCCACCTCTACCTCTATTATTCTAGTCACTCTTTCTCTTTATCTTCTCTTCAGCCCTTAAGGTCATTTGGAAACACTTGTTCACTACTTCTGGTGCTAAGATACTGACCTCATCTTGGATGTTCATGCTTAGGCCATTCAAATACCTGGCCACCTTCTCTGACTCTTCTTGTTGTCTCTTTGATCTGAGACTAAGTTTATGAAACTCTTGTGTGTATGCATTCACATCAAGGTCTCTCTGTCTGAGGTTCTACAATTTCTTATACATCTGCATGTTATAGTCCAGGGGTAAGAATTGTGCCTTGATTTTGGTCTTCATCCTTTCCCAGGAGGTTATCATATTCTTCCCCTCCTTGACTCTCTCTCCTTGCTCATAATTCCACCATGCAAGAGAAGATCCCTTCAATCTTGCCTTTGCCAACATAACTCTCTTATCATCAGGGACTTCTTTGTATTTGAAATGATTGTTCAATGCCTCAATCCAATCAATCACCTCTTCAGTTTCCATACTTCCGCTATACATAGGTAACCCATCTATGGTGTCACTATTGACGGACTTCAATGCATTTACAAATGCCCTCTGGTCTGCTGGTATCTCCTCTGTCTTGTTATTGGTTTCATCAATTTCTGTATCACCTTCATCACTATCACTTTCATCTTCCCTATCTTTGCTTTTGGACTGCTTGAACTCTCCCAACTTGGATTCAAGCATCTCCTCGATTAGCGTCTTGATGGTGTCCTGCGACATACTTTTGGGAGGCATCCTCTCTATCTCTGTCTCACTTTCTCTATTTGACATACACTATTCATAGACAACACCCAAATGCCAACACTCCTCCAAATCCTCAATTCAACTTGCCACCCCAAATCTTTTTAGGCTCTGATACCAATATGATGAGGAGCAAACAGTTTGAGATTCAACAACCTTTACTCATCAGCTAGAAAAGCACCATCGGTCTTCCTTGACTCGTGTCACTTTGACATCGCACCTCTCGCTGATGGGTGGCTCCACACTTCTTTCCTATCGGCAAGAAAAATGCTATCGATGACTTTTGGAAATGTTTTGCCGAACACCAAGTCTGCCCGATACCTCCTATCGGCGAGACTTCTTCTCCATTCGGCTGATAGTTAGCTCAACTGTAACCAATCTCTCATCGCTATGACCTTTATCATTAGCAAACACTTATCAACTCAAGCCAATGCACCGATGGACCAACCCCCTCTTTGGCGTGACTAGACCTATCAGTGGGACTTATTCCAGATTGCTCCCGATGGATCTCTGTCGGCGTGAGTTATCCCTTATCACTCCAATACTCACCTTTGACCTTCTCTCGTCAGAATGATAATTACTATTGGCCACACTAGGGATTACTTCGCTGATACGCTGATACGCCATTGCACATTCTACCTTCTCTCAAACCCTAGCACATGAAGATGCCAGGTCAACCTACTATGCAACACACACTGTCTGGATCCTCTGCGCCACCAAACAAAAAAACAAAATAGAAAACAAGAATGGATATTTGTACAACAAAGCCATTCTATTGATTTCAACAGAAATCTCACCAGTGGAATGCTTCACATTGACATTTTACAACAACAGAAAGCACAGAAAGAATAGAAATCTATAGCTATACAATTTGCAGTTACAGGAAATGGAAATCAAATGGATGGAATAGAAATCATTCTATTTCTCCTTAGCACAATACATAATTACATTCAGTCCCTTCTCTTCGATCTGATTTCCCATAATGCTTATTTGGTTCATTCCTCTGGGTTTTTAAACTTGCCCTGAGGAAAATCAACCAATTCCAAATGGCTGGGAGAAAAACCAATCGATTCCAAGCGGCTGGGAGACCAACCATCTTAAGACTAACAACTTGACAAAAGTGACCTAAGTCACTTGGGACTTACAAACATAAATGAAAATGCATTGGTCAAATAGACCTTATTACAACACAAAACATGATTTTCAAGGTGCTCCTACACCAAGAGCAGAAATACATTCAACACATATGACACCAAGATTTTAACGTGGAAAACCCGGTTAAGGGAAAAACCATGGGGTGACTAACCCAAGAATGTATTCTCTATTAAAATAATAAGAAAAAAAATGGCACTTGCCAATTAGGGCTCACTACTTGAGCACACTGCTCACAAGAGGCCCACTACCTATAGGAGACACACTATCTACAAAATAATATAAATATTACATACTTGAACTGGAGATTAGCATCTTTACCATGCTTCAGATAGTTCCATTTAAGCTCAACACTTCTGCTCTGCTTTTTGCTCCTTTCCTCTCTATTACTTTCTCGTCACGACCACACTTTTTGAAATGACTTTACAAATCTTATTTATACAAGACATCAACTTTGGGATGATCATCAGAGTTAGCACAACACATACTTTATTTTATTACAGAGCAATTACACAAATACAACTTGACTTATTACAAAAAATTCATGCACGTCACTACCCTCTCGGCCATGCATAACTGGGACTTCAATCTTCTTCGAGGAACATGCCCTGCTTCATAAAACATCTTCAAGATCATCCACAACATGTGTAAAATATCTGGTCAGCCAAGACTGGGAAGAACATCATCACTCAAAGGTAAATCTTCAGTTACGAGCTCTGTCTTCAATGCGGACCACCAACACAAACTGGACACTATCTAGAGGCTCCCACAAGCTTGCCTGAAACATCAAGAACATCCACACCACTTCTACTTGCTGAAATCATTTGCATCTTCATCCAGAACTTTAAGAACACAACCAATCATCACTGTCACATAAGAATAATTGTTTGAGGACCTCTAGACCATGAACCAATTGAGTTGTCAATTCACATTGGCTTCCCAAACATGCCACCAGATCCGCAGAACAAGATATTACATTTTTGGATCTCACCAGACCAATTTGTGTCACTCTGTCACCTCTGAACAGCTGCCAGAACTAGTTTTACTCATATGGCTATAACTTCTCCAAATCTTTATACGGATCTCTAAAATCTTTACAAAAGCACCTTCAGACATATATCTACAAACCCTTTGATGCGCATACTCTGATCTTCAACTATTTGGAATCTTCACTTCATGGAATTTGACTGACTTTATTGTTCTTCTCTATTTTTGATAGGGTTAATTTTCTTAATATCCTCAGCATACAACTCATCCAATCCTTGACATCAATGCAACAGGAGTATGTTGACATCAATGACAACACTAGTTAGGCCCATACTTGCAACAACTAGTACTTTCAACTAATCTAAGGCTATTAAATATATTCATGTGATGATTTCCTTGAACAACAAAGGTTAATATTGATGAATATGATTTCATAGATAGGATCAAAGTACTTAAGCTTACATGAATTAAAACTTATGTGGGAATTTGTAATTCTTTCTTGAATTCCAACAATTTTATTGTTTTTCTAAATTGAAAAGTTGCTCCATATTGCCTAACCAAAACAAGAACTCAACAAGAAAACGAAAAACAAAACAAACTATACAAGCAAGCATTTACAATATATACATGACTCTGATTTTCCCTATTCAGGATAGAAAGTAATGTTTGAGAAACTGTCCATTGATAGGTAATGGGACATCCTATCCAGTCAAGGTTTTAAGCCTATAGGTACTATCACCTAAAATCTCAGCAATCTGAAAGGGACAAGTCCATAGTTTATCAAATTAACTATGATCTCCTTTCTTTTTGTGGGCTTTATCCCATGATAGCACCAGATATGAGATCTTGAATGGTTTGACTTTGGCCCTCTTATCAAACTAGCATTTAATAATGGCCTGATGTTTGGAAAAGTGATCAATTGATCGATCCCTCTTCTCTTCTAAATGCAACAATTGTAACAATCTGACTTCTAGTTTATCTTCTATACCTAAATATTCCTGGGCAAACTACAGGGTTGGAATCTTTAGATTAATGGGTAGGATAGGATCCACCCCATACACCAATTGGTACGGGAGTTTTCTAGGGCTACTTTTACTCTTGTTCTATCTACCCACAAGGCATATTTTAGCAAGTTATTCACTCCCTTCTTTTCCACCAATTCCTTAATAATATTCAATAGATTTTTATTAGTAGACTCTGTGAAACCATTACCCTGGGGATAATAGTTGGATGAAAATTTTAGAATTATGCCATGATCAAAATACCATCTAGAAAACTTCAATGATGCAAATGTAGGACCATTATCACACACTAAAGTATAGGGAATTCCAAATCTTTAGATAATGTTGTTCTTCAATAATTTGATCACATCATCAGATGTACATGTCTTGCTAGTTATTGCCTCTATCCACCTGGTATAGTAATTATTAATTGTTAGAACGTACTTATGTCCAACAAAAGATGGGGATTATTAGCTCCAATGAAGTCCATGCCCCATTGTGCAAAGGGGCACATCTCCATCATCAGCTGCAGGGGTTGAGCTACGTATTTTTCTTTATTGGAAGTTATTTGCGATGTATGACAACACTTGATATGTTTAGATGTATCTTTGAAAATTGTGGGCTAATAATATCCATCCTTAAGGATAACATGGGTTGTAGCCAGATGGGAGCCATGGGTAATACCAAACTTGTCATGTGGTTCAAGAAGGACCTTGGCTGCTTCTTGCTTATCCAAACATCTGAGGTATATCCCCTCATAATTCTTCTTGAATAGGACTCCTCCCTTTATCATGTAATTCTGGGCTTTGATCCTCAAAGATCTTCTCTGAGATGTCTGCAAATTAGATGGGCATCTTCCTGTGATTAGGACATGTCTTATGTTTGAGTACCAATCCTCATGCAAATCAAAATCAACTGTATATTGCTAACCAATCAGGTTTAGATAAGTTTTTGCAATCATCTAGCTCAGTGCCTGTCCTCTAACTAAGTTCATGGGGGTAATATCCATGTCATACTCTTGTAACACTATGATCCATTTGGATCTTTTTTCACCAGGCTCACTTTGCATTAACAACATTTTTACTGCTGCATTAGGCCTCATCTTCTTCACTACCTTAACTAAGGCTAATGCTTATCTTTCTACATCCATGTATCTCAGCTCAGCATCTCTAAATGGAGTGCTCATAAATGATATTAGTTTTTCTCCTTTGATCCCACTCCTTTGAGTCAGGACCGTAGCACAAGTATGATCAGATGCAAAGGAATATATGTTAAAATCCTTAGTGTAATCAAGATTGGTCAACACAGGATCCTCAACTATTACTTTCTTGATATCTTTAAAGGATGCCTTGGCTTCTGATGTCCATTCAATTTTGGCATCCTTTTTCAACGTGGCATTTAAAGGTCTCACTATTTCAGCAAATCCTGTGATGAATTTTCTAACAAAATTAATCTTATCAAAGTAGGACTTCAATTCTTTCTTGCTCACTGGGAGCTGAAGCTTCATGATAGAATTCACCCTATCATGATCTATAATTATTCCATTTTCTGATATGGTATGACCCAACAATCTTCCCGTGGTCACCCCAAAGATACACTTCTTTGTATTTAATGATATACCATATTGCTCACATTTCTTCAATACTTTTCTAAGATCTTCAATATGATCTCTTTGTTTCAAAAATACTATTAAATCATCCATGTACATTACAATACATTGGCCTACTAGTCCTCTGAAAGCAATGTCCATGGCTCGTTGGAAAGTAGCTCCAGCATTGATCAAGCCAAAAAGCATGCGCCTATAGGCAAATATTCCCCATTTGGTGGTGAAGACAGTTTTCAATTTGTCAATTTTGTCAACCATGACTTAGTTGTATCCTAAGAATCCATCTAGGAAGGAAATTATCTATGCTCCAGTAACCATTTAGAGGACTCCATCTAGGGAAGGTAAAGGATAATTATCCTTTTTAGATGGTCTATTTAGATTTCTAAAATCTACACATAAGTGTATATCTCCATTTTTCTTGCGTACTGGAACCAAATTGGCCACCCAAGTGGAATGCCTTATTGGAAAAATGATTTGGGCAGCTAGTAATTTCTTGACCTCCTCAAATATGAGGGGTTCTAGTAATGCATTTACTAGCCTCTACATCTACCTGAATGGCTTGGCATTAGGTTTCAATGGGATTGTATGAGTTATGATTGATGTATCATATGTTTTTAACTCATCATATGTCCATGCTATCACATGAGTATAATCAATCATTTGCATATTCCTCCAATCAATGCAATTCCTCCTCAAGGAAATGGCCATATAGTTCCATATCTAGGATATGCTCCTATTGAAAATAGACCAAATGGGAATGGTACTTCATTCTTTTCCTCTAGTTAGGACAATGTGGTGGCTAAGGTACAAGAAGAAAAGGAAGACATCAAGGAAATAGTTGCTTAGCTGAAGAAGTTAACCACTAAGGTGACACATTTGAGGAACCAAAGTTTCTATTCTTATTCTAATGCACATAACCAATAGAATAGAGGATATAATAATGACAAAGGATATCTTGATAGAGGATACAATAATGAAAGAAGTTTCAATAACAATAATGCTCCTAGACCTCCAAGAGTTTGGAATACCAGGCCTAATAATGGCTCTTTGCTTTCACCTTTAGACAATTGGGCACCTCTTGAAATAGAATACACTACAAGAGTCAACTTAGCTAAAGATGTACTAACCAATTGGTGTAGGATTCACAACATTAATGCACATGCTGAGATGGATTGTCCTTAGTTCATAATTGCTACTTGTATCTTTCAAGCAAAAGTACAATACACTGCAGGAGATGTTACTTTCCTTGAAGGCAATGAAATAGTACCCCTGGGGTATGAATCTGCAATGATTCTAGAGAGTTCTATAGATCACCAACATCAAGTGGATGTGATAAATGAGAATTATACATTAGTCTGTCAAGAATTAGTATTAGCCTTTGAAACACATGTCTTTCCATTTGAGGATGGCAATGAGCCAAAACAAAAGGTTGATGAGGTCCATGCTTTCCAAAGTACCAAAGAGGTCATAATTACAATTTGAGGAGTAACAATAATTGTCCTTCTGGTCCACTAACTAGTTCAATTTGACCAAATAATTTCAATAATCCTTCATATCCTAATGATAGCAACAATCGAGGACCTCCAAAGGTAAATTAGTATCATTTTGCATCATCTGCAAATGTGACAAAAGGTATGACTCGGTTAGCTAAATTTGATAAGTTAGTTGCATATTTAGATGATGAAATGAAAAGAATCAAGATTAGTTTATCTATGTCTAAATTACTTAAGACCCTGGTCATAAAGAAGGATTTCCCTAACTCCTTAGAAGAGTCTGTAGTAAAAGATGACATTCCTAGTAGCATCCCCACCAAAGATCCTATACCTAGGGATACTACTTTTAAACCTAAAGACAAAGGTCAAGTCCATACTATAGATGTAGCCCAAGTAACATTGTAAAAAGAAAAGTCTGAGTCACCTCCATTCCTCCTTACTCTGAGGATATATGGAAAGAATTTACATAACTATCTAGTGGATTTTGGAGCATCCACAAATTTCATGCCCCTATCTATATGCCAAGAATTAGGCCTTTCTCTTGCTAAGTCTCTAAAAAATGTCACTCAGCTGAACAAATCAGAAGTTAATTTCATAGGTGAACTAACTCATATCCATACGTAATTAGCATCTAACCCTAGGGTGCAACATTTTATAAATATACAGGTGGTTGATATTCCTGATACCTATGGTATGCTCTTAAGTAGAGACTATTCTAAAACCCTCAATGGATATATGGCCACTAACTTTTCACACATGTGGTTGCATTGGAGAGGCATCCCCAACTAGGTCCACATTGAAGTAGAACCTTAGATGAAACACATGATTATAGAATATCATTAGAACAATGAGGTATTATATCTAGAGGTAGAATGAGGAGTGTACATGTTGAAGCCTCAAACAGTCAGGATAGAGGAAGTACTCATGTGCATGCATGTAAGTGTAGATGATAAGAAAGATGAAGTCATGTCTGGAACAAGGATAATGGTAGAGTCTAACCACAATTCATCAGGCGAGGATGAAGGTGATTTCTTTCTTGAGTTTGAAAGGTACTTATCTAGAGAGGTTTAGAGATGCTAGTTGCAAGGAACATCTGCCAGGGATGTGCTTATGAAAGGATGGTGTAGATTACATGAGGAGTCACATTCAAAAAGCACATGCAGTTTATGTCTTGACATAGTTGAAAAAGAAGAAAGAATATGTCTGAAAAGCAAACAATTGTTGCTAGAAGTGAATGAGAAATCTAATATAGATGAGAGTAACTTCCTGTTATTTCATCAAGATGTAGGAAAACATGAACAAGAATTAGAAGAGATCAAAGAGAAGATTGTAGTATCTCAAGGTAAAGTATATGAAGACAATAAGTACATGAAAGGAAAAGGTATTAAGGAGATTGAGAGTTAGAAAGAAGAATATCCAGATGTTTTAGTTTCTCAGAAAGATTCGAAGGTGATCAAGTAGGAACCACCAAGAATCAAATGGATATCTGCAAGAAATGCTACCAATGCCAAAAGAAAGAAAGAAGTTCCAGATAAAGATCCACATGAAGATAAACCATGCATGCTAAGGTTTGATGGATCCAAGTCTAAGAAAGGAGCTAGAGTTGGAGTGGATCTCATAAATCCATAGGGAAAATCATTCCTAGCAGCATACATATTGCAATTCCCATGCACAAACAACGTGGTAGAGTATGAAGCTTTAATCCATGGCTTGTTGTTTGCATTGAAGAAAAAAGTAAAGATCCTCCATGCTTTTGGAGACTTAGAGTTACTAGTAAAATAGGTAAGAAGCATATATTCTTGTAATTACAAGAGATTATCTAGTTATAAGCATAGACTCTGGGATCTGATAGAGAGATTTGATGCCTTCAATATCACCCATGTCCCAAGGGAGTTCAATCACTAGGCAAATGCTCTAGCACAAGCTGCTAGTACACTAGATCCTTTATCCATATCATGAATGAAGAGATTATTGGTTGAGATAGTATCCATTCCATCGTTTCCAAACAATGTCACAAACTTCTAGGTATTTGATGATGATCATCATATCCTAGATTTTATTGCTAATAGGGATGTGTTTGAACCTTAGATAGTTGATGAAGTCAATCTTGAAGAAAAAATCTAGGATGAAGCAGAAATTATTGATTTACAAAGCAATAAAATTCTGAAAGGAATGATTGAGCTAGAAAGAGCATTTGATCTAGATAGTAGTATTAAACAAAAAGACCTGCCTAAAAT
The DNA here is from genome assembly GCA_027924645.1 of Cunninghamia lanceolata. Lineage (NCBI taxonomy): Eukaryota > Viridiplantae > Streptophyta > Pinopsida > Cupressales > Cupressaceae > Cunninghamia > Cunninghamia lanceolata. The sequence continues at coordinate 2,877,920 of BSBN01000994.1, read as the reverse complement.
AGATGGAGGTGAATATGAACCTATTAATATAGGACAAGGTGAGGACATAAGAAATGTCATAATTGGCAAGGTATGCACTGCAGATGAAAGAGCAGGGATAACCTAGGCTTTGATTGATTATACTCACGTGATAGCATGGACATATGATGAGTTGAAAACATATAATACATCAATCATAACTCATACAATCCCATTAAAAACTGATGCCAAGCCATTTAGGAAGATGTAGAGGCTACTAAATTCATCACTAGAGCCCCTCATATTTGAGGAGGTCAAGAAATTACTAGCTGCCCAAATCATTTTTCCAATAAGGCATTCCACTTGGGTGGCCAATTTGGTTCCAGTACGCAAGAAAAATGGAGACATACACTTATGTGTAGATTTCAGAAATCTAAATAGACCATCTAAAAAGGATAATTATCCTTTCCCTTCCCTAGATGGAGTCCTCTAAATGGTTAATGGAGCATAGATAATATCCTTTCGAGATGGATTCTTAGGATACAACTAAGTCATGGTTGACAAAATTGACAGATTGAAAACTGCATTCACCACCAAATGGGGAATATTTTCCTATAGGCGCATGCTTTTTGGCTTGATCAATGCTAGTGCTACTTTCCAACGAGCCATCGACATTGCTTTCAGAGGACTAGTAGGCCAATGTATTGTAATGTACATGGATGATTTAATAGTATTTTTGAAACAAAGAGATCATATTTAAGGTCTTAGAAAAGTATTAAAGAAATGTGAGCAATATGGTATATCATTAAATCCAAAGAAGTGTATCTTTGGGGTTAACATAGGAAGACTATTGGGTCATACCATATTAGAAAATGGAATAATTATAGATCCTGATAGGGTGAATTCTATCATGAAGCTTTAGCTCCTAGTGAGCAAGAAAGAATTGAAGTCCTACTTCGATAAGATTAATTTTGTCAGAAAATTCATCACAGGATTTGTTGAAATAGTGAGACCTTTGAATGCCATGTTGAAAAAGGATTCCAAAATTGAATGGACATCAGAAGCCAAGGCATCCTTTGAAGATATCCAGAAAGCAATAGTTGATGATCCTGTGTTGATTAGTCTTGATTATACTAAGGATTTTAACATATATTCCTTTGCATCTGATCATACTTGTGCTACTGTCCTAACTCAAAGGAGTGAGATCAAAGGAGAAAAACTAATAGCATTTATGAGCACTCCATTTAGAGATGCTGAGATGAGATACATGGATGTAGAAAGATAAGCATTAGCCTTAGTTAAGGTAGTGAAGAAGATGAGGCCTAATGCTGTAGCTTCATACTCTACCACGTTGTTTGTGCATGGGAATTGCAATATGTATGCTACTAGGAATTATTTTCCCTATGGATTTATGAGATCCACTCCAAATCTAGCTCCTTTCTTAGACTTGGATCCATCAAACCTTAGCATCCATGGTTTATCTTCATGTGGATCTTTATCTAGACCTTCTTTCTTTCTTTTTGCATGGGTTGCATTTTCTGCGGATATCCATTTGATTCTTGGTGGTTCCTGCTTGATCACCTTCGAATGTTTCTAAGAAACTAAAACATCTGAATATTCTTCTTTTTGACTCTCAATCTCCTTAATACATTTTCCTTTCATGTACTTATTGTCTTCATATACTTTACCTTGAGATACTACAGTCTTCTCTTTGATCTCTTCTAATTCTTGTTCATGTTTTCCTACATCTTGATGAAGTAACAGGCAGTTACTCTCATCTATATTAGATTTCTCATTCACTTTTAGCAACAATTGTTTTCTTTTCGAACATATTCTTTCTTCTTTTTCAACTATGTCAAGACATAAACCGAATGTGCTTTTTGAATGTGACTCTTCATGTAATCTACACCATCCTTTCATAAGCACATCCCTGGACAGATGTTCCTTGCAACTAGCATCTCTAAACCTCTCTGGATAAGTACCTTTCAAACTCAAGAAAGCAATCACCTTCATCCTCATCTGATGAATTGTGGTCAGATTCTATCATTAGCCTTGTTCCAGACATGACTTCATCTTTTTTATCATCTACACTTACATGCATGCACATGAGTACTTCCTCTATCTTGACCGTTTAAGGCTTTAGCATGTACACTCCTTGTTCTACCTCTAAATATAATACCTCATTGTTCTAATGATACTCTGTGATCATGTGTTTCATCTTAGGTTCTACTTCAATGTGGACCTAGTTGGGGATGCCTTTCCAATGCAACCACATGTGTGAAAATTTAGTGGCCATATATCCATTGAGCGTTTTAGAATAGTCTCTACTCAAGAGCATACCATAGGTATCAGGAATATCAACCACCTATATATTTATAAAATGTTGCACCCTAGGGTTAAATGCTAACTATGTATGGATATGAGTTAGTTCACCTATGAAATTGACTTCTGATTTGTTCAGCTGAGTGACATTTTTTAGAGACTTAGCAGGAGAAAGGCCTAATGTTTGGCATATAGATAGGGGCATGAAATTTGTGGATGCTCCAAAATCCACTAGATAGTTATGTAAATTCTTTCCATATATCCTCAGAGTAAGGAGGAATGGAGGTGACTTAGACTTTTCTTTTTACAATGTTACTTGGGCTACATTTGTAGTATGGACTTGACCTTTGTCTTTAGGTTTAAAAATAGTATCTGTAGGTATAGGATCTTTGGTGGGGATGCTACTAGGAATGTCATCTTTTACTAAAGACTCTTCTAAGGACTTAAGGAAAGCCTTCTTTATGACTGGGGTCTTAAGTAATTCAGACAGAGATAAACTAATCTTGATTCTTTTCATTTCATCATCTAAATATGCAACTAACTTATCAGATTTAGATAACCAAGTCATACCTTTTGTCACAGTTGTAGATGATCCAAAATGATACTGATTTACCTTTGGAGGTCCTCAATTGTTGCTATCATTAGGATATGGAGGAGTATTGAAATTATTTGGTGGAATTGAACAAGTTAGTGGACCGGAAGGACAATTATTGTTACTCCTCAAATTGTAATTATGACCTCTTTGGTACTGTTGGAAAGCATGGACCTCATCAACCTCTTGTTCTGGCTCATTGCCATCCTCAAATGGAAAGACATGTGTTTCAAAGGGTAATACTAATTCTTCACAGACTAATGTATAATTCTCATTTATCACATCCAGTTGATGTTGGTGATCTATAGAACTCTCTAGAATCATTGCAGATTCATATCCCAGGGGTACTATTTCATTACCTTCAAGGAAAGTAACATCCCCTGCAATGTTTTGTACTTTTTCTTGAAATATACAAGTAGCAATTGTGAATTGAGGACAATCTAGCTTAGCATGTGCATTAATGTTGTGAATCCTACACTAATTGGTTAGTACAGCTTTAGCTAAGTTGACTCTTGTAGTCTATTTTGGTTCAAGAGGTGCCTAATTGTGTAAAGGTGAAGGCAGAGAGCCATTATTAGGCTTGGTATTCTAGACTCTTGGAGGTCTAGGAGCATTATTGTATCCTCTATCAAGATATCCTTTGTCATTATTATATCCTCTATAATGATATCCTCTATTCTATTGGTTCTGTGCATTAGACTAAGAATAGAAACTTTGGTTCCTCAAATGTTTCACCTTAGTGGTTAACTTCTTCAGCTAATCAACTATTTCCTTGATGTCTTCCTTTTCTTCTTGTACCTTAGCCACTACATTGTCCTAACTAGGGGAAAAGAATGAAGTACCATTTCCATTTGGTCTATTTTCAATAGGAGCATATCCTAGATATGGAACTATATGGCCATTTCCTTGAGGAGGAATTGCATTGATTGGAGGAATCTGCAAATGATTGGCTATTGGAGTAGGAATCTGCAAATGATTGACTATTGGAGGAATCTGCAAATGATTGGCTATTGGAATCTGCAAATGATTGGCTATTGGAGGAATCTGCAAATGATTGGCTATTGGAGTTAGGTAATGTAGGGGGTCCTATACTAGGTAAAGGTCCATGTCCTACTTGTTTAATCTTTGTGTTAACTTTTATAGCCTCTGTATAAGCACTAGATAAATCTATCACAACAAGGTTTGCTCTTCTTACAACTATGGATGTCAAGGGATCTAAGGATGAATAATAGACCAGTAATGTTGCATTTGTAGCAATGACATATGGATCTACAAGTCTAGGATAAGCCTTTTGGAAACAGTTGTTGAAGTTGGCAATGAGTTCACCTTCTCCTTGCATAATCTCAGTGAAGCAATGATAAACTATAGCAACATCTATAGGGATCATGTATCTCACTTTAAATGCATCTTCTAGCAATTGCCAAGAATTAATGGAGTTCTTAGGCAAATTCACATACCACTTATATGCCTCTTCTCTTAGAGTGTAGGGAAATAGTCTACAAACTACATCCTCATGTTGTATTCTTGCTCTAAAGCATGCCTCTTTGAAGGTTCTCAGATGATCCTTTGTATCCTAATATGGATGATATATAGGGCACAACTTATCTAGATTCTTTGGTAAGTCATTATAATTTGTAATGGTCAAAGGTGAATCATCATTGAAGAAAGCCATAAGGATTTACACAAGAACTACTGGTGGTGCAGGGATTGTTGGTCTAGGGATAGCAAGCCTAGGTTGGACACTAGCTGAACTCGGTCTCAATCTAATAGCGGGTAACTCTTACAAAGGTCCAATGGATCTTGACCTAGTTAGAGGCTGACGAGCCAATTTAAAAGGTTCAAGACAAACTTTAAAGGTTTAGATAGAATCTTCACAAAGATATGGGTAAATCCTTTTAGGAATGGATATTTGCAATCACTTGTCCCAAATAATGAGATATTTAAGCAATCTTTGTAGAAATGCAAAGGCTCTAGCTCTATTTAATTCTTGGTAAATCTCTATAAATATCTAACCAATTATCCTCAAGGAAGAGATATATGCTCTTAGACTTCTTAGATTATCGAGTATCAGAAAAAATCTTTACAGAAACACTTAAGTTTTAATTTGAGCTAAGAAATTTTGAAACAAATCTTCACAGGAATGTAGTTAGACTCATCCAAATGACAAAATCATTTAAATTCTAGTGATCTGCCCTCCTAGCACCAAAAACCTGTAGATGCAGTTGTTAGTCACAACAACAAGAAATAAAAGTTTCAATCAAACCTCTATTTATCTTGAAGAATATGATGGATTCAAAGAATTCATGATTGCAAGTCTTCATGTGTTAAGTCATAATGACCTGTTATCACTCAGAGGTTGATGTGTTATGTTATTTTCTAATAGGGGCCTTATGTACTTTCAAAGAAATATCATCCATATATTTATCCTATTACACCTAATCTTCATGTATTCTCAACAAATTGTATCAAATCTTATAATCTTTAGCTAGGATGTGCATATATTTATGTATATTTATCATAATTTGATCAATACTTTTGAAATTCTCTCTAGCCAAGATTATTCTGATGATCTTTCTAACTTTGATTAGTTCTTCTAAAATTCTCTTAATTTGAACTAATCCTCACTTCTTTACCTTAAATTCACTCAAATATTATGCAAATAAGCAAGTATTTCACTATCATTTTCCATTATTTGCATGATATTCACTATGATATGTTCTCTAAAATATGATAAGATATGCAATTATCTATGTCAATTCAACATATCCTCTCTATATCTGCTTGTTATTTACCATTATTTGCAGCTCTGTATGATTATTTATGAAATTTAAATGAAATAGAATGAAAGCAAATTCTAAAATTATTGATGTTCCTGAGTTTTGATCAATGATCCACATGCATCTTTGATACTTTTATGAAAAAGGAGATAAACCAGACCATGTTTCACCAGGACAGTCCAAAATTATGCATGGTAGATGCTAATTTTCAAAGGTATAAGATGATGACAACATGCACTAGTTGAAATGCACCTCTAAGGAGTGCAATAATTTAGAGTAACATATAGAGAAATCATCCACAAGATTACGCAGAGTTTACAATGAGGTAGTAATCTAATTCTCCATTATCATTCATATGCTAAAAGAATGCACATATACATATGATCTTGAGAAAGAACAATGGGGAATCATGAAGTCACAAAAATTGTATACTTAGTGTTCACAAGTTCATCAATTCAATCTCAATTCAACTCCTAATACTTTACAAATGAGAATTAATATCCTTTTATAGGACAAGGATAAGATTTGGTTACAATGATCCAATGGTTAGGATCCCATCAAGATAATCAATGGTCAAAAATAGTGGCACTTGATTGCCAGCTGACAATCATTAGTGGAGGACAGTTGGAAAAAGGAGAATATTCCTAGCATTTTTGACTTGGTCTTCACATTCTTTATTCAACATCTTCTTCAGATTCTTCCTTTGTAGAGCCTTCAGTGACTTTGTATCCAGTAGCTATACCCTTGAAGAATGTATATGCCCCAACTACTTTGTTTATCTCTTCTCTATTTTGTACTTTGGCTTTCTCATTAGCATGTTCTTGGGCTTGCAATTGTTCCTTCAAGGCTATCCATCTATTAGTTCTATTATCTAACTCCTCATTAGAGGCATCTATTTTATATTTCATATTCATTGCCTTATCAATAACCTCTTCTGAGAAGTGTTGGACTGGATAATCTATTGCTAGGATGAAATTGTCCTTGAATGCCTTAATAGCATCATGCTCATCCTGATTCCCAACTTTATCTTCTACTCCACCCTCTACCTTCTCCAAAATAGCTAGCTCTTTTGCCAAAAGTTCATGGGCTTTTATGATGATATCTACTGACTTTACATTGCATCTCTTCAACACTGACACTTCAAACTTTAAGTCTTCTACCTAAAGGTCCATTTTAGGAATTGCCCAAAGTGTCAACATTTTGTTGGTTATGAGGACTTGATCATCAACCTTCCTCATATCTCTAAGCATGGTCAAGTACCAGTTGGTTTGAACTAGCCTCTGGCCTACTTCCTCCTTTAGTGCATCTTCTTAGCCCTTCATCTAGCTAAGCATATCCCAATTAGATAGGGATGGTTTTATTACTTCCTCTCCTTCTTTCAAGAATCTTATGAACCATTTCTTCATCACATTAGCTTGATGCTTTTGAGCATCCAATCTAGTTATTTCTTGTTGTGAAATCAAGGCTAAACATGTAGCTATTTTTATTGGGACATTGTGTTGGAAATTAAGGTGTCTTAACCTTGGTAATTCCTTATATTATTTCATTGTATTTATTTATTTATTGCCTATTATGTAATTAGGATGCAAATCTTGTTTTGTCATCTTGTGGGAGTTGGCATGGTGATGTGTCATCCTACATGGAAGGTGACAACATGTAAATTTGTCCTCATATGAGGAGATAGGCATCCCACTTAGTGGTAGGAATATTTTGCCATGTGTCAGCATCTTGGATAGTGTGTAAGGGAATATTGACCGAAATGGTCATGACAAATTCCTATAACAAATCTATGACGCGTAAGAGTCATAAATGGAAGGTTCTATGACAGGTGAAGACATGTGTCATAGGGCATCTTGGAAGAAGGCATTTTTGGGCACCCCAAGGAGGGTTATGACATGTTGTAAGAGAGTATGTTATTTTTAGCCTATGTATGACAGATTCTCTTACAGGTGTAAGACATGACAGCTATCACGGATACTATGACAGTCATAAGTGTCGTAAGAGTATCTGTCATTGCCCAACTTGGGAATAGGTGACCTCTTTGGGATGGGGTGATATGACAAGTGTCATGAACATCCTACAGTGTTTGACAAGTGTCCATAGGTGTGGGTTTTGGGCCATGAGGCCATGTTGGATGCCCATATCAAGATAGAGCCATTTTTGCCTTGTATCTTCTATATAAACATGTGCTTTGGAGAGGAGATGTATTATGACATTGATAGGTATTGTTATGCTTCCAGATTGTATTGAAACTGTATTGTAACCTTCATTGTTTACTGGAATATCTTCTACCTTCTTTATGTGTATATGTGTATTACTGCAATATCTCTGTTGTTGGGTTAACATTGTTGTAATTGTAAAGATTAAAATGAATTTACACTCATCTCTCCTCATTAGATTAGAGTAGGAAGTGATTTCCGTACACCTAGCTTCCTTTCAGTTGGTATCAGAGCTTGATCACCTTTGGTCCTAGTTGTTAGGTAGGGGTTTTTTGAGCTAATCTTAGGTTGAGTGGGAGCTTTATGCTGAGCATTCTATAATCATGTTGTAGGAAAGAGATGACAGGCACATTTGGAAGATTAGAGGTGGAGATATTCAATGGCACTAATTTTGAGTTATGGAAACTTAAGATAGAAGACATGCTTTTTGATCGTGACCTATGGGAAACTGTATCTAGTATAAAACTAGCTGCAATGGCACAAGCTGATTGGGATCTCAAAGATTAGAAGGCTAAGGGTCTCATAAGACTCAGTCTAGCTGATTCTATCCTATTAAATGTCCATGAGGAGAAGACCACAAAAGATCTTTGGAAGAAGTTGGGAGATGTTTATCAGGCCAAATCCTTGGTGAACAAATGTTTTTTGAGAAATAAGTTGTATTCTCTAAGGAAGGAGGATCTATTGCAGATCACCTGAATGCCTTCAACATGTTAATTACACAATTTACATTCGTTGGTGTGAAGATGGAGGAGGAGGATCATTGTATGACCTTGCTTTGTTCTTTTCTAGACTCATGGGATCATCTTGGTATGGATATTGGGAGTACCACATCTACTTTTAGAATGGATGAAGTGGTATCTTCACTGTTATCTAAAGAGATGTGAAGAAAGTCTTATGAGGAAACCAAAGAGGCTCTTGCGGTTCATGGAAGACCCAAGGAGAAAGGGAAAAAGGATAAGAAAGTTGAGAAGGGCATATCCAAATCCCATGGGAGATCTAAATCTCCTGGAAAGTCTAAGGCTCTTTGTTGGAACTATGGAAAAATTGGGCATTTCTGAAAGGAATGCAAGGAAGAAAAGAAAAAGAAGAACAAGAATGTCCCAGATTCAAATTCTGACAAGTCACAAGATGATGGTGATGCCTTCATCATAGCCTTGGTCACCCATGCATTTGATGATGTGTGGTTGATTGATTCTAGTGCATCATTCCACATGACCTTGCATCGAAGCTGGTTCACAAAGTATGAAGAGTTTGATGGTGGAAGAGTGTACCTAGGTGACGATTCTCATTTGAAGATTGTTGGTCATGGAAGAGTCTCAATCTAATTCCTTGATGGATGAGTGAAGGGGATCACCAGGGTTATGCACATCCCAGGCTTGACACAAAACCTACTTTCTGTAAGTATGTTGAATGATGTAGGTGTGCAGGTTGTCTTTTCGAAGGATGGATGCAAGATGACTAGTGGATCTTTGGTGCTTGCGAAGGGTACTCAAAGAGGTACTTTGTTTCAGCTGGAGGCATGCACTTCACAGTGCAATAGTTCTTTTGACTCAAAGAAAAGAGCTACAGTCACTTCATCCCCACCATGTGAAGAAGTAGTGAAGAAATCTATTGTAACAAATTCTGATGGTAGTGCATCTTGTGTACCCAAGGGTGCTCATGCTTTGGAAGTTAAGATTCATGTTGAAAAGACTATGTTATGGCATATGAGATATGACCACATTAGTGAGAAGGGTCTTAGAACCTTGAAAAATAAAAACCTCATTGAGGGGTTAAATGATTGTAATCTCGAGTTCAACTTTTGCAAACATTGTATATATGGAAAGAAAAACCATGTTCAATTTTACTCTAGTTCTCACAAGTCTTCTGGTGTGTTGGACCTTATTCATTCTGATGTGTTTGGTCCTATTAGTGTTCCTTCAATTTCCAAATCTGTATATTTTATATCTTTTATAGATGATTACAGTAGAAGGACATATATTTTTTTTCTCAGAAGCAAGACTGAAGTCTTTATTCGACTCAAAGAGTTTAAATATTTTGTTAAGAATCAGACTAGTAAAAAAGATTAAGTGTTTGAGAACTGATAATGGTGGTGAGTTTTATTTAGTAGAATTTGATAAGTTCTGTAAAGAGCGAGGGATTGAAAGACATAAGACAACTCCATACACCCTGCAACAAAATGGAGTTGCTGAGAGGATGAATAGGACACTGATGGAGAGGGCTAGGAGTATGCTTAGTGGAGCAAGTCTTGAACAAAAGTTTTGGGCTAAAGCTGTAACCACTGCTTGCTACTTGGTAAACAGGTCTCCTACATTAGTTCTTGTTGGTAAGACACCTATGGAGGTGTGGTCTGGTAAGAAGCCTTCAATTAGACATCTTTGTGTTTTTGGTTGTAAGGCATATGCACATGTGCCTAGGGAGAAATGGTCTAAATTAGAGAACAAGGCTATTAAGTGTATTTTCATTGGTTATGGAGTCAGTGTGAAAGGATACAAGATCTGGGATCCTATGGCTAAAAAAGTGTTGTATAATAGAAGTGTTATCTTCAGAAAGCTAACACCTTCTTCCATTGTTCTATAGCTAGAAGAAACAAAAAAGAAAGAGGATGTGGTTCAGTTTCCTTCTACCCCTGAGAAGACTAAACTGACAAACCCTATGAGACATGATGATGAGGAGAGCTCTAGAAGCTCTGAAAGTTCAAAAGAAGAAGCAGAACCTCAACCTTATCCATTGAGGAGGTCTACATGAATAAGGAAGCAACTTGATAGGTTTGGTTATTCATTGCTTGATTCTATTTGTGCTTTTGCCTTGCTTACTAACACTGATGAGCCTAGAACTATGACAGAGGCTATGGGCATGAAAGATGCAAGTTCCTGGAAAGAGGTCATGGAAGATGAGATGCCTTCTTTGGAAAAGAATAAAACATGGGACTTGGTGCCTTTACTTGAAGGAAGGAAACCTGTTAGATGCAAATGGGTGTTCAAGAAGAAATTCAATGCAGATAGAAGTGTTGAAAGTACAAGGCCAGACTGGTTGTGAAGGGGTATTCACAAGTGGAGGGAATTGATTATGATGAAATTTTATCTCTCGTTGCAAAGTTGACATCTATTCGGTTCCTATTATCTCTTGCAACAACTTATGACTTAGAGGTGGAGCAAATGGATGTGAAGACAACATTCCTTCATGGTGATTTGGAGGAAGAGATTTACATGTCACAGCTAGAGCATTGCATAGAGAAAGGTAAAGAAAATTTGGTTTACAAGTTGAAAAAGTCTTTGTATGGTTTGAAGTAGTCTCCTAGGATGTGGTACTTGAAGTTTGATACCTTTGTGTTGTTAGTTTGATTTTTGAGATTGAAATCAGATCATTGTATGTATTACAAATTTGATAATGATCACATTCTCATTATTTCATTGTATGTTGATGATATGTTGTTAATTGGGAAGGGTAAGGATATGATTTATGATTTGAAGTCTCAGTTGTCAGCACAATTTGAGATGAAAAATCTAGGGGCAGCCAGGTACATTCTAGGAATGAAAATTAGAAGAGGCAGATCTAACAGAAAACTTTGGTTAAGCTAGAGTAAGTATGTGAAGACCGTGTTGGATAGGTTCAGCATGGCAAATTGTAGACCATTGTGTGTTCCTGTTTCTTTGGGGACAAAGTTGTCTATGAATGATTGTCCAAAATCTCCTAGTGAGGTGGAGGACATGAGCAAAGTGCCTTATGCTAGTATTGTTGGCAGTTTGATGTATGCTATGGTCTGCACAAGACTAGACATTGCCCAAGCAGTGGGAGTCCTTAGTCGATTTATGGCTAATCCTGAACGGGTACATTGGGATGCAGTTAAGAGAGTGTTTAGATATTTGAGGGGTACTTCTAAGTATTCCATATGTTATCATGGTAATGCTACAGGACCTCCACATTCTATTTGTATTCGTGTATTTGTGGATTCTGATTGGGCGGGTGACATTGATAGCAAGAGATCCACCAGTGCCTATGTGTTCATTATGTTCGATGGTACAATTAGTTGGATAAGTAAGAGACAACCTATGGTTTCTTTGTCCACAACAGAAGGTGAGTATATGGAAGCAACTCATGCTTGTAAGAAAGCCATTTGGCTTAAGAGATTGTGTTTAGATATTGGTGTTGATGCAGGATAGATTATAATTTGTTTTGACAGTCAGAGTGTGATTTGCCTAGCGAAGAATCTAACTTTCCATGCTAGAACAGAGCATATTGATGTATAGCTTCACTTCATGTGAGACATGGTAGAGGATGGGAAGGTGAATTTGGAGAAGGTCGACACTTTGAAGAATGTTGCAAATGCATTGACAAAACCAGTGGGCATAGAGAAGTTTAGATGGTGTTCGGAGTCTATGGGCCTCTCAGCCTATAGCAGTTAAATCCTATTATTTCCATTGGCTCTTACAAGGTGTTCGACAAGTGGGAAAATGTTGGGAATTAAGGTGTCTCAACCTTGGTAATTCCTTGTATTATTTCATTGTATTTATTTATTTATTGCATATTATGTAATTAGGATGCAAATCCTATTTTGTCATCTTGTGGTAGTTGGCACAGTGATGTGTCATCCTACGTGGAAGGTGACAACATGTAAATTTGTCCTCACATGAGGAGATAGGCATCCCACTTAGTGGTAGGAGTATTTTTCCATGTGTCGGCATCTTGGATAGTGTGTAAGGGAATATTGACCGAAACGGTCATGACAGATTCCTATGACAAATCTATGATGCGTAAGAGTCGTAAATAGAAGATTCTATGACAGGTGAAGACATGTGTCACAAGACATCTTTAGGTGCCCCAAGGAGGGTTATGACATGTTGTAAGAGAATATGCTATTTTTAGCCTGTGTATGATAGATTCTCTTACAACTGTAAGATATGATAGCTATGACGGATTTTATGACAGTCATAAGTGTCGTAAGAGTATCTGTCATTGCCCAACTTGGGAATAGGAGACCTCTTTGGGATGGGGTAATATGACAAGTGTCCATAGGCATGGGTTTTGGGCCATGAGGCCATGTTGGATGCCCATCTCAAGATAGAGCCATTTTTGCCTTGTATCTTCTATATAAATAGGTGCTTTGGAGAGATGTATTATGAGATTGACAGGTACTGTTATGCTGCCAGATTGTCTCTAGATATGAGTGTCAAAGACTCCCACAAGAGCATTGGCTTTGAAACTATATTGTAACCTTCATTGTTTACTCGAATACATTTAAGCTGTGTTTTGGAGTGTGGGGCTTTTCACCCGTAAGGGTTTTCCCCACGTATATCTTGTCCCTCTCTCTTCTACCTTCTTTCTATGTGTGTGTATTGCTGCAATATCTTTGTTGTTGGGTTAACATTGTTGTAAATGTAAAGAATAAAATGAATTTACACTCATCTCTCCTCATTAGATTAGTGTAGGAAGCGATTTTTGCACACCTAGCTTCCTTTCACATTGGTAGGAGTGACCAATCCTTTTATAAAGGCCTATAATTGGACAATTTTCCCTTTGTACTCTTTATTCTTATCCTTTGCCTCCATATCCTGGCTTCCACTGCTTCTATACTTTCCCTTAATTCTTAGATATCCTGATCTGTAGTTGTATGCCCCAAGTCTATAGTGGTCACCTGAAATTCACCTGCACTTATTTCCCCTTTATTCTTATCAACTATAGGTATAGCTAATTGAGTTGTCCTCTTTCCTATGATAGGATCTCTCTTTACTGCAAAGGTTTCCCTCACTCTAGGCTTGGGCTTTGTAGCCTCAAGTGAAAATAATGATTGAATGTCAAAATTGGAAGAATCTTGAATAGGAGGCTAAATTACCCTAGATGCTAACCAATTGGGTGCATTGGACACTAGTCCTTGTTGACTAGTTTTCTCAATGTGAGCATCATGCACATCTGTGTCTTTCTCCTTTGGAGCCTCTTCTCTCACTTACTGTTGATCCTTATCCTTCTTAGATCTTGTGGATATCATATCCTCATCTTGGGATACTTTGTTTACTGGCTCTTAGCCATCATGTATATCCATGCAAACATCTCAATCTTCATTATTTCTATCTAAAGGGATAACTTCATGAGTTCCCATATCTCGATCTTGTGTATTTTGTTCACCTTGGATATTAAGAATGTCCCTACTCTGCTCCTCTTGGTGACTAGGATCTGGAACATCCTGATGTACATATCGATTTGTTCTTATTTCCTTTTCTTTTGTCTCTTCTCTGTCACCTTTATCCCCTAGACCTTCATGTCCAGATGTAGCTATCTCTGGTTCTTCTTGTGCTTCAATATGTCCTTCTGTACTTGTCTGGACATTTTCCTCTTCATGCCCTATCTAGATATATTGCTCTGGCTATCCGGTCTGGATATCCATATCCTTAGTTGTATCATTTTTATTTCCTACATTATCCAAAGTAGCATCTTTGTCCTCATCATTAGCCTCATCATATGCTAAATCTATAACTTTTGGGCTTGTGATAGTTTTCACTTACACATCTAAATTCACCGTTTACACCATTGCTTTTGGATTCTCAGGATAATCTCCATCCCTGATATTCTTTGGTGCCTATGGTGTGCCTTGGGGTGTTAGGACAGTATTCCTCAACAATTTATCAATTGGATTAGTTGTCACATCCCTTGTTACATCATCATTTGTTAAATCAATTGTCTTACTTAAGGGGAAAGATTGATCAACCATCCTCTTCACTTCTTCTTCCCTTGCTTCCTTGGCCAATTCATCATTAAAATTGACTATGCTCAAGATGGGCACATTATGTCAAAATTCTTTAGGTAATGCCTCCTCATCCCCTTGGATCATTGTTGTTGTGGATGTTTCTACTATATGTTTCCTTATAGCAAACATATGTTCCATCTTTGTTCGCTATTCATTTTCCTTGAGTAGGACATTTGACTGCACATTAGTAGATCCCCTCATTATGGGAATTTGTCCTCTCTTTTGCTTAGGGATGTTCATTCCTTCCAGCAGATCCTCACCTTTCTTCACAGGCATCTCTTCTTCATTCTCCATGTCCTCATCGACATATTTTGGCTCATCCACTTATCTAGTAGTAATGGTGATGGCCAGGACAAGTGTATCTTTTGGGGGTGAGGGCATTGTGGCAATTATAATGCCACGTGTGTTGAACTCTTCTGCTACTTTGGAAGAATATGGTTTGGCTAGCTTGGACTCCATTATTTGTCTCTTTTGGATCAGAAAGTCATCAAATTATGGATCTCCCAACTCTTTTATTTTCCTCTTCTTATCAATGGTCACTACCACTCCCTTTGCTTTTATTGAAGCCATATTTTGATCTACCCATTTCTTTGTGAGCTCCATGACCTTGTCTATGATTAACTCAATGGATGTGACCTCAGTTTGGTTCTAGTCTTGTGGGGAGAGAGTTTCTTTATATACCTATTTCTCCTCATATTCCTTATCCATCAATTTTCCATCATCAAAGTGTAATTGTGGAGGAATATAAAAACACCCTAGTGTCTTGATCTGATTAAGAGTGAGTCTATGATGATTTATTTTCTTGACTTCTACTTCATCTGGACAATCTGACCAATAGCCTTCAAGATGCACTTCATGTCTTAGCTTCTTGTTCACATACCTTTCCATTCTATGGTATGGATCATAATATCTTGTTAGGGAGAGTTGTTGCAAATGGAGCACATGTAGCTCAACTTCTAATTGTTCAACTCCCTCTATAGATGCACATACATACTATCCAAGGAATAATGGGAACCTGACATTACCTCTTTTGTTCCTCTTCACATACACCTCATAAGAGGGTATGATCTTCCTAGTTAGCTCTAGCAACACCACTTTGTCATTGGGATATCTTAGTAGCATAAAAGGTTTTCCCTCAACTCCTTCCATATGGATGTATGTGAAGGTGAAGAATTGTATAAACCAAGCCCCATTTCTTGTAACTACCTCTTGAGCTTCATTGCTCAATCTCTTTGCTCAGTCATCCTCCATTAGTCCAACCAGGTGCATGACAAACAAATCATTTACTCTTCTATAATGTTGAATGGAGGCCTTCCTCTCTAATTGGGGATAATGATCCCATAATGTCTTCTCTCCCAGACTTCTTCCTACTTTGCCTACTATTTGCAATCCAGAGAATGTGGACTAGGTGGCACATGCGTATACCACATATGATGACATGTAAAATAAGCACACTTTGCCTCCAAAATGCCGCAGACCCTCATCAAGGCTATCACTAATGAGTGATGCCCATTGTACTACTCTATCTGTGGATTGTACCATCCTAATGAACCCATACATCCATGGCTGAAAATTACCTGAATCTGGCTTTCCAGCCATTCTTCTTAACAACACCATCATGTATTGCACCTTTGATGTGAAATTAAATTTAAACAGTTTGGTTGGCATCTTTGCAACTGCCTTGGCTTTGTTATATACAACTCTCCAGAGTGTGAACATGATCTTCCTATAATCAGTAGACTTGTTCTTGTATTGGGCTTCTAGGTCTTAAATGTTAATTTCTCTAGATATTCTAACTTTTACCATTCCATAAAATAACCATGTTCATATGCAGACAAATTCACTCTAAGCATAAAATTTACCTTTCATTATTACTATAATCATATGATAAATAGAGAATAGGGTTTTTTTCATTTACACACCTTCTTTTATGAATTTAAAACCTAATTATTTGTCTAGATATTCACTTTTAGCCTTGCTATTACCATTTACCGTTCACTATTCTTCGCCATAAGATCACTTTAAAATCACTTGAGCTCTATAATTTTGTCTTTAAATGCTTTGATAGTGTTAAAATGATCTAATTCTACTCTTTATGCATTAAAATCTAGAATTAGGGGATAATAAATGCTAATCTACATCGGATCAGGGATATTAGTTTGTGTGGCTTGGGATATCTCAATAGGTGGCAAGATCTAGTTTGAAAATTTGAAATGCCAATGACTCCTTTTTGTGGCATTTAATGCGAGTCTGGATATAGAGTATGTGTATATGGACACTTAAGTAATATGTTTATCTTTCCAAAATATCCATATGGATACATCCATATGACGTCATCAATCATTTGGTCAAATGTTGACCCGAGGGTGGATATCAGGATGGAGAAATCCTAATGCATTTTCCTTTTGTTCAAATGTTAGGACATAAGAATATCCAAGTTGAAAAGTCAAATGTGTGCCACGTGGCACCATTTCATTAGATGGAGGAAGGTCATTGGTTTAGCTTATAAAATAGGGATATGGACATTTAAAAATGTCTAGATGTTAGAATTCATGAAATGTCCCTAAGTTGAAATGTCCTGATGATGTCAGCGTCATGAAATGTTTTCCTTAAGATGAGACAGGGTGATGTCATCGGGATATTTGGGAAGGTCTGGACATTAATATTTGTAGAGTATCCCATCCCTAAATGTCCTAATGATGTCATCCTTGTAAAGTGTTTCTTTGGGATGAAATTTAATGATGTCATCCAGATATGCACATTGAAGTATCCAGATATTAAGTGTTCATGTGAATATCCATATGTCAATATGCAGTTGAAAAGTCAAGTAGGGACACATGGTGATATCGACAAGTATATTCACTCCGCAAATGTGGACATTAAGATAAGGTTGGATATTAAGATTGAATATCCATACCTTTGAAAATCCATGCACATGACAAATTTGTTGTATGCTATGATAAATTTGACAGGCACACCTATGGATATCAGGATAACCTTTTACTTAGTATTTCTCAAGTTTCTTAGTTAGGATAGTTTGTTAGTATATTACCAATGTGAGGACATTAAGTGTGAATATGCTCATTAAGGAAATGTGAATATGGACATGTCCATATGACATTTGACCAAACTTTGACCTTACATAACTTCTTTGTTTTAACAAGTTTCAACATGACCCAAAAGGAAAACCTACTTAAAATTTAATTCTCTATCATTTGGCAAGCTTCATGATGAAGGAATTCACACTTTGAATTTTGAATCATAAATCAAGATTATTACATACCCAAGACATGACTTAGACATACTACTAATAATGCTTTTACCATACTGCCAAAAATAGAAGTGAAATCAAAACAAGCAAAGTAAAGCAAAAAAAAGTTGGGTCCCTATTTTGCTAGGGAAAAATGGGATGTGTTATGTAACCACACAACATGACCTTTCTTCATCCACCAATGCTTTGTCTTTTAAATGGAGAGCATTGGGACAAAGGGAAGGGGAAGTATTGTTAAAGAAGTTGTTGATGGTTTTATCTTTAGTGATGTCCAAAGAATTTGAACATACAACCAAAGGGGAACTACCCAAGGTCTTCACATTCGTAGAGATATCCAAAGTTCTTGAACATTCATCCAAAGGAGGAAGATCAAAGGTCTTCACTTCCTTAGTGATGTCCAAGGCGTTTGAACATTTAACTAAAGGAGGAATAGGATAACTCATGGAATCATCATCATCATATATTTTAGATATTAGTTCCAAGGCATTAATGGAAGAAAAACTTTCACACTCATCTTTCTCATGAGTATTCATGGAGATGTATTCAATTAGATCTTCTAATACCAAAGGGTATGTGATCACGAGAGCTACGAAGTTGTCAAAATTAGATACATAATCAAGGATTTCAAATGAGGAGCATTTAAATATATCCTTATGATACATGGATTGTATATGAGTGAGAACATGAGGATTCATATTAAGGAATTTGTAGAAATTCTCAAAGTTTTTGATATATGCATGTAAAGATACCAAAGAGCAATGAGATGAAGATGCCATAATGAATGTCTTGGAATAGCAATGCACAATAATATCTTTTTGTTTATCAAATACAACCAATATGAGATACTTTTGTACACCACAACACTAGTTTGAGGAAACAGAGTTTTTGAAGCTTGTTACCAAGAACAAAAACACACTAGTGTCCTTAAAAATGGAGTGATTAAGATATAAAAAGTTCTACACAAAAGGTAGTATAAACCACTTTTAACATTTCTTGCAAAGAAATTTTAGAGAGAGATTAAATTGCTTATATTTAAATCATTGTTGAATTTGAATTGAAAGATGTTTATGACAGTAGAAAAATTTGAAATAAGATTTTGACTACAAACCCTAGCTTTTGTAATTACTAGGTTATATGAAAAATGTAACTTTTTAAGCAAAGCCCTACCAAATGAAACCTTCAAATGCAAGATATGATATGAAGCTATGATAAATTACTACAATAAGGATTAGATCTGATGTAAACATCATAAAATTAAATCTTTTAATCATATTCAATGCAAATTATGTAAAACTATGCCTTAATGTAAGCCTAGAATGCTTATTTTTTCAATTGTTTTCAAATGTATGTAAAATTTTTCAACGCAAGATGGTAAATATAATATGAATGAATTCAAGGACAAAAATTACAACAATTAGAAAGATGCCAAATTCTCTCTGTTCCAGGTTCACCAAAATGTTATATGTGAAAATATAGAAGAGGGATGAATGGTGTAAAAGATCTATCAAATCAAACCCTCCTTTCACAATAACATTTGAGGATAAAAAATGAGCCAAGTCACTATAGATGAATGAGGACTCAGCTATAGGTTTATGTACTCAAGAATGATATGGAAATATAGATTATATTGAGAGATTTATCAAACCCTAGATCAAATAAGCCTCAAACCCTAATAATAATGAAATCAGGTGCAGACGAACATAATACTATAGAAAACTAGATAGGAAGGCTCTTAGGAAGGATAAAAAACATACCAGAAGTTGGATTTTTATGATTGAAAACTTTGCAGACTACGAGGAAGGCACCGAAGTATGATAGGGCAATATTTCTGTAGATCCAGAGTAGTGAGATGTGTCAGATGATATCCTGATCTTGATTTCAGGATGAATCTTATTGGGAGGACTATGAGGTGGGTGCCCTAGCCCAGTAGGTGTGAATATTAGTAACTTTCTTCTAGATCCTGAATCTCTATCCTCTAAATTGATTCTCTATACCTGCACTTTTCCAAATCCCACACTTATAACCTACAATCACAAAGAGAGGGGGTTTGGGGGTTATGGTGTTTAGGAGGTTGCCTTGGTCTAGTCCCAGAAGGACATTCAAGTCTTCCAAGGAGAGCAGAGGCCAAATCCAATGATGAAATAGAATGATTGAAACACAAATTGATGTCACCTTAAAGGTGAGTCCCTCACAGAGATGAAGGTCCTTTAAATCATGAGGAGATGGATTGATGAAGCCAAATTAACAACAAACAAACATAATAACAACACAATTCTTCTCTACAATATAATAAATACCTTGAAATCCCTTAGCTCAATATCAGAAGTTTACATTATCCATCTAGGTGTAAAATGAAGTCATAAACTCACTTATATATTCTTTCTCGCTAACTTTCATAATTTAAATTAAAAAGGCCGATAGAGGGAAACCTTTTGAATGGGCCCAAGCCGACACATTTAAATTTTGATCCTAGAAAATTAGACTAGACTTGGGCATGGGCACCCAAGTCCCAAGGTTCTAATTTGGTCTTAATTAATGTTTAGGATAGGCCCCTAAGTCCCATTTGATATGGGTTTTGGGGGAAATTACTCCAGGATGAGTATTAAACTTACATAATGTAAATGAGGGGACCTAGGACCTAAACTAGGAGGTAAAAAGGCATAGGGATACTTTTCACTCCATAACACTTGCAATCATTGCATTCCATGAGACAACATTTCTTTGAGCCATCATGTCAAATAATTCACCTACCTTGTTTATGCATCCACACTTTCCATACATGTCTCATAGGGCAATTACAACTACAACATTTGACGAAATTCCCATATCCTTTATGGCTTGATGGATGTCCATACCCTATTCCGAAGATCCCATTTTAGTACAGGAAAGGAGGATGATGGCTAAGGTTGTGGAATTGGGCAAGAAAACTTGATATGCATCCTTGAATTCACTCATAATTCATAAATTTATCATACAATTACCTATGTGGGCCCCATTAGTGATCTCATAATAGTAGTGAAAGGAAATGGCCAAGTAGGTAATGGCCTCTAGTAACATCAACCTTCTCACCCTGACATGTTGGCGTAGTCGATTTATCCCCACAAGGTGGGAAGAAGAAAATATGCCTGTTGGCACCTTTTCAGTGCTCTCAACTGACACATTTTACAAGAATGCATATGTTGTTGGCACAACCAAATGGTCTGGAGCTGAAAAACACTAATACATGGTACTATAGAGGGACCTAACATCCACCTATAGGGCTAGACAGAACATTCGTAGGTGCCATATGTCAAGAGAAAAGGCAGGTGAAAGTTTTTCAACTTTTTGCTCGTTGGGCTATTTAGAGACTCCTGATGCAATGTAGCCTAGAAGGATTGGGAGATTTGGGGAACAAACCAAGGCCTCCCATAGCATTCAACTGCCTACCCAGATGTGTTGGCATAGTTAGTTTGGCCCCACAAGACAAAAAATGCAAAATATGGCTCCTGGTAAGTTTTTGTTGAACGCTAATGACACTTTTTCCAACATTTCATACATTGTCGCCACAGTCAAATGGTTTGGAGATAATAAAAAATGAGAGAGGTTATTGTGGAGGGACTTTACATGCAACTGTAGGTTTAGATGAAACATACATAGGTGCCACGGGTTTCAAGTACCAATCTGTCATAGTTTGGCAATTTTTACACTTAGGTCTCTTAAGAGACTTTGTCAGAATAGTGTAGCTCGGAAGGATTGGGACACCTATGGAACAAACCAAGCCCTCCCATATCATTCACCTACCCACATGAATGTGTTAGCACTATTGGTTTGGCCCCACGATGCACAAAACAAAATTTATGCTCGCTGACAATTTTCATTGAACATAAATGACATTTTTTGCAACTTATGAAATATTGTCACCACGACCAAATGGAATGAACATTTCAAAAATTTAGAGAGGTTATTGTGGAGGGACCCTACATGACCCTATAGGTCCATATGGAATGTTCTTAGGTGCCACAAATTTTGAGAAATAGTACGTCAAAGTTTGACAATTTTTGGCACTTAGGGCTCTTAAGAGAAAGCGTCGGTATAGTGCAATAGGGAAAGATCAGGATAGTTGAGGTGTGAAATAGGACCTTTCCTAGAATTCACCCACCTACTTGGACATGTTGGAATTTTTATTTTAGCCCCATGATGCACGAAACAAAACTTATGCTATGAGACAACTTTTCATTGAACACAACTGACGCTTTTTGCAACTTTTGAAATATTGTCGCCATGACCAAATGGAATGAACATTTCAAAAAATGAGAGAGGTTATTGTGAAGGGACCCTACGTGATCCTATAGGTCTAAATGAAACATTCCTTGGTGCCACAAATTCTAAGAAACCATACCATATGAATATCTTTTCAAGACCACCTCTATGTTTATATAGTATCATGGATACCTTTTTGCATGGATTTGAGATTAATTTACTTATCATTTAGTCTTGATTGCCACATTGTGTATCATTTTCTATCCTATCCATGGGTGAGAGGTCATAGCTATTCCTAGGGTTGCATGATAGCTATTGTGGTATAATAGTCTTTAGACTGATATGACAGTTCTTGCAAGTGAGTATGCTCAAGTGACAATCCTTAGCTTGATTTTAGCATGATGACAATTCTTTGACTAACATGATTTCTCTTAGTATCCTTCTAATTGTTTAGGTTAGTGTTTTAATCAGGATAATAGCAACATGATTGCACATCTACTCCACAGTGAAAGTGTTTCCATGACCTTGCTCTAGTTTAGGATTATCCTTGAATGTTGATCATAAGACTCCCTTCATAAATATATACCAATACTATCTTGATGATTTCTGGTGCAGGAGCACCTACCTGACAGCTGGCCTCCATGAGGCAGTTAGTTTGTTATAGGTCTGGTTAATGTTTCCAAGAAGGTCTGATAAGACCAATGCATGTAATAAGGTCATGTTGACCATACTTTACTATTTTTAGATAGGTTGTTAGGACAGCTGTTATGCTATGTGTTCGGTTGGATCCTCCCAGCAGCTTGGAGTCAGGTCAGTAGTACTCGCAAGAGGTCCTATATATGCATGCGGATCGGTTGGTATTGGATATCATCGATCATCGATCAGATAGCATTGCATTGAGTAGAGGAGTTAGATTGCAGAGAGAGACTGAATATTGTATTTGCATCTTTTGAAATCAATAAAGAGATCCTGTTTTGTCAATTCTCTGTTTTGGACTCCATTGTGTGATCGATTTGCTGTTTTGGTGGTTTCATGGATTCGCTGATCCATTCCACCGGTTGATTCGTCGAATCGGTGGAATGGCTATGTACAGTAGTTTAGGGTTTAGTCTGCATTTTGTGTTCGTTTGCATGCAGGTGTGCAGGATCATCGTCGAAAGGTGTTGAGGACCCTAGCATGGGTATGTGCTAGGTCGTGCTGGTAGTTAGAGTCTGGAAAGTTGTCCAGGAAGCGGATCAGATCACTTCAGGAGGTTCGGCGGATCAAAATTCGCTAAGGTTGGAAATTCGTCACAACGGCATCATCAGGATATTTCTGTGTATATCGTGCAGTTACTTCGGGTGTCATCCGAGTAAGTGGAGATGAGCATGATGCAGTCGATTGCATAAAGTGAATGTGCATTGGGGTGATCATCATCAGGTGTTGCCGAGGAGGAGCGTATCGGCATAAAGTAGAAGATCAGGTTGATCAAACCATCATGGGCCGATAATGTTAAGTTTGGCCGACAGCAGGATATTGAAGGAACTGCATGTGACGTCATCGTCATCAGGATAATCGTCATCAGGATATCAGGCAGCAGGATATTGAAGGAGCTGCATGTGACGTCATCGTCATCATGATAATCGTCATCAGGATATCGGGGTGACGTAAGCATCGAAGGAAAGGTGCATGAGGTTGTCGTCATCAGGATATATGGGAGGAACCGGATGTTCTATATCCTGCTGATGAACATGATGTTGAACATCATGATGATGAAGATAGAGGTTGGCGGTAAGGTGAACAGTGAACATCAGGAGGATGTTTGCGCTTGCCGAATATGATGATGCTGCTGACAGACGAGGAGTCGAAGGTTTGTCATCAGGAGGATATCGGTCGGTAGAGAAAATATGATGATGCTGACAGTGTTAAGGGAGATATGATGATGATGATGAAGGGTTATAGACATACATGCTGTATGTCAAGGTTTTAGTGTGGATGCCTTTGCATCATAGTGGTATCAGAGCTCAGAAAAAGGTCTGGGCTATTGTGTGTTGATTCTGTCACCGAAAGGGCAGAGGTAGAGTTGATTCTATCACCGAAAGGACAGAGGTAGAGGAGTGAGAGGTTGACAAAATGCCTCTGAAAGGTACTGGTACTGCAAGGGAATTGCAGGAAATGAAGGAAAAACATGCCAGAGAGATGAGGAAGATGAAGGAGCTTGCTGAAGCACTTCAAGCCAGGCTTGTAGCCTTGGAAAAGAACAAAAAGAGGGAAGTGGAAGACAGTGAGTCTGAAGAAGATGAAGATACTGTTGAAGAGTATGAAGAGGTAGCTGAAGATCTAGATGCTGAAGACCAGAGATTTGCAAAACTATTAAAGGCAGTGCAGAGTGATAAACCTAAGGTAAAGGTTGATGTTTCCAAGTATAATGGAAGTTTGAATGAAGATGAGTTGCTGGATTGGATTGCTGCACTTGATAATCACTTTGAATGTGAAGATGTTGCTGAGGATCAGAAGGTAAAGATTGCCAAGACCAAGTTAGGAGGTCATGCTTTGGTATGGTGGGATTATGTACAATCCGAGAGAAGGAAACAAGGAAAGTCTAAGATCACTTCATGGGATAAGATGATAGCAAGGATCAAAGGTAAATTCTTGCCTAGGGATTATGAAATTCAGATGTTTAAGAAGCTGCAATTTTTAAGGCAGAAGGAAATGGATGTGAAGGCATATACTGAGGAGTTTTATAAGTTGAGTATGAGATCTGGTCATCATGAGAATGAGGTAGAAAAGGTGGCTAGGTACTTGGCTGGTTTGAGATTGAACATACAGGATGAGTTAGTTTTAGCTAACCCTAAGAGTGTGGAGGATTGTTACCAAATGGCAATCAGGATTGAAGAAAAGATGAATAGGGGACAAGATAAGTCCATGAGAGGAAAAGGCAGCAATATGAGGGGAAGAGGATTAGCCCCTACAACAAGGCAAACCAATGAGGGTCAAGAAGACACTGGTAAAGGACAGGGACAGTCTGATTTCAGAGGTGGATGGAAAGGTAATAAAGGCAGATTTGGAGGTGGTAGAGGTTCTACTACATTTTCAGGAAAGTGTTACACCTGTGGTGAGTTTGGTCATCCATTTTTCAAATGTCCAGAAAGCAAAGGGTCATCATCCAGAAATGATAGAACGAATGACAAGAGAGTACAACTTGTGCAAGAAGAGAAAGTAGAGCAAAGTGTGCGGAGTTCAAACACTTATCAAGGAGATAGAGTTCCTGAACATTATGGATATCCTGAGGAGGGAGAAGCATTGATGCTAAGGAGAATTAGTTTGCAGACATCAAAGGATATGATGCAAAGAAGAGCTCTTTTCAAAACCACATGCAAGAGCAAAGGTAAAGTATGTAAGGTTGTCATTGATACTGGTTCAACAGACAACATGGTATCTTAGGAGATGGTGGATAAACTGCATTTGGAAAAGATTCCACATCAACACCCTTACAAGGCATCTTGGGTGAGTGATAGTCAATCACTTTTTGTCTATGAACAGGCGTATGTGGATTTTCAGATTGGAGCATATCATGATAGAGTTTTGTGTGACATTTTGCCCATGGAATGTTGTCACCTACTGTTGGGTAGACCATGGCAATTTGATAGAAGGGTACTGTATGATGGGTATGCTAATACCTACACCATCCAGAAAGATGGGAAGACTATTATGTTGATGCCATTATAGGAAGTAGTTGTAGTACAGGGGGCAGCCCAAATCATTTTAGTGGGAAAGAAGGAGTTTGTGCAGATGCCTATAGGAGCAGGCATAAAGGCAGTTGAGGACATTGTAGGGAAAGAAGTTGTTAAGGACAACAGGTTGAAGAAAGTTTCAGTTTTGACTGACAGAGGTCAGCAGCAGGTGCAGAAACAGGTTTGCAAACAGCAACCAGTTGAGAGGAATGACAAGGATGTTGTCATAGTTGGGACTATTGTTTGTCCTATAAAGGTTGAAAGAAAGATAGAGTTGAACATTACAGAAGTTCCAGAGGCAGTTCAGACAGAGGTTCTGGTCAGACAACCTGACAAACACAAGGTATGTGAGAAAAGGGCCTACATTGACAGGCATGAGGATTTACTTGCAAGAAAGCAAGTTACAGTTCAGAAGTCTTGGAGCAGCCAAGAGCTAGCAGAGGACAAAGCTAGAACAGGTCAGAACACTGACATGACAAAGTGTAAAGGTGGAGGACTTCCACAACCAAACTCATGGGACATGAGTTCTTTTCTGTTGGGGAGTATGGTGCAGGAGCACCTACCTGACAGCTAGCCTCCATGAGGCAGTTAGTTTGTTATAGGTCTAGTTAATGTTTCCAAGAAGGTCTGATAAGACCAATGCATGTAATAAGGTCATGTTGACCATACTTTACTATTTTTAGATAGGTTGTTAGGATAGCTGTTATGCTATGTGTTCGGTTGGATCCTCCCAGCCGCTTGGAAGCTCCCAGCCGCTTGGAAGCTCCCAGCCGCTTGGAGTCGGGTCAGTAGTACTCGCAAGAGGTCCTATATATGCATGCGGATCGGTTGGTATTGGATATCATCAATCATCGATCAGATAGCATTACATTGAGCAGAGGAGTTAGATTGCAGAGAGAGACTGAATATTGTATTTGCATCTTTTGAAATCAATAAAGAGATCCTGTTTTGTCAATTCTCTGTTTTGGACTCCATTGTGTGATCGATTTGCTATTTTGGTGGTTTCATGGATTCGCTGATCCATTCCACCGGTTGATTCGTCGAATCGGTGGAATGGCTATGTACAGTAGTTTAGGGTTTAGTCTGCATTTTGTGTTCGTTTGCATGCAGGTGTGCAGGATCATCGTCGAAAGGTGTTGAGGACCCTAGCATGGGTATGTGCTAGGTCGTGCTGGTAGTTAGAGTCTGGAAAGTTGTCCAGGAAGCAGATCGG
The DNA here is from genome assembly GCA_027924645.1 of Cunninghamia lanceolata. NCBI lineage: Eukaryota > Viridiplantae > Streptophyta > Pinopsida > Cupressales > Cupressaceae > Cunninghamia > Cunninghamia lanceolata. The sequence continues at coordinate 2,850,874 of BSBN01000994.1, read as the reverse complement.
ATCACCTCAGGAGGTTCGGCGGATCGAAATTCACTAAGGTTGGAAATTCGTCACAACGGCATCATCAGGATATTTCTGTGTATATCGTGCAGTTACTTCGGGTGTCATCCGAGTAAGTGGAGATGAGCATGATGCAGTCGATTGCATAAAGTGAATGTGCATTGGGGTGATCATCATCAGGTGTTGCCGAGGAGGAGCGTATCGGCATAAGGTAGAAGATCGGGTTGATAAAACCATCGCGGGCCGATAATGTTAAGTTTGGCCGACAGCAGGCTATTGAAGGAACTGCATGTGACGTCATCGTCATCAGGATAATTGTCATCAGGATATCGGGCAGCAGGATATTGAAGGAGCTGCATGTGACGTCATCGTCATTAGGATAATCGTCATTAGGATATCGGGGTGACGTAAGCATCGAAGGAAAGGTGCATGAGGTTGTCGTCATCAGGATATATGGGAGGAACCGGATGTTCTATATCCTGTTGATGAACATGATGTTGAACATCATGATGATGAAGATAGAGGTTGGCGGTAAGGTGAACAGTGAACATCAGGAGGATGTTTGTGCTTGCCGAATATGATGATGCTGCCGATAGCCGAATATGATGATGCTGCTGACAGACGAAGAGTCGAAGGTTTGTCATCAGGAGGATATTGGTCGGCAGAGAAAATATGATGATGCTAACAGTGTTAAGGGAGATATGATGATGATGATGAAGGGTTGTAGACATACATGCTGTATGTCAAGGTTTTAGTGTGGATGCCTCTGCATCAATTTCCTTCCCATGGTGATATGGTTTTTTGTCATAGATTGTTGTTCTCAAATAAATATAAATTTTCATTTTGTCATGATAATAACTTGTCAAAATGATAATCCTCTCACTTCCCTCATGACTATCCTATAACATGAGAGTTCATGATAACATAATCATAAAGTAAAGTAAACCAATACATAAAGAACATACCTTAGATTTTGAGATTCACGTTTCCCAATCCTCAAAAAAATGATCTTTTTGGCAAGTTCCTTCGTATTCAATGTTGAATTCTATATAACTCTAATAGGATTAGTAAAATTTATGAAAAAACAAATCTATATCATCAAATTCAATCTAAATACATGAAAATTAGCATTCAAACAATATGAAACATGAAAATATTAGTTGAAAAATCAAATTCTATCTAAAAACATCCAATTTACTTCTTCTACATTGAAAAAACAATAAAAGGTGGTGGATTAAGTAAAAAATGGTTGTCCAAATGTCAACACCATGAAAAACATTTTTTTGTCTGATAATGCATGAAAAGTAGAGAATAACAGAGCATGTGGGTCTAATTCATGGATTACACATGTTTTTTGTTCATTTTTTTAGTTCCTCAAAATGCATTCATGTTATAATGTGAGCACGTTTTGTCATGCATGGAAAGTTTTAAGTATTGTCTAAATTACTAAATACCCTATAACCAATACCCTCAACCCTATGCCTTAAATCCTATATGCTAGACCCTCAACCCTGTGCCTTAAAGCCTATACGCTAAATCTTCAACCCTATACACTCAACCAGAGAGAGAGGGGGGGTAGGAGGTAGAGAGGGGAGGGAGGCAAATAGGTGAGAGAGAGAAAGAGGGGAGAGAGGTAGAGAGGTGAGAGAGAAATGGTAGGAGGTAAAGAGGGAGAGAGAGAGGGGGGGAGGGAGTGACCTAGAGAGGGGAGGGAGAGAGAGAATAATAGACAGAGGGGTTGGGAGGGAGGGAGAGGTAGAGAGGGAGAGACCTAGAGTGGTCACAGAGAGAGGTGAGTGGGAGAGAGAAGAGAGGGAAGGATCGATAGAGAGTGGAAGGGAGAGAGAGAAGGTAAGGGTGAGATGATTTTATTTCACAATAACGTGAGTACGTTATAACCTGCTCACGTTATGTGAATGTATGCACATAACACGAGCGTGTTATAATGCACTCATGTTATTGTTTGCTTTTGTAATTTCCAATCCTTTGGCTTGGAATTGCCTTGGGCTTCCAACCCAAAGGCTTGGGTTGAGTTTTGAACATCTAAACATGTGTTTTTGTAGATTGTAAAAAAGTTTACATAATCTTGAGCATGCTCCCCATCAGATTTGCACTTGTTTCACTATCAAGTCAAAAAATACCATGATAATGTTAAGCTCTCTCTTAGCTTTCTAACCATATAAATTTTTTCATGTTTTGAGTATGTTAATGTTTTCATCTTTAATTTATTTTTTTAGTGTATGTGTTTTTTGTCAAAAACTAGTGTGTGTTATTTTTGACTTTTTTTAACCGTTCATCCAAATTTTAAATAAATTATATTTTTAGAAACTAGACTCCATTCTACACATATTAAAAAAATGGATTTTTGATTAGTTTTTAAAACTTTTAGGGGGGATCATGCTTAATTTTTTGTCTTTCAGGATGTGTCCACTTTGAAAATTAGTAAAAAATCAATTATTCATGAAAAAATTATCAGAAAAATCAGGGATAAACTACATGGCATTAGCTAATTTCTCACTGAAGCAATATTTGAAATACTAAAAAAATGTTAACATTTTAGGGGGGCCACACCAAATGCTATGTTATGTTTTTTTGAAAAAATAGGACCAATTTGTGTGGCCCCTCTTTTTGAACCCCTTAATCTCAACCATTAAAAAAAATAGTAGTTTAGAAACTAGATTCAGAACACACAACTTGTTTTTATTGCATCTTCAAATTTTGAGTGTAACTATCTTCAATTTCTCATCAAATATCAATCTTTCTTGATTTCAGAAAAAAAAAAGCCACTTAAGACCCCCTTTTGGTCCCCCATCTTTGTGCACTTACCCTTGGGTCCATTCCCTATATTTTAAGCATAGATTTTCTATAGTTCTCCTAGCAGCTAGGATCATCAGAGAATTATCTGCTATCTTCCAACAATAGTTGACCAAGAAAGGTATAGATAACTTGATGAGGCTAATTTCCATATTCACAAAATTCTAGGGGATGTTGATTGATCTAGCAGGCCTTCAAGCTAAAATTAAATGATAGGTCTACTCACTGCAAGTCAAAGTGAAGTACCATGGAGAGCCTAATTTGAATGACATAAATGAGGCTATTTTGAGTTTCCAAGCCTAGTTTCCAAAAGGAGCATAATATCCTTGTTCTTCACTCTCCTTCAAATTTTTCTTTTTGTTGAAAACTCACCCTTATGGGTTTGATGTGTAATATGTAATCTAAACTATGTAACTTGTATTTTTTTTGGATTTTTTGGTCCAAGGAACCAAAATAAGGCTGGGCCAACATGGTATCAAAACTTTGTATCTTGGATGCTTAGGATAGGTATAAAAGTACTCCTCCATTTTGGAGAAAAGGGGGGAATACATACTCTTCGCAAGAAGGCTAGACTACTATGATTTGTCAAGGCATGTAAGGGTAAACATTCATACATTTGAGGTGTGGGAATCATGTTGTCATTTATAATCTACCAATCTAGTGCCAACTAATGGAAAATTATCAGTATTCTTGGTGTTCCTGCCTTTGGTGGTAATGTACATTTGCATTTGGTGAGTTTTGATGAGATCTAGTGTATGATTACTTTTATAAGAGATCAAGATGAATAAGGTTTGATTACTGCACATGAAATATGGTGTTTAATTACTTATTATTCTGATATCTCAAACTATCCCTAGACTCTCGCACCTATGGTGTGTATGGTTGTGTGAAATACTGGTCATCTCATTACTAGTTATTATAGGTCTTGTCCTCACTGAATGAAGTTAAGTCAGGTACAAATGTTGTCTGTTTTTCATTAGTATAGAAAGATAGAAATTCTTTAACCCTCTTCCCTTTTTATATTTCTTCAATAGGTTGGTTAGATTAGATATTGGGTTTGAACTTAAAATAATATTAGTCTTTTTTAGAGACCAACATACTTTGATCCAGAAGTAATTTAACCAACACAGGCCCCTTGAACAAACAAGACACATTGACCACTAAGCTAGTCCAACATGATTGTGACCCAGCTAATAGGGACCTTGGAGTTCTGAACATTGCATAGGTTACCTTTTAGGAGAAGTAGAGTGATCACTAAATTCTACTTATTGTTGATGTGCATAAAACACCCCTTAACAAGTCCATTCTAAGGGAGTGAGGATGTAATTCCCACCTATTTTGACCTGTGTCATCTATTGTGATAGATGATTATTTGTACTTTGATCCTAATAGTGGATCCTTATGAGATTTATATGCATTAATGTTTTAGCTTCACTATTTCCATTTAAATGATATGCTGGGTGGGTAGACCTAGTTTCCTTCGACATTATTGTTATATGTCTGAAATTGTACTTTGATCATATTGTCTGGTGAATGATTTAATTCAAATGTGTATATTATATGGTTAATATTTAATTATGTAATTTTGTTAGTAGCTTTAGCTATTGTCATATATTGGACAGATGCGTGTGACATTTGCATTGAGTGTGTAGGAAATTACAGGTTATTGACCAATGGATGAAATGTGAAGAATGTTGACATGGGACACTTAGCCATCCAATCTTCATCCTTGTGTTGTTGAAACCCGTGAAAACCCATCCGAATTGATTTTGATTCTGAATCGCCCTTGTGATAGACCAATAAATGTCTTCTTAGGTGCATTTAATTTATTACTTGTGTAGTTTTGTGTATGCTTGGTATTTTTGAAATGTGTTATTATGTTTTCTAAATCATTAATTGTGCTTTTATTTCCTAGCATAGAGGTCAAGGCAATTTAACTTATTTAATTGAGTCGTGAACTATTTAATTTGGAAAAGGCATTTTATTTTATCTAAATGTGTTTGGTGTGAAATGCATTCTATTGTGAAGTTAGAATTATTTCTATATGTTAGGAATATTTCATGTTTGGGAAAATGAATTATTTATATTTTTGTATTATTGAAATATTTAATTGTGAAATGCGTGTATCTTATTGCCTTGTGCTTGAAATGGATTAATTTATGTTTGAAACAAATATTTGATTTTAAGGATTTTTCTTTTATGGAAAAATAGAAAAAAGTTTTATTTATTATTGAAATAAAATGATATAAGGCAAAAAGTGCTTTACTGATTATGAACTATTTGAAAATGGAGAGCAAATATGAAGGTTGGAAAACTCTCTTTTGGAAGAAATTGGATTTTCCAATACCAGGAGATTGCTTGGTCGGATAGGATCATGTCAACAATGAAAAATATTCCCCTCCTCCATACCTTTAATTTGAGTCAGGTATTTCTCATGTTGGTTATGTAGTTAATTTTATTTAGTAATTTTTATTTCATAGGAAATGTAATTTTTGGAAAATTGAATTTCATACCGAAACTCTGTCAATTTTTTTGGAAATCTTGTTTTTATTTGAAAAGTGTCTTATTGGGTAGATTATCTACACAAAAGGGTATGCTCGAATTTCTAAAATTTGTATTCTTAAAAAACATGACAATTATATAAATTTACTTGTTTTTCCCTACTTAACTATGTTGAAAATTTTATGTGATGTTAAAAGTGTGATCTTGGGAAATTTGGGATCAAAAGGGTGTTCTTAGAATTTTGAAATTCATTGTCATTGGAAAAACTGAAAATTTGGATAGGGTTTTCAGAAGGATGCTTCAAGATCTGTCAATGGAAAACTGAATTATTTTTAAAAAATATTTTATTTATTTTTATGGAATTTATAGTTTTTGAATATTTCTTGATATGCTGGATGGTTGATTTCCCCATGGGTTTGATTTTGGAAGTGCATTGGGAAGCTTGTTTTCTATGAAAACTGCTCTTTGCCTATTTTTGGGTGACTTGAGAAGATTGGCCCTAGTTTTTGTAAGATAGGACTATCCATAGGAGGCTTGCGGTAGCCAAATCCTAGGTAAGTGTGTGTGTCTTGTATTGACCCCATGTCATGTGGTGAGTGGGTACATCTTCCAATTGATTACCTTTACCTGTGGATGAGGTGCATTTTGGGGTAAGTAGGTACATCTTGCAATTGACCCTTGACATGAGGTAGGTTGAGGTGCGTCTTGCAATTGACCCTTTTTATCTGAGGTAAGTGGAGGTACATATTGCAATTGACCCTTTGTATCGAGATAGTCGAAGGCGTCTTGCAATAGACCCTCAACACCTCTGAAAAGCATCCACTGGGTGAATGCTTACTTGAGACCCTTGTGGGTGTTTTGAGACTTTGGATTTTGTGTGTATGTGACCTTGTGTTGAGACGAACCATGCTTACTAGAATATTCACACAAACAGAAGAGGCTATCCTAGATCCAATTTTATTTTCCTATTATAGTTCTGTGTTGTTTGGTACGATGCTATAATTATTGTGATGGTGTTATTTCTTATGTGCTAGCTAGTGTGAGCCATGCACATTTTGTATGTATTTGATTGGAAGTTGTGCCACATGTTTCATACATTGGTGTATGTTGATTGGCATGTGTGTTTCCATGTATTCCCTGGACGTGTGAGAGTTATGGCTTGGATTGCGGTGTTTCCATCTTCTTTTTCTTCGTAGCTCGGGGGTTGCCTAGATTGGCATAAACATCTATTGCACTTGACAATGGTAATATGGTAGGGTGGTGGGTGACATTTCTCCATTAGTGCTTGAGTCGATCTTGCAGGAGCTGGATGTTTCTTTATTCATTCTGAGACATTTGAATTTACTGTACCATGTGCCTACCGGGCCATTTTGGAGGTGGTTTATTATGATGTATATCCATGCTTTGTATATTTTATTCATTGGAGTGTGATCCTTCCATGTTTATGAAGTAGCCTCCATCATGTTGTATTTTAATGATGCCGTTTGGTTGGAGAATGAATCATGAATTGGATGGAATTTATCATTTTGTATCATTATCTCCTATGTTGGAAATGATTAAATGGGGATGTTGGAGTCCTTCATTTTATATGATGTACTTATATTATGCTATGTTTATGGATTGGGTTGTATTTTGCCCACATTATGATTGAGATTTCTATTATTGGTTTTGGCCCGATTTGACATTGGTGTTGAATGAGTGTTGCATTCCGTTTGGAGTTTCTCTTATTTGGCATGTATGTTAGAATTTGGAAAAAATGTTATATTTCTTTATTTGTGTCATTTCACATTTTTGTTATTTGATAGCATGTCATTTTTGGTGTATGAGTGGATGCCATATGATTTGGATCCTTTTGGATGTATCATTTTGGTGAGGTGTCGTAGTCGATCCCTCCAACTTGTAGTTGTTTGACAACATTGCTTGGCTTGTGGCCATTTGTTGATGTTGTTTTTTCTCATCTATTGGAGAAGCATGTGTCTTATTCCACCTTCTCCCTAGTGCTTTTGTGTGGCACTTGGGTTATTTTTCATGCTTGAGTGTGCAATTGTGACATGTGGGTGTTACAATTGCATCGTGAAAAATTGGTTCATCCTGTGTTTGTCCATTAATTTCCTAGTGTTATAGCTGGGGAATTACATATTGTGTTTTCCCTCCAGGAGGTTGAGAAAGAGTATCATCTAGGATAGGATGATAGATGGAGATAGTGAAGCAAGTAAACCAAACTAGAGAACCTCACACACATATTTACACAAGTTCATGGTATGATTTGCATGAGGTCGCATGTAGGAAGTATATCTAGGTTGTCATCATGTCAGCCGTCATTATGACAATTTTTGACAAGTTGATTTTCATCACACTGGTATGTGCATGCTTGGCTATTTTTGTACGAGTTTGCTTGCAAGATTAGAGTCTCATTTGACGGTGGTGGCTCATGTCACAATTTGAACATTCAGTTGGGTGTCACACCACCGTAGTTATTTGCACTTGTTGAGTTTTTCTTGCACTAGTTTATTTTCTTCCATCACAATCATAATTTCATAAGCTGCTACCTTTGTTAATGCTATATTTGCATTAGATGAGGATGACTAATTTCATTATCATATTCAATGGATTTGAACAAATGTGGACTCAAGAGTCTTGAAAAACATATCTATAAAACTTGCTTTGGTAGTTTTAAAAGTTGGCATGAGTTTTAGTTGTGATTTTTAAAAGAAAAGTACCTTTGTAGGAATTTTATCTTTTTAAATTTTTTTTTTTAAAATAATGAAGGAGAGAATATTGGAGACATGGAGCTTTGTGGGAGAATTAATTATATTATTATTATAACTAATCAATTATTAATTTAGTTATTTATTATCACCTTCATGGAGTAAAAGAGTGGTATTAGGAGTGTTTATACCTACTAACTCTTGATGCATAGTGGAGAGTTAAAGTAGTCAAAAATATTAAATAAAGTAAAAGCACATTCTTGATCATGCGGCAGTATTGGCACAATAAGTGAGGGCTGAATCCTCAAGTTAAGGTGGAAGCTTCTCACTCTTGAAAGTCATTTTTTACTTGTCACATGCAGGCACAAGGAGAGGAGGTTTTCACATGCCACGAAAGGCAGTTAAAAACATAAAATCTCTGGAGCGAATTACTCCATGGAGAGGGGGAGCCACGATTGGTGGAAAAGAAAAGAAGAATTGCATGGGGAGTGGATATTAGGCGGATCATAGTATCTAGTAAGGGGGAGATGGTAAGAGAGGAAGCGGGGGATTGCTTATTCTAGAGAACCTTCACAAAGAAATGGCAAGGGATGATAAGTCTCTCCATAATTCAAGATGTTATATGGTACATCGATGTCCATGATATGCATCCCTATCTCATCTGGAAAGGCAAACATGAGAACACAATGAAATTGGTGATAGAATTGATTAAAGCCAAACTATTTATGGTGGCAAGTGACGTAGCTATGAGTGGTGGAAGGACGCGAAAGGGAGGATGCTAGAAAAAGCTTTACATCTTGTTCTATACCAATCTTTTGCACTTGCAGGACAAATGCTATGTTATGGCCACACCATTAACCAGGTAAGTTTTGTTGAATAAACTCCTTAGTAAAGCCATAGTTTTTTGAAGTAAGCCAACTTAAACAGAAACCTTTATTTGCGTAGTATGTTCTTCAGTTAGCTATGCATATAAAATTTTGTTTATCATTTAATGTTGAGCCATATTGCACTCAGGCAGTGCTATAATAGCATTACTTATGTTTTATTTCTATTTACAAATGGCTGACTCATATCACTTAAGCAGAGTCGTAATGCTTCTCTTAAAAATATTGAGTTTGTCACATATATATATTGAACCATCGTTGCACTCTTCTTGCCCCTGATATTGATATTAAAAAGCAACTCAATCTTCTTTTCAGAGTGGTGAAACTCATAGGTGTGGGTAGATGGTATTACCCAGTTATTATTAATTGATTTACATCTCCTTCTATGAAGCCGAGTTGCTCTCATAATTATAGAATATCCATTTCTTATTTCATGGTACTTGACAAATACTTTGTTATCAAAACCTTCTTATGCTGTCACTCTAGAGAGCGCATAGGCCAAAGTAAAGGCCAAACTTTATTATAAACTCAACATTTTAAGACTGCATGTGATATCCTTGTGAGGTCATTACGAAATGATGCTTCAGTATTATACAAAGCTCTGTATCTAATGTTGACTGGCTTAGTATTGGCTGCAGTATAGCCTCTTTCTGCCATGTTTGAATAAGCAAGAATTATCGATGGAGATATAACAACATTTATACCATTTTTATATTTAGATGGGGATTTGTCTCCTCATACCCATTTGGTAAATTAAAGGATGATTTACAAACTAAGTTCCTTATTTATTTATCGAAGTAATTGGAATCTACAAGAGGAAAAATTATCCTTGAGTCGTTAATATTATTGGGATTAATCCTTGAGGAAATAGGGCCTGTAAAGCCGATAACAATATCTCCCTACTAGTGTTTTAAATTTAGACCTGTTGAAGTCTTTTAAATGATCGAAATGAGTTTATCTCAAGCTACATAGTGCTGAGTTGATATTTGTGATTTATTTATTAGCCAATTCTGAGTTGGTCTAGAATAGAGAACTTTACTTCTTTTCTGTGGTCAATTATGTAAATTCAAGAATAACAGAACCAGAAAAGAATAACAGCAATAACAAAACAATGCTCAGAAAGAAAAATAATGAAAACAGCATTCACAGAGGAACAGGAAGAATTTAATGTGGTTCGCCAATGTTGGCTACATCCACAACGAAAGGCAATATTATTAATCTCAGTATCTCTCTCTCTATCTGGATTACAAACATCTTAGTATATCTTCTGTAGAACAGCAGCAATGTTTTTAACCTTCTGTATTACATACAACACCGAAGAATCACTGTCCAGAACTACCGCATAAGCCAAATGCCTTTTGGCTTCCAAGACAACTCACTGCAGACCGCTACCAAACACCTTTCATCTCATATCTAATGAGGCAGTAGCGGTTACATACCAAAATAGGCCGTCTGCAGGAGGAGCGGTTAGAAGGAATAAAAGACTCTGAGTTGCCGTTTCATGTGGGCTTCAACAGCCACATGCCCAACAATCTCCCACTTGAAGACCAATGGGATCGGCAATGACACTGCTCGGAGAGAGATCCCCTTCGTGAAATTCAGTGTCACAGAGGAACAAGACCGAGAGAAGATCTACAGAATTCGAACTTCTCTCAAGGAACAATCTTTGTTAATGCATCCGCCGGATTAACCTTTGTGTCAATCTTTGTGACCTGCAACTTGCCTTCATCAATAAGATGGCGGATAAAATGGTATCGAAGATCAATATGCTTTGTTCGACTGTGGAAAGCTGAATTTCTTGACAAGTGTATAGCACTTTGGCTATCACAAAATAATGGAAATACTGATTTCGGATAGCCCAGTTCCGTCAACAAATGCTCAAGCCATATCATTTCTTTGGCTCCTTCCGAGAGCACTATGTATTCAGCCTCTGTTGATGACAGAGCTATAGTTTGTTGCAACCGAGAAACCCCAGTAATGGCTGCCCCGGCAAATGTGAAGACATAACCAGTGGTAGATCGGCGTTTGTCTAAATCTCTGGCCATATTTGAATCTACGTAACCACGGAGCTGAAAGATAGTACCTTCAAAACATAAACAGAAATGTGAAGTACCTTTTAAGTACCGTAGAATCTACTGAACTGCCTGCCAGTGTAGTTTGCCCAGATTACTCATGAATCTGCTCACAACAGCAACTGCTTGTGCTATGTCCGAATGAGTACACACCATTGCATACATGATACTGCCAACTACAGATGTCTATGGAACAGACCTCATATGTTCTTCTTCTTCCTGATTTTTCGGACACATAGCTGAAGATAGGCAGAAGTGATCAGCGAAAGGTGTAGATACCGGTTTAGCATGAGACAAATTAAATTTGTCCAACACTTTGGCAATGTAACTTGCTTGGGACAACCTGAGTTCTCTTTTATTTCTGTTTCTGAATATGTACATCCCAAGTATTCTTTTGGCTGGTCCTAGATCTTTCATGGCAAAATGAAGAGCCAACTATTGCTTCAGCTGAGCAATAATCTAAACACTAGTACCAGCTACTAACATATCATCAACATAGAGCAAAAGTATGACAAACTCACCAGTATTGAGCCTCTTGTGGTAAACACAAGGATCTGATTCACACCGAATAAAGTTGTTATCAGTCATGAAGCGGTCAAACTTTAAATACCATTGTCTTGGAGCTTGCTTCATCCCATACAAACTCCACTTCAACTTGCAAAATAAATGCTCCTTACCTGGTTGAGCAAAGCCTTCAGGCTACTCCATGTATAAATCCTCATCAATGTCGCCGTGTAAAAACGTTGTTTTCACATCGAGTTGCTCAAGTTCTAAATCCCAAATGGCTACCAGTCCCAACACAGCACAGATAGTGTCCATTTTGACAACTGGAGAAATTTTTTTAGAAAAATCAATACCTTTTTGCCGATCAAACCCCTTGACGACTAATCTGGCCCTGTATCTTTTACTTCCTCCATCTTCGTCTTTCAAGTGATAAATCCATTTATTTTTGAGAGGCTTTCGATTTGGCAGAAGAGGAACCAAATCCCAGATTTGATTAACACTCAATGGCTCCATTTCTTCATCCATGGCAGCCATCCAGTTCTGTGCATTTTCATGCTTGTAGGTTTTTTATAAATTGCCAGCTCTGCATAATCAGAGAGCAATAACTCGTAGTCATCGTATTTTGTAGGTCTCCTCTTCTCACAGGTAGACCTCCTCAATTGTGGAGCTTGCTCTGGCTGGAGATTGGAGTCCAAATTGAGTCTCTGTAATAAATTTTGAACATCATCAACCTCTGATTGTAGAGGCCCCTGAGGAAAGCTCCCCTGTCTCTATATTTGTGTACCCAAAGTGCTCTGTCCTGTAACTGGCAGTGATTGCTTAGCTAATCGAAAGAGATTTGAAGGTATATGTTCTGACATCTCTTCCTGAGGCAATGTTCTTAGTAGTTGCTGTGGCATTGCAGAATGAGGAGGCTGTGTAGGAGTTAACACAGGCATCAAAATGCATTGGGAGGGCAGTGTAGACTGTTGTGTATGCTGCGTTGAATGGAAAACAGGTAGCGTTGCATGATATAAAGGCTACGGTGAAGTGTTAGGCAGCGTATGAGCTTGTGGTAGCAGCGTAGACTCTGGGGAAGGCTGCATAAACTGTGCAAGAGGTAGCATTTGGTTAGTTAAAGGCTGCGTGGGCAGCGATGGACCAAGAGACTGCTACGTTGGGGAGGCAAGAGGCAGTGATTGACTTTGTGAAGGTAGTGGATTAGGAAACAAAAGTTGCGTTGGCATATGTGAAGTCAACATATGACTATTGGAAGGCTGCAAACAACTTGGTGATGGCAACATATGACAAATAGAAGGCTGCAGATTTCCTTCTAAAGATTGTGTTGAATCTAGTGTCTGCATTTGGGAAGATGTGGACTGTGTAGCAACTATGCTGGGTATACCATTTGTGGACTGGGTGGGAATTTTGCATCCAACTGAAGGCATGGTAGTAGAAGAAATAGGAGCTCCTGACATATAAGAATGTATAGTTGTAACAAGTGGCTTGGAAAATGTAATGGTGGATTGCCTGACCTTACCATTATTGAATAAATCCACATCAATATATTTTGGCACAGGTGAATTGCAAGGTTGCAAGCCTGGAAAGTCCTTCTCGTTAAACACTACATCACGACTATGGATTATAGTCTTTGCAACTAGATCCCAAAGACGAAAGCCAAACTGATCTTCACCATAGCCGAGAAAAACACACCTTTTTGATTTAAAATCTAACTTGGTTCTCTGCTCTTTTGGAATGTGAACAAAAGTGGCACAACCAAACACCCGCAAATGCTAATAGGAAATTCATTTTCCAAGCCATGTCTCCTCAGGTATGTCAAAATCCAACCTGGATGATGGAGCTCGATTGATTAAATACACAACAGTGTTACATGCCTCTGCCCAAAACTCTTTGCCCAATCTAGCATTGGAGAGCATGCATCTAGCTCTCTCAAGTATCGTGCGATTGAGCCTCTAAGCTGCACCGTTTTCCTAAGGTGTGTAAGGGACAGTCTTGATCCGTCGAATACCATGGTCTGCACAAAAAGAATCAAACTCTGAAAAGCAATATTCTCCATCATTGTCTATTCATAGGCATTTAATTTTATGCCCAAACTGGTTTTCAACAGAAGCTTTAAAAATCTTAAATTTTGAAAAAACTTCAGATTTTCTGTTCAACATATAAATCCATATTTTTTGAGTGTAATCGTCTAGAAAGGTTACAAAATAATTTGCTCCACCGAAAGAAGTTACCTGAGTTGGACTGAATACATCAGAATGAACAAGTTCCAACGGAGTGGTTTTCTTGTCATGCCCCACTCTCATGAAACTGGTCCGGCACTGTTTGCCACAAAGGTAATGTTCATAGAATTGTAAATTGATGGAGTTGAGGCCTGGAAGCTGATTGCGCTGAAGCATAACTTGAAGACCTTTTTGGCTCATATGACCAAGCCTTTTGTGCCATATTTCAGACCCACTGTCCATAGCCGGCAAGGCAGCGCCCACTTCACCAAAACAGTCCAGAATGTAGAGATTACCTTGCTTCTTTCCTCTTGCCATTATTAAAAGCCTCTTTTTAACTTTCCATGAATCAAAAGAAAATTTAACATTGCATCCATTGCCTATAAGCTGACTAACAGAAATTAAATTTCTTTTTAACATGGGTACAAATTTGACATCCATCAAAGTTAATTTATCTCCATTTTTTAGATTCAAGGTGATATCACCTTTTCCTAAAATGTCACATTCTTTATTGTCACCAAGAAACACCTTACCAAATGTGCCTTCTTGAAAATTTGTGAAAGCTTGACAGCATGAAGTGGCATGAAAAGAGGCGCCGAAATCAAGAACCCACAAATCTGCATTTGTATCACTTGCTGATAGGACCAAAACACCATCACTTGCAATGTTTTCTTGATTATTTGTGCTCACATTGCCTTGAGCTTTCTTATAGTTCCAATAGTTCTTCTTATTGTGTCTGGGTTTTCCACAAAACCAATATGAATCGGTTCTACCCCTAGACTTTGATTGTGGACTAGATTGTGACCTTCTCCGGTTGTTGTATCTACCTCTGTCATGGTTTCTTCCCCTATTGTTTATACTTACGGCTGTTAGAGCATCACCGGATGAGGGTTCCTGATGTTTCCTTCTCATGCCTTCGCTGAGAAGAGTAGCTGCAACTTCATCAAAAACCATTCTAGTCTTGGCTGCTACAGAAGTGCTCATAGCCATGACAACACCTTCCCAGCTATTTGGTAAGGAACACAACAGCAGAATTGCTTTAATCTCAGAATCTAACTTGATACTCACCGAAGCTAATTGAGAGACTAAGGTGTTAAATTCATTCAGATGGTTGGACATAACCCCACCTTCTCTCATTTTCAGGTTATATAATTTCTTCATAATAAATACCTTATTTGATGCCGAAGCAATCGCATACATGTTGGAGAGCTTGTCCCAAAGCTCTTTTGTAGTACTCTCATTTGAGACATTAAACAATACATTGCTGGACAATGAGATAAATATTCTTGCCTTCGCTTTTGAATCCAGTTTTTCCCAGTCTTCATCCTTCATAGAACCTTGTCCTTTTGCTTTCCCCAGTAAGGTGACTAACAAGTCCTGTTTGATGAGAAGAGACTCCATATGCACTTTCCAAAGACCAAAGTTTTGGCCTGTGAACTTTTCTATTTTCCATTTCTCTGAGTCATCCATTTTGATTGCTGTGCAGGTTCCCAAAAAAAATTTCATAGTCTCCTGGACTGAGCTACACACAAGCTCTGATACCAATTGTAAATTCAAGAATAACAGAACCAGAAAAGAATAACAGCAATAACAAAATAATGCTCAGAAAGAAAAATAATGAAAACAACATTCATAGAGGAACAGGAAGAATTTAACGTGGTTTGCCAATGTTGGCTACATCCACAATGAAGGGCAATATTATTAATCTCAGTATCTCTCTCTCTATCTGGATTACAAACATCTTAGTATATCTTCTGTAGAACAACAACAATGTTTTTAACCTTCTATATAACATACAACACCGAAGAATCACTATCTAGAACTACCGCATAAGCCAAATGCCTTTTGGCTTCCAAGACAACTCACTGCAGACTGCTACCAAACACCTTTCATCTCATATCTGATGAGGCAGTAGTGGTTACATACCAAAATAGGCCATCTGCAGGAGGAGCAGTTAGAAGGAATAAAAGACTCTGAGTTGCCATTTCATGTGGGCTTCAATAGCTACATGCCCAACAAATTAGACCATTATCTGCACTAGCCTTCTTATTGGGAAACAACAAATTTAATTCATGTCATGATGCCATTTTGGAAGGTGAAACTTAAACACTTACCCTATTTCTGCATATCTGAAATATAGTGAATTATTATGTGACTATACGTACATTTTTATTGGCATTAAATGTTGCATTTAGATGTGTTACATTGGTTGAGAATAAAGATGGATTATTTCCCACCCTAGTAGTACCTATGAGTACTTCAACATTGGTATGGCTCCCAGTTGTCAAAACAAAAGAAAACCACTACATTTGCATGTATCACCATACAGTGACATATTTTTAGTCTAGCATTAACTGTGGGTGTTGATGTTTTATTACTAATATAAACTTATTAAGTGTCAATGATGCTATAAGGATATAGATTCTCTTATGTGATCTAGAGTTATCCTATACAATTGTAAATCATTTTCAAATGCAATAAGTGTTTCAAGAAAATGATAATTAACTAACCTTATGTTATGCATCTATAGCATATGTGAGAAACCTTTTCCAAGAGTACGTATTTATAAGGAGCTATGAAATTATAGATACCTAAATACTTAGTACAATTAGAGATTTCACTAAGGTGAAGAATACTAAGAGATTGGAAATGGTAGTTAACCTTTAAACTCAACATCACTAAAATAACCACTTCAAATAGCACTTATTGGGAGATTGGAACTCAACCAAATATGTGTCGATTGTACCTATGATTATAGCCTTAAAGGTTTGTTATGGAAAAATAGTGAGAAAGATATTAAGGTTTGTAGAAAGAAATTTTAATAGTTTTGACACTTGTCTCACAAGAGCATGACACTCGTGGGTAGGATATTCTAGGAGGTAGACATCATACAATTAATGTATGTGATAATCTATACTTGTATTATGGTATTTTTGGCTTACTAGTATTTTTATACCAAAGGTCACTAAGACCCTTTTTATAGGCAATATACATCGAGAATTAGATCATGTTGTGTGATAAAGACCATCTCAGAGGTAGGGTATGCCAGGAATTTGGTGAAATTATGTTTTCAACTTGTGTGTTGATTTATGTTTTCAGTTTTGAGTTTTTATTATCATCATACAGTCTTATGAGTGAATCAAGCAAGAGATAGTAGTGTTGTGAACAGATGACCCACACAGAAGTGAATTCTATTTGAATGCTTTGGCCAAAGTGATGTTATAGTTGTATACATCGTCAATTTGCTATACCACACAGTCCATGTATGTTAGATATCATGGTAACTAGAGGGAGTCAAGAGGTTTATGATAGGCTATATTTGATTTAAGTGAGTACATTTTATATTTGCACTTGGTTCTTAGAATTGTTCTACTATAGACATCACCATCTATCACCATCGATGAAGGGTAGGGCCACTTGCAATTGGAAGGTGTGCGGGGGACTGTAGGTCTGTTGTTGGAGGTAAAGTGCTTGGATGGTGCTCTCCCTCCCACAACTTGAAAACCAGAATTGCTTACACTCAGATGAGAAGACTATGACTGGAGATCAAATTTTTTTATTATGAATAATTAATTTTGTATAATTGATGTATATTGGTGGATTAATGAGAGATTAGTCATAATCCTCTATTGTAGCTTATTATTTTTTCATTTATAGATTTATATCATGACAATGTTTAATATAAAGATATGATGTTATTATATTTATGTTATTTAAGTTAAATATTTTGTCCAACCAAAAATTTCAAAATTGTACTATTTTTAGGAGACTATTTAAGTTCTTTGCATGTTTATATTGTATTGGTTGGGCAATATGTTACAAACTTGATAGTACCAATCTAGAGCAATACCCTCCAAAGTCTAGAAATTTTTTTGCTACCACCCCATCCCATGGAAGGAGTTTTCACACTACTATGATGTAGACCCCTTAATATGAGAGTTGGGATCACCCTCTCCTTTGAATTTAGGAAGCTTAGGGAGAGGATGTGGTAGTATGACATGATGAATGTTGTAGTCAAGAGGCTCCTTTAAGTACTTGAGGTATGTTCTTAAGAGGGAGTTATGTGTAGAGGCTCTTGTTCCTCCAAACATTAGCCCTTTAGGTGGAGTTTCCTACACTTGTTGAAAGGGTAAGCCAAATTGTTGATATCCTAAAAAAGTTGGATAACCAAATGGTATCATTTTTATGTTCTAAAAGTTGGGTGGGATTGTTTGTGGTTAATTTTGCATCAGAGGAATCCCAGCTATTTGATTGAAACTTGTCATGTCTAATAATGAGGGAAAGGGAGGCATGGATGCTTTGCTACTTGTGTCGTGGGAATGAAATCCTAGATAGGGGAGTTTTGGGTTGCCCCCTGGTTTGATTTGATTTTGTGAAAAAAAGTATTCCTTGTACCCTAGGTCTTTCTTTAGTTTTGTTTTGGAAATATTGTTTAGCATTTCTATCCTCAAGGGTCTTGATTTGTTGGACCAAGGTTTCTATAAGGTCTATGAGTGAGGGATCCTTTATTCTTTGAGTTTTTCTACCTTGTGATGGAATACTTTTGATGTAGGAGCATCCAGCAGTGTAAGGGTAATCATGCATCACTAAAAAGATGATTTTATTTTTTGTTCTTTTCAATTTTGGCATTTTCATATACCTAATTGCTTGAATAATGATGTAGAACCTTTAGTTTTTTCACCCTGCTAAAAATAACAACCTACTATTTTTAGAAAGTTTGCATTTGAGTACATATGGAAGTGAAAATTTACTCAAATATTCAAAATTCAAAAACATAACCTTTGGTGAAGGAATTGGCCAAAGATCACTTGTGGGGTGAAATATATTAAAGTTTTTGATTCTTTAGAAAACCCCTAAAAAGGTTTTAAAGTCAAATATGAGGCACTTAGAGGCCCCGTATAGCCCCAAAAATGGATGGAATTGACAAAGAAAATTCCAAGGGCATAGAGCACTTCACAATATTTCTAATGCATCAAACATTCGTCAATCGAACACCCAAATAAAAAGTTATGACTCCTAGAAGTTGACCTATTTTTGGAGGGGGTTACAAATTTCAATATTTTGGTTGGAAGGTGCCAAAAAGGGCTATTTATCACCATTTATGAGAATCCTTTGGGCAATAGAGAAAGGGGAGGAAAGTGGTGAGTTAGGAAAAAGGAGGGAAAATAGAAACCCTTGTAGATTTGAAGCTACATAAGGTAGAAGGTTCTAGAATCTAGAGGAAGGAAGTTGTAATGTGTTGTAGCCAATTGAAGATTAATCCTCTGATTTGATTCCAATTTCTATAATGCTACATGTTTTTTAAATCAATAAAATAAAATTCCTATATTTTGTGTTCAATATGTGTTATTGTGTGTTCTAGGATTGACCCCCTCATCAAGTGGTATTAGAGTAGTAGTTCTTGAGAGTGTAGATAGATCACTGACTATGAGACAGTTTGCACCATGACCTAAGGTTGTGGGTTTGCTGTAGAAATCAACTGAGCTTGTGGGTTTCCTCTAGAACTCAAAAAAATGCCTCCACAAAAGAATAGTGGTGGTGCTAGGAGAAATGTTTTGCCAGAAGAGGGTTTTAGAGCCCTGCAAAGGCAAATCGACACATTGCAAGAGGAGCTGTGAAGAGGGTTTGAGCCAAGAATAAAAGAAGAAAGAAAAGATGAAGTTGAAGAAGAAGATCTATCTAAGGAAGAACAAGATGATGCAGAAGATCCTATTCAAGTTAGGTTGTTGAGGTCCATTTTGAAGATTGGAAAGAGGCCTAGGATTGAAGTTTCTACCTATTTTGGGGATCTGAGTTCAGAAGAGCTTATTGATTGGACAAATGATATGGAGGAATATTTCAAGTATAAAGATGTGGAGGATCCACAATAGGTCAAGTTTGCAAAAATAAAGTTGAAGGTGTTGCGAGTATGTGCCTAAATGGTGTTGTCATTGGTGTCAACTGTGCTCTTATCTTGTTGTCTGTTTGTAATGAGTAAGATGCTTTGTATTTACTTATCTAACCAATCTTGATGTTGAGGATATTGAGAAAATTAGCCTCTTTGGGAGAAATAGTGAGTTGCAGTGGAAACAGTGTATTGCATATAGAAAAATAGTCTAGAAGAATGCTCTACATTTTCTATAGAATGAATATCTTTGTTTGCAGATTGGAAGTTATTTAGAAGTCCATATAAAGATTCTATTTTCTAAGTTTGAGCCTCTGGTATGAACAATTGAGTGAGTTATGTTCACCAGAGAAAATAATTTTTTCTATATGTTTGGCAATGACAGGGAACAAGTGTTATGCTCTGCATTCCTCTGCATTGAAGTATTTCAGTCTGCGGTTCTGGAATCAAGTTTGTAATGATGTTAAGTGCCTTCAACTATAATGGTTCATGAGTTGGTGGTCCGCAAGCTATCCTTTACTTATGACTGTGGTTGACAGTGTTGTTCTTGTGCTCCAGTTTGAAGAATCTTCTTGTCAGAGTGGCTAGAGATCATGTAGTTGTTCCTAGTGATTACAATGTGCTTGTGGATGTCTCTTGATCATGTTCCTATATTTGGATTGGTCTGCAAAGAGAAAATTGGATCATGAATGAAGAATGTTCTTAGTAGACCTAGTGCTCTAATCAGTCTTCGCTGACCTGGTTGAATTCATTATTTGCGGAGATCCATCAAAGATTGTAGAAGTGTGTTGTGGTGTGGAGGATTATGTTTGAGTCCTAGCTAAGGCGTGGTGTGATCTGCATACATCCCTACATCTTTTCCTTAGATTAATTTTAATTAGCTCTAGACCTATTTTATGTATGATTGTAATGCTGACCTTGGAGATTGTTCCAATGGTTGACAAATGTAATGCCGACCTTGATGTACATTCCAAGGTTGATGAGTTGTATAAAAGCATGTAATATAGTTGTGAAAGCAGATGAGTGTGTGAATATGAGGAGATAAGTGCAAAGGTGTGAAAGAGCATAGCAGAGAAGATTTATTGTGCTTCAAAGGAACTAAACCCAAGCATGGAGTAGATGCTAATTAATTAGTTCACCATTCTGGTAGTGAGCCAACCCTTGGCAGTGAGCCACCCTTTGGCAGTGAGCCATTCTTTACAGTGAGATATTTCGGCAGTGAGCCTCTATTTTTCAGTATTGATTTAACCTATATATTTATGTGGGATAACACCCACCATGGTTTTTCCCTTTTAGGGTTTTCCACATAAAAATTTGGTGTCTTCTGTGTTGATTATGTTATTGTGTTGAGCTTCTCATTTTATACTTTCATGGTTATATCAGAATATAAGTAATTGATAAGTTGATGTTCATAATGGATTAAAATATTTAGGACAACTGATTCACCCCCTCTCTCAGTTGTCTGGTGTAGTCCAACAATTGGTATCAGAACAAGGTTCCTCAGAAGAAGGCCTAACAGCTTGAGGAAGATCTAGGATGTCTTATAAAAGGGAAGCTCCACAATTTGATGGGACAAATTATGCTCTTTGGAAGGTATGAATGAAAATCCATCTCCTCTGTCTTGGTTATAAAGTATGGCTAGCTACACAATTACAATTTGTCATGCCTGAAGGTAGTTTGACAACTAAAGATGATATCAAATAATATGAGTTGGATGTCAAAGCTAAGGATGCCCTATTACGTTCCTTAAGTGACACAGTGTTGACAAAAGTTGTGGATCTTGAATCTACAAATGAGGTATGGGAGAAGCTGAAAAATCTGTATGAAGGAGATGATTCTGTAAGAGAAGCCAAGCTACAAAGCCTAAAAGTAAAATATGAGGGTTCGAAGATGAGTGAAGATGAAAACATAACAACCTTTATGCAAAGAGTTGATGAACTTGTCACTAGAATAAAAGGTATGGGAGGAACTCTCAGTGATAAGGAAGTTGTTATGAAAATTTTCAGATCACTACCAAAGTCCTACAATCACAAGGTAGCGGCAATTGAAGAAGAAATGACTATAAAAGCTATTGACAGAGATCAATTACTTGAAAATCTTACAACGTTTGAGATGAGAGAGTTTGGTGATGCATTGCAAAAAGTTGAGACTGCCTTCAAAGCCACTACTTCAGAAAAGATCCCCAGAGCTAAGAAATATAAGGTGGAACCTGATGATTTTGAGGAACTTGAAGCTAATTTTGTTGACATATTGCAAAGAGGTTCTAGTAAGTTTAAAGGCAAATTACCTTTCAAATATTTTTCATGTGGTAAAGTAGGTCATTATGCTTCCAGATGTCCTAAAAGAATTGAAAGGAATAGAAAAAGATTTGAGAATGGGCCTAGAGCTCCAAAGAAATTCCACTATGTTAGATATTTTGATGATGAAGGTGTAACTGATGATGAATTTGATGATGCTAGTACTAGTGTAAATGAATGTTTGTTTATTTCCATCAAGGAAGAACATGTGTCTACTAATCATACTAGCTATGTGAAGGAAGAGAAACCAGTGGAAGACAGTGCTTTGGTAGTTCAGGTTCAGAAAGATAAGGATGAATGGATTATTGATAGTGGATTCTCACATCATATGACTACTGACAAAAGTAAGTTTGTGAGTTTGGAAAAGTATGATGGAGGACTAGTTAGGTTTGGAGACAATGTAGCTGGTAAGATTTGTGGAAAAGGATCTATCACATTTGATGGTAAGCATAATACAGATAATGTCCTATATGTGATGTTGGGAGTTAAGGTGTCTCAACCTTGGTAATTCCTTACATTATTAATGTTTGTATTTATTATTTAATTGCCTATGTTGTCAATATTTTTAAATTCCATATTGTCATATTGTGGGATGTGGCACAGTGACGTGTCAATCCTACATGGAATATGACAACTTGTAATTTTGTCCTCACTTGAGGAGATAGGTATCCCACTTTGTGGTAGGAGCATTTTTCCATGTGTTGGCATATTCCCTGTTGTGTAAGGGAATATTGACCAAAACGGTTATGACAGATTCCTATGACAGAATCTATGACATGTAAGAGTCAGAAATAGAAGTTTCTAAGACAG
The DNA here is from genome assembly GCA_027924645.1 of Cunninghamia lanceolata. Lineage (NCBI taxonomy): Eukaryota > Viridiplantae > Streptophyta > Pinopsida > Cupressales > Cupressaceae > Cunninghamia > Cunninghamia lanceolata. Next base: position 2,828,180 of record BSBN01000994.1, on the reverse strand, counting down.
GTGAGGACATGTGTCATGAACCATCTTTGAAAAAGGCATATTTGGGTGCCCCAAGGTGGACTATGACATGTTGTAAGAGAATATGTTATTTATAGCATGTGTATGACAAATTCTCTTACAGCTGTAAGTTGCAACCATTGCTATGATAGATTCTATGATGGTCGCAAGTGTTGTAAGAGCATCTGTCATAGCCCATTTTGGAAATAGGTAACCTCTTTGGGATGGGAGTTGTGGACAAGTGTCAGGTACATTCTATAATGTTGACCAAGTGTCCATAGGTGTGGGTTTTGGTCCATGAAGCCAAGTTGGACGCCCATCCCAAGATAGGACTTATTTTGCCTTGTATTTTCTATATAAACAGGTGCTTGGAGATGGAGTTTGTATTACAGGTTTACAGGTACTATTATGCTGCTGGATTGAATCTAGAAACGAGTGTCAAAGACCATTGAAGCTTGCATTGCATGTGTATTGTAAACATTCTTTCAGATTTGTTAATACATTGTGCAAGTTTCTGAGTGTGGGGTTTTTCACCCGATAAGGGTTTTCCCCACCGTATATCTTTGTCTCTCTTCTGTCTTTTTTTGGTTCTTGTGTATTGTTGTAATATCTCTGTTAGATGTGATATGTTGCTGTAGTGATTAGGATTAAATCAAATTTGCATAGCCCTCCTCTCATTAGATTAGTGTAGGAAGTGATTTCCGCACACCTAGCTTCCTTTTAGTTGGTATCAGAGCTTGATCACCTTTGGTCCTAGTTGTTGGGTATGGGTTTTTTGAGCTGATCTTAAGTTGAGTGGGAGTTTGTTTAGAGTATTCTAATTTCTATTACAACAAGGAGATGGAAAGCACATCTGAAAAATTTGAAGTGGAGAAATTCAATGGCACTAATTTTGAGATGTGGAAGCTCAAGATGGAAGACATACTTGTAGACCGAGACCTTTGGGAAATTGTTAATGGAACTAAACTAGCTGCAATGTCACAAGATGAGTGGGATCTCAAGTATCAGAAGGCTAAGGGTCTCATAAGACTTAGTCTTGCTGATTCTGTGTTGTTAAATGTCCATGAGGAGAAAACTAAATCCTTGCTTTGGAAGAAGTTGGGAGATGTGTATCAAGCAAATCCCTGGTTAATAAACTTTTTCTATGAAAGAAGCTGTATTCTCTTCGAATGGAGGATGGAGAATCCGTCACTAAACATATGAATGCTTTTAACATGCTGGTTGCACAATTGACATCTATTGGTGTAAAGATGGAGGAGGAGGATTGATGTATGACCTTGCTTTGTTCTTTGCCGGACTCGTGGGATCACCTTGTCATGGCTATTGGAAGCACCACATCCACATTCAAAATGGATGAAGTGGTTTCTTCGCTATTATCCGAAGAGATGTGGAGAATGTCTTCTGATGCAGCTAAAGAGGCTCTTGTAGTTCGTGGAAGACCCAAGGAGAAAGGGAAAAAGAAGGACAAGAAAGCTGAGAAGGGTAGATCCAAATCCAAATCTTCTGAAAAGTCCAAGGCTATATGTTGGAACTATGGTAAATCTAGGCATTTCTGAAAGGAATGCAAAGAGGAGAAGAAGAAGAAGAAGAAGAAGAAAGCTCCTGATTCTAATTCTAACAAATCACAAGATAATGGTGATGCTTTCATCGCAGCCCTGGCAACCCATGCATCTGATGATGTGTGGCTGATTAACTCTAGTGCATCATTCCATATGACCTCGCATCGAGACTTGTTCACTAAGCATGAGGAGTTCAATGGTGGAAAGGTGTACTTAGGTGACGATTCTCATCTAAAGATTGTTGGTCGTGGAAGAGTCTCTATCCGATTCCCTGATGGTCGAGTGAAGGGGATCTCTGGGGTTATGCATATCCTAGGCTTAGCATGGAACCTACTTTCGGTAAGTAGTTTGAATGATGTAGGTGTTCAGGTTGTCTTTTTGAAAGAAGGATGCAAGATGACTAGAGGAGCTTGGTGCTTGCTAAGGGTACTAGGAGAGGTACTCTATTTTAGCTAGAGGCATGCATTTCACAATGTAAGAGTTTTTCTAATTTAAAGAATAGGGCAATAGTCACTTCATCCCCGCCATCTAAATAAGCAATCAAGAGATCTGTTGTTTCTAGTTCTGATGTTTGTAATCATGCCTTGGAAGTTAAACTTCCTGCTGAAAAGATAATGTTATGGCATAAGAGATTTGGCCACATTGGTGAGAAGGGTCTACATACCTTGAAAAATAAAAACCTTGTTGAGGGGTTAGATGATTGTAATCTTGAGTTTGACTTTTACGAACATTGCATTTATGGAAAGCAAAACCATGTTCAGTTTTACTCGAGTTCTCACAAGTCTTTTGGTGTGTTGGACCTTGTTCATTCTGATGTATTTGGTCCTGTTAATGTTCCTTCGTTATCAGAATCTGTATATTTTGTATCTTTCATAGATGACTATAGTAGAAGGACATGGATTTATTTTCTTAGAACCAAATCTGAAGTCTATAGTAAGTTTAAGGAGTTTAAGGCCTTTATTGAAAATTAGACTGGTAAGAAGATTAAGTGTTTGAGAAATAACAACGGTGGTGAGTTCTGTTCTACAGAATTTGACAAATATTGCAAGGAACTTGGGATTGAAAGACATAAGACAACTCCATACACTCTGCAGCAAAATGGAGTTGTAGAAAGGATGAACAAGACACTGATGGGGAAAGCTAGGAGTATGCTTAGTGGAGCTAGCCTAGAACAAAAGTTCTAGGCTGAAGCTATTTCCACTGCTTCCTATCTTGTTAATAGATCTCCTACATTATCTCTTGTTGGAAAGACACCCATGGAGGTGTGGTCTGGTAGAAAGCCTTCAATAAGGCATCTTCATGTTTTTGGTTGTGAGGCATATACACATGTGCCTAGGGAGAAGCGGTCAAAATTGGAGAACAAAGATGTTAAGTGTATCTTCATTGGCTATGGTGTCGGTGTGAAAGGATACAAGCTTTGGGACCCTATGGCTGAAAAAGTGTTGTATAGCAGAAGTGCCATCTTTAGAGAGCTTACACCTTCTTCCATTGTTTTATAGCTAGAAGAAAAAGAAAAGAAAGAGGATGTTGTTCATTTTCCTCTCACCCCTGAGAAGACTGAACAAAAAGACAATGTTGGACCTGATGATGAGGAGAGCTCTAGCAACTCTGAAAGCTCAGATGAAGAAGTTGAACCTCAACCTCATCCCTTGAGGAGGTCTACAAAGATAAGAAAGCAACCTAAAAGGTTTGGTTTTACCTTGCTTGATTCTAGTTGTGCTTTTTCTTTGCTTACTAATAATGATGATCCTACAACTGTATAAGAGGTTATGGACATGAAAGATGCAGGTTCTTGGAAGGAGGCCATGGAGGATGAAATGGCTTCTTTGGAAAAGAATGAAACTTGGGACTTGGTGCCTTTACCTCCTAAATGGAAACCCATTGGATGCAAGTGGGTGTTCAAGAAGAAATTTGGTGTAGATGGTAGTGTTGAGAAGTATAAGGCCAGATTGGTTTTGAAGGGGTATTCACAAGTGGAGGGTATAGATTATGGTGAGATCTTCTCTCCCATTGCAAAGTTGACATCCATTCAATTCCTGTTGTCTCTCGCAGCAGCCTACGACTTAGAGGTAGAACAAATGGATGTGAAGACAACTTTCCTTCATGGTGATTTGGAGGAAGAAATCTACATGTCACAGCCAGAGCATTACATGGGGAAAGGTAAAGAAAATTTGGTTTGGAAACTTAAGAAGTCTTTGTATGGTTTGAAGCAATCCCCTAGGAGATGGTACTTGAAGTTTGATGCCTTTGTGTTGTCAATCAGATTTGTGAGATCGAAATTAGATCACTGTGTGTATTATAAGTTTGATGGTGATCGTATTCTCATTGTTACACTGTATGTTGATGATATGTTGCTCATTGGGAAGGGTAAGAATATGATTTTTGATTTTAAATCTTAGTTGTCAGTACAGTTTGAAATGAAAGGTTTAGGGGTAGCCAGGTACATTCTAGGAATGGAAATTAGAAGAGACAGAACAAATGAAAAACTTTGGCTAAGCCAGAGTAAGTATGTGAAGACCATGTTGGACAGGTTTAGCATGGCAGATTGTAGACCATTGTGTGTTCCTGTTTCTTTGGGGACAAAGTTGTTTGTTGAGGATTGTCCAAAATCTCCTAGTGAGGTGGAGGACATGAGCAGAGTACCTTATGCTAGTGTTATTGGCAATTTGATGTATGCTATGGTCTGCACAAGACCATACATTGCCCAAGTAGTGGGAGTCCTTAGTCGATTTATGGTTAATCTTGGATGAGATCATTGGGATGTAGTTAAGTAAGTGTTCAGATATTTGAGGGGTACTTCTGAGTATTCAATTTAATATCATGGTAATGTTTCAGGACCTCTGCATTCTGTTGATATTCATGGATTTGTGGATTCAGATTGGGCAGGTGACATTGACAGCAGGAGATCCACCAATGCTTATGTGTTTACACTGTTCGGTGGTGCTATTAGTTGGATGAGTAAGCGACAACCTGTTGTTGCTTTGTCCATGACAGAAGCCGAGTATATGGCAGCAACTCATGCTTGTAAGGAAGCCATTTGGCTTAAGAGATTGTGTTCTGATATTGGTGTTGATGTAGGTCAGATCACGATCAGTTGTGACAGTCAGAATGCAATTTCCCTTGCGAAGAATCCAACTTTCCACACTAGAACAAAGCACATTGATGTTTAGTTTCACTTCGTGCGAGACATGGTTGAGGATGGAATGTAAAATTGGAGAAGGTAGATACTTTGAAGAATGTTGCAGATGCATTGACGAAACTAGTGGGCACAAAGTAGTTTAGATGGTGTTCAGAGTCTATGGGCCTCTCGGCCTATAGCAGTTAAATCTTGTTTTTCTATTGGCTCTTACAAGGTGTTCGACAAGTGGGAGAATGTTGGAAATTAAGGTGTCTCAACCTTGGTAATTCTTTACATTATTAATGTTTGTATTTATTATTTAATTGCCTATGTTGTAAATATTTGTAAATTCCATATTTTCATATTGTGGGATGTGGCACGGTGATGTGTCAATCCTACATGGAATGTGACAACTTGTAATTTTGTCCTCACATGAGGAGATAGGCATCCCACTTTGTGGTAGGAGCATTTTGCCATGTGTAGGCATCTTCCATGTTGTGTAAGGGAATATTGACCAAAACGGTTATGATAGATTCCTATGATAAAATCTATGACATGTAAGAGTCAAAAATAGAAGTTTGTAAGACAGGTGAGGACATGTGTCATGAGGCATCTTTGAAAAAGACATATTTGGGTGCCCCAAGGTGGACTATGACATGTTGTAAGAGAATATGCTATTTATAGCATGTGTATGATAGATTCTCTTATAGCTGTAAGTTGTAACTGCTATGACAGATTCTATGATGGTCGTAAGTGTCGTAAGAGCATATGTCATAGCCTATTTTGGAAATAGGTGACCTCTTTAGGACGGGAGCTATGGACAAGTATCAGGTACATTCTACAATGTTGACAAAGTGTCCCTAGGCATGGGTTTTGGTCCATGAAGCCAAGTTGGACACCCATCCCAAGATAGGACCTATTTTGCCTTGTATTTTCTATATAAATAGGTGCTTGGAGATGGAGTTTGTATTACAAGATTACAAGTACTGTTATGCTACCAGATTGACTCTAGACATGAGTGTCAAAGACCATTGAAGCTTGCATTGGAAGTGTATTGTAAACATTCCTTTAGATTTGTTAATACATTGTGCAGGTTTATGAGTGGGGTTTTTCACCTGATAAGGGTTTTCCCCACCGTATATCTTTGTCTCTCTTCTTCTGTCTTCTTTTTGGTTCTTATTTATTGCTGTAATATCTCTGTTAGAGGTGATATGTTGCTGTAGTGATACGGATTAAATCAAATTTGCATATCCCTCCCCTCATTAGATTAGTGTAGGAAGCGATTTCCACACACCTAGCTTCCTTTCATGTGAAGGGTTTGAAGCATAATCTTTTGAGTGTTGGTCAGATGTGTGATAAAGGTTATGATTTGAGATTCAAAGACAATGATTGCAAGATCATGGAAAGCTCTAAAACTGTAATTGCTACCAGTAAGAAGACCAAACGTAATATTTATCAATTAAGAGGAACTAGTGATTACTATTTATTGGCCAAAGCAGATGAGAGTTGGATGTGGCACAAAAGGACGTGTCATATGAACTTTGACAATCTAGTAAAGATAAGTTCAAGTCAGATTGTGAGAGATCTACCAAAGCTTGTGAAACCCATCAATACCATCTGGAAAGAATTATAGTTTGGGAAGAAGACTACAACAAGTTTCAAGAGCAAAGAGCGATTTTTTGTCGATCTACTGGATTTAGTGCATACGGACTTGTGTGGTCCTATAAGGGTAAGAAGTCTGCAAGGTGACAGGTACTTCATGTTTCTTATTGATGATTATTCTAGAATGACTTGGGTTACTTTCTTAAGAGACAAATATGAAGCCATAGAAAAGTTCAAATCCTTCAAGCAATGGTCAAGAATGAGTTAGAACTAAAAATCAAGTGTTTGAGGTCTGACAGAGGAGGTGAGTTCACTCAAATGAGTTCAACATTTTCTGTGAAGAGAAAGGGATTAAAAGGCAATTATCTGCACCTAGAACTCCCCAGCAGAATGGAGTTGTGGAAAGGAAGAACATGACTATTTAGGAGGCTGCTAAGATAGTGATGAAGGAAGGTCTACTGGAAGTCGTTTGGAAAGAAGCTATTCACACTGCTATCTACATTCAAAATAAGGTCCAAGTGAAAGGTAATGGTACTAAAACTCCCTATGAACTATGGTATGGAAGAATTCCTATAGTAAGATATTTCAAAGTCTTTGTAAGCAAATGCTATATCAGAAGAGATGAAGATCTAGGGAAGTTTGATGCAAGATGTGATGAAGGAATCTTCCTTGGGTACTCTACCAAGAGTAAGGTTTATCAGTGTTACAATAAAAGACTAAAAAAGATTATTGAAAGTGCAAATGTGAAGGTGGATGAAGTCAGAGGAATAACATCATATCAAAATGGCTATGAATCATATGAACCTGCTGTTACAAATTATGAAGATAAAGTTGATCAAGAAGATAGTCAAGATGAAAACGAAAAGGCTTCGGAAGGTGTTGCTAAAACCCCCAGGTATGTAAGAATCAATCACTTTGAAGATCAAATTATTGGAGATAAAAGAAAATGTGTATTGACAAGAAGAAAAGTTGTTGAAGAACAAGTAAACTAATGTTTGCTCTCCACAGTTGAACCAAAAACTGTGAATGAAGCCTGCAATGATGAAAATTAGGTAAAGGCAATGGAGGAAGAACTATTGCAGATAGAGAAGAATGAAACTTGGGAACTAGTTCCTAGACCTGCTGACAAAAATATTATTGGAACCAAATGGGTCTTCAGGAACAAGCTGAATGAAAATGGAGAAGTTGTAAGGAATAAAGAAAGACTTGTGTTCAAAGGATATTCTCAAATTGAAGGGATAGATTTTGAAGAAACTTTTTCCCCAGTAGCTCAGATTGAAGTAAGTAGAATGTTTTTGGCATTTATAGCTCACAAAGACTTTAAGGTATATTAGATGGATGTGAAGTCTAAATTCTTGAATGGTGAGTTAGAAGAGGAAGTATACATTGATCAAACAGAGGGATTCCAGCTGTCAAATCAAGGTGATATGGTATGAAGGTTGAAGAAAGCATTGTATGGACTCAAACAAGCCCCTAGAGCCTGGTATGCAAGGTTAGACAAGTATTTGTTGCAATTGGGATTTAGTAAAGGTACTGTAGATAGTAATCTGTATTTCAAAGTCAATGATAATTAGATCTTGCTTGTTGAAGTCTTTGTTGATGACATTATCTTTGGAGAAAATGAAGGTGTGTGCATAAAGTTTGCCAATGAGATGAATTTAGTGAATTTGAAATGTCCATGTTTGGTGAAATGAATATATTTTTAGGTCTGCAAATTAATCAATCAGATAAAGGAATCTTCATATCTCAGTCTAACTATGTGAGAGAACTGTTGAAGAAGTTTGGGATGGAGGACTCTAAACTGGTATGTTCTCCTATAGTGACTAGCTGTAAGTTGAGTAAAACTGATGATTCACCCAAGACTAATCAGAAAAGGTACAGATCCATGATTGGAGGATTGCTTTATCTAACTCAATCTAGACCTGATATTATGCATGCAGTTTGTCTTGTTGCAAGATTTCAAGCTAATCCAAGAGAATCACATGTGATGGCAGTTCAGAGAATCTTAAGGTATTTAAAAGGCACACCAAATCATGGCCTATGGTATCCAAAAGATAATGATTTCACTCTCAGTGCATATACAGATGCTAATTGGGCAAGAGATGTTGATGACATAAAAAGTACATGTGGAGGTGCTTTGTTTTTGGGAAATAGATTAGTTTGATGGATGAGGAAGAAGCAAGATTCAATCTCTTTATCAACAAAAAAAGTAAAGTATATTGCAACAGCATGTTGTTGTACTCAAGTATTATGGATGAACAGACATTGAAGGACATAAGAGTTGTGTATGAAAATATAGTTACAATCTTCTATGATAATACAAGTGCTATAAACATCTCAAAGAATCTAGTGATGCACTCAAGAACAAAGAATATATCTATAAGGTATCACTTTTTGAGAGAAAAGGTGAATGAAAATGAAGTAAAGATGGAGTATGTATCCACAAAAGATCAGATTGTAGACATTTTTACTAAGCCTCTACCCAAAGATACTTTTGAGTATCTCAGAGAAAAGCTAGGGGTCATTACCCCTCCTACTCTAAACTAAGATGCATAAGAATGCATCAATCTAGTGGTATCTAAATCCTCATTTTTGATCTGGATTGATGTTTTAAGGGCTATCCCTCATGGGGAGTAGCTAGATGTTTTTGATGAAGAAAGTGTTAAAAAACAAAGAAAGTTCAGTGGTTCAGAGTAGCAGCATGCAAGTATGTGCCCTTTGCCATTGATGTCAAAGGGGGTGAGAAACCATGTGAAAAACTCAGGGGGAGAAAGAATACAGATGTGTAAAGAGAAAGGGGGAGGATCTTGTCTTGATGGTTTTTTTAGTTTTTCACATCATATGTTGCCATCAATGACAAAGGGGGAGATTGTTGCAAGTATGTGCCTAAATGGTGTTGTCATTGATGTCAACATATCTGTGTTGTCATTGGTGTCAACTGTGCTCCTATCTTATTGTCTATTTGTAATGAGTAAGATTATTTGTATTTACTTATCTAAGCAATCTTGATGTTGAGGATATTAAGAAAATTAGCCTCTCTAGTAGAAATAATGAGTTGCAGTGGAAATAATGTATTGCATATAGAATAACAGTCTAGAAGAATGCTCCGCATTTTCTATAGAATGAATATCTTTATCTATGGATTGGAAGTTACTTAGAAGTTCATCTGAAGATGTTGTGTTCTGAGTTTGAGCCTCTGGTATGAAGAATTGAGTGAGTTATGTTCACCAAAGTGAAAACAACTTTTTCTATATGTTTGGCAATGACAGGGAGAAAGTGTTCTTCTCCACATTCCTCCACATTGAAGTATTTTGGTCAGTGGTTCTGGAATCAAGTTTATAATCATGTTAAGTACCTTCAACTACAATGGTTCATGATTTGGTGGTCCGCAAGCTATTCTTTACTTATGACAGTGGTTGGCAGTGTTGTTCTTGTGCTTCAATTTGAAGAATCTTCTTGACAGAGTGGCTAGAGATCATGCGGTTGTTCCTAGTGATTACAATGTGCTTGTGGATGTCTCTTGATCATGTTCCTACATTTGGATTGGTCTGTAAAGAGAAAATTGGATCATGAATGAAGAATGTTCTTAGCAGACCTAGTGCTCTCATCAATCTTGGCCGACCTGGTTGAATTCATTATTTGTGGAGATGCATCGAAGATTGTAGAAGTGTGTTGTGGCATGGAGGATTGTGTTTGAGTCCCAGCTAAGGCATGGCATGATCTACATACATCCTTACATATTTTCCTTAGCTTAATTTGAATTAGGTCTAGACCTATTTTATGTATGATTGTAATGCCGACCTTGCAAATTGTTCCAATGGTTGATAAATGTAATGCCGAACTTGATGTACATTCCAAGGTTGATGAATTGTATAAAAGCATGTAATTTAGTTGCGAAAAGTAGATGAGTGTGTGAATATGAGGAGATAAGTGTGAAGGTGTGAAAGAGCAAAGCAAAGAAGTTTTATTGTACTTCAAAGGAACTAAACCCAGGCATGGAGTAGATGCTAATTAATCAGTTCACCATTTTGGCAGTGAGTCAACACTTATCAGTGAGCCACCCTTTGGCAGTGAGCCATTCTTTGCAGTGAGCAATTTGGGCAGTGAGCCTGTAGGCAGTAAGCATTTGTTTTTTGGTATTGATATAACCTATATATTTTTGTCAGCTAACACCCACCATGGTTTTTCCCTTTTATAGTTTTTTGCGTAAAAATTTGGTGTCTCCTGTGTCGATTATGTTATTGTGTTGAGCTTCTCATTTTATGCTTTCATGGTTATATCAGATTATAAGTGATTGATAAGTTGATGTTTATAATTGGTTAAAGGTTTTAGTACAATTGATTCACCCCGCTCTGAGTTGTCCGGTGCATTCTAAGAAAAGGGTCATGCCAGTACTTGGTGGATGGAGGTGCATTTAGAGAGAAATAAAAGAGGAAAAGGAAAGATTAATAGATGGGATTGTTGCAAATATGTTACCAAGGTTGTCACTAGTGTGGTTGTCATTGATGTCAACACTCAGTTTGGGCTATCATTGATGATTATGTTAATGGTATACTATGATGGTGTGCTAACAATGATGTTGTTGATGTTCAGGGTTGGATGTCATGCCTTGTTTAATGCCAATTAAAGTTGTATTGAGTATACTTGTTAGCAGAGATGATATCATGATGATATATTAAGATGGGAATTAGAAGCATTAAGATGAGAATTAGAAGCATCAAGATGAGGTTTAGAAGTAATGCTGATGTAGATAGTGTTGATGGTCTATAGCATGTTGTATGTTCTCTCCTATTGCTCCTAAAGAATTATGTGAAAACTATTATTCATCAGTTTTCACATGATTTTGAGAGGTCACTTGTTTCAGTTAGGCTCAAGCCTCTAGATTTGATTGTGACTCATTTTGACATTAGCATGATGGCATTTGAGTAGTATTCTGAGATAGGATACATCATGATACTTACCACCTCACCTTGCTTCTTTGAACATTCACCATTGGAGCTATTTCTTCTTAAGGGAAGAAATGTGATTTACCACAAATGGATCAACTTCAACATTCATACGTGGGCATTCTCTTTTGCATAGGGGCTACTTCATTATGGGGGGGCTACATAGTCTCTTTTACTCTCCTATGGGGGTTTCATATCTGCATCATCACAGTTAGAGTGACATGGTTCTAATATTGGTGCAGAGTTATCATCTTTAAGGATGCTTCATAGTCTTCTTCATTTCCTTTTTTCTCTTTTGGAGGGAATATTTTTTCCCATAGGGTTTTCTTCCTTTCCCCACTTTATCAGAGATTGCATTGTATTGCATTGTACATGGGTACCTGATTAGGCCTAGTTGTTGGGACCCATCTTCATTTAGCCCACCTAAGCTATGCTTAAGGTGGGGTGTTAGTGTAAATTAACCTTACTTAGGTGTGTACATTCATCTATGTTTAGCCACGAGCTATTCTTGACGTGCCTAGATTAGCTTTGTCTAAGTTAAGTGGTTGCTTTTCCTATTTTAGAGAACCACTATTCTTAGTGAGATTTTCCTATTATTGGCTTGACTATTCTTGGTCGATTATGCCCTATATTTACTACTCTTGGAAGCTAATAGATCATCTAGTTTGATTTGTATATTGCTTGTGTCTTTGATAGCACTAAGTGTGCAATAGTTCATCTTTTGTGACTTGTGTCAGTGTTTGTAACCTTCCATGAATGTTCTTCATTTCCACAATATGATCACCATGCAAACTCATGCAGACTCATGTCTCTTGAAAATAATGTGATATGAAGTGCACAACTAATATTGATTTCTAATTCCCGGAGGTAGTGTAAAGACTTAAAATTCTTTAAACCTACATAATAAACGAATCTAAAGGAAAGACTCTCCCCTCTCCTTTTCCCTAGAATACCTCCAATCTAGATACTAATTATGATGATGTTAGTCATAACAACAATGATAAAATTCAAAAAGAAAACCTTATCTTCTTGAAGAATATGATCAATTCAGGATGAATTGATGATTCCAAGTTTCTGTTGATTAGTTCATAATCTCCTGACAATCTCTCAGTTGATTTGATGTGAATTGTTGTTTTCCATTTTGGTGTCTTACACTTGATTCTGAAGTATGTGTGTCCTAATATGCAGATATTACTCTGTTTCACCTACATTTGTCTCTTGGGAAATAGGTGCTTTGGATGTTGTAGTGGCTTCTTTGGAGGATATGGTCTAGGAGATATGCAGATCCCCACATCCATACTCCTTTTCTTGGTTTCTTTAGAAGAAGCCCCTTGTGTTTTCTTTTCCAGATCCTGCCTCTTGTCTTCTAGGAAGTCATCATAATCTTCCTCAGCTAATTATTGTCTTTTTCTTTTCTTATCAATTGTGATAGCCACCCCCTTGGCTTTAAGCACAATAACCTCCTGATCTACCCATGGTTGGGTCAATTACATGACCCTCTATGTTATCATATCCAGTGAGGTCTCCTCTGGCTAGCTCCAGTCAGGTGGGGAGATAGTTTCATTATATATCTTCTTGTTTGCATACTCATCTGACATTATTGCCCCATCATCCTGATGTAGTTGAGGAGGCACAAGTATATAATCCAGTGTGCAGATCTACTAAAGTGTCAACTTTTGATAACTTCTTCTCCTCACCTCTACATCATCAGGGCAATCACCCCAATAATCTTCTAAGTGCACCTAATGTGTAGGCTTCTTATACATGTGTTTCTACATCCTTTTATAAGGGTCATATTATATTGCTAGTGAAAATGGTTGCAAATGTAACATTTGCAATCCTCTTTCTACCTCCTTGGCTGATTTTATATCTGGACACATATACCACCCAATGTATATAGGAAAAATGACATTAGGTTTCTTATTCCTTTTAGCAAAAGCCTCATATGAGGGCACTATCTTTCTAATCATTTCCATCAGGATGACCTTATCTGTAGGATACATAGGCATCATCAAAGTTTTCCCACTAAAACCTTCCATTCTAATGTAAGTGAAGGCTAAGAACTAGATGAACCAAGTCCCATTCTTAGTTACGACCACCTAAGCTTCAATGCTCATCCTCTTAGCCTAATCTTCTTCCATCATTCGGACTAGGTGCATTATGAAAAAATCATTGATTCTTTTGTACTGTTGGGGGGATTACTTCCTCTCTAATTGTGGAAAATGATCCCAAATGTTCACATCACCAAGGTTAAGTCCAACCCTACCAACCGTTTGCAATCCATCAAAGGTCCCCTTGGCTACACAAGCATATACCACATATGAAGACATGTGGGACAAGTTTTCTTGACCACCCAGTTTCTTCATTCATGAATCTAGGCTATCACTGATGAGTGAAACCCACTGTACCTATTGGTTGGTGCTCTCCACCATTCTCATTAGTCCATACATCCATTCCTCAAAATTCCCTGCATACAATCTTCCTCTCATCCAGCTTAGCATGACCATCATGTATTGTATCTCTGGAGAAAAGTTAAATTTATACAAGTTCACAGGTAACTTAGTAGATGCTTTATATGAGCTATCCTGAGCTCTCCATGAAAGCATGATCTTCCTACAGTCTTTATAACTACCCTTGTATTATTTCTTCAGAGCCTCCAGATCTATCTTGTATAACCTAGGACCTATGGGGAGGTGAAATGCAGCTGTAATACATGCAATTGAAAAGTCCACTATGTAAACTCTGTTGTGCTTCTCTACTCTTCTAGTGTTGGGGTTATAATTTTTAGCACACACAACTACTAGCTCAATAGCCTTTGTAGCATAAGGGGACCCACCGGTATGCCACATCCCTGAGTTATAAATATTGATGAGCATAGGTTTTCTACTACCCTTCTATGATTTATCTATCCACTCCTCCGAACTAGTGTTTCCGGGATGTGTATCACCTATTTGACCAAATCTGAAACTAACCCCACTGGGTTGTGCATACGTGGGAGCTAAGAACTCTGCATCGGATCTATTCTTTTAGACCTCTGTTATATCCTGCAATGGTGGTTATACATATTTTAGCCTAACATGCAATTTTATGAGTTTAAGCCTAATTATTCCCTGGATATCATAATCTTTTAATCTTCATGAAGCATAGATATGAACACCATCATACAAATTTACCTTAAGTAAACACCATTTACCCTTTTATTGCTCAGAAATGACAAAACAAGGTTTTCATACATTACATACATAATTTGTGCACTTAAATCTAATTAATTGAGGTTAGGATATGCAGACTCACTATTTAATTGCCCTTTACCTTTCATCGTCCAATGTGCACACCATTCTGTTATGGATGTAGATCGTTGCAATGGCCATTGCAAATGCTCTAGTTCTCTGTAATCTTGATCTTTGAATACTTTGTGAATGTAAAAATGACCAAGATTACCTTTTAAACATTAACATTGAGAGATTTAGGGCATAATCAATGCAAAATTATCCATGTTTGTAGATATCGACATCGGGTCCTCAGGATCTTAACATGTGGCGCTATATGATTTAAATTTTCAAATACCACCTACCATTTTCATGGCATTTAATGCATGATCTGCATAATGGCGATTATCCAGATGTTTAAACAATATGTAGAGACACTGGTCAATGCTGACCATGGGTGAATATCAGATCATAAGTATTCAAAGATATTTTACCTTTAACATTGAATATCAGGACATTACAAAATGTTCACATGGGAAAAGTCAATGTGCCATGTGACACCAGCTAATTGGTTCTATTGGAACCCACATATTGTGGTCGCAGAGACAGATGTGTGAATATTAAGAAATATCCAAATATTAAGTTTCACGAAATATCCCTTTTGAAAGATGTTCTGGGTCTAGTATAGTATGACATTATCATCATATTAGTGAAGTCTGCACATTAAGTTAATGTGCAGATGTTTAAGGTCTGTTGATATGTTTTGAACTCCTAATGTCTAGATGACATCATCATCCTTTTGTTGTTTCTTTACAGTGATATCATATGACATCATCAAGATATTAGCAAAGATCAAGACATTGAGTTAATATCCTGACATTAGATTTTATCATTATGTTATAGTAGGTCAGCATATTAACCAATGTCCGCACATTAAGATTGAACATGTGCACTTGTGAATATCCATGTATTTTGATGGTTTATTGCATCTTGGTTTAAAATCGATGTGTGCACATTAACGAATGTGTAGACATTACATTTTCCTTTGTAATTTTTGCAATTGGGACATTAACGAATGTCCAGACATTAGGGAATGTGATGATATCCCTAAGACTGTTTGACCAAACTTTGACTGGGGATAATTTCCTAGTCTTAAGGATTTTTAGGGTGATTCGAAAGGAAAACCTGCTTAAAATTTTGCACTCTTTCACTTGGCAGGGGTCATGATGACAAATTCTAATTTGAAAATTAGACCTATATCATGGCGTCTTGATATGCATAGGATGACATCCTAACATCTGATACTGATTTTACTAAACCATCCAAAAGCAAAGGACACATAAGCAAGCCAAGCCAAAAATAAAAAGTTGGGTCCCTATTTTTTTGGGGAAAATGGGGTGTGTTGTGTAACCACACAACTTGCCACCATAGAAAACAACTAAAATTCAAATAATTCAAGAGATGAAGACAAATTAAGACATAATGTTCTAACTTTGATAAAATATAAGCATCCTGAACTTTCTGAATGATATCATGTTCATCAATATAACAATATAGTAGGAAGGAATTAGGTGTGTGCATGTGATTCATATCCTTCATCTTGAAGATAGGTTGAAAACACTAGTCACAGGTGTTAAGATACATAGTTTGATTTAACCCTCATAGCCAACCTGGATAGAGCCTTGCTGGCAGCAGACGTCCAAAGCCCCAACAAGGTTATTGTTGCAATTCTCCCAAGTAGAGCCCCACTTCCAGTTAGGCATCCATAGCCCCGATAGAGTTACATGGATAGCCTAGTTATTTCTTTCGATATTCAATATATTTTTTTTGTTTCAATTTTCATAAGATATGATCATGTAAGCACATTTTCAAGGTGTGGGTACTTGCCTGTTTAGTTTGAGAATTGCAATGGTAACAGGGGAAAACCTTTAGATTTTTCACTTAACACTACACTAGTGGCTTCAACAAATCCAAGGTTGTTAAGTGTATTCTGTGAGGATCTCCTTGAACAAAAGAGTTACCATTGATGAACTTGATATCACAGACCTGATCAGAGGTACCTAAACTAATAGGAATTACAACCTATGTAAGAATTTGTGTTCATTCTTGAATTCTGACAATTTCACTAGTTTTCTTAAGTGGAAAGGTGCGCTATCTTGCCTGACCAAAACATAGACTCAACAACACACAAGAAAAGAAAACACAAAAAGAAAGCTATACAACATGTACATATGATACATTATCTTGATATGACCTACCTAGGCCTAAAAGTAATGTTTGAGGAATTGTCCATTGATTGGTAATGGAACATCCTCACCTATTATAGTCTTGAGCCTGTAGATGCTATCACCTAAAATTTTTGTTATTTGGCAGGGGCCAATATAGAGTTTATCAAATTTTCCATTATCACCTTTCCTCTCATGGGCTTTATCCCATGATAGGACTAAATCTGAGATTCTGAATGCTTTTACTCTGGCTCTTTTATCAAACCAACATTTGACTATAGCTTGATGTTTGGAAAATTGGTCAATTGCCCTGTCTCATTTTTCTTCTAAATGCATTAGTTGTAACAACCTGAATTCTTGTTTATTATCAATGCCTAAGTATACCTGAGCAAATTGTAAGGTAGGGATCTTTAGGTTAACAAGGAGGATGGGATCCACCCCATAAACTAACTGGTAGGGAGAATTTCCCATTGCAGTCTTCATTCTGGTTCTGTCTACCCACAAGGCATATTTGAGTAGAGTGTTCCACTCCCTGGGGTTCTTTTCAATTAACTTTTTGATGATATTCAGTAGGTTCTTATTGGTTGATTCAGCTAGGCCATTACCTTGGGGATAGTAATTAGATGAAAATTTTAAAATATCCCATGGTCAAATGCCCAACTAGAAAGTTTAAGGGATGCAAAAATAGGTCCATTATCACAAACAAGAGCATAAGGGATTCCAATCCTGGTGGTGATGTTGCCCTCTAGAAACTTGATCACATCATCTGAGGTGCAACTCTTACTATTGATGGATTTAGTCCATCTGGTATAGTAATATGTAATTGTCAACACATACCTATGTCTTGAGGAGGATTGAGGGTTGATGGGACCAATGAAATCCATACCCCATTGTGCGAATGGGCGCATCTCCATTATAGGATGTAGTGGTTGAGCTGCATACTTTTCCTTGTTTGAGGCAGTTTGGAATGTATGGCAGAATTTGATGTGCTCAGTAGTATCCTTGAAGATAGTTGCCCAATAATATCTTGCCCTCAGGATAGCATGTGTGGTATCCAAATGTGATCCATGGGCTGTACCAAATTTATCATGTAATTCTAGAAGGACTCTAGTAGCTTCTTGCTTATCTAAACACCTAAGGTATACCCCCTCATAATTTATTTTGAATAGGACTCCTCCTTTGATCATATACTTTTGTGATTTGATCCTTAGAGCTCTTCTCTGGGATGGATCCATATGGGGTGGAAACCTCCTAGTGATTAGGACATGCCTGATATTGGAGTACAAATCATCATGTTATTCTGCATTCACTGCATATTGCTGACTTCTCAAATTGGGATCTATTTCTGCTATCATTTGACTAAGAGCTTGTCCCCTGACCAACTTCATTGGAGTTATATCCATATCATACTCTTGTAGTATTGTGATCCACTTGGCTCTCTTCTCTCCCAGTTCATTCTACATAAGGAGCATCTTTACAACTGAATCTAGTACTACGACAATCTCCTTACTTCTTAGGATATAATGTATGAATTTCTTCACAACTCTGACCAAGGCCAGATCCTATTTCTCTACATCCATATATCTTAGCTTAGAATCTCTACATGGAGAGCTCATGAATGCAATGGGTTTCTACTCTTTTGCTTCACTCCTTTGCGTCAAAACTGTTGCACATGTATGTTTAGATGCAAATGAGTAGTGTTGATGATTATTTTTACACATTCACAATAAAAGTTAAAATTCACAAAAAGAACCTAAACTGTCTTGAAAGATATGAAGAATTAACTAATAATTCTTAATCCCAAGTTTCTGTATGGTCAGGTCTTGACCTTGTGGACAATTTAGCAGGCTAATGTGAAACTGTAATATTCAAGGGGCCTTACTTGATTTAAGATAATCAGTGACTTGCTGGACTCAAATTATGCAAATTGTTGCAAATATCAACAAAATATTCATTCCTTTGGATAAACTTACTACTGTATCATAGAGCTTTATATGATTTACAGTAAAAGGAACTTCACCTTTTAGATTGATATGAAAATTGTCAAATATCAATATAATTCCTCATGCTTCATTCAAATGCAAGACAATTTCCTTAAGATTTATACATTTAAGCTAATTATTTCAAATGTTTGGAGAAAAGTTAGAGAAATCAAGTTGAGTATCATTTCACTACAGGATCTAAATGTTCTATTACTCACGTCTTTAAGAAATACAACAAATTGATTAAATCAACATATCTAAATCCTCAAATGTAAAGTCCTGAGTATTTTCACAAACATACACCAGAGATTGCAAGCTTTCCAAGGATAATACTTCAAATACCAGGAAGAGTTAGAAAACACTCTGTAATAGACGCAGAATTCCATGTTTACTTTATTCAAAGCACAAAGTCATATAGAATTTACAACGTAAGAATGACCTTTTGTTTCATTAATCAAATTGCTAAAAAAACTTACAGACATTTTTATAGATACAATAAGGAAACCAGACATTCCACATATTCCTTAGTGTAGACATAGGCGACCTCCTCTTCTAAACTAAAAGAAATACCTCTCTATTTAAATATTCAGACAAATTACAAGTGCAAGCTATAATTCAAAAATTCCTGTGTAAATATTATACAAGTAGCAGAGCTTCTTATATAGAATTTGAAGCTTCATAATGCTACGGCTACAAAACTTATTCTACGGTCAGTATTCAAACTTTCTTAATCAAGGGTGTGCATCCATTCCTAACCGTTTCCCAAAATATTTTCATGGTATATTTGCTTGCCTCAAAGAATGCCTTTGAAATCTTTTCAAAACAAGATACCCGCTGACTGCTTCTAATTTGTTGACTTTGCTCACTGATACCCCTCAATTAACCCTTTTCCTTAGCATTATTTTCCCTTTTGATACCTTACTACTCCTTTAGGTATATCTTGAAATTATTTGTTACACCTTCTATGAAAGTGCGATTTCCCCCTGGACTTCTTGTCCATATGTATTCCTGCATTCTGACTCCTTCCTTCAATTTCTTCTCTTCCTTTCTCAAACCTTCAACCTTTTTCTTATACTTCTTTATTTTGGCACTTGTTTCCATTATCGAATCAATCATTTCCTTACTCAAATAAACTATTGGGTTCCCCAAACATGGTGCAAAAATAGCTTTAAACTCCTTTAATTCCTTTTGTAATTCATATGCTGGTATGTCCAGGCATTCATTGTCAATGAGCTTCTCAATTATCTTCATATGCAACCTTATCATTTTATCTGTAATCTCCTCTAAATCCTAAGTAATTGTGATACATCTTTTGAGACTGTCATCCTCAAACTTTAATTCTAACTTGGCCTGTGGTACTTGATTAGCCATAGGAGGAGTAATGACTCCACTTATCAATTCATCTGCTCTTTCCTCAATTTCTTCTAACTGCCTCAATTCAGACTTGCATTGTTCCCTTCTAAATTGATAATTATGTATAAGAACATTACATTTATTCTTCTTTGTCGCAGCCATTTCCCAGCCTGTCATTGCTTGCTTGGCCACCTCTTCTCCCTTTTGTATGAATTCTCTGAACCATTCTTCAAAAATATTGGCTTCAAGCATTTTATTCTCTGTCTTTTACTTCATCCTTTGACAATACTACTATTTCACTGGGTAACTCTAGTATTGTAGCATTGGGATCAAATATCCCTCTAATGAACTACTGCAATTGGACAATGTGTCCTTTCAAATATTCATGTTTATCTTTGTCCTTCTTTAACCATTCTGTAGTAGCCTGGTGCATATCTTCCTACTCATTTATATGTTGTTCTCTTGTCATGTGGCCTACGTCAAAATTAAGTATTTTGTAGCCTTCTACTATTATTTCTCCTTTGGATTTATCCTTCAATGGTATGGCCAAATTCAGCATTCTAGATCCATTAAGACCCCTTTTTATTGTTGACGTTGTTCTGGCCTTCCTCTTTTCTTTTCATGGTGTTTCACCACCTAACAGACTCTTGATATCTATAGGTACTAATTGTACCTCCACCTTCTCCCTCCTAACTTCTGAACCTAACCAAGTTGGAGCCTCTTTTGCACTTTCTATAGCTTTTTCTTTATTAATTACCTCTTCTTGAGGCTTCTCTATTTCCACTTGTTCTTGTTGTTGTTGATGTTGTGGAGGGAGTTGCAGTTGAGGGGATTGTTCTGGGACAATTGGATCATTCTTTTGTTTAGATTCACCCTCATTATCATCCTGTTCAATTTCTGTGTCTCCTCCTTCCTCATCCTCTTCCTTTGGATTTTCTTTCTTTGACGGCTCCTTTTGTTCTTCTTCTTTATTTTCTTGCTCCATATTTACCGTACCTTCACCCTCTGTTTGCTTCTCAGGTTCAAAATTACCTTCAGCAATATTCTCTGTGTTCTCTCTGCTTTCAGGCTTATCTGTTATTTCCACTACCTCCCCTATTGTTTCAACTTTTTCTTGCACCTTTTCAGGCATGTCAATTTGTTCTATATGTGAAGGTGAACCTATAGTCTTACTAGGTTCCCTTGAATCTTTTTCTTGTTCATCCTTGTTTTCTATATTCTTTTCTTCTTCACTGTGCTCTCTATATATATTCAAAATATCTAATACATCTGCACCAAAAAAAGAATATTTTTCTTCTTTCTCCGCCTAGGCATGTGTTTCCTTCACTGCCTTTTTAGGTGTGCCTTCCTTTTCAGATTCCTCTATCTAATGTGCTACATCCTGCACATCTTTTATGATTTTTTAAGGTACCAGTGTACCAAATGGATCCATTGTTTCCAATCCTTCTTGTACATTCTCTTCTTTAGACATTGGACCTTGTTCAACTTCTATGTAGGCTTGAGTATTTGGTCCCTCTTCTTCACTCGAGTATTCACTGGATTACTCCTCATCCCTACCAGTTTCTTTTCTTGCCTTGGGATTTACCTCCCTGATCCCACTATCACTGCTATCATCCTCAACATTAACAGTCTCCGTTACTTGTTTGGCTTTATGTACTTTTGACTCATGCAGCTTTTCTTCAGCCAATTCTATTTTAACTTTTGGATATGTTTGCCTCTTTTCTTTTGATGTGATCTCACTAGTGATGCCACTCAATTTAGTTCCTATTTGTGGTGCACTTATAACATCACTTTGTTTTGATGTTTCTACTGCTATGGATTTCATTATTTTCTATCCTGTCAACCCCTTAACAGCCTGTGCCTATTCAGCCCTGGTATCATGGCCAGATGATTTTGCTTCTACAAATGTGCCCGATGATACTACCACTATCACCCCTAATGCATATGGATCCATCAGAGTGGCATTTTTGACTTTTTCAATAATATTTGCTTTTATAATCTTTCTTTTCTTCTCATAGAAACATTGGAGCTCATCTCGATGCTCCCTCACTCTCTTCTTACCCTTCTTTGGATATGTAGGCTCAATCCCTTTAACCTTAAGCTCTTCTATTTTATTTTTTAACCATGCCTTTGAAAACAAAATGACAAGCTTGGACAATATGTCCAAAGATGTATTCCACTATTGTGACCAATCAGGCTCACCAATAGGAGTAAGCCTAACATTCTTATAACTATAATGCAATAATTCATCATCATCCTTGATTTTAGGAGGTACATAAATTTCCCCCATGGACTTCATTTTCTCTATTGTTAGTCTTTGGTGAGCTCTCTTTCTCACCTCTCTATCATTCTTGCAGTTTGATGAATAGTCCTCAATGTGTACTTGATGTTTAAACTTAGGATCAATAGTTCTTTGGATTTTGTGAAAAGGATCAAACCTCCTTGCTAACTCAAACTCTTCAAATCCATAATACCTTAACTCCTTTTCTGAGTAGCCAACCACTTCTTCACTATAACATGAATACCTACCAATTGCCCAAGGGAGATTAAGATTCCATCTGCTATACTTCTTTTTATACATTTTAAAAGCATTCAAGTTTTGCCTTGAGAATTCTAATACAATTAACTTGTTGGAAGGATACCTAGGTAGCATAAAAGGTTTTCCTTCAAAGCCTTTAGTTCTAATATATGTGAAATTCTAGAATTGTATGTACCAGGAACTATGCAAACCAATTGTATCCTCTGCATCTACAGATAATCTCTTATCTTGCTCTTCTCTTAAAACCCTTACCATGTATGTATAAAATACATCATTTACTAAAGCATACTTTCTTAGTGCATTATCCTCCTGTAGATTTGGATAAAGGTCATATACATGTTTTTGATTTGGGCCATTCCTTAGGGTCCCAACTCTATCAATCCCATATATATATGGCTGAATCATTAATGCACATGAGTATAATACATACGAGGACAAATAGAATGACATCATCTTCTCTTTTGTTAACATTGCCTATTTCCATATGGTTGTGCTAATAGCCTTAGCCCAGTGAATTTGTCCTTGTTCCTTCTTTACATCCCTCATGAATTGAATAACAGTGAACATCCAGGGTTCACACTTAGTGGCATCTCTTAAACCTACCAGTCTGCTTAACATTGTTATCATCAAATGTATCTCCTCTTCGAAATCTATCCTATGCAAGTTCTTATGCACTCTTGCTATGGCCTTGGGTTTATTCTCCTCATTATACCAACTGTAGAAGATTCTCCTTCTACAATCCCTCTCATTATTATTGAAGTCTTCATTGTATTGGTCTATATCAATGTCTACCATTTCTTCTTGTATTTCTAGACCAAATGTTCTTGCGATCCCTTCCGTAGATAAATATGTAATGACCTTGTCTTCATGTATTACCCTCCTAGTAGCTAAGTCAAATCTATGTATACATTCCAGACATAGGTCCTTAGCCTCCATAGCTAGCGGGAAACCTATAGCTCTGTATAATCCTCTTTCCCAGATACACCTCATGTCAGGTGTAGCATCTGTTGCGGTAATCCTCTGCAAAACATCATCAGCATCATAGTTTCCTATGCTTGTATCTATTCCGACTCCGCTTGTACTGATTAGTGAAGGGTAACCTCTATGTATAGGTATCTCTTCTTTCTCTATTTCTTTGTGGGGCTTTCTTTCCTTTTTTACCTTTTCTTCACCCCCTGTATCGACCTTCCTCTGTTTTGGGGCCATCCTATAAAAAAACACATTTTTTCACTTGTCAATTTTACTCCATTTACCTAGGGTTTTACCATGAATTTTCTATTTTTACATTTACCCTAACCCCCTTTTGTCTTTTCCATTTTTTTTACTTTTGTATTATTTAACCCAAATCAGCCAATTCCCTATCAGAAATAGTAATTTAACATTTGCTTGCATTTTTAAAACAAAATTACTGATAATCATTTCACATTTTCAATTAACTAAACTATAATGGTGTTCAAGATATATACCTGTATTCTTGACAGCTCAACCTTACAACCGTTGACTCACTTTACCATTTTTCTGATCTGTTCCCATTTCTGAATTTCTGTATCACGATGAATTTTCCGTTCAATTTATGCAACAATTCTTCTTTCTACAATTTTAGTTTTAACAATGAAATTCTGAAAGAAAAACAAGTTTTTATTTACCCTAACATGGTAAATTTCATCGTTCTAGTGTTATTTCAGCATTCATTGCAACAATCAATGCACATATAGCTTTGGCTTTCTACTTCAACATTTTAATTTTTACATCGCGCTTTCTTGTATGTCTCCTTGTATATCATTTCTTGTATGTCACTTTGTATCTTATCAATACAAGCCTACATGCAACGGATTATAAACAATGTTACCCTTTTTCATTATGTCCAACTTTGTATCTTTTGTTTGTATGCTGCAATGTATGTAAGATAGATATAAACAATTACACAAGTGCGACCCATACAAACCCTTTTTACCTTTTAGTTCTTGACAGTGTCTTTCATTTCTTTGTATATCAGGATTGTATGTTGTTAACATACAATCACCCAAACATACAAAGAAATAACCCTATTTTACGTCTTTTGAAATCTACACTTACCTTTTCATTTCTTTGCATCTTTGCTTGTATCTCCGCTTGTATATGCTCTTGTATATCCATCTGTCTATGCAACATATAACCATGAGATACAACTGTGGGACCCGCTTTACTTACCCACTTGTATCTTCTCGAAACAACAATACTTGCATCTACATTTAGATACAATCTTCCATACATGCAAACTCTTATATAACCATCTTGGATTTTTCATTGTTCTTAACCTTATTGCATAATCTTTTCAGATCCATACATGTATATTAAGCAAATGCATATTTTCCAAAAATATTAAGATACAATGCATCACTTACATTTGATTTAATTATTTTTTGAAATCCGCACTTGTATGTATGCTAAAGATGCAAGCCCGAAACATGAAAACATACAAACTATAGGACGTACCTTTTTCTCATCTTAATAAAACTATATTTTATATCCTCCTCAGGTCCATGAATGTATATTGCCTTGTATATTGCTTTGTATATCTCCTTTTAAACAAACATACAAATCAAGATACAATGTGAACTTAACAATTTATTCACTCCATTTCTGAAAACCTATTAGGTCTGACTTGTATACAAATAATAAAAACACTAAGCATATGCATACAAACTATCGTGATACACAAACCTGACTGCACTCAATGTGACTTATACAATGACTCCACATACAAATGACTTTGTATATGCAACACACAAACCTTTCTATAATGCATTTTACAAAAAACACATATATCTTACAGAATATTGGGAATTTTTTACTAGTTCAAAAAGCAACCCTTATTCATTTTCGACAAAGAATTCACCTCTATTCCCTTCTGTCACTTAATGCTAAATATTTTCAATTTTCAACATGGTTTGTAACCTTCACATTTTTTCCTTTACCACCAAGCAAGACCACACACAAGCAAAAAGCAACTGCCACAGTAGGGGTGCTCATTTTGCTAAGAGGTAAAATGGCGTGTGTTGTGAGCATCACAATAAGTAGATGTAAAAGTCTCTAGTATAATCTAGATTGATCAGGACTGGGGCATTTGCCATGGCCTTCTTGATGTCTTCAAATGCTTCGCTTTCTTTAGGAGTCTATTTGATCTTAGCATCCTTCTTTAGCATGATGTTGAGAGGTCTCACGATCTCTGTAAACCCATTGATGAACTTCTTAACGAAGTTGATCTTACCAATGTAAGATTTCAGTTCCTTCTTGCTTCCTAGAAGATGCAATTTCATAATTAAATCTACCCTTGCAGGGTCAATGGTTATCCCATTTTCAAATATGACATGACCAAGCAACTTGCTAGTGGTCACCCCAAAAATGCATTTCTTTGGGTTTAGGGAAATACCATAATGTTCACATTTCTTCAGTACTTTCCTGAGATCTTCTATGTGATCACCCCTCTATTTTAAGAAGACTATTAGGTCATCCATGTATATGACAATGCATTAACCTACCAGTCCCCTAAATGCTATATCCATGGCACACTGGAAAGTTGCTCCAGCATTGATCAGGCCAAATGGCATGCACATGTAAGCAAAGATTCCCCACTTAATGGTGAAGGTTCTCTTCAATCTATCTATCTTATCCACCATTACTTAGTTATATCCTAAGAAACCATCTAGAAAGGACATCATTCTTGCACCATTTATCATCTAGAGCACCACATCTAGAAAAGGTAAAGGATAATTATCCTTCTCTGATGCTCTGTTTAAGTTCCTAAAGTCCACACATAGGCATATGTCTCCATTCTTCTTTCTGACAGGAACCAGATTGGCCACCCAGGTTGAGTGTTTGACTAGAAATATGATCCATGCAGTAGGTAGCTTCTTGATTTCTTAAAAAATGAGTGGTTCTAGCAAAGCATTAACCGGTCTCTGTTTTTTCCTAAAGGGCTTTGCATCAGGCTTTAAGGGAATTGTATAAGTTATAATAAATGTGACATAAATTTTCAATTCATCATATGTCCATGTAATGACATGAATATAGTCTTTTAATGCCTGAGATATCCCTACTCTTTCTTCCTCAGTGCAGACCTTTCCTATTAGGACATTTCTTGTATTTTCACCCTGTCTTATGTTGACAGGTGCATATTCCCCTTCCATCTATCTTTGGGAGGTCTTTCTATTTGATCATGTTATCCAAATCAAAGGCTCTCTCTAGTTCAATCATGCCCTTGGGGATCTTGTTGCTAGGTAAATCAACTATATGCTCCTCATCCCAGATATGGTCTTCTAGATTTTTTTCATCTACTATCCAGGCTTCAAATATGTCTTTATTGGCAGTGAAATCCAAAATGTGTTGATCATCGTCAAACACCTAAAAGTTGGTGATATTATTAGGAATGGATGGTGTTGACACTAGTTCTACAGAGAACCTCTTCATCCCTGATATGGATAAAGGTTCTAGGGTACTAGTAGTGTATGCTAGTGCATCTGCTTGGTGATTAAGTTCTCTAGGAACATGTATGATATTGAAAGTGTCAAAGCCTTCTATCAGGTCCTAAACTCTATATCTATAACTTGATAGCCTCTTGTAGTTGCATGCATAAATGTTTCTAACTTGCTTCACTACTAGCTCTGGATCTCCATAGACATGTAGGACCTTAACTTGTTTCTTTAGAGAAAACAATAAACCATGTATCAAGGCTTCATATTTAGCCACATTGTTGGTGCAGGGGAATTGTAACCTATATGCTACCAGGAATGACTTCCCTGATGGATTGATTAGGTCAACACCTACTCTGGCTCCTTGTAGTGACTTGGAGCAATCAAATCTCAAGATCCATGGTTTATCCTCAGTTAAAGGATTATCAGGACCATCTCTCTTCTTCTTAGCATGTGCAGTTGTGCCTGTAGATATCCATTTAATCTTCTGTGGTTCATCTCTTACCACATCTGGATGTTTTGGTCAGACTAAAACACCTGCCTTTTGTTTCCTATGAACATCATCATGTTGAGTATCTTCTTTTTTCATCACTTTAATGTTATCACCTTTATCATCAGGGGATATTACAATTTCTTTTCTCATAACTTAAGGGATATCCCTGATCTTATGCACTTTGTTTCCTGAGCACAACTGCTCTTCCTTGTTTAGTATATGGAGGCACAAAGTACAAGTTGTCTCTAAATATGATGCCTCATGAAGCTTGCACCATCCTTCAATTAGTGCATGATGTGGAGGAATTACTTGAAGAATATTTCTCTAATTTTTTTTGGACAAGAATTCCTCAAATTGAGTTAGATGACTCCCGCTATCCTTGTTTGATAAGTCATAATTAGACTCGATGAGACAGTCAGTCCCTGGGGTGATAATGTTGGTCTTACCATCAGAATGTATATCATCACATAACACCTTAGGCATCAGGATATCTGTCTGAGACATCTCCTATTCATGTTCTTCTATATCTAAAGAAAACAACAAATGATCATGATCATCAGCATTAGATATTTCACTTACCTCGAGTGATGATAATCTATCCTATATGTATACTCTCTCTAATTCAATCATGTCTAGACATGTTTCACATTCAATTTTTGAGTGTGCATCTTCATGCAATCTACACCATCCAGATATCAGGATATCCTCTATAGATGTCCCTATCAATTGACATTTCTAAATTTCTTGGGCCAGATATCTCTCAAATTCTTGAAAGTGATCTACCTCATCCTCATCTGAAGAGCTATAATTAGATTCAATCATCAATGTTTCTTTTCGCATAATCTCTTCTTTGTCATTGTATTCCTGCCTATGGCAGGAAGCCATCAACGCTTCCTCTATCCTGACTCCCTGAGGTCTCAGTGCTTATGCCCTTGGCTCAACATCTACATATAGTATCTCATTGCTATGGTTATACTCAGTGATCATGTGTTTCATCCTAGGTTCAGCTTCTATCCTAAACTGATTAGGAATGCCTTTCCACGGTAACCACATATAAGTGAAATCGGTAGCCATGTAGCCATTTACTGTCTTGGACCGATCTCTACTAAGGAGCATGCCATATGTGTTAGGTATGTCCACTACCTGGATGTCTATGTAGTATTTCACTCTGGGATCATATGCCAGTTGCATGTGGATGTGAGTCAACTCTCCTAGCACACTAACTTCTGACTTGTCTAGTTGAGTCACTTTCTTAAGCGGGGTGGGTACAAAAAGTTGGGGGACCAAAAAGTGGCCAACTTTTTTTTTTAAAAGTTCTAGACATAACGCGAGCACATTATAATGTGCTCGCATTATGGATTGGTGTTGATGAGAGTGTTATATTCTACTGTATTAAAAAAAACCTAATCCCTTAACCCTCATCCCTAAAGCCTCAACCCTCAATCCTTAAATCTTCAACCCTAAACCTTATCCCTAATCCCTCTACCCTCGACACTCGACTTTAACCCTAATCCCTTGACTATCAAACCTATCCCTAAACCCTCAATCCTTAACCCTGAACTCTTAATATTAAACCATAATCTATCAACCCTAAACCCTAATCCCTCAACCCTAAACCCTATCCCTAAACCCTCAACCCTCAACACTATACCTTAAACCCTAATCTATCAAACCTAAACCCTAATCCCTTAATCCACAACCCTAAACCCTATCACTAAACCCTCAACCCTCAAAACTATACCTTAAACCCTAATCCCTCAACCCGCAACCCTCAACCCTAATCCCTTAACCCTTAACCCTAATCCCTCATCCCTAAACCCTAAATGCTATCCCTATTCCTAAACCCTTATTCCTCGACACTATACCTTGAACCCTAATCCCTCATCCTTAAACCCTAAACCCTATCCCTCAACCCTGAACCCTTAAAACTTAAACCCTAAAACCTATCCCTAAACCCTCGACACTTAACACTATATCTTAAACCCGCATCCCTTAACCCGCATTCCTAAAGCCTCAACCCTCAATCCTTAAATGTTCAACCCTAAACCCTATCCCTAATCCCTCTACCCTCAACACTCTACTTTAACCCTAATCCCTCGACCCTCAACACTATCCCTAAACCCTCAACCCTCGACCCTCAACACTCAACGTCAAACCCTAATCCATCAACCCTAAACCCTAATCCCTTAACCCTAAACCCTATCCCTAAACCCTCAACACTATACCTTAAACCATAATCCCTCAACCCTAAACCCTAAACCCTATCCCTAAACCCTAATCCTTTAACCCTCAACACTCAACCCTAATCCCTCAACCCTAATCCCTCATCCCTAAACCCTAAATGCTATCCCTATTCCTAAATCCTCAACCGTTGACACTATACCTTAAACCCTAATCCCTTATCCCTAAACCCTAAACCCTATCCCTCAACCCTTAACCCTTAAACCTAAAACCCTAAAACCTATCCCTAAAACCTCGACCCTTGACACTATATCTTAAACCCTAATCCCTTAACCCTCAACCCTCAATCCCTAAACCTTGAACCCTAAACCCTATCCCTAATCTGTATACCCTCGACACTCTACTTTTATCCTAATCCCTCAACCCTCAACCCTATCCCTAAACCCTCAAACCTCAACCCTCAACCTGTTACTAATTTTTCTCACAACTCAAATTGGCAAAGCTAGAATTTATTTAGTTCATTTTAGTTGTGAAAAGTTTATTCATAGCATTTTGGTTGTTTCAGTTGGATAGTTATCATAACTGATTGGTTCAATTTTATCAATTGTTCTTATGCAGAAGGAAGTACAAATCAGTTAACATTCATTGCTTATGCCAGTGTTCATCATTGATTGAAAGGGATTTTATTCATATCATCAGATGAGATACATAAAATGGAATCACATTGCATTGAATATAGAACAAGAGAGAGCAATTAATTGTCACACACAAGTCGTGGGAGTAGTTGGATCTGAATATCTAATACAATATGTAATGCAACTGTAAAAGAACTAACAAAGCATATGAAAGAGAGGGTGCCAATCATTGCCTAAATTTAGAGTCGGTTGATCATATGGCAGCTGCTCCATTCGTTGTTGAGCTTTGAAACTATCATAACCTACATTAGAGGAGAGGAAGAAGGGGGGTTTAGCGCTCATGACATCATCTCATCCATACTCTATATCAATATGAACAGAATACATAACCAATTGTATGAGATAGTCAAGATCAGAAAGCACAATATTCATCAGTTACAAAGAAGGAAACAGTCATGGAGCATCATTATTTTATTCTAATCTATTTGTTTCATGTGTAGGTATAGGTGAAATTATGTTGCTATTTCAGACATATTTCAGTATGTGGTGCAAAATGGGCTCCCACAAGGGTAGAGCTTAGCATGCTGCCTTGAGTCTTAAGGGGAATGAGATCATAATACTCATTTATGCTATGTAAAGGAGAGCATGATAAAGTGAAATAATGTTGCGTCGACTCAGCCTGTTGAGCTTCAAGCTCAATGTTCACCAATGACCACCAATCCAAGAGAGTTGGAGTGATAATCATCAATGGACAATGAGTTCTTGCTTGGCTACTAATGAAATTCTATATCTCATGAAACCATAATCATTTTGCATATTTGTATGATAGGCAAATAGTGCCATGGTGTCATCATTCAATAGTGTCATTATTCATCTATGACAATTAGAGACATAGGAGTAAAAGTACCACATCAATCATATGGATAGTTTCAGATGCAAAATACATTATGAATGCTCAAAGAATAAATTAGAGTACCTACTACCTATCACTGATTCTTTGCTATTACATTATCATGATTTGTCTTTTGTGTGCATTCAAGATCAGAATTTTGAAACAAATAAGAAGTACAAGATTACATTAGCAAGCATAAACATAGTAGCTTTACCACATGTTGCAGAGTGGAAAGAAAGTATTCCAAGTAATACAGAGATCAACAATTACACTTCATCAAAATGATGATCTCAACATTCATAGAAGATGCTAAAGAGGTATGTTTTCATTGAACATTTCCTATTTCATTTGATACAGTAAAGATGACAACAGTGAAGTCATCAAGTTGCACATGCATATGAATAATGAATGCCAAATGGATCCACCAAGAGATGCTTCTCATCTGGTGACCATGTCTAGATATTTATAGTATCATTTCATCCTATTATCTCAAGTATAAATGCACTTTAAAGAAATGGTGTTGCTGCAGTAGAGGTAAAATGCTTTGCCATAGGAAGGACAGGTGGATTACAAAATAAAAAGGAAAATGTGCAAGCAACCATCTGCATGCCAAAAGAAGGGTAGAAGTGTTACAGAGACCAAATTGATATATTAATCATCAAGCGTAGCTCATATCATAAACCTTTACCAATATAGAAGGAGTTTTATGTTCCTATCTCAAGAATGACAGGAGTTGAAACTGGTGTTTATAGGTTACTCATATTGGATGTTTGCATGAAAAGGAGAGGCAGTATGCATAAACATAAGACTACATGTATTTTATCTGATGCACCTTACCTGATACAACCAATGATGACAAGGAGATTCATTCACAGAGCATCTAAGAAGTATTTATACTTTCACTGTAAATGATCCAAATAAGAATGCACTATCATAACATGGAGGAACAGAGCATCTCTATATGAAATAAGTGAAATCTGAATTAGTTCTGTACATACAGGAAAATGACAAATAAAACAACTGCAATTTTGTCATCCGATGTGGACAGCTCATAATGCCATTAGTAATAGAAAAGTGCAGAGGGAGATTAAAGTATCAAAGTCATCAAAAGAAGCATCATGGAGTGATATATCAGGGACAACAAATAGGTCATTCAACCATAAAGATCTAGCAATGACATGACACCATGAAACAAAGTAGTTTTGGAACAACAAGGAACTCATAACAGCTCGTAAAAGATACATTTATCAGTCATAGTTGGAGGAACAAATACAAAAGTTTCAAAGATTTTGAGAGAAACATTCTTAGTGAATATACTATACAGAAGAATAAAGGAAAAGATGAATGGAACAAATCTATTGCAAAGGAAGTTGGACAAACAATGAAAGGTTGGGGAGTAGGATTGCTCATTGTATGGGTCAATGCCTTCAAGTTTAGGTGTTCAACATGTCCTAGTTGAGAAGAAATAGTTCAGTTCTATGTAATCAAGAACAAATCAAACCAAGTAATAATTGATTCAATTTGTGGTGGCATCCATAAGCATACACAAGAGAAGCAGCTGCAAGGGGATTCAATGTTGTTTCAACACTATTCTTTCATACTTTTATTTCATGTTCTATATACTGAAAATGAGCATAAAGAGAACATTTTGAACCATAAGGGTTTGCTATCTAAAATATAGGGAATGGAACTCATCTTGTGTCATAGAGACCATGGCACGAGCAACATGATATATGTAGAGCTAAAATGCTCATGGATGACTGCAACTGGAGTTTTAAATAAGAGTATCAACGATATACAGATACAGAGGAGATAGAGGGTTTCAAGCAGAGTCAAAGCTTCATAGGAACAAAATGTTTTTTTTTAGAAATGAAATAGTATGAGGGTTTGTTGTTAATATACCAGAAATGATGGAAATGGGACCCAATTTTTATGCCATCATATCCATGCACGCAGAGAAATGGAACTCAGTCATGATCATAGCGTCACTGATAAACAAAGTGTAAAGAGAAAAGTTACAGTGAACTAAGAATGTATGTGAACTTACATGGAGAGGCATCCTGTACATGCCATCATAGTTTTTCTTTCATTTTATTTTCACTTCGCTCTCAAATAGAGCTCGACCCAATGGTGGCCAGAGGAAAAGTAAAGAGCAGTGAAGAGTTGATAGACTGCCTCAATGCACAGACAAACCACAAAGACTGCATCAAAGACCAAATTTGGCCGTGGCCCATGACTTTATAGTGGATTTCATGGTAGTTTTAATATAAACTACAAAAGAAGAAACCTCAATAATATATGCAGAGTTAGAGCCATAAGAACTCACCTTGATTAATACACATGAAACCGCGGGTTATGCTTCTTGAAATGAGTTCACAATTGCTATCATGACGGCCAATGAAGAAGAGTAGATCTAGTGGAAATTGTTCTCAGAATATTAGGAAAGCTGAAGATTCTCAAGTAGAAACCCTACCTCATGCTGGCGGATGTAGAATATTTTTCATCAAAATGCAAATGAGAGAGATGTGAAAATGTAGGGCAAAATGATAGTTTTGTTTTAGGGTTTCCACATACCCTAATATCGGATGTGATTTTTATCACATTAGGTTGCATTTTTATTGATATGACTAATGCCTAGTCATGGTCTACCATGTGCCTAGTCTCAAAGACTTAGGTTGTGAATGCATTAGTTCCTTTTGGCATATTTTAATGCCTTAGGAAATTTGCAGAACTAGGTGAAGGTCAAGCCTCATTGGCTTTTATTTTTGAAAATAATATATCATGCCCTTGATATATTATGATTTTTATGAGAAAAAACAATATTTTAGAAAGCTTTGGAGCTTTAATTTTGTAATAAAATTGCAATCTTGTAAAGTTTATCTTTAAAGCAATGGATTATGAATTGCTTTAAAACTGAAACTATTTTTGGCAATTAAAACTAGAAGTTTGCCTTTTATTTTCCTTGGGTGAAATTAGGAAGATGAGGACAAATAAGAGCTTTTTTGGATCAAGATTGGATCTGTTTTAATGCAGATTTGGTGGGGACCACCTAGGACATCAAGTTGGCAGTTTTTATTTGCAGTTTGGAGGCAGTTTGAGGCTATTTTTGGTAGCTTTTTTCTAAAGCTTGAAAATGAATTTCTATCTCTATTTTAGGACCTCTTTGAGCTTTCTTTTGTGAGAGATCTCTTAGAGGCATATATAGGAGAATAACTGTGTTTTTCTGGGTCAGAATCAGTTAGCATCAGTTTCTTCTCTCTTGTTCATAGGCAGAGTTGTATACAAGTAGTTGGCTCATATTTCATTTTATGCATTGTACTCCTAGTTCTAATAGCAAATCATCCTATTTCACATATTTTGCAGTCTTAATCTATTGTTATATTGTGACTTTTTTTGTCCTTTATTATGTCTCAACACTGTAAAAACTTAGTTTTTTCCTGGTTGCAATTTGTGTTTGATCTAAAACCTTGTTGCAAATTACTTAAGGGATAAAGTATCAGTGGAATTGTCAAGTTTTAAGTTTGAGGAGCTATTTTGTGAGTGATAGAAATTCATCAAGTTTAGATTCTAGAGTTAGTTTGCATTTCAATCATATCCTTCTATCCTTTTTCCTCGCAAGTCATTAGTTTAGGAATCATAAGAGAACTAGCTCACTCTAGAGATTCATTCTCATAAAAGGAGACCCACATCTGAGAATGATTCCATGTTTCAATAAGTATATAAGTTTATGCGAACATAGCAAGGATGCATACCTGAATTGACAACAGTTTTTGGCACACCTAGTGGGACCGAGCTAAGAAGTTTGGTGTTGTTCTTAGCCTATTGCAGTCTCAAAAATATCTTTAAGCACCTGGTAAATTAGCCACCTTGGTGCCAACAGTTTTTGGCATGCTCGGTGGGACAGGTTGGACTGTTTCATTCCATAATTTGATCATTTATCACTGATATTTGGTGTGTGTATCAGTGAATCCAGCCTTTGGAGGCAAGCAACTAGCATACCTGGCAACTCTACATGTTATTTTTCTAGTTTCAGGATGATCAGTTCATATCATCCACCATATCATGATGGTGTTACCAATACAACATCTTATCAGCTATATTAGAGCAACCACGCAGCTAGTTTTATTCTGAACAACCATGCAGCAATAGCATACCAGCATGCACAACAATTTTGCCACCCACCTACCCCTGCTCAATTTTCTGATTAGCTTATGAAGTCTATAGTAAGAGAGGTTAAGGACACGCTTAATGATACCTTGGCAGAAATGATGAGGTCAATAGATGAGATCAATAGGCAGATTGAGTACAATCAACAATACGATGAATTAGCCTATCAGGCATATCTTCATGAGCAGGAGTTGAGGCACAAAGAGCACATTTTGAACAAAAAATAGCAGCTAAAGAACAACAAATGAGGTTTTTGCTTCATCAAACACATGGACAGTGAATTCAAGCTCCCCCTGTCAATCAAAATTAGCCTTTTTAAGATGAGGTATGTAGGTATAATTTTGCATGTTTTAATCAAAGCGAACCTATTATTCTTGCCAAAGTCACGATTCCTAGTTTTAGGAACCTTGTACCCTTGCAAGAACCTAGGTTGGTATAGCTTGAATATTTTATGCTTCAACATCCAGAGCAGCCACCTTGTGAGATCTCTATTTCTGATTAGGAGTGGGAAACAAAAAAAGATAGTTTGAAGAGAATCTTGAGAGAGAGGCAGCTACACAAACAAATTGTTTGCTTGCTCAAGCCCAAGTAGCCCCTGTTGTCCTAGAACAACCTGCTCAGGAAGAGGCACGTAAGTATAACTTTCCAAGTTTCAAGCTAGATAAGCCTCTTAATGCCTCTAAAGTAGAAATTCTAAGTTTCAAACTACCTGGAGAATCCTCTTCCTTCCAAGAAGTTAGTCTTGAATGCAAACAGACTCCTTAGAAAGTCAAAATCCCAAGTCTCAGAAGATTCGATTTCATTGAGGAGCTTGTCAGCATTCGAGATTAGTCTGTTGACGAACATAATAGAGATAGGCTGGTAAATTTACTACATGTAGCTTTGGAGCAATATCGGTCAGAATAGAAAAGAATTGGGCAAGCAAGGGTTTCTCCCGATGAACCTTTTGATGATTACACTAATGACCCTCCTTGTTTTGTGAAAGATGACCAGCCCGATATGTCAAAAGAGAAGCAGGAGTTTACTGCCACTAGTGTTGTTTTTATAGCTGATATTAACCGTTATTCATCTAAAAAGGTTGTTGTTTCAAACCTGGTACCTTACCCTTTAGATTTTGTTTCATTTGAAAAAATTTCTAACGCTATTCAAAAGCTATATGAAGGCAGGATACAGAAAATGTAGCATGAAGAAGCGGAATTAGTCACTTTATTCAATCAATTACCTAATTTTGTCCAACCAGATGATGAATCCATAGTCATATCAAGGACACTAATTTCAGAACAATAGAGAGATAGTGGTGAGTTATTGAGTGAAACTAACCAATCTGATAGTAACTTACTAATTCAAGGACAGTCTGGTGAA
This sequence comes from Cunninghamia lanceolata, assembly GCA_027924645.1. NCBI lineage: Eukaryota > Viridiplantae > Streptophyta > Pinopsida > Cupressales > Cupressaceae > Cunninghamia > Cunninghamia lanceolata. The sequence goes on along the minus strand of BSBN01000994.1, from coordinate 2,791,469 downwards.
AACAACCCTATTTTGGATAATCAGAAGCTAGAGGAAGATCTTTTGCAAGTTGAAATCAAGCTTTCCTGCTCACATTTAGTTGACTCTTTGGAGAAAGTCACCTAGGAGAGCAAGGTCAAGAGGAAGAAATCACAACATTCCTAAGTAAATCACTCTGATCTAGACTATTTTGAGGGGTTGTCTTACTGTTGTACAAAGGAGCTTGAAGCTAATATTGTGCCGATTGATGCTATATTGCAGGAGGTTAGTTCATTATCTGACCATTTACCTTCATTCATAGAAGAGGGGACTCCTGATTGAAAGTGTTCTTCATTGAATGATGATATGTATTTTGAGCATGATTTTGAAGAGCTATTAGCAACCCTGATAGAAGAGGATGGCCTATTGACTATGGAGGAAGAGCTTACATGGCAGGTCATCATGCAAAATGAAGATGATATTGCTACCCCTAACCATGTAAAATGTTTTCTATCTGATCCAAGACCTTCCAGGGGTGTCCTATCAGATATCTGGCTGGGTTAGCAGCTGACAAGGGGGTACAGCCTCAATGATATTGATCCACATCGGCAAGAAAGGTATCAAGTTGAGCCTTATCATTTTCCTTGTTTGTTTGATTAGTGTACCAAATAGGTGAAATGGTTAAGTACTTTCATGTTCCTATTCAAACAAGTGTTACAACTATTTGCTGCCTATTTGTTCTTATTTCACCTCTTTGGGTCTAGTCACAAGCTGATGAAGTATTATAGATTGTGGAGGAGGGCGAGTTATTTTATCGAACTAGTAAATGGTTTTGTTTAATCAGCTTTCTAAGCTAGTTAGAGTAGGTTAGTGTAGGTGTTGCTATTAATAAGTGCTTTATGCACATTTCTTTTCAGTTAGTTTGTTTCCCTAAGTGATTTGCTGCACGTTGCTTTTGGCCATTAGGGCCTGTTAGCTTGCTTACAATTTAGTTTATTTTCAATTTTTTTGCTGCTATTTGAACTGGTTGAAGTGCAGAGTTTCAGTGTTTTCTGAGTTTGGAATGGATAGAGTATGACTCAATGCCCAATGGATGTTCAAGGAAAATGGTATTGATGCTTAGCAGGCAAGCATATAGCAAAGGTCACTAGAAATGTTACCAATTTTTTTCACAACTCAAATTGGCAGAGCTGGAATTTATTCAGTTCATTTTAGTTGAGAAAAGTTTATTCATAGCATTTTGGTTGTTTCAATTGTATAGTTATCATAATTGATTGGTTCAGTTTTATCAGTTGTTGTTATGTAGAAGGAAATACAAATCAATTAACACTCATTGCTTATGTCAGTGTTTATCATTGATTGAAAGAGATTTTATTCATATCATCAGATGAGATACATAAAATGGAATCACATTGCATTGAATATAGAACGAGAGAGAGAAACTATTGTCCCACACAAGCCATGGGAGTAGCTAGATCTGAATATCTAATACAATATGTTATACAACTGTAAAAGAACTGGCAAAGCATATGAAGGAGAGGATGCCAATCATTGCTTGAATTTAGAGTCGGTTGATCATATGGCAGCTACTCCATTTGTTGCCGAGCTTTGAAACTATCATAACCTACATTAGAGGAGAGGAAGAAGGGGGGTTTAGTGCTCATGACATCATCTCATCCATACTCTATATCAGTACAAATAGAATACATAACCAATTGTATGAGATAGTCAAGATCAAAAAGCACAATATTCATTAGTCACAAAGAAGGAAACAATCATGGAGCATCATTATTTTATTCTAATCTATTTGTTTCATGTGTAGGTACAGGTGAAATTATGTTGCTATTTCAGACATATTTTAGTATGTGGTGCAAAACGGGCTCCCACAAGAGTAGAGATCAGCATGCTTCCCTGAGTCTTAAGGGGAATGAGATTAGAATACTCATTTATACTATGCAAAGGAGAGCATGATAAAGTGAAATAATGTCGTGTCGACTCAGCCTGTTGAGCTTCAAGCTCAATGTTCACCGATGACCACCAATCCAAGAGAGTTGGAGTGATAATCATCAATGGACAGTGAGCTCTTGCCTGGCTACCAATGAAATTCTATATCTCATGAAACAATAATCATTTTGCATATTTGTAAGATAAGGAAATAGTGCCATGGTGTCATCATTCAATACTGTCATTATTCATCTATGACAATTTTAGCCATAGGAATAAAAGTACCACATCAATCAAATGGACAGTTTTAGGTGAAAAATGCATTATGAATGCTCAAAGAATAAATTAGAGTATCTACTGATTATCATTGATTCTTTGCTATTACATTATCATGATTTGTCTTTTGTGTGCATTCAAGATCAGAATTTTGGAACAAATAAGAAGTACAAGATTACATCAGCAAGCATAAACATAGTAGCTTTACCACATGTTGTAGAGTGGAAAGAAAGTATTCCAAGTAATACAGAGATCAACAATTACACTTCATCAAAATGATGATCTCAACATTCATAGAAGATGCTAAAAAGGTATGTTTTCATTGAAGATTTCCTATTTCATTTGATATGGTAAAGTATGATAGTAGTGAAGTCATCAAGTTGCCAGATGCATATGAACAATGAATGCCAAATGGATCCACAAAGAGGTGCTTCTCATTTACAGTATCATTTCATCATGTTATCTCAAGTATAAATGCACTTCAAAGAAATGGTGTTGCTGCAGTAGAGGTAAAATGCTTTCCCATAGGAAGGATAGGTGGATTACAAAAGAAAAGGGAAAATGTGCAAGCGACCATCTACATGCCAAAAGAAGGGTAGAAGTGTTACAGAGACCAAATTGAGATATTAATCATCAAGCATAGCTCATATCATAAACCTTTGCCAATATAGAAGGAGTTTTATGTTCCTGTCTCAAGAATGATAGGAGTTGAAACTGGTGTTTATAGGTTACTCATATTGGATGTCTGCATGTAAAGGAGTGGTAGTATGCACAAACATAAGACTACATGTATTTTGTCTGATGTACCTTACCTGATACAACCAATGATGACAAGGAGATTCAGTCACAGAGCATCTAAAAAGTATTTATACTTTCATTCTAAATGATCATCAAATAAGAATGCAGTGTCACAACATGGAGGAAGAGAGCATCTCTATATGAAATAAGTGAAATCTGAATTAGTTCTGCATATACAGGAAAATGACAAATAAAATAGCTGTAATTTTGTCATCTGATGTGGACAGCTCATAATGCCATCAGTAACAGAAAAGTGTAGAGGGAGATTAAACTATCACAACCATCAAAAGAAGCATAATGGAGTTATATATAAGCGACAACAAATAGGTCATTTAGCCATAAAGATCCAGAAACGGCATGACAACATGAAACAAAGCAGTTTTGGAACATGAAGGAACTCATAACAGCTCGTAAGAGATACATTTATCAGTCATAGTTGGAGGAACAAATATAGAAGTTTGAAAGCTTTTGAGAGAAACATTCTCAGTGAATATACTATACAGAAGAATAAAAACAAAGATGAATGGAACAGATCTGTTGCAAAGGAAGTTGGACAACCAATGAAAGGTTGGGGAGTAGGATTGCTCATTGTATGGGTCCATGCCTTCAATTTTAGGAGTTTAGCATGTCCCAGTTGAGAAGAAATAATTCAGATATGTGTAATCAAGACCAAGTCAAACCAAGTAATAATTGATTCAATTTGTGGTGGTGTCCATAAGCATACACAGAAGAAGTAGCTGCAAGGGGATTCAATGTTGTTTCAACACTATTCTTTCATACTTTTATTTCATGTTTTGTATACTAAAAATGAGCATAAAGAGAACATTTTAAACCATAAGGGTTTGCTATCTAAAATACAGGGAATGGAACTCATCTTGTGTCATAGAGACCACGGTGCTAGCAACATGATATATGCAGAGCTAAAATGCTCATGAATGACTGCAACCAGAGTTTTAAATAAGAGTATTAGTGATATACGGATACAAAGAAGATAGAGGGTTTCAAGTAGAGTCAAAGCTTCATAGGAACAAAATGTTTTTTTTAGAAATGAAATAGTATGAGGGTTTGCTGTTAATATACTGGCAATGATGGAAATAGGACCCAAGTTTTATGCCATCATAGCTATGCACAGAGAAATGGAACTCAGTCATGATCATATCCTCACTGATAAACAAAGTGTAAAAAAAAAGTTACAGTGAACGAAGAATGTATGTGAACTTACATGGAGAGGCATCCTGTACATGCCGTCATAGTTTTTCCTTCTTTTTATTTTCACTTCACTCTTAAATAGAGCTCGACTGCATGGCGTCCAGAGGAAAAGCAAAGAGCAGTGAAGAGTTACTAGGTAGATAAGTTTTTGTGAACTTATCAAGGGTGCATACCTAAATTGACAACACAACCCTCAATGTCAAACCCTAATCCATTAACCCTAAACCCTAATCCCTCAACCCTAAACCCTAATGCCTCAACCCTAAACCCTATCCCTAAACCCTAATTCTTCAACCCTCAACCCTAATCCCTCAACCCTCAACCCTAATCCCTCATCCCTAAACCCTAAACATTGTCCCTATTCCTAAAACCTCAACCCTTGACACTATACCTTAAACCCTAATCCCTTATCCTTAAACCCTAATCCCTATCCCTACACCCTTGACACTCGACACTATAACTTAAACCCTAATCCCTTAACCCTCATCCCTAAAGCCTCAACCCTCAATCCTCAATCCTTAAACCTTCAACCCTAAACCCTATCCCTAATCCCTCTACCCTCGACACTCTACTTTAATCCCAATCCCTTGACCATCAACCCTATACATAAACCCTCAACCCTCAACCATTAACTCACAACATTAAACCCTAATCCGTCAATGCTAAACCATAATCCATCAACCCTAAACCCTATCCCTAAACCCTAAACCCTCAACACTATACCTTAAATCCTAAAGCCTAATCCCTCAACCCTCAACCCTAAACCTTATCACTAAACCCTCAACCCTCGACACTATACCTTAAACCCTAATCCCTCAACTCTCAACCCTCAAACCTAATCCCTCAACCATCAACCCTAATCCCTCATCCCTAAACCCTCAACCCTCGACACTATACCTTAAACCCTAATCCCTTATCCATAAACCCTAAACTCTATCCCTCAACCCTTAACCCTTAAAACTTAAACCCTAAAACCTATCCCTAAACCCTCGACGCTCAACACTATATCTTAAACCCTAATCCTTTAACCCTCAGCCATAAATCCTCAACCCTCAATCCTTAAACCTTAAACCCTAAATCCTATCCCTAATCCCTCTACCCTTAACACTCTACTTTAACCCTAATCCCTTGACCATCAACCCTATCCCTAAATCCTCAACCCTCAACCCTCAACTCTCAACATAAAACTCTAATCCCTCAACTATAACCCTCAACCCTCTAACCTCTACCCTCTACCCTCTACCTATTACTTAAGCACTTACAAACATACATACATGTACATACATACATACATATAGACATAAATACATACATACATACATACATACATACAAACATGCATACATATATACATACATACAAGCATGCATACATGTACATACATAGATACAACCATACATACATACCTATAAGCATACATATATACATATATACATCCATCAAACATACTTATGAAACTTGAACATAAATCATTCAAAGGAAGACATAATGTGAGTGTATTATAACATGCTCGCATTATGTCGAACTGGGAAAACATTGACAAACATGCAAAAAAAGGAAGAAAAGCACAACATAATGTGAGTGCATTATACTGCACTCGCATTATGTTGTGCTTTGGGAATCCCAAGCCTTAGGCTTTGGATTTGCTTTGGATTTCCAATCCAAAGGCTTGGAGTGCCTTCCCAACATCCACAGACGTGTTTTTGCAAATTCTACAAGATTTCACATAAATTTGTTTGTGCTAACCCTCAGATTTGCATGTGTTTCAAGGTCAAACAAATCAAACACCTGGGTAATGTTAGGCTTTCTCTTAGCTATTTAACATTGTAATTTTTTTCATATTTTGACAATGTTAAGCCTTTCATGTTTAATTTCTTTTCTTTGTGTGTCTGTTTTTGGGCAAAAACCACTGTTTAGTCTTTTTTTCATTATAAACTAACTATTCATTGAAATTTCAAATAAATTACATTTTTATAAACTAGACTCCATTCTACACATATTAAAAAAAAACTTAATTTCAATTAATTTTCAAAATTTACAGGGGTAGCACGACCAAAATTCTATTTTTTAAGATGTGCCCACTTTGAAAATTAGTAAAAATTCAAATATTCATTAAAAAATTATTAGAAAAATTGAGCATAAACTACATGATGTTAGCTAATTTCTCACTAAAGTAATTTTAAAAATACCAAAAAAAATTAACCTTTTGAGGGAGCCACAAAACACACTATGTTATGTTTTTTTGACAAAAACAACACAAATTTCTGTGGCTCCCTATTTTGAACCCCTTAATCTATACCATTTTAAAAAAAAAATAGTAGTTTAGAAAGTAGACTCGGAGCACTATGATCATTGTTTTGGTTGCATCTTCAAATTTTGAGTGTAACTATGCTCAATTTCTCATACAAGGTCAGTATTTCCTAATTTTAGAAAATAAATGGCCACTTAAGACCCCTTTTGGCCCCCCATCTTCTTGTACTTACCTAGTGATTTTGCTAGATGTAGACCTAAAGTCTTACAGATAGATAGAGGCATTATATTGGTTGAGGCACTTGAATCTACAAGACAATTGTGTAGGTTCTTACCAAATATCCTTAATGTGAGTAAGAAAGGGGGTGATTTAGATTTCTCCTTGTATAAGGTCATCTGTGATGTCTCAGCAGCATGAACAGTGGCTTGTACTTTTGGTCTGGTAGTATTATCTCTAGGTACAGGATCTCTAGCCAGGACATGATTAGGAATATGACTAGGACCTTCTTCCTTAGGTGCAGGTTCATCTAGTGACTTCAATAAAGCTTTCTTGATGACATGGGTTTTCAATAGTTCTGATAAAGACAAACTAATCTTTAATTTCTTCATTTCATTAGCTAGGTAGGTGGCCTGGGGGCATTGTTACTGCTATTGTTGAAATTTCTCTCATTGTTGTATCCCCTATCAAGATATCTAGACCTTTCATTGTTGTTGTTATATCCTCTGTCAGGATATCCTCTATTTTGGTTTTGGTTTGACTATATATAAAGGTTTTGAGTTCTCAGATGAGTAACCTCAGTGGTCAGCTTTCTCAAGTGAGCTAACATTTCTTTGATATCATCCTTTTCTTTCTACACTTTAGCTACTACAGTGTCTTGATGTGGTTGGAAGAATGAACTTCCATTATTATTTTATGTAGCATCTTGAGGTACATGTCCAGGGTGAGGTATGATCTAACCATTACCCTGAGGAGGTATGATGCTAAGTAGAGGAAATTGTAATGGACTAGCAGGAGGTAGCAGAGCTCCATTAGATTGTGGTTATCTAGGGTATGCAGGATATCCTAAGTTAGGTGCTATGCTTGGTGTTAACTACTGATTAACTTTGATAGCTTCTTCAAAAGCACATACTAGAGATGTGATAGCAAGGTGTGTCCTCCTAATGAACATGGATGTCAAAGGATCTAAGGCTGGGTAGTATACTAACTTGGATGCTTTATCACCTACATTATAAGGGGCAATTAGCTTAGAATACATCTTTTGGAACCTAGCATTAAAGTTGGATATCAACTCCCCTTCATCTCTTTTAATTGTAGCAAAGAGGTGATACATAGTGGTTGGATCTACATGTATTTTGAATCTTCCTTTGAAAGATTTCTCTATATCTTCCCAAGAAGCTATGGAGGATCGAGGAAGGCTGATATACCAACTGTATGCCTCCTATCCTAGTGAATAGGGGAATAATCTACATACAACATCCTCATATTGTATCTTAGCCCTGAAATAGGCTTCCTTATAAGTTTAGATGTGATCATCCACATCTTGATAGGCATGATATTTCAGACAAATATTGTCTGGATTTTTAGGCAAGGGATTATAAGCAGCAAAGAGTAATGGTGATTCAACAGTGAAAACTGACATTGCAGGTGGTGCTAGAGGTATCACAATAGATATTACTGGAGATACTGGTGAATTTGTACTGGTAGGACTGTGATGGATATTTGTTGTACGAGGTCTGAATCCAAAGATAGGTAGTTCTTCTAAAGATTCAGTGGATCTCGACCTTGTATTAGGTCTATGAGCCAGAGCTCCACAATTCAAGATGAACTTTGGATGTTTGGACACAATCATTGCAAAGGTATGGGTATTTACTCATCTAGAGTGGATATTTGTGAACTCTTGACTCAGATAATGAAATATTTGTAGGATATTTGTAGAGAATGCAACTATTGGCTCAAATTTTGGAATTCCATACAATTGTCTAGAAAGGTTGGGATGAATGACCACAAGAAAGGCATATTTGAAATCAAATTCCTCAAATTGTCAAAGGTAGATGGAATCTAGACAACAAATCATTTAGATTGAGTTGCTCATAACCTCCTTATAGCACCAAAAACTGTTGATGATGATGTTAGTCATAACAACAAAGATAAAATTCAAAAAGCAAACCTTATCTTCTTGAAGAATATGATCAATTTAGGATGAATTGATGATTCCGAGTATTTGTTGATTAGTTCATAATCTCCTGACAATCTCTTAGTTAGTTTGATGTGAATTGTTGTTTTCCATTTTGGGGCCTTACACTTGATTCTAAAGTATTTGTGTCTTGATATGCAGATAATACTCTATTTTACCTGTATCTCTATCTTGGGCAATAGGTGCTTTGGATGTTGTTGCGGCAGAGGTTGAAGAAGGCTTATTTGGAGGAGATGGTCTAGGAGATATGCGGATACTCACATACATACTCCTTTTTTAGCTTCTTTAGAAGAAGCCCCTTGTGTTTTCTTTTCCAAACCCTGCCTCTTATCTTCTAGGAAGTCATCATAATCTTCCTCAACCAATTCTTGTCTTTTTCTTTTCTTATCAATTGTGATAGCCACATGCTTGGCTTTGAGCATAGCAACCTCCTAATCTACCCATTCTTGAGTGAATTACATGACCATCTGTGTTATCATATCCAGTGAGGTCTCCTTTGGCTAGCTCCAGTCAGATGGGGAGATAGTTTCATTATATGTCTTCTTGTTTTCATACTCATCTGACATTATTGCCCCATCATCTTGATGTAGTTGAGGAGGCATAGGTATACAATCCAGTGTATAGATCTTCTTAAGTGTCAACCTTTGATAACTCCTTCTCCTCACCTCTACATCATCAAGGCAATCAGTCCACTAATCTTCTAAGTGCACATGATGTGCAAGCTTCTTATATATGTGTTTCTCCATCCTTTTATAGGGGTCATATTGTCTTTCCAGTGAAAATGGTTGCAAATGTAACATTTGTAATCTTCTTTCTACCTCCTTGGCTGATTCTATATCTGGGCACATATACCACCCAATGTATATAGGAAAAATGATGTTAGGTTTCTTATTCCTTTTAGTAAAAGCCTCATATGAGGGCACTATCTATCTAATCATCTCCATCAGGATGACCTTATCTGTAGGATACTTAGGTAGCATCAAAGGTTGGCCACTAAAACCTTCTATTCTGATGTAAGTGAAGGCTGGGAACTGGATGAACCAAGTCCCATTCTTAGTTACGACCTCCTAAGCTTCAATGCTCATCCTCTTAGCCCTATCTTCTTCCATCATCTGGAGCAGGTGCATTATGAAACACTCATTGATTCTTTTGTAATGTTGGAGGGATGACTTCCTCTGCAGTTGTGGGTAATGATCCCAAATGTTCACATCACCAAGGTTAAGTCCAACCCTGCCAACCTTTTGGAAGCCATCAAAAGTCCCCTTGGTTGCATAGGAGTATACTGCATATGAAGACATGTGGAACAAGTTTCTTAACCACCTAGGTTTTTCATTCTTGAATCTAGGATATCACTGATGAGTGATGCCCACTAGACCTGTTGGTTGGTTGTCTCCACCATTCTCATTCATTCATACATCCATTCCTTAAAATTTTTAGCATGCAATCTCCCTCTCATCCAGCTTAGCATGACCATCATGTATTGTATCTCCAGAGAAAAGTTGAATTTATACAATTTCACAAGTAACTTGGCAGATGATTTGTATGATCTATCCTGAGCTCTCCATGAAAACATGATCTTCTTGCAGTCTTTATAACTTCCCTTGTATTATTTCTCTAGAGCCTCCAGATCTATCTTGTATAACCTAGGGCCTATGGGGAGGTGAAATGCAACTGTAATACCTACAACTAAAAGTTTGCATATACTCTACCATGCTTCTCTACTCTTCTGGTGTTGGAGTTATAATTTTTAGCATACACAACTACTAGCTCAATATCCTCTGTAGCATAAGGGAGCCCACCAGCATGCCACATCCTTGAGTTATAAATATTGATGAGCATAGGGTTTCCACTACCCTTCTATCATTTAGTTGTCCACTCCTCCAAACTGGTGTTTCTGAGATGCATATCACCTATCTGACCAAATCTAAAACCAACCCCATTGGGTTATGCATACATGGGAGCTAAGAACTCTACATCAGAGCTGTTCTTTCGGACCTCCATTATACTCTATAATGGCGGATATACATATTTTAACCTAACATGCATTTTAATGAGTTTAAACTTAATTATTCCCTGGCTATCACAATGTTTTAATCTTCACAAAGCATAGATATGAACACCATCATAAAAATTTACCTTATTTAAATACCATTTACCCTTTTATTGCTTGGAAATTACAAGATGAGGGTTTCATATGTTACATACCTAATTTGTTTGCTTAAATCTAATTAACTGAGGTTAGGATATGTAGATTCACTGTTTAATCACCCTTTACCATTCGCCATCCAATGTCCACACCGTTTTGTTGTGGATAGAGATCGCTGTAATGATCGTCGTAAATGCTCTGGTTCTTTGTAATCTCGATCTCTGAATACTTTGTGAATGTAAAAATGACCAAGATTTACCTTTTAAATGTTAACATTGAGAGATTTAGGGCATAATCAATGCAAAATTATCCATGTTCATAGATATTAGCATCGGGTCCTCAGGATCTTAACAAGTGGTGCTATATGATTTGAATTTTCAAATATCCACTTACTATTTTTGTGGCATTTAATGCAGGATCTGCATAATGGCAAATATCTAGATGTTTAAACAATATGTAGTCCTTTCAAAATATGCACGTGCATCAACATGACATTAGTCAACGCTAACCATGGGTGAATATCGAGTCATAAGTATTTGAAGATATTTTACCTTTAACATCGAATATCAGGACATTACAAAATGTCCACATGGGAAAAGTCAATGTGCCACGTGGCACTAGCTGATTGATTTTATGAGAACCCATGTATTGTGGTCAGGGGGATGGATGTGTGGATATTAAGAAATATCTGGATATTAAGTTTCACGAAATATCCCTATGCCCAAATGTGAGGGTGACGTCATCCCTTTTGAAAGATGTTATGGGTCAAGTGTAGTATGATGGCATCATCATATTAGCGAAGTTTGCACATTAAGTTAACGTGCATATGTTTAAGGTATGTCGATATGTTCTAAACTCCTAATGTTTGGATGATGTCATCATCCTTTTGTTATTTATTTATAGTGATATCAGATGACATCACTAGGATATTGGCGAAGATTAGGACATTGAGTCAATATCCTGACATTAGATTTTATTGTTATGTCTACACATTAAGATTGAACACATGCGCGCTTGCGAATATCCTTGCATTTTGATGTTTATTGCATCTTGGTTTAAAATCAATGTGTGCACATTAACAAGTGTGCAGACATTAAGTTTTCCCTTGTAATTTATACAATCAGGACATTAACGAATGTCTAGACATTAGGGAATGTGATTATATCCCTAAGACTGACCAAACTTTGACCAGGCATAACTTCCTGGTCTTAAGGAATTTCGGGGTGATTCAAGAGGCACACCTGCTTAAAATTTTGTACTCTTTCACTTGGCAGGGGTCATGATGACAAATTCTAACTTTGAAAATTAGAGCTATATCATGGGGTCTTGATATGCATAGGATGACATCCTAACATCTGATACTAATTTTACTAAACTACCCAAAAGCAAAGGACACACAAGCAAGCCAAGCCAAAGGAAAAAATTTGGGTCCCTACTTTGTTGGGGCAAAATGAGGTGTGTTGTGTAAGCACACAACAAATACTTTTGAATACTTGTCCCTACTCTATCAAAAAGAAAAAAACAAGACCACCCCCAAATCCATACCCCTATATCCTTTTTATACTAATAATTTTTTTCTTGTTTATTTTATTTTAGAGATTCTCTAACTCATGGAGAAGTGAAGAGAAAATTGAGTTTATTTTCATTAACAAAATAGATAACTCATGCATGTAGTCACTTATCTAGTGATCAAATTAAATAGAAACAAAACTAACTAATTTTTTCTATTTGCATGTAATGACTAAACAAAAGAAAACTAGGACTTACTATCTGTTTATCTATTTCTTTCATCATGCATGTGTACATGCAACTTTTTAAATTATTCTTTAACTAGAAGTTGTCAAATAACAATGCACTAGTAATTCATTTAATATTCTCAAATACTAATTAAGCTATTATTTATTTTAATTCTCTTAATTTTTTTTAAATTAGTCTAATTTTTATGCTAAAATCCTCAAACTTAATTTATTAGATTAAAGAGACTATAATTGCATGCTCTAATAAATATTCCTCCTCATCATGAAATAGAAATTCTTCCTTATCATGTAATAATTAATTATAATATATTTATTTATAATTAATCCAATAATCATAATTACAACAATATATATTTATTTCTCTAATTTATTTTTATTCTAAAGTATTATTGAACTATTTATTTCTAATCATTTATGATCCTAGTTAGAATATTTTATGAAATTTGTACATCCACTTAATACTAACTATTATCATCATAAATAATAGCTTATGAATAAGAGGTGGGTTGTGACACTGTAGAGTAGATCCATAAATAAGGCTGAGTAGAGACAAAAGACTATGATAGTTCTAACTATCTCCACCTCTAAGGAATTGCTTCTAGTAGGGATCCCTCCTATTGTTACTAGGACTAGAACAATAATGGTTCATCCTCAACATCAAACAATTGAAAATACACCCAACACTACAACTAGTCCATCATTCAAGCAGTAGATTACACCAACAGTCCCAAGTTTGGATTAAAAAGTTGAGTTTTGCTATAAATTAGAAGATCTAAGAGAAACAAGAAGCAAATGCTAGAGATTATTGTAACTTCAAATCCCACAACAACCATGGTATTCCCTACATATGACCTAGATAAAAATACCATGGAGTATATGTATGTTTTCCCTAAAGTAAACTAACTAGAGGATCAGATGTATTTCTCTAACTATGAAGTAAGCACCCTTTTATTAGATTTTAGTGGAATGAAAAGTTATGACAAAATAAATGTATCAAAAAGGAAAAATGATGGGTATAAACATCATTGCTAAAGGAAAAAAGAGAAAGAAATATGTTGAAGAATTAAATAGAAAAGTTACAGGAAAAGCTAGAAAATGAGAAAGAAAGAAGGAAAGTGATAGATAACAAGAGTAATGAATTAGATAAAAGGATAAAAACATCTACCTCTATATCTACAAGAAATGTGAATGAATAGACAAAGGTGGAACTAAATGAACTAAAGAAAACTTTAGAGGAAAGTATAAATAAATATAATAATAAAAGAGCCAAGTCATAAAAAAATACAACAAACACTAATGGATTCCAATATCTTAGCAAATAAAGTGCAAGAGAACCATACACAAGAGAAACAAAGATAAATATGGGAACATAACACAAAGGAAGAGAGAAAACATGGTAAAAAATTGCAATTGGAGCTAAGGAAAGTAAAAAAAGGAAATAAAGTTTTTCCAAAGTAAATTATCTAAATTTTATGAAAAAATAATGATTCATATAAAATGGGTAAAAGTTTAGAATTGTGTCAAGCTTTTTTCTAAATAAATAGCTTCTATTAAACCATTTCACCCTAAATAATTTTGGGTAGAATAGTTTTGCTCAAAACCACATAGCCCCTATGTGGCATAAAGAGTTCCACTTGAACCTTTTTCACCCAATTTTTTTAAATTTATAAACTTTGATTTTGAATTTGAAAAGATTATTTATTTGTATAGAAAGTTTTAGGCAAGAGATTTTTTCCTAAAACTTTTCCTAGTGATATTGTCTCACCTAAAATTGCCTATGTGGCATCCCATGTGGTAGCCAACCCCCTCATTTTCAATAAATTGAACAAAACTTCAAGTTCAACTTTGAATTTCTCTAACCAAATGGTATTTTCATGAAAATCTAAAAATACTCTTTGGTAGAGCTCAGAGTCTAGAATTTGGAAATATTTTTTTTATATTTTGATTAGTTCTACTAGGATATTTTTTAAATTTATTGCAAGTAGGTTATTATAATCAAACATGTGGCTAATTAGAAGTTAAAAATATATATATTAAAATATATTTTAAAATTTTGAAAAATATGACACTAGAGGAGAGAATCCTCTCCAAGAGGGTATAATTTGTTTTTTAATGATAAAAAATTAGACAAAAGTTGATGCCCCATGAAAACAATGCCAATTTGAGCAAATTTTGTAGAAACTAGGAACATTAAGTTAATGTGAATACCAATTCAATCCACCCTAGATGAACAAGAGCATGATCAATCAGAAAGAAAACAAATATTGTAAAATAATAGACACATAGAATGCAAAATATGGGATAATAAATTAGCTTACAAGATGTAGTACATATAGGGCACAATCGACTAAGAATAGTTAGGCCATAATAGGAAAAGCTCACTAAGAATAGTGGTGCTCCAAGAATAGGAAAAAGAACCACTTAACTTAGACAAAGCTAATCTAGGCATGCCAATTATAGCTCAAGCCTAAACATATACTCCTAAATATGCACTCCTAAGCAAGCTTAATATACACCAACAAATTTGACTTTAAAAAATTATTAAAAAATAAATGCTGAGCAAAAACTATTTTTTTTCTACATGCACTAGATTTTCAAGTTACCTAAGTGAGAAAAAATGTCAGAAAAAAAAATCTTTAAATTTTGCTACATCTCATCAACTTCACTTTTTTCAAAATTTTCCAACAATTAAATTTATGATCTTAAATTTATAAAAAGATTATATCCAACTAATTTTTAAAAAATTGAAGAATTATAAACATAAACTAAATTTAGAATTCTACATTTGATAAGTTTATATCATTTTAAAATTTGAAACATAAATGTCACTTTTAGGCACTCTAAGATGGAAAACTATATTTGTGTTGTCCATTTTCTTTATAAAACTATGACACCATTCTAAACTTGTACCCAAATATAATGTTTGAGGGCAAATAATGCAGAAGACTGATGATTTGAATAAAATTTTTGAATTCATGGATTGTCTATAAGAAGATTTTAGAAGCTTAATCAATAAGTTATTGAAAGTAGAAAAGTGATAACTTCAAGAAAGAATATAGAAAAAAAAAATAGAAACAATCTACAGAATCAATGACAATGAATTGGCATCCAAAAGAATCTACAACTATCTAGTGATGCCTCAATAAAGGCATCATCTATCATTTGAAAGTGTACAAATCTAGGTGAAGAACAAGAATTGGTAAATTAGTGTGGAATAATGTTACTAAAGTTACATGGAAAGGTAGAAGACCTCAAATAGCATGGTTTTCCAATGGATTTTGACACATCAGATAGATTTATTACAAATAATGCTTTCAAAAAGAATACAGAGGATATAATGAAGCAAGATGAGGACAAGTTTTCTAAGAAGCTAGATGAGGAAAACATTTTTGGGCTTCATGAAACCATTGATAACCTTTAAAATAAGTTTGGAGGATATAGTAAAGGAAATCTCAACTCTTAATTATGAATTGTTAAAAAAATTATAGGTCAATTACTATGAGTTACAACAAATTGCACTTTCAATAGACGAAGAGTGGAACATGCTATAGAAGATGATAATATGATTTGATAATAAGAGATTCTGAATAATCATTGATAAAATGTGTACAACTAATACACAAATAAAATATCATCAACAATAATTTAGAATATGAAATATAGTACAAATACCTACTAAGTAAAAAATCAAGTTTCCAATTGCTAAATCATCTTCTCACTCTAACCATGAGAGCCATCTTAATCCTAGTCTTTGTTTTCTTTTGTCAACATACTTCCACTTAATTGCATCTCATCAATACCACTAGATGTGTTATTCATTGTGTTGAATGAGTTAGTATTATTTGAAGTGTTGTGTGGCCCTCTTTTCCACATATGGACCTCTAGATTCTCACTGCTCTTTCAAAAGAAAAACTTCAAGGATATCATATCTAGGGCAAGAATTGAGAGTTCGTTCCAGTTATAGTTACGGAGTAGGGGGGGAGGGGTGGGGCATGTTACATATAAAATATGTCGCTATCGCATCAAGCCCCCACCAAACAATGGTTCTTGTCCTTTTCTATCTAGCCTATTTGATCTGGGCTCATCGAAATGAATGAATAGAGCAGATGGTCCAACCTTATCTTTGATTTCAAGAATCTTAATGCATTTAAAACTCTCTCATCCTCCATCAACAATAATATCAAGGTTTGACATAGATCAACAAGTTTGAAATATTCTGATATTGAATCATGTAATATTTCACTCTAACTTAAGGTTTCCCAAAGCTTTATTATCGATCCATCTTGATATTGAAAAATGGTGTGCATACACAGACTTACATCATTGCACTTGCACAGTAATAAACATAAAACATAGCATAATATATTATTATTTTCAGATGATTTTCACATTGCATTACATTGGCTTTATAAAAGCCTCTTCCCTTTAACTATTTGATAACTACCTACATAACCTCCATACGACAATGTAACTCCCACAAACTAACAAACTAACTATTGCTTTATTTACTAACATTTATTTAATATGCATAAACTAACCTATAAATACAAATTTAACAATGTAATACCATTGTTACTATGACTATTATGCCAACATTCCCCCCTTATTACATTGTTCCTACAATAGTACCAAGGGACCCCCCTTGAATGCTAATATACTTAACAAAGATGATTACATAGTATGAATACATATTTTATAGAAGATCTTCTCCTAAAAGAACAAATCCTAAACCAAGCAGGGCTCCATCAAGTTGTCTCTTGACCCTTAGAGAGGTGTAGCTTCGAGCTATGTTCTTGAACTCTTAGTCCCAAACTCTCAAATCACAGTCTTAAATTATTCGACAACAATCCCTAAGAGATACAACAGATCTCTATCATTATCTAGTGACTGCGAAAGGGTATAATTATCAATCATATACTCTGAAGCTCGCTTGACAACAATCCATATTGAGCTCAACACCAAATCCCAAACCTGTCTCCAAAACATAACCTTCACAAAACATGTATTATTCAAATCTGTCAGCAACAACAAGGAAAAACAAAAAACTAAAGCCAAAAATGATTCTCATGCAAAGCATCATCTCAAAGTGAGAAGCTGACTTGAGATGATGTAAATTCCTCCATCCTCTGATGCCACCAGCCTCCAATATGACTCTGTTACACTTTAACCAACTGATTTCTTAGATGAGTCTTTGGAGGCCTCATCAGGAATAGAAAAGATGGCCTCGAAAGCATAAGCAATCTTTGACATATGTGCATTCATGATTAAAAGATGATAATGTCAATTTGAACCAATGATAGACCCATAAACTAATCAACCTTATATCTCCAAGATATTATTAAACATTCATCAAATTAAGCCTTCAACAATTTTTACCTTATTACTCCAAATAAAATTATAAAAAATCTAGAATTTCACAACCACCTTCGTTATATTTGAAGATAACAAAATTATCACACTTTCTAAAATTTAAGATCCCTCTTTGAGTTTCTGACCACCACTTTAAAAGTTTCATGTGCCACTTCAAAATAGAATCCAAAAGCAACTTTTTCTTACCTTATACCTTCACATTTCCAAATAATTGCCTTTCCCAAAAACTTTCATTTGATCTGATTTTAAAACATAAAAAATTCTTGAATCTTAAAATATTTGTGCACATAATCTCCTCAATAGAAATGAATATATGAAGAATGGTACCTGAGTAGGGAAGGCTGCACATAGAATAATGCTCAACCAAAACTTACAAAAAAAGAGAGACCACTGCAATGGAATAATTCAGATCACCAAAGTGGTACTTTTTCCTCTCTATACCTGGTAGCACTTCATTTCAATAACGAACTGTTCATGAGCGAAATCTATAAAAGGATTTTCAACGAGATCAAAATCTATATTTTCATCAGCAACGTGGAAGCAAGGAGATTAGGATGCTGCGTTTAACAATTTCTTCAATTACAGGCACGCATAAAATTACTCTTCAATCAAGAAGCATTCTCCAACACATATTCCATGTTTGGAATTACACGCTAAGCCTCCTTTACACACAGCAGTCTCCACACGCCCTTCACATAATTTTCAATCACAGGCACACAGAAACCATTAATACTCTGATACCATATTGAAAAATGGTGTGCATACATAGACTTACATCATTGCACTTGCACAGTAATAAACATAAAACATAGCATAATATATTATTATTTTCAGATGATTTTCACATTGCATTACATTGGCTTTATAAAAGCCTCTTCCCTTTAACTATTTGATAACTACCTACATAACCTCCATACGACAATGTAACTCCCACAAACTAACAAACTAACTATTGCTTTATTTACTAACATTTATTTAATATGCATAAACTAACCTATAAATACAAATTTAACAATGTAATACCATTGTTACTATGACTATTATGCCAACATTCCCCCCTTATTACATTGTTCCTACAATAGTACCAAGGGACCCCCCTTGAATGCTAATATACTTAACAAAGATGATTACATAGTATGAATACATATTTTATAGAAGATCTTCTCCTAAAAGAACAAATCCTGAACCAAGCAGGGCTCCATCAAGTTGTCTCTTGACCCTTAGAGAGGTGTAGCTTCAAGCTATGTTCTTGAACTCTTAGTCCCAAACTCTCAAATCACAGTCTTAAATTATTCGACAACAATCCCTAAGAGATACGACAGATCTCTATCATTATCTAGTGACTGCGAAAGGGTATAATTATCAATCATATACTTTGAAGCTTGCTTGACAACAATCCATATTGAGCTCAACACCAAATCCCAAACCTGTCTCCAAAACATAACCTTCACAAAACATGTATTATTCAAATCTGTCAGCAACAACAAGGAAAAACAAAAAACTAAAGCCAAAAATGATTCTCATGCAAAGCATCATCTCAAAGTGAGAAGCTGACTTGAGATGATGTAAATTCCTCCATCCTTTGATGCCACCAGCCTCCAATATGACTCTGTTACACTTTAACCAACTGATTTCTTAGATGAGTCTTTGGAGGCCTCATCAGGAATAGAAAAGATGGCCTCGAAAGCATAAGCAATCTTTGACATATGTGCATTCATGATTAAAAGATGATAATGCCAATTTGAACCAATGATAGACCCATAAACTAATCAACCTTATATCTCCAAGATATTATTAAACAT
This sequence comes from Cunninghamia lanceolata, assembly GCA_027924645.1. Lineage (NCBI taxonomy): Eukaryota > Viridiplantae > Streptophyta > Pinopsida > Cupressales > Cupressaceae > Cunninghamia > Cunninghamia lanceolata. The sequence goes on along the minus strand of BSBN01000994.1, from coordinate 2,771,764 downwards.
TCATCAAATTAAGCCTTCAACAATTTTTACCTTATTACTCCAAATAAAATTATAAAAAATCTAGAATTTCACAACCACCTTCGTTATATTTGAAGATAACAAAATTATCACACTTTCTAAAATTTAAGATCCCTCTTTGAGTTTCTGACCACCACTTTAAAAGTTTCATGTGCCACTTCAAAATAGAATCCAAAAGCAACTTTTTCTTACCTTATACCTTCACATTTCCAAATAATTGCCTTTCCCAAAAACTTTCATTTGATCTGATTTTAAAACATAAAAAATTCTTCAATCTTAAAATATTTGTGTACATAATCTCCTCAATAGAAATGAATATATGAAGAACAGTACCTGAGTAGGGAAGGCTGCACATAGAATAATGCTCAACCAAAATGTACAAAAATAGAGAGACCACTACAATGGAATAATTCAGATCACCAAAGTGGTACTTTTTCCTCTCTATACCTGGTAGCACTTCATTTCAATAACGAACTGTTCATGAGCGAAATCTATAAAAGGATTTTCAATGAGATCAAAATCTATATTCTCATCAGCAACGTGGAAGCAAGGAGATTAGGATGCTGCGTTTAACAATCTCTTCAATTACAGGCACGCACAAAATTACTCTTCAATCAAGAACCATTCTCCAACACATATTCCATGTTTGGAATTACACGCTAAGCCTCCTTTACACACAGCAGTCTCCACACGCCCTTCACATAATTTTTAATCACAGGCACACAGAAACCATTAATGCTCTGATACCATATTGAAAAATGGTGTGCATACATAGACTTACATCATTGCACTTGCATAGTAATAAACATAAAACATAGCATAATATATTATTATTTTCAGATGATTTTCACATTGCATTACATTGGCTTTATAAAAGCCTCTTCCCTTTAACTATTTGATAACTACCTACATAACCTCCATACGATAATGTAACTCCCACAAACTAACAAACTAACTATTGCTTTATTTACTAACATTTATTTAATATGCATAAACTAACCTAAAAATACAAATTTAACAATGTAATACCATTGTTACTATGACTATTATGCCAACATTCCCCCCTTATTACATTGTTCCTACAATAGTACCAAGGGACCCCCCTTGAATGCTAATATACTTAACAAAGATGATTACATAGTATGAATACATATTTTATAGAAGATCTTCTCCTAAAAGAACAAATCCTGAACCAAGCAGGGCTCCATCAAGTTGTCTCTTGACCCTTAGAGAGGTGTAGCTTCGAGCTATGTTCTTGAACTCTTAGTCCCAAACTCTCAAATCACAGTCTTAAATTATTTGACAACAATCCCTAAGAGATACGACAGATCTCTATCATTATCTAGTGACTGCGAAAGGGTATAATTATCAATCATATACTCTGAAGCTCGCTTGACAACAATCCATATTGAGCTCAACACCAAATCCCAAACCTGTCTCCAAAACATAACCTTCACAAAACATGTATTCTTCAAATCTGTCAGCAACAACAAGGAAAAGCAAAAAACTAAAGCCAAAAATGATTCTCATGCAAAGCATCATCTCAAAGTGAGAAGCTGACTTGAGATGATGTAAATTCCTCCATCCTCTGATGCCACCAGCCTCCAATATGACTCTGTTACACTTTAACCAACTGATTTCTTAGATGAGTCTTTGGAGGCCTCATCAGGAATAGAAAAGATGGCCTCGAAAGTATAAGCAATCTTTGACATATGTGCATTCATGATTAAAAGATGATAATGTCAATTTGAACCAATGATAGACCCATAAACCAATCAACCTTATATCTCCAAGATATTATTAAACATTCATCAAATTAAGCCTTCAACAATTTTTACCTTATTACTCCAAATAAAATTATAAAAAATCTAGAATTTCACAACCACCTTCGTTATATTTGAACATAACAAAATTATCACACTTTCTAAAATTTAAGATCCCTGTTTGAGTTTCTGACCACCACTTTAAAAGTTTCATGTGCCACTTCAAAATAGAAACCAAAAGCAACTTTTTCTTACCTTATACGTTCACATTTCCAAATAATTGCCTTTCCCAAAAACTTTCATTTGATTTGATTTTAAAACATAAAAAATTCTTCAATCTTAAAATATTTGTGCACATAATCTCCTCAATAGAAATGAATATATGAAGAACGGTACCTGAGTAGGGAAGGCTGCACATAGAATAATGCTCAACCAAAACGTACAAAAATAGAGAGACCACTACAATGGAATGATTCAGATCACCAAAGTGGTACTTTTTCCTCTCTATACCTGGTAGCACTTCATTTCAATAATGAACTGTTCATGAGCGAAATCTATAAAAGGATTTTCAACGAGATCAAAATCTATATTTTCATCAGCAACGTGGAAGCAAGGAGATTAGGATGCTGCGTTTAACAATTTCTTCAATTACAAGCATGCAGAAAATTACTCTTCAATCAAGAAGCATTCTCCAACACATATTCCATGTTTGGAATTACACGCTAAGCCTCCTTTACACACAGCAGTCTCCACACGCCCTTCACATAATTTTTAATCACAGGCACACAGAAACCATTAATGCTCTGATACCATATTGAAAAATGGTGTGCATACATAGACTTACATCATTGCACTTGCACAGTAATAAACATAAAACATAGCACAATATATTATTGTCTTCGAATGATTTTCACATTGCATTACATTGGCTTTATAAAAGCCTCTTCCCTTTAACTATTTGATAACTACCTACATAACCTCCATATGGGAATGTAACTCCCACAAACTAACAAACTAACTATTTCTTTATTTACTAACATTTATTTAATATGCATAAACTAACCTATAAATGCAAATTTAACAATGTAATACCATTGTTACTATGACTATTATGCCAACACTTGAAAGGGACTCTCCATGAGTTTAAAATTTTCCATCATTGATGTTATAAAATAGGATGACTACCCTATAAGTTTGTACTTATTTATAAATCCTTCTATATGTTTTCCCTTGAATTCTAAACTTTTCAAAAATTGATTGGCGAAGGTCTCTATCTTGTTATAAAAATTAGATGGTTGATAGTTGATCCAATATTGAGGATACACAATAGACATTACTTGAAGTAGTTCATCTCAAGGGATCAATCTCTAATATATAAGGAAATAGATCTCTTAATTAATCCTTGAAAGTAGTACTTACATATTGAACAATATTGTCAAAATCTTCCCTTGTAATAAGTTTTTATTTGGTAGTCCTTCTAACCATGGAAAAATAGTGCATTAGTATCTCATATATCCTCGTATAAAGGCATATATACATACCTACTTTCATTAAACTATAAAAAATTAGCATTATTATCCATATTTTTCATTAAGTGCCAACTATTAAATTTTGGACTTATGAATGATTACTCTGTTAGATATAGGTCATCAAGGGTCATGTATATCATTTTATGTAGTTTTGTATATTTTGAAATATATATAGCTCTTTCTTAGGATTTTTTCACAAGAATGTTCATTTCCTCTAGCATGGAAACAATACCAAATAAAGTTAGAAGTGTCTCTATTTCACTTAACCTAAATAAGAGGTAAGAAACTTTGTCTACTATGAGGTGATGTTCATACATTACTCCAATCAAGGATTTATATTCTGCAAAAACTCTTTGTGTTTGCCCATGTGAGGAGATCCATTTGGTATCAAAATACTTAATAAGCTTGTTTCCTATGGTTATTCCCTCAACAAAATGTTGAAATTCTAAAAATTGTTTTAGACTTTGAATGATAGTATAAGTGGAATGCATAGACTAAATCTTTAACTTTTGATACTACAAAAAAATTGCTCACAATTTTAAATGCTAAATTCATTCTATGGGCCATGAAATGAATCAAAATCATGTATGGTGAATAAGAAGTTTGTATCTTTACACAAATACAATTTCTATGACCTTGTATTACTAAAGCTCCATTTACCCCTACCCATGCCAACCTTTTGGCAATTTTGTAGTCATCCATGCCTCCAATTTCATTCAGAGATTTCTTAACTGGTTCACATAGTTTATATGAGGTTGCATTCTCGTTCATTTTATGAACAAAGAGTAGATGAGGTTGGTGGACATGATTTTTTATGGTATACACATGCATACATAACCAAGAAGTATTATCTACTATTATAACTTCATCTAAATATAATGCAATAAAAGTTGACTATTTTATTATTTCATATACATCCTACTTTCTCACTTCAACATGTCAACTTCCCCATTTCCATTCACTATTTATTAACCAATATGTCTTAGGAAAGTTAGGAATACCTATAAAAGACAATAAACTATTATATTCTAAGTAGTCTATCATAGGATACCCTCTAGTTAAAACATAGAAAGAAACACTCATTTGAACATTTTTTGTCATTTATGTTGCTCATACGATCATTCCAAATTGAGTTTCAACTGTACCTCCACATGTAGCAAGCTTCATCTTTTTTAAATATACCCAACATATGAAGACATTCTTCTCTGTTTTCCATTTTATCACTATTTTTTTTCTTTTTTCTATCATTTGTTTTTCATAAAATTTAACATGTTTTTTGTATGGTGTCAACTTTTAATTGCAACTTCTTGTCCTTGGGTAAGTACAAAAAGTTGGGGGGCCAAAAAGTGGCCAAAATTTTTTCAAAAAAAATTAATACATAACATGAGCATGTTATGTTTAATTATATATATAAAAAAAGAGCATTTCTGCTCATTTGATTTCTTTATTTTCCTCTACACCCACAGCTTGCAAACTCTAAGGAGCGCACTCGCATTTTTGAAGACCCAATTCGACACCAAAATCTCACCGATTCATCGTTAAAATGCTGCCACGACGTCGAGTAGGCCAAAGGAGTGAGTTTTATTTGTTTTTTTGTTTGAATTTGTTTCTAAATAGGTAGGTTTGAGTTGATTTTTGATGTAAATTTCCTTAATTGTCAGGAAATGTTAATGCATCTCCTCCTCCTCCTCAAAATCTACAAAATCTTGAAGAGGAAATACCTGCCAAAGAACAACTTGAACAACAAACTCCTCCATCCATTCCTTGACATGCCCCTAGAACACAAGCAAATCTAATGGGGCAAATTGAAAACAATAAAAAAGAAATTGAAGACATAATTGCAAGGTTGAAAGATCCTTCAACTTCAACCTTGCATAGGTCCACACTTGCTCAATCTCTTGAATCTATGTTATCAAATGTAGATACAATTAGCAAGCAAATATCTAGTTGGTCAGATAAGAGGAGAGAGTTTAGAGAGTATTATGTAGACAAGGTATCATATGAAGATGTGAAAAAGTTACAAATTACAAAATTGGACTTGTGTTCCATTTCCACAAACCCACAAACAAATCAACCTCCACCCATTACATGCAAGAGTTTCCCTATCCATTGGTGCAACAACCAAGCGATAAGGGATAATTTTAGGCAAAGGTGGTGGATGGTTTTTGACCATCCTCCATGCAATAATAATGAGGTCCTACAATACTTTTTGAGGAAACTCTATTGTGAGTTTGTCCTCAATAAAGTGCCAAACTATTTTCATATGTGGGACTTCCAGCGTAGAGGTGGGGGGCTTCGCCCAAGATAGACCAGGGGCACGTGTTGACCCACAGTGGCCAGTGAGATGAGCAATTAGCAGACCAACCCATGAACATGTGTCTATCCCTTCTATTGTGAAGGAGAGTGTTGAGGTCGATACACTTTAGTCCATTAGTACCGTGACCCATAGCATCATAGAGCATGCTAGTCCTGTAGCACAACGTGGGTTGGGAGATAGTGCGAGGAGTAGGGTCCCACTGCATACTTGTCAGACTTGCGGGTCAGCCTGTGGTTATGACCCCATGGATAGTTAGGACGCAGGTGCATAGGCTACATCTGTAGCTGAGCAGATGGTGATGATAGATACCCTCCTGAGTGAGACTTTCAGCCTTGATACTCAGGTAAATATTAGCAACTTCATTGAATTTAATTTATTAAATTTCAATTTTGAAATGCAAGATTAACTAATTTAGTTTGATGATTTTAATGAAATTTTAGGGTCATAGAGTTGATGTAGTTTTCAGTGGTTCTCAACCTGCATATTACACTACATCATCTATTGTCAGGGTATGTAACTAGTAAACAATTATAAATATTACATGTGAATAGCATCATTATATGAATGGTATTCTAATATCTGATTTTGGATGTTGAATAGGTTAATATTGGAGATTTCAGGGTAACACCTACCAGCGGTGGTGGACTTCAAATCTTCATGGAGGTAATAAAATAAATAGTTTAATGAATGAATTGTACTTACTAGATTTTTGTATGTGACTTGTGTGCTTTATTATGTGTGCTTCCATGTTTAGGTGAACATGTGTGTATGTTAGGAGCCATGATTTGCATCACTATTATAGTTTTCCTAATTGAATAATGTTGTTTTATATCAAGATGATGCAGGCTATGGAGACACCTCCCGATGTTCATAGGGAAATGGAGCATGGTGTGACCTCTGTGATTCATAGCTCCATGCCATTGATAGGGGTATGAGGTAGATTAGTAAATTTAAATTTACATTCATTGTTATAGTTGTTTATTTTTGAAAAATCAAAAGATCATTGATTTGAAGTTTAATTTCTATCTAGATGGTTTCTATACGACATTGCATCACCACAGCCTAATCCTGCTACTAAGGAAAGTGAGGAGACAGATTATATGGTAGCGGTAAGTGATTATTTTGTTAAATGTTTCATTTTTATAACATGTAATTTCTATATATTAATGTCTATAGTTTTTATTGTAACAGCTACAGATGCAGGAATAACTAAATAGGAGGAGCAGCCCTCGGGTTTGTAGTAGACCACCAACATATGCATCTCCATCCCCTAGAAGATCAAAGGCTACCTATGATCTATTCTCTTCACCAGCCAGAGGGGAATGACTTTTTATTGTGTTCCTTTGTTGTATGCCTATATGGCATTTGTGGACATATATTTTGTATTGCATATAGTTGACCTTGTATGCCTATATGGCATTCTTGTAAGCCTATATGGCTATTTTGTATATATGTTATACTTATATCGACATATATTGATGTATGCCTATATGGATATTTGGTTAATACAAATCTTTTTTATTGATGGCGTCCATACTTGCATTATAAATCCACATTTGAATAGATATTTGTAGATGGCTACTTCAAATATCTAAAGTCCAATTGTATTACATAAGATGTTTGTTTATCCAATAAGCCAACTATTATTATTCAAGTATCACCTAAACCTCATTTTGGAACTAAAAGAAAAATTGTATTTAAAATAAAAATGAATCATGTTGAACAGAAAATATTCATATTCTTTATGAGTTGCTCAATTGAAAATATTTAAATGAGTATGCTGATCCATATTCTTTATGAGTTGGTCAATTGAAAATATTCAAATGAGTATGCTAATCCATATTCTTTATGAGTTGGTTAATTGAAAATATTTCTTAATTTCTTGTTATTATACCATATTGGGATGCAAAGAGTATGTTTCTTGTTTTGAATAAGATAGTCAAAATCATATGCTTATGAGCACCTGATGACCATTGTGGTTATTAAATGTAATTCCTCTTGCATATAAGGTGAGGTTATGAGATTACATTGAGTCTTACCTAATTTTAGTATGCAACATAACATTGGGGCTATAGGCTTCCATAAGTCATCAACAATCAAGGTTCAAGGTTTTCATTGAAGTCAAAGGGTCAAGGTTGTTTGTCATTGATGCCAAGGTTAATGCCATGATGTTGATAAGGTGATATAGTGATTCAAGGTAGGTGATGGTCATGAGGTGCATGATGTTGTGAATATGGTTTTCATGATAAGGTCTCTCAATTCATGTTGATGTTGCACAACACAAACATGGTTCATATGATGCAAGGTTCATGTTCATGGTGGATCTAGTTTTGTTCATGTAAGGTTTTGTTGTGAATATGGTTTTCATGATAAGGTCTATCTTGAAAGGTTGATATGATGCAAGGTTCATAATCATGGTAGATGTGGTTTTGTTCATGCAATAAGAAGTTAGAGAAGACACAAGATTTCATAATCATAATCTTATTGATAGTTAGGGTTTGTATATTGGGCATTATACCCTAAAAAGAATCTACTTTTCTTAAGACTTTAAAACCCTCAATTGCTTATCGTGTGTAAAGTGCACTTTTGTTTTAATTTAATATTGACTTATAATTAGAAGTTACTATCACTTAAATCAACCTACTAAAGGGTCTTTAAGTCATTAGTTCACCGACCCTTCAACCTAACTCAACTGGTGTCTCTGGTAAACTCTCATAAGCTTGAGCGCCATATCATAATCGAAGGTCATATTTAATTGATATGAGGGCGGGAAAAAGGATTGGAAGGTCAGTATTTAAAAGGAATTTGGAATACAAACAATCATCTCTATGTGGTTGAATTTGATGGGTATGCCTTTATAAAAGGCTAAAAGATAGCTTTATGTAGGATATCATGGTATTTGTAGTGTTTGAAGATTGAAGACTAGTTAGTGTTTGTAGCTCAGACTGTTTCGGCATGTTTAGGTGTGAAACAGGACCATGCCTAGCCTAAACATACCCATCTAGACATGTTGGAATTTTCAGTTTGGCCATATGAGGAGAAGAACAAAAGTTACACCCCTTTGCAACTTTACACTGCCTTCTTTTGATAATTTTTAGGGTAGCAGAAAAACTTTCACCACGGGAAAATGCCTCAGAGATATGAAAAATTAAGAGAGGTTATTATAAAGGGACCCTATGTGATCGTGTTTCCTCAGACAGAATGTATCTAAGTGACACAGTTTCTGAGTAACAACTCATTAAAGATTGTTGCCTTTTTACACTTTGGACTCTTCAGGGATATCACCGGTATAATGTAGCTCAGACTGTTTCGGCATGTTTGGGTGCAAGACAAGACCATACCTAGCCTAAATGTACCCATCTAGACATGCTTGAACTATTAGTTTGGCCACACAAGGAGAACCAAAATTACACCCCTTTGCAACTTTACACTGCCTCCTTCTAACAATTTTTGGGGCAGTAGAAAACCTTTCACCACGAGAAAATGGCTTAGAGATATAAAAAACTGAGAGAGGTTATTGTAGAGGGACCCTACATGATCACTTTGCCTTAGACAAAATGTATCTAAGTGATATGGTTTCTAAATAACAGCTCGTCAAAGATTGCTACCTTTTTGCACTTTGGACTCTTCAGGCATATCGCCAGTACAATGTAGCTCGAACTGTTTTGGCATGTTTGAGTGTAAAATAGGACCATGCCTAGCCTAAACGTACCCATCCAGACATGTTGGAACTGTCAGTTTGGCCACACAAGAAGAAGAACAAAAGTTACACCCCTTTACAACTTTATACTGCCTCCTTCTGATGATTTTTGGGGCAGCAAAAAATCTTTCACCATGGGCAAACAGCTTAGAGATATAAAAAAATGAGAGAGGTTATTGTAGAGGGACCCTACATGATCAGTTTGCCTTAGATGGAATGTAGCTAAGTGACACAGTTTCCAAATAATAGCTCATCAAAGATTGTTGCCTTTTTAAACTTTGGACTCTTCGGGGATATCACCGGCACAATGTAGCTCAGACTATTTTGGAATGTTTGGGTGCAAAACAGGACCATACCTAGCCTAAACATACCCATCCAAATACATTGGAACTGTCAGTTTGCCCACACAAGGAGAAGAACAAAAGTTACACCCTTTGCAACTTTACACTGCCTCATGATAATTTTTGGGGCAGTAGAAAACCTTTCACCATGGGCAAACACCTTAGAGATATAAAAAATTGAGAGAGGTTATTGTAGAGGGACACTACATGATTGTGTTGCCTTAGACGGAATGTATCTAAGTGAAATGGTTTTTGAGTAACAACTCGTCAAAGATTGCTACCTTTTTGCACTTTAGACTCTTTAGGGATATCACCGGTACAATGTAGCTCGGACTATTTTAGCATGTTTGGGTACAAAATAGGACCATGCCTAGCCTAAATGTACCCATCTTGATGTGTTGGAACTATAAGTTTGGTCACAGCAAGAGTAGGACGAAAGTTACACCCCTTTGCAACTTTACATTGCCTCCTTCTGATGATTTTTGGGGCAACAGAAAACCTTTCGCCACGGGCAAATGCCTCAGAGATATAAAAAACTGAGAGAGGTTATTATAGAGGGACTCTACATGATCATGTTGCCTTAGACAGAATATTTCTAAGTGACAGTTTTTGAGTAACATCTAGTCAAAGATTGTTATCTTTTTGCACTTTGGACTTTTTAGGGATATCATAAGTACAATGTTGCTCAGACTGTTTTGACATGTTTGAGTGAAAAATAGGACCATGCCTAGCATAAATGTACCCATCTAGATGCATTGGAATAGTCAGTTTGGTCGCATTAGGAGCAGGAAAAAAGTTACACCCCTTTGCAACTTTACACTACCTCCTTCTGACAATATTTGGGGCAGCAGAAAACCTTTCACCACGGGCAAACGCCTCAGAGATATAAAACATTGAGAGAGATTATTGTAGAGGAGCTCTATTTGATCATGTTACCTTAGATGAAATGTTTCTAAGTGACATGATTTTTGAGTAACATCTCGTCCAAGATTGCTTCCTTTTTGCATTTTGGACTCTTCAAGGATATCGTCGGTACAATGTAGCTCAGACTATTTTGGCATGTTTGGGTGAAAAATAGTACCATGCCTAGCGTAAATGTACCCATTTAGACATGTTGGAATAGTCAGTTTGGTTGCATCAGGAGCAGGATGAAAGTTACACCCTTTTGCAACTTTACACTACCTACTTCTAACAATTTTTGGGGCAGCAAAAAATCATTCACCATGGGCAAACACCTCAGAGATATAAAAAATTGAGACAGCTTATTGTAGAGGAATCCTACATGATCATGTTACCTTAGACAGAATGTTTCTAAGTGACACAGTTTTCAAGTAACATCTTGTCAAAGATTGCTACCTTTTTGCACTTTGGACTCTTCAGGGATATCATCGGTACAATGTAGTTTGGACTGTTTTGACATGTTTGGGTGAAAAAAAGGGCCATGCCTAGCGTAAATGTACCCATCCGGATGCGTTGGAATAGTCAGTTTGGTCGCATCAAGAGTAGGATGAAAGTTACACCCCTTTGCAACTTTACACTACCTCCTTCTAATGATTTTTGGGGCAGCAGAAAACCTTTTAGCATGGGCAAATGCCTCAGAGATATAAAAAACTAAGAGAGGTTATTATAGAGGTGCTCTATGTGATTGTGTTGTCTCAAATAGAATGTTTCTAATGACATGGTCTTTGAGTAACATCTTGTCAAAGATTGATGCCTTTTTGCACTTTAGACTCTTCAGGGATATCGTCGGTACAATGTAGCTCGGACTCTTTCGACATGTTTGGGTGAAAAATAGAACCATGCCTAGCCTAAACATACCCATCCAGATGCGTTGGAATTGTCATTTTGGTCGCATCAGGAGCAGGACACCAAAAATGCAAAAGTTGCTTTGTGCAACTTGACAACATTGACACTTTTTTGCAATAGGACTCAAAGACTCAAATTGACCTGAAATGACTCAAAGTGACTTAAAAACAAATGAAATGGTCTTAGAATACCTTATTGCAGAGAATTGACTCAATCAAAACAAAATTTCATTTTTTGACCCCTCTTGGAGGCATGACAACCTAGGTGCCCCTGCACCATTAGTGCAACTAAAGTCGATAAAGTTTTCCTATTAAGAAAAAGAGCTTCCCTTAGCTTCAAGAAATATAAATATTCTATACTAACAAGGCCAACCACGTCAATGTCGAAGCTCATGTGGCCTCACCTAATACCTAAGACACATGTAGTCTAGTAGATGTAGGACACCTAAGACACCTATTTTCTAGTCTCTATCTACCTAGTTGACTTATCATATATACCCAAGACACAATTAGAGACACCTATTATCTAGTTAGAAACCTATATTTTATACATTACCTGAATTTTATACATTATTCTCAGGATCAACTTCATCCATCACTTAGGTCTAACCCCATGAAGCATAACATGATGATGTAAAAATGTGTATATGTGTAAAAATGCAACAACAAATAAAAAAAGACAAACCTTACAAATTAATGTGCATACTTACAACTCAATGTAACATGACTTTACAAAATCAATGTGAATACTTACAAATTAATCCAATGAACCATCCGGGTCTGCTCTACACTTTATTGTGTCAATTATTGCTTCATGGTCAGACTCACGCACCTTCCACAAGGTCTTGTTCAAAGGTCTACCCTGATACTGTATCAAATGAACATTGGATGCCATGACAAGGTTTGAGTAATGAAGAATCTTTTGATGCGTGTCAAAGTCCTAAAATAGCCAAACATTAACACTCTTATGTGGGTACCTTCTAAGCCATGTTCCAGTAATAACCACTAAGCCTATAGGGTATTTGATGTTTTCTCTATCTGTAACTAGGGCCTCCAATTTCTTTTTGGCCTCAACACAACGACATAAGTAATAATATGTTTCCTCTTCATTATCTTCATCTACAATAACTGCATATATGTGCCCTACATTGATATGTGTAGCAAATTAGATGAAATTAGTCAACATTACAAAAACACTACAAAGTAAGATGACATTAGGAATTTCAAAAACTATGCAAATAGATATATTACCTAGTTGAACTAGATTTGATATGTGGTCAAATTCAACTAATGATTCCATCTGTGTTAGTTTTAGTGTCGTCGAGGGTTGATACATGTCAAGTGGGCTAAGATAACTTAAATTCCATTCGTCAACCCACTCCTTTGACTCGCACTCATCCCAGACTTGAATTGTACAGGAAGAACAAAAGCATGACATCTTTCACCTATGGATACTCCATGAACCTGCAATTGAGCTTCTGAAAGAGTGCATCTCGCTTGATCTTGTTAGTGTAGAACAATCCTCATATGGTGCAATGTTAGTATCAACTATCAACCAAACAAATCTACGAACTAAAGACTTACCTTCATTACCTGGATCCATGGAAGCATTACACCACTCAACAATCAATTTTGCATCTATCAAATTTGCATTGTCTTTATACTTTAACTCTTCTCGTGCTATGGCTCTTTTGATACATGCTTCTGCACCATCATGCTCCCCCTTTCAATGCCCAGCCTCACAAAAGTTCCACATATGCTGAATACCTGTAAAATTATGCCTCCTACTCAGCCAATAGGAACACACAGTTATCTGACCATATGATATGCTGACTGAACGATATGCCCCTTCTAGTCAAATCATTATAGAATGCCTGAAAGCAACCTTGCATGAACTCCGTAGAATGCATGCGATCATCACTGATATAGAAATTATACTCCCTTTATGATCTTTCTATCATCCTCTGTACTATCATTCACATGAATGAATGCGATGTGCACAAATATAGAAACCTGTGTGGAGTTGTAATATTGTGATTGCACCTCACGCTATGGTTGTAGACTGTAGTTCTCTGCAAAGCTGGTGACTGAAAAAATACTACCAACTAAAAATGTGTCCTTGCATAACTTGAATTACAAGTCCAACCATCGAGCTCTATGGGCATGTCTTGCCTACTCATACTATGTTGTCATGAAATATAGGCATAAACTGATACACTGGAATCTTTTCAATAACCAATTCACACCTCTTTGCTTCTTTACAATCTTTTGTATTGTATGCCATGGTTTTATACTTACCAAACTCTACTAGTTTGTTTCCAACCGCATGTGTTCTTTCCATATGTTCACATATTGGCAAACGTTGCAAGCCACTGTAACGATGAAATGTGCCATCCAAGCATAATTTCTTGTAGAATATTTGACCTTCCTCTCTTTCACATAAAATTATTGATATGAAGTCTCTTGAAGATGTTAGTGGGGCACATATACTTTAACCCTTAACACTCTACATTAACCCTAATCCCTTAACCGTCAACTCTCAAACCTCAACCCTCAACATCAAACCCTAATCCCACAACCCTTAACTCTAATCCCTTGACCCTCAACCCTATCCCTAAACCCTAAACCCTAAAACCTCAACCCTCAACCCTCAACGTCAAATCCTAATCCCTCAACCCTTCACTCTAATCCCTCAACCCTAAACCCTCAACACTATACCTTAAACCCTAATCCCTCAACCATAAACCCTAAACCTTATCCCTAAACCCTAATCCCTCAAGCCTCAACCCTAATCCCTCAACCCTCAACTCTAATCCCTGATCCCTAAACCCTAAATGCTATCCCTACTCCCAAACCCTCAATGAGCTCAATACTATACCTTAAACCCTAGTCCCTTATCCCTAAACCCTCCAACCCTATCTCTAATCCTTATACCCTCAACACTCTACATTAACCCTAATCACTCAACCCTCAACCCTATACCTAAACCCTCAATCCTCAAACCTCAACCCTCAACGCTCAACGTCAAACCTGAATCCCTCAACCCTTAACTCTAACCCCTCGACCCTTAACCCTATCCCTAAACCCTAAACCCTAAAACCTCAACCCTCAACCCTGAATGTCAAATCCTAAACCCTCAAACCTTCACTCTAATCCCTTAACCCTAAAACCTATCCCTAAACCCTAATCCCTCAACGCGAAACTTGAAACCTTATCCCTAAACCCTAATGCCTCAACCCTCAACCCTAATCCCTCAACTCTAATCCCTCATTCCTAAACCGTAAATGCTATCCCTATTCCTAAACCTTGAATGAGCTTGATACTATACCTTAAACCCTAATCCCTTATCCCTAAACCCTCCAACCCTATCCCTAATCCTTATACCTTCGACACTCTACTTTAACCCTAATCCCTCGACCCTCAACACTATCCCTAAACCCTCAACCCTTGAACCTCAACACTCAACCCTTAAATCTAATCCCTTGACCCACAACCCTGTCCCTAAACCCTTAACCCTAAAACCTCAACCCTCAACCCTTAATTTCAAACCCTCATTCCTCAACCCTTAACTCTAATCCCACAACCCTAAATCCTATCACTAAACCCTCAACACTATACCTTAAACCCTAATCCATCAACCCTAAACCCTAAACCCCATCCCTAAGCCCTAATCCATCAACCCTCAACCCTAATCCATCAACCCTCAACCCTAATCCCTCATCCCTAAACCCTAAACACTATCTCTATTCGTAAACCCTCAATGAGCTTGATACTATACATTAAACCCTAATCCCTTATCCCTAAACCCTCCAATCCTATCCCTAATCCTTATACTCTTGACACTCTACTTTAACCCTAATCCCTCGACCCTCAACCCTATCCCTAAACCCTTGACCCTCAAACGTTAACCCCCAACCCTCAACGTCAAACCCTAATCCCTCAACCCTTGACTCTAATCCCTCGACCCTTAACCCTATTCCTAAACCCTAAACCCTAAAACCTCAACCCTCAACCCTTAACATCAAATCCTAATCCCTCAACCCTTCACTATAATCCCTCAACCCTAAACCCTATCCTTAAACCCTCAACACTATACCTTAAACCCTAATCCCTTAATCCTAAAAACTAAACCTTATCCCTAAACCCTAATCCCTCAACCATCAACCCTAATCCCTCAACCCTCAACTCTAATCCTTTATCCCTAAACCTTAAATGCTATCCCTATTCCTAAAGCCTCAACGGGCTCGATACTATACCTTAAACCCTAATCCCTTATCCCTAAACCCTCTAACCCTATCCCTAATCCTTATACCCTCGACACTCTACTTTAACCCTAATCCCTTGACCCTCAACCCTATTCCTAAACCCTCAACCCTTGAACCTGAACCCTCAACCCTCAACGTCAAACCCTAATCCCTCAACCCTTAACTCTAATCCCTCAACCCTCAACCCTATCCCTAAACCCTAAACTCTAAAACCTCAACCCTTAACCCTCAACGTCAAATCCTAATCCCTCAACCCTTCACTCTAATCCCTCAACCTTAAACCCTATCCCTAAACCCTCAACACTATACCTTAAACCATAATTCCTCAACCCTAAACCCTAAACCTTATCCCTAAACCCTAATCCCTCAACCCTCAACCTTAATCCCTCAACCCTTAAATTTAATCCTTCATCCCTAAACCCTAAATGCTATCCCTATTCCTAAATCCTCATTAGGCTCGATACTATACCTTAAACCCTAATCCCTTATCCCTAAACCCTCCAACCCTATCCCTAATCCTTATAGACTCGACACTCTACTTTAATCCTATACCTAAACCCTCAACCCTTAAACCTCAACACTCAACCCTCAACATCAAACCCTAATCCCTCAACCCTTAACTCTAAACCCTCGACCCTGAACCCTATCCCTAAACCCCCAACCCTAAAACCTCAACCCTCAACCCTCAATGTCAAACCCTAATCCTTCAACCCTTAACTCTAATCCCTCAACCCTAAACCCTATCCCTAAACCCTCTACACTATACCTTAAACCCTAAACCCTAAACTCCATCCCTAAGCCCTAATCCGTCAACCCTCAACCCTAATCCATCAACTGTCAACCCTAATCCCTCATCCTTAAACTCTAAACACTATCCCTATTCCTAAACCCTCAATGGGCTTGATACTATACCTTAAACCCTAATCCCTTAACCCTAAACCCTCCAACCCTATCCCTAATCCTTATACCCTCGATACTCTACTTTAACCCTAATCCCTCGACCCTCAACCCTATCCCTAAACCCTCGACTGTCGAACCTCAAACCTCAATGTCAAACCCTAATCCCTCAACCCTTAACTCTAATCCCTTGACCCTCAACCCTATCCCTAAACCCTAAATCCTAAAACCTCAACCCTCAACCCTCAATCCTCAACGACAAATCCTAATCCCTCAACCATTCACTCTAATCCCTCAACCCTTCACTCTAATCCCTCAACCCTAAACCCTATCCCTAAACCCTCAACACTATATCTTAAACCCTAATCCCTCAACCCTAAACCCTAAAATTTATCCCTAAACCCTAATCTCTCAACCCCCAACCCTAATCCCTCAACCCTCAACTCTAATCCCTCATCCCTAAACCCTAAATGCTATCCTTATTCTTAAACCCTCAACAAGCTCGATACTATACCTTAAACCCTAATCCCTTATCCCTAAACCCTCCAACCCTATCCCTAATCCTTATACCCTCGACACTCTACTTTAACCCTAATCCCTTGACCCTCAACCCTATCCCTAAACCCTTAACCTTCGAACCTCAACACTCAACCCTCAATGTCAAACCCTAATCCCTCAACCCTTAACTCTGATCCCTTGACCCTCAACCCTATCCCTAAACCCTCAACCCTAAAACCTCAACCCTCAACCCTCAACCTCAAACCCTAATCCCTCAACCATTAACTCTAATCCCTCAACTCTAAACCCTCAACACTATACCTTAAACCCTAATCCCTCAACCCTAAATCGTAGACCTTATCCCTAAACCCTAATCCATTAACCCTCAACCCTAATCCCTCAACCCTCAACTCTAATCCCTCATCCCTAAACCCTAAACGTTATCCCTATTCCTATACCCTCAACAGGCTCGATACTATACCTTAAACCCTAATCCCTTATCCCTAAACCCTCCAACCCTATCCCTAATCGTTATACCCTCAACACTCTACTTTAACCCTAATCCATCGACCCTCAACCCTATCCCTAAACCCTCGAACCTCGAACCTCAACACTCAACCCTCAATGTCAAACCCTAATCCCTCAACCCTAAACTCTAATCCCTCGACCCTCAACCCTATCCCTAAACCCTTAACCCTAAAAACATAACCATCAACCCTCAATGTCAAACCCTAATCCCTCAACCCTTAACTCTAATCCCTCAACCCTAAACCCTATCCCTAAACCCTCAACACTATACCTTAAACCCTAATCCCAACCCTAAACCCTAAACCCCATCCCTAAGTCCTAATCCATCAACCCTCAACCCTAATCTCTCATTCCTAAACCCTAAACACTATCCCTATTCCTAAACCCTCAACGGGCTCGATACTATACCTTAAAACCTAATCCCGTATCCCTAAACCCTCTAAACGTATCCCTAATCCTTATACCCTCGACGCTCTACTTTAACCCTAATCCCTCGACCATGAACCCTATCCCTAAATCCTCGACCCTCGAACCTCAACCCTCAACCCTCAACATCAAACCCTAATCCCTCAACCCTTAACTCTAACCCCTCAACCCTCAACCCTATCCCTAAACCCTCAACCCTAAAACCTCAACCCTCAACACTCAATGTCAAACCATAATCCCTCAACCCTTAACTCTAATCCCTCAACCCTAAAACCTATCCCTAAACCCTCAACACTATACCTTAAACCCTAATCCCTTAACCCTAAACCCTAAACCCTATCTCTAAGCCCTAATCCGTCAACCCTAAGCCCTAATCCGTCAACCCGCAACCCTAATCCATCAACCCTCAACCCTAATCGCTCATCCCTAAACCCTAAACACTATCCCTATTCCTAAACCCTCAACAGGCTCGTTACTATCCCTCAACCCTTAACCCTTAAAACTTGAACCCTAAAACCTATCCCTACACCCTCACACTCGACAATATATCTTAAACCCTAATCCCTTAACCCTCATCCCTAAAGCCTCAACCCTAAATCCTTAAACCTTCAACCCTAAACTCTATCCCTAATCCCTTTACCCTCAACACTTTACTTTAACCCTAATTCCTTGACCATCAACCTTATCCCTAAACCCTAAACCCTCAACTCTCAACATTAAACCCTAATTCATCAACCCTAAACCCTAATCCCTCAAACCTAAACCCTATCCCTAAACCATCAACCCTCAACACTATACCTTAAACCCTAATCCCTATCCCTCAACCCTTAACCCTTAAAACTTGAACCCTATCCCTACACCCTCAACTCTTGACACTATATCTTAAGCCTTAAACCCTCATCCCTAAACCCTCAACCCTCAATCCTTAAACCTTCAACCCTAAACCCTATCCCTAATCCCTCTACCCTCGACGCTCTAACCCTAGCTTCAAGATTAAATGCTAATCTGTCAACCCTAAACCCTAATCTGTCAACCCTAAACCCTCAACCCTCAACACTATACCTTAAACCCTAATCCATCAACCCTAGAACCTAATCCCTCAACCCTCAACCCTAAACCCTATCAATAAAACCTCAACCCTCGACACTATATCTTAAACCCTAATCCCTCAAACCCCAACCCTAATCCCTCAACCCTCAACACTAATCCCTCATCCCTAAACCCTAAATGCTATCCCTATTCCTAAACCCTCAACCCTCGACACTATACCTTAAACCCTAATCCCTTATCCCTAAACCCTAAACCCTATCCCTCAATGCTTAACCCTTAAAACTTAAACCCTAAAACCTATCCATAAACCCTCAACTCTCAACACTATATCTTAAACCACAATCCCTTAACCCTCAGGCCTAAAGCCTCAACCCTCAATCGTTAAACCTTCAACCCTAAACTCTATCCCTAATCCCTCTACCCTCAACACTCTACTTTACCCCTAATCTCTTGACCATCAACCGTATCCCTAAACCCTCAACCCTCAACCCTCAACTCTCAATATTAAACCCTATTCCGTCAACCCTAAACCCTAATCCCTCAACCCTAAACCCTATTCATAAACCCTTAACCCTCAACAATATTCCTTAAACCCTAATCCATCAACCCTAAACCATAATCCCTCAACCCTAAATCGTATCCCTAAACCTTCAACCCTCAACACTATTCCTTAAACCCTAATCCCTCAACTCTAAACCCTAATCCCTCAACCCTCAACCCTAAACCCTATCCTTAAACACTCAACCCTCAGTAAACTATACCTTAAACCTTAATCCCTCAACCCTTAACCCTCAACCCTAATCCCTTACTCCTAAACCTTAAACCCTATCCCTCAACCCTTAACCCTTAAACTTTAAACCCTAAAACCTATCCCTAAACCCTCAACCCTATACCCTCAACAATATACTTAAGCCCTAATACCTTAATCATCAACCCTACACCTTAAACCTGAAGCCTACACCCTCAAACCCTCATCTCTAGACCATATAACCTCACCCTTATATCCTAAACCTCAAACATTGTGCCTCAACCCTATACTTAAATTAGACCTAAGCCATACGTGCTCTCAACCCAAGTCACCCTATGCTTTATATACCCTCAATCCATATCATAAACCCTAAACCCTAATCCCCGTGCCTTACACACTTAATCTTATACACTCAACAACCTGAATATTAACCCTCAACCCTCTACCCTCTACCTATTACTTAAGCCCTAATCCCTCAACCCTCAACCCTCAAAACTATACAGTCTCAAGTCCTTATATACACTAAACCCAAAACACTTACATACATACATACATACATGCATACATACAAACATACATACATACAAAGATGCATACATATAAGCATGCATACATGTACATACATACAAGCATGCATACATGTACATGGATACATACCTACAAGAATAGATATAAACATCCATGAAACATACTTATGAAATTTGAACATATCTCATTCAAAGGAAGACATAATGCGAGCACGTTATAATGCAATCGCATTATGTTGAATCAGGAAAACACCGGTAAACATGCAAAAAAGCAAAAAAAAAACACAACATAACACGCTCGCGTTATATTGTTCTTTGGGAATCCCAATCCTTGGGCTTGGGATTTGCTTTGGATTTCCAATCTATAGCCTTGGATTGCCTTTTCAACATCCACAAACGTGTTTTTGCAGATTCTACAAGATTTCACATAATTTTGTTCATGCTAACCCTCAGATTTGCATGTGTTTCAAGGTCAAATAAATAGAACACTTGGGTAATGTTAAGCTTTCTCTTAGCTATTTAATGATGTGATTTTTTTCACATTTTGACAATGTTAAGCCTTTCATCTTTAATTTCTTTTGTTTGTGTCTGGTTTTGGGCAAAAACCACTGTTTGGTCTTTTTTTCATTGTAAATTAACCATTTATTGAAATTTTTTAAAAATACATATTTAGAAACTAGACTCCATTCTACACATATTAAAAAAAAGAAAAAATGATTTTCAATTAGTTTTCAAAATTTATAGGGGTAGCATGGCCAAAATTCTATTTTTTAGGATGTGTCCACTTTGAAAACTAGTAAAAAATGAAATATTCATAAAAAAATTATCAGAAAAATTGGGCATAAACTAAATGTTGTTAGTTAATTTCTCACCAAATAGATTTTAAAAATACAAAAAAAAAGTTAACCTTTTGAGGGAGCCACAAAACATGCTATGTTATGTTTTTTTGATAGAAACAACACTAAATTTTGTGGCTCCCTCTTTTGAACCCCTTAATCTATACCATTTTCAAAAAACATTAGTCATTTAGAAAGTAGACTTGAAGTACTATGAACATTGTTTTGGTTGCATCTCCAAATTTTGAGTGTAACTATGCTCAATTTCTCATCCAAGGTCAGCATTTCCTAATTTTAGAAAAAAAAGTGGCCACTTAAGACCCCTTTTTGGCCCCCCATCTTCTTGCACTTACCCCCCTACCATATTTACAACTACAAATCTTACATGTATATTCTATGGGAGGTTCATCTTTATTTTCATTCTCTACTAGTTCAATGAATGGGTATTTTGAGACATAATTAATTTAAAAATTCCTTGACATATCCCACTCATGCTCCATTTTTTATTTGGTTCCTCTTTTCCCCTTCCATGCAATATCCACATTTTCAGCATTACTTGTTGATATGGGTTTATTAATATTATCATTCCCACTATCCTAGGACTCCTCTGGAATATCTCTAGCATTATTATGCAACTCATTACTATCTTCTTGTGAGGTATTCCCTTGTTCATTATTAGATGGTACAAATCATATTGTTGTAGGTTAATCTAATGGACCACACACGTTGCCAAACTATGGAATTATGTTTCTACATTCTGATGAGTGCTCTTTACCACTTTCAAGAAACTCTCTTTCTCGACATCTCTCATGAATTTGAAACTATAAAAAAATATCCTTGTGTTTAAAGGTCACTACTCAGCATCAAAGAATCAACTCTTAAAGTTTTTGGTATCATCTGTATTATGCAATAGTGAAACTAAATAAACAAAATTAACAAAAGGAATCATAGTATAGATTTGTAGGGCCTAGATGTCTCACTACTCAAATCATCTATAAAAATGAAACTAAATTGACAAACAAATAAATAAATATGAGGAATCTTATATTATAAAACAATAAAAATTATCACTTACCTTTCGATAACTTGTTAATTCCTATAATTATTTAAAGCTCACTAAAAATAAAATCCTAGGTAGCAAGCAGACATAAGGCATGGAAGAAACCAAATAAAAGAGTCCAAAATAGAATTCTCCAAAGGATATAAATATTCAAGAATCAAGTCAATTCAAATTAAGAGTAGAACAAAATTTGTAAAAGATTAGGTCAAAGTTTTAATTGTATTTATCTGAATTAAAATTTGGTGAAACTTGACAAATTGAAAAAATGACAAATTAAAAATATGGTAAATATGACGTGATTGTCAAATGATTGATATAAATATTAGGCAATTCAAACCACAATCTAAAACATATGTTGTGATTTTCAAGGTGATTATGGATTTATGGTTAACATATATCATTATAATGGTATTGGAGGATATGTCAATTAATTAAAACATGCCTCTAAAATTCTAGAGGATTCCCAATTACAAACATAAATTTTATTGTGGAAAAAATATTACTCATAAATTCCACTTAAAGAAATTGGTGGTGATGTAACATGCATTTGACTAATAAATCATAAATTTGGGGTGATTTGGCCCCCAATGATTTCATTATATTCACCACAATTGCATTGGCTAATACAAACTATTCACCATTAAAAATCATTACTAAAGATAACCACTTTTGTTATACAAAAAAATTCCAACCACAAGATCCTAAAGCTTGTACCCTTTCACATTGATACCATAACCAATGAAGATACATTTTATAACCTTCTTCTCTAACTTATAATTGTTCTCCTTAGGCACATGTGCATATGCCTCACAACGAAAGACTCAAAGATGTCTCAATGAAGACTTTTTGCCTAACCACACCTTCATAGGTGTTTTCTTTATAAGAGCTAATGTAGGAGACCTGTTAACTATGTAACAAGTTGTGGCAACTACTTTTGCCCAAAAATTTTGTTCCAAGACAAATCCATTGAGTATACTCCTATCCCTCTCCACCAATGTCATGTTCATTCTTTCTATAAATTTATTCTACTAAGGGGTGTACGGAGTTGTCCTATGTATCTATATCTTGTGATCCTTATAGAATCTATCAAAATCTACTGAACAAAACTCACCACAAGTATTAGTCCTTAAAGTCTTAATCTTCCTACTAGTATAATTCTCCACATGAGCCTTAAACTAACTCTTTAAAGTGATTGAATACTTCATATTTACTTCTACTTTAGAAATATACCCATGTCCTTCTATTGTAGTCATCACTGAAAGATACATAATTTATACAAATTTATAATCGAAGGAACATTAATACAACCAAATACATTAGAATGGATTAATCCCAATGCCCTAAAAGATTTATGAGAACTATAGTTAAACTAAACCTAGTTATATTTCCATATACACAATGCTCATAGTGATCAAATTCAAGATTAAAATCATTTAACACTTCGACAAGGTTTTTATTTTTTAGGGCCCTAAGACCCGTCTCACTTGTGGTCCATTCCTTGGCACCATAAGATTATCTTCTTAGCTAGTATCTTAGTCTCCAAAGGATGAGTAACCTAGGTACCCAAAAAACATGACCATTAGAAGTGGATGTAACACTCCTCTTTGTTGATGGTTCCAATGGTGAAGGTGTAGATCATTCTATAGATTTCTTTAGTACATGAATAGAAGAGATATTGCATTAAATTATGCATACATCCATATGAAATAGAGTGCCCATGAAGAAACCCTTAGCAAGAACCATAGCCCCTCTCACCATCTTGCACCCTCCACTTGAGAAAACAACTTGCACACCTGAATCATTAAGTCTAGTTATAGAAAGTAGGTTCCATGCCAAACTAAGGATATCTAGTAAACCATTGATCCCCTTTGTTCATCTAGTAGGGAATCAAATAAGGACTCTACCATGGCCAACAATCTTAAGATAAGAGTCATACCCAAGGTACACCTTCCCACCATCATATTCTATATATTTTGAAAACTAACCATAACATGAGGTCACGTGGAAAGAGGTGCTAGAGTCTATAAAATACATACCGTCCATGCATGTTTATCCTTTCTTGAGAGGAATTTTTATACTCAGATCATAAAAATAACTCTTCTTCTTCTTTTTTTTCTCCTCCTTACAATCTATTCTAAAATGGCTAGGCTTGTAGCAATTCTAACATTTTTCCTTGGTATTACCAAAATATTTGGATCTAGTTAGACTTATCTCACTTCTTGTCCTTATTTCCTTTCTCTTTTTGTCTTTCACAAACAAAGAACATATAAAAGTCATACGTTGATCCTCCTCCTCTATCTTCATGCCGACACACTACAACTAGGTCATGGTCATATTGAAGGCATTTAGATGTTTAGTCGAAGAACCACCATCCTCCATCCTAAGGGTGTACAAAATCTTTCTTAGGAAAAAATGGCTTACTAGGGATTGAGCCTAATAAATCTCACCCAACCTCTTCCAAAGGTTCATTCTAGTAGTCAACAATACTAAATTATCCAAATAGAGTCTAATGAGACCCTTAACTTTTTAGTCCAATGTGTCCTAGTCTTAATGTTTCATTGTGGTACCTATTTGGATCTAGCTAGTACAATGCATATAGATCTCTATCCATGACTATATCCTCCATCTTGAGCTTCCAATTTTTTTTTTTTTCTTGAGAATTTCATCTCTGTCCTTGATGTGTTTTCCTTTTCTTTTATAACAATATATATTTTGCACAAACTCCCACTCAATCCAATATTAGTACAAGAAAACCTTGTCCTTAAGACCTAGAATATGAGGTGATTAGGCTTTAATACCAAATGAAAGGAAGTAGAGGTGTGGAACACACTTCCTACACTAAGCTATGAGAGGCAATATATGCAAAAGTTAAACTAATCACATAGTTATAAGGAAATAAAGATAAAAGAAATATACCATAACACCATGATTTTGTGGGGAAAACCCTTTCGAGAGAAATCTCCCACACTCCAAAGTAACTCAATGTATTATTAAATAATCAAAGGTTACAATACAGTTGTAGAGTTTAAATGTTTATAGGAGTATCACCAACTAGATATTTGGAGTAATTCTGATAGCATAACAACACTTACAAAACTCACTATAAAAGCCTCCATCTTAAGCACCCAATAAATAAGAGATGGATTACATGAAACCATAAAATGGTAATTAGGAATCCACGAGCTAAAACCACCCAAAATATGGCACCCAAATCCCAAGATGATTCTATATGCCAAAAATAGCATATTCCTTCCACCTACCATAAGCTCATCATAATCCACTCACCAACTTGGGTGATTGATTTTGGATTCATTATCTCCATTCAAAAATGTCTTATGACATGTCATAACATGTGCCATAAGTTGGTCAACAAGTATAACTCCTTTTGATAGATCTTTTGTGTCATAGATATTTTTACATTTCCAATATGGTAGGTCATACTTTTGGAGGCCATAAATTTCGATCTAGGAGGCCATTTGGGCCCTTTTTGGCCAAAAACAACCTCTATGGCCCAAAAATTGAGTTTTTGTATTTTATAGCCTAAAATTTGTAATTTTTGTATTCTTAACATTAGGAGCAAGGTTGAAACACCTTTCCTAACAAGATCTAATCTCATTTGTATTCTTTCTTATATTGGTAACACATCAGTTACAAGCTATAAATCATAGATAGAACATTGAGTAGACTTGTTAAACATTAAAAACTATTGTCCTTTCTCCATTGTAGCATTCTAGGGGTCCTTTATAAGTTCTTTTATGTTTACAACCACTCAATTTGTGCTCGTAACTAAACATTAAATTATTGTGTAAGTCAAATTGTTGTTAAGTATTGAAATGTTAGTTGACATCTTGCCTCCCAAGGTCACAACAATTTTTGTCCCTATTTGCTTTTACTATTTTGTATTGATAAACATTCTAGGACAACCTCTACAAAGTCCAAATTGTAGTGTCCCTCCATTCACACCATGGATGTGCAGTTTAACGATCGTTGACTAAGTGTGACTTAGCTGGTAACATCGATATCTATTTCTTACTTTTGTTATACCATATAATAAAGATATGAGATTCAGAACTCTATGAGGGGGAGAGAGAGAGAAAGACTCCAGGAGGCATCTAGCTAGACTGAGTAATGGAGTGGATCTCTGCCACTTCTACAGAAATTCAGCATTGAACATTTATAAATTTCTTAACCAAGGTATGTCAGAATTAATCCCACTTTTGTTTAAATTAGTGCATGATCTAATAGTAAGTATCTGCATTTTGGTCATTGTATGTATATGGATTCCAAGATAGTGTTAGGCAAGAATTACCCCTCTGTTTCTTCATATTATTTGGAAATGGTGAATTTACATGTAAGCCAAATTGGGTAGATTGATCATTCAAACACCTTAAATTATTTAAATTTCATGATTGAAAGATGCATTTTGTGCACTCCAGTCTCGTATCACTTCTTAAAAAAAAATTCTATGATATTTGAGTATGAATTGTAAACTACATGAGCACTGAATGTGCCTTCTTATGAAATTAATTCTTCCAGCTAGCAATAGTGAATGGGAATTCGTAATGTTATGTTTCATGGGCCCTCACTACCTATCGATTATGCTTCTTTGTTGCTATTATCGATTATGAGACACACATAGCATTTTCATTAAATCGTTGATGTAATTAGTGTTTGGTAATGTTTAATGTATTTTCTCCATGTTAAATGATACTCGAATCTCTATGCAGTGACAAAAATTCCAAGAATAGTGCCACTCTTTACATGCACCTCAGTCCCTATTTTGTAACTACCACAATTTATTTAATTCCTTCTTGTTTTAGCACTTGGGGGGGAAAGCATTTTATGGAGACAACTAACTATCGAATGCACGCTCTATTTTTATTTTCAAGTTATATGATTCTAGGGGCTTGATTCTGGAGGGGGCAAAGGAAATAGATATCCTTGCTGGTAGGAGGGGACACATATTTCATCTCTCTTGATTCGAGATAGCATACACTATATCAAAAACAAATATTCACATTTTGATGATTACAAAGGAGGACTGCCTAGAAGTAATTATTAGTATGAAGATATTACTAGTTTGAGATCTCTAAGCCATGCAGGAATCGAAAGCTAAGAAGGTACCTTTCCACTTGGCACATGGATGATTATCTAGCACTATGTAAATGTGTATACATGTGTATAAATTAATCTAAAATGCTTGTATCTTACATTTCGTTTACAAAGAATGTTGATATACTCTGATTTGTAATTTGAAAGTAACTTTACTAGGTTAAATTTTGTAAATTATTCTCTATCACCTTGTTAATTTCATTATTGTTATTTCTTTTAAAAGTTTGTGTGTAGGTGTATTCATTTGATGCATTTGAATTAGTACAAACCATGGTTGTTAGTTAGACCATGTTAGTAATTAGTAATGTAGACATATAATTATGCATAATAGAATGAGTTATGTATGTGGTTGAGTGTTGCTTAATTTCATTAATGCAGTCATGTTTCCCTAGAGATGTTAGTTAACTTGTTATATTTTGTGATCATTAATTCTTTGTTTTTTTTGAAAAAAAAAATTGCCTTTTTATTGCTTTTGTTGACTTATCTCTAGGGTTGCATGGTGGGCATTAATTTGGTATCAGAGCCAAGTTTCAGCACTAGGATCTCTGGTTAATGTTCTCACCCATGTACAGTTATAGTAAATCTTCTTATGCATGTGATAAGAACTCTTGTGTTGGATACCATGTTTTAATCTTAACACCTAGCTTGATGGGTTGGATAGATGATCATGATATTGACCTTCAACATCATCTGATATGTAGAAAGAAGTAGAGTGAAAGGAAACTGGAATAGGGAAGGGGATAATAGGTAATGTTATAATTTTGCAAACAGGAATCATATTGGTTATGGAAATAAATGTATTAATGGAATTATAAAAGTAATTTTCCCCTATAAATGTGGGAAACCAGTAACTGTGCATTGGTTGAGTGTTGTGAATACCCTGTATATTTTTTGTGTGACCATGGGATGGTGATACTAGGTACCCATCCATGGGGAATGTGTGTATTTTTGGTGTGGGATTAACCATACCATTACGTGTGTTTGTATGTTTGTTACCTGATTGAGGGCCAACCCTTGTGTAGTTGAAAATATATATATAAAAGAGTAGCCAAAAGTTAGATTCATAGATTCTCTTCTTTTGGTCCTCTAGTCCCTCAGTCTATGAAGGGTAGTAGCAACCACAAAGTTCCTTGGGCGGAGTGTGCAGCGTACACTTATGATAGCGTAGAGCGGCCCCTCACTCAACCGAACTTGAGGAAACATACTCACTACTTCCCCTTATGATGGATCAGGGTACTTGATCCATATGTGTTATCCTAATCCCCATAGTTTATGAGCATCTAGATGGTATTTCTTGGAGGATCATTTACCTTGTCTTCACGAAAGGTATGATATGCCACATGAGTTGTCAGTTGGGGGTTGGGGTCTAGGACCTGCATGGACAACCCAACTGGAACTATGTGATGACATGAGTCATCACTTGGGGGCTAGGGTCTAGGACCTGCATGGATAACCCAAGTGAGACCATGTGCCCCATGTATATTTTAAGGTCCAACATGTGGAGGGAGATTTGTTATCCATGCTGAGACAGATCCCATATCTACACATGTTCTGACATGATGCAATAGGTATGATGCCAGACCCCACTGATGCTCTGACACAGTGCTGGTGATGATGTCGTGTTGCTGATGGTAGCGTGCTGGGATTGAGGACACGATACCACATGCTTAGACACGTGAAGGTGCACTATGAGATTGTGTTATAGACTACTTGTGTGATGAGCATTATGGGGCCTCGCACACTTGTAGAGGGATACTCATGTTTACTTTCGATAGTGTTTGGGTTGGTTAGCATATGGGTATGTCCTAGCCATGTATACCTCTGGCTACGACGAGTACCTGCGTGTGCCTTTTCCATGAGGTGTCACTATGTAGGGTGTGTTTTGCGCGTGCCTACTTCCACGGAGCCATAGACACACTGTCATGCGGTATACGGCTAGTACGTGCCTTCTCTGACTGGCGTATGACCATGCCACGTAGAGATGTGATGCAGGATGTGGCCGAGGTGCACATTCCATGTGGGTAGCCAAGGAGTGTGTGGGCCACTTGGCTAGTCCATGCTGCGTGACAACGTGATGCAGGGTGTAGCCAAGTAGTACACTCTAAGCCATGTGGATGGTGTGCTTACTCCGCACCACATGAGGGCTACTACTATAGCCTGACGTTGTTTCCTCCTTCCTCGTTTGGTGGCTAGTATCTAGTCACACAATGTTGTACAGTGCAATTTCAAAGATTGTGGACTTTCTTTATGGATATTGATGATTTTCTATTGATTGTGAAGGCCGGCACTTTGTTTCTATTTGATTGTGATGGTTTAGCCACACTTAGTGATCCTAATTGCAGTAATCCTCATGGTTACAATTGATTTGGTGTTGATATTACATGCATTTCTTGCTTTATTGTTGAAATTGAATTTATATTTAATCTCTCTTTATGACTTTTGTGGCTAAACTAGTTTATCTTTATTATTTTCAATGTCAGCCATGTGTTGTGTTGTGATTCCTCTCCAAGGAGATATGAGGCGGACTTGGTGGGTGTATACGAGGAAGCAGATGTAGGGAACTTTGAGGATGGGGGTATGTGAGGTTGTTATATAGCTAGGACCCACTACCCACCTATGCGTGATGACTATCTCCTGAAGGCTAACCACCTTATACAATAAGAGAGAAGTCATTATGGCTTGGCTTGGATGGTCTCACCTTGTGAGTGTGGCCTAACACCAACAAGTCATTGAGTGTGAGTTGTGGATTATGTGAGATGGATTTTGGCTCTTGGCTCATGGATTATGTATTATGGATTGGTATAGTGCTTTCTAGTATCTAGATGGACCCTTGTTTAGCCTTGTGATGTGAGTCTCGGTAATGTGAATTTGTGTGTATGTGAAGAATGTATGATAAATCATGAATATATTACTTATGAAGTTGTGGTATAATAATTAAAAATAAAATGTCTTGTATAAATGGTGGATATTTTATGGAAAATGTGTGTGTTATGTGTATAAATATATATTGATATTTTGTAAAAATGTAGCATTCTAACCTATTGATTGCTTAATAGCATAGTGGAAGAGGAATTACAGTGATGGTGTGTTTGAAAATTGAATACTTTATATGTTTATAATGTGAGTATTTCTTCTAGTTAGGATTAAAAAGGTGCAAAGTTTTCTCTGTCCTAAAGGAACTGATTGGGTGTCAATGTTAACTTGTAAGGATTTTGAGTGGTTTAGGTATTATGAAAGTATTTTTGAAATGCAAGTTTTGATTGTATTACTATTGTGATCTTTAAAACTAGAAGGGTAGATTATGTTCGAAATGGAGGATATAAGTTTATATTTTAATGAGATAAATTCTTTCCATAGGCAAGTTAGTGTATGTTATTTTTATGAAATGGATCAGCTTTGATGTAGGTACTAACGTGTTATGTCTCCACCTTAGTTTGCAACTTCCAGAAGGAAGTCAAGTTTTAGGGGGGGAGGTTCTAGTACCCCTCCATTCTCATCATGGATGTGCAGTTTAACGATCATTGACTAAGTGTGACTCAGCTGGTAACATCGATATCTATTTCTTGCTTTTGTTATACCATATAATAAAGATATGACATTTAGAACTCTATGAGGGGGAGACAGAGAAAGACTCCCGGAGGCATCCAGCTAGACTGAGTAATGGAGTAAATCTTTGCCACTGGTAAGGAAATTTAGCATTGAACATTTATAAATTTCTTAACCAAGGTATGTCAGAATTAATCCCACTTTTGTTTAAATTAGTGCATGATCTAATAGTAAGTATCTGCATTTTGGTCATTGTATGTATATGGGTTCCAAGATAGTATTAGGCAAGAATTACCCCTTTGTTTCTGCATATTATTTGGAAATGGTGAATTTACATGTAAGTCGAATTGGGTAGATAGATCAATCAAACACCTCAAATTATTTGAATTTCATGATTGAAAGATACATTTTGTGCACTCCAGTCTCGTATCACTTCTTAAAAAAAAATTCTATGATATTTGAGTATGAATTGTAAACTGCATGAGCACCGAATGTGCCTTCTTATGAAATTAATTATTCCAGCTAGCAACAGTGAATGGGAATTTGTAATGTTATGTTTCATGGGCCCTCACTACCCGTCGGTTATGCTTCTTTGTTGCTATTATCGATTATGAGATAGACATAGCATTTTCATTAAACTGTTGATGTAATTAGTGTTTGGTAATGTTTTATGTATTTTCCCCATGTTAAATGATACTTGAATCTCTGTGCAGTGACAAAAATTCCAAGAATAGTGCCACTCTTTACATGCGCCTCAGTCCCTATTTTGTAACTATCACAATTTATTTCATTCCTTCTTATTTTAGCACTTGGGGGGAAAGCATTTTATGGAGACAGCTAATTATCAAATGCATGCTTTATTTTTGTTTTCAACTTATATGATTCCAGGGGCTTGATTCCAGAGGGGGGGAAGGAAATGGATATCCTTGCTGGTAGGAGGGGAGACAGATTTCATCTCTCTTGATTCAGGATAGCATACACTGTATCAAAAACAAATATTCACATTTTGATGATTACAGAGGAGGACTGCCCAGAAGTAATTATCGGTATGAAGATATTACCAGTTTGAGATCTCTAAGCCATGTAGGAATCGGAGGCTAAGAAGGTACCTTTCCACTTGGTATATGGATGATTATCTAGCACTATAATAAATGTGTATACATGTGTATAAATTAATCTGAAATATTTGTATCTTACATTTCATTTGCAAAGAATGTTGATATACTCTGATTTGTAATTTGAAAGTTACTAAGTTAAATTTTGTAAATTGTTCTCTAACAACTTGTTAATTTCATTATTGTTATTTCTATTAAAAGTGTGCGTGTATGTGTATTCAGTTGATGCATTTGAATTAGTACAAACCATGGCTGTTAGTTAGACCATGTTAGTAATTAGTAATGTAGACATATAATTATGCATAATAGAATGAGTTATGTATGTGGTTGAGTGTTTCTTAATTTCATTAATGCAGTCATGTTTCCCTAGAGATGTTAGTTAACTTGTTATATTTTGTGATCATTAATTCTTTGTTTAAAAAAAAAAATTGCCTTTTTATTGCTTTTGTTGACTTATCTCTAGGGTTGCATGGTGAAGCATTACACAAATCTTACTTGTACATTATTTATATTAAATAATTAGCATTCATAACTCATTTTGACAATAAAAAAGGCACTTGTTGCTTGCTATATATTACCATTGTTCACTAGGAAAATGACATAGTAACATCATTTATTAATTACCTTTAAAATAATTAAGGTTAGAAATATTGTTTGTTCATTGGAAAGTTATTTTGCTGATATTTACACATGAAGCATATAGTTTACTTTCACAGATTACATCAGATATAGCTTGAATAAATCAAATTTCACTTGGCTTTTTTCTTTCATTAAGAAACATTTAAATACATTGCTCTCTCTCTCTCTCTCTCTCTCTCTCTCTATATATATATATATATATATATATATATATATATATATATATATATATATATATATATATCATTGTAGTTGCATCTTGGTTTGGCAATGTGCTTTATTACATATATTAGTTAGTAAACATTCTATCAAAGGTATAAAAGGGAATAAAATATTAGAAAACCCAAAACATTTGTCATTTTTATTGTCGCATTCTTGCATACATATAAGCCTTGGAATTCAATTCGATGTTATCATGAACATCATTGTATCTATCCATAAGTTCTTTATCTTGGTTTTAGTTGCCTACAACAACTTGTTGACTAAGGTTATTATAGTTGAATTTGTTATGAATCACATAACCTAGTGTAGTTATCAAAGACACATGGTGAACCTTGACTTTACAAAGCATATGAAATTAGAACTCTTTGCCAAGCTAACTAGTCTTGGTGAAACATGACTTAATATTGATGTTCTTGTTTGAGATTTTTAGTGTATGATCCTAGAGCCCTAGATAAGAAACCTTATTAGGGTTTGCAACTAAGTCCTTTGCAGATTGCCCTAGCAGGACTCCAAGAGGTCGTGTGTGATGTCTTTGGTATTGAATGCCCTTTTTAGTGCATACAAGACCAACTTTATAGTTTTGAGTGAAAGATTGAAGATAGAAAGAAAGCATGCACTGGACCTAGGATGATGTGTGTTGATGTAATTCTCTAGTAATGCTACTAGATTCATATTACCCCTTTTATAGATCATGTTCTAGACATGCTTAATAGATTCCTCTTAAGTTCTCTAAAAATGAATGAATGTCCTTAACTACAACAACCAAGCACACAAATCAACACAAATTTGTACTAGGTTGTCTCACATTAATTAGTAGTAGGGAGTCGATGGGGTTATATTTAAATTTGAATTTTAAATTTTCAAGGTTGAAATTTGTGAATGAACAAGTATCTTGAGTCAAGTCCATACTTACAAATCTGATCCGAAATGATGAAAAATGAATTTAGGGATCACAACCAAAATATTTTAAAATAAATGATGATAAAATTAAAGATAAAATACAATGAAGTGAATTCATACAAATACACTTATTATATTTAAAACAATCTATACAAACTAAAAGCTCAAAAAAATCTTTTATGGATATACAATTTTCTCCATTACACTCCCATTTCATAAACGGGCACCATTGTTAACATTTGTGAAATAGCAGTTTTCCTTTGTTATAACGTGATAAATATTATTATATATTGGGAGTGACCACAAGTTTGTGGGATGTACGTGGCAGTTTGAGAGAGCTAAGACATGATTATGATATTGAGATATACATTGAACTAATAAAGTTCATGGAAGATAGTTGTCTGAAACGTCTGCCAAAATTGGGAAATGTTTGACTTAGAAAAGACGCTCAGACAGTTATAAGGGCTTCAAATTTGCGCTGTAAAAGTTTATAAATGGCGTCGAAAGCAATTGGATATAAAGGGGAGTTCAGGAGCTCAATCTCTGTAAAGAGTATTCTATTTGGGCGAACAAAAGATATAGAAAAAAGGAGCAGGCATGGCAGGCAGGAAGATGTATGGAGAATGTGAGGATTATAAGTGGGATCGTCCGTCAGAAAAGTGACGGAATTATGGTATCGAGGTGAACTTGCAGGTGACGGTTACTCTCGGGCAGAAGCAAAGTAATGACAGGGTGCACGAAGAGTAGGGTTTGGGACAGAGAGCATTTTGACCGGGTGGAGGAGCCAACCAAAGGGCCGGGTGACCGGGTCGGGTCGGGTCGGGTCGGGCCTATGTATGGGGCCCGGCAAGGAGCGTAAAATGAGCTGTGCTTTGTATATATCGAGACGTTGTCCCCCAATCAAAAGTTAAAGAGATCTGTGCAGGGCCTACGACCATAGGTTAGGACTTTAGG
This sequence comes from Cunninghamia lanceolata, assembly GCA_027924645.1. Classification (NCBI taxonomy): domain Eukaryota; kingdom Viridiplantae; phylum Streptophyta; class Pinopsida; order Cupressales; family Cupressaceae; genus Cunninghamia; species Cunninghamia lanceolata. The sequence goes on along the minus strand of BSBN01000994.1, from coordinate 2,736,968 downwards.
CTTTCGATAAAGTCTGCCCACAGCCCCCGCTGCCAATGCGCTCCCATGGTTAATAATGCTGCTTCGTGGCGTCTCCTCAACCCACATGTGATTAGGAACGTTAAAAACTGGATAAAGGAGAAATGGCATAAAATGGATGAATGAAGGTTTTATCACATACAAGAGTTCGTCCATACAAGAGTTCGTCCACACAACGTCTATTTGATCTCTCTTTCCTTTTGGATTGTGGATCTTCTGCTCTGGATCTTGATTGAATACCTTACAATTTTGTCAAAGGGTCTTTGGTCTGCTGGTGATGTTGAAAGGTTCTGAATGAGCCCACTAGGGATCAAGTCTTGTTGAATGCAAGGCCCCTGACGCCATAAGGGATGAGGCCCGGATCATGCATTGGGCGAATTTGGTGGAATGGATACCACTCAGCGCTTGACTCTTAGTGGAAGAGGTTCAACCTAAGGCAATGAATATCACTCAACCCTTGACTCTCAGCGGAAGAGGTTCAACCTAAGGCTCGTGCTCTACTCCCGAATCGGGTAGCAAAGACGAATTTGTGGATGACCTTCATCAAACAAATATCGCAGAGTTTTTGTTATCCTTTCTTCTTCAAATAGATTAGACAAGGAGCCCACATTCAACATATCAATGTAACTGGTCCGAATATCCTTGTAAACTGAACACTCCATGATGTAGTGCCATTCTTCAAACAGATTAGACAAGGAGCCCACATTCAACATATAACTGATGACCTTCATAAAAAAATACCGTGGAGTTTTTGTTATCCTTTCTTCTTCAAACAAATTAGACAAGAAGCCCACATTCAACATAACAATGTAATTGGCCCGAATATCCTTGTAAATCAGACACTCCATGATGTAGTGCCATTGTTCAAACAAATTAGACAAGGAGCCCACATTCAACATATCAATGTAATTGACCAGAATATCCTTGTAAACTAGACACTCCATGATGTAGTGCCATTCGGTCGTCACAAATCCCAAAGTGCAAAAGCAACATATTCTCTATGTCCACTCTTCTTTAGGCCTTGTCCACCTTCAAGTTTCACATCTAAGCTGGTGCGAATTAGTCCTTCGCTGGACCATTAACCTTTTCGCTTTCCATTTTATATCCCCTCCTATATAATTCTTGTGTGTGTGGGGGTCACATGAAGGGTTGAAATGCTTAATAGAGTTAAAAGCTATGAAGAGTGGTTTAAAAGAAACGGACAAGAGCGGGACCCGGCGCCTCGGTCTGTGAGGGCTCCCACTTGCCGATTGCCATGCGCAACCGTGACCCACCCAAACCCTAACCTGACGCTGGCAGGGCTTATTAACCCATCGTGATGATATAAGGGACATTACCCCAGCAGCCCCTGCCCCAGTTGTTGCATTCTTTCACTGTACCATCGGAGCCTTTGGCTTTGTATCTGGCCGTTCAGTGCGCACGGCGTTCGCCAGATTGTTTTTTCTTTTCTTTTCTTTTCTCTCGGACGGCTCTGTATCGGCAGCAGTAGTTATCATCAGCTCCAAGTTCCAACACGTCCTAGTTCGTACTTCAAAAATTTGCAGACAGAGGTTTCCTTACTTCCCCATCGTGCGTTCAAAAATTTCTTAGGCATACAGCGCCGAATCAGGTCTTCCAGTAACTACGAATTATGCGCCTTGTGAGTTGTGAGCGGATATAAATTCAGCCCGGTGTTCAAAATTTCCTCGGTGCATGAAAAAACTAGCGACGAGGAGGAGGAGGAGGAGGATCGTTTCCAAGGCGAGGCTAGTGAGAAACAGTAGTGATTTGGTGAAATATCAGATTCAGTCCTGGCAGCGGCCAAGTGGTGGGCGGGGAATGTGTCGATGGCGGGGATGGATCCAGGTGCCCCCTCAGCCTACGCTACTTCTCAGCTACCCGCTTCTCTTCACCTCCACGCCCCTTCCGAGGACGAGACCAGTGGCAACAGCGGCCCCGGAAGGGGCCTTAAGAGAGGCCGTGACGAGAAAAACAACAACAGCAACAACAACAGCAACAACAACAACAACAACAACAACAACGCCCATGCCAATGCAAAGGGCGAACAGAGTCTGGCCGTGCAGGAAGTCGGAGAGGGAGGAAGACGCCCTAGAGGGCGCCCGCCGGGCTCCAAAAATAAGCCCAAGCCGCCCATCATCATAACCCGTGACAGTGCTAATGCGTTGCGCGCTCACGTTCTGGAGATTGCAAATGGGTGCGATGTGGGCGAGAGCGTGGCAACGTATGCGCGACGGAGGCAACGAGGGGTTTGTATTCTCAGTGGCAGCGGAACTGTGACTAATGTGACGCTCCGGCAGCCGGCGGCGCCCGGTGCAATTGTTACCCTCCATGGAAGGTTCGAGATTCTGTCACTCTCCGGTGCTTTTATGCCGCCTCCGGCGCCGCCTGGGGCTACTGGATTGACAATTTATTTGGCTGGAGGACAAGGGCAGGTTGTGGGAGGGAATGTTGTGGGTGCCCTTGTGGCCTCTGGCCCAGTTGTGCTGATTACTGCATCTTTTATGAATGCTACTTATGAACGCCTTCCTTTGGATGATGAAGAGCCCATGCCAAACTTGCAGAATCCTGGTGGAGGACCTGGTTCACAGCAGCAGCAGTTAACGGATCCGTCTAATATGCCTATCTATAACCTGCCGCCCAATTTGCTCAATGTTCAACTACCTTCGGATGTTTATGCAGCTTGGGCTCCGGCTAGGCCTCCTTATTGACTGACACGGCCAATTTTGCAGCAGCAGCAGCTACTTCTTCAACCAGCTCTTTTGCTTCCGGATGAACGAGGTCAGCACATTCATATATTATGTACAAATTATGCTGTGGTTTAATTGCTTTCTTTAGGAATTGGCATGATTATCAAGACATGGCTAAACTATCTATCTATCACACAGAAGACACAAAATCAAGTTGAAGGATTTTGGTTTTCATAATTGTTTTCTTTCTTGGTTTTTTCACTTTGAAACTTGGAATGCTCATCATGTTCTGTATTTTATTTACATCTGTAAAGAATTTCCCTTCACTGCTACGATTTCAAATGGGTTCTTATGTTTTACCAAATCTGTTCAGGTTTAAATGCAAATAGTTTATTGACTCCTTAAAACCTTTCTTACTCACGATCAACATGTTCAAACTTCAAAGTCACATATGTTTCAAAATAACTCTTGTAAGTCCGTCCACATAGACTTAACGTTATGCCAGCAAACGAACTAACGGCCGGCTTTCATTTCGTTCTCTTCTTTATCTGTACATCTCCATGATGGATCATGGAATGTGACCGCTTTATGGAAATAAACATTACGGTAATCAAATCCAGAAACGCTCAAATCTAATTCTATGGACTGAAAAACTCATGTCTTTGATTACCTATACCACTCCAATAAAACAATGTCTGGAGCTTCCCAAAAAACAAAGTCCGGAGCTTCCCAGAATCGACCATCACTGTTTAGCTCTGACGGGACGTAGGGAGAGTACAAAACCGTGTGCCGAAAACGAAACATCAATGGTTAACTGCTGTCAGTGAAAGGCTGTCTCTATCGTTTCTGTACATGTACTCACGTAGTTTTTTCTCACACATCATCTCTTCTCAATTTCTAATTTGGGCTACGGATGTGCTTACTCCCCGCTACAATACTGATTCGATCCGCACAAAATTTGTCACAGATCGATCTCAACAGCTGCCCAGTAGTACATAACGGGGTCTTCAATGGCGGTAATTGTAGGTCCTTTCTGCCTCAACAGCACACAGAATAGCGAAAAGTTGTACTACTGAAGCTTTTAGTGAGAAGACCTATTAATGAAAGCTCGCATAATTTGGAAATGCAGATGACCTTTGGGCCTTCACAACCTTGTGTCAAAAGAATCCCATCATTTATAGCAGTCGTCCAAATGCCTGAAATGAATTTATTTCATTGGTGGCGAATCGGGGGGGATTCAATAACTGAACGACATACAAGGACAATCCAATTAGGGTTTGGAAGACGGCAATATCTTTTGGTCAATATTTCTGCGGTTAAAATGGTTAATGTAAATACGCCTAAAATCTTGCTAGGTTTAAGATACTCAAAGAAAATGGAGATCACTGATTAAGTATTAACAGCGAAAGAAATATGCAACTAATACCTGTCTTCTTCCAGAATGCTGAATACTAAGTATTCTAGCAGTATATTCTTAGCCTGTGTAGATAGAATAAGCTGGTGCACTACTTTAAACTTCATTCATCTTATAAGGATTTTGAAGGATTTTTCCTGATGATGATGGATTATTGAGTGTGATTCTAAAAGTCCATGCAAAAAATTATACCCAGAAACTAACTAAATATCTTATATCATAGACTGTAGAAAATATCATATCTACAATTCATTCACCTTGTCATTCAAAATGTTTATAATATAGAAACAGACAAACCATACAATCTTCTGACCATCTTCGAACTAACTTCTCAGCTAATTCAAGTTTGAATTTAGAAAAATGCGTGGATGGATTTTTCTCTACGGAAAGAAAATGAATGTATATAACTATACATAATGTAGAGCCCGCAGATACTATTGGAAAATTAGTGACGTTTGTGTTACTGAGCAACTTCACTAAATGGAGGATAGTTTAGAGATACACTTCTTAGCTTAAGGTTTATGAGTTTTAGTAACACATTCCAACTGGTACAGAATGTTGACTGTCTATTGTATCTCATATCCGCTGCCCAGAAACAGTCTCTGAATTGTAATTAATACACTTATAAGCTCTTTCTATGAGATCCATAAACTCTTATTATACTGCAGCTTTATTAGTTCTACTACTAAATCTCTTTCTATGAGACCCATAGAATTTATAATAACATACAGTATGCCTCCAGGATAAAATCTTGCCTCTATCCAGCCTAAACCATTCACCTAATGCCTTCCGGACTCCATAAATCATTTTAAAACACAAACTAATTATGACATCCCAAAAAAAACCTTTTACTAATAACATCTTTTAAATTGTACTAAGTATTTATAGAAAAAGGATTACATATAGTTAAATATCAAATTAGTTTATTTAATCTATAATTTTAAGAATGTTTAGATTGAGAAATATTTTTGTTAAATATTTCGAAACTATATTTATTAAAAAAAATCTTTTAATTTTTTTTAAATAATAGATTTAATATCAATTTTTAGAATTAAATAGGATAAATCAATCTGCAATTCATATCATTCTCTTCTTGAGTCACAGAGTGTGATTCAAAATAATAAAAAATTCTACAGAGTTGAATTCAAAAGCCTCTGCAACCAAAAAACATGGATTTTCTTATATACAAAATAATTTCAAAATAACTTAAATAACAAACTCAATATTTCTTAGGTTGTCAAAATTTTAATTTACTAGTATTGATTAGAAGATTTTATAAAAAACTTAAATAAAATATTTTTTACCATTATAAGCATTATAAGCATAATTGAAATATGATTAAAACATATATTCAATACATCGTACAATTTATTTGGAATATTTATTTTAAAATAGTCTTAAATAATTTAATGAGATTAAGACAATTTTGTGTCTTTCTAATATTATATTCTTCTCTTCTTAATTTGTTTGAGCTCTTTCTTATAATCCTCACATTAAATTAGTTTTTTAAGAGAAATTTATAAACTATGATTTATAAACTCACATAGGAATGTTTTAATACCTCTTTTTCTTTTCCATTTAAATGATTTGGACCAGATCTAAATCACATTTATATATTTTTTTATAGTTTTATAATAATTACTAACAAATCTTTTTTATTGTAGTAATGCTTCTGGATTTGACTGTGTGATTGTTTTTGAGAAAAAACAATCACATAGTCAAATTCAGAAGCATTACTACAACATCATGGACTGTGGAAAATTAATGAACACCAAATCTTTTTTAAACAATTGCTTAAGGACTTCAAATTAAAAATATATTCATATCATCATTCTTACTAGAAAAACAAATTCCACACATAAAAGTAATAAAAAGGTTGTGAAATATATATTAATTATAAGAATAAAATAATATGTAATTTACATTAATTATTGGATAATAGTTGAATATACATGAAGCTAATACATAGAAAAGGAGTTGGAAAATCATAATAGATATAACCTCATCCACATAGTTTAAGCATTAGTTATAAGATGACGATTTAAGGAGAATGTCACATTTCCATTAAATGTTTATTTGATTGACGTATAAATCTGTGGAGAGGTAATTCAAAAACTATTCCATTTTAGGGCTTCGCTTTGTACCTTGAGTCTTAGTCGATTGTTAGTTTTTTTTTTTTTTTAAAGGAAATGAAAATTTTGAATTTCATAATGACAATACTATTTGTTTTGTGTTGGAGGGTGAAAACATTATATTTGGCATTATTACCTTGGATTTTCCAATGTATGTGAGGCAACATGGTAGGGGAAGTCAAGGAAATTATCAAAATATAGTCACATGCATATTATTTGCATGGGTAATGAATGATTGATTATGAAAATTATGAGAATATGGAGTGAAATTTAACGAGGACCTATAATGAGCCATTTGAAAGAGAGATAGTAATTGATTATAATAGATGAATCTGAGAAAGAATGTCAATGTTGTAAAAGGATAGGTAGAGGTGAGCATAAAGGTAGTTTCTATAGGGAGTTTGTTATACATAGGGAGATTTGTATACACTACTCTTTGATGAAGATTAATTTATAAAAAATATAACACATGAGAAAAAATAAAGAGGAAAATGTTTTTAATTAGTAGTGGAGTATTAACCAATATCCAATTTATGTTCTAATATCCCACTTAAATTTATTTTCTAATTCCTATAAATTTAATTAGATAAGAATTTAAAATATCCCTCCATAATCACAATATATGGGTTTTTCTTGTCACTATGATTTTTATACCATATTAGGTACTCATTTACATATTTTTCTTGACTCCTAATTTCTCTCTACGTTTTACAAATTTTATTTCCATCAATACTTTGGTGGAAATATCTACAACTTGATCTTTAGTGTTGTTGTAGAACCATTGAATTATACTATTTTGATTCATTCTCTAACATAGTGATGATTAAGATTTTGAACTATAAAATGTTTTTCTATTGCATGATAGATGGATCCCTTGCCAATTATATTGTAATTTTACTACACCAATACAATATTGAAGACTGATTTTGTGAAAGGTACAAATGATCAAGTTCTTTTCTCAACCACACTATTTGACATGCTCTTACACTTGTTGACATATAATCTTCCTCTTTTAATGATATTGTCAATGTTGAGCAATTTTTTGCTACACCATGCAATAATGCAATAATTAGAATCTATAAACCATGTCAAATACTTGTCACCTCATGCTAGATATGAACAATCCTAAAATTTTATGCTCCTTTAGTGTATCTCATGATTCTTTTATCTTATATCAAATGAGAATTGTTGGGAGATGAAAGAAACTTTGAATCTAAACTATCCACATAAGCAATTCTAGTTTAGTTATAGTAAAATAGATGTGACTCCCCACCAATTGTCTAAATAATAAGCCATATATTATTTTGAATTATCAAATGTAGATTATTCCATCTCCAATTCAATTAGTGTATTTGTAGCTTTCCATTTTCTATCTTAGATTAACTAACAAGTCATGTGCTTATTTGGATTGAGAAAGTACTATCACATTATCTATTTACATACTTTAATATGTGAAGGAAACAATGAAGAAATCCTAGATCATTTATATTAAATAATATTTTACTCTTCTCTTTATATCATCAATGACCAAGACATAATTACTTTTGATCATTGCGTGATCCACATAAAGAACCACAAGTACATGTTTATCATCATATTTTTAAACACAAAAAATAGGGTTAGAGGTATTTCTTTGCAAAACCTTCCTATTTGGAGTACTCAACATTGGCATACCATAATATAGATGCATGCTTCAATCAATATATAAAAAAAATAACTTGTAAAGAAGATTCCCTTCACTTGATTCACAAATTCTTATGGCTATTATATACATATATTCTTCTAACTCACCATCTAGAAATGCATTCTTTACATCAATTTAATGAACCTACTATTCAATATTAGAAACCAATGCAATAACATGTCCAATTTTATTTATTTTTTGTGATTAAAAAATGTTTACTAAAAATAATTTTTTATTTAAATGGTAAGCTTTTTACTACAAGTATTTCTTTAAAAAATATAGTGCATCCATCAAACATATAACTATTTTATGGATCCATCTAGATCTAAAAATATCCATTCCTTCTAAAAGCTCAATCATTTTGACATGTTATCTTTCATTTAGGAATTATGCACATCTCGTACGCATCTTTCCACTATTTGTATCCTTTGGCTTCTTCATATGATTAGTAATCACATAGTTTAGTTATTCTTTCAAAAATGGAATAGTTAACATGATAGACCTTACCTTTAATTTTCTTATTTGATTTTGATAAATTTCTTGGAGTTCTTTTGTTTGTTTTTTGGGAGATTTATTCTTTATCACTAGTTACTTCCTTCTCTATATCTTCAACATGTAAAGCTAATTCAAAAGTAGATGTTGAAATTTTCTAAAATACCACCATCAATACAATATCCCTACTTATAATGACTAGGTCTTGGTTTTTGAAACATATAAACTTTAACCTTTAGGAAATTCTTTGTAACTGATGTAAGATGCATTTCATGCTTTTCTTATTTAGCTTCTCTCTTAGTTTATTATGAACTTGAGCATAAGAATCTTATCCCAACACTTGAAAATTAAATACAAAAAAGTTTTGCATACATTTGAATTTGAATAGATTTACGGAAGTCCATAAACCATGTATAGTTTTATCATTAAAGAAAGATCTTAATATCAAGGTATCTAGACTATTGGCACCTCTTCAAATCATTAGAAAAATTAGAGATTTTATGTCTCTATGATGCCTTAATATCCCTACAGTTATAACCAATTTGAGAAAGCACAATTATAGTTTTATTCTACTTTTTGGTTTCAATGCCTTGTCCTAGTCCTCATCAATTATGTTACATGCAATTCACAATTCCTTAGCATGTATTTGAATGTCATGGCCATTGTGTCATAGTTCATGTTAATTCAATGAGCCCCATTGGATTAACCTATTGATCGAAAACTAGTTCCCCTACATCTATTTGACGTCTCGTGTGTTATTTATGTAGTCATTATGCCTTAGCCAAGCTTCAAATCCTTGTTCATGGTATATTTCTATTCTATACCTAAGCCTTATATGCATGCCTTGAACTTTATGTTCTAATTTGCATTTGACTTGCATTCATTGATTCTATATTACATAAGTGAAATCCTTATAGTTGAAAGATGACTAGCAACATGCAAATGGTCATTGGTAACTAGCTTAGCTAGTTATCCTTTGCTGTCCTTTCCAGGCATGGTATCCACATTGAATGTGAGTTGTATTATTAGTGCTATAGTGGGTGACCTTATGTTGAGATGTCAAGTTCATGTTGTTCAAAGTATGTATACATTAGTAGGTGGTGATTCTATAAAGTGGAGGTGGCACTATTTTCTTAATGATTGCACATATATGGATGTTTGTCATTTTCCTATTACAATGGCTAAATTACCCCTAGTAGACAATTATTTTCACACAATTTTAGTTTAATTATTGAGTCCTAGCCATTATATCTTGCTTGCCCTTACCATGAATCATCCAATCTTGATAGGTTGCATAGTAGTTACCTTTATATAATATAAGGGTGGTTGTTTCAATTTGCACAGTATGTGTTGCATCTCCTCATTGGGCCATATTCAATGGTGCTAATAGATTGGGTTGGACCAACTTGTATGGTCCATTTATATCATATCATGTGGCTATGTGGTAGAATCATAAGGGCTCATAATTTTGGTGGGGCTCATTGTTTTTCACCTTTGTCATTGACCAATGGGTGGGAGTGATTGGGCTATGTGGTGAGTTCCTTTTACACTTGTAATTGAGTGACTACCTAGCAAAATGCCTCCTTCATATCAAAGAGCTAGCCAAGCTAGCCACTCCCTACTATTTTCTAGGCATTGAGGCTTTGACTATTGGTAATGTGTCTTTGATGTGACATAGATGCAATGTGTATGTGATAATTTCTTATTGGTTGACTATTGATGATGTGATGAGTTGGGAGAGTCCTAGTTTTGTGGACCATTTCCTTAATGCCACATAGATATACATTGGTGATGGTGTTGAGGTCCCTTGATTTTTATTGAATAGGCCATGTACAAGTATACAGTACATGTGGCATCTACATTTGTGGTTTCTACTAGTCCAAGGGACCAATGGAAACTACACAAATAGGTTCATGCATATGATGATAAGTAGGAGGCCATGTATTACTAACTAGTGGTGGTGGTGGGTTGGATATGTCTACTAAGAAAAAACTTGAATTTTCAAAGGATATTGTGACATAAGATAAATGGTGGTGACATGGAATTCTCCTATTAGCCAACAAGTTAATCTCCTTTAGTGAGAAATTAGTGATAAGCACCTTTATTATACCCACTTGCACTATCCATTAATCTTGAAGCTATGAACAACAAGTAGTTTGAATTCAATTGAAATATATCTCTTTATCTATGTTCTCTATATGACCCAATCCAAAGATGCTTTGCTTTGCTTGAGTCTAATGGGTCTATCTTCTAATGAATGATAAAATCTAATTGTCATGCTACTAAAGAGAATCATGTGCTTCAAATATATAAACTAATGACATCGTATGGTTTTTAGCAATAATTTATTAGCTCTATACATATGATTTTATGATATTGTAGGGGTTGATCATTGAGCCACTTCTTATACATGGGTAGTCTAGGGATTAATTGTTTTATTATTTTGTAAGGGTTGGGAATGCATTGTATGAGTCATGGGAAGGTTTAGTCAAGTAGATATCATTCCACCATTAGATGTCTCCATTATTGATTAAAATGTTTGAGGGGTTGTGTGAATTTCCATAGGACTCCTCAAGTCACATAATTTGCTAACTTGTTGCATTGAGGATTACTTGGCATGAGGGTGCTATAAAATAGTGCAAAGGCTTTGTAGTGGCCTTTTACTTAATTCAAAGTATTTTTTATTAGAAATGGATGTTTAAAGTATAAGCTTTATATGACATATTGTATTTCAAATGATTTATTCATGAGTACATTTAATTCATTAAATTCCTATCAACCACCACTAACCAAAAAAACACCCACAAAATTTTGATTTGATTATAATCCTACTAGCCTTTGCTGGTGCAATTTAATCCTTAGCCACTTGCATCCACTTGTTCCTACACATTAAAACTAAATATTTTGTATTCATGTCACTCTTCATAAAAACATCATGAACATTTTAAAATGAGCTCACCAATATAAGCCTTGTGATGGAACATCAATAAGTTCCCACAAAATATGCACCTCAAACCCATATCTACCACATCATATCCATGTGGTGACATCTATTGAGAAATGGTGAGCAAACATACACAAAATTAAACCATAATAAAATAATATAATATTGTCTTCAGGATGATTTTACAATGCAGTACATTGGCTTTTTAAAGCCTTAGTTATTCTCATATATAACTTCTTACGGGAAAGTAACTTCCCAAAACCTAACTTATAAACTAACATTTATTTAATATGCATAAACTAACAATGTAATATTATATACTATTATGCCAACATTCCCCCCCTTATTACATTGTTCCCGCAAAAGTACCAGGGGACCCCCCTAAATGCTAACATACTCAACAAAGCTAATTACATAATATGAATACATATTTTTTAGAAGATCTTCTCCCAAAGAACAAATCCTAAACCAAGTGAGGCTCCATCATGCTATCTCGTCTACCCTCGGAAAGGCATAGCTTTGAGCTGTGTTCTTGAGCTCTTTAGTCCCAAGCTCTCAAATCACAGTCTTGAATTATTCGACAATGGACCCTAAGAGATACAATAGATCTCTGCCATGTTGTCTAGTGACCGCAAAAGGGTATAATTCAAGATCATATACTCTTTGAAGCTCGCTGGACAACAATCCATGTTGAGCTCAACACCAAACCCCAAACCTATCTCCAAAACAAAATTTTCACAAAACATACATTCTTCAAATCTGTTAGCTCCATCAACATCAATAAAGAAAAGAAAAACAACCAAAACAAAAAATGCTTCTCATGCAAAGCATCATCTCAAAGTGAGAAGCTAACTTGAGATGATGAAAAATCCTCCATCCTCCAATGTCGCCTGCCTCCAATATGACCCTATTACACTTTAACTAGCTAATGTCTTGGATGAGTCTTTCGAGGCCTCATTAGGTGTAGTATAAATGGCTTCGAGAGCAATTGATGTAGCCATGATAAAACAAGGTGTCGGATTCCACCAAAAGTGCACCTTTTACAATATAGTGTAAACACAATTATATCCTTATAACTCCAATGTTTTCCACCTTATTACTCCAAAATAAAACCTTATATCTCCAATGACAAAATAATATTTAAAATTTATACCTCCCAAATTTTGAACTCATAACCACCTCATACCAACTATTAATTCCTCCAACCTTCATTTAAATCTTTTTATTTTATTTTATTCTCTTCCAAAAATTTGGTTCCAAAAATAGCTATGAACCATAATTTTCCAAATGAAAATAGCATTAATGTTTTTAAATGTGAACTTACTGCTGCATGTTCAAATCAAAACCTAAAAATGCCGCACATTTTACTCTCCTTAATATTTCCTCTTAGAAACTTTTTTAACTTTATCCAAAAAGAAATTGTATTACTCTAGGTAATAAGTGAAAACTTTTCAATGTTTGCTATAAACTCATAAAACATTTTCCCTCATGTATCATTAAGAAATTTCAGTCAGTTTTAATCTCACCATATGAATTGCCTCTTTCACTTACATTTAACACAACAGAGAAAATATTTTCCTTTCACAAGTTTGCACTGCTAGCAATCATAAATTCATCATCCATGGTCTTCACTTCATAGTTGTCTTTATCAACCTTCTTCAAACACACCAACTCCCTGATTCAAAAACATGAAATAGGCATCCACAGTTACTACTGTGTATGTAAATTAACCATCTAAACGGCACCTTTCTTAAACCCTAATTAATTTCCCCATATTGATCGGCCACCTTCTCTAATCATTGGATGCTTGGAGGCTGCATTTAGAAATAGATTCATATACCTTCTGTCTGCTGCAATAATTATATTCCATAAGATATCATCAAAACGCCTCAAAAAAAAATCTCCAAAATCACATATCTATGGGAGATCAAACATCAATAAAAACTGTCATGAAAAACAACTAAAGACTTCATTCAAATGTCCATTCCTGCGCGCAGTCATACAATGTGCTCCAAATTTTTTATATATATATATATTGAACATCTCCTTTATCCAGTGCACCAATAAATCATCTATAATGGTAGTTTTAGATCCATTATCATGCAGGCCATTATCGAACCATCTCTATGCTTCCCCTAGATTCTAACGCACAGGCACAACGAGCTCTGATACCATATTGAGAATGGTGAGCAAACATACACAAAATTAAACCATAATAAAATAATATAGTATTGTCTTTAGGATGATTTTACAATGCGGTACATTGGCTTTTTAAAGCCTTAGTTATTCCCGTATATAACTTCTTACGGGAAAGTAACTTCCCAAAACCTAACTTATAAACTAACATTTATTTAATATGCATAAACTAACAATGTAATATTATATACTATTATGCCAACAACATCCTCATCATTCACTTAAGCCATCAATAGAATAATTATTCTCCTTCAAACATGTGGATCCCTAAGACAATATCACTAATTTACCCTCTAGACAAATTCAAATTAATTTGAGCCCATATGGCATTGCATACCTCTATGTCCCCATGCTAGTAAAAATATTGAGCACAAAAATCCTTAAGCCCACAAGATTTGTAATGCACACACGTGCTATAATAGAGTGAGCTCATGAAATTCTCCTCATCAAATCACAAGAGCAATATATTAAAAATGAGATCCAATGGGCCTCTCAAATTCAACCTAACACAAAAAAATAAATCACAAGAGATGTAAGGTCTATTAAACTCAAATGAGATGAACAATCAATGCAATCTCACTATAACAAATTGAGAACTTGCTACTTCAAGGTGAAAGTTCCCTCCACTCATACAACATATCACAATATCTCATGGATCTAGTAGTTGTTAAAACAATATAACACAAAGGGCTCACAAGACCTCCAAATACCTCTACACCAATGAGAACATCCACTAATATATGCCCACACACATGCAATAAGATAGGAGATAAGGGCCAACCATAAGTGATGTGGAATGTAACAACCAATGGTGGGGTATGATCCCAACACATTTTCATTTTATCTCACAAAATCTCCACAAAGCATATATCTCATATTTCCATGACATCCACTAACTCACATGATCCAAGAGCAATATTGAGTTTTAACAGTTGATAGGATTGCACCAACCACATAGTCATCCACCTTAGTAGATGAATCAATGGCATTCACATATTCATACTAACATAACTACATCACCTACCCACAATATACCATGCTAATGTGATTCAAGCATGAAAAAAAAAACTAAGAAAGGGGGCCTACTATAGGTGACCTAGCCACTTGCCTAATTAATGAAAGAGTACTTAAACTTGAGTGGACACATCACCATCAAGGAAATGAAAGAGCCATATATTATGAATATCATCAGATAGTTCTCACAATCCTAATGACCTTAAAATTTATTGAATGGTCCTCGAGACCTAGCACAAAGGATCCTCAACTTACATAAACATTCATATGCTACACACATAGCTCAACTCACCAAGTATGAGCTATACCAGTGAATCACATTGAGCTCCACCATGATTAATATTGAGCTCCACTCTCCATAGCATATGCCATGATATCATTAATCTCATAAGCTCAAACATTTGGCTTATAATGTCAATGATATCATTCTCTTTTTCTCATACCATTAAATGATGGCATAAACCAACATGACTGTAGCTATGAAGCTTGACCATACACATGAAGTGAATAATTATTCAGAGGTGTTGGGAGCACAATACAAGGTTGAAATATAAATATAGGTGCACAAATAGATATATCAACATGATCAAAGGCTTGATAAAGGACTTATTGGGGTCCTTTAAGTAAAATTTCTCAATTTTGTTTATAACTAGGGAGCCATTTAATGAGAAAAAACTATGAAATATTAGTTGTAAGATGGGTATCAACAAAAGCTCTATTCTAGGATGTGCACTCTTGTGAGTGTAGCGAGAATTCATAAAGTTTTTTGGGAGTAGACTAGACCTAAAAAATAGGGGAGGACAAAATAGGGGATAAACAAAGGTACAAACAAATTTATATTGGTAACAAAATAGGATATACAAGAAAAACATAATGCTATATGTAGGATATATAATATACATGATTAGTAAAATACTTACAGCCAAGACATGAAGGCATGGTTAGAAGATCCCAACATCTGTGGGAAGTTGTAGTAACATGTACTAGATGGAAATACAAGCTAATTTCTATTGAATATTCCTATGGCCTAGGGACAACATAAATCTTGAAAGCATTGCTTTCCATGATCAGAAATATCATTTTTAGCTAAGTGATCCTTTCTTTATCTAATGATGTGATCTTTGCTAAATTAAAGAATGAAATGACACACATGCATGCATGAGTTGAGTATTAATGAATAAGAAAGGATAAAATTGAACAGGTGGGCCATGATATGAATTGAACAACTGACTATATGGTAATAATGAGTCATGTGGTTTCACATTATCATAGTCACATTTAACATTCATGGTAACATCACATGGCCTATGACTTATCAAGTAAGAAAACTTATTTGCACACATAGGAAAGTGAAAGACTTCACAATCCATTCTCTCATCATAACTTTCATTTCTACCCACCTCAAAGAAATCATGGTCAAACTTGAAAGCTTCATATTCACAGAATTGAAAGAAACATACTTGGCTACATAATTGATCTATACATAAAGTCTCCTTAAGAAAATCAAAATAGAAACTCTCATACTTAAGCATATTATCTAAATTAGTTGCCTCATGTTGACTATAAAAATTATTCAAGCATGGTATCTCTTCTTTTTCTGAATGTGCACTCATGTCCCAAGTAAAACACTCATATTTAGGTGCAATAATACCATCATTACAAATAGGATCTAGACTATCATTAAAATGAAAGGTCTCATATTCAAGAGTTCTCACATAGTTCTAAAAAAGAATTTATTCCCTAAGATATTTATCTTCACATACAATAATATGACTAAAGCATCCTTGTGCAAGAAATTTGCTTAGTGACAAACCCCTTCAACATTAGAGAAAACTGTATTTATGGTAGCTCAACTTTGACCTAGATCTCATGCTCATGACATTTGTTGTAAATTAAACTTTTTGCTACATAATAGCCTCTATCAAGCATTAAATTCATCAATAGTATTGCACAATTAGATGTAACCCTTTAGTACAAAAGGGTGAAATTTGATTAGATCAAAACTCTAACAAAATAGTTAGAAATTCCCCTCATTTTGCTCATAATATCTTGGACTTGGGACCAAACTTATGAATTAGAATTTGATCACAAGAAAATGCTCTAGAACATAGAAAAGACACAAAGATTTCATTTTACAATGTTTCCCTAACACAATATATCTTTGATCATTTCTTCTTAAATTCACAACAACCACTCCCTTTGACCACCAAAACACCCCCAAAAGTTTGATTGATCACAATGTTGTTCACCTCTACTAGTGTAATTAAATCCTTATCCACTCATATCCACTTGTCTCTGCACATTCAAACTCCAAACATTCTCTATTTATGGCACTCTTCCTAAGAATATTATGGGCATTTAAAAATGAGTTCCTCATTATAAACCTTGTTATGTAATATCAATAATCTCCCACCAAATATGCACCAGGAACACACATAGACCACATCATATCCATGTGGTGCTATCCTTATTGCTCACCTAAGCTACACAAACACTAATTATTTTCTTATAGACATGTGGACCTCCAAGATAATATCATTGATTTCTACTCTATACAAATTAAAAATGATTTGAGCCTACCACCTATCATTGCATGCCTCAAGCTCATTGTACCAATAAATCATTAAGAACACAAATCCTTAAGCCCATAAGGTTTATAGCACACACCTACATATGCAATAGAATGAGCTCATGAAATTCTTCTCTTCAAAGCATAAGAGTTATAAATTACATATGAGATCCAGGAGGCCTCACAATCTAAGCCTAACACATAGAAAAATAAATCATAGGAGGTGTGAGGGTTGTTCATCTCACATGAGATGAATAATGCACATAGTCCCACTTTGAGACATTAAGAAGTCACCCTACAAGGTGTGTGGTCCCTTTGATCATATATCTCATCCAAATATCTTATGGCTCCACTTGCTATTAACATCATCTAACACATAAGGCTCATGAGACCATAAAATACTTTCATGCCAATGAAACCACCCATTAATGTAGACCCAAGCTCATGCAAGAATATAGAAGATGGAGACCACCATAGGTGACATGGAACACATCAACTAATTGTGTGGTACATGCCTAGCAAATTTGAATTAGCTCACAAAAGATTCATGGATCATAGATCTCATATTGCCATCACATCTAATGGCTTTCTCAATCCAAGAGCAAGAACGAGCTCTAACACCTTACAGTGTTGTGTCAACCACATGATCATTTAACTTAGTAAATGAATCAATGCCCTTTACACATTCATATTGACGTTATTTCATCACCTACCCATAAGAGAACATGTTCACATGATCCAAGAACACATAAATAAATAGAGAAAAGAGGGAATAATGTAAGTGACTTAGCCACAACCTAACCAATGGAAAATCACTTAACCTTTAACACACACATCACCATAAAGGACATGCAAGAGCCACAACTCTTGAATATCTTCTAATGGTCCTCACATTACTATGGACGTTTGGATATTTGACATATCTTTAAAGTTTGAGGGACATCATAAAAAATGATGGAATAATCCTTACAACCACCTAGAACATAAAGGCTCCTCGATATACGTAAATATTGATCTACACCGCACACATAGCTTAACCCACCAAGTTTGAGCTCCACTACTAAATAATATTGATCTCTATCCTCCATGACACATGACATGTGATATGATTAAACTGAGGAGCTTAGCTATTTGGCACATAATATCAATGTTATCATTCTCTTGAGATCACACTATTAAATTATGACAAAAACCAACATGACTATAGCTTGAAGTTTGTCCATACACATGAATTTAACAATTGTTCATAGGGCCTAGGGGTACAACAAAAGGTAGAAATATAAACACAGTGGTGGAAGTCAATACAAAGACATAATGAATGGTTAAATAAAGGACTTTTAATAGGTACTATTAATTTAAATTTCTTAGATTAGTTATAAATAGGGAACCATTAAAAAGAAAAAAACTAGGAAATATGAATTGCAAGATTGGGTGTCAATAGATTATGTGTAGTAAGAAACATAAAGGGGATTCATCTTAAGGGGAATAATTACTTCTATATCTCTAGATGTATGTACGATTTGTGTGTCATCTACTTATTTGAGGTCTTGTAGATCATATTGCATCAACTAGTATGTTATGAGCTTTGTGACAATAAATTGGGGTTAATATATACACTAGGCATGATTTCTAAGGGCGTAGCTATGTTATTTTTTATTTCTCTTTAATTATCATATGAAGACCTTTGGGAACACCCTCCTAGGTTTAGTAGAGCCTCAACTATAAGGGAGGTTTTTTCTCTTGTTATTTCCAGTCTATTACTACTAGTGGCTCGATCATGAGTCCTACCCCTTATACCTAGGTTAAATGTGTCCCTAGGCTTAGACCTTATGTGCATTCCCTAGGGTTATCAGTATGTATTTTTGAGAACCAACACAAACCATAAATGATACAATGCTCTAACATTATCACGCGTTTCTAAAAGAAAGTTTTGTTACTCATACCTCCTACAATTGGATTAATATATTGTACTTTTATAGTACTTGAAGATTTTATCTTTGTAAAATTAAAATTTATAATCTTCCTTTGCAATTGCGGTAATTGAAAGAAGATATTTCTTTATTCTAGACAAGTATTTCCCCATTAGTAAAATATTTTACCTTTTCATTTTTTATGTTAGCACTTACATTAGCATATCCTTTTATATTATATTAGAATCACCAAACATTCATCATTATATCTACAAGCATCTACTTGAAGAAAAAAATTAAAAAACTTTATAAAGAGCAACAAATAGTGATATGGTGGTGTGTAAGGATGCCAAAGAACACTAAATCCAAAGAACCTCACTTGAAGGAATGAGTAAGTAAGAATGCAAATGTTTCTTACTTAAATAAACATATTAGGAGGGAAAACATCCACTTATCCTATAGCTGACCTAACCACATAAATTTTAATTAAAAAACATATTCATTACCCAAATGAGCCTTGGATGACATGTCACCTAAACAGGGTGTAAGACAAAATTTCATATTATAAACATCCCCGACATCTTGACTTTGAGAGAACACCTAATGTCTAGAGTATGTCATCAGTTAACATCCTCCGTTGATGCAAGCTTTCTAAACTCTAAGCATCCATCATAATTTCAAAACTTAGCCTCAGTGAGAGGCTTGGTGAATATGTTTACCACCTAATCCTATGTCTAGAAATACTAGAGATTGATGATCACCTCTTAGATTGATTGTCTAATGAAGTGTTGATGAATGCCAATATGTTTGGACCTAGCATAAGCCATTGAATTATAAGAGACCAGAATAGGTCCCTTATTATCACATAACAAAGGAATAGGCATCGATTGAACAATACTCATCCTTCCTAGAAGATCATGAATCCATGTAATCTCTTGGCTGATATTCACAACTCCTCGATACACTACATTAATAGTAGAAATACCAACCACTTATTACTTTCTGTAAGATCATGTAACTAGTTTAGATCTGAAATGATAAGTATATGATGTTGTAGATCTCTAAGTATTAATATCTCCTAGCTAGTCAAAATAAGTATACCCACTAAATTATTATCACTCTTCCTCTAATATTTGACTCCAATATAAATTGTCCCTTTAATATATACAAGAATCATCTTTGCTACTTGTCATTGATTGTCCTTGGGTTCTTACATAAACCTACAAAATAAACTAAATACAAATGAATATTAGGTCTACTATGAGTTATGTAAATAAGGCTCCCAACTAATTGTTATAAAGTCCCACATGGACAAGAAGTGAAGTACATTTGTTAAATAGATTAATGGAATTTATACAAACTAAAAGAAAGTTTGTAATCCAACATATTCATCTTGGTGAGCAATTCTGAAGAATAATTAGGCTGAGTTATAAAGATCACATCCTCTTCTTGAGTCACCTAAATCTGAAGGAAATATTGTAGTAATCTAGGTTCTATCATTTCAATGGCTCCCTTAAGTTCCTTCTTCTTTTCATTTATAATCTTTGATGAAGATCCTATGAGAATAATGTCATCAACATATAACACAATGATCAATACATGATCTCCCTCAATCTTGTTGTACATATTATGTCTAGATTACACCAAGCACACCTTTTGTTGATGAAAAATTATGATTTTCTTGGTGATCAAAATTCAACCCCCTAATCCTATATATTGCACTCAATATCTAAGCTCAAGGAATTATATTAGTTTAGGGCGATGACACAAAATTCATGATTAGATTGCAAGCAATTGTGGCTAATTGGTAAGAGTAGGCAACTCTTCTATAATTTTGACTCTATAAGACCAAGGGGGTTTTCCTAGATATTTTTATAGGACAATTAAAGAGGAAGGAAATAATAGAGTAGATCAAACAACTTAGCCACACCCTTTGCATAAAGATATCTAAAAGATTTGTCACAAAATATCCCTTATATTTATTTATTGGTCTTATAGAAATGAAGATGTCTTTCATAGAAAATTAGGCTACGCATGCAATTAAAATTTACAAACCAGATTTATATCCCCCCAGAATACTCTTATATTTTTCTTACTTCATGTGAAACCTAAAAACCCAACATGCATATCAAACATGAGATCTCAAAAGATTTAATAGAAGTTTGTAATACTAAATTATGTAGATTAGTAGAACCTAACCTACACTAATCTACCAAGGAACAAGGAGAGTGGTGTTTTAATAACAAAATTTATCATTTATCCAATTTGTGACCAGTACCAGTAATACTAAAAATAGAGAAAGGACAGGGGTGTCTTAATAGACATATTTATCATTTATCCAATTTTTGACCAATGCCTATAGTATTGAGGAATAAAGTCAAATAATTACATGTTGGAAAGACATTCATGTGAATTTGAAATGAAGAACTAGAAATACATACAAGATTGATGCAGGAGTATCCCTAGTTCAAGAGCAATCTTGCATCAAACAAAAACATTTGCATTTCAATTTGTTTGCATCTTAGTTTCTTTCATTTTCTAGTTTAGTTTAGGTAGTTCAGTTAGAAGCAGTTTCAGCTTTTGGTCCGGTATTCTACCACAGTTACATTTCACACCTTATGGATCTGTACTTAGTATCTATATTCATTCATCTACATCATAGCAAGAATTCAGAGCATTTGGATCAGTTACCAGAAAGATATCACTATTAGAAGATCGATTGTTTTCTCAGAGCAAAGTATCCTGACAGTCTCAGACAAATCAACTAAAGGAGAAGGCTTGTAGATCGTTCCTTGACTTGCGGATCTTAATGACACATCATTCAATGATCCTTGGTTTGTGGCCAACCTTTGCCGGAGGTCCGCACGTTATTCCATTCATTTCAGGAAGTGTTCTATGCATTTAGGTCTGACCTATCTATGAACATGTTACAACTCTTCATTGGAGTTTGTGACCTTCCTTGGCTGACGCGGAGGAATCTATTGGTCCAGAAATGATATATAATGATGTAATAGATCCTTAGGAATGTAGTTCAAAAGTTATCAATAAGGTCATAGTTTAGATTTTGTGTGAAGGAGCTTCATAGCTTTATCTTGTGCATGTATGTAATCATGCCTTTGAGCCCTAATTGTAAGCCTGCATGCTATTGGCCAGATTGTATTTGAATTCTATGATAAAATGAATGATTTTATCTGCATTTACTTCATTTCTTGAGTTGTTTTTGTTGTGTTTACTCATTGCATGGTTTGGATAGTTCATTCTGTGAACCCTCCTACCATGACTACACTAGGTGGTATCAGAGTGAAAGTTTGAATCTTTGGGAGTGAATTGAGCAAAGTTGGCAAGGGACTTCTGTAAGATCTTGTTGTGGACAGATCACCAAATTGAGGTAGGTTACTTGTGTTGCAATCGATCACCTATTGAGAAGTAATTGTCACCTTGTATCCTGATCACTGAACTTGAGGCAATTTGCAGTTGATCCTAGGAAGAATGCCGCTGAGGAGAGATACCACTGTTGGAACAATGGATGGAAGAATGGATGAGATGATGGAGATGATGAAAACAATATGAATTCATTTGGATGTTATTGAAGAAGATAGGCGAAGAGGATTGACACTGAGACCTAATGTTGAAAGTGATGATGAAGAAGAATTTCAATTTGTTGAACAAACTAGCAAAACCCTAGGAGGTGATGTAGAAGAAGAATTAGATCAAGTAAAGATGTTGTGAGCTATTTCGAAGATTGGAAAGAGACCTAGAGTTAATGTGTAGAACTATACTAGTAATCTGAACCCTGAAGAATTGATTGACTAGATAAATGACATGGAAGAATATTTTGAGTATGAGGAAATTGAAGATCCAGAGAGAGTGAAATTTGCAAAGACAAAGTTAAAAGGACATGTTACTATATGGTGGAAAGAAGTTCAATTGGAAAGAAACAAAAGAGGGAAAGAAAAGATTACAAAGTGGGACTGGATGGTGACAAAGTTGAAGAATCAGTTTATACCTGCTGACTATGAGTTGGAGTTATTGAAGAGATTGCAAAACTTGAGGTAGAAGGAGAAATCTGTGAAGGAATACACTAAAGAATTTCATAAAATAATCATAAGAATAGGACATAGTGAAGCAAGCAAGGAGAAAGTGGCTAGATACATCAATGGACTGAGATTGAATATTCAAGAGGAACTGAGTTTGGTAAGGATGACATCTTTAGAAGAAGCATATCAGTTCACCCTGAAAGTTGAAGAAAAGCTGAATAAGAGGCATGATCAGAGACAGAGAGGTAGAGGAGGTAAATTTCAAAGAGGTAGGACTTATTTCAGAGGAGACAAATCAACCAGAGCAGAACAAGTTGGACAATGCATTCAAGAAGGAGGACAGAGATAACAATGCTTATCGAGGAGATGACATAAATTTTTACTGGAGAGGAAACCCTATTGCATACTAGAATGAAGGATACAAAAGAGAAGGAAGAGGATTTGATAAGAGAACATTTTTCCTAACAAAGCAACACATAGAATGACACCAACAAAGAATGAAGAACTGAATAGACAGATACAAGAGTTGTTGAGGAAGGGTTTGATCAGAGAGAGCTTGAGTCCTTGTGCAATACATGTAGTTTTGGCACCTAAGAAGGATGGAGAATGGAGGATGTGTACCAATTCTAGAGCAATAAACAAGATCACAGTTAAGTATAGATTTCCTTTACCTAGGATGGATGATATCATGGATTGTTTAAGTGGAGCAAGATATTTTACAAAGATAGACTTGAAGAGTGGATACCATCAGATCAGAATCAGAGAAGGAGATGAATGGAAGACTTCTTTTAAGACAAATGAAGGATTGAAGATTGTATGAGTGGTTAGTGATGCCCTTTGGATTGACAAATGCACTGAGTACTTTCATGAGATTGATGAATGAAGTTCTGAATAAATTCTTGGGTAAGGCTTTTATTGTATACTTGGATGATATTCTAATTTTTAGTAAGATAAAAGAGGAACATTTGTGGTATATTAGACAAGTTTGCAGAGGTTAAGGGAAGAGAAATTGCTGATAAACATCAAGAAGTGTAGTTTTATGAAGGAAGAGTTGGTATATTTGGGATTTTTAATTTCTGTGGAAGGATTGAAGATGGACCCTAAGAAAGTAAGAGCAATTGTTGAATTGCCTACACCAGAGAGCATTGGAGAAGTTAGATCATTTCATGGATTGCCTAGTTTCTACCAGAAGTTTATTAGAAATTTCAGTTTAGTTTGTAACCCTATGACAGAGACAATAAGAGGTGATAAAAGATTTCAAGTGGACAATTGGAGCAAACAAAAATTTTGAGTTATTGAAGTAGAAGGTGACAGAGCAACCTATTTTGGCATTACTGGATTTCAATAAGGTATTTCAAATTGATTGTGATGCAAGTGGGAATGCAATTGGAGTAGTGTTAAGTCAAGAAGGTAGACCAGTAGCATAATTTAGTGAGAAGTTGAATGATGCAAGGAGAAGATATTCAGTTTATGATCAGGAGTTCTATGCCATAATTCAAGCCTTGAAGAAGTGGAGACATTACTTGTTGCCTAAGGAGTTTGTGTTGTATACAAATCATCAAGCTTTGCAATATTTGAACAGTCAAGCTAAGTTGAATCAGAGACATATGAGATGGGTAGAGTTAATGTAGAGTTATACTTTTGTGTTGAAGCATAGGAGTGGTAAATCAAACAAAGTTATTGATGCATTGAGTAGAAGAAGAAACTTGTTGACAAAGATGAGAGTTGAAGTATTGGGTTTTTATGAATTAAAGAACATGTATGAGGGAGACACTAATTTTGCAGAACCTTGGAAAGCATGTAAGGAACCAGTTGTGATAGATAAGAGAAAGTGGTTGGACTATTTCATTCAAGAAGATATGTTATTCAAAGGAAGTCAGTTGTGCATACCTAGAAGTTCAAGGAGAGATAGTTTGATCAAGGAGAAGCATAGTGGTGGATTGGTAGGACATTTTGGCATTGATAAGATAGTGGCCTTGGTGAGTGTAAACTGCTTTTGGCCTCATATACATAAGGATGTTAGGAGATTTGTGCAAAGTTGTAGAGTTTGTCAAGTTGCAAAAGGGAGTAGTTAGAATATTAGATTGTATAAACCTTTGACAGTACCGGAGAGACCCTGGGGAGACATAAGTATGGATTTTGTAATGGGATTGCTGAGGACACATAGAGGACATGATTCAATATTTGTAGTGGTTGATAGATTTTCAAAGATGGCTCATTTTATACCTTGTAAGAAGACAACTGATGCAGTGCACGTAGTTGTCCGATTTTTCAAAGAGATTGTAAGATTGCATGGATTACCTAAGAGTATATTTTCAGACAAAGACATAAAGTTTGTTAGATACTTTTGGAGGACACTTTGGAAGAAGATGAAGACAGATTTGAGGTTTAGTTCAACTTTTCATCCATAGACAGATGGACAGACAGAGGTAGTGAATAGGAGTTTGGGAAACTTGTAGAGATGTTTGGTTGGAGAGAAATCTGGAAGTTGGGACTTGGTTCTTTCACAAGCAGAGTTTGCATACAATAATTCAGTAAATAGGAGTATCAGAAGAATGCCTTTTGAGATTGTAACCGGAGTGAATCCTAGAGGAGTTGCAGAATTGAGATATATTAGCATGAAAGAAAAGAGGAGTGTAGAAGCGGAAGAATTTACAGATCATATGAAGATAGTGCATAATCAAGTGAAGAAGCATTTGGAGAATATGAGCAGTAAGTATAATGAAAAGGCAGATGAGAAGAGAAGACATAAGGAATTTGAAGTGGGAGATGAAGTAATGGTGTACCTGAGAAAAGAAAGATTTCTAGTTGGGACATATAACAAGTTGAAGATGAAGAAGTTTGGACCTTGTAAGATACTCAAGAAATTTGATTTAGGAAATGCATATGAAGTGAAGCTACTGGAGACCTTGGGTATATCACCTATTTTCAACATTGCAGACTTATATCAATATCATGAAGCAGAGTTCAGTGATAGCATGGAAGAAGACTTGAAGAGGCAATTACCACACAAAGCACCAGAGTAGATAGAAGACATTTTGGACTGTAGAGTTGGGAGCAACACTAGAGGAAGACAATACAAGGAATATCTTGTGAAGTGGAAAGGGAAACCAGAAGAAGATTCATCATGGATTTCTCAGGCCGAGTGGACCATCTTGGTTCTCCCTTAGCCCCAACAAAGTGAGGGACTCACTTTTTCAATAACCCCAGATGTCTGATGCAGGAGCATCTCGGGTTCAAGAGCAATCTTGTATCAACCAAAAACATTTGCATTTCAGTTTGTTTGCATCTCAGTTTATTTCATTTTCCAGTTCAGTTCATGCAGTTCAGTCAGAAGTAGTTTCAACTTTTGGTCTGGTATTCTACCACAATTGCATTTCACACCTTGTAGATATGGACTTAGCATCTACATTCATTCAGCTACATCATATCAAGAATTCAAAGCATTTGGATCATTTATCAAAAAGATATCTCTATCACAAGATCGACTATTTTCTCAGAGTAGAGCATCCTGATAGTCTCAGACAAATCAGATGAAGGAGAAGGCTTGCAGATCATTCCTTGACTTGTGGATCTTAATGACACATCATTCAATGATCCTTAGTTCATGGCCGAGCTTTCCTGGAGGTCCACACATTATTCCATTCATTTGAGGAAGTGTTCTATGCATTTAGGTCCAACCTATCTGTGAACATGTTACAACTCTTCATTGGAGTTTGTGACCTTCCTTGGCCGATGTGGAGGAATCTATTGGTTCGAAAATGATATATAATGATGTAATAGATCCTTAGGAAAGTAGTTCAGAAGTTATCAATAAGTTCATAGTTTAGATTTTGTGCGAAGGAGCTTCAAAGCTTTATCTTGCACATGTATGGAATCAGGCCTTTGAGCCTTAATTGTAAGCCTACATGCTACCAGCTAGATTGTATTTGAATTCTATGATATACTGAATGATTGAATCTACATTTGCTTCATTTCTTGAGTTGTTTCCGTTGTGTTTACTCTTGCTGTATGGTCCAAATAGTTCATTATGTGAACCCTCCTACTATGACTGCATAAAAGATTCTATCAGTCTAGTGATACTTTCACTAGCATGCAATTGAAAAACTCAAGAAACTTCACATAACTAGACATACTTAATCATCATAACTAGTAAAGAAATCCCATATGCTATTGGAAAGAACTTCAAAAAGACTTTTAGAATATTTTGCAACTATTGCAACAATCAAGAAATTCAAAATAACAAGAAGCTAGAAAATGTGTCCCCAAGATGTATTGAACTATCCATTGAAGTTCTCAATTAGTCATGGAGACATTTATATCATGAATGGGATTTTTGCAAGATAATATCCTCTCTAGATTTATAAAATTTGATCCCTCAACCCTATAAGGTTTTGGCTACATCATTTATAGATAACCTTGTACAAAAATAGCTAAACGATATTTTGTCCTAAGAGAAAACATGTATATATAACTAGTCAACATGCTCTAGATCTTCTATGTTAATGACACTTGTTGCAATATAAATCATTGCAAGACATTTTTTATTATATTTTTTGCAACAACTTCTTTGTTGAGGATTTGAACTCACTCTAATCATTCAACACAACCAATAAAGCTTGTTAATAAGTAATACAATGTTTGACAAGGTTTAATTTTGATACCCACATCTCCAATACAATAGAACATCTCCTTAGACTAAATCTATACACAACAAGGCAAACTTCTCTTTGAAAATTCATGCAAGTTTCTTACAGGTACTTAGTTCTATCATTTTTTTGGTGCTAATTAATGTGCAAAATAAAACATACCCAACTAAGTCACTTCTTAAGTTCTACACATAACATGACCCTAAAAATTAGAATCACTTGTGTATGGAACCGCAAAGTTTTTCATCTACCCACATATTAGGCATGTGCATAAAAACTTTGAATTTTCTCTAAGGACTCATGGTGCAAGTCCATCACCACTCAAATAAATGGCTACAAGTAATCATAGGCTCAAAAGATATTCACCACATTACTATTTGCCTTTGTAGTTAATTAGAACATGTTACATGTCCTCTTCTAATTTTCCCAAGCACCTTCCTACATCATTACTTTTATTGATAAATGTTAACAAGAATTATCAATCCTCATGTATCACAACAAAGACCCTTAAGATCAATAGTGTTTCAACATGTAGATAAATGCAAATGACTAAGCATCTTGATTGCTTGAAAACTAAAATTGGTCATAGTGAATCAAAACCCACCACATAACTCATTCAGATGGCTCCTCACTAAGTCATTCTACCAAATAAGACTAGGTCCACACATACACCAAGTAGGACCATGTGGAAACTATTAATGTGTCACTACAAAAAATGAATCCCTTTCAAAATTACACGTTGGTCTCCTAACCAAAAGAAAATGACCCCAAAATTCATGTGAATTATAGAACTTTAAACAATAATTATGGGCTATGACCAACCAACATCGAATGCCTATTTTGATCCCCATGAAGACAAATTAACCATACTCAATAAGAAACAACCTTACTATCCCTCCATTTCTTTAGCAAGTTAATACCCCTAGCCCACTATACACCTTGCCATCATTCCAGTGTGCAACACATGGAAATGCTTTATTTATTCATGCGGGCTTGAACACATGTAGGAAAACCACATATCCAACCTTCAACCAATGGTATGAGGAAACACAATGTCAAATATATACTTTACATCATGTCATCATGCTTTATTAAATGCCAAACATGATCCATTATTAGTGATTGATGAGCCTCAAGATAGACGGACAACAAGCTATAGGTGATTAGAAATAAGTGAGCACTTTAAATTCCGATAGTCCATATTTAGTTGTAGTGAACTAGAGATCACCACATAGTACCTTATTGAATAATTGCACTAGGTGCGTGACCAATCCCATGGCATGTGAACATTTGTCCCCTTGGAAAATTGTCACTAGTCCTTCATGATGTATATCCACATGGGTAACCATGTACTTGTATTTTAACCAATGAAAACTTGCCAAGTAATTCCTAATGCACCTTTTAAAACATACTCCATTGACCACTCATCATTATTTTCCAGTTGTGAATAATTAGCCATTGACACAAATTGTCTATAGAACTAGTAATCGATCACTATGTAATTATAAGAAGTCTACTTAAGTTACATGTGACCATTGATTTCAAGTTACCATGTGACTAGAAATAAAGCATAAGGACTAAAGGGAAGGACCTAGGCCTAGGCTCCAACTAAACGACTTGAACAAGTCAACTATAGAAGCTTCAACAAAGGTATATATTGAGGTACGTAAACAATGAAAATAATAATATGGCGATGGGTAAGATGATTCAAAATCCAATATGGAGGTTGACTTAGAAGAATATGGAGCTCTATTTGAGACTTTTCTAATCAGTTATCAACACATAAAGGTAACCACATATAAAGTGTTAACACAATCTTCTCATACAAATATTTGGCAGCTTTCTTTGTTCCCTACAAGGCTTTCATGAGAATGCAAACAAATTGTATCTCTCTAATCCTTTAAAACCTAAAGTTTTTCTATGACTTCCCATTCATATGAAGTTTCCAAGGAAAGTACTATCTTAATGGATTTCATCTTGGCTACTCAAGAAAAAATCTCTATTTAATGATTCCCTTCTTTTTGAGAATATTTTTTGGTCACAAGAAGGGCCTTATATCTCTATAGCTCTCCATCAAAGGCATGTTTTGTCTTCTAGATCAATTTAAATATAACAACATTCATTCCATTTTAATATGGAAATATTTAACATGTTTCATTTTTCATTAAGGGTGTATATTCATCCTTCCTCACTTTCCCCCATTCTTCATTTTATTTGGGTGGCTTATACATTTATTTATCACATGTAATCATTAATTTTTCATAATTTATTGGCTATTAATTATGATTCTCACTATTACGAAGGGAATTATTGGATCCCCTTATCTCTCTTGGCCTCCAAGAGTGTAGTAATTACCCACTTGGGAAGTCTCTTTGCTTGTATAGAGGATGTCCCTTGTGTTGAGATTTAATGTTCTTCTAACTTATCATCATTACTTCACTTATAAATTGATGCAGAATGCCCAGCTGAAGCGGATGAAGATTGACTATATCTTCCCTATCGGCAAGAGGTATCCCAATGTCTCTCCGAAGCCAAGAATGACTTCTCTATCGGTGAGACATGAACTATCGGCCGGGTCTTATTGTTATATCCCGATGGCTAAGTTCTCACCGATAAACTCCGTGACGGTTAGTTGCCTATCGGCAACACCTCATACTATCGGACCACGATAAAGTTCCCTCGGCCAGACTTCTTCCTTCGTCACACCGATGACCACTCTTTGTCGGCCAGACTTCTTCCTTCGGTGAAGCTTCTTTCACCTACACCGACGCTTTGTCTCTCGCCGATATCGTCAGACACATCGGCCAGACCTCCAGCTTCGGTAAGACTCCGGTTCGTAGTCCCGATGGTTCATCTCACTCCGACGAGTCCTTTGTCGCTGAGACTTCTCGAACTCCTTCCGATGAACTTCTATCGGTGGGACTCTAACGGTCGCCGTGACTTCTTCGGCTGCCCCCCGACAAGGTTCCTCGCGCTGATACTCTCTATCGGCAACACTCCGAGGATGTCTCACCGATCGGTGAAACTTTATACCGTCGGCTAGGTATATTTTCCTTAGCCCGATATCGTTTCTCTCACCGATGCGAACACAAAGGTATGTGTCTCCGGCACTATACCAATCTTCGGCAAGACGGAGAGCCTTTCACGCCGATGGATCTCCAACTGTTCAGAGGCGCCGAACCAGAATTCCCTTCGACAGAACAATGGAATTTAGCCGTTTCATTTATCAAACCCTCGATCACTTGTAGCAATCTGATCCCACATCAAAACTATCCAATTTCACTCCGATTTCCCGACTAGCCACATGATGATGTCTAGTCGAACTTGACTGAGTTCGCTGGCTTCCTGGGTAAGAATTCAACAACAACAAACGTGAGAAATCTTTCCCCCATCCCACTGTTACTATACAGGGTTTCAGTGGACAGAGGAAAGGGCCTCCATGTATGAATCAAAACCCTACTCCTAGGTTACGAACCAGCCACTATGGAACCGTGGGTTTTACACCGTCTGCACACTACAGAGTCACTATGGATTGACGGATAGCATCCGATTAGGTTCTATTTACAAAATCAGGACAAAGATATCAGATCACTAAGAATAACCAAGAAAATCAACACAGATCATACCCAGAACTCTCTTCATTCAATTATCAAAAACTTGTTGTAATACACACTTCCCTCTCTCCGTGTGACATACAACCTGCTTCTAAAGAAGATGTAGAGACAGCAGTTATCCCCTCCAACCGTGCAAACTGATTTTCAAATCAGTTAGCCGTTGGTTTACCCTTCATACAAGCAAAACTACATGTGTGCCTTGCACAATTACATTCATGGGACCAAATTGACCCTTATTACAAAATGAAATGGCTTAAGAGCCTTATGAGACAATAAAAGAAAAGATGATCCTGCACTACAGAGAATGTGCTCCTGCACCATAAATCCCTCATCTAATTCAACTTGGACCCATTCTTTTGTAACCATTGATGATGAACCTATTTCAATTTGAGGATCACAAGGTGTAATTATCCCATAGGATAAAAGTGGTTTAGGAGGTGCTACTTATTTCACTAGAACCGCATAGCATTGACATTGACATTAGCATCTATCTCCTTTTACAAAAAAAAAATTCTCATCAAATAAATCATCTCTCCTTATAATGGCATAAAAAATGGAAGGATACCACAATATCTAAGCCATAAACCTTTCTAGCTATCACATCATCATGCATTTGTAACTTTTTGAATATAAATTCTCTCTTTAATCATATGGAATATGAGCCCAAGCAATGAATTTCAAAATGTATAAATGGGAGAGGATTTTATACTATGTAATTTCTCATATGGCATAACATCTTTCACATAATTAGTTGGCACTTGATTCAATATATGGTTTTCACAATGTATAATTTCCCCCAAATTTTATCTTGTAATGCCTTATCTTGAAGCATAGATCTTTTCATTTTGGTAAATATCCTATTACTTCTTTTAGCTAGGTCCCTCTCTATTAAGGTGCATAAGAAATAATTATTTGCCAAATAATCCTATGCTCATACCAAAAGTTACTAGATTCATTACTCTCACAGTCCCCTCCTCTATCAAATTTGATTATTTTAAAAAAAGTATTTCAATTTCTTTTCTACCATTTCTTTTAATTTCTTAAACATTTTAAAAACTAAAGTGTTATTTCAAAAGACAGATCCAAAACATCCTAGTATGATCATCAATAAATTTAAGAATGTACCTAGCCCAAAAAAGTCAAGGTTGATTTATGTAGCATAGATCAAAATAAATAAGATCAAGTGGCCTTGAAGCTCTCTAAGCCTTTCCTTTGAGAAACATTTTCTATGATGTTGCCCCAACACATCCTTCACACACTCCATATCATGTCTCTACTAATGGTACCCATTCTACATTTTTCATCATCCCATTAGCTACATACTATGATAATTGAGATGCAACTCCCAAACCTCTCATTCCATAGTTGGCTATCTTCAATTTCTTTGGAAACTCATGCAAAAGGTTCTTCTTTCTTATCACCTCCAAAATATGTGAAATTATTAGACTTATCCTTCTTGTTCAAGTATCAACTTTCCATTATTTAAAAGTTATTATTATCCTTCAAGTGAGTGCAAGATTATTACGGGTTAGGCAATACCCTTGAGTGGAAATGAAAATGATAAATAATATATTGTCTAATTTCACACAACAAATCAAAAGCCTTATCTACAAAATATGAAAAAATATAGTAATAAAACTTGGAAGAAATTGAATCTAGTTTATGCATGACATTTTGGTGAAAATTAGATATTTCAAAGAGGCAATATTAAAATTTTCAAAAAAATATTAAAAGTAAATGTCATTGTAGCCAACCTAGTTTGAAGAAGAAAATAATACTTTTTCATCAAACAATGAATATAAGTAAAGGAAAAATAGCGGGATATGACATGTATTTTTGTGATTTTTGTAAATAAACCTTTTTTATATAACTTTTTAAAACATTAAAAAAATTAGCTAGACAAACTTGGTCAAAAAAATATATTTAGAACTCTTTTCTTTTCTAAAAACTATAGCCAATAGCTCCTAGAGTGTGACAAAACTTTTAGATTTGAAAAACGATACACATTTTCAAAATTCTAAGTATTTTTTGATATATATCAATTAATAATTTAAAAATAGTGTATGCACAAATTAAATAATAATTAAGTATTAAAGTAATGATGAATAAATTACAATTTTATAATCTTGAGAGTTTCCTCTATAAATCCTTTTTATTTTATTAAATTTGGTTTTAAAAGTTCATCAAATTTGAGGGTGAAGTTATTGAAAGTTTTAGGATAGCACTATGCATATGATTTTGCAAGTTTTTGGCAATTTTTGTGAGTCTCACTATCCCATATCCAAAGTAATTTGAAGGTATTTTTGGAGTGAATCCAAATTTGAGCTAGAAATGTTAGTAATTTTTTCATCCAAATATAAATATAAATCCAAACGATAGCAGTTTTTTATTCAACATTATTTTCTTTTCATTGCCATTGTTTATCTCATCATAGTGTTGCATTCACACCTTCATAAAAGAATTATTTGGCCAAAACTCTATCTTATTTCCTTGTGCTATTTGACATATAGATAGTAAATATATCACCAAATCGAGAATATGATAAACATCATGTATGACACTATTTTTAAGAATTAGATCTTCAATTATAACCATGGGAACGAAGGTGTCATTTGCAATCAACACCTTATTCTCCTTTAGGGAGCTAAGGGATGAGAAAATAGATGCATTATTAGACAAAAAATGTCACAACCAAAATCAAGAATCTACTCACTGTGAGAAGTAGTAGTGAAAAGAATATCGATAATGAATGCATTATATTTGTCCTTCCTCGTTCCTCCACTTCATCCTTCTTCATATATTTGTCCTTGAATTCTCTTATCTCTTGTAGTTATACATCTTTTTCTATCTTAATCTTTTTTTTGACAATCATAGATTTTGTGTTCATATTTCCCACAATAGAAGCATGTCCCATAGATTCCATATCTTCCATAGATCCCTCAAGTACATGTGTTCTTCCTAAGTTCTTTATCTTCTTTATCTCTTCCTCTTTTGAAAAGGCATCCTTCCTCTCACTTTCCTTTTCTATCTTGTTAATATGAGTTTTTAGATTACTATAAATATGCCTAATCGAAATGGTGTTCTCTTGCTCCATGATTAGAATTATACATAAATCATTAAAGGAAACCTAAGATTTGAACATCTCCTTAGTTAAAATAACAAAGGACATACAATATAAATGTAAGGTGACTTGAGACTTTCTATCATATCCACTAGCTGTTTATCCTTCTTTTAATAGTTTTCTCCACATTCACCTCATTGGTGTTGAATGTCTTAGATATCTAATAGAGGATTTAATCAAAATTATCTTTAAATGTAACTTTGGATGCCATCACTTCTATTTATGATCAAAATTGAAGGTATAAATTCATTGAATGTTTAGCTACTCAAAGTTATAGGATAGGTGAGATTTTATAAAGTTTGAATAAAATGTCAATAATTTTTTAAATAATATAATAGAAATATCTTAGAAATTTTATGAAAATTGTAATATAGGAAAAATATCAACTTCCATTATTCACATTGTAGGAAATAATTTGACTATATTCTATAATATTTTGATTATGTATTAGTTTTTGTTAAAATTTTCAAAATTTGTAATTATTCTAGAAAACATATCTTTATTTGTTAATCTAATCTATATGGTCCTTCTTCCATTTCTCTTAATAGTATTCAAAATATATAATCTTAATAAATATTAAAATTTATAAATACTACATTAAAACATAAAAAATCAACTCATCAAATATTATTAGATACTACTAAAATAATATAATCAAATTTAATATAATATATTAGATATAATTATATATTACACATGTATTAAATAAAAATAATATCTATAACAAACTCATTTATTATTATCTTGATTGTTGTCATTAATTTTAGATAAATTATCAAGTTATCACAAGAATAAATATTATTAGAATTTTAGCCAACCTCATTTTCTAACTCATGTTTAAGGTCAAATAAGTTTGTCCATCAATGGTATCAACATCCCTTTATTTGTCTTCTTTCTTAACTTCTTGCATCCCTTTATTCTTGTCTTCCTTCTGTTGATCAACCTCTACTTTATGGTTCATATGGTCTATAGTTGTCGAATTTATTTATTTGTTTATTTTTCCACCTCTTTCATTATTTTCTCCTCTTGAATTGTTTCCTTCACTTCTTCTTTAAGGTCATGTGTCAAAAAATTCAAAACTATCTAAAGTACCTCCAATGAAACATTTGATAACTAATGAGTTGTCAAATAATTGGAAGGATTTAAATATAGCAAGTGACTAGTATAAGAACTATCTAGTATTGATCTTTATAGGAATTTTAATATTCTTGTAGTTCCCTAAATAAAATAATTGAATTATTTCAAATATATAGTTCGAATATATATCCTTGACGGAATTTTTAGATTCTCTTATGTATTTGGAGAATACTTCTCTAGATAAGTAATTTTTTTCAAGGTCCTAATAATAAACCCAAAATAATTTGAAACCAAGTCATTTGGGATCATCACCAAAGTCCTAAACAAACTAATGAACTAATGAACGCCATCATAAGAAACAATGTACCAACACATTATTGAAGCTTGAAAGTAAAAAAAAAAAACATAATTACTTCTTTTTAACCACCTTTAAGTACTCGTTTATTTGCACACAAAAATTAACATTGTTATAATAATATAAACATAAATCTTGATAATATCAATTTCAAAGGATTAACATGGTATTAATTCAATCGTATGATTTTCAGACAAATAGGACCAAATACTATTATATCATTCATGATTAATCATTTACATCAAAACTATGTGAATACAAGGTTTTGTCCGCAGTGTTTATTTGCAAAATATACCTGAAAGACCACTTTTCTACTTCTATGCCTATTCCACTTTCTACTTGGCCATCGGTTTCTATCTATCTGTCGCTCTTCATATCATTCTCTGCTATTTTTTATTTCCTCATCAATCCATTCGGTCGCAATTTACATGATCATGATTGGTACTTGGAACAATGGCTAGGATTGAGTCTTCAAACACTTGGATGAGATCAATCATCCTAAATGGGTTCAGGCTATTCTAACATGTCGCTCATGCACAGACAACTCATCACTCTCTGGGCACAATTCCTTATCTCTACTCACTTGGAAAACTATTCTTTCTAGGGTCTCTCCCCACCTGATGCACGTTCTCCACCGACCACGTGCTTCCTTTGTCCATTCCTTGGCAAACAGTGTTATAATTCTATTCGTTTAGTGTCGTGGCTTTACCAGACATGAATCTATAATGCTTTGTTTGTTTTCACTTTTCTTTTGTCAAAAGTTACAGGCGGCATGACACAGGTTTTAAATAGAAAAAATTTAACGAAGAATCACTACAACATCTTCAAATGATTTACAAATAAATAAAGTTACTATATGCTTCAGCTAGAGATCCCAAAAGATACGTGAACAAAATAAGAAAAATGTAAAAAATATCATCTCCTTGGACCTATACAAGTTGCTGTCTTTTGAATCTTGACTGTTCCAACTGTGGACAATCTTACCTTGATATCTTGTGTGGTGCAAGAGTATTTCAATCACAAATATGCATGCCTAACTACTTTTGTTTTAGTTAAATCTATTAGGTATGACCATTTCTAGTTGGGTCTCTATTCCCTTAGGGTTTAGATCACCAATGAAAAATCTGTACATCTACTCGATACTTTGATATTCTTTTAGATTGCCTTTATATTTTATATTGTTCTTGATCACCTTTATAGAAGTATAATTGGTTGATAATGTTAAAAATGATTTTGACTAATTATAATATGTTTTTAGAAATTATTTTCATTTTCATTTTAAAGGATTAAACTATTTTAAAATTACTTTCAATTTGGATTAGTTATTGAAACTCTCCATATCCAATTATATGGTCTAAATGGATAAATAATTGTTATCCAAACTAAAATTTATTCTCGTTAACACCTTATTCTCCACCAAAGAATTATAAAATCCATCTCAAATGCACTAGCTGCTCATCACAAGTCTACTTAAAATAATTACTATCATCTATGTAAATAGTGACCAAAGATTCTATGAGTGACCTAAATGTCTCTTTAATCAACCATGTAGAAATAGCATGTGAATTGCACAGATCAATTGAAAGTATAAACCTTTCATTTTATTGAATGTCATGTTCCATACATCCTCCTGATTTAATGGAAGGTAATTAAATTAAAGCTCCCACTTGAAATAGAAACTCTGGGAATAAACATACAACTAGATAAAAAAACACAAATACACAAAATCTAAGAAAACATTTTTTGGATATCAATCTAATATGTAATTAGGGTGGATATTATGCACCTTGATTCAATAATACATGCTTCTTACTCAATGAAATTTGATTTCACAAGTTATTCTTAATGTGGAAATAGGAAAAAATATTTCCTAAACTTGAATCTTAAAACATAAAATAAGATATTGAAATATAGAGCTACAAGCAAAGACACCAATCAATGTAAAGAAGATGAGAGGAAACTAGAGATTTGACTTGGAGAAATTAAAATTATGAAAAACTTCAGAAGAGTTAGTTGGTGTTCCTCCTCAAGCCACTAACTCAAGAGCCACTAGAATGGTTTTCTTGCATAAATCAAGGCTTACATTGACTTCTTTTTTCCTACACCAATAATGTCCCATAGCATACAAGTCTCTAATGTTTTTTCACACTCCCTAGACTTAAAGATATACACTCTCAAAAGCATATAGTCTACCAACAATATTCTTCCACAACCACTTTTCTTAAATAAAACTAAGGAATTAATTTTGATCCATGACATCTCTTGGAGGATGTATAATAAGATTATTATTTTTGAGTCAAATAAGGAAGTTCAAATTGTTAGTGTATATTTATTATCTTGCACTTAGTTAATTACATTATTACATATTTGCACCTAGGATAGGATACGTTTCCTTGGGTAGGTTACATTTGCATCATGCAACTTGTACTTACCTTATTTAGTGGAGTTGTACTACACACATATGAGTACATCTCTTTCATCCCATATTGGTTGTACAATCAAATATCTTGGTGGTGTCTCTTATATATACCCACCTGCTATACTCTTGTATATCATCTCATTTGTATATTTGTATCATTTGATAAAATATCATTATTCTTTCATTTTGGCTCTCTTTTGTGCTTTCATTGAAGCTCCTTAATTTTGGGTGGCTATCTCCATAGCTAAATATTATGTGGTATTAGAGCTTGTTTATTCTTTTTAGAGATTTAGGTTACATATTTTCTTAAGAAATTGAATATGTTCTTCTCTTTCATCAAATTATGATTTGGAGAATTAAAAAACTTGACATAAATGCAGGATTCTCTAGGGGTTCCTTTTGTCTCTTAAATTTGTAGGTTTCTTTAAGAGATTCCTCAAGTAAATCTAACCTTTCCATTAAGTTTAGAGCATTCAAGAAAGTTAGTTTTTCCTTTTGTTGCATCTAAATCAAACACTAGAGGCTAGATCTACAAGCGTTTGAAGGAAGTGTTTTCTATTAAGCATCTGCATATCACTAATCATTCATAGCATTTTGGGGCAAAATTCAGACATTGCTATTATTTTTGAAAGACCCCAAAACTATAAGATCGATTGTCAAATCATCAAAAATTAGACCAATTTGCCCCAGATCCTTAGGGGAAATTTTTTCCTTACTTCATCATATTGTTGTAGGATTTTTTTAATAATTTTTCAAAAATGACATAGAATGTCCTTAGAGAATATTATTTTTTCATGTTGGAATCACCATAGGCATGGGTAGATCAATGTATGAATGGGATCTTTGTTGTTTTAAAGGTTTTATTTCAAAATTATATATGTTTTTTTTACATAGGTCATTACCTAGTGCTGCAAGTACCATAGGGTGCCTAGTACCCACCAAGCTACCTATGAGGTGCCACATGGTGTGGAACCTTGCATACATAGTGGGTAGTAGGTTTTATTACCTTGCGACCTATGGCAATCCTTAGCTCCATTGCCTAGAAATGACACTAGACAATACTATAAACCCCTAGTGTCATCCAAAACCACCTTATGTACTTGCAAAAATCACTATTACTAATAGAACACTAGTTTCTATTAATAATTAAATAGTTTTGTGGTACAATTAGTGGTTATCAATAAAGCTCATGGTGATTTTATATTTCCAATAGAATATTCCATCCAGGGAAAATATTTTGTCCCTAGAATCAAGTAATATTAGCATTTCTTCCTTACAACTGTCCCTCTTTCACAAATTGCATTTTTATTTTGCACTCAAATGTCAAAGGCTCAATTATAGGTCATGTTGGCTCCATTTTTGAGTATTTTTTGAGAGTGATTTTCTATAAATTGTAGATTCTCATAGGTGATGCTAAGTATTTCCCATTTTGGAAAATTCATAGC
Organism: Cunninghamia lanceolata; assembly: GCA_027924645.1. Classification (NCBI taxonomy): domain Eukaryota; kingdom Viridiplantae; phylum Streptophyta; class Pinopsida; order Cupressales; family Cupressaceae; genus Cunninghamia; species Cunninghamia lanceolata. The sequence continues at coordinate 2,697,191 of BSBN01000994.1, read as the reverse complement.
TTAAATTTGAGCTCACATGGTGAATTTTTTTGGTGCAATTATTTTAAAAGTATATAGCTTTACATGTACTTTTCATTAGTGTAGTTTGATTTATCTCATTCTATCACAAAATTGTACTTTCAACATTATGGCCTAATTTATCTTTTGTAATTTAAGCTAAGATCAATACCACTTCACTAATTGGCAAGTGGCCATTGTAATCACACTATGTATAAAGTCTCATCATCATATTTTTTTAGGGGGCTCTCTTGATTGAGTGAATTTAGGGGGAGTCTTCTTGTGATTGTGCATACATTCCTCTTGATTTATGTTTTATCTTTCATGCTTCATTATCAAGAGTTCTTCAATTCTACTTCTAATACCCTAAAACTATTCTATGTAGAAATATAAAATAAACAAATTGCTAAGAATTTGGAAGTTATATAGGATAGTTCATGTGCTTGATGATGAACCAAAAGATGAGCATGCAAAGAGTAAGTGGTTGAATAGTTGTAAAGAATCCATTGGTTATTTGTGCTTGTAAATCTCTCCTAATTTGTCATTTTGCATTGAGCACCTTTCTACACATATGGCTATGTGGATTAGAATGTCAAATTTGTTTGGGCAAATAAATGAAATCTAAGGATACTTGTTGGAAAAATGAACTAATAAGCCTCAACACATAAAATTTTGACAATACAAGACTTCATCATCAAATTCAAGTCACTAAGAGCACAATTGAAGGACTGGAAGTTGAAAAATTAGATACACAATTGCGATTAAGTATTCTCTCCAAGCTAGGACCTAACTATTAAATGTTCATGTCTACCTTCTATGCTACAAATAATTCTTTAAGGATTGAGTTTAAAATGTCTACCTTTGAGGATTTTACATGGCACTCACTAGGGAGTAAGATAAGCTTATTGAAATGGGCACCTTAAGGTCTTCAAAATCTCAAGCTTTTCTTGCAAATGATGAGAAGAATTCTAGTATAAATGAGAAGAAAATGAACAAGCCTACTTGGAGAACACATAACAATAATCCATATCTACATCCATAGAAGAATATACAAGTTTCTCTTTCAAATAGGAAGCATCTAAGAAGGAGAAGCCCAAATGTGCATGTTGTAAGAAACCTGGGCATGATGAGCATCAATGTTATTCAAAATAGATTGATGAGTTAAAGCATTTTGTAATGAAGAACCAAATCAAATTGCCTTCGGCTATGTCAAGAGGTTCATCATATTCTTTTTATACACAGTTAGAGAACATAAAAGGCCAATGCACTTGTCATAGTTATGGATTCTAAGTTAGAGAGATGGTTTCATGATTTTGGAGCTTCACATTATATAGCATCATCATAGAGTATGTTTTCTTCATTTGGGACTTACTTGACACCACATATCTTGATGGGTAACAACACATATATGTGTGAGTTTGGGAGAGGTTATATTGACATGGGTGAAGAATGACTCAATGATGTCCTTTGCATCCCTTCATTGTCAACTAATCTCCTTTCTATATATTAGACCACTCACAATGGGATATGGAAAAGTGTTGAGTTCACACTAGATTTTTTGGTCATTCAAAATGTACAAAGTGGTTACATTATTATAGCTGGGGAGGTAAATAATGAGTCTAGATTGTATACCTTCTTACATTTTGCACCCACTCCTTTAGATAATGTTGACACTTAGGCATCTAGTGTGGACACTTTTGAAGAGATAGTTTGAACCTTCAAGTCCTTTCATCAACTGAGATTCTAGAGACATGTGTTGGAATTCCATCTCCTATATCTCCTACTTATAGTAATTCAACATATTAGGGTCATATTCATCATCTTCTAGATATTACTTCTTGTGGTGAGTACTTAAAAGATATATCAAAAAACTTGTGAGTCCCATATTGATGATTTAGAAGATAGCTCCTTGAGAACATTGGTATCCTCTTTGAGGATAATTCCATCACAGTTGTTGTTTCATCATCTTTCGATCTTGTTCTGCATTTTTTTTTACTTGGTTCTAGATTATCACTTTTTTCAATTAGGCATGGGACCCATGATTTGATTGTGGTACATCTTAGCATCAGCATGGTGACATTTTAGTAGCTTGTAGAGACATACATTTTGAGTTTTCTTCCCTCATATTCCTTTTAGGAATGCGAAGATATCCTACATACACCTTTATTTTTGTTTTTCATATGGGGGGTGTTGTTCGATGATCATGGGTTCTCTTTAGCATTTAGTGTCAAGAATCTACCATTTGATATAGGATACTACACATTGTGGGGCATTTGCATGCACTCACTTCCTTTTATCTCTTTGCGTAGAAGTTTTATCCTATGGGTTTTTTCCTTCTCATCTTTTGAGGGGCATCATTATTTATATGGGTACCTAAATATATTTTTCAAGACCCATCCATCTTTCCTATGCACCCAAACTATGCTTATGGGGATGTTGGTGCATAGTTATTTTCTTGTATTGAGTTCATTACTTTACTGCATATTTATATCTAGGATAAGATAAGCTTACTTAGGTACGTATTGTTAGGAAATTATGATATCTAATTACAATCCTAATGTATATTTTATGTCATGTCTCTTAAAATATTAGAGAAGGTACTTAGGCATCCCCTTAGATGAATGAGAAATATTATTTTGTTATTATTTTCTTGTTGACTTGGACTATTAGTTGTGATGGCATATTTGAAGGAAGTGGAGTTGATAATGGTGGTTACGAAGTTTATTTTTGTTGCAAGGTGTGCGCCCTTGGTCTCCTTATGTTATGTAGCACAATGCTTGGGTTTATGACAAGGCTTAACCACCTCCCGTGGATTCATTAACTCTGGTAGTTGTATCAGGAATTAATAGGTTGATCTTTTAGTACAATAGAAACAGTCTTTGCAACAATTGGTATCAGAGCCTAGGTCACGAGTTCAAACCCCTCGATTGCGCTGGGGGAATTGTTGCAAGGTGTGCACCCTTGCTCTCCTTGTGCTGTGAAGCGTAGTGCTTGGGTTCTTGACAAGGATTAAATGCCTCCCATGGATTCATTAACTCTGGCGGTTGTATCGGGCATTAATAGGTCGATCTTTTGGTGCAACAACAACCATCTTTGAAAATTTTTTTTGCATGTTCTCCTACCCTTGGCATGGGAGGAGTTATGGATCATATTGTTATTTATAGATGAGGTCCACATTAGTTGTTATCTTCATTATGGGGTGATAGACTTGGAGATGTGAATTTTTAGGAGTTACAAGTCAAAGATGTTGCCCATTATGATGCCTATTCTAGGTAGGTTGCCCATGTGAATGGGGTGTTGGATTTTTGCATGAGATGTATTTGGGCACTTATTTTGGGCCCATGGTATTTGTGTCTTATTTTTTAAACCTCTTATGGTTTCATGTTTTTTCTTTCCCTATAAATTGGAATCTTGGGATGGTAGTTTCAGAGTGATTTCATAGAAGCATAGGTGCTACTTGAATGCTATGATATTGAAGGGAGACATTTTTTTGCATATGTACTCTTACATTGAAGATTAATACATATGTGTGATCACAAAGTTATCTTCCTACAAGGGTTTCTCCACATACATCTAGTGTCATGTATTTATTTTTCATAGTTTTTTCATTTCTATTTTCTAATTTTAAATTTCCTCATAATATTTTAATGGTTAATATAATGTTGCACATATAGAATTAGATTTACATACTCTTTGAAAGGATAACATTTGCTAGGGACTATTCTTCAGTGCTAACATAATCTAATTCTTCAATGGTTCCCTCTGTCCCCTCAGTGGTCTATGATGGGGCCTTAGTTCTTCCTTTACCTTCCTCTTTGATGCATCCTCATGTCTACTATGTTTTCCCCTCTTCCCCTTTGGGGGGGCATTTCGTGTGGTGGCGTCTGTTGAGGATTCCCTTTCTCCTAGGCCTAATAATTTGGATTAGAAGGAAGAAAGACCTTCCTAAGTTAGTTTCAGATTCCCAACCTCAAGCTTCAGGTGTGTGGTTTTCTAGGTTGAGATCAAGATTTGTGTAGCTTTATGGCCTCTAGGTTTATCTTTTTTGAGGTAGTTTGTCTTCAACCACTTCTTGTTTCAGCTATTTGGGTGGTTGATGCTATGTATGTTCTGTCTGTGACCTTAATGGTATTAGTTGTTGTTTTGGTTCCATCTCTCATGTAATTTGTTCCTCTTGCCTCTTGGCTATTTCTTTGTAATAGGGTCTAGGCCCTTTCAAAACCCATTTTTTAATATAAAAAACATTTGTAATATTTTACCTTATTTTAACAACATTTGGTTGAGATCCAGAGTCTATTGAGAAGGGGGTGCCTTTATTTAGGTGTTGAAGAGTTTTGGCTATAGTGGGAGTTCTTTGTTTGATTAGTTTTGTAGATCTATGATTAGAAACCATGGCCTCTATCTCTTATTTAGAGATTGACAAGTTGAATGGCACTAGGTACGAGTTGGGATACTAAAGATGGAGGATCTCCTTAAAGAAAGAGATTAGTGGAGAGATATAAAAAATAAAGAGCAACTATATAGTGTATTAGACAATGATTAGAAGAAAGTGGACAAAAAAATAAGGAACTATTTAGTTTTTTCCTGTATATTATATCATGTTTAATGTTTCTATGGAGGCCACTACTTATTCCCTATGGAAGAGGATTGGAGAGATTTATCAAACTATGATTCTAGTAAATAAACTTTATTTGAAGAGGAAATTGTATTCTTTGAAAATGAAGGATGGGGCTCTATTGTAAAACATTTGAATTCATTTAATTTGATTATGAGTTAGTTATGATCCATTGGTGTTAAGATAGATGAGGAGGATAAGTGTATAATGTTACTTTGCTCTTTGCTTGAATTGTCAAAAATATAATCATTGCTCTAAGTGGTTCAATGATATATCTAAAGTTGGATGAATTTGTTGCTACTTTGTTTGTAGAGGAAATGAGGATAACATAAATGGAAGAGAGATCAATGGATGCACTACATGTTGAGGGAAGGCGCAAGGATAAAGAAGGGTCAAAAGGGGGATAAGAAAATCCACCGAGAGATCTAAGCATTGAGGCTATTTTAAGACCCCGTGAAAGAGTAGAATGAATTGATAGAACTATGTTAAATGGGTGCATGTGAAGGAGTTTAGAAATAAGAATAAAACATATGAATCCTCCATGAAAAATTCCCTTGATGAAGGTGATGAAGCCTTGCTTATTTCTGCAAATGTTATTTTTGATGAATCATGGTTGATTAATTGAAGTTGTTCATATCATATGACTTCTTGCAAGGAATGGTTATCTTCCTACCATGCTTATGATGGAGAAGAAGTGTATCTAGATGACAATAGTTTGCATTGGATTCTTGTCCATGGGAAGATATAGTTTTGTTTTAATGATGAGAGGGTAAAAACCACTACTGGTGTTTTACATATTCTAAGACGTTCTAAAAATTTGATATTTGTATCTAAGTTGAATGATTCCAAGTTACATATAACATTTAATAAGACTACTTGTAGGTTGGTGAGAGAAAACTTGGTAGTTTCTAAAGGATCTCATGTTGGGACTTTGTTTAGGCTAAATGCCTCCAAAATTTGTAACTCTGCTACTGTAAATATCAAATCTAAAAATACATATATGTTCTAGCACCAATATTTGGGTCACATTGGTGAAAAAGGTTTTAGGACCCTGATTAATAAGAAGTCGGTTTATAGCTTTCTTCAATTGATGAGCATTTTGATTTCTATGAACATTGTATGTTTGGTAAAAAAAATAGAATACCTTTTCCTGCTAGAAGTTATAAAGCAAATAGGTTATTAGAAATCATTCATTTTGATATGTTTGGTCAAGTGGATGTGGGTTCTATGTTAAAAATGCATTATTATGTTAGATTGATTGATGATGCCTCTAGATACACCTATATTTTTTTATACATTCTAAATCTAAATTTTTCTCTATGTATAAGGAATTTAAGGATTTGGTTGAGAAATAATCAAATAATAAGATAAAGTTGTTAAGATTTGACAATAGTGGTTAATATTGTTCCAGGGTATTTGATGAGTTTTATAATCATGTAGATATTATTAGACAAATGACAAGCCCTACACACCACAATGAAATGGGGTTGTAAAGAGGATGAACAAAACCTTGATGGAAAGATATAGAAGCATGTTGAGTGGTACAAAATTGGATTGGTACTTTTGTGCAAAGGATGTGAGTACTGCTTGTTACTTGGTAAATAAATATCCTTATTTGTCTCTTCTTGATAAAACTCCTTATTAACTATGGACATATAAGAAACCTTCTATTTCACATTTAATGGTATTTGGTTGTGAGGTTTATGTTCATGTGCCTAAGGAAAAGTGATCTAAAATTGATATAAAAGCATAGAAATGCATCTTTGTAGGTTATGGTGAGAATGTCAAAGGTTGTAAGCTTTGAAATCTAATAACCTCAAAAATGATATATTCAGAAATGTGAATTTTAGGCAATTTAGAGCATTTTTTATCTTTCATAGCCAAAGGAAAAAGAAGGAAGGAAAATAGTGCATTTTGTGACCAAAGTTGAAAAGAAGGAAGGTTTACATGTTGGAGAACAAAGATTAGAGTATGTTTACATGTTGGAGAACAAAGATTAGAGTATGGAGAGGATGAAGAGGGTTCATATGAGAATTTTCAAGATTATAGATTAGAGTATGGAGAAGAGGAAGAGGGTTCATATGAGAGTTTTGAGTATGATGATTAGGTTGAGCATGTAAAAGAATAGATAGAGATCCTTACTCATACATTGAGATGATACACAAGAAAATTAAATCTAGTTGATGGTATAACCCATCACATTTTCATTGTGTTTTTTTCTTTATTATGTTTTGATGATGAACTTAGACCATTTATCCTAAGGTTCTCTCTTTAAAGGATAGTGAGTTTTTTATGTAGGCCATGCATGAGGATATAATGTCCTTAAACAAATGTGACACCTAGGATCTTCTTAGTTTTCCCAAAGGAAGAAAGCCCATTGGTTGCAAGTGGGTGTATAAGAATAAGATCAAAGTAGATGGATAGTTAAAGTGGTACAAGGCTTGACTAGTAGGCAAGGGATGCTCCTAGAGAGAGGGAATTGATTTCAATAAAATTTTCCCTCATGTTGCTAAGTTATCTTCTATTAGATTCTTTTTATCTATTGTTGTTTCTTATGATTTTAAGATTGAGAAAATGGATGTCAAAACGACTTTATTGCATGGGAATCTTGAAGAGGAGATTTATATGTGACAACCTGATGGTTTGATTGCAGAGAGGAAGGAATGTTTAGTTTGTAGGTTAGAATGATTGCTGTATGGTTTGAAATAATCAACTTGCATGTGGTACAAGAAGTTTGATGCTATTGCACTGAAAATAGTTTTTGTTAAGAATGAGGAAGATCACTTTGTTTATGTTAAAATTATTGATGATCAGATTCTAATCATTGTCTTGTATGTGGATGACATGTTTATTAGTAACAACAAGGTGATTATTAGGGAGCTAAAAACTTAACTTTCTAGCAATTTTGATATGAATGATTTAGTGGTTACAAAATACATTCTTGGTACATGGAGATCTCTAGGGATCAAGTACACAATTCTTTTTTGGTTAAGTTAGAGTAACTATGCTGATAGCATTTTGTAGTAGTTTTGTATGCATGATTGTAAACATATAAGTATTCCCTTTCTTGTTGCCACTAATCTTTCATTAGGTATGTGTCCCAAGTTAGATGATGACTTTGAGGATATGTCTGACATGTCTTATTAAAGTGACATTTGCAGCCTAATGTATGCAATGGCTTGAACTAGATCAAATATTGCCAAAGTAGTGGGAGTTTTGAGTAGGTTTATGTCTAACCCTAGTAAAGAGCATTGTCTAGACTTATGTTAAGACGGTGTTTAGATATTTTATATGGATTTATAATGATTATTTGTGTTATCATAGTACTAATGATTTGGTTAAGGCATTAGACATATAGGGTATTTTGAATGTAAATTGGGCAAGTGACTTGGATAGTTGAAGGCTAACTAGTGGCTTTGTGTTCTCTTTGTTTGATGGTTGAGTTAGTTTGATGAGTAAGAGGCAGACCATAGTTGCTTTGTCCACCACCGAAGTAGAGTATATGACTTCTACACATGCCTCTAAGAAGGCAATATGGTTAGAGAGACTATGTTTTTATACTGGTTTTAACTATAAGGCACTAGTTAGAATTAGTTGTGATATTCAGAGTGCTATTTGTTTGTCCAAGAACCCCATGTGCCATCTGCATACTAATCATCTTGTGCATGTGATGGTAGAGAATGGTAAGGTCATGTTGTAGAAAGTTGACACTTAGGATAATGTTACAAATTCCCTCATGAAGCTAGTAAGGATGAAGTTCTCTTGATGTAGAAAGGCCATGGGCCTTACATCTTGTACTTGATTTATTTTATGTTTGTTGAGAAATAGTGTCTCAAATTTACTGGCATGTAAGGCTTTAGGTTACAGTGTATCGGACTAACAGAGGAACTTTGGTGGGACAGGTTAGTCACTCTTCTCAACATCCTGATGGAGGGAGATGGCAGTGGATTGATTATGGAGTTCTCTTCATAGGAGAGACTTGTATTTATCGTTGAGACATTGAGGGTAGTCCTCTCGAAATGGCAATGTGGTGAGTCCATGGGAGTGGGGAGTAATGTTAGTTGCATGGTGATAACATGGTTGTTGCATTGGCAGTGTCGACGTGACATAGTGTTGTCAATGGGAGCTACATCAAAGTGACATTGCATTATTGCCAGGACCTTGGATGTTGTCCCCTCGACATCCCGATGGGAAACTAGGAACCTGTGGTATACCGTTAAGGTGGAACTGGTCAGCATAGAAGGTGATGTCAAGTGTACATCAGTGGTGATGTGGATGACATGTAAGTTGTAACGTTCATCGATTAGACTTACCCACATTGGTGGGAGATGTTGTAGCATCCCTCTGATATCTTTATGGGGATACTAGCAGTGGTGATATGTTATGTTGGCAAGAGACACTATGTGGCTTCATAAGTGTTGTTATTGATGGCAACAAAGTCTATCCCACACATCTGTAGTACATAATATGCCTATACCGGAAGTCAGATTGAAGATTGTTTTGGTCCGGTGAACAAGAACAGAGTATGTAACAAGGTCCAACAATTAGGTCTGGATCTCTCAAATAGTGTAACTCAATAAGTTATGAACTTGGACAAGTTAGGAGGGGTAGCATGACTATCATATTCCAGAGATTTAGCCTCTGGTGATAAAGCAATAAAAAGATATGACCATCTGAGTGTTGGGTTCCAGTCAGGTAGAGCAAACAAAGGAAGAACTGACCGACAGAGTATCAGACTTCAATCCAGATGTGTAAAAGGTGCTGATCAAGCAATTTGTGATATTATACATTGTTGGCCAACATGATTAGTGACTTCTATGTCTAATTTTTTGATGCACATCACTAATCAAGCATGGATTTAGCTGATAGACCAATAGCTTGCAAATATCTCAAGTGTTCTTGTTGCTGACTAAGAAGTTGTTCGAAATCCTTGTTGCGGATATATATACCCAATGGATTCAAGCTTGTAAGGGGGTGAAAGTGATAGTATGTATGGTTAAGTGCGAAGAAAAGCAGAGACAAGAGAGAAGTCAGTAATTCAAGCCCAGAATGTGATAGGAAATTAATATTTAGCAGAGGAAGAATGAAATGTGCTAGATCAGTATACTGTGCCTAACTGGAACTGAAATCCTATGTGCATAGATGTTGTTCATCAGTTCAAACACCTTGGTATCATCTGTAAGCATTTGTAGACTGTAAGTCTCTTGTAGGTAGTGGGCCTTTTGTGAGCAGTGTGCTCGAGCAGTGAGCCCTAATTGGCAAGTGCCAAATTTGTACTCTTTATTCTTTTAATAGAGAATACAATCTTGGTTTAGTCACCCCATGGTTTTTTCCTTAACAGGGTTTCCACATAAAAATCCTTGTTTTATGTGTTAATTTTTTTTTTATCTCTCATGATTGCCTTGCTTTGATAATAAGTTAAGAAAAGAAAAGAAAAATAGAAAAGTTATAAGATAACTAATTCACCCCCCACTCTCAGTTATCTACATTGTTTCCAACAATTGGTATCAAAGCTAAGTTCCTCTAAACAAAGCCTAACAACTTGAGTAAGATATGGGAATCTCAATGGTTGCATATGGTATGAAGGAACAACTTCAGTTTTCCCTAGATGATCTTGAACAATCTCACTCTAAAGTCAATAATTTGAGAGAAAGACTCAAACAAGATGATGATTTCATAAATGAGCTAAAAGAAAAACTTAGTATTTTTGTGAAAAAAGAGAAGGAACTACTCTAGAAATTAGCCAATTAGAGTGAAGTCAATGATATTGATGAGGATTTGAATGTGAAAAATAAGCTATGTGAGAAGCTGTCAAAAGAAGTTATTATGGTAAGGCATGAAATGGAATCAGGGATTATGAGATTCACTCAAGAAATTGAAGAAAAGAGAAGGATTGAAGATAATCTAAAACAATCCCTTAAGGAGAAAATAGAGGACTGCCACAAAATGGATAGAATAATCAGGCATCTTGAATCTGATCTTGAAGAAGCTAGAGAAAATGAAGAACAACTTGAGAATTAGATAGGCACTCTTAAACAAGATCTTCAAACTACAAATGAATACAAAGAAAAATTCAAGATAGGCTGAGTCCAACTTGAAGTTCTTCTTGAAAGTCAAAAGAGAATAGATGATAAGTGTGGCTTGGGATATGAGAAAGGTGAAATCTCTGGATCTGGTCAGAAGAACTTTGGATCAGGAAATCAAAGAAACAGGCCTAGAAGATCTCCGGTAAGACAACCAAATGCTCAAAGATATTCATCCTTCAATGGATACTGCTTCAATTGCAACAAGTTTGGTCATAAAGCAATCTAGTGCAGAAACATGATGAATCAAATCAATCCATCCTTCTCTGATCAATGTTTTAGTTGTAAAAGGTATGGTCACAAATCTCATGAATGCAAAAATATGCAAATGAACAATTCTTTCAATGGTAAATGCTTTGTATGCAACATAATTGGACATATGACTAATAAGTGCAGATCAAGAGGATATCATTCAAATAAGAAAAGAAATGTTGTGTGTTATAATTGCAATAGATCCGGTCATTTCACCAAATTCTGCAGAAGCCCAAATCAAGATAGAAAAGGTCCGGTGGAACATGATCAGAAACAAGATAAAGGCAAAGGTAAAGTAAATGTGGATGAAGTTCAAAAGGAGATGAGCAAGATTTGGGTAATCCACATTGGAATCCAGTGCTGATATTCCTTCCAGAAACTAAAAAGTAAGCTCTGGCTCAGGGGGAGCTACAGAGAAGATCCATTTCCCCCAGCCAGCCAGTGAGTGCCTAAATTTGACACTTTGAGTAAAAATAAGAGGTTGTGGTGTAAAGGGTTTAAGGAGACTCACTTGAAGGTCATCCAGTCTAAATTTGACAAATTTGCATGTAGATTTGAGCAAGTTAAATGAGGAGATCTTATATTGGTAGCTATCTGGTAAAGCAAAATTTCACAGACAGATCCGGTATGATCCAGAATTGAAATGTTTTAATCTGCAGACCTATGACATGTTTGAAAAAGGTGAAGATGTGTTGTCAATCCTCATAGACAATGATTTGAAGATCCACAAGACAATCCAAGAAAAGCTCATTTGAGAAGTAGGGTAACCAAATGACTTAAAAACTTGTGCATTTATTACAAAAGGAATTAGGGTTTATGCAAAGATAAAAGGGTTCTTTCACTCATTATCTACACACTTGTACTCACGAAGAAGAAAGGAAGATCTCTGAGAAGAAGATCCTACAGCTCACTCAAGTTCAATTGAAGATTGAATTCAACCAGAGAATCATTCCGACCTTTGCTTCAAACCCTAAAGCGTGAAAAAGGTAATTCCCTTATGAAAACTCTCTCCAGATCTCTTGCAAAAATGGCTACTCCAATGGTTGTCAATATTTCTGATAGGCTGAGACCAAAATTCAAGAAACATGCTTACAAATCTCTAGAAGTTGATCCCTTGGGTGCGTTTTCTAGTATTCCACATAGAGTCTTGCATGTAGAAGATGTTAGGGTTTATATCCATGCAAACATTGAAGATTTTGGAGACTCAGAGTTGATCAACATTTATCACAAATAGTTAATAGATGAGAATTTTGAACTCAAACCTGAATTCAAGACCCTCCGGGACAAACACTTCGGACATTGCATACATTTTCCATATTTTGCATAAGATGATTGGGTCCGGTATGTTCTAAGTAGGATGCATGATAATTTTATGTGGCTAATGAGGCCATTCAAGATAATTAAAGATGTCATCAGGGTAGTGACTAGACTGCATTCATCTAGTGGGGTACCCACACTTAAATCTGTGAAGAATCAAATAGTAACTCAAGCCACCAAATCAAAATTTGACAAAAGAGTAATGACTATAGATGACATCACGGATCTGGATGTCAAGTTTTCTTCAATGATAATTGGCTACAAAATCTACCACTCGAGCAGGGAGAATTCTGTGTCTGGTACAACAATCTATGCTGCATATCAGATGTTAAGGGAAGATGCTGATTATGATCTGTGTGAGCTTCTACTAAATCAGTTGATGGAGAACTTGCAGAAGATAAAAAGGATAAGAAAAAATCCTTTAAATATGTTAGTCTAATACTGTGTCTATTTTTCTATTATATGAATGAGTTGCCTAGATCAAATGGTTGGGTCCGGCAAAATGATAAACCCATTGCAATTCAGATTAGAGATTACATGTATGGACTTGGTGATGCTCAAGCCCAAAACACAGCCCTTCGGGGTTACTTTAAGAATTTCCAAAGCATGATGCACGCCAAAGAAAGAATACCACAAACAATAGTTAATAAATACAAAGATATAGTCTGTTTCATGGTTGACACTAATCAATGCCTAATGGAGGCAGTTGAGCCAAGAACTGTATGGATAATGCCTATGGGTTATGAGGTCGATGAAAAAATCTTGGAGCTGCATATTCAACATTTGCTGAGCCAGCCTAAGGACACTAAAGCAGAAAGGTTTGACACCTTTGAAGAGCTAAGCATAAAAATCCATGTTGAGTTAAGATAGCCAGAGATGAAGAGAAAAGTAAGAAAGGAAGTTGAAGAAATTGCCAAAAGATTTGGCATATCAAAGGAGGCTGTAGATGCTAATAGAGAGAAAATTGAGAAGGCAGAGAAAGAAAGACAAGAAGTAAAGAAAGAAAGTGCTCCTGTACAAACCTCCTCTTGGACTAGATCCTCCAAGATCTCTACCCCTGTCACTTCCAAAAGCTCAAAGTCTACCAAATCGAAAGTCAAGACATCTGGAAAAGGTGAAAAGAGGATGAAGACCAAAGCCACAAGGACATATACAAGCCATAAAGATGATGAAGAAAAAGAATCAGATGAGGAAATCAGGAAAACGAAGAAGAAGAGAATATTTGGGAAGTTCTCTGCTAGCAGAAATGAGGAAGAGAAGGCAGAGGAATTTGTTGAAAAGCCCACTCTTTCCATTGATGACATCATCAAGGTAGTTACCATGGATGGGAACCTGCAGCTGATGACAGAGTTCTATGATGAATACAATGATGTTGACAAGAGAATTTTGGAGGAAGCTATTGTAAGGTATTTGAATATCTATAACAAAACATTTATTGAAATAATTTCATTATTTCCAAAAAGCCTAGAAGAAGTATTGGAACAAAGAAAAGTGAATGCAAATGCTAAAGACTTGAAGATCCATGAGCAAATAATGATACATCTATGCCCCTCTATCACTCCAAAACAAATGGACATGATTTTCAAGGAGTGTAAAGATGATTTCCAGAGCAAATCTAGAATGAACAAACTCATGCTTGGTGAGACTAAACAAATAGCCAATGAAACAAAAGAAATCCTCCATAATGCCTTGAAGAGATTCAATCTTCCCATTGTAGAGGAAACAGATGAAGAGCCTTCTAACATGGATGTTGAAGGATTAAAGAAAAATGATGAAGAATCATCTCAAGCATTAGATTCCTCTGTTCCAGAAGAGGAAGGACAAAAAGAAGAAACATTTTCTGACAAGGATGTCGAAGGATTAAAGAAAAATGATGAAGAGCCATCTGAGTCACTAGACTCCTCTGCTCCAGAAAAGGAAGGACATGTAGAAGAAACAAAGATCAATAAGCAAGTCAGTCCGAATGTCCCCAAAAGGAAAGAAGTAGAGTCTGCAAGAGACACTGTAGAGATAGTACAAAATTTCCTAGACAAAGAAATAATGGAGTTGGATGAACCTGAGTTAATTCAAGGGCCACTAAACTTCGACTCTCTATCTCTGGTTTAGATAATTAAGGTGGCATCTTTTGCTTAGGCCAAAGCAAAAGAGAAACTTCTAAAATCTCACATGGAGGATTGTGAGCTGTTGGAGATTGCATCTGGGATGCTGGAGAAGATTATGCCAACCTATCAAAAGGATCCTTCTGCCTCTCCATCCGGTAATCTAAAAAACTTAGTCAATTTTGTTAACTCTCATTTTGAATCCTTAGAGAAATCGGCAGAAACTAAGGTCTGGAAGGAGTTCTTGGGAAAGAGGTTCAGTGAAGTACAAGGGCTAATTACTAATGATAGAAGAACCTTAGGCATAGGCATAAAGAGCCTTGAAAATGCTCTTAAAGATGGTGGGGACATATACAAATTTTGTTTAACTTGGCCCAAAGTGAAAGAGGACATTGAGAAGAAAGTGAAAGAACAAGAAAGAAAACTATCAAGTTTATCTCATAATTTTGATCCCCTTACTACCTCTCTGGTGAATCATGAATGTCAAGCTATTGCTATAATAAATGAAATTAAAGAACTGGTTAAGGAGAAAAAGAACATAATGGATAGAATGGGTGAGCTCAAAGGGATAATCATCCCTAAGTTAGAGGCAATGCATGATGCCTTGATAGAGGCACAAAATACAATCTGGACCAGTGATCCAATATAATTAAAGAGGGCAAAAGCATATGTGTTTTTGTTAAGTGGACACATCTCCATTTTGGACAAAATGAAGAGGATTTGGGCCATAGAAATTCTCCAGTTGAAGACAACCTTTGTGGATATACTTAAGTATATGTAAGCATAACATATGATTTGTATATACTTATGCGGCCATGTATAGAATAATTTTTACAAAATTTTGGTATGCGGATTCCACCCTTTGCCATTGATGTCAAAGAGGGAGTGAAGAGTAGTGAAAAATGTGGAATGCAGCAAAGGGGGAGCTCTGGTAAAACAGTGCAAGAGACAGAGCACAAGCTAAGGGGGAGTTACTGCGATACTTAGCCATTTTTCACTAAGTGTTGCCAACCATGTCAAAGGGGGAGATTGTTCACAAGAGACACTGTGTGGCTTCATAAGTGTTGTCATTGATGGCAATAAAGTCTATCCTACACATCCATAGTACATAATATGCCTATACCAGAAGTTAGATTGAAGATTGTTTTGGTCTGGTGAACAAAACCAGAGTATGTAACAGGGTCTAACAATGAGGTCCTGATTTCTCAGATGGTGTAACTCAGTAACTTGCGGACTTGGACAAGTCAAGAGGGGTATCATGACTATTGTATTCTAGAGTTCTAGCCTCAGGTGATAAAGCAAGAAAAAGATATGAGCATCTGAGTGTTTGGTTCTAGTCAAGTAGAGCAGACAAAGGAAGAACTGACCGATAGAGTATCAAACTTCAATCTGGATATGTCAAAGGTGTTGATCAAGCAATCTGTGATATTATACATTATTGGTCAACATGATTAATGACTTCTATGTCTAATTTTTTTATGCACATCACTAATTAAGCATGGATTCAGCTGATAGACCAATAGCTTGCAAATATCTTAGGTGTTCTTGTTGCTGAATAAGAAGTTGTTGGAAATCCTTGTTGCAGATATATATACCCAATGGATTCAAGCTTGTAAGGGGATGAATGTGATAGTATGTATGGTTAAGTGCGAAGAAAAGTAGAGACAAGAGAAAAGGCAGTAATTCAAGCCTGGAATGTGATAGGAAAGTAATATTAACCAGAGGAAGAATGAAATGTGTCAGATCAGTATACTGTAAGTAACCAAAACTAAAACCCTGCATGCATAGATGATGTTCATTAGTTCAAACACCTTGGTATCATCTATAAGCATTTGTAGATTGTAAGTCTCTTGTAGGCAGTGAGCCCTAATTGGCAAGTGCCAAATTTGTACTCTTTATTATTTTAATAGAGAATACAATCTTGGGTTAGTCACCCCGTGGTTTTTCCCTTAATAGGGTTTCTATGTAAAAATCCTTGTGTTATGTGTTAATTTCTTTTTCATCTCTCATGATTGCCTTACTTTGATCATAAGTTAAGAAAAGAAAAGAAAAATAGAAAAGTTATAAGATAACTGATTCACCCCCCCCTCATTTATTTGCATTGTTTCCAACATGTTAGGCATATCAAGATGATAGTAAGGAGTCGGAGAGACATGGTTTCTTGTCTATTCGACATTCCAATAACTGTATTGAATGTTGGTAATTGTTTGACTTGTTGTGGAAGTTGAAATGTTGGCTTTTTGGTCATGCTTGAGATGTCTAAAATGTTAAAATGCCATAGTGCATTGAAAATGGCAAAGTGAGACCGAGCTTGAGTAGGGTTATGCTCTCGGACTATCTCCAGATGGAACAAGATGTTAATCTCCATGAAAGGCTTAGTGCCTATATTTTATTGTAATTGTATTTTCTGGTTGTTGAATAATACAATGGGTCTAATGCTTTTGGAGTGTGGGGTTTTTTTATCTGTAACAGTTTTCCCCATGTAAATATGTGTGTTCATATCTTTTGTTTCATCTTTCATGCTTTATGATTCTGTTGTTGAATCTATTTAATGCTTGTTGTTGAAACTGGGTAAACTAGTATGAACTTTTCTTAGTAGGATTAATGGTGGGAAATGAAGTATGTTTGATTCCTCTTTGTGGCATAGTTGTGCGTGTTTTTGAGGAAATCTAAAGAAATTTAAAGCTACCAAAGACACTACTGTTCTCAGATGTTTGTTTTGAGATGAAATCATTTCTTTACAAATGGTATCAGAGCCTTTTTCTAGGATTTTGATTGTTCTTGGTGTTTCTGGTTCTAAGTATTCCTTCTATGAAGATTTCATAGTTTGGCAAGCTTGAGGAAATCAAAAGGAATCGACTGATGATTGATCCTTTGGTGAATGGAAGGTGAGTGCTCATTTGTTTTAGTTTTATGAGATAACATGCAACTTGAAGGATGGTGAAGATGGAGAAACTAGAGTTGGTCATATTGAAATGATGTAGTCTGAGGCTCCTAGTTGACAGCAAAATAATCTTGATGCATAGGGTGGGATTTTATGCTTTGTGGTTGTGTTGCAGAAAAGATTGCATATTGGGTGTCTATGTGAGAGGCTCCCTGGTGATATAGAGAAGTTTGTGTTGTTGTTTAGCCATGGAGTAATGTGCTTATGTTGGGTATTTATTCCTAGTATTAAAAGGCATTGTTCTTTGTTACCTCAATTGCATATAGGCTATGGAGTTGATCATTTGATGGTCTGAAAGCTTCTATAATAGCCTCCCTCTCTTCCTATGCATATGCATGTTGGTGGTTGTGGAGTTGGCCTACAAGTGGGCTTGAAGTTGTAGAATTGTTGTTTCCTTTTAAGGATGTTTTGTACTTGCGTGGATCAGATTCATGTTTCTTGGATCTGAGGGTTTTATAGTTTTTCCTAAAAATAAATCTATGGTTATGCATATTCATGATAATCCATTATTTTGGTTAAACTATTATGGTGTTGTGTGTTTCAGATTTTTGAGTTGTCCAGATGTGAAGTGGGTATGGATGTGCATGGGTGTTTTTTAAGACAATGGTTTTGCAGGTTTTACACAGTCAAAAGAAACAAAAAAACTTGTGGTTTTGTGGAGCTACAGTTAAGCTATTTTTCTAGATCTTTGTTTTTGGGTGTTGCTGGATGAGATAGTTACAGTTTTGCATGCATGCTCCATGCATGGTGTTGAGAAGGTGAGATTCTTTCTCTGCATAGAAGTCTTGGTATGTGATTACTCACTCAGCATTTCTGTGGTAATGCTTCTGGGTTCCTAGACTATGGTGCTCAAGTTGTGGACATATCAGGTGAATCAGATTTGTAAGTAATCTAGTGTTTGAGTCATGCTGTCTACATAGTTATTCTCTTTGAGATCTCATATCTGTAGTTTCTAGTGTGATAGTGAGTTTGCATGGTACATTGGTTGGATCCACGGGTTGTGCAATGTTGTGGGTTGTCTTTACCTACATGTTTGTTGTGGGACAACTCAAAAGTGTACTGTCTACATCCACAGGGTTTGATTCTATGTTTGTGTTGGCTTGTTAGTTGGCCTTGTCTATGGTCACTTGTACATTGGTGCAACTGCTTTGAGATGAGAGGATGGATGATGCTGAGTAACTAGATAGTCTATGGTGGGGACTTGTAGCACGTGTATCATGAGGTCTTGAATAGCTTGAATACACAGTTTTGTGTAAGCTTTTGACAGTGATGGTGTATTTCCTTGGTTTGGAGATTTTAGTGCCACTTGGTTTTATTGTCACATGGACATGTTAATGTGTGGACTTGGAGGATTTTCAGATTAGGAGATGTTTAGTCATGATGCTTGGAAAGCTCTACTAACACAGTTTAGTGGGAGCTTTAGCAATGACTATGAATTCATCACTTGGTGATGGATGGTCTTCTTTAGTGTTGCATATGTTACTAGGAGGAGCTCTTAGATCCTGTTGCTGCAGAAGGGTTCTTTCGCATTTGCAGGGACACTATTTGAAGATATGTAACATCTTAAATGCCATGAAACTCATGGAGTCTTTTGTTGAGGTGTTGGAGGTGCTTGATAGGTGATGTTGGTTTAGAGTTTGGTTTATTTTATGTCATGACATATTCTTGTTTTGGATTATAGTTTTGGCATGTTGCATTGCTCTTGAGACCATGGTGTGTTCACTTGGAGCCTGGGTTTTTCCTAAGGGGAATGGTAAGGTCAGGATGCCATGTGAGACTTGATACCACAGTTCAGTGGAAGTTGTTGGAAGTGATGTGTGTTCATCTTTTGAAGGTGGATGATCTTCTACAATGTTTAATGGTGTCATGGATGGACTCTTGGTTTTTTACTTCTATGCAGTGAGGGTTCATTGGTATTGTTGGTTTCATTGACAAAGGATGGTTATATTCATGTGGTTTGAATACGTTGGCGTCTTTGTCTACCATGCAGGACTTCTTTAGTCTTTGGTTAAGGTGTCATGTTATGTTGTTTGAGATCATGATGTCATGACAAGTTCTTGATTCAAATGATTGGAGCTTTGACAGTGGTCTATTGATTCTCTATGTTTTGGGTACATTGATAATTTGCTTGATTACTTCATGATAGTGCATTGATGCATTTAGAGTTTAGCATGAGATGATTGTTTTTAGGTGCTTGTGGATACATGGAGAATAAGGTGAGGTTTTATTTCTCTTGAGATGAGAAAAGTGTGTTGAGATGGTTACTCTTGATGAGATTTCAGCAGAAAGTTTGAGAAGCCTACACCTTGGTTGGACATGAGTTCAATAGAGACCCGTGAGGAGATTGCTCTTGGAGGAGTCAGGAAGGCTTGCATATCCTAGAGGAGCATTCTCATTCCAACTCTTGGTCTACTCGACAGTTTATTACCTGAGAGGTATTGCCCATTGTTTCTCTCGGGTGTTTTATACTTCCTTTCATAGACATGGATCCTGAACTACTAATAGATGGTTCTGGGTTGGGCTTATTGTGAGTGATAGATAGCATGGTTATCTCCTTGGGATTACATTTTCATTTATTATGATTATAGGGGATGGTAGTGGGCTAATTTGTTGAGATGGGAAATGGATTAGTTTGATCTTCTTTGAGGAGCTTACATCCATGTACTTACATGTTACATATGTTGTGTTTGATCTCTTGAGATTGAATGCTTTTGGGTGTTGTTACATTGTTCTCTTTGAGTTTTAGTGGAGGAGATCTTACTTGACACAATTGGCACTTATAGGTGTATGTAGGAGGATTTTCTACGGGTATATGATGTGCAAAGTTTCTCTCTTTGGTCTCGGTTATCTCCTTGATGGTTTGTTTCACATTACATTGGTTTGAGGTTTGATTGTAGCTATTGTGATCACTAGCTTGTGGTCATGTGTTTTAACTTATGTTCTTGGGTGATGACATGGAGGTTTTGTTATCTCTTTCCTTTGTTAGGTGTGGAGAACTTGGGAGAGTTCTAGACTGGTGGTGAGAATTGTTCTTGCAGGTTATTTGATTTACATGTTTTGCATATCATTGTGGATGGTTCCTTGGTACTACATGATGATGTTATTTACACTTTCTATATGATTCCATTGGTAGACTTAGTATGCCTTAATATTTTTCAGATTTGCATTACCCATGTAGTTAGAGCTCTTGGATGTGTATGTCATTCTTTGGCAGGTTTGCACATGGAGTTTATGGGTGTATATGTTTATGGCATGAGTTTACTATGTTCTTTGATACCTTCGAGGTATGGGTGACTAGATGGATTAGCACTTTCTATGTGTGCTATTTTCAATCGTGTGGGTTTTGTTCAGTTGGATGGGATTAGTCAATTTTCTAGTTGTTTTGTGAGCTAATATTCTTTCTTGTTTCTAGAGGATGATTTCATGGTTGTGTTCAGGTTGAAGCTTTGAAGTTGATGTTGTTGTTGTTCTGTAGAGTTTGTGAACACATTGAAATGGAGGTAGTATCTTGTATCCTTTGTTGTCAGTTGGATCTATTGCAGGTGTCTTGGTTTAGACTGTTGTAGATACACCATGGCTTGTCCTTTCCTATGGAGGATGGCTGGAACCATTGTATGAGATGGTGGACATCTTGAATGTTGCTACAGTGACTTTGAGCATTGTTTGGAAGCCCATAAATTCTTTGTCAAGTGGGAGAATGTTGATAAATGGTATCTCAAATTTACTGGCATGTAAGGCTTCAGGTTACAGTATATTAGGCTAACAGAGGAACTTTAGTGGGATAGGCTAGTCACTCTCCTCGATATCTAGATGGAGGGAGTTGGCAGTAGATTGATTATGGAGTTCTCTTCATCAGAGAGACTTGTATTTATCGCTGAGACATTGACGGTAGTCCTCTTGACATGGCGATGTGGTGAGTCCATGGGAGCGGGAAGTAATGTTAGTTGTATGATGATAACATGGTTGTTGCATTAGTGGTGTCAAGGTGACATAGTGTTGTCGGTGGGAGTTGCATCGAAGTGACATTGCATTATCGTCAGGACCTTGAATGTTGTCCCCTCAACATCCCGATGGGAAACTAGGAACCTGTGGTATACCGTTAAGGTGGGACCAGTCAACACGGAAGGTGATGTCAAGTGTAGAGTGGTGGTGATGTGGATGACATGTAAGTTGTAAGGTTCCTCGATGAGACTTACCTACATCAGTAGGAGATGTTGTAGCATCCCTTCGATATCCTGATGGGGATGCTGGTAGTGGTGATATGTTAGGCATGTCGAGATGATAGTAAGGAGTTGAAGAGACATGGTTTCTTGTCTCTTCGACATTTTGATAACTATATTGAATGCTGGTAACTATCTGTTTGTTGTGGAAGTTGAAACGTTGGCTTTTTGGTGATGCTTGAGATGTTTGAAATGTTAAAATGCCATAGTGCATTGAAAACAGTAGAGTGAGACCAACCTTGAGTGGGGTTATGCTGCCGGACTATCTCTAGATGGAATAGGATGTTAATCTCCATGCAAGGCTTAGTGCCTGTATTGTATTGTAATTATATTTTATGTTTGCTAAATAATACGATGAGTCTAATGCTTTTGGAGTGTGGGGTTTTTTACCCACAAGGGTTTTCCCTACGTAAATCTATGTGTTCATATCTTATGTTTCATCTTTCTTACTTTATGATTCTGTTGTTGAATCTATTTAATGCTTGTTGAAACTGGTTAAACTAGTATGAACTTTTCTTAGTAGGATTAATGGTGGGAAATGAACTATGTCTGATTTTGCTTTGTGGCATAGTTGTGTGTGTTTTTGAGGCAATCTAAAGAAATTTAAAGCTACTGAAGACACTACTATTTGTTGACGTTCATTCCGAGATGAACTCATTTCCTTACAATGTTTCCTATGGATTTCATTGCTAGGTATAATATCAAGTTGGATAATGTTAGAATAGTGTGATATTTAATTCCAATCCTAATGCATATTTTATGTTTTTCTTCAAACATCTTAGAGAGTGTACTTGGATGCCCCATTAGGTGGATGAGAATATTATTTTCGTTTTAACTTAGAATATTAGTTGTAATGTAACTCATGATGGAGGTGGAGTTGATGGTGGTGGATACAAAGTTCTTTTTGCCATTTTTCCCACCCTAGGCATGGGAGGAGCTATAGATCATCTTTTTAGTTATAGATGGGGCCCACATGAGTTGTTATCTCCATTATGGGAAATGTAACCTAGAGATTTGAGATATTAGGAGTTACAAGTCAAATACATTGTCCATTATGGTCTGTATTTGTGAGTTAAATTTATTATTAATTATTATTACCTTAATGGGAGTTACATTTTCTATTATAAGAGGTTACCCATGTGAATGGGGCATTAGATTTTTACATGAGGTGGATTTGGGCACCTATTTTAGGCCTATGGTATGTGCCTCTTGTTTCGTAAACCTCTTATGGTTTTTCATTTTGATTTTCTCTATAAATTAGAGCCTTGAGGTAGTAGTTTCATAGTGATTTTATAGGTACATAGGTGCTTTAAAAATGCTCTCAAATTGAAGGGAAAACTTGTTTATTGCATATGTCCTCTTGGGTTGAAGGTTAATACATAATTGTGCCTCTCTTTGATGGTGTAGTTTTTTTTGCAAGGATTTCTCCTTGTACATCCAACATCATGTATTTATTTATCATTGTTTTTTTATTTCTATTTGTCGATATTAAACTTCCACAATATTTTAATGGGTAATCCAATGTTACACCTATAAAAAATAGATTTTCATAATCTTTGAAGTGATAACATTTGTAGTAGTTTAACTTGTTTTTAAAACATGCATCTACTTAAGTAGGTTACATTTGTATCATGTGACTTGTACTTCCCTTGTTTGGTGGAGTTGTACTACACACTTTTTTATGAGGGTTACTCAGGTTTTTAGCCTGGTTCAAGCCCATAGAGACCCTTTTTGGGGATATCTTCCCATGGCTTAATCGGCAAGACCATTACTCAGAGGTCTCAATCCCCAAGGCATTATCACCTTGTTCACACCCATGATCTCATTGGCCCAGCAAAGGCCCACAGCTTGTGACAATGATAGCCCAGTGAAGCCACATACCCTGTGGTGCAAGAGCACCCCAAGACACTAAGGATCAGAAGGATCCCTACTCTATGTTGTCTAAGTTGTCTTTTCATGTCTGTAAGGCCTTAGCACCATATTGAATCATAGTTGGTTGAGTAGCGGTATGACATTGAGTATGTATACATGTCATTAAAGATTGTAACCAATTTGAATGGATGTAACCGAATGGCAGAGGTAGTTGTAGGGCGATTCACTTTCCACCTTATGTAACTACCAATATGAGATTCTATATAGCAGGGTTGTGTTTGTTAAGGGACACAAACACACAAATATAGAGGTAGAGAAGATTGATGTATGTATATTTTTTCTGAGAAGAAGCAATAAAAAGTTATGTTCAGTTTAATTGTAGAGATGTAAATCGGAAGCATTCCACTAGTTGAGATTTCTTTGAAATCAGTGGAATGACTTCCTTAGAGTTAGATTGTTTTCCGTTCTGTTGAGTTTTTATTTCTATATACTTGTTTAGTGGTTGCGTAGTTGTAGAGTTACAGAAGTTGTCATCGGTGTAACACAACCCCTCAGGGAAGCTTTTGGAAGTTATACTGATCAACGGTGTTGGACCAATAGGAGGTGCATCGGTGTAGAAGGGCTTTGGTCTTACCGATGACAGGTTGTATCAGCGTATCGGTAGACCTTGGTTAGAGTTCACCGATAGGGAGTAGTCACACCAAAGTGTCGGGGGTAGTCAAATTAAGTCAAGTGTATCGAAACATTGGCCAATGTTCATAAGTGTTTGCCAATGATCTACGTCTTACCGATGAGTGTGGTCCAAAGGTGACATCAGAGTGATCAGTGTGTCGGTGAAATAGTTTTTGAGTTTACCAACGGTATTAAGTCCTACCGATAGTGAGTTTGAAGGTTCAACAGGTTCAAAAAGTTTGATAAAGTGTCTGCTTCCATTGTGTGCTCCGCATCAAATTGGTATTAGAGTAAGCGAAAGGTCTAGGTAGTTGTGTATTTGATTTCTATCACTAAGAAGGCAGATGAAGAGTTGAAGCAAAATGTTTGGTTGGTGACCATTTTCAAAATAGAGATCATAGAAAGTATTTTGAAGGCTGACAATAGTTGTTAGACTATTGCAGATGCTCATGCCATCTAGTTGTGAGAAGGAATAGGATTCCTATAGTGTGTGGGTAGACGATGATGAGGTCTATCGTGACCATTCACCAATAGAGGTTTGGCTGGAAGAGGGTGCAAAGTGAGGCCACTGCGAGAGAGAGTGGTAGTGCATCTCCAGGATCTTTTGTTCGATGAGAGGAATGGGTCTATAGCAAAATGTAGGATGGACATCTGATTGAGCATTGTGTTGTAGTCGTTGAGGATTTGATTAGCCTGAGAGTACTCCATTCCTAGGAGTAGAAGGAGCCTGAAGATACCCTAAAATGATGATAGTAGTTTGCCATTGTTGGTTGGTTGGTCGCCACTATTCCATTGATGTGAAGATTTGAAGCCTAAAGCTGAAGAGGCAAAGTGAAAGATAAAGACCAGGACAAACAGAGATGGAGATGAAAACTATTTTGTTTTGTAGATACATTTCCAAGGGACTTGGAAATCTTTGTTGGTTGGTTGTATGGTGCAGGAGCACCTCGAGACACTAAGGATCAAGAGGATCCCTACTCTATTTTGTCTAAGTTGTCTTTTCATGTCTGTAAGGCCTTAGCACCATATTGAATCATAGTTGGCCGAGTAGCGGTATGACATTAAGTCTGTATATGTGTCATTAAAGATTGTAACCGAATGGCAGAGGCAGTTTTAGGGTGATTCACTTTCCACCTTATGTAACTACCAATATGAGATTCTATATAGTAGGGTTGTGTTCATTAAGGGACATAGACACATAGACACAGAGGTAGAGAAGATTGATGTATGTATATTTTTTCTGAGAAGAAGCAATAAAATTTTTTGTTTGGTTTAATTACAGAGATGTAAATTGGAAGCATTCCACTGGTTGAGATTTGTTTGAAATCAGTGGAATGACTTCCTTAGAGTTAGATTATTTTCCGTTCTATTGAGTTTTTGTTTCTAAATACTTGTTTAGTGTTTGCGTAGTTGTAGAGTTACAGAAGTTGTCATCTATGTAACACAGCCCCTCGAGGAAGCTTTTGGAAGTTATACCAATCAACAGTGTTGGACCGATAGGAGGCGCATCGGTGCAGAAGGGCTTTGGTCTTACCGACGACGGGTTGTATTGGCGTATCGGTAGACCTTGGTCAAAGTTTGCCAATGGGGAGTAGTCACACCGAAGTGTCGGGGGTAGTCAAACGAAGTCAAGTGTATCAGCACATCGGCCAATGTTCATAAGTGTTCGCCAATGATCTAAGTCTTGTCGATGAGTCTGTTTCGAAGGTGACATCAGAGTGATTGGTGTGTCGGTGGAATAATTTTTGAGTTTACTAATGGTATTAAGTCCTGTCGATAGTGAGTTCGAAGGTTCAATGGGTTCAAAAAGTTTAATAAAGTGTCCGCTTCCACTGTGTGCTCCGCATCACCCTGCAAGCATGTTAGCCTAGTGAAGGCACAAGGCCTATGAGCTCTTTGACCCAGTGGGGATTTGAACCTTGGTGGCTACCACAACAACCTTGTGACTTGACCACCGCACCACACCCTTACCAGCATTGTACTACACACTTTTGAGTAGATCTTGTTTATCCCACATTAGTTGTACATTCACATGGTCTCTTGGTGGTGTAACCTATTTATAGCCACCTCATTTACTCTTCTAAAAATTTCATTTGTATATTTTTATCCTTTGATACAATAGAGTTATCCTCTCATTTTGGATCTCTTTTGTGCTTTCACTAAAGCTCCTTGATCTTGGGTGGCTATATCCATAGCCAAATCTAAGACAAATGTTATAACAACCAACTTAGTGAATTTTTTAGACATGTTTTAGAGCTTCACCACCTCTATTACATCTATGATGTGTTGGAATGTGAACAAACCTTTTCTACTTGTCTAATTTGTGACACAGGTAGTTCCAACCATTATCAAACTAGTTAGACATGTTTGACCATTTTTTAACATGTTTGGTGCACCTTTCCACATATTCTATTTATTTTCCGCATTTTTTTAGATTTTTTAATTACTTCCTTCTCTATGTTTTTCAATCATCATCTTTTACAACTTTCCTTATGTTTCATTTTATCCAAAAAGGGTCTATAAGGTGTGTTGGTCATAAGTGTTAGCTTCAATGAGACAATAAATGAATAAGATAGACTCCTTGGCATACCTAACTAATGCATTTTTTAGATCAGTTTGATTGTAGGAATGCTATAAGAATTATCATTCTCATGATGTTTGTAATCTCTCAAAACTACAATATTACACATCTTTCTAGAATATAAATTTTTATTGACTTAAGTATACCTATAAGACTTTTTATTTTACCTTTGAATGATGAGATGATGCATCATTCTACATATTTGACCAAATGGTATTTGTTTTCTCTTCATATGAAAATGGAATCTCTTATATACATTTATGGATTTCCAAAGACAACACTACAAACATCAAGACAAATCACATATACCATAGATTCATCAATGAAAGGTTCAATTCTCCCAAAATCAA